>JADWQK010000275.1:0-1263632 GCA_017933935.1 Sesamia nonagrioides | reverse complement strand
TTAAAGTCCAGATTTTCTCAAGCTGTTTTCCTTCACCTTTTAGTCAGTCGTTGCTGTCCAAGATATACTTAGAAAGCACATATAAATTAGAAAAGTTACATTGGTACTTGCCTGACCTGGAATCGAACCGAATATCTACGTTTTTCATATTTTACAGACACAAGTGCCGAAATATCTTATAAATGTTTGAAATTAATTGTTGAGTTAATTTTACGTTTCGTTCATGTCTATACTAATAACCAAACGCAGGGTTTAACAGGTTCGAGGTACTAGTATCTTCTTCTTCTTCAGCCTATAGAGGTCCACTGCTGGACACAGGCCTCCCCAAGGCTTTCCACAATGACCGGCCTTGTGCTGCCCGCATCCATCGGCTTTCAGAGACCTTCACCAGGTCATCGGTCCACTTTGTTGGGGGCCTCCTTACGCTACGTCTTCCGGTACTTGGCCGCCACTCCAGAACCTTACTGCCCCAATGCCACTTAATTTTAGCGGTACTAGTATAGACGCTAATAAATATTACGATATGTAATAAGCTCAGTTTTACATTTTTTGCAGATGTGCCAATATATTATTAGGTAAGTGATGCACAAAAAAGGATATTCTATCACTTTTAAAGTTTTTGCTTAGAAAGTCTACTGTCCGAAAACATATGAAGGGTGTACTATTAAAAAACGTTTATAAACTAATCTCAGTCTTAATCTGTGAAAATGTCAGCGGTATTTGCATCGTATCTCTAATTTCCCTACACTTTCGACCAGTTTTTGAGAAGAAATTATGATTAGATTTTGAAGGTACTCTTGCTCCAAGCATGACTGAACCATCTGAGACTATCTAGAAAGTTTTTGGAGATTCAATAAATATGCATTTACAGAAGCTGCGCTGTGATCTTGAATCGAGGCCAAAATTACGAAATTTTTCAAAGACTAATGAAATAAATCTGCTGCTTTAGACATATCTAGAATGTTTACCATTTCATACAAAAAAATCAACATAAATATTTAAATAATTGCAATAATGGTGACATTATGGTATCGGCGACATATTAAAATTAATTATAAATGAAATGATTAGGGTATTTTTGTTCAGTGTGACCAAATACGCAAAAATGTAACCTTGGATTAGTCGTTAAAGATACAAATGATTTTAGTTCAATCGTATAGTTCACAATTTGATCATTTTAAATTTTTGACAAGCGATAGCAGAGGATTTGTGCAGTAGCAATCTGTAAATGTATTTTGTCAAAGAAAAGTCGCATTGCCTTGCTTCATATTAATGATACCAAAATACATATACTAGAAATTTTCAATCTTAATTTGGTATACGGATAGCATTCTGTCCATCCTCCATTTTTCTTCATTTTCTATCTGAACAACACTAACTCTAAGCAGAACTAACAAGAATTTAAACAACAATTCATAAAAATATTTTACTTATAAGACCAATCAATATTCACTTTATTAGTGAAAACGTTTAAACAAGAATTTCCTTGGAAAAATCACGCTTATTGACATCGTGAACACTTCCAGTTTGCAACAAGGTGAAAACGCAACAACTCCGGCGCAAGCACACGGACGCACACACACATATGTATGCTCGCGTGTGGGTTAGCTCTTTCTTCATAGTTTAGTATTATTGGCGCAAGTCACATTTCTTTGACTGTATTTCTTTGGTTTTAGCATAAAATTCACTAGTTAATAAAAAAGCGATTTATTATTATAAACGTAATCCCCTTATTAAAGTTATCATAAATACGACCTTCAGATTGACCACACGTTCTTCGAAGTTCAAGTTTGGCAAAGAGTCAGTGTGTGTAATACATACAAAGATGGAAATGATTATTATACAAACTTGTACAAGCATATGTTAGGTCTATGCCAATTTGGATAGACCTAACATATGCTTGCTTAATTATTTATTGTTGAACATCGAAACGAATATTAAACTCAGAAACGAACGAATTTAAATATCCGAGTAAAATAAATGCAAAATTCAGGTACCATCAATACGTTGATCACTTTGGACTTTGTCACTTTAAATTCGTTAGTTGGCGCATCACATTTTTGTCATCGCTATTTGCGTCGTATAATATGACATTAAAAAAAAAACAGATTCTAAGGTTCTAAGGAGGTTCTAAGTACGGTTTAAGGTTTTTTTAAGTCAATCGTACAGAAGCCACCAAATCAAGTTACCCGAATGTGTCCAATTTTCCCATTCAACTTTGAACCTTAATACTTCATTGTTAAGGTTGAAAATTTGGACAGATTGTGATAGCTTGATGTGTTAGTGTCGATAGCCTATAGTACACCTTATCATGAGAAGTTAAAACAATTTAATACTTTCTATCAAACTTTTAAGGCAAACACGCAAATATTTTTTTATTATTATACAAGTCAACGACACCTGGTTCGTTAATATCCTTTTTGCAATAAAAAACCGTTATGTATACGGACGTTATACTGTACGGACGCAGCAATAAATAATATTGGCAGTTATAGCCTTATTATTACCTAAATTTAAATGATTAGTCATTAAGAGCAAATAAAATATACTAACGTGTCAAGGGGCAAATACACCGCGAATTAATGAGCCAATAGGAGTAAATTTGGAACAATTTGCCAGCGGCGGTGTTACCGTCGAACTACAATTTGAGTGTCTTCAAGGCTAGAGTGAATAGACTCTTAATAAACTAGTGCGCTTTACTATCATCGATTGCGTAACTGCTTACCGTCAGGCGGGATTGCGGTCAAGCGCTAGTTTATAATTCATTAAAAAAAACTTATAATATTTTTGTGAAAAATTAATTATTACCGTATGTTTTGTGCGATTTTTGTGAAAAATTAATTATTACCGTATGTTTTGTGCGATTTTTGTGAAAAATTAATTATTACCGTATGTTTTGTGCGTAATAAATATTGTAGAATTAAAAAAAGCATTTCGTTCAGTACACATAGATAAAAAAAAATATGTTTTGAATTGATTAACTAAAAATTACACAAAATATAGGTTTTTAGTAATGATAACAAAATAACTAAAAGCCTATGTATAACTCGCGCAGTTAAAGAAAAGATCTGAAAATGGCGGCGGCTACTTATGGTACGGTTTACAAAACAAGTTTGGTTCTATGGGTCGTTACGCCTTTTTCAAGAAACGTAACATAACCAGTTACTTGGTCGAATAAAAAGAGATATTTTTGTAGCTAGTTATTTTCATTCGACTACTGTGATTGTTTACATAATTATACCTCCACCAACTATACAGTTACTCACGAAACGAAACTAAATTAAATCACTTTCTTGAGTGTGTTGTTATACAGTTAATTATTTTTTTTAGCTAATATTCTATTATATAATTGTAATATAGTTTGTCAAATATTATATAATTATATTACTAATATTAAATTATTCTTTTAGCCAATAATAGTAAAAATAATATTACTAAGTAAGGAGCAAAGGTACATAAAATACTGGATTTTAAAATTTGTTTTTATTAATTATAAAAATACCTAATAAAATATCTGAGAAAAAGGTTTTATAAACCGCTTGGCCCGGCAATATCTGGATCATCTGAACCCATTATTGGTTCAATCCCCTCCATCAATTCGTTATAATCATCCATGGACTGGTCACTTTCACAGTCTTGGTCGTCACATTCGTCACTTTCATCTTCGGTGTCGCTATTCATGCCCACACTGATAATGAAATCCTCTAGTTCACTCTCCCTGCCTACATCGCGATTCCAGTATGCTTCTTCGACTTTCTTTATGTGATTTATTTGTTTCTTCCATTCGTCTTGTGTAATTGAAGCTATGGCCTCTTTTGTCAAGTCCTCAATTTTATTTTCGTGTTGCTCCACATTTTTATCTGCGACCCGTTGTTTTATTAAATTCCAAACATGTTCTATGGGGTTCAGGTCGCAGTTGTAAGGAGGGAGTCTGAGAACTTCATGGCCATGCTCACGTAGAAGTTCGTCTACCACATACTTTTTTTCGGGGCGATGGTGTTTTAGATGCACGAGCAGCTCTGCTTTAGTCCAGTCTTCTTCGAATGCCACACCGTGCTCGTGCATCCATTTCTTTATATCCGCTTTGCGGGTTGCAGTCGTTGGCGCTTTATCCAACTGCATGCTGTGGTAAGATGCATTATCCATGACGAGAATGGAGTTTTGAGGCAGATTTGGTATAAGTTTTTCGTTCAAATATTTTGTAAAGTTATTACCATCCATCTCGTCATGGTAGTCGCCTTTTTTTGATTTTGCTTTGAATAATAATCCTGCACCCTCCACAAACCCATCCTCTGAGCCGGCATGAACCATCACCCACCTTTGTCCAGGACTATCATTTTTTCGAATGCCTTCGTTGGTGGATGACTGCCAGCACTTGCTGACAGTATAATGAGCATGGATCCACGACTCATCCATGTATACAACTTTCTTTTTTTCCGCACCCATGGCATCATTTTGTCGGAGGCGGCGTAAATATTTCACTCGCCAGGCTTTTATATTATCGCGCTCTATGAGCACCATTCGGTTCTGGCGACATTTTTTAAATCGAAATCCGAGCTTTTCTTTTAAAATCTTTCTTAACGTCGTTTTGGAGCCTGTATAGTTTAAATCAGCTTTTGCTGATGCCATAATCTTGTTCAGCGTAGGTACCTCCTTTCGAACGTCATATATTGAGGCCACAATATTTCTAATGGCACATATACTGAAGTTATCCATGGGGACACGCGTATTGTTTTTGCCTTTTCTACCCTTACTCGGCGTACGGATTTTAGTGTTGGTTTGTTTTGCAAGTTTACCTGAAATAATAGTAAAATATTATAATAGAATAGTAATATGATGGCTTTATTTTAATTAGGGTTTTTATGAACTGAAACATGCTAAAATATGCTGGACGCTCTTTTATAGCGTGAAGTCATTAAAATATACCTTTCTCTGCACGTGGGTACTATAGAGTCCAGAGATTATTAGGTTAGAAGAATAAATTACTATGATAATGCACCTTGGGTACTGAGTCGCCCAGGCTATCAATATGATGAAAGGTCGATTTTTGTTTGCGTTATCCTAAGTTTATTTAAGTTTTGATGACAATAAGCATGCTATCCGAGTTTCTTGGATACTTTTAGTATCAGTTTAATAGTATGTTTTAGTATGGAAGTTAACTTCAAAGAACTTAACACTTTATAGAAGTTAACTTAACTTTGTTACTAATAACAGCGAAGCAAAAACAAAAAATGTCACATGATATAGATGGTAAATTTAACTGAAAAAACATATTATAGACAGAACAGAGCTAAGCACAAACTGATAGTTTATTGGTAATTACCTTCTCTCTTAATTTTCGATATAGTAGACATCGATAAATTAATCGCCATCGCTGCGCGTGCAGCGCTGTACTTGAGCGGATGGTAGCGCTCCAAGTTCTTCTCTTCTTCAAAGTATTTTATCACGTTGTAAACAATTTCACGCGCATCACTGTGTAGAATCTTTCCACGTTTTCGTGAAGCCATTGTTCAATCACAAACCAAATGATAAAATAATAAAATGTCAACGTTAGTACTAAAAACTTAACAAAAATAAATAACAATCAAACGTAACGCAAACAAATAACAATTAAACTCAACAAAAACAATAATATCAACAAAATAACAGAGACTTTAGCGGAACGAAAGTAACGATAACTCGGAGTGCGTCAAAGTAGCTTGGAAAGCGAATCCTGACTGATTGTTATTTTTTTGCAGCTCTTACTTCACTGTGTGAGTATAGACAGCGATAGAGAGTGAGCGAGAACGCATGCGCGCGGACGCCATTTACAGATCTTTTCTTTAAGTGCCCAAGTTATATAATTCATTCATCAATAAATTGTTACCAACAAGATGAAATGTCTTGTGCAGGATTTTAAGCTTAGATAGCGAAACAGATAGGATATTTATGAGTTTAACCGCAGCCGTCCTCAATAGCGAAATATTGCATATTATACATGATCGGTATTACATTAATTAATATACTATTTAGTAACCAATGTCGGCGTAAAACTCTTAAAGAAAAATGTTTAATATAAATGTAAAAGTTTACATGTATGTTTGTTACTCTTTCACGTATAAACTACTGAACGGATTTCGATAAAATTTGGCACATAGATGGTAAATAACAGAACTAGCTGCGCCGCGCTGTTTCACCCGCATAGGTTCTGATATGTATTTTTTATATGCTCCGCTCCTATTTGTCGCAGCGTGGTGTTATATGGTTAATGGGCCTCCCAACGCAAAAGAATTTATCAAGTCGAACCAGTAGTTCCTGAGACTAGCGCGTTCAAATAACCAAACAAACTCTTCAGCTTTATAAATTAGTATATAGGATAGATTAGCCTATAGGATAGTTTAATCCCGATATTCGCGCGAGACGGAAACTTATACGGATGAAGCCGAGCGCGGGAAAAAATAATCTCATCAAACTCATTGCGAAAATTATTTAGAAACTTTTTGGCAGCCATATTTTTATAACGTCTAAATTGTTTATAGAGAATCTTAATTTGACAGGACGAAACTAACATAAGTCATGGCGGCCTAGTGGTTAAAACATCAGCCTCTCAAGTATGAGTGTGCAGGTTCGATTCCAGGTCAGGCAAGTACCAATGTAACGTTTCTAAGTTATATGTACTTTCTAAGTATATCTTGATGCATGACTGATTAAAAGGTGAAGGAAAACATCTTGAGGAAACCTGGACTTTAAGTCTGAAGTCGCTAAACGTGGAGATAACGCTCAATCCTTCTTTGTATGAGAGGAGACCTGTGCCCAGCAGTGGGACGATAAAAAGGTGGATGATGATGATGATGATGATGAACCTAATATTTATCATCTGTCCTTCGTAATGAAACAGAAAGAAGAAGATTCATTGTACTTAGATTTGGTTTAGCTTGTGAACAAGGAATTCTGAACCATTGCCATGCCATTCATCTCACTCAACCCATCATCATCACCATCCCAGCGTTAATCCCAGTCGCATCGGAAGCCTTTTTCAGCTTTGGAGTCTGGGGTCCGCTTTACCAGTCCAACTGCTGATATGGCTAAACTTCGACATTTTCCGTGAAGCGACT
This sequence comes from Sesamia nonagrioides, assembly GCA_017933935.1. Taxonomy (NCBI): domain Eukaryota; kingdom Metazoa; phylum Arthropoda; class Insecta; order Lepidoptera; family Noctuidae; genus Sesamia; species Sesamia nonagrioides. Next base: position 1,256,538 of record JADWQK010000275.1, on the reverse strand, counting down.
GCCGTCTGACCTCCACAACCCTAAGGCGACATCGAAGCACTGCAGTTAGACCAACACACTCAGCACGTCAAATCATACAGAAGAAAAGAGTCGGTCTCATCAACCCATAACGTCTCATTAATATACCAATAATAACAAATCACAAATCTTTTCTACCACAAATATGTACATATATCAGAACAGAACGGCATTAAACCGCTTCCTTCCTACCAAACGACACTTTCTTTCCTACAATAAATGCAATACATACGCTACTCGATACTAATTACTTGCACAGATATTGCACAATATAGGAAGTGTTCCATAAGAAGCATCTTAATTGAGGCTCTGACTGTATTACTACTTCCATGAGAGAATTGGAGAATAAAGCGTAGAGGCGTTATGGAAAATTCAATGTTAATTGCATGGGTGCGCTGGGAAAATGACACTGTGTTAACTCTAATGTGTTTAGGTTATGTTCATATATGTATATGCAGTATTTATACAAAATGTAAAGAAAACCCTGTCCGATCCGTAATGGTATTGTGGGGTATAGATAACTGATTCTACTATGCCTACAAAGCCGGGTTAAACTTAAAAAAGGATACCCCCTAAAAAATAAATATTATTTCACAAAAGGAGATAACTTACATGGCAATACATGAGCGGGTGACGGAGGCAGGGCACACGGCATGCGGTCCAACATGGTGTTGTCACTTTTTAAAAATTTACCAAATTTTGGAAAAGTTGGAAGTAATTCGCGGAAAAAAACCAAATTATTTCAAAACTAATTAGTATTATTACTATGATAATTATGTAAAATTGTACTAGGGGCCGCTGTATCACTATCGAACAATCCGCTGTACAGGCAGGAATTCGTTCTAGTGGACAAGATCACGAAGTGCTGACAGCTCTTTGAGGCGTTTGTGGAACAACGCTCAGTCGATCCGGGCCTGGATTTATCGGTCCTCGTGTTATCGATGCCTTCCTGAGTTGTCCAGTTGCCCTTACTTAGTAACGTGAGTACCCAATACTACCTACTTAGTCATGTATTAGCCCAAATTTTACCAATAATGAACCGTTACTTCAGTTTAAGAGTTGCAACTAAATGCGTCTGTTGATTCAAATTTGGCATAAGTAATATGTTCATATATTATTATTTAAAGGTTAATAATATATTTGTTTATTAAAAGATGCATTTTATATTTAAATATCAGTACATTTAAATATAAAATGCGTCATTTAATTAAAGTCAGAACTTTAAATTAAAACTCGCAGCCAGATGACAGCTCTAATTAGGTGTGATTAAGTGTCCAGTAAATTCAATCAAGATTATGTAAATTAAATATGTCAATCTAGTTTAAAGTATTTATTTAATTTAAGTATTTCTTTTTTTTTAATGTCAAAAAATTACAAGTTTTTGATAAACACATATTGATTAAAGATTAATTGGGAAATTTCATACTGAAACCATAAAAATTTTAACCTTCAAATTATGTACGTTTTAATTTTAATTATACTTCATATCACTCCCGAAGATGATTAGCAATTTATATGCAGCAGTACGTAGTATGATGCCGTCCTTGTCACACTTTAAAGACTTTTCATAAAGAAAAAGAAAAAAAAAATATTCAAATACCCGCACATCGATCCCACTCCGGTCTCACTGTCCTATGTCCATTACGTTTTTTTGTGCTGTCCGAGTCACACGCATCATTTTTTGCAAAAAATTACCGTTGCGACTAAAGTTGTTTCCAGATTGTCCAATCTGATTTTGCGTAATCATGGTGTAGAAAAGTTCACGTTCGAAAGATATTGATGATTATAGTGGTTTATTTAAGAAATTAAAGAAATTAGAGAAAAAGTGAAACATAAATCTAGATTGAGATTGCCTTCAACGTCATCCTAAAGTGATCAGGTTAAGCGTGATACTCACCAAGAGGAAGTTATTGAAAGTAAGTAGCCTAATCTGTAGTTGCATTAATAGATGTCTAGTAGGTACCTACAATGTGCAAGGGCCTGCCGCCACGCGCCGCCCGTCAGGCGCCACTCTGTCGGCCTCGGATACCGGTACGATCCTGCGTTGCCGCTGTCACAGCACCGCTTAAAAATGTTTTTTACCTACCTTTTTATTAACTTTATATAACAAAAGTTTTATGTATATCATGAAACAAGTTTTATTGGTACTAAGTATATTTAAACTAGTTATTAGATTGTAATAAGCAAAGATTAATCGAACTACAAAATGTATGTATTTGTAATTGTATGAGTAGCTAGGTATTAAATGTATGAACGTAACATAACGTCTATATTAAATCGCGATATTGTTACCTATAAATATCGCTCGGCGTAAACCGCCTATGAGCGTTGACCTACCTATTTTTTGTTTTTTATTTACTTCGGGTATAATATAGCGTCTAATTCTTATAAAAGTACTTAAGTACTTAATGTGCTCCACGTAAATCGTGTCTGAGCGTAAAGTACTTGCACACCTTGCTCCGCGTAAATCGCGTGTCTGAGCGTAAAGTACTTGCACACCTTGCTCCGCGTAAATCGCGTCTGAGCGTAAAGTACTTGCATACTTTGCTCCGCGTCAATCGCGTCTGAGCATAAAGTGCCTACTTGCATACCTTGCTCCGCGTAAATCGCGTCCGAGCAAAAAGTACTTGCATACCTTGCTCCGCGTAAATCGCGTCCGAGCATAAATTACTTGCATACCTTGCTCCGCGTAAATTGCGTCTGAGCGTAAAGTACTTATCCCAACTTGCTTCGCATAAGTCGCATCAGAACGTAGTGCTTGCATAGCTTGCTCCGCGTAAATCGCGTTCGAGCGTAAATTACTTACCGAATTCGCTCCGCGTAAATCGAGTCTGAGCCTGGATTACCTATTTACATCCGCGTTAATCGCGTTGCATTACTAGAATAGCTACCAATATTGTTATTATAAAGATTTTGCTAGCTATTTGCTCTAAAAGAGAGATTCTTGATATGTTAGGAGATGATCCTTCCTTGGATAAAAGTTTTGGTGAAACCTTACATGAAGACATTGCATCCAGGTGCGAGCACACAAGTAAAGAAAAGCGAGCTGATTGAATAAAAGAATATTTGCCTCCAGAAAACTGACCTCACCTAAAAGCACCGGCGTAGAATCTCGACATCAAAGCTGCGCTTACAGAAACAATTAATAAGAGAGATGTTTACAGCCAAGGTCACCAGAATCAGCTTGGTAGTGGTCTGGCTGCACTCTGAAAAGCGATCAATATAGCTCTAAAAATAAAACAGATTTCCGAGATATCATAACGCCACTCAGTGATGTAGCTAAACTTTTTTGTGACATACTCTATAAAGAATCTCTCTCAAGACGGTTTGCCGCTATAAATACTCTAAATAAGCAAACCCGACGTACTATAAGAAATACGCAAATAGACAATTTTATATTTGGTTCGGAGTTGGCCGAACACTTGAAATCGTCCAAAACTATATCAAAATCTAGTATGGAACTACGCCCTCGTATGCCAGCAGTGCGACCTGCCATTAAAACACAGCACGCGCTCTAAGCTGGTCCATCCAGATCAGCGCGTCGAGGGGCTTTAAACGCGAGGGGGGCATCGCGGGCTACCGCCGCCGGGCCGCGAGAGTATCCGCACCACTAGACGGCCCGACAGCCTCTGTCGCACACCAGGAGCCACACACGGTACCGCTCAAGGAGGAACTGACTTCAGAACCAGAGGTACACTCATCAATTGTCGGCAGATTGCAGTTTTATTATAATTATTGGTGTACTATTACAAATGACTCCAATATTCTGTCTTGGGGTCAAGGTTATAAAATTCCCTATAAGGAGGAACCCGTACAAAAAATAATACCTAAAAATGACCGATTTTCTTCTTGTGAATCCAAAATAATCCAAGAATCTGTACTTAAACATCTTGATCCAAAATATATTTCATTATGCAGCCCCTGTGATGATCAGTTTTTTGTCGCCCGTATTCACAGTTCTAAAACCGAATGGTGAACATCATTTTATACTAAATTTAAAGGAACTAAATAAATTCATCAAAGTGGAGCATTTTAAAATGGAGCATTACCGTACTGCACTAAAGCTCCTAGACTAAAATTAATTTATGGCTACATTTGATTTAAAGGATGCTTAGGCTTACATTTTGATAACAATTAATAATGAAGAACGTAAAAAGCTACGCTTTTATTGGAATTCACAACTTCATGAGTTTAATGTTCTGCCATTTGAGCTTTGCACTGCTCCACTTGTTTTCACAAAGCTACTAAAACCTGAATTACAATCTCTACGTTCGGACGGCTAAATGTCGGTTAATTACCTATATGATTTTTTATGTATTGGCTCTAACTACAATGAGTGCGTTGAAATGTTACTACTACAAGAGAAATATTAGAATCATTTAGACTCCTAATAAATAATTTAAAAAAGACTAGTTGACACGAAAATTCGCATTAATAACGCAGTCAGGTCTTTTTCACAAACGAAAATGTGCAGAATAAGACAACTTGTGGAATTTCTAGGACTTTTGACATCAGCATGCCCAGCCGTACAGTACGGATGGGTGTATACTAAGCTAAAAGAACGCGACAAATTCTTAGCTTTAAACTATTCTGATAATTATAATAAGCGTATGGTTTTGCCTAGCTGTCTACAGCCAGATTTTAAATGGTGGAGTGACTATTGAAACAAGCTATTCATCTATTCAAAGTAATGATTATTTACTAGAAATATTTTGCGATGCATCTCGTACAGATTGGCGAGCACCATGTAACAGCGAAATAGCTGGTGGTAATTGGAGTGCAAGAGAGATTAAAAATCATATTAACTTCTTAGAACTAAAAGCTGCCTTCTATGCGATAAAAATGTTTGCCTCTCATTTAAGTAATTGCAATTTCCTTCTCAAAATAGATAATACAACATCCATTGCTTACATTAATAAAATGGGAGGAATACAACACACTCGCTTAAACGATCTTACACGACATATGGAAATGGTGTTTTGAAAAGTCTAGAATTTTCATATTTGCGATATATTCAATCTAGCGATAATGTTGATGCAGATCGCGCTTCACACTAATAGTCCATCGATACCGAGTGGCAACTAGCTGACTACGCGTTTTCTGAAATTTGAGCTAAGTTTAGCACCCCTCATTTTGATCTGTTCGCAAGCATACAGAATCATAAGTGTGACAGGTATGCTTCGTGGAAGAATGATCCGCAGTCAGAAGAAGGTTATGCATTTACTTTTAAATGGACAAACATAATATAATTTTACGCATTTTTCACCATTTTGCCTTATTACAAAAGTTCTTTACAAATTCGTAAATGATAAAGCCGAAGGCATTATTGTGTTTTCCTACTGGCCCTCACAGCCGCGGTTTCCGTTATATCGAAAACTACTTGTGTCACAAGAAATATTTTTTGAGCCCAATACTAAGCTACTGCATTCTCCTTTCAGAGAAGCACACTCACTGTATAAGCTTTACCCTGGTGGAAGCTATATTATCCGGCAGTCGTTGATTGAACGTGGCGTACCAGTATCGTCACTAGATTTATTCATGGCTTCGCTAGCCCAAAATACATTATCTCTGTATAGTTCTTCATTAAAATTTTGGTTGGAGTTTGGTTAACAAAAATATTGAAGTTTCTGGATTGATGATATGTCTGGCAATAGAACATTTTTGTCAGATAGACATAATGCTGGGGCTAGCTATATATAGTACTTTAAATAATGAAAACTGAGTATGTGAATAGATTATTGAAAGGTTCTTTTAGACTAAATCCTCCTACTCCTAAATATGATACAACAGGGGATAGCTCCGTGGTTTTAAATTATTTAAGTGATTATTATCTTTATGATAATGTGAGCCTTAATGCTTTATCATATAAAACTGTCGCTTTGATTGCCATTATGTCAACTCAGAGAATTTCAACTCTTAGCTTAATCAAAATTAATAATATTACTGAACGTAATGATTCAATTGTAATAAAAAAATACTGACTCAATTAAATCGTCAAGACCCGGCGCTTACCAACCCCTGATCAGACTGCCTTTTTTAAAGAGAACCGCAATATATGTACAGCCATCGCATCGAAAGCATACTTAGATAAAACAAGATCTATTAGAAACACTGAGACAAATAATTTATTCATAAGTTTTCGTAAGCTTCACAGAAAAATTGGCCTTCAAACTTTATCCCACAGGGTAAAGGATACTCTCCAAAGAAGCGCTGTGGACGTGTCAATGTTGGTGCACATAGCACAAGGCACGCGGCGTACATCAGTTCAGTCTGCAGGCGGTTCGAAGGGCTGTGGGCTGGAGTAATACCTCTAATATTTTTCAAACGTATTATAATAGAGAAACTATTGAATCGATAGGAAATCGCCTTCCAAATTCATTGTTTACTTAATTGTATGAATCTTTATCCTTATTTACTATCAACACATAAACTGCAGTTTGCTAGTAAATATTGCAAATCAATTGTTTATAAATTTGTCTAATCATTACCATTTCGAAACAAAAAAGAAAAATCTGTATAAATTTTATATTACACTCTAAACATCTGCATGTAAATTGCTAATCATCTTCGGGAGTGATATGAAGTATAATTTAGAATTAAACGAACTTACCTTGTGAAGTTCGATTCTAATTATACGAAGATCACGAACCGAAGATGATTACAACAACCCTCCCGGCCCTAAAGCCCAATATTTTTCTTATTTGGTTAGACTAGCCCTAAAACGTAATGAACATAGGACAGTGAGACCGGAGTGGGATCGATGTGCGGGTATTTGAATATTTTTTTTTTTTTCTTTTTCTTTATGAAAAGTCTTTAAAGTGTGACAAGGACGGCATCATACTACGTACTGCTGCATGTAAATTGCTAATCATCTTCGGTTCGTGATCTTCGTATAATTAGAATCGAACTTCACAAGGTAAGTTCGTTTAATTCTAAATAATCTTTTATACTTTTAACAAATAATCCCCTTTTGAAGTCACTGGCTTTTGCTCGTTGGTCTCAGTAACTAAGCTAGAGCAATCCAACCAAATGGAAACCCGTTAAGTTACTTTAGGTTAGAACAAAAGATGCGCGAGCCGAGAGAGCAAAAAGAGCTATTGGAGTGCTAGCTCTGGGAGTGCTACATCCAAATTGATCGCAGTGACTTAAAAAAATCGGCATTATTTAAGGCTCGATTTAACCAAGCCATATTTATTTTATTTATTTTAAAAAAACGTTACCCCACTCTAGGAATTTCTCCTGTATTGTGGGTGCGTTTACAAACATATAAACTCACATACACAACCAGCTACACCCAGAAAAAACTACCTGTAGGTCATACACATATTTGTTCCGTGCGGGAATCGAACCCACGAAACGCAACGCAGCAGTCGATCACTCAGCCACTGAGCCAACCTCGTCGTCTCCTCGTCGTGTCGTCTAGTACTTAGAATTGTGGTCCATAATGGTAAAGAAATTGCGAGGTCGACTATACATAATATCTATGTTACTCTAAGACCAAAAATCTTCAAATGTAATTAGATGACATCTTCGTTGCGTAAGAATGCGCGATCTCGAGAAATGCGAAAGTGTCCATTTCTCCTCAACATAATGTTGAATGGGTATGTCTAACAAGATTTCTCACTGACTTTGCATATTAGTCATAATACCCTCGAGCTTCGTCGAGTAAAGCATGATTTGGCTCGAATTTTATTCGGGAAATACTTAGATTGACATTGGTCGCAACCTTGGGGATTACTAAATATGGTTGGTAAAAAAATTACGTTTATTGTAAAGCGGAAACTTGGGTCATTAGGCAAAACGTGTTTTTTTAACAGTGTATAAAGCAATAAATCTAAATATTTACGCTCAGCACGTCAAATTATGGAGAAGAAAAGAGTCGGGATCATATTTGATCTAAACGATTATTTTTCTGTCAATCAAGTATAGATAATAAGCAAAAAACGTATATTAATGAAAGAAACAACCAAGTATTATTATCATTGGTCGTAATAGGCGTATCAATGAATGGCATATTATTGAAATAGTACAATACAATGACGTGAATACCAACTAAACAAATGAATTGCAGAACAATAGGAGTATAGAACAATATTTTAACTACTTAATTTAAGTAAACGTGCATAAATATAAATAAATAAATATATACGGACAAATCACACAGATTGAGCTAGCCCCAAAAATAAGTTTGAGACTTATGTTAAGGGATACTAACTCAAAGATACTATACATATTTATAATAGATACATATATAGATAAACATCAAGCAGCGGACTCTGGGCTCCAACGCCAAAGCCGCGGATACAACCGGGATTATACGCTGAGATGATGATGACATAATTATATAGATAAACAGCCAAGACCTAGGCCAATCAGGAAAAGATCGTTTTCCATCATGACCTGGCCGGAGAACGAACCCGGGGCTCCACGGCTCAGGCAGGCGTGTTGACCGCTGCGCCACGGACGACGACTACATAGGAAAACACGTTAAGCTGTTGACGCCGGCTGTCATTTGTAGACCTTTTACATTCCATCAATCAGATTAAGTTACATTTGCCAGGGTTAGTTCATGGATGGGTGACAATATTTTCATACCAAGATCCGTTCCTTAGGAAGCCCGTTAAGCTGTTACTCTCGGATATCATTCGTGGATCTTTGACAGTAGTTACGGGTAATTAGAAACCCGAAGCTTTGACTGCCAATTTTACTAAGAGTTATCGTATCACCCGACTGAGGCGACTAAGGGAACTCTCACCAGGGAAGCGGGCATCAGCGCTTCTCCTGTGGAATAACAAATTACTGCGATCCCCAACCCGCATGCCAAGCGTGCGGATTATGGCAAACCCTCGCAATGTAATGAATGTCTTGGGGAAGGCCTTTGTCCAGCAGTGGACCTCTATAGGCTGAAGAAGAAGAAGATCGTATCACCCCAGTCACTTGGTTGTGGAAGTAGATGCGCAGTTGCTCTATGTAAGATACTGAAATTCAGCTGTATCCGATCAGACTGGAAACTGATCTCAATATAGTTGAAAAGAGGCTAGGCAGGTAATGAAGAATGACGTCAGCACACACAAAACTTACATCTCAACATACAGCACTAAAACCTTGAATCACTGCAAAACGGAACCTCTTATGAGAATCATGTTGTCTATTCGAAGAACGTCACTTAACAAGAGAGCAAATAGCGTAAGATCAGATTACTGTTCGTGATAGTACCGCTCATTAGCACTTACGGGTCATCTGTATGTCAAGTACTGTTGAGTACACAAGTGAATGAGTCAAGTTGTATGTTTAAACGGTTGTGAGATTATCTGTCACTTACACTTTTGAATTTGGAATGTAGAATTTAATTTTGGATTTTCAATTCGATACATGCCGTGCCCCTGCCCATACCGGTGTCATCCCGATCAGTTAGCGGACTTGTTTTTCGAAAATACTTTCACCTAAATGGGTGCAGTCAACTCAACTGATCGCAATAGACCTCTGCTAAGCGTCGCCACGCCAAGAACTCGGCATCAAACAGCGTCTTTCAGAAATAATACAGTCCCGTATACTCAGATTTTTCGGTCACGTATCAAGGCATTATAATGACTACACAGAACGTTTGGTCGTCCAGGGCAGAGGGGAAGGGAACAGACCTCGTGAAAGATCACCAATGAGATGGACCGACCAAATCAAGTCGGCAGTGGGGGGACATGGTAATAAATTCTCCAGACTGTCGTCCAACAGGGATAGATGGAGAGAGATCGTGCGGCGGGTGACAGGGTGTGTGATTCAGTCATAGTGACCACGACCGTTCTGTCAAGAGCGAAACGAAGAAAAAGCGTCGCCACAATACCCCCGCATTGAGATTATCCCAGCCACCACTTTTGTGGTCATCGATCCGTCGACAACGGCTATCTCACTACCACTTCAGATTGCTTACTCTGCGAACTATGTGTGTCGATAACTCTGTCTCTATTCCGGATTATTTAATTCCTGATTTAATCCGTCATAGAAAGCCCTTGCACTATGCATGGAATTGATCAGGAAACTAATTTAAGTATCCATTTAACCTATTCTGTTCGAACCGGATTTATGACGATAATTTTTATTGATAAGGAAATGGATATCGTTTTAAACTGCCAGGGTTTCTTCCGCTGTGCTATAAGCGCTGTTTATTGATCAATTAAGTAATTTCATTTTATTATAGGGGAAATGGAAAGCAAATACAATATAAGAAAGCAAAGACATACATATGTCAATATGCTATTTTATTGTTCGTCTTACTGCAGAATATTGATTTACTTTCGCATGTAAAGTTTTAAACTGAACAAAGACACAGAATCAATGCTATTTTGAATGGCAAAAATCTTAATCTATACTAATAAATAAAGCTGAAGAGTTCGTTTGTTTGTTTGAACGAGCTAATCTCAGGAACTACTGGTCCGATTTTGAAAATTCTTTTTGCGTTGGATTAATGGGCTATCCAACGCAAAAAGAATTTACGCCTAAAGCCTTTTAGGCTATATAACATCTGCCTGCGATCAATACGAGCTGAGCATATAAAAAAAGACATATCAAAACCTACGCGGGTGAAACCGCGCAGCGCAGCTAGTACTTTATAATATGCGTTTTATATCTGCAGACTAAACGGTTGCTTACTGGAATCTAAGTATTTTTTTTTAAGTTTTTTTCGAAACTTTTTCATTTATAAAGGTTTTACTTCTGTATTCGGGGTATATCAATAATTATATTTTAACTCTTTTTAAATTCTACTTTTATCAAGAACAGTTCTTCAAAAATTTTTTCGCCATGTAGGTACCTTTACATAACTATGTCTACAATCTAAATAAAGATATTGCTTTTCTTTAATTAAATTCTAATGGATATATTACTATAACAACTTCTACAATATATGCACATAAAAGACTAGAAAAAAATTCTGAAAATTTTGCATTTAGCCTTTAACATACATATAATATTTACATGGTATTAATTTAATAAATTCAAATTGACTTCATTTTAACAAGTTTAAAGCTTAAAATAATCCGCGAACCTCACAGTGGGGTTCATTTCACTACCAAATGCATTCAATTTTAATTCGATCCTCAACCGAATTAAAAATAAAACGACCTTTTTAAATCAATTCTCGCGCCATTACTTAAAGACAACACAATTCCAAAATCGTTTTGTCGTTACGTAATCGATTACGCAAAACAAAATCGCAGTGATTAGCCGAAATAATTACCGACAGTGACATTGCATCACCTGGTCAACGCGCGAGTGGAAAAACACCTGTTGAATGCTCTTGCGCACCAAAAGAAAGTCACCCACACCACGCACCATTCATGACCGTGAAAGTGCTTGGAACGTTAAAACAATAAAAAAATAACAATTCCGTGACTTTACGTCGGACTACGTAAGTTATGTAACCGATAATAATCGCTGTCTACTTAAATATAACTTGTAACTTGACGAAGTAATTAATGAAATGAAGTTACATTATTTGTCTGTAAGCATTCTTGGGAGTCGTCTCGTGGTTAAAACACCAGACTCTCAAGTATGAGTGTGCTGGTTCGATTGCAGGCCAGTTAAGTACCAATGTAACTTTTCTAAAGTTATATGTACTTTCTGAGTATATCTTGGATACCAATGACTGATTACAAGGTGAAGGAAAACATCTTGAGGAAACCTGGACTGCATTGAGCAAGCGTGCCCAGCAGTGGGACGATAAAAAGGTTAATGATGATTCTTGGACAATTGAACATTTATAGTTTATGTATTCAGGGGCGTTCCAAAGTGTTTGTAGCAGTTAGATTTACCACAAAAAGGAAAAAAAATAAACACAAATCTTTAACAAGCTGAGTAAGGTATAAAAAATCCATACACTCAATTTCTACATATTTCAATACGCCAGATTTGAGTTAATAAGAGTTCACTCGGCGCTCTGTGGAGCGGGCTATGCTCCCAATATCTTTGAACGATAAAACAATTAAAATAATTGTTCCGAAAAAGAACCAAAGTACCGACATAGCTTGCAAAGTAAGCAAAGATTGTATATTGCAGTATTTTAAACTGTTTAATCTATACTAATATATAAAGCTGAAGAGTTTGTTTGAACGCGCTAATCTCAGGAACCAGTGGTCCGATTTGAAAAATTCTTTTGCGTTGGATAGCCCATTAATCTAGAAAGGCTATAGGCTGTATAACATCACGTTGTGACCGATAGGAGCGGAGCATAACTAACTCCACGCGAACAAAGTCGCTGGCAGCCGGTATAGTATGGTATTATAAGCGTCCGATGAGAAGGCTGATCAGAGGAGTGTTGGACTGAACTAAACAAACACTTATCTTCTGTCCTTTTCACAATAAAATAAAAAGAATAAGATACACTGAACCTAAATTTACCTTAGTTTGTGATCAAGGCAAGCCGGACCATTATTATCTCTAAACTTTATTTTAATTTAAAAAGCATACGTAAGAAAACCACTACCACACAATGCCTGCAATAATTAATGGCCAGCACACAAGGTTGTCGTTGTAATCTGTGTCAATAAAGCCTACACGCGTCTTAAAGTTGACCGTACATCCATTCGTCAGATGGTCGTTACCGATGGATGATTGTGACATGATATCATCGGACTTATTCACACCTGAGTTTATATATTATGTTTTTTGAAATATCTATCATGAGATTGCATAATATGTTATCTGTGAATTATGGCATATGTGATAAACTCCGACTCGACTCCTGTATAATGCTGCAATATTTTGATGACCCAGTAGGTCATCGCTATAATTTACCACCTAACACTCTACGACCTTGGCTTTGGGGGTTCCCATTTTTTTTTTTCGCCTAATAGTTCTCTAAAATAATAATCATCATTACATTTTCAGAAATTTGGACAGTAGGGATTTTTAAGATGCGAAAATCATTACCAAAAAAAGGGATAAAAATCATTGTGCTCACATGATAGAAGCAATAGAAATATGTAACGAAGACATGTAATCCATATTATGATTTTAAAAGAGTGTCCATGGAGTTTCTTGCACGTTCTTCTCCATAGAGATCTACGCTTTGGAACGTGCAATTTAGCTTCACTTTTCTTGGACTGACCGACATTGACTATTCAAAAGGACCAACTGTTGATTAATTTGAAATAAACAATTTCCTGACAAAGATTACGAGAATTTCATTTATATTACAAGAGATTATCGACTTTAAGGACACCATGTGCACTTTACTGAACAATGAATGTAATTACCAATTCGTGGCATCTGCCCAGCGCACGACTCTCATGCTCTTATGCAAATGTTAATCAACATATTAAGCAAACTTTAACATATTATGTAACTTAATATAATTACTAATAACATTACAGCGTATTGGAAGGATTTTTGCTATAACATATACCGTTACAAAGTAGCTATCTCGATGATCAAAAGTTCACAGCTGTGTTATATATGTGTCTACATCTATGTGTGTTATATATGTACTAAAATATCTACTGTGAAAACGTACCACCAATCGTTATTTAAATATCGATTGGTGGCTACAGCGTCACAATACGCATATCACTTAAATATTTAATCAAAATTTTTAAATAAATAACAATAATTAAATTCAAATTTAAAATACATTTTAAGATAATATATTTTACTCTATAAATAAAAAGTAAAACAAAATCTTTTTAAAAGCAAGCTTTGTTTTAATGCGTAAAAAAGAAAAAAATAAGCTTTTACACTATAACTTTTACTCTTAACTTATATCTTCTTCTTCTCAGTCTAGTCCGCTTCCATGGTAAGAGTACCATTAGTCACCTCTTATTACTGGTACTATTCTAAACCCGGTACCACACAGGGGTACAACTTCTATATGTATAAGATATCTGCTTCATAATTGAGTTGCAAGAGAGATCACCTGAACATACATAGCAAACATAAAGCTCATAATAAAAAGATTAGAATTATTAACACCTGTATGATGAAACTACGGTTTTGCTGGGTAAAGGATAATCTATTTATTTTAATACTGAGTTACTAGCCAATAACGAAAATTATTATTCTGGTCCAACTCTACGAAGAAACTATTCTTTACTTTATGGTAAACTGTAAATGTATCCGCTGTCTATAAAATAAGTAACAGCAATTAAGTAAAAATGTCAAAACGTATTACAACACTATGAAGCAAAGCAATAAAGTAAAGGCTAACCGTACAAGTATTGCAACAATAGATTTATACCCAAAATAATTGATTAACACATTAAACTTTTTAAGGGCACGCTTGCTACGGTACCTAAATCAGAATGATAGTAATCTCACGAACATGTATTAATTAAAAAGTTTCAGCTGAAGGCAAAATGAAGATGGAGTGACGAAGTCTTTTAAGTGACTCCTTCTGGAAGGACTGGCCTGCAATGACTGTGAGCAGACGTGGAAAAAGCAAGGGTAGACCCCAGCAATGAAACATTACGCGCCAAATAAAAAGCTAAATAGATAAACAATAAATCTATACTCTAGATACTAATATATAAAGCTGAAGAGTTTGTTTGTTTGAACGCGCTAATCTCGGGAACCACGGGTCCGATTTAAAAAAATCTTTTTGCGTTTGATAGTCCATTAACCCAGGAAGGCTTTAGGCTATATAACATCACGCTGCGACCAATAGAAGCGGAACATAACTAACTCCACGCGAACGAAATAGCTGGCGGCCGCTACTGTATTATACAGTATCGGTAGATCCTACAAAAATACATACAGTCGTTGTTGAACAGACAGACTTAACAAAATGTCGTTACATCACTTACAATGTTGTTCATATACATAGATACTGTTTATTTCCCATTTTATTATTTTGTAATATATTACAAGTCAATTTACAGCAGTCACAGCGAAGTGATTGACCTTTACATGTCTGCACATTTAATTAAACAAACAATAAATCCTTTTCCGAATAAACTTCTCAAAGGAACTCCTACACATACATAACCATAACTATACATTTAATATTTTTAAACTATAACAGCTACGTGCTATTTATATGTATATACATAGATGCAACTTATAAGGAAAATATGTATTACTAGCGGCCGCCCGCGACTTCGTTCGCGTCGAGGTAATTATTTGAACATTTTATTTTAACCCCACAATATAAAGCATTCATTTTCAATTTTTGTTATGCTCCACTCCTATTGGTATTGGTGATGGTATATAGCCTGAAGCCTTCCTGGATTAATGGGCTATCCAACGCAAAAAGAATTTATCAAATCGGGCCAGTAGTTCCTGAGATTAGCGCGCTCAAACATACAAAAAAACCCTTCAGCTTTATATGTTAGTATAGATATGACCTAATCTTATTTTAATGAAGCACCTATAAAATACGCCATGGTAAGCCTTGACCTCTTCGACATTTTTGTCACAAACTTAATGGTTCATCAGGTGCATGAGCATCACGGTCATACGTCTTTACAGTCGATCTTTTTATTGATGTTGGTTATATAACAATTTTTTTTTGGGTTTAGAAATAATTACACAGTCGAAATAAACCGGAAAAATTAGAAATAGGGAATGGAGATTTTTGCCTTGCAATGGACAACACAGGCTTCTAATGTATACTTCTATACTTAATATATAAAGCTAAGAGATTGTTTATTTATTCGAACACGCTAATCTCAGGAACTACTAGTCTGATTTGAAAAAATCTTTTAGCGTTGAATAGCCCATTAATCCAGGAACACTTTAGGTTTTATAACATCACGCTGCGACCAATAGGACTATAATAAAAATAGAATGTTCAAATAACTAACTCCACGCAAACGAAGTATAAATATATATCCTATCTTGAACTGTAATAAAAAAAAGAAGAAAGGTTTATGTATGTGCAGTTAAAATATTATATGGTTACAAAAATCTAAAACAAACATTCACAAAAACGTTTTAAAGGACAACAACCTCAGATTCAAAGACAATTAATAATACCAGTCGATATTCTAGAACCATAAATCATCAACTTCACTTAGACACCTCTCTTCTATATCTCTCGCGAAAGGTGAACTACTATTATCGACATTGGCAACACAGCTACGATAGTCCGGGGGTAAGACATATTGACTAACGACTCGGAGGTCGTAAGGTTACACCGCTCGTTGATTTCTGTGGTCGAACCCTGTTTGAACTTGGAACGAGAATGCTGTTAGTGAAGTCTGTTTTTTTTTTTTAAATTATTTATAGCAAAAATGTTATTAACCTCTGTAGATTGAGATGCTAGCTAGAAATAGTGAAGGATTTTGGTACTAGTTTTCTTTAGATTGCACGGAAACTACTTGTGAACTTAATAATACTGATATTTGCAATATTTACAAATGCAACAGTAAGTCGTGTTAGCTGTATTATATCTCATTTTTCATAACTAAGGCAACTTTTTTATAATTCATGACGGCGAGCCAAAGAAACCATGACTTACGCAGGTGAAGCCAGTTGGCAGTGCCAGCTTAACTATTACAGCTTACTTTAGTGTTAAGCAGTCAAAACAGAGATTAAACAATGATTTGTGTCAGTGTCATATCAACTGTCAGACTGACAGATTCGATTAAACTTAACAAATAAAGCGAATTTAAACTATGATAGCCGTTCTTGATATTGTCAGCTTTTCCTATCTTTCATAATCATCAATTTTACTTAATTTATAAAAACTGAAGGAGAATTGCGTAATTGTTACATTTCTCGGTGGTAGGCCATAACATCGACTGCCGGCAGAAGTTAGCTCCCACCAGATAAAGAGTCTTGCCGCCAAGCGATTCGTCGAGTTCCTGCATTCCTCCTGGTGAAGCCGTACGAAGGATGGGTCTGAGCAGTTGTGTTGCGATGTGTGCCGGGTACCATGCGCTAAATGTTGTTGTGTCGGGAGTTTGGTCGTGGAGGGTCTCCAGATTAATCTCCTGGCGCAGCATCGTTGGGTTTAACATTGCATCACCTCGCTCAACTGCCGTCTTCCTTCCTATTCACTAAGTGTTTAATAAACTAGCGCGCTTTACCATCAACGATTGCATCACTGCTTAACATCAGGCGGGATTGCAGTCAAGCACTAGTTTATATTTATTTAAAAAAAAATACTTTACAGGAAAATAGTATTTAAAGGCACTTTAATGTCTTGACCACACTTTCTTGAAGTAATAAAACAAGTTGAGATCTTAACACGCAGTTTTCATACTAATTGTTGTACTTAAGTTTACTCAAGTTTTATGCCTTCTACGTTACTTTACACGATTTATTTGCCAACTATGTATGTAGACACACATTATCTAGGATTCTTATGCAGACCAAATCACTGATTGCTTGTGTTAAAAATGTAGACCTAGAATTCAGTTTGCGTTGCTTAAATTTCGACATTTACCTAGACTTAGGTCAATTCGATTCAATTCTTAACTATTGCGTAATATTGCACAAAGATTTTCACTAAACATTTTTTTCTTTCCAGAAAAAATAACCAAAGAACGAAATACTTAGCGTAGAAAAAAATAATAAACTTTTTATTAGTCTCCCAAAATAAATTGATTAAAAAAAAAGACTAAATTAAACTTTTTGACAGAAGAAAAGAAAATGATACATTGATCTGAAAAGCTACAGTCTCCAAAAACACTTAAAACGGGGTCACATACCTACTCTTTGCAGAAAAAAAAACCGTAAAAAGAATAAAGAAAAATATATATGTATACTTAAAAATTTTGAAATTCGAATATTTGTATCAAAAACGTGAGTCACTTTAGAACACGATGTTAGCACATAATGTTACTATCCTCGACCTTGCCGCCAACCCCAACGCTTACACTAAATTTTAACCAACACTGACCCAAATTCAATTCCTTTGTTCCTACATCTGTGTCTAGAATGAGACAAACAGACAGACAGACATGCCTCGAATGCCTAGTACTAACGTTTGTGAAACTACAATAGCCTTGGCCGACATTATTGAACGACTATTGTAGGATTTATGACTATAAATGCTGTTTAGCAAGTGTGTTTTAGATCTTATTATTTAAGAACTGTTACATATGTAAAATTCCAAATTTGTGTAATGCCGCGCCTTCTTTCCTCATAAAGCAATTCTACTAATACTAATCGCAGTAGTAGAATTTGCTTTATGTGGTAATACTTAGTATTTGGCTATTGCTGTTAAAACCATCGTTGTTTAAGACAAACATTGCGGTGAACTAATGAAGACCAATACAGCTAACGAATTTTGACTCCATAACAATAGTATTTCTGTTAAGCAATTTTCTATACAGTACAGATCAGCCCTCAAGCCAATATCAATTAAGTAAGACACTTCGCTTCTACGTATTTAATTCCTTTCCAAACATTATAATCCCTTAGCAATTGAATATCACATCTACTCATCACACAATACACACATGCACACACAATAAAACACGCACAGATACGAACACACATAAAGCACTCACCCAAACAAAAACCTTCACCTATAGTTGTCATTTATCAATGACTTGTACTAATTTACTCGCAATGGGAAGAAGACTTAGAGCTCTGAAATACAGGGCAACCCTAGATTAGGCTCCAGTCTACTTCTTTTTACATGCTTTTTTTTTCACTTGTATGTTTGCTTGCTTGTTTGCTTGTTTGTTTGTCCGTCTCTAACTCTTTGGACTTCGAGTGGGCGGCTCATTACTGTAAAATGTCCCACCGTTTTCAATACGTTCGTTCGTTCGTTTTTTATTAAAAAAGAATATCTAATTAAAAAGTTGAAAATAAATATAGTTTAAAAAACTGAAAAAACATGCTTTTAAAAAATATCAAAGTAAAAAGTTAAAAATAATTTTTAAAAAAAGCGTGAGGCGCTTAGTATACAAAAATTATGACACAAAGCACCTCACGCTTTTTTTTTTAATTATTTTTAACTTTTTAGTTTGATAAACTTTAAAGGCATGTTTTTTTTAGATTTTTAAACTACATTTCAGCATATATATATATATATTCATGGTATATATATATATATATATATATATATATATACCATGTATTGATAAGTGTGGAAAATAAATTTTAATTTTTGGTAATATTACTTAAATTTAACCCAGTTCCAATTACTTATCTTTATAAATTTATCTTTATCTTGTCCTAAAATTCTTTTTTTTTTTTTTTTTTTTTTTTTTATAAGTTATAAACAAGCGCTTGACCGCAATCCCGCCTGATGGTAAGCAGTGATGCGATCATTGATGGTAAAGCGCGCTAGTTTATTAAGAACCTATTCACTCTAGCCTTGAAGACACTCAAATTGTAATGTGACGGAAACACCGTCGCTGGCAAATTGTTCCAGTCCCTCGATGTACGCGGTATAAAAGAGGAAGCGAAACGCTTCGTCCGGGTCGCAGTGGTATCAACAACGTAAGGGTGGAAACTCGCCGTACGACGGGTCGTCCGATGGTGGAACGGTGATGGGGGAATTAAATCATGCAATTCCCTTGCACACTCACCAGAATGCAACCTATAGAAGACCGAAAGGCTGGCTACTCTACGCCTGTGCTCCAGGCTTTGGAGACCGTTTCGAGTTAAGTCTGGGTCGCCAATCAGCCTCTTCGCACGCCTCTCCACTGAATCCAAAGTATCCAGGTGACATTTCGCAGCACCAGCCCAAATGTGGCTGCAGTACTCCACACACGAGCGGACCTGTGCTTTGTACAACATTAGAAGCTGCCCCGGTGTGAAGTACCGCCGGACCTTTGCGATAACGCCAAGTTTTCTATTCATAACAGAACATAATAAACTGGCTCACTTATCGCACGTATTACATATAGGCACATAACACCAATTTGACCATATGACTTGTCAAGAAAGTGACAGTACCACTCCGCACAGTCGCCACTAGTACCAAGTATCGCGGGAAAGTGACCATGAGACACAGTACACTACAGAAACCAGTACGACAACAGAAAAAAACTGTTTGCATAACAAATGCACCGAGAATAATGTATGTATGCGATTTAGTAACTATTCCTTTTGTTGACCATCTGGTCAAAATTGACCGTGAAAGTAACATTTATTTTACACTGTGGCTTGTGTTGTAGAAAGGTGTTAAGCGTGGAACAAAGGGACAAAAAGGCCGGAAAATTTTTGATGGAGAAAGAATGCGTAGAATTAGTTCATGGGTTTCGCGATGAAGTTTTAAATTTATATCTACACCTATATAAAAAAATATATATTTTGAATTAGAACATGAACTATGTTAGGTATAACTTATACATTTTAATGAACGTATTTAATTTTCAATTTTAGCGAAATTAGACAGAACAGTCTCATGTCACTCCTGGAATTCCGGCCATTTATAGCCTTTTTATATTGCATGCTAAATCTTTCACTAAAATTACTCATCAAAATAGTAGAAAAAGCATGCTCTTTTTAATCATCCAAAGTTTGTCTTAAATACTCATCTTTTCTCCTGTTCTCTACTTACTTCTCCTTTTTTATTTATGTGGTGTTAAGAGTATTCTATTCTACTTTATTCTACATTATTCTATTCTACATGCAAGTATCATCTTACATTACAATAATTCAATCTATAAAAATACGCCAAGCCGCAACTTATCATAACGATAAAATCAACAATAAATTATATTAAATAAAGATTAGAACTAGATCTTTTAGACGTGGGTTTTAAAACCAACATTCAAATGTTATCTATATATATAAAAATGAATCCCAAAATGTGTTGGTAAGCGCATAACTCAAAAACGCCTGGACTAATTTGGCCAATTCTTTTTTTTAAATGTTCGTTAAAGTCCAAGGATGGTTCTTACGGCGAGAAAAAATCGAATAATTGCCGGGAAAACCCTAAAAACAGCCCTTTTCTTTTTCACATTTAATCATTTTTCTTCTCCGGTCGAAAACTGATCAATCGTCAATTAATTACTTTTATTCCCGAGGGAAATCATAACCGAATTCCACGCGGGCGAAGCCGCGGGCGGAAAGCTAGTTACTATATAAAAATGAATTTCATTCCGGATTCAAAAAACCGTAGGTTCCTACAGATTTAATTTATTGTACAAGTATAAGCACCTTATAGTAAAAAAACTGATAAACTGTCATTTTTGCCACACTGACCCAAAGACATTTGATTAGCATTTACGGGACTTATAGTTAGAGTCACTTACGTCATGTTCCTTTTAAAGAACTTATAGTTTTTTTTTTGTTCACATTTTTATCTTACATGACCATAACATTCTTTTCATTTTATACTTATAACGCCATATTTAATTAATGTTTCATCTTTTTTACGCCTCCTCGGTCTAGACTTTACAACGAATATATGACAAACAATCAATATGCCATTAGTAATAATGGGACTCGTTAGCATGTTTTGATGGAGATTCAGGAAACTAATTCCATACATACAAAGTTCCATACAAGTTCCAAATGCGAGATTTTTCATTCTGTGTTCTTTCTCTCAATCTCTCTCTCTCCCTGTCTTTTGAAGCTGATATATTCATCTCAATATCAATTACATAAGCACGTAGCGAAACACTTCTAAGTTTTTTCTTTTTATATTCTGGATATAAGTTACTAAACTAGCGGACAGACACGAAAACAATAATTCATTATCTGCCTAACGTTTTCCCAGCTATGTTGTGGCCGGCCTCCAGTCTAACCAGATGCAGCTCGATACTACATTTTTTTTTCTCTCTCTCTTTAGTTAATTTCGGGACTTTTACTCGACTGTGTATGCCAGTTCCATCGTGCACATTGAGCGACTGCTTATGTGACCTCCATAGCCCAGCTACGATACTTTTTGCTAAGACTGCTTGTCACACTTTCGAGCTCCTGGCAACCCGTAACAACTGTTAAAGATCCACGAATGATACACAAAAATAATTACTAAATTTAACTTGTGTTCGTTGAGTGTTCCTTTTTCGTCTGTGCTTGTTATATTGTACGTTACCTTTTATGTATGTATCTGTTTGTATGAGTACTGCAAACTAAAAAACTAATTTAATTTAATGGCACAACAAAACACAGCAAACATGAAAGAACTAACAACATGTCAATGACTCGGTAATCAATTCTAACAGACTTTTGCAACAAATCATCGTTACATAATGTTTGTAAGTATCAATAAGCGACTGATATGTTTACCAGGCAATCACAAAAAGGAAAACGAATAATAAATTTTCACCGACAGTTGTGCGCGGTTAACGTTTATGTGCGCATACGTTGTTGAAAAAACAAAACGGAGATTATGCAAAGAATACGATACTAATTATGAATTACAATGCGTAAACAGTTTGCTGTTTATATGAAGTAAACCTGTAATTGTAACACAGCAGGGCAAAGGCCTTTTGTTATATAGAAATAGAACATTGACTCCTGCATACTGCGAGCGATTTTGGACCGTATTTTCTCTGGACATTTTCCTTCTAGCACCAAATTTGTATCTCAAAATGATCTAAGGTTATGAGCTTAACTACGATGTTAAGAAATAACATTGCTACAAGAAATATTGCTACATAGATACATATATGTATAGACTTTTTCTCCCGCCATTTTTCCCATGCGCGCGCAATGAAAACTCTGTTGACAGCAACTCGGGCGTCGCAAACGCAACTGGTTATAGAGAACGAAAGTGATTTAAAAATGTTAATGAATATTTAAAATCTAAAGTTATTATTCGAAAGCACGACTTTTTGTTAGAATTTTTAGCAGGCTTCTGTTTTATATTTATGACTGTTGCGGAATATTTTTTTTAATATTTATTTATCGGCTTGGCTGGCATTGAAAGTGATTTGATAATGACCGAAATAGTAATTTTATGCATTATTTATACAATTTCAAAACAAAATGTGACGATGTAAAATGTAGACTATAAATATTCAGAGCACTCTATTTTACGAAATTATTTTACCAATTAAAAATACGTTTTAATTAAAAAAATACTTTACCTAAATTTCGTACGAAAAAGTTATTATAACTATGCTATGTTGCCGTGCGCAAACATTCTAAACTTCCTACACTATCCAATTTCATGACTGCACATTTTTATGCTAGACCAATTAAACTCAATCACAAAAAAAAACTTTCAGCGGAAAAAGTGAAAAAAAATTATCTCACCTGTTATTATCGCTAGAGTAAGAAGCGCTACAGCGCTGAAAGACCTCATGTTTGCAGTATAAGCACAGATCACGGTCTTTGTACAAAATCGATATCGTACACAACACTGGCACTATCACCACCGACGCATATTACACAGGGGACGCGCGTAAGCTCAGCGCGTGTGCGCAGAGTGATCGTTTGCGCAGCGAGGTGCGCCTGCGCCGGTGGGCCGCACTCGCCCGAGGTGGGGGGTTGCGATACAATTGTTACACTTGAAGGCTGAGGGTCGGGTGGTGGTGACAGCGTTTAGATAGACTTCAGAAGAATAAACTTAAGGTATCAGCTGTAAAGTTCTTGTTTTAAAGTCGCATTTCCTTTGGCATGGTCCTAGAGTAAAGTGTTTGGTTTTCCGGCTTTGAAGGTTTGATTGCGTTTTACGTTGACGTTATGTGATTCAGATATAGCCTTAGGTATTTCATGGTATTTCATTTGGACGATGATTGTTCATTGAACAGATGCATTCGCTATGAATGGATGTTGAAGCTGCTTTCATCATCATCATCATCATCATCATCAGCCCCTACTCGTCCACTGCTGGACATAAGCCTCTTCCATAGCACGCCAATAAGCTCGATCCTGAGCAGTTCTCCGCCAGCCACTACCAGCCACCTTTTCGATATCGTCGCTCCATCTCGCCCAAGGGCGTCCTACGCTACGTTTGCCGAGACGCGGTCTCCACAAAGAGAAGCTGCTTTAATATGCAATACTCAAAAGACTTCGCACTTCCTTCTGGACTTACCCGATGTAAATAACTTGGAAACACCTGTGTGACTATAATCGCTTCCGCTATCGTCTAAGGCCCTAAATACCGCTGACAATGAGACCACGTCCAAGGGTTACGGAAGCGAGCGAAATGTCAGGGATTTGGCGCTAAGACGGATATCGAGTAGGGCGGGATAATGCAACATTCCGGCTGACCGGCCAGTAGATACTGTCAGTACGTTTTCTAAAATATTGTAATACAATGGGCTGAGTTTGAATGATAAAATCGTAGATTTGTATGATACTGAAATGTTTTAGTAAATACTTAAATACGTTTTAATTAAGCACAAATGTATAACCTTTAATAACAGCTTTTTCTACGGGTTCGGAAACACTAAAAGATTAACTAAAAATCTAATTAACCAGCCACACATATTTAGTTTAATTTAAATATATGGGAAATAAATAACGATGAGCTAAACTTATGCATGCCACTTATAAATCTTTTCTTTTCCAACATTCTGAATTAACAGCTTACTCTAACTCACATAACTACGTGTATTTCAAATGGATCTTTAACCTTTTTTATTGTCCCACTGCTAGGCACAGGTCTCCTCTCATACAGAGAAGAATTGAGCGTACCTAATCACCACGCTTGCTCCATACGGGTTGGCGATTTCAGATTTAAAGTCCAGATTTTCTCAAGATGTTTTTCTTCACCTTTTAATCAGTCATTGGTGACCAAGATATACTGAGAAAATGCATACCTATAACTTAGTTAATTTTCATTGGTACTTCCCTAGCCTGGAATCGAACCTGCACACTCATACATGAGAGGCTGATATTTTAACCGCTAGAAACTTATTGAAAACAATTTGAAATGGATAATTCAATCATAATATACAAATATTTGATAACCATTAATTAAAAAAAATTAAAAAATCATTTCCTTGTATCGAATTAATAGCAATTATTTACGCTTATTTAAAGGTGCGATATTTCCTTTTAAAAAACTTACGTGTTTCGTCTTAGAGATGGTAAACTCATAAAATAACTAAGAAAAACAACACTTAAATAACAAGGGAATAAAATCATATAAATGGATCCGGCCCCTTTGTATTTAAATCCTTACGGCATTTATTACCCGTAAATGGACCGAAATATTTGTTAAGGAAGTCTTAGTAGCCATATAGCAAAGCTCTTTATGAGTGCTATTAAAATAAATAAATTTTCACGAAAGAGGAAACCACTGTATTTTAAAACTCTTCTCGCTTTACGTAGGTTTACAAGTTTATGTCAATGCGTTGATGTCTTTTGTATCGAAGTTCAAACAAACATTTATCAAGACATTTTATTTTAACTTTTTGCCATTTTATTTTTACCCACGATTTATTAACTCACAAGCTTCACACGTACGGATTAAATGTAACATCACGTATGTGTATCCTGTATGACCCGACAGGGTAGGTAGAGGTGTTAATGGTACAATCAAATTTCTCCAATTTTACTTAAATCGCGTGTATTAGGGAAACTATTTACATTGATGCTTGGAATCTATACTAATATATAAAGCTGAAGAGTTTGTTTGTATGTTTATTTAAACGCGCTAATCTCAGGAACTATTGGTCCGATTTGAAAAACTTCTTTTTGTGTTGGATAGCCCAATAATCCAGGAAGGCTTTAGGCTATATAACATCACACTACGACCAGTAGGAGCAGGCATAAGGTATAATATACTCTAACTCAGTCATCGGCTGGGCAGCGTTCGGGAAGCTACGCTACATCTTTTCTGATCTCAGCAACAATCATGATTAAACACTTGTCAAAAACGTGTAGAAACTTGAGATTAGGCTTTTGATAGATAGTGAAGTATCATAAAATTATAAGAAATGCCCCACTTATCAATCAATTTCCCCTAAATTGAACTTGAAACGATGTCGAACTTCCACTTTCGAAATCAACTTCATCCTATAATGCATGTGTTAAATAGCTGAAACTACGTATTTTTACATCCAATTTCAATGAAAATTATAGTTAGGATATCCATTAAAACACCCTTTTTACAGAAATTGAACTTGAATTGAACATTTTAAATACTTTCTAATAAAATTTAATGAAACCACTTCACCTTTGGTTCAAAACTGAAAGTTTTACTCACACTACTGTGAATAGTACATTTTTTTATAATGATAAACATTATATATTTTTATATTTTATAATATCATTATAAAATAGTGATGCAATCGTAGTTTTTTTTTTTAAACGTTGCCCCACACTGGGAATTACTCACTGTATCGTGGGTGCGTTTACAAACACATAAACACACATGCACAAACAACCAGACCCAGAACAACTACTTGTAGTTCTTACAAATATTTGTTACGTGTGGGAATCGATCCCGCGACACGCGGCGCAGCAGTCAATCTCTCAGCCACTGACATTATTAAGAGTCTATTCACTAAAAAAACTGAATGAATAGGAAGAAAGCCGGCAGTTGAGCGAGGTGGTGCAATGTTTGCGTGTCCGTGTGTGTCAGACTAAACTAAAACTTATATTTTTTTGTTCCTGAACTAAATTTCTCATCTTTTAGCAACAACTACAAATCCTTACTGTACGATAAGACACATCATCTTAGCTTTAGTATTCACTTTATTTATTTAGTCGTATTGTATTTATTTATTCTTTCGCACATGACCGCCACACGCCACACGTGTCCATGAAGTTTCTTGCACGTTCTTCTCCATAGAGATCTACACTTTGGAACGTGCAATTTAGCTTCACTTTTATTGGACTAATCGACATTGACTATTCAAAAGCACCAACTGTTGGTTAATTTGAAATAAACAAATTTGATTTGATTTGATGAATTGTACAGAGGCGGACTTTATGCCTTAGGCATTCTCTACCAGTCGAGCGAAAGTAAATTTTTAATAGATTTTAAATCATAATACAATCAATCCATACAATACAATAGGCTTAAGACTTCCTTTCGATCAGATCAAAAACGTCAAATACTCTAATACTTCCACTTTCAATTGAAACAAGCAATGCACCAGTGCAACATTACGCAACCACCCAAAAACGCGATGTAGGCCGCGAAACACTTTCGTTTTCGCACGAAGCGAACCGAATACCAACGGTTGCCGACGATGGCCGATGATAGCCGATCACGGCCACACTGCCCGATTTACTGACATACATAGACGCATGATTGAAAATGATCGCATTTGATATTCGAACCTTATATTGTTGATGACAACATCGATAGCGAATGAATGAAATAGTAGATACTGTTCAAGTGAAAAGTTATGACATAACTGTTCAACAATTCCGTGTAGCTTTCAGCTTACCAGCCGGTGTTTTAGTTTCTCAAAGTTTAAGAATGCAGACACAGTCAAAGTAAATGCATTAATATAATAATAATGCAATACATTGCAATAAATTGGTAATGCATTGCGCAGCGTAGGGAGGACAACAAGGTGGACCGATGACCTGGTGAAGGTCGCGGGAAGCCGATGGATGCGGGTAACACAAGACGTCGTGGAGAGCCTTGAGGGAGGTCTTTGTCCAGCAGTGGACATCTATATGCTGAAGAAGAGGAGAAGAAGAAATGCATTTGATACTTACTTGGGACGCATCTGTAAATGAGTTCATGGTTTGATCAGGAGGTCTCTGGCACTGGGCTAAAATCGTCATTTTCGCAATGATGTAAAGAATCTGCTTAATAGAATACGATTGTCATGTCTTTATAAAGCTGAGATAAATGCTGGCAAAAGCCAGGCCTCTAAATTAGTTCACCAATACTTCACCATCATCTGACTAGTTATTACAGGCTAATATGATACCCGGTGATATAACTGATTGTTGGCCTTTCGGAGTTCTTACGACCCGCAAAGAATATCAAAGATCCACGAATATCGGTCGGGACCAAAGACTATGGACCGTATTACAGAACCTTACTCAAGACTCAAGCATTACTTAAGACTAGTTTTAACCAGTCAAATTGCTTCAAACGAGATTTAAGTAAAGCTTGAGTTTTGAGTGAGCTTCTGTAACACGAACCTATATGTGTTTTTCAAGGCAGGAAAGGGTTATAGTTACCTATGCAACATTCCATCGATGGACTAAAAGCGACAAGTGTCGATTGGTCGACCCATGCGATTGTTACTATTGAACTACATAAGCCCCTGTCTGCAGTTATGTAATTAATTGTAACTATTTACATCCTATTAATCCCTTCATAAAATTTTATGACGTAACGTATTGATACCTTAACGTCACTATTTCTAATTAGCATTACCATTAGATCCTATTACTAAGGTCAGAAGTACCTATATATACATATTAAATTTAATGTATGTATAAAGCGTAAATCATGGTATTAAACAGTACGTAGCTATAAGCGCTTGGCTACTACAGACGGGACTTTACACACGGAACTACTCAAGAATGGCCGAAACTTTTTGTCCGTGCCTAGTCTGGTACTCTTAACACGTACGAGTTGTGAATGGCATATTTTAAATTCATTACTCAGAATTGGTAGAAAAGTTTGATTGTGACATCCGCGTGTACGGTAGTTAGCACGCTTATGGTAGCAAGACTTCGTGCTTCATTCAAAATTTGTGACACCATCTGTCTATCGTAACAGATTATTAACGGCGACACTATTTGACGGAATTGTCTCTTAGCGATAAGACCTATTATGTCATCCTTTGTAAAATCTTCTTGTTTATGTTTTGTGATTGATATGGTGTATAGAGTATTCTATTAAATTCTTCTATAGTATGGCGATGTAAAATAAATAGAATAGTCACTAATAGAATACCGCTCAGGCCACGCTCAATCCTTCTCTGTATGTGAGGAGACCTGTGCCCAGCAGTGGGACGATAAAAAGGTTGATGATGATGATGATGTAATTTTTATTAAGCAGCAGCATCTGACGTGGGTAGCTAACGTAACGTAGGACGCCCTTGGGCGAGATGGAGCGACGACATCAAAAAGGTGGCTGGTAGTAGCTGGCGGAGAACTGCTCAGGATCGAGCTTGTTGGCGTGCCATGGAGGAGGCCTATGTCCAGAAGTGGACGAGTAGAAGCTGATGATGGTGATGATCTGACGTGGGTACAGCTTACCTCTAATACCTATAGGTACTTAAATTTATTTATTTCTGCTTACCCAACTGTCTACTTAAGCGTTCTGAATTTTTGGTTCATTTTTGAGCGGTCATATTTAAATTAAAAGTACTATTTTATTTGGTTTCATTGAAACATGAACTTTATTGATTGTTGAAATAATAAAACGATTAAATTCCACAAAAAGTACTAAAATTACGCTGGAGTACATATACTACAATCAACGAAATAATTTCTTAATATATTTTATGAATAAATGCAACACCTTGCCTTATTTATTACATTAGACAATACACGGTAATTAATTATAATTCTAAATGAGTGTTTAAATTTCCAGAGTAATTACGATAACTTTAACATTTTACTACTTTTTAGAGCAAAATAATTGCGAGTACAGTCGGTGTAACAAGCCACATAAAATAAAATATTTTACATTTTTTATACTTCTCGAATTTATTTAGTTCATCGTCACGTGAATGATATAACTTTATTCTGACCGTCTATTGTGTGTGAGTAAGTCGTGGTGGCCTAGTGGTTAAAACACTAGCCTCTCAAGTATGAGTGTGCGGGTTCGATTCCAGATCAGGCAAGTACTAAGGTAACTTTTCTAAAGTTATATGTACTTTCTAAGTATATCTTGGACACCAAGGATTGAGCAAGCGTGGTGATTACGCTCAATCCTTCTCTGTATGAGAGGAGACCTGTGCCCAGCACTGGGACGATAAAAGGTTGATGATGATTGTGTGTGAAGTGAGTTTTCATTCAGCAGCTGTCATTGTCACCTGATACACTGGATTGAAACTATTGATAGCCACTACATTCGGACTAAGAATACATTTAAATACCTCAATGACAATAAATAAATAACTGTTATCGTGTTAGAGGTATGACATCCATATGGTTTCATATTCACCTATTGACACGTGATGACAATGAATTAATTTACTTATTATTTCGTTATTTTTTCCATTTCACAAGTTAGGCCTCTGTACCTACAAGTAGCAGTTCCGGCACCCTTTTCACTCCGTAACCCTATCAGTTGGAATCATTTTGAAGCTTATGACTAATTCAATGCTTCTTATGTTCTAAAATGTATCTACTCAACAACGTAAACAAAGCAATGAATCAAATCAAATCAAATCATTTATTTCAAATAAACCAGTTACAGGCACTTTTGAATTGTCAGAAGGTCGGTCAGTCAATTAGATGAAGCTAGTCGCCCATTCCAAAGAGTAGGTACCTATGGAGAAGAACGGGCAAGAAACTCCATGGACACTCTTTTAAATTTTTAAGCTATTGTTACAAATATTTGATTACATCATTCATGTTGAAATCAACCGCGTGAGAACGATGCAGAAATATATTGTACGCTGAGAGCGTCCATTATGGAAAACATACAAAAATCAATTCAGAAATTAAAATACGCCGTGACAGCTAAGAGATGACCAGTCCCCTCCGACGGCGTCCGTTCACGAACATGACGTATGGATCAGCATCATTCAGCTCAACCATATCGAAGGGAACCCAATGACCCAAAACACACGCCACCATCAGCGAGACATTTGAGTGAGCATGACATACTCTCAACAGCCAGAGCACAATTAAGTCAATAAAAAAGACTAACCCAACAAATAAATGCCTTACAGCACATTCGTACATTGTGCTCACACGTTTGCCATGCAATTATACAATACTAAGAAATTGAATCTACACAATGCTAAGATGGTTTTGTCCAAGGTTCAGCAGCTCCAACAGTGTTCCCGAATCTGTGGAAAGTTTAGCTCCTGTGCAGCTGTACAAGTGCCGAACACCTCTGTCAGCGATACAATTCCGTAACGTACAATATGCTTGGCTACATAGTGTGTAATACAGGCTTTGAATAAATAACATAAACAATTACATATTAAAACTACAAGAGGAAAAATCAAAGAACAATCATTGTATAGAAATCGGACGCAGCTCAAGCCCAAGCCTTTTTGTCCTCAATATAATCCTTCACACTATAAAATGCTTTCTGACACAACTTACGTTTAATGAAGGATTTGAATTTATTCAGGCTTAGATCTTGAACCACCTCTGGAAGTCCATTGTAAAAATGTATACATTGGCATCTGAAAGAGCCACCTATTTTCTTGAGCCTTGTTGTAGGTACAATAAATTTGTGCCTGTTCCTAGTATTGAAGCTAGAATGCTGTTGAACTGTCAAAATGAAACCCATTGCTACTGACAATGTGTTACGCAATTACCCTGCGGGTCGGGCTGTTTGTGTATGTGAGTTTATATATATATATATATATTTGTAAACGGACCCACAATACAGGAGAAATTCTTAGTGTAGGGCAAAGTTCCTCGTTAAATAACAAAGTTATCTAAGCTTGTATAGTTTTCAAATTTTTCGAGCTAGCCATTTTACTTTAGAGGATGCCGTATATACATAAAGTTCTCGTCTTTATATATATAAAACTCGCAAAAGTAACCTAAATTAAAAAATCGTTCTAGCAACTTATTAATGTTCTGTCTAATGATAACCCACACTATGTTCTTTTTTTTCAGAAGGGAAATCATTGGAATAATCATGGAGCGGAAGGGCGTGTCAGACTTATACTGACTAAAACCCACTCGTGGTCTCCCACTTGACTGTGCACCAGGGGTCACGGTATCTCTTTTGAACCATCGGCACAAAAATGGGGTTAACGAGAAGAATAACCAAAAACCACTTTACGCGTAGGGGAGGTGTCCAGAACTCGTGATTTTGTTTAAGGACTCTCGCAGTGACTTTGTGACGTCGTGGAAGCGTCTCGCAGTGATGTCGTGGTGGCCTATTGGTTAAAACGCCAGCCTCTCAAGTATGAGTGTGGTTCGATACCAGATCAGGCAAGTACCAATGTAACTTTTCTAAGTTATATGTACTTTCTAAGTATATTTTGGACACCAATTACTGTTTATAAGGTAAAGGAAATCATCTCGAGGAAACCTGGACTTTAAGTATAAAATCGCAACCCCGCATTGAGCAAGCGTGGTGATTACGCTCAATCCTTCTCTGTATGAGAGGAGACCTGTGCCAAGCAGTGGGACGATAAAACGATTGATGATGATGATTCTCGCAATGGTGTAATATTTTTTCCAGAACAAGGAGCTATACAAAAATAAAACAATGAACTGTTAGACCGGCGCGTCTCCAATTAATCACATGCGATTTAAATGAATGTTCTCATGCCACAATAAAAAAAATTGCAAGTCAGAAAAATTAGCACCGACATTGACAGTCTAGAGTGCACCGGATGTTTGGACACTTAGACTCTGAAAGTTTTGAACAGCATCATTACCAAAGCGGATACAAGCACTTAACTATCATTCTTTGCAAGACTATTTTAATAGAACCTAACTACTTTATCGTCTACTACAACTATGTAAAAGTAGTTTGGTTGCTAATTGATAACACGACGCATGGATCTATCAAAGGTTAAGTTACTCTACCGAGGTTGGTTCGTGGATGAGTGACATTACACATGCATGTTGCCTGTTAGCCCCGATTTTTATTCGTAGAGCTTTGATATTCGAGTTGTCAGAATCTTAAAAACCTGTCAACCAGTCTTTTTAGGGAGTTTCGTGTCACCTAGCAACTGGTTGTAGTGGTCAGAGAGACAGTAGTAACAGGTAGAATACTGGTACGAAGCTGTCGGATCTAATTAATCTGGAAGATGCCCGAAAATATTTGGGAGAAGGGAGAAGGCAGGTTGTGGGATTAAAGAAAGCAATATTGTAAAAAAACGGGTTGCACTTCCAGGGTTGTTTTATTTTTTTTGTACACTTTATGTCATGTTTACCGCAAATAAACGTATTTTCTTTCTTTTCCTTCTTTCTTTTCTATTACTTTTTACAAACGAATTTAAAAAGTATACGGACGGTCGACCCATCACCATTCGTCATTCCTGGAAGCGCGTAGCAGGCTGTAGTAAAAAATACAAAGGCACATTTGCACAAGCGCCCTGCACCTCTTAAACGTAACAGCATGAGCAGACATACATTTTTGCCGCGCGATAGAAGGGGAGGGATATAACGCCCTACTGGCGATCTACTCTCCCTCGGTCTTACGAATTTTCGTTCAGGTCACGTGTCCTGACGTGAGTTTAACATTTTTTACCCATCCCAAAAAAGTGCACAACTCCACTAAAGAAATTTTCATTTCTAAAACATTACTTTTGAACAAGACTGTACCGTTACAAATACGTAGAAAAGCAAAGGCCTACATTTCATTAAATGGTCTTTTTACATAGCTACGGAATTATTTATAAGCATTATGAATGATATTAGTAGGTGGTACCTACATAATTGTAAGTTACCAAATATTTGGGCACAAGTTGTATAATAAGTAGATCAGTTATGTAGGTGAGATATGCCGCGATATTGTTGATGTATAATATAAATGACCTCAATTGTTTTGTCATAGGTCTTACTGGGGCTGTTGATAAAGTCTTTCTGCCCTCGGGCCGGAGTTATTGCGCGCACTGAAACGTTTATGTAATTTTAATATGAGTTGAAATACAACGAACTTACTTAATACATTTAAGTTAAAACTAATTCAGAGCATGAGATTGCATCCCAGAGAGGAAATTCTTGAGCAGGCCAGAAAAGCGGCGTTAAGTCTCCTCTTTGAGGAGTGGCTAGAAAGACGCCACGGCGCCCTCACCTTCCGCCGGACACGGTTGTTTCGGGAGGTTCCCGTTCCGGATAAGGCGGAAGGAAACGCCAGGGTGTCACCATTTTGTGGATCGCTCTGAGGACACGGTGGAGTATATAGAGGTCTGCCCGGCTTGGGCAGAGCACCGCCGTGTCCTCGTGGCGGCGATCGGCGGGGATCTCTCGCGTCCGACCCTGGTCCGGAGCGAGAGTGCATAATAGGCCGGCCGGGTAGTGGTGTACATATTTTGAACTTGCATTTGGCCAGTTACATTGAAGTCCCATATAATAGGGTTGCCTCCTATCCAATAGGCTCGCCTATCAACCGAGCAAAAACATTACTCTAACTCCTTTGCTACTGAGAATTTGCAGATGAAAAAACTCAAGAATACTTTTCTCTACCCGAAAACCGTACTTCTCAGCAGCTCAGAAGTAGCGCTTTACCACTAGACCAGAGAGGCAGACATTATAATCAAAGTAAATAAATAGTAAAAAGTAAAAAGAAATACCCGTATTCCAAGAAATGGACGTTAAAACATAAGTCTATTCTCTGTAATGTCAATTACTTACTAGTTACAAGTGAGTACTTAGTATCACCTACCAATTGTTCGGTTAATTTTAACGGTTTGACCTCTGACGCAATTTCGTGGTGTATGACCTCCTCATTAAAGTGTTATAGGAAATTATTACTTACATGATAAAACACTTACCACATTTTTTTAAACATTGCTAAACCATATATGTTTTTTTTTATATAATTATAAACTAGTGCTTGACCGCAATCCCGCCTGTGTAAGCAGTGATGCAACCGTTGATGGTAAAGCGCTCTAGTTTATTAAGATCCTATTCACTCAAAAAAAAACTCAGTGAATAGGAAGGAAGACGGCAGTTGAGCGCAATGTTAAACCCAACAACACGACGAACGATGTTGCGCCAGAGGGAGATTGATCTGGAGACCCCTCATTACCAAAGTCCCGACACAACAACATTTGGCACATAGTACCCGGCACACATCGCAACACAAAAGACCTGTCCTCCGTACGGCTTTACCAGTCATCATGCCGGAACACGACAAATCGCTTGGTGGCAAAACTTTGAGTGCTTACTGCCCCATGGCGGCGGTAAAAAAAATAAATTTGAAAAATAATTAAAACACACTCTCTCCCTGGATCACCTTTAAAAAAATACATGGGACCAGTAAAGGAAATAAATAGATATGAAGTATAAGTTCTCGTTGTTTTTATAATTTTAATTATATACTACTTAAAGCTTAGATATCTAAATCTCATCACTACAAACGTTTTTAGCATACCTTATTGTTAAATATGCGCCTATTTTCAGAAACAATTTTGAAATTAACCCATTCATTTAGGCACTGCAAGTACAAAGCCATTGTCGAAATAATAATTAAATAATTTGTTATCATTCGGCCTCATCTTTCATACGACCAGTCAACAAGACCGCTTAGCAAAATCAACCGCTGCTTTGACAGAGGTCTTCAAACAATGGGTTCTATTAAAGTATGTATTGTAACAATTTCATCAGTTGTTCAATAAATCACTCAGAGTACCTACTCTTATTATGTACTCTTAATTGACTTTTTTATTAACCATTTAGTGTTTCGTAAATCTCGTCGAGAATTTTAATGCATTGTTTAGTCTTTGGATTCGTTATTGATTACATGTGTACAATGTTAAAATTTAAAAACATCTTGTTTGAATAGAATAGAACAGAACAGAATGGAACGCAACGGAACGGAACGGAACAGAACAGAACAGAACGAAACGGAACGGAACAGAACAGCATAAAACAGAACAAGATAGATTAGAATAGAATACCTACGTTTTATTCTGTGCACATTGTGCCACCCTTTGCAAAATCTTCATATTTATATTCTGTAATTTCATATACATAAATTAGATTTTACAAAGGGTGACACAATGGGAAATCATACCGTTAGGAGCGTTTTCCTACAAACAACCTTTGGATGGAATTCCAAGGGGAAGAAGAGAGAAATAATATAGGTAGTCTACAGTGTACCTACTGTTTACATAGATTACTTGTTAAATGTGTTTGGAGTACACAAAATGACAAAGACTTAAATAAATAAGACCAAGTGACAGAATCCATTGAACAACGGCTTCGGAATTTAGTTTGCATGAACTGAGATATGCTTGAGACATGTGACTAGTGGCCGACTTACAAGTTATAAGTAGGTTCGAACTCTGTCAGGCGCTTTACTTTGTGTAAATTATTTCATCATCACTGCTCTCGCAACGGTGAAGGAAAATATCGTGAGGAAACCAGCATGTCCTAGAGACAAAACTTCTACCAACCCGTACTGGGCCTGAGTAATAGTTTCCAACCCATTTTCTCTCCGACAGGAGGCCTTTGGCCCAGGAGTGGAAAATATTATGGCTAATTATAAGACCCGCTTGAAAAGTTCATTGTTTTCTGAAGGTGATATCTTTTCTGAAGGTGCTATTTTTACAACAAAAGGCGGAACATAAACGTTAACAACACAATATTTATTCAATAACATTGTGGGCGCACCCACCTCTAAAACGTACACAAAAAAGCCTATCAAACTACAACATGTAATTCCAAATCGAAATTGGATCAGTCCCATATCCACGTACTACAAACTTGCAAGTACAAGGCTGCCTCGTGAATTATGCGGAAATCCTTCAAAGA
This sequence comes from Sesamia nonagrioides, assembly GCA_017933935.1. Classification (NCBI taxonomy): domain Eukaryota; kingdom Metazoa; phylum Arthropoda; class Insecta; order Lepidoptera; family Noctuidae; genus Sesamia; species Sesamia nonagrioides. The sequence goes on along the minus strand of JADWQK010000275.1, from coordinate 1,220,175 downwards.
AACGCACGCGCAAATTCGCGCGTGATAATAGATCGCTTATCGAATTCCACACGTCGACTTGTATCGTCTCTTACGCTTATGACCTGAGTGGGTGATGAATGTCACGTTTAGTTATGGAGGACATGATCTATTTTGTAAACTTTACAGCGGAATCGTGATGGAGTCGGCTAAAGCTAGGTTGTAGTTGGTTTTGGCTCCTGCGAAATTAGGCAATGTAGATCATATCATTTTAGGTTATATTTTAGCTTATATTCAACTTATTCCACTTTACTGCTACATTAGGCTTTGTTATTTCAATACTTATTAGACGCCTGAGGAAGGTCATCGCTGTTGCGGTGGATGTAGTGGGACGTTTGTAGGTCCAACATGGCAAGAGAGGGAGGTTTGGAAATGACGAGGTTTTTGCCTAGTGTGGGACACAATATAGACGAATAAAAGAAAAAAGATAAAAGATGTTTCGTGCGACTGTGGGAAATCTCAGTTGATTTAACCAATTCATTGATCTTTATTTAGAGCTATTGCTCTATTAAGTTATAGTATAATAATTAATGACATATCACTGAATCCGTCTACTCCGGTCGTATAGAATGAATAACCTAATCTAACGTTGACAAGTTTACCGAAAATCTATGGACATCAGCAGGCGAGAAAGAAATATATTAAAAGATACTTCATTTATGCAAAATAGTTTTATACTCCATGTGTACTATCAGCTGTAGAAGTCCATTCCCACCTTAAAGACTACTGTCGCCTGCGCTAAACCGGCCACGCACACTACCGTATTATTTTTTTATCGCAGTCTTCGTCTTTCTTTAAAGTAATGCAAAATTTCGTTACTTCATTTGAAGTTAAGTTAGCGGCCGCACTTAACAATGGTGCTATCAAAAGCGAGCGATTGTGGGTTCGATCTTTATTATAGGCAACTCTTTTTGTTGTTTCATATAATTTAAAATTATGATAATTGATTTGTATTTTAAAGTAAAAATGTTTGCAAATAATATTTAAACAAATAGGAAAATTTATTGAATATTTATCCCAAAAAAGGGTTTTATTATATGTTTTAGTTTACTATAGGGGTAATATAATAAAATATATATAAAAAATAAACAATAAGCATATTATAATGCAATATATTATAAAGTTATATATTATTCGGTATAGATATACTTATACTAACAAATGAAACAAACGTTGAAACGGCAGCATTGTAATATTTTATATAAAAGTAATCCTTGACAAACTTATGATATTGTTATGGTAAAAAATACAAAAAACATTTTTGGTTGTTAGATATGAAAATTATAATATTATACGTATATTATGATTAAAGAGGTTATAGCTTAATTATTCATTTTCTTAAAGAAAAGAGGATTGAAGCTTAACCTGAATATTATTGCAATCATAAAATAATCTATACTTAGAACACATAATAGTGCTTATTACATTTATAATTTTTTTGCGTGTATAGCATGGTACTAATGCTGCCATCCTGTAGTGACTTTTTTCGGAGTTTCATGGCATGAGATTATAATCTTCAAGCGCTTTCTTAGTTCAAAAGTAAACGAACTTATTTCTTATCGAATTCCGAAATTATTGTTTTTATAATTTACCAAAAGTAATTTGTATTGAAATTGCAAAAGGCGATATCTATTAGCCATTAAGCCAACCGAACATATTACTGTCACTTAGCTAAATTACTTTAGAGATGGTTTAGAGTCCGTTATTAAGATATTTATTGGTATATATTTAAAACACTCTGTAGGACACTTCTGCACTGTTTTTGTTATAAATAGTTTTTTTTTTTGTTTAGCTCGATAAGACTCCACCAGCCTCGCCAATTTATTTTTAAACCACAAATGCAACCTATCTTCTTCGCATGATTTAAAAGTTTATTCAACGGTAAATATTGTCGTTTCGTTTCACTTGTCTCGACAGCTACCTTCGTCCTCCAACCTCTTGACCTTGACCTCCAACGGCTTACAGTATTTCTCTAAAACAATAACAATTTTATTACACACTTGCTACAAGCAATTGGTTTGCACCTTACATAAATAATAATAAAAACAACTTACACAAAAGCCGGTTTCATATGATATTTGAGATATATTGCTGCATATGCCTGCATATTGATTAAAAAATAAAACTAATAACACAAACTGGTAACTATATGTTCACTAACCAACAACAGCTAAGTAATATTATTTGAGTTATTGTAGCTAATAATAGTTATTGTAGGTAGCGGAATATTTTTTGTGAAGTAGTGATTCAGATTCTTTTAAGTCTACCGTCATCTTTTTATAATGACTCTAATATAGAAAACATCTTAAAAGAAAGTATCATCTTTAAGTTGCAGATCGGTATTTTTAGATATTTTTGTTGTCAGCATTCATAACTCACCAATAAACATTTGTAAAATATTTTTGTAAGTTATTAGATTTGAACTCGAACCACCTTGAACGCCTATCAAGGCGAAAACCGTTAGGCCATTGAACCATTTACTGTAGACGTTGAAATTAGTAAGTAGTACCTAATAATCATAAGCGGGCAGTAAGTGTATGAGTGTGTATCAAACTTTATTATAGAAGAAGGTCGTAACTACAACTAGTATTGCTTGGCCATAGTTTTGTGAGATTGCAACTCGACTTTTGGTCTTGACTGTACATACATACATAATATTCAGCCTATAATATTCTTACTACTGAGACACAGGCCTCCTCTCGGTGAGAGGGAGTGGGCTGTAATCTACCACGCAGGTCCAGTGCGGGTTGGTAGATGTCACATGTCTTCGAAATTTTTGTCTCTAGGACATGGAATTCTCTTTCATGGAATGAAATTTTGGTAGTCGTGGTGGCCTAGTGGTTAAAACACCAGCCTCTCAAGTATGAATGCGCGGGTTCGATTCCAGGTCAGGCAAGTGCCAATGTAACTTTTCTAAAGTTATAGGTACTTTCTAAGTATATCTTGGACACCAATGACTGAAGGTGAAGGAAAACATCTTGAGGAAACCTGGACTTTATAAGTTTGAAATGGTCAACCTGCATTGAGCAAGCGTGGTGATTACACTTAATCTTTCTCTGTATAAGAGGAGACCTGTGCCCAGCAGTGGGACGATAAAAGGCTGATGATGATGATGAGGACATGCCGATTTCCTTATAATGTTTTCCTTCGCCGTTTTGAGAGCATGTGTACGCCTTGTCCAAACCCAGTCTATCGACATGAACATTCATTAACAAAGATTGAGGTCATGAAACAAAGCATTTTCTAAATTACTGATTCAATTCTCTTTGGCAACGACCTTCTTTAGTACCCAGCTGCTATTAAGCGCACAAAGCGCTTTTACTAAGCGTTTCTAAAGCTTTTCTGAATATATTACATGTTTAAGACATGTATATAATTAATAGTAGGGCTGTTTTGGTTTTACTATGTTAACAGTATAAAGTAACTGCATTTTGTAATATGACTTGGTGGGGTAATTGCGTTAATTACACACAATCATATAGCAATGGCTTATATTTCGTCAGTAGTAACGTTTACATTGTTCATCAGACGCATTTTTGCATCTAGATTAATAATATCCTTCAAAATAGATACAATTTTATAGTGTACTAGCTTTCCGCCCACGGTTGCGCCCGCGTGAAGTTCGGTTATATCGTGCTTTTTGATTTCCCTCGGGAATACCAAATTTTTCCGGGATAAAAGGTAGCCTATGTTCTTTCTCAGGGTTTAAAGATTGTCTGTGCCTAATTTCAACAAAATCGGTTGAGAGGTTCAGGCGGGAAAGCGTAACAGACAGACAGACAGAGTTACTTTCGCATTTATAATATTAGTATGGATTATGCAAATAAGGTGCAAAAATCTGATACATCCCAGAACGGTATTTATTTGGTCTTGTCTGTTTTTTGTCCCAGGTTTTAAAATCGGCTATAAGGGATGTTAGGTATATTGAAACGACACGAGAAAGGATTTGTGAAAAAAGACATACTGAAACTCGTTAGACAAATTGAGGTACTATATTGGCAAACAATTAAGGCGTTGAAATCTTCAGAGCTAAACACACATTATTCTACCAATAATAACGTTTTATTCTATTTTTAACTATGTCAACTAAAGCCGATGTCGACTATCCTGCCAAATTCATAATATTATCGGCTATTTTGGTTATTTTTTTCATACATGTACATGATATATTTTTTTTTAATTTAATTCACGATGTAGCAAAGGTCTGCGCTTGTCATTCATAGCACATTATCTTTCCTTATAGTCCTTACTAATATTATAAATCGGAAAGTGAGTTTGTTTGTTCCGCTTTCACGCCGCAGCTACTGAACCGATATCTTTGGAATTCTGCGGACGTAAAGTTAGAAGTCCGGATCAAATAATAGGATACTTTTTATCTCGGAAAAATTTGATGTTCGCAAGGTAAATCTAAAAGCGCGATATAACCGAAATCCACGCTGGCGAAGCCGCAGGCGGAAAGCTAGTTTAATATAAAATCAACCAATAGCAACGCATTAACACTTCCATTAATTACTGGAACCTGATTAAGAGGAATTATTTATACATTATAACTGTTATAGCCAGTGACGACCTTGCCAACGGCCTCTGCGTCAGCGGGGGAACCTTTTCAACTATCACCAACGTTGAAATGACAATTTTGTTTGCTGGTACGTATTTCAATTTGTGGAACAATATTCGAGAAATAAGCCTGAAGTGAATGGCAAATTAATATTTCCCTATTCTTGTAGCGAAGTTATGCTTTTGACGATATTTTAGGTGTGTTACATTCTACTGAGACTTAAGACGGTTGTTCTAAGTGAGCGGCAAAATAGTTTAGCTTTTTATCGATCAATCAAATTGGAACCGTAATTCTTAAAATATAGAGCACATTTTAGTCTTTAGAACCACGTTTTGCATTTACTAAAAATGCAGTCGCCTGCGGTTAAATACACTATGGGTTAACATCGTCAAATATTTACATCCGCATTTTAAAATTCAATATGTATATTTTGAACGTGTTCTTGACAAAATGCTGATACCTGGATTAAGTAAGACACATCTGTGTTGTCGGTACTTTTCTTATAAAATAAGCTACAGCATACAGCACTGTGATCTATACAAATTAGTTTTATACCACGATACATTAAGTCTAGTTGTGCCTCGCGGTTTCACCCGCGTGAGTTTGGATCGCATGAGATAAAAAGTAATTCCAGGTGTTATTCCTGGTTATAAATGATCTGTGTGCCAAATATCATTAAAATCCGTTCAGCAGGGTAATTGCGTATCAGGGTTGCGCTTGGTTAAAAAAGAAACCGTGGCCCTGGCGTACAGATAAATGAAGGAATACGGGTGGGTTTTAGTCAGTAAAAGTCTGACACACCCTTCCGCTCCACCGGAGCGGGAGAGGTCATTTGATGATTTCCCATCCAGAACAAAGGTAATTGCGTAACACACGCATCGATAAACGCAATAAGCTTCAAAATGATTCCAACTGATAGTGATAGTATTTGTCTTTCACGCAATAACTCAAGCACCCTAATTGTAGTATTAGGGTGCTGGATGAAAACAACACAAACATCCATACATACATCCACACAAACTTTCGCATTTACATTAGGAAGTAGAATTAATAGGATTTAGTTTTCTACTTCAGTTCTCAGAGGATCTTGTAGCTAACTAATAACAGCTACACAGGTTGATCGATCAGGTTAAGCGACGCATGCCGCGGTTGATCTGAGGATGGGTTGACCTTCTTTAGATTCCAAGACATCTCCGTGCTTCGAAAAACGTTAAGCCGTTGGTCTGGCTATCATTTCTGGAACTCTGACAGTCGGTATATATTACAAGCCCGTAACCGTCTTACCAAAGGGACCAGGTATGACACAGTAATCCAACCCAACTGGGTTGTGGAAGTCAGTAGGCAGTCGTCTTTTTATTATAAATTATAAACTAGTGGGGGTTTTATATGAATTTAAACAGGCGGGATTGCGGTCAAGCGACCGCAATCCCGCCTGATATTAAGCAGTGATGCAATCGTTGATGGTAAAGCGCGCTAGTTTATTAAGAGCCTATTCACTCTAGCCTTGAAGACACTTAAATTGCAGTCCGATGGAAACACCGCCACTGGCAAGTTGAGTCCAGTCCCTCGATATACGCGGTATAAAAGAGGAGGCGAAACGCTTCGTCGGATCACAGTGGTGTCAACAACGTAAAGTGGAAAACTCGCCATACGACGGACGACCGACCTCCTTCCGATCGTCCTCCTTCCAGAGCATCGGACGACCCGTCGCGACGGGTGGAGTCGTCAACAAGAGATTTGGAGGTGAGGGAATAAGTCATGCATTCCCTCGCACACTCTCCAAAATGCATCCTATAGAACACCGACAGACTACTTTTTTCGCCTGTGCTCCAGGCTTTGGAAGGTGTTTTTAGGCTAAATCTGGGTCGCCAATTAGCTCTTCACATACCTCTCGACTGAATAAAGTCTCCATGTAAAATACACCAATATTCAGCTACACAAGAAAGTTACACTCAAAGCCGACCTCATAATAGTTGGGGAAAAGAGTTAGTCAAATGGAAATTCAGTTGTCGGACATATTAATTTATGTCTACATTGTTATATCACGTCGTATCCACAGCCTAACCAGTATATTATCTGCCAAATAACAGTAATCCTAGATGACGAGACAAGTCATTATGCCGGTCGCTGGCATTATTTGCATCAATCAACTTTTATCTCCAATCTAAAGTATGTTGTATATGGGTTGTAATTATCACTTATGAGCACAATAAGTTCGCGAGCTAATTTCGCTTTGTTGTCTGACTGTTGTGTTAACAGCCTTGGTTAACTACGAGTTTAATAGGAGAATTTCTAGATGTTTAGAAAATTTCTAGAAATGTAGCTGATTTCTCTTTTATTTGAATATCATCACCAAACATTATTTTGCTTAAACCGAACTATTTTTGTAAAATTTAGAGATATGAGGAAAAGGGTGTAAAATTCACTCATTCTCCATGGATAAGGGAGGATCTTTCTACCAGACGGGTGTTGAGTCTGCCGGGCACTTGTCTAATGGTTGAAGTTGTATAATATATGATAGTTGCACGGTAAACTCTGCTTGATTTGCAGAATCTGCGTGACATAAGTATGAGTATTGTCGGCATGTGGCGTTTGTAGATATCGTTACAGCAAGGAAGGAAAAAAAACCCGATTAAAAGTTCATTTTTGGTTTTTCACTTTTTGGCGCTGTGGTGAGCGTTGAAAATCCTACAACGAGCGTAAGTGAAGATCATCATTATTAGTTGCGTAAATGCTTTATTATTTTACTGACTGTTGACTTGAGATACACATTTAAGAAAAATTTAATAAATTTAATGGACACTAATCGATACTCAAAAGAAAAGTTATTTATTAAACGCCTGGGGCTGTTGTCTTATCTCCTAGTTTTGTCTTCACTCCTCAGGTGGAGCTTTCAGATGGAGAGGAGCCATCTCTCTCCCTGAAGTGTAAATATGGTGTTTGACTACAAACATGGGACACTTGATATAGTGTCCAGAACTTGTCCTATTGTCTGCATGCAAGAAGTCAAACCACGTCGGTAAACACAGGAGTTGATGGACGCCTGTAGTTGCCAATCTGGTAACTAAATCTGGACTGACGGTATGTGATAGGAATAAGACGCCGGGGAGCGGTGTTCATCAATTTGTGAATATAAAAATATCTACTAAGTTATACGGACTGGAACAATTTGCCAACGTCGATGTTTCTATCGGACTACAATTTGAGTGTCTTCAAGTCTAGAGTGAATAGGCTCTTAATAAACCAGTGCGCTTTACCATCAACCATTGCGTCACTGCTTAACAGGCGGGATTGCTGTCAAGCACTAGTTTGTAATTTATAAAAAAAAACTTATATACGTAGGAGCGATATAAAAAATAGGCAAAGTACCTAAAGAAAGAATCAAAAAATAAGACGAGGAAGTACGAGGTTTGAAAGCAATCAAAGAATTTAACAGAAATTCAGCCACCATGCGTCTTGAGGCAACTACACGGAAATGCGTTTATTTAAATTACTATAAATGCAGCTCGCAACTACTTAAAGTGTAAAATGTTTATATGACGCTCAATTCCATGAATTAACCGTAATCTTTCCACAATATAGGGTTATTTTTAACCTGTTTTACTATAGGTCAGAGCAAAAGCACTGGATAAATACGTAGCCTTAAACTGTCCTTAAAAACATACATGTTGATTGCACGCATTACCTTTCAGATTTTATTTCAAAATGTATCAGACACAATAGAATGTGTCCTCGCTTGCTTTTGCATGGTCATTCATTTTTAGACATTAAACTAATAGCGATATTTCATTGTTACCAACAGTTAAAATAATTACTACTATCAAAAATTTGGTTCAGAAGTTCTGAACTAAAGTATAGGCCGTGGAATTTAATGTGGAACCTGTTTAGGCTAGTATGTGTAATGCTATGCCTATCGCTTCCACTGCAGGATATAAGGGTTTCTCAATATCGGATGTGGGTTATGGTCCATACTGGGTCCATACTAATTGGTTGCTTTGATCCAATTCAGCATGGAAGTTAATAAAAAATATAATTGAATGATTAATTAACAAACAGGAAGAGTATAATTGTCTCAATGTGTATTATACCTATAATTAAACTTTAGTCAGAGAAATCAATTGATCAATAAATTAGTTAATTTGTTTAACAATTGATATTTAATTGATAGCTACCTCCCAAATTAAATTGTCCATATATTCAAATCAAAACTGTAATTCTGTATTAGTTGCATGAGAAGGCAAATCGACAAAGGCCGTCAGTTTGCGTAAAAATTAACTGTCTTAATATTCAAACGTTCACAAAAAAAATTAAAGACCGTTTCCGCTTTCCGCAATCCTATAAAATGCTTAACTAGTTCATCTGTGTAAATTTTTGTTAAGTTATTACAACCAAAATTGGCAGCACTCAGCGCTAAATTTGCATAGACGCACTACTTGAACGCAAAATTCACACAATTGCCTTTAATATTTGCAGCCATAGAGGTCTACTCACCGTAGATAATTATCTTGCCTTTTCTAGGGGCAAATTGCTCTCTAACAAAGAAAATGAGGACAGTTGCACCAAAACTTAACGTCGGGAACCACAACACCTTATAAGGAAGATTGACTTGGCACAGTTTCCAAGCGTGTTTTGATTTTCTTCTCAGGAAGTTAGTGCATCCAACTTAGCCTTAATTCGTTAAGCCAATTTCAGGTATGTTAAAGATAATTTGTGTGGTTTGGTTGTACTTTGTGGTTATTTCTTACACTGAAGTGGTTGGTGGCCTTTGTTTTGTGGTGGCAGGAGCAGTCTTGCTTGATATTATGTATTGGATTCCTAGATTCTGCCTTGAAGACACCCAGACGGGTATTGTTGAGTATCTATAGTCCTTCTTGACAATTGTAAAAAAGATATTTAGACTGAACTTGTCAGTGTACACATTTTTTTATTTATGTTTTTTCTTTTGTTGTTACCGTAGCATCGTAAAAATTTATTTTATCTGTAAACAAAATATTTACGATGCTACGAAAATTTGTCTATATCCTTCCTTCTACGTTTTTTGTATGGGAAATTATCAAATCACCTTTCCCGCTCTAGGCGGAGCGGTAAGGCGTGTCAGAGTTTTACTGATTAAAAACCACCCGTGTTCCTTCACTTGCCTGTGAGCATCTCTACTGCTGCATCGTCATCATAATGCTTTCGGACAACCCACGGCCATCTTACTCAGAACTTTACCGGTTCTTTTAGAGCGACTTTATTCTATGTACGTTATTTATCAATGAAGCTTTAGTATGTATGTACTGAAAACCAAAACCGCAACATAAAACAAACACCTTTTACATTCCATCTATACATATAGTAACACATTACGACTCTTCACAATAGATACAAAATACACGACCCACCGCATTGCTGTTGGACAAAGATTATACTGTCATTGCGAAGCGTCGCGGACGTCTCGAATAATGTCTGCATTGAGTAACTGAGGCGAATTGGTAGAACACACCATATTAAGGCTCCCGCAGACGGCGACACAACAGTACCTACGATGCTATTTTGGAAATGGAGATATGAGTGAGCTGTCAATAGTGACGATCCCTTACTCCACGCTGAATTCACCTATATTGCACAGATGGCACAAAGTTCATCTAAGTTTGTAATCTTGCATAGTGTCGTATCTGCTGTTAGTTCCGTCAAATTTTTCACAGAGTACATATTGTAGCAAAAACAGTGTAAGTCTTTATGTAAATACACGGTTGACCAACGAGTTCTCTTTATGCCAATGTCTCAGTCAAGTGGCACTCTCGTAGGCGATAATCAAAAGATGACTAGACGACCATCAAAGAAACTTTTGTCGAATGAATAAATAACGTTATTAGTAGTTTACATCTCTCATATTCGGTAGGGAGATCCTTATTACCCCCAAATGGGGCTTGTAGGTGACCAATTAGCGCTCTAGGGTAATAATGTAGCTAGAAAAGCCCTAGGGATAAATAATTAAAAAAAAAACACTTTTCTCTCTCTCAAAAAGTTCGCGTACATCTAACCATCATACTGGCAATAGACATGCATTCAGCCCAATGACAAAAGAGGTCACTTCGCTATTCAGCCTTGTTCTCGTAGGTATAATCATCGATATATACTAATGCACATGCCAAACGCGTATAAACTGCAGTATCTTTTTTGGTTTGAACAGAGAGAAAGAGATGGCCTATGCTTTCGGTCTAGCACTATCTCTATCCTCATAGATGATTGAAGATTTTGAGAGAAAAAAAGATAGACCGAAACTTCGTTTCCTCTCTTTCTTTCGGAGTGCCACAATTCTCATCTCTAAGGCATGTCTATTAGTATATGTCGATGGGTATAATAGTCGTTAATTTTAAATACCGAACGGCGAAGCTTAATTTCGTTCTTGAAGAAATTTGAATATCACTTCACTATAAATTTTTACTAATAAATGTTTTATTCTTGTAATGCCGGTTTTTTTCTACTTACCTCACAATCGAGATGTAAGGCAGAGTGGTTAGCTCGGGTGTAAGCATCAATTGCACCCTCCAACTTTAGGCGCCTTCGCTGCGCTCGAGTGCGGCGCCTAAATATCTCGGGCTGCATTACTGTCTTTTTTTTTTTAGTTGGAAAATCATCAAATGACTTCTCCCGCTCTGGGCGGAGCGGAAGGGTGTGTCAAGACTTGTACTCACTAAAACCCACCTGTGTTTCTTCACTTGCCTGTGCGACGGCCTAGGCCACGATTTCTTTTTTGACCAACCCGCAGCCCTTAACCAGGAAGCGTTGGTCTTCGTGGACCCCGTCACGATGTGCTGACATCTCTTTGAGGCGCGTGTAAAACACAACGCGCCGTCGACTCGGGCCTGGTCTTTACCAGGCGGTGAACTGCCCACTGCTCACCGCCCGAATGCCTTACAGCCCTTGGCTACTAATCTACTATTATTGCCATCTAGCAGTACCGCGTATTACCAAATAATTAGCATCGTCAATGGCGCCGATTCTCTTCTTCACAACCGACCTAAACTAATTTTAAGTTAAGTGCATCTCTTTCTTTCTAATTCATTAAGAAAAGGATAGAAGATAACATTTAACACATTTTGTCAAATTAAGGTATTCCATAGACAGTTTAGACGTGATTAAAACATAGTGACCCAAAATATATCAATTTACGTCAACCGCGGACTAATTAGACAGATCCATACTGGCACATTGATATAGGTAATATTAAACTAAGGTAGATATGTCACTAGCGCACTCAAAATGAAGCGTACAAAAGGAGGTAAGTCCAGTATCTCGCTTTAGTCACTCTCGATACACTCGTAAAAACAAACGACAAACACTAACAGCGCAAATGACAAACACTAGCCATCTTTTTCTTCTCTATGCTTTAGATTGCGCCCCATCTCACTCACACTCTATCAACGTGTGAAATGTACGCAGAATAAAAAATTTGCATGTGTGTGCTGCTGCTCCGAACGGCACATTTATTTTGGTTAGTTTGTTTGAACATATCATATCTGTTAATATTATATCATTGTACTGGCATATTATGTTCTGTCCTTTTCTTAATGAAATAGGAAGAAGATGAACTGAACTTTAATTTAGTTTAGTTTGAGAACAAGGGAATCGGGGCCAATGTCAATTAAATAGACGAAGGGAATAGACGAAATTATTATTTGCTTGAGTACGAGGCTTTTTGGTGCATTGTTTGTGCAAAATAAACAATTTTTATTCTTCTTTCTATAGTAGCTGGCATTATAAAGGGTGTCTGACATCGACGCACAAATGAATACCATGGATCCAGTACATGATTCTGAACACCCCATTGGTGGAATTTGTCGTCGGATTTTTCCTGATTTGAAAAAAATAATATGCAGTTTTTTTCACTTTAAACCGCTCATAATTGCTATACTTTTATAACCTAATAAGATTTTAAAGAAAAAAATAATTAATTCGCTAATTACACAAAAAAGCACAATGTGAACAAAACTCAAAAAACTATCCTATCAGATTTAATATAGTTCACATCAGGGGTCAACGTCATACCCATAAACACACGCGGCGGCACGCTTGCAACGTTCAAAGGCCTAGTCAACACATTTTTTTAAACACTGTGATTTCTGTAACCGCTCATTAACGACATACATGACTATCATAATTTTATTAGTGGCATGCGGTGTAGCCTTTTCGCGAAGTTTGCGTTACGATGTCAGATACACCCTGTATTAGGTACATCGTATTCGTTTAAAATGAATAAGGCTACAGATTACAAACAAAACCCGTCTACTCTTTCTTTTTTGTTTGTATAAATAACAAGAATTTCTCACGGCACTTGTTTCGACAAGACTATAAAATAGTGTTTAGATATAAAGGGCTTCGTGATTCGTTCAGCCAATCGATAACACAAGGGTGTAACTGATTCGTTTTTAACCTAGCAGGTAGTACCATTAGCAACAAAAGTGATTTATCTTATTTTAAAAAAATACTACCTTTACAATAAAAATCATATAGTTCCAAAAATCTGTGTAGGTATTATGTCATCTCCAGTAATGTATTATTGTCAAAATACAATGTATTTTGACTGACGGCTCTAATGTATTATGTTATTCACTAACTCACAATGCTGACGGTACCAATCAACATTGTTTCGGTAAATGTGAATTGACCACCAAAACAACCAATGTTGCGACACTCACACGCATGTGTTGTAAAATCGCCTTGAATCCAACTCGAATGATTGTGACCAACGAGCAATGGTGCACCTACCAATGGTTATTACCTAGCAGTTGTTACCTACCAGCAGGGTAATTGCGTAACACACTGTCATTAACAATGGGTTTCATTTTGACAGTTCAACAACATTCATTGCGTTATTTACGTTGTTGAGCAGACACATTTTCGAACACGTGCAGTAGTGGATTAGCAATAGGCCTCATAATGATTCAAATTGGTATTAAATAGCGTAATAGTGTGTACGCAATGGCAAACGCATTTAGGGTGCAGTAGTTGCAGCATGTTTTTTGCTATGGGGTAGGGGTATGAAGTGATCCGTGTGCAGTTTCTGGCCTACCGTCGGACGCGCCCCCAGGTGGACGGTGTTCACCGTCGGGCAACCCGGTCTCCTAACTGAGAGGAGCTGGGGGCCCCGTTTGCTTTCGGGCAAACGAGTGGGGCTAAGAGAAAGGACACCTTGCTAAAAAACCCTTGGCTGCTGTGTCTTCTCGCACTAGAAGACGTACCCAGTCCGGCCCCTCCGTATGGGGGGACCATTGTGGGCCCGCCTTTTGGCGGGAATCGCTGGCGGGGGATTGGTTGTTCAGGCTGTGTCGATTTCCCATGACCCCGCCAATCAGGCGATGTCGATGTGCCCCTTGGGGTTAGTGGGTATTCCCGGCTTCAGCTGGGCGAGTCCCACACACGCCCTTCAGGGTATGGTGCGTAAAAGCATTTACACAGCATCAAAGAAAAAAAGGGATATGAAGTGGTAAACTCATCATCTTCTCAGCGTATAATCCCGGTTACATCCGCAACTTTCGCGTTGGAGCTTGGGGTCCGCTTTCCTACATATACGGCTCCATTTTGCACTATCTCTGGCATCCCGTTGTGTGAGATTATTGTATAAAGTAGTAAACTACCGTGTCTAAATCTTATCGATCTGATCCTTACAAGGATTGTTTTTTTTTTTCAAGTTGCCCACACTGACGCCGATTCTCTTGTTCACAAACTAAACTAATTTTAAGATAAGTGCATCTTTTTCTTTCCAATTCGTTAGGAAAAGGATAGAAGATAGCATTTTAGTAATCCTGTCAAATTAAGATACTCCATAGACTGTTTAGACGCGATAATAAACACGGCGACTAAAAATACGCCAGTTTACGTCAGCAGCGCACTAATTTGACAGGTCTAAACTGGCATTTTATCTTTTGTCCTTTTCTTGTTGAAATAGAAAGATAAAGATGCACCAAACTTAAATTTAAAATTAAAATTTAGTTTATGCACAAGGGAATCGGGGCCACTTTGAATTTCTCCTGTATCGTGGGTACGTGTACGAACATTTAAAACACACATACACAAACAGCCGCAGGTCGTTGTTGATATTCAAAAAGTAAGCAAAAATTAAAAGTCAAAAGAGGTGTAAAAATTGGTGTCGGTGTTGCCGATAGGATTTCCAAAAAGTTTTGATTCGGTAGAACAGTCAACTTGACCCACTTATTAGTACTTTGGCTGGGAAGAAGTAGCGCACAAAACTCTCCAGCAGTAGGTATGCCGAAACTTTTGAACTGATGTTTACAGATATAAACTCACCTCCTGCAATAAAAGATCTAAAACCACTAAATATATAAGTATTAAACATCCACCCCGTCTGGCTTTTCTAATAAAAGGATTGTTTTACATCCTCATCAACATCATCCTCAAAGTTTTTATCGTCCCACTGCTGGGCACAGGCCTCCTCTCATACAGAGGCGGATTCTATGAGAGAAGGAATATTCTCATAGCAAAAAAAGCTGTTTTATAAACAGCACAGCTATGCGATAACTATGCGCTTGACGTTATCAAAACATTACGTACTTAAGTAAGTAACTGTACAGAAGGCAACAAAAACAAAACAATCTTTTAATTAGAGGATATTGCGATACTTGCCGCAGAGCAGACGATTGATCGATCTACTCAATTGATTAATCATTCGTTTACTGAGTTGCCACAATTGTCATTGCGACGTAGTTTAGTAATTAATTAATTGTGATGATTGAGGTTTTCGAATGAAACTTTTTCACATGGTTTCTGTGATGTTTTTCTTTTAAAAAATGTGAAACATTTGAATATCGACTTAAAATTGTTTTTGTTATTCAATTTAGACAAGAAAGATGTGGAACTGCGAAAATTCGAGTGATTTTTGGATACGAGTTCCGACGCGGAAGTAACGCAGCAGAAACAGGCCGCAATATCAATGTTGCGTTTGGAAAGGGGTCTACTAATGAGAACGCACCGTGCGATCTTCGTTTAAACTCTTTCGTGATGGAACCTTCGACTTGAACAACCAGCCCCGAGAAAGATCGCCCACACAGGTGAATAATGATTAGAATTAAGAGAGATGGTGGAAGCATATCCTAGTCAAACTACCCAAGAATCAGCGGCATGGTTTCGTTACCTTACCCATAATATTGACTCATTTGCGTCAAATCAATAAAATAAAAGATACGAAAACTGGGTGCCTAATAGTTTGCAGATCTGCGGAAAGAAACACCTGTTGAAACTATTGTTGCCTTGTTAAATCGGTACGGAAATGAAGGAATATTGGATCGAATTGTGACATGTGATGAAAAATGGATTCTTTATGATAACCGTAAAAGAAAAATGCAAAGGCTGACTCCAGAAAAAACTTACCAATAAAAAGGTAATAGTAAATGTTTGGAGGTCTCAGCGTGGTGTTATTCACTAATGTTTTCTCCGATCTGGTTAAGCAATAACGGCCGATGTCTATTGTGGCAAACCTCGAACAATGTTGGCAAAAATAGCAGTAATACAGCCCCGACTCATGAATCGGTCGCCACCATTATTACTCCATAACAACGTGAGACCTCGTACAGCATGAGAAACCATTTTGACCCTTCAGGAACAGCTGTTAGAAACCATTCGTCATCCTCCATATTCCTTGCTTTGACCTTGCTCCAACGGACTACCCTTTTTATCGTAATTTGGACAATTATCCACGTGACAAGAAGTTTTCTTCCCAGGAAGCAGTACCAAATAGATTCACACGGTTTGTGCAGTCTAGATCCTCAGAGTTCTATCGCAAAGATATAAATGAACTTCCTATTAGATGGCAGCAATGTATGGAAAATAATGGTAACTATTTTGATTAAATTAATTAATTAAAAAACAAACAGTTTAGATTTTCAGAACAAATCGGCAATTTCATATTTTAACCCCTATTATTTTAGACACCATACCAATCGCATGGAGAATTATGACGCACATTTTATATTCTTCCAGGCATAATGATTCTTTCAGTGGATGCAGTGGAGTAAGATGTTAAATTACTTGATCAATCAATCAATCAATCAGTTATCAATACACATCTATATTTTATATAATAGTTGATCATAATTAAGACATGGCCTGTTAAGTAAGATTAATTACAGCTTAAATGTTAAATGTCGCGGTAATTAGAATGACTTAGACTATATGGAACACGTGAGCAACCTTGTCTACGTGGATGTTGTTATACTAAGACGAACAACGCTTGTTTTGAAATGACTAGAAAGCTCCGGTGTAGACTAATTTTGCTTCCGAATTGACGCCCTATCATTATCGTGTTTAACCTAAGACACGTCCACAACTTCACACTACGCATTTAAACACAATTTTTTAGCGTATTTGTAATTCGCGGCATGTACCTAACATTGAAATAATAGTGCTTTGACTTCCTGGCTACTCAATGAATGGGCCTTACTCATCGACTTTTCAAGTTACAATCGCCAACGCCGGTAAAGCATTTCGAACACTATATCGTGGTGGTTTATATAGCTGTTAAATTAAACCGTGATGAAAACCTAATCATAACCTTCCAAATTACTTTATACTTTCTCGGTGGTAGGCCATAACATCGACTGTCGGCAGAAGTTACCACCCACCAGACAAATTCTTGCCGCAAAGCGATTTGTAGTGTTCCGGTATGATGTCTGGTAAAGCCGTACGGAGGACCGGTCTGAGTAGTTGTGTTGCGGTATGTATCGCGGGTACGATGCTCCAAATGTTGTTGTGTCGGGAGTTAAGTCGTGGATGGTCTCCAGATTAATTTCCCTCTGATGCAACATCGTTGGTCCTACGGTTAGTGCCAATGTTAAACCCAACAATATGTTGGGTCAGCATCACCTCGCTCAACTGCCGTCTTCCTTCCTATTGCCTCAGTTTTTTGTGTGAATAGGCTTAAGGCGGCTCCAGAGGAAAAACACACCGCAAGCCGTTTTTATGTAGTTTTCCGGAGCTATCTACTCTTTATCCAAAAGAAATATCAACTTATAAAAAATACGTAAATTTTCTCCATAATCTTGGCTCCAAAATTGTAGATTTTTTATTTTATTTTACTAAGTATAATGTTTAAATAATTCCTTCACAACGAAACCACTGACAAGAGAAATAATTATCATAAACGTGCATCTCCTCGGAAAGTAAGCATTATTTAGATTGCGTTCTTACACTAATGGATAGGTAATTTCATGACGAACATTATTGTAGAAATATTTTTTTAAAACGACCAAAATCTAAATTTTGTTCAACAATCTGAGCGCATTCGCCATCATTTCTGTTGCCTTGCCCGGGCTATTGAGATTCAGTATGCCACAAGCTCTCGAAGGGGGAACCCGTGTCGTTCGTCATCGCGCGCTCCGCTAGCATAAGCGGGCGGCGCGTGAGCGAGAAAGCATCTGCTTGCTCGCTCACGCACCGCATGTCGCATAGAGTATTAGAGTATCTCTGTTATTGATGTTTATTTTGGTGTTCGTTTTTTTAACCGACTTCAAAAAGGAAGAGGTTACTCAATTCGACCGTATATGTTTTTTTTTATGTTTGTTCGCGCATAACTTCGTCATTTATAAACCGATTTTGATAATTCGTTTTCTGTTGGAAGGAAGACGTTCCCAAGGTGGTCCCTTGATAAGGATATCAAGGTTTGATGGTGGAAGTCCAGAGAAAACAAGCGGAACTTTCAAAAATTAGGGGCGACTAGTGCATTTCTTAGCATTTTCATTAAATATTTTAAAGCACTACAATTTAATAAAGGTCTGGGAGTAGATCTGATGATGGAGCCGAGAGACAGTCGAAGGAACTCCTCAACAATTGACAGCAGCTACCTTGTGGTTGGGCTCGATTAATTTGTATTGATAAGAACTTTACACCTAGATGGGTTGCGACTCTCATAAGAGCTCTAATGATGAAGACAAAGGCCAGTTCCGGGAACTCCTCAACGGTTTCCAGTAGCTACTTTGTGGTTGGACTTCATTCATTTACATTAATAAGACCTTTACTCCGATTAGGTTAAAATAATAGTCTACAGTAAATTTAATGATGAAGACCATAGACAGTTGAGGGAATAGGTACTTACGGGTAAAAATTAAAGTAAACAAAAGTACGTCATTTCCCAACTATATTTGCGTCAGCTTCCAGTCTGACCGGATGCAACTGAATACATAGTACTTTTAACAACTATAAAATGTAAAATATACCAAACGAAAGACACCAACTTCCGAAATTAGTTATTTTTCACTTTGTAGTGGTTTTTGAAGTCGGTTGTTTTTTTGTAAAAAGTTTTTATTTTTATGTTTGTTTGCGGATAACTTCGCCTAAAATTTGGTATTTCGATGAATTTTTGGGTATTTCGACATGGGTGTCGTGATAGGGGTTTTCGGGAGTGCAGATCACGAATATGACGTAATTTTTGAAATCCAAGATGGCCGACACCAATTTTATGATATTTTGACATGGGTGTCGTGAAAAGGGGTTTTTGTGGGTGCTAATCACGAAAATGACGTCATTTTGGAAATCCAAGATGGCCGACACCAATTTTATGATATTTTGACATGGGTGTCGTGACGGGGGTTTTCGGGGGTGCAGATCACGAAAATGACGTCATTTTTTAAATCCAACGTGGCCTAAATTATATTTTATGATATTTTGACTTGGGTATCGTGACGGGTTTTCGGAGCGCTGATCACGAAAATGACGTCAATTATAAGCTGTGGCATAGCTTCTATTTCTTTATCAAAGTCAAAAATAAAACATCAAATATAGTTTAGTCGCTAAATCGCCACCATTTTTCGCACTCCTTCAATGACGTCACTGGTAAAAATAAATAAATAAATAAACTACAAAAAAGAAAATACATACTTATACAAATGTATACGTTAATTAGCAAAATAAAAAAAATACTATGTCATAAATAACTAATAAAAAAATTCCTACTAACTACATACTGCGGAACTCGGTGTGCACACCTTTGCGATTTACCCCGCAGCCACGCGGAGGATTGCGTTTTTTATCTGCATTTTCATGCACATCTGCAGCCCTGCGCGTGAGCGCAGATTCAATGTATAGTACCATGCGTTTCTCCATACAAAATTTGGTACTAGCGAACATCTATCTTATATATCAAATTCTCGTGTCACAGTTTTCGTTCCTATACTCCTCCGAAACGGCTTGACCGATTCTCATGAAATTTTGTGAGCGTATTGAGTAGGTCTGAGAATCGGCCAACATCTGTTTTTCATCCCCTAAATGTTAGGGGTAGTCCACCCCTATTTGTTTTTTTATTTTTACACAACATTTTTAGTTTCTATTTTTTACAACATACAAAAATACATACAATCCTAAATTTTCACCCTTCTACGATCAATCCTTCAAAACTGATCAATCGTCATTTAATTAGTTTTATTCCCATGGGTAATCTAAAAAACGCGATATAACCCAATTCCACGCGGGCGAAGCCGCGGGCGGAAAGCTAGTACTAATATATAAAGCTGAAGAGTTTGTTTGTTTGAACGCGCTAATTTCAGGCACTACGGGTTCGATTTGAAATTTTTTTTTTGCGTTGGATAGCTCATTAATCCAGAAAAGCTTAAGGCTATAAAACATCACGCTGCGACTAATAGGAGCAGAGCATTACTAACTCAACGCGAACGAAGTCGCTGGCGGCCGCTAGTATAAAATAGCTTTACCGCGGCAGCCCCGAATGCCACATGTTTTTGTTTTATTAGAAAGACGATATCTTCAAGGTAGTCTCATGTTTAGGAAATTAAGGTCTGATGATGAAAGACTAGGTAAATCTAGAAGAAATTTAAAAAATCAAAGGGGCGTCTAGGGCTTTTCTAAGTTTTTTCATTAAGTGTTTTAACGCACTACAATTTAGTAAAGTTCGGAGTTGATGATGGAGCCGGGAGACAGCCGAGGGAACTCCTTAACGATTCACATCAGCTGCCTCGTGTTTGTGCTTAATAAATTTGTATTGATAAGAACTTTACACCTAAATGAGTTGTGATCATCATTAAAGCTTTGATGTTGAAGACAAAGGCCAGTTAAGGGAACTCCTTAAAGGTTTACAATAGTTACCTTATGTTTGGACTTATTTCTGTTCATTTATATTGATGAAAACTTTACACCCATATAAGTAGGTTACAATGAATGTCTGCAATAGATCTGATGATAGAGCCGAGAGAAATTCGAGGGAACTCCTCAACGATTCACAGCAGCTACCTTGTGTAATATCTTGATTAATTTGTATTGATAAGAGCTTTACACCTAGATGGATTGTTATGGTCATTAGGAGTCTGATAATGAAGACGAAGGACAGTCTGTTGAGGGAACTCCTCAAAGGTTTACAGTAGCTGCTTTGTGGTTGGACTTAATTCATTTATATTGATGAGAAATTTGCACCCATATGGGTAAAAATTAAAGTCTGAATTACATCAGATGATAAAACCATAGACAGTCGAGGGAATTTCTCAACAATTTACAACACTCTACTTTAACATAGTACAAACACTACCTACTCGTCATGCTTATGCAAACATCAATTAAAATCAAGAGACTGAATTTAAGTTGTGTTATTTCATTGCGTTATTTCTAGAAATGCTCATACTTTCATTGTGGTCTTAAAGGAATTAAAGGAAACGAAATAGGTCGTTTGCTTGCAGGCCTTTTCCAAATATGCTGCCGTCAACGTCCAGTCTGATCGGATATTGTATTAGTCGGATGTTTATTATTTTTCTGCGAAAGGAAGCTTTGCGTAAATAATATTATAGTATATGTATTTGTTATTTATTTTGATATACGATAGTTTTACTTTTTACAATTTACGTATTTGTTTTATTAAACGAGAATAATAATATAATTTCACAGTCTTGCCTGGTCCAAAAAAAAATCATGTTTTTTTTTCTTTAATTTTTACCCATATGGGTGCAAATTTCTCATCAATATAAATGAATTAAGTCCAACCACAAAGCAGCTACTGTAAACCTTTGAGGAGTTCCCTCAACAGACTGTCCTTCGTCTTCATTATCAGATTCCTAATGATCATAACAATCCATCTAGGTGTAAAGCTCTTATCAATACAAATTAATCAAGATATTACACAAGGTAGCTGCTGTGAATCGTTGAGGAGTTCCCTTGAATTTCTCTCGGCTCTATCATCAGATCTATTGCAGACATTCATTTTAACCTACTTATATGGGTGTAAAGTTTTCATCAATATAAATGAACAGAAATAAGTCCAAACATAAGGTAACTATTGTAAACCTTTAAGGAGTTCCCTTAACTGGCCTTTGTCTTCAACATCAGAGCTTTAATGATAATCACAACTCATTTAGGTGTAAAGTTCTTATCAACACAAATTTATTAAGCACAAACACGAGTCAGCTGATGTGAATCGTTAAGGAGTTCCCTCGGCTGTCTCCCGGCTCCATCATCAACTCCGAACTTTATTAAATTGTAGTGCGTTAAAACACTTAATGAAAAAACTTAGAAAAGCCCTAGACGCCCTTTGATTTTTTAAATTTCTTCTAGATTTACCTAGTCTTCCATCATCAGACCCTAATTTCCTAAACATGAGACTACCTTGAAGATATCGTCTTTCTATTAAAACAAAAACATGTGGCACTCGGGGCTGCCGCGGTAAAGCTATTTTATACTAGCGGCCGCCAGCGACTTCGTTCGCGTTGAGTTAGTAATGCTCTGTTCCTATTAGTCGCAGCGTGATGTTTTATAGCCTTAAGCCTTTCTGGATTAATGAGCTATCCAACGCAAAAAGAATTTTTCAAATCGGACCCGTAGTGCCTGAGATTAGCGCGTTCAAACAAACAAACTATTCAGCTTTATATATTAGTACTAGCTTTCCGCCCGCGGCTTCGCCCGCGTGGAATTGGGTTATATCGCGTTTTTAGATTTCCCATGGGAATAAAACTAATTAAATGACGATTGATCAGTTTTGAAGGATTGATCGTAGAAGGGTGAAAATTTAGGATTGTATGTATTTTTGTATGTTGTAAAAAAATAGAAACTAAAAATGTTGTGTAAAATAAAAAAAACAAGTAGGGGTGGACTACCCCTAACATTTAGGGGGATGAAAAACAGATGTTGGCCGATTCTCAGACCTACTCAATACGCTCACAAAATTTCATTAGAATCGGTCAAGCCGTTTCGGAGGAGTATAGGAACGAAAACTGTGACACGAGAATTTTATATATAAGATAGATGTTCGCTAGTACCAACTTTTGTATGGAGAAACGCATGGTACTATACATTGAATCTGCGCTCACGCGCAGGGCTGCAGATGTGCATGAAAATACAGATAAAAAACGCAATCCTGCGCGTGGCTGCGGGGTAAATCGCAAAGGTGTGCACACCGAGTTCCGCAGTATGTAGTTAGTAGGAAATTTTTTATTAGTTATTTATGACATAGTATTTTTTTTTATTTTGCCAATTAACGTATACATTTGTATAAGTATGTATTTTCTTTTTTGTAGTTTATTTATTTATTTATTTTTTACCAGTGATGTCATTGTAGGAGTGCGAAAAATGGTGGCGATTTAGCGACTAAACTATATTTGATGTTTTATTTTTGACTTTGATAAAGAAATAGAAGCCATGCCACAGCTTATAATTGACGTCATTTTTGTGATCAGCGCCCCGAAAACCCGTCACGATACCCAAGTCAAAATATCATGAAATATAATTTCGGCCACCTTGGATTTCAAAAATGACGCCATTTTCGTGATTAGCACCCGCGAAAACCCCTTTCACGACACCCATGTCAAAATATCATAAAATTGGTGTCAGCCATCTTGGATTTCAAAAATGACGTCATTTTCGTGATCTGCACCCCGGAAAACCCCCGTCACGACACCCATGTCAAAATATCATAAAATTGGTGTCAGCCATCTTGGATTTCAAAAATGACGTCATGTTCGTGATCTGCACCCCCGAAAACCTCCGTCACGACACCCATGTCAAAATATCATAAAATTGGTGTCGGCCATCTTGGATTTCCAAAATGACGTCATTTTCGTGATTAGCACCCACAAAAACCCCCTTCACGACACCCATGTCAAAATATCATAAAATTGGTGTCGGCCATCTTGGATTTCAAAAATTACGTCATATTCGTGATCTGCACTCCCAAAAACCCCTATCACGACACCCATGTCGAAATACCCAAAAATTCATCGAAATACCAAATTTTAGGCGAAGTTATCCGAAACAAACATAAAAATAAAAACTTTTTACAAAAAAACAACCGACTTCAAAAACCACTACAAAGTGAAAAATAACTAATTTCGGAAGTTAATAATATAATTTCACAGTCTTGCCTGGTCCCAAAAAAACATGAATTTTTTTTTTTTTAAATGTGTCAGTTCTGCAGAAATTTATTTGACCCTGATTTGATTACGTTTTCCCTTAAAATAATAAATAATGATAAATTAAACTTTATTATATTATTTTTCTATCCCTTTGTCCATCTGACTTAGCTAACTTTCAATCTACAAAACTAACTTCCAACCCTGAAGTTACAGTCATAACATATTTAGTTATAAAGGTCTAATCAATACACATTAAATAAGCCCAAACACGTGACCGTTGCTTCCGATGTGGATTCCCTTGATATTCTGTCATCTTCATCATCAGGTCAGGCCCAAATCTTCACGGTTTTATAGTATCATCCGATATAAACACGAGTATCAAGTTGTCACCCGAAGCGTGCCTACAATTTTCGATAATTGGCCTAAATTTCTCAGAATTTCCATTATCGACACTGACGTGGTAACAATGGGATTACATAGGCAGCATATCCCTTCATATAAAAAAAGAATGGTCTAAATAGGTTCATTAACTATAAAGTTATCAGCGACAATAAATCGAACTGAGAACCACCTTTTTCTGAAGTCGGTTAAAAAATAAACACCGCAGAATTTTTATTATGAAGTATCGTCAACATTTGTTTGAGTACATAATAACCAAAAGTATTTGGGCGCACCAATAAACAAAAATAAAAGTGCCATGTCTGTTACTTCTGTGGTCTATGAATTTAACTTGTATTTGTAAGTACTTGGTCCGCCAGACGGCGCTAGTAATATTTTGCGAAGTATTGTAGAGGTGGGGCGCGGTGAAGAGGGAGCAAATGCTCGAGGTCATTTGGTGAGGGTACGACCTTAATAAGCTAGCCCGCTTTATCATCAACGATTGCATCTCTGCTTACTTTTAGGCGGGAATGCTGTCAAGCACTACTTTAGAATTATTTAAAAAATATATACTTTGCTCTATTTCCATCAGGCCGGCAAACAGGGCCCAATAGGCACTCTTAAGTGTGTCAGCAACAAGCGAGTGACAGACAACCTTTAGCCAACTGTTGCGTGCATTCCACTAACTTAACAGTTTTGGCCAACACCGTGTCATTTTAGTCAATAAAAATGATAAATGCTTAACACATACTACAAGCACGGCAGTTTCACGGATTTAGTCACATTTTGTAAGACAGATTCAAGAAATTCCGTGACATGCCTTGTCACGATAGTGTACGTGCGAGGCTGAGTAGCGCAACAATAGAAAGATTGTAGTTACCGGTAGGTAAACCGAAATGTGTTTTGAAACCAAGTTTTTTGAAGTCGTTCCTCACTGATTGATGATCAAAAGACAAGCTAAAGTTGTGGTGAGCCAAAGGTTGTTTAGGCAAGTACGAGCAACCCGCTTGTTCTACACAGAGCAATGTAGAACAAATGCTGGGGAGAGGACTCCTCTTTGCCGATTATTAGAAACGTACAATTCATATTTTGCAAATCTAGATATTTATTTTCGCTGTTAACCGGAACAAATTTAGAAAAATGGCTATTGATCTACTTTCTGGTAATCCTTAACCATTACCTACTGCTTCTTGCTGATATTATGGTGTGAAATGATTGTGACCATATCTGGACGGGGCACGCTATCTTGAATTGGTTTGTGTTATTTTTAAGGTTACCTTTATCATTCGTAATTTTTTCACTGTCCCCTTCTTTTTACATCCGTTTCCTTATTTCTTGTAAAATCAATATGATTCCGTGGACACTGCTATGGGTTTATATGTTTGTTTACTATGTATACCTTAGCCGACTATTAATATTGTAACATATAACTGTTTATTGTCCCAAATAAAATAAAATAAAAAAAAGCTGTGACGAAACAATACTGCATAGCTCAAACCATTCATTCCACCCGCTAAAGGTCTCCCACCTGACATGAGTTGCCTTGTATAACCTGAAAGCCCTTAAACAAATGATTCATCTCCGCCTTGGAGTGCAAATCTGACGCCATCTACAAACGAAGGGACATTTAATGCAATGCCCTAGACGTCCTGTCAGCTACAAGTTGCTGCCAAACTGGGCTGAGTCCATTTAGATTGACGGAAAAAGAAAACCGTTAGTCAAAGTTTATAAATGAATTGACTACTAAGTTCAATAGACCGCTTGTCAAAACCGTCATTCTTTGACAGTTACATGAAACAGTTCTAACAAGAGAAATTAATGGCGACAATTTGTTTAGCAAAAAAGCCCTAATTGTGAAAGCTTTGTAAACAGTGGGTAATATTTTTAATTTCATACGTACTTTCATATTAACTATAGTCATCTTAAATTATAAATATATTACTTACTAGTTGTGCCCCGTGGTTTCACCTGCAAATTTTTCGATCCCGTGGGAATATTGGGATAAAATGTATCCTATGTTTCATTCTTGTGGCATATTTCATTCAAATCCGTTCAGTAGTTTTTGCGTAAAAGAGTAACAAACATCCATGTATACATTCTTACAAAGTTTTGCATTTATAATATTAGTAGGATAATAAAATTTGCCCATTAGTACTGTTGCAAACTTAGGGGTAATTCAGAATTCTACTGGCAAAGGAGGAGCGCCTCACGCCTCTAAGACCGCTGCCTCGAATCTTGCGGGCAGCGGGGCGGCGGCGGCGGCAGCGAGTGAGCGGCAAGATCTTATGCATAAAATCAAACGGACCGGTTCTCGAAAACAGCGGCGCGGCAGCGGGGCGGCGGCGGGTAGCGAGTGGTGTACTTCTCGCACTGGAATCTTGCTGGCAGCGGGCGGGCAGCGAGCGGTGATCGAGCGTTAGGAATAAATTTAAATCAAAAGGATGTTGCCGCCATTGCTCAGACATTTCTTTCGCGAATAAAAACTAATATCTCGTCGACACAATCATGAACACAACACTACGCGGCTATAGTGACGCGCGATCTACCCGCTAATTTCGAGAACGGGTCTTCGATGCCCGCTCGGCTCCCGCGCCGCAGCCGCCGCCGCCCCGCTGCCCGCAAGATTCGAGGCAGCGGCCTAACCACCGCAAGAGACGAATTGGTCGAGGTTCAGACCCGGGTCGACGCGACGGGCGCGTTGTGTTTCACACGTACCTCAAAAGGACGTAAGCACATCGTGACGGGGTCCACGAAGACCAATGCCTGGGTCAGGGTTGCGAATTGGTTCAAAGAGAAACCGTGGCCCTGGCGCACAAGCAAGTGAAGGAACACGGGTGGGTTTTAGTCAGTAAAAGTCTGACACGCCCTTCCGCTCCGCCAGAGCGAGAAAGGTCATTTGATGATTTAAAGCAGGTAATTCTCATAATTTTAAAAACGTTCACAGTCTAATTTCAATCTCTATAAACATACTTCTGATTTCTTCATATTTTGACAAGTTTTTGACATTAATTTGTCGCCGAGTCTCATCTCGATTGCGACTAGATTTTGAAAATTTTAAATTACTATATTTAGCCTTCAGATAAAGACAGAAGCATGTCTCATTACATTATCACGTGTCTCAGATCTTATGGTCATTTATCAGACAGGCTTGAGGAAATAACATTATGATAAATCCGGTCATTTATTAGCAATTACCTACCAAAAATTGCTCTAATAATTAGACCTCATAAAAATCTAAGCAAGTGCAAGTCCTTGTCTTTGAGAGTTCCGTATATCATAATGGTTATTTTATTATGTGTGTAGCAACCCTAGCCCTGCTTAGTTTAGCACTAACTTCCGAGTTTTCTTTTTTCTAATTATGGATGGTGATAATAATAGTCTACTACGCAATTAGGGTGCTGGTTTATTAATACGAAATTTGTGATTTAAAGGCCATTTATACAACGTTATAGTTTTTTATGCGTACTAGAAACACGCGTGCAATATGTTTAAGTAAAGTATCTATGTACTAAATTTCAAAAAGATATGTATAATGAAAAACCACAAAGTTTTAAGCTTGTTATCTTACCTGGTTGTCCCAACAAAAATATGGTCAACGCATCGCTCGCCCGCCCTTGCCTGCAGCGTCGCGGTGCGGGGTACCTTGTCTCACTATTCGCCTAGTACTATGATCTACGGTCAGTTGTGTTGCGGTCTCGGTAACCACACTGCAACAATGTCTAAATGTATTTGGGAAAAAATATATTTTGGTGTAAAAATGATTGAAATCGATTCAGTTGCTTCATCATCATAATCATCATCCTTTTTAAGGAGGAAGGAAGGATTGAGCGTATTCACCACGCTTGCTCAATGCGGGTTGGCGATTTCAGACTTGAAAGTCCAGTTTTCCTCAAGATGTTTTCCTTCACCTTTTTTCAGGCTTTCGTCTTTTTCAGTCGCTTATTCTGAACAAACTGTATGCAGGTTTCGTATAAAGAAAAAGTAACGCTGTATATGTTGGATACTTATAATGATAACCTCCGTGGCGTAGCGGTAGCGGACGCGGCCGCTGCGCAAGGTGGCGCGGGTTCGATCCTCGCACAGTGCAAGTATTTATATGCATGACATTTGGTATGCACTGGTCTGGTCGTGCCTCGGAAAGCACGTTAAGCCGTTGGTCCCGGTTGCCATACGAACATCTAGTGGCAGTCGTTACGGGTTGTTGGAGCCCTCAAAAGTCCAACAATTGGTCTAACTGCAATGCTTCGATGTCGCCTTCGGGTTGTGGAGGTCAGACGGCAGTTGCTTCACGGAAAATGTCAAAGTTTAGCCATATCAGCAGTTGGACTGGTAAAGCGGACCCCAGACTCCAAAGCTGAAAAGGCTTCGGATGCGACTGGGATTAACGCTGGGATGATAAGATGACTTATAATGATAACCATTAAATAGTAGTTAAATATAAGGTCATTTTTATTTAAGTACTGGGATGGATTTAATCTACTTAGGTTTAAGTTACTCGATTAGTAGTACAATACTACAGTTTTTTTCTTATATTGTACATATATAAAATTCTGTTGGCACAGTGTTTGTTAATTGACCGTTTTTTTAACCAAACTCCTCCGGCTTCGACGGAATTTGGTTATAAAAACTTAATTGTTTTTTATGACTTTTTATGTATGTATATTCGGTAGGTCTGAGAACAGGTGGTAAACTAGAAACTGATGTGTTTTTTTTTAATCTCTACTAATATATAAAGCTGAAGAGTTTGTTTTTTTTTGTATGTTTGTTTGTTTGAACGCGCTAATCTCGGGAACCACTGGTCTGATTTGAAAATTTCTTTTTGCATTGGATAGCCCAATAATCCATGAAGGCTTTAAGCTATATAACATCACGCTGCAACCAATAAGAGCGGAGCATAACTAACTCCACGCGAACGAAGTCGCTGGCGGCCGCTAGTAATTTATATGGCAAAACAACGTTTACCGGTCCAGCTAGTATGACTATGTAAATGCAATCCCAAAATTTAATCTGCCCACAATTTAATTTTTTTTCTCACAGAACTCAAATCAATTTCTGCAACATTATTCTTGATCTACATTAACCATTTCCTATACCTATCTCATTCAGACGACAACATTAAAATATGACTGCCAAGGTCATACGAAATCAGACGAACAAAAAATGTAAGTATTCGGAAATCATAAAACGAATTGGAATCACAGGATATTAGATAATTCGTAATGGTACGTTGATAATTAAGTTTTCTATGTTTAATTGTCAGTAATTTGTTGAGTCATATAAAGATAATAAACGGATAAGATGATTACTTGTGTAGGGAAAACGTTGATACTTAGTGTTCATTTAAAACATTGTTGTATTTGTAGGAGGTTCGAGATACCACGTGTCGTTGCTGATTCGCCATCAGCAGGTTCTCCATAGATAGGCCTGTACGTGCACGTGTTATGGAAAATAATACTTGTAAAAGAACGTTCTTAATTCACTCCCATATAACACAAAGAAATGTTACCATAAATCTTAATGATCACAATGATTATCACTGATTAAGTCATAATCATCTTAACCTTAATCCCAGTCGCATCCGAAGCTTTTCAACTTTGGAGTCTGGGGTCCGCTTTACCAGTCGAACTGCTGATTTTTTGGCTAAACTTCGATATTTTCCGTGAAGCAACTGCCGTCTGACCTCCACAACCCGAAAGCGATATCGAAGCATTGCAGTTAGACCAATTGTTGGACAATTATTACTGATTAAGTCAAATTAATAATTGTTAAACTTGCATTTAGAGCATTAGCTCTAAATGCAGGTTTAGCAATTATTAATTTCCATTATCCATTAGGATTTGTGCGTATGATCGCATTCAAAAGTCATCGCTAGGGCCGTCATGGCCGTCAACCTTATTAGGTGTTGCTCTAAATTAAAAAGCCACATAGTAAAAATAATCAATAACAACTTTATAAGGTGCTCATAAGTTTAATAAATCATCACGCGCCGCCATATTTTTAATAATCATTTTTGCGAGTCATTATCTGCAAACTTATCTTTACATTAGCTCCTGTAGTTAAGTGAGTAAGCCTATTCGCAGTCGTATAATTTAAGCAGGAATTTCAATATCTGTTATCTTGGATTTAGTACATGATTCGGAAAGCATGTATAATATCAATATGTTGAATGGCAACAGGTTTTAAAAAGGTATTCCATATAGTCTATAGAATACCTTTTGGACGGTGAAAAGTCAGCTATTCGCGAGTACAATATATAGCATATACTGTAATCTCGCATGGCTGACTTTTCACCGTCTGGACAACAGGGTGTAAAAGGTTAACGGAGCAAAAGCCTACAGGGCAATAATCTATGAAAAAGAAAATAGCAACAGCTCGGAACCCTTATTCGATTCAACCAGGATTGTATTGTAAATCATCGTCATCTTCAACGTCACCTAAAAATGCTGTTTTTAAGAAACACATGCTGGAAACTTTTAATTCTTAACCTGTTCAATGGAATTAAAAGTCAAAGGCACCTATTTGCATGATAATCGATTCAGTTAATAATCCAGTTCATCGTCAATATTAATGCAAGAATGTCAACACAAGCTCAGTACTTATTACAAATTGATTTACATTCAGATTCCTGAACAAAGAAAGCAGATAAGAAAGAATTTAAGACAATACCTTTTTTTGTATAGAGTTTTGGCAATCTTCGGCGGGCGGGACCAGCGGTCATGAAAGATTATATTGTTAAGACCATATTGATAATGCAGCATTATGAAATAAACAATACGCCCCAAATAATATTGCATAGCAATTGTTAAGCCCTACTACTATGGAAATCGAGTTTCGTTTGTAATCGAAAGTAAATTTTATTGCATTAATTCGGGACCTGGTTTCATTGACGCAATTCACGGTACACCGTATTGCCGTACCGTACATTAATTTTCGAGTTTGGTGCGTTGCTAAATGCGAAATGTTAATGTTAATAAATTGTAGCACCTATTTGCATGAGTGTCGCATGCACTTGCAACATGTTGAAGTTGAGATTACGGTGTTAACACAGTTTAAAGTAGAATATAAATTGTGGAGCTTACATGATTTGCAGTCGTAGAGCCGTAGTTTATATACAAGTGGCATGTAAACACATATATTTTAAATGTCTGCCTTTAATCTTTTCAAGAATGAATATAGTACAAATTTTAACATTGGCACAATGATGCACATTATACAACTAGAGTTTTTGGGCAAAGATATAGGTAAGTATGTTTTCGGTGCTAAGCCCCGTTAACGGATGTCTGACGACTCTTGTCAAAAACAAAAGAGCATGCGTCATATGTGTATATTTTTATAGGAAGTTGCTAGAAACTAGAAGCTTTAACTCACCCTCTTTGGTAGGGCGGGAACAATTGCAAAAAGAGAAACCGTGAGGCCCTGGCGCACAGGCAAGTGAAGGAACACGGGTGGGTTTTACTCAGTTAAAGTCTGACACGCCGGCCAGAGCGGGAGAGGCTATTTGATTACTTCCCATCCAAACCAAAAAAAAATGAGATAATCTATTGTTACTTATCATTCCAGTGATGGGCAAAGACCTCTCCCCAGGACTTCCACGGCATACGATCCGGATCTTATACCCGGCTAATCCAGTAGGATTAGTTGGGAATTAGATCCGGATCGTATGTATCGGATAGTATCCTATCCTAGTATATTCTATATATCTTACTAATCATATTAATATAATGTTATTAACGTGAGGGTTTGTATGTCTTGGGCACGCCACAGTAGTGCCCTTTTTGAGCAGTAGCTAGAGAGGCGCCACGGCGCCCTCACCTATGCCTGATGCAGGTCTTCACCGGACGCGGCTGTTTCGGGAAGTTCCTGTTCCGGATAAGGCGGGAGGAAACGCCAGAATGTCACCACTGTGGAGATTCCCTTGATGCCTACGGTACATGTTGAAGCATACAGTGGAGGTCTGACGGCTTGGGCAGAGCACCGCCGTGTCCTCGTGGCGGCGATCTCTCGCGAGAGTGCATGGCAGACCGGCACCTCCTTCTGCGATGCAGTGATGCTGGCGAAGGAGGAGTTGGAGCACGTGAGGGAGCGGGAATTCCAGCGCCCTCACGCCTCTAACCGTCGCAGGAGATGATGGCCGCGGATTTGGATGAAATTTGTCCCACATATGGTTTACAACTAGGATACGGTACTTATTACTCTTCTTAAATTCTAAGATTTGTTTCATCGTCATCTCAACGTTATTCCCAGTCGCATCCGAAGCTGTTTCAGCTTTGGAGTCTGGGGTCCGTTTTACCAGTCTAAATGCTGGCTAAATTTTAATATTTTCTGTGAAGCAGTTGCCGTCTGATCTCCACAACCCGGAGGCGATATCAAAGCATTGATGTTAGACCAATTGTTGGACTTTTTTGAGGGCTCCAACAACCCGTAACGACTACCATTAGATGTTCGTATGGCAACAGGGTGCTTTCCGAGGCACAACCAGACCAGTGTATCATGCATACAAATATCTGCACTACGCAGGTATCCAACCCGCGCCTCCTTGCGCAGCGGCCGCGTCCGCTACCGCTACGCCACGGAGGCTGTCATCTATACTTGCTTATGAAACGCGGTATTTAAAATTCCTGTTTGATATATATTAGATGATATGATGGGCAGTAAGAATCCTCCTAGCGCTCTACGCTTACAAAACTAATGTCAGTCTTCAAATGAAGTGAATGGTCATTTTTGCTTTAACATCATCATTTTTGCATTCCATGTTCATACATGGAATGAAAATCGTCATCGAAAATATGCATAGAAATAAAAAGCATTTCCTTATTTCGTTTTTAAATCTTTCGCAACGCGAATATATTAATTGTTTCGAAACGATTCCCTAAGAACAATATAACTCATTGCCCAACAATGAATCAGTCAACTAGGTACCTAGTCATTTAAACACGTCCATTTTCACCGTGAACCATATCACCAAGGCCGCGTCAGTTCCCACATAGCTTAACCTTTAGCCCACCTGCCTAAGCCATGCCCATTGCAATACAAATTAGACATTCTGAACATGACGTGGCTTACTTTATTATCTTGTGCTGAAAAATTTATTCAATGAGCATTGAGCGCTAGATATGATAAAATCGTTATGGAAAATGTGACATTTTTTGGTCTGAATACGTGACATTATACATTCCCTGTGCAGTGCGTAGATTTTTAAATATTTTAGCGAGTTTTATTTTGTATTCAGGTCCGGTTTTTTATTATTTTGTATTTATTTAAATTTATATTTATGCAAATCAAAGTCATAAAATGAAGGCTTTAAAGAGAAGGTATCAATATAAAATAAATAAATAGCTTTATTCATTTCAGGAAATGTATCAGTGTAATATTCGCAACGATTTACCCGCTGGGGATCATAAAACTTATTCGTACACAAACATTAATCTCTGCGATATTAATTCTGCCTTCAAACAGTTAGAACCAGTTTCAATTAAATTCGTCGAGACTTTGCCGAAAGGTGTTTAAATATGAGGCTTTATAATCGTACTACAGATGGCGTACCGGATAAGAAAGGGATAAAAAATATAATATAAGTAAGTATATCAATAAAATATTATGCCTAGCCCATAAAAATGTATCATGACACCAAGGTCCCAAAATTCAAGAATATTTATTATATTACCAGAGCTACCAAGAGTTTTATTACATTAATATTATTTAACACAATAATAAAAATGTTCACAAAGGTCGCCATTTTGTATTTATCGATTTTTGAAAGCCTCTTAACCTTAACATTGCTGTCAGAAACATTTAAATGCCATTATACTATATTAAAATGTAACAAAATATACTGCACATTACTTTAATGTGAATATAGTAATGATTGAAACTGAAACTCATTAATTTTAATTAATAAAATATTATTTAAGGTTGCGTTTTGTGATCAGACATATAGTTGTGTTTACTTGATATATTTTTCTACTAGAACTAAACAATAACGGTCCTCCTTTTAATGAACCGCTTTTTAAAAAAAAGGCGGCCATATTTTTTTTTAATATACAATCCAAGGAATTTGGCTTAAAAGCCTATTTGCACCAAACAGGTGATAAGTCACTTTTATTTTTGGGTTTCGTACTAAGTTAATTTATTTGTAGGCAAGCCGTCAGAGCCAGAAAATTTTATTAAGCATTTCGCATATTTTATGAGTTGAAGTATGAAGAAAAAAGAACACTTTATATATCTGCCTCTTATCACTTCTATGCGCTAGTGTTGTATTTTATTTTAGTTAACGTGATCAGACTTGGAATAAAACAAAAGAATTTTAATATCCCTGTCTGCATAAAAAAAAGAGAAAAAAAAATAATTTTCATTCAGACTTTACAATCCATAGTGCGTTAGTATAGTAAAACTTACGAAAACTAGGATTAGTAGAAAAATACATAAACTGAAAACAAAATAAATAATTAAAGGACGTTAAAATTATACGGAGCTTATTTCCTAATATGGGTATAAACCCAGTGCTGGACGTAACGCGTATCCAGCCTATCCGCAATAACAGCCAGAATGCTGTTGGTGTTGGCGCGCAACCTGCCAAGCGCCGCGGCGCACCGCTTGCGGAGCACGGCATGGAAGCCGTCAACGTGAGCGTCCGCAAACATGCCCGACGCACTGCACCAGCGCGGCAGCCCCAACAACGCCCTAAAAGCATTGTTATATTGGACCCGTAAGGCGCTGAAAGATTTTTGCGCATAATGAGGCCACAAGCAACACGAATACAAAGATGAGCAATGCGCTCTGAATTGTGTTATTTTCACTTGAGCGGTACAACGTTTAAATCTGCGGGCTATCATATTGGGTCTGACCGACAGACCGCGAGACCGCTCCCTGTCCATGTCCTCATCGTCACGCAGGTGATCAGTGACTATGTGCCCAAGATATTTAAAACAGGTGACCAATTTCAAGGGAGTACCGCTCAAGGTCACAGGAGGAATCCGATCCGGTGACTTGGTACCTGCCTTAAATACCATGAGCTCGCTTTTAGTGGCATTATATTTGAGGCCATTATTAACCGCGTACGTCTCACGCACATGAAGTAACTTCCTAAGTCCACCGATCGTTGGGCTCAGCAGCACCATGTCGTCAGCATAACTCAGATTATTTACACAGATATTGTCAATGTGACAGCCGACATGCATGCTGCTAAGCTCAACGATTAGCGCATTTACATCTAGATTAAACAAAATCGGGGATGACAATCCACCCTGTCTCACTCCACATTGTAGTGAATACGGATCTGAAAGGCGTTGCGTCGTGAATATGACTTTACCATTCGGTTCAAATCCAATGTCACGCTAAGGATATTTCACGGTTAATTATTATGGCACAAACGGTGATACCAGACGTAAACCCAAATCACGTTGAACAAAAAACTGCTTTTAATTTGCGTTCATACAAACACCATATTAATGGCAAGTCACTTCTTATCTGATCTATTTCATTTGTATCTCAAACCTCAACTATTCTAGAATGACCTTTAAATAAATGGTCATATTAATAGATACTGTGAGAACCAACGCCATATTAAATCTGTACTGGGCACTTGAGTAAATAAACCATTTATTAAACACCTACCTTGCCTCCTTGGCTCCTTTAAAATACAGGCCTCTAAAGGGGTTAGCTATAGTTTTAAGCAGCTCAGGTTATGTTAGCCGGTAATGTAAGTCCACCTGGTAATAGTTATGTCTAACACCTTGGCATTTGGAAATTAGTTCATGTTGTTGACACAGGACGATGATTGATAAATGCAATGGATAATCAAATATGTCCTTGTTAATTTAATGTTAGAAAGATATAAAATCTAATTGTACCAATGAGAAGCCTTGAATTATATTATTCATGAGATGTTCAGATGGACTACTTTAAACGAAGCAGTGTTGAAAGGAGTTGATGAATCGACACTTAACTAAAATAGAATCAATTAAATCCTTTCACTTTTTTATTTGCATAAATGTTAAAGTTTATTAACTTCTGTGCAATAATTTTAATGAAATATATTTTGAGCTCCAAAAACTCAAAGCATAACGAAAATAGGGTCCAACATGTACAAATTCTTCCCTCAGAAACAGGGATAATGAAGTCTTGATGAACTAGGTTGGTATTTTATGGTAAACTAGCTTTTCGTGGGCGGCTTCGAGTTCGGTTATATCGCGTTTCCAAGAGAACTCTTCAAAAGTCCAAAACAAAACTATCCTTTGTTATTTCTCAAGGTCAGCTCTATCTTTGTACGAAATTTCAATAAAATCAGTTCAGTGGTTTAGACGTCAAAGCGTAACAGACAGACAGACAGAGTTACTTTCGCGTTTATAACATTAGTAGGGATTAGCATAAGTAAAATGGACGAGTTGTGGTGTCTTATATACCCAAACAGGGTGGTTACTACATATGGCGCGTTAGCCACAGGCCAGACGGAAGAAATGTAAGACTAGGACGCGTCGCGGACAGGGCCGAGACAAAAGCCTTGCGCCCGCGCCCCGTTCTTCTGTATGTTTCGCGTCACGACACTAATATATAAATTTTGTATGAAAGGGACGCGGTTGAAACAAATGTCCGCGCTCCGTCTACATCTTACACCTTTTCTATATATCCAGCGCCTAAAAACCATCATAATTCCAAAATCAGACAAAGATAGAGAACTATACATACAGAATGCTGTACATTCAAAAAACGAATACTGGAAACTATAGACGCGGACAAGTGGCAAGCAGCTAATGAGGAAGAAAACGCAAAGCTATTTGCAGATGTCGCTGATGGCGTTTGACTCATAACAATTAGCTGTCAGTCGTATCACGTTTTATGTTGAGTTTTTTTTTTTTTGTGTTTGACGAGTTTTTTTAGGTAAAGAAGAGCAATGTATTGTACATGGACTGTTTCAATTTAAAAAACGGGGTTAAAAGTCTAGAGGAGCTTCAGTAAAAGGACGAAAAGCTGATCTAATTACCAGGCAAATAACAATGCCCAGACTTTAAACTGAATGCAGACTTATTAGTGTTTTAAGTTACATTAATTTTGTATTAGGTTTAATGTTTCTTTAGTTATATTTATGTAAATATTAATGTACTTATTATTGCCACATTTTGAAAGTTCATTAACCTAAAATTATTATCCAGACTTAAATCGTACCTATGACCGGAATTTTAACTTCGAAGTTCCTGAAAAACAAGAAAATCAAGAGAAAAAAATTGATTTACCGCCCCCAGAAAGCTATAGAGACATCAACATAATCTTTATTGAAATCTATTTATATATTCTGTTCTAAATTGAAATGCATATCTTTAGGGAAAGAGTGATTTCCATTATTATTGCAACAAATTGCTACACAACTCGGTATATTTTTTACATTTTTATAAACAAAGTAAACTCGAACAAATTACAATGGGCTTTGACAGTTTATTTGGGTCAAACGATATCAGCGCCTCTAGTGGCGAGATTTGTCAGTTTTCTTCCCCATTTTGCTATCAACGTCCGGCTTTATTTTTTTTAAGTTTATTTCATAGCTGTCATATTATATTGTTAACCATGTCATGTATTGCATAACCTTGTGTATTGTTTTATTATTTTTAATTGGTACTATTTGGCATTAGTCTGTTCGCATGCTTTAAAATTATACATGCCAGTTACACAGGGAAACCTATAATGGCCATAAAACATGTAATACCTATTCATATTTGTAAAATTATATCCTATCGCTGAAACGTAGCGTAGCACGCCCTTGGGCGAGATGGAGCGACGCAATCCAAAAGGTCGCTGGTAGTGGCTGGCGGAGAACTGCTCAGGATCGAGCTTGTCGGTGTGCCATGAAGGAGGCTTATGTCTAGCAGTGGACGAGTAGAGGCTGATGATGATGATGATGATGTATAACTGTTGGTTACCTGAATAAATAAATATTACTTAACAAAGAGCTATCCCCTTTTCACTGCGGTTTAATGCTGGTTTTAATCATAGTATGATCTCTCTCATACATAGTATGATGGTAGGGCCATGCTTCCATGCCATGCTTCGAACCCAAACAGACGCTTTTATCATCATCTTTTCAGCCGAAAGACGTCCACTGCTGGACATAGGCCTCCCCCAAGGTTCTCCACGACGACCGGTCCTGCGCCTACCGCATCCGGCGGTTTCCCTCGACCTTCACCAGTTCGTCGGTCCACCTTGTCGGGGGCCTACCCACGCTGCGTCTTCCGGTACGTAGTCGCCAATCGAGAACCCGTCGGCTGCATCGGGCATCAGTCCTACGGGCAAAGTGCCGGGCCCACTGCCACTTTAGTGTTGCAATTCTTCGGGCTATGTCGGTTACTCCCGTTCTTCTGCGGATCAGACGCTTTACTTTTTGTGAATTATTTCATCACCACTGCTCTCAACACGGTGAAGGATGTCATCGTAAAGAAACCAACATGTTCTAAAACCGAAATATATGTGGCAAAAACCAACCCGTAGATACCATGCCCACGTGGTGGATTACTGCCCACTACCTCTCACCGATAGGTCTGTGCCCCAAGAGTGAAATCATTATAAGCGGATTGTGCAACAAAATACAAATAAAACTCAATTGATTATCAAATGAATAATTTCAATAAATCTCAGTCACAGCGAACATTATTAGTCCGGTAATTTATCATTTAACGGAACCATTATCAACAGGACCTTGCTAACTTAGACTAGTTTTAGACTTAAGGTCATAAGACACGTTATAAAATCATTAGCCACGCATTTGTCTACATGATATACATGTACACAAGTTTGTAGAATGTAATGTAACATGACCATAAGCTTTAAATAATAGTCAGAAGGTATTTAAATAGGTATTCTTAAGGTACCTACGTTGTGAAGTGTTTGTATAATTTTTTTGGATAAGCCTGGGGTATTAATTATTATGATACTAGCCCCGGCTTCGCACGATTGCAATGCTGATACTAATTACACCACTGAAAAACTGTGAACGTTGTATATAAAAACAGCGGCCGGCCGGTACCGCCGTAAACGCTACGTCTCGCAATTTTTCAAATCTGTAATATCTTCGATAATATTCATTGCAATCATGTGCTGTACGAGGTCATGTAGATCTATATTAAATTACCGCTGTAATTAAGGTATTTTAATGCATAAGTATTAACGCTGTATTGGTTAAAATCGCTTCGAAAATTAGCAGTTATTTGTCGTAAAAGTAAATGACAAAAAATATTATTGTGGGATATCCTGAGATAGACATATACCATCTAGGAGTTATCTGTAGACCCTTTCAGTGTGTACAATTCTTAGTACATTATTTTGATAAATCTTCTAGGGTTCAGCGTGCTTTTGGGATGTTTGCGGAAAAAATGCAATTAATTACGACATCACATTAGAAACCTCAAAAATAACAGTATTTCTCCACTATATAATGGATCTTATTACACAATCATATAAACCTTCCTATTATTATATTCCTATTAATATCTATTAAAAAAAACCGCATCAAAATCCGTTGCACATTTTTAAAGATTAAAGCATACATAGCGATACAGGGACAGAGAAAGCAATTTTGTTTTATAGTATGTAGTGGTAAGGTAGGTAATTTATTTATCTATCCTGGTATTGGAAAGGATTAAAAAATTGTGCTTTCCATGCTTCCAGTAAGCGGTGGATACCGAACGAGTGACAATGCATCACGAATGCTCAAGCAGCGTGCAAGTGCTGCATTTCTCCATAGCCACCCCATCATTCCTTTCATATCTTCTACTTCTTCCGCCTATAGAGGTCCACTACTGGACAAAGAACTCCCCCAAGGCTTTCCACGATGACCGGTCTTGTGCTGTCTGCATCCAACGGCTTCCCGCGACCTTCACCACTCGTCATCGGCCCACTTTGTTGGGGGCCTCACTACGCTGCGTCTTCCGGTACGTGGCCGCCACTCCATAACTTTAATGCCCCATCGGCCATTGGTTCTAAGAAGCTAGCAATGTGCCCCGCCCACTGCCACTTAATTTTAGCGACTCGAAGAGCTATGTCGGTGACTTTGGTTCTTCTGCGGATCTCCTCATTTCTGATTAGATTGCGCAGAGAAACTCCCAGCATAGCTCTTTTCATTACCCTTTGTGCCTCTTTTCATATAATAACTGTTAACTACTGAACACCTAGGAAGATACTTGCACTTAGTACTTAAATGTTGATCTTATGTGTATGCTAATAGGGTTGAAAGTCTAAATAAAAGAACTAATCTGGTCATATTTGTTAAATTCACACGAACCCATACCCAACCAAATCGTTGTCACACAACGCTTGCGGGGTCTGATACGACGCTAACGCCATCTAGTTACGTTTTGTACAACTTTTGATCAAAAATGGTTAATTTTGACTAACTGCAGTTTTTAGTCATGCGTGTTCGTATTTCTTTTAACATTATTTGAACACAATTATCTTTATTATTATAATGTATCGTGTTTTGAACTGTTAATTTTCCTAAAACAAGGAAGTAGGTACCTGATTACTTTGCTTATCTATTATGTTCAGTATGTATGTATTTATTTATGTCTCTGTGTATTTATTTTAGTGTATTGTATTTAAAATATTTGACAGCCTCCGTGGCGTAGCGGTAGCGAACGCGGCCGTTGCGCAAGGAGGCGCGGTTTCGATACATGCACAGTGCAAATATTTGTATGCATGAATATGAAGATTTGCACTGGTTCTTGGTGCTTCGGAAAGCACGTTAAGCCGTTGCCATACGAACATCTAGTGGCAGTCGTTACAGGTTGTTGGAGCCCTCAAAAGTCTAACAATTGGTCTAACTGCAATATCGCCTTCGGGTTGTGGAGGTCAGACGGTAGTCGCTTTTTTTTTATATAATTATAAACTAGCGCTTGACTGCAATCCCGCCTGATGGTAAGCAGTAATGCAATCGTTGATGGTAAAGCGCGCTAGTTTGTTAAGCCCATTCACTTAAAAAATCTTAGTGAATAGGAAAGAAGACGGCAGTTGGGGGAGGTGGTGCAATGTTAAACCCAACAACACGACCAACGATGCTGCGCCAGAGGGAGATTGATGTGGAGACCCTCCACGACCAAACCTCCGACACAACAACATTTGACGCATTGTACTCGGCACACATCGCAACACAACT
Source organism: Sesamia nonagrioides (assembly GCA_017933935.1). Taxonomy (NCBI): domain Eukaryota; kingdom Metazoa; phylum Arthropoda; class Insecta; order Lepidoptera; family Noctuidae; genus Sesamia; species Sesamia nonagrioides. The sequence goes on along the minus strand of JADWQK010000275.1, from coordinate 1,178,750 downwards.
TCTCAGACCCGTCCTCCGTACGGCTTCACCAGACATCATGCCGGAACACGACGAATCGCTTGGCGGCAAGACTTTGTCTGGTGGGTGGCAACTTCTGCAGGCAACCGATGTTGTATATGGCCTACCACCGAGGAAACAGAAAACATAGAAGTTTACCCAAAATCAGCAGTTAGACTGGTAAAGCGGACCCTAGACTCCAAAGCTGAAACGCTACGGCTGCGACTGGGATTAACGCTGAGATGATGATGATGATGTGTTTACAATATTTGCACCAACAACAGTCCCGTTTACAGTTTAGGAGAATCTCTGTCCATTCTTTGGTTGCTTGGAAGAGATTGCATTAGCGATAAGGACGCCCATTTTATATTTTGTTGAGCTGAATGTTTTTTTTTTTTATAATTAAAAATTACAAACTAGTGCTTCACCGAAATCCCACCTGATGGTAAGCAGTAATGCATTTTTAATCAATGTATGTGTTTACTGTAGAATAAGGTAGGTATATCTACCTACATATAAATAAAAACGACAAATATTTTAGAACCTAAATACATTTATTTGACTATTGTTCCGGCATGATGTCTGGTGAAGCCGTACGGAGGACGGCTCTGAGCAGTTTGTTGCGATGTGTGGCGGATACGATGCGCCAAATGTTGTTGTGTCGGGAGTTTGGTCGTGGAGAGTCTCCAGAATAATCTTCCTCTAGCGCAGCATAGTTTGGTCGTGTTGGTCTTGGATTTAACATTGCATCACCTCGCTCAACTGCCGTTATCCTTCCTATTCCTAAGTTTTTTAAGCTTAATTAACTAGTGTGATTTGCCATCAACGATTGCATCACTGCTTACCATCAGGCGGGATTGCAGTCAAGCACTAGTTTATAATTATTAAAAAAAACTGTTTTTGTTTCGTGTGTTTTGTGTTTGTATGTAAGCATTGAAATAAAACTTGCTGCAATACTAAATTGGCAGACCAAAAATAACGAATGCGTCTAGATATTTCTAGGCTTATTTAGAACTACATAATGTTATATAGGTTTACATAAACCTAGAACTATCTGATAGGACATGTAACCTCTCCCACACCCAATGAATACCATACAAAGCTAAACTACTGAATAATGGCCCACAAATTAGTGTAGTAAGCATTAAATTATTAATTAATACCAATCAAAATTCATAACAGCCTTTGTAAGGAAAACCATTTCCATAGGTACAATTTATTATTATAAAGTATTGTAACATATTAAATAACACGTCCAAATATAAGTGCATATTACCACTGTACATAGGCGTTTGACACGAGAACGTTCTAATTTTGTTCGAATGTCCGCTTAGCCTATGTCCAAGGCCCACCACTCTCCTAGACTGCCGAGCCGAGACAGGGCCGCGGTTTTAGGAAACCTAGTATAATAATCACTATGTTTATTAACTAAATTGATATTATAACTTCCTTGAGTTTGATAAATAATTTAATACGCGTTGATAGTTACAGAATTTCGTTTTGAATATGTAGCGGACGACACGCAGATTCTGCATCTCGCAAGAAGAGTTTACCGTGCTACTAGCATACTTACAACTTCTGACCGGTCTGAGAATCCTCCCTTTTTGAAGGAAGTCAAACACTCTGTAAAACTTAAATTTTCTAAATCCTAATTTATGATTATGAATGATTGGAACGTTTACTGAAAATAGTTCTTGCAGATCTAGAATTACCAAAATTTGGGATTTGAAATGGACAACTAGCTTCAACTTGTAACTGACCTATTCTTTGTAACTGAACTATTAAAAATTTTAAAGTTAAGTACATATTTATTATATATAGGTATGCAGGTATTTGTATAGAGGACCAATCATCATCATCCCAGCGTTAATCCCAGTCGCATCCGAAGCCTTTTCAGCTTTGGAGTCTGGGATCCGCTTTACCAGTCCAACTGCTGATATGGCTAAACTTCGACATTTTCCGTGCAGTGACTGCCGTCTGACCTCCACAACCTGAAGGCGACATCGAGGCATTGCAGTTAGATCAATTGTTGGATTTTTTGAGGGCTCCAACAACCCGCAACGACTGCCACTAGATGTTCGTATGGCAACCGGGACCAACGGCTTAACGTGCTTTCCGAGGCACGACCAGACCAGTGCAAATATTCATATTCATGCATACAAATACTTGCACTGTGCGGGGATCGAACCCGCGCCACCCTGCGCAGCGGCCGCGTCCACTACCGCTACGCCACGGAGGCTGTCGAGTATAGTGTCTGTGTTGTATAGAGCACCAATACCTAGACCTAATACCCCCATCTCCGTTCCATCATCGGACGACTCTTCATACGGCACTCCCTGCCGCCCGATATCCCTTACGTTGTTGAAAGTGAAACCACTACGATCCGGACGAAGCGTTTCGCCTTTTATACCGCGAACATCGAGGAACTGGGACAAATTGCCAGCGGCGGTGTTTCCATCTGAATACAATTTGTAAACCGTCAAGGCTAGAGTGAATAGGCTTATAATAAACTAGCGTGCTCTAATAAGCCTTCAAGAAACAGAGGTTTAATAAACTTACCGACATTAGAAACACGCGTCCTGAGAAAAAAAAACAGAAAGCGGACATGTAGGTACCTCACGAAACGATTAAAGGCACTAGCGACATTCTCGACTGTCGGTAGACAAGATACCAAATACCTTCACCTTACCGGTAACTTGTACCTACAGACGACAGGCACATGAAGCTACTACAATCTGTCAGATTTCCTTATTAGATTTTCAACTTTATCTCTAAAGCATTAAGGCTCAAGGTTGATTGGGAATATCTGACAGTTTGGGCTAGCTTGACCTGCTGTCGTCCGTACCTACAAGTAACAGTCAAAAGTACCATAAACCCGTCATCAATGGTTTGAGGTGATCTACCAAAATCGCCCTTATAGCTGCGATCAAAAGGCGCTGATATTGAACCCAATTCCTTTGATCACAAACTATGTAAAGCTGTGCAACTTTTTCTTACTATTTAATTGAGAAAAGGACAAAAGATAAATATTAGATTAGTCCTGTCAAATTAGGCCGCGCCTGAAGTCATCATCATCTCAGCGTTAATCCCAGTCGCATCCGTAGCCTTTCAGCTTTGGAGTCTGGGGTCCGCTTTACCAGTATAACTGCTGATTTTGGCTAAACTTCGATATTTTCCATGAAGCACTGCCGTCTGGCCTCCACAACCCGAATTACTAAGCATTGCAGTTAGACCAATTGTTAGAATTTTGAGGGCTCCAACAACCCGTAACGACTGCCACTAGATGTTCGTATGGCAACCGGGACCAATGGCTTAACGTGCTTTCCGAGGCACAACCAGACCGGTGCAAATATTCATATTCATGCATATAAATATTTGCACTGTGCGGGGATCGAACCCGTGCCTCCTTGCGCAACGGCAGCGTTCGCTACCGCTACGCCACGGAGGCTGTTACAAACCGCGCCTGAAGTAAATAGATATATTTCTTTTTTAAACGTTGCCCCACACTAGTAATTACGCCAGTATCATGGGTGCGTACACTTTTAAATTCACATACACAAATAGCCAGACCCGCAACAATTACATGTAGGCCATACAAATATTTGTTCCGTGCGGGAATCAAACACGCGACACGCAGCGTAGCAGTCGATCGCTTAGCTACTGCACCAACCGTATCACCATGTTCAGTCGCCATGTTTTTTATGCGTTTAAACTGTCTATAGAGAATCATAATATACAGATTTTTACCGCCTATGAGAAAAACGCCTCTTACATCTATTCGTATTAAGTTTAATTGAATTGAGGAAAAAATAAATGCTTGTGACATTCATCAAGCTTACTTAATTATAATTTATAGGTTAGCGTAATAGTCAGTCTAGAGCTTAGACCCGCGTAAGTTTCGATAGTGCGGGAATATCAGGATAAAAATTCTATCCTATGTGTTAATCCTGATTATAAATTATGTATATGCCAAATTTCATCTAAACCTGGGCAGTAGTTTTTGCGGAAAGAGTAACAAACATCCATCCATATTCACAAACTTTCACAATGATATTAGGTATTATGAACCCAACGATCTTATTCAAAATTGTCCATGATGTGAATTCCTGGAGTACAATTTTTTTCTCATCCTTCTTCATGCAATTTTTTTCAAACATGATACAATGAGTGAAAATAAATTATAAATCATCATCATCATCTCAGCCACATGAAGTCTACTGCTGGACATAGTTCTCCGCCAAGGATTTCCAAAAAGACCAGTTAGACGCGGCCTGCATCCAGCGTTTCCCTGCCACTTTGGCCAGATTATCGGACCACCTAGTCGGTGGATGTTCGACACTGCGCTTGCCGGTACATGGTCGCCATTCAAGATCCTTTCTGTCCCATCGGCCATCGGCTCTACGAGCTATATGCGTCGCCCACTGCCACTTCAAATTACTTATAAATGATGAGTGCAAATATGAAATTAGAAACATAAAATAAAATTAACATAATCAACATTAGGCATTCATATTATCTTATGATCTCATTCTTTAAAAGATTCTTCTAATTATAAATCAACAGTTGATGGTGGGTTAAATATTTGCTTTCGAAAGAGAGTTGAGCCTTAATTTATTGTTATAATTAGAGCGGAAAGATAAACGCTGATACACTCCATTTATTTTTAATCCAGTAATAGAGTACACTGTAAAATGAAATATTTAACTCGATAAGTATCAACTCGACATTAAAATCTTGATAGCTTGACTCTGTAATAAATACCTGAATGAAAGGAATGTGATATTAATTATTTTAAATAATCATCACATGGCCGATGGGGCAGTAAGGTCCAGGAGTAGCAGCCACGTACCGGAAGACACAGCGTAGGGAAGCCCCAACAAGGTGGACTGATGACCTGTAGGCCTAGTATGAGTTTTCTTTACGAGACTCGATCGTCGATATCGAGTGTGTCTGACTCATCGATTGGCCCGCTTCCAGGTTGTAAGAACTCTCAACCAATGAGAGCGCCAAACGCGCTCGATATCGACGATCGAGTCTCGGAATGAAAACTCATACTAAGCATACTGGTGATGGTCGCGGGAAACCGATCGATGTGGGCAGCACAAGACCGATCATCGTGGAAAGTCTTGGGGGAGGCCTTTGTTCAGCAGTTGACCTCTATAGGCTGATGAAGAAGAAGATGACAAAACTTTTCTCAGCTATATTGGGGTCAGCTTCCAGTCTAACCAGATTACGCTGAATACCAGTATTTTACATAGAGCGACTACCTATCTGACCTCAACAACCCAATTAGTTGGTAATACGATACTTCTTGGTAAGACTGGTGGTCAGACTTTCGGGCTTTTGACGACCTGTAACGACTATCAAAAACCAGAATTAAAGACACCTGATCAATCGACCTGTGTGGTTGTTATTTTAGCCACGAGCCCCCCAATTTAAATATTTTAAAATGATAAAAATAACAAATATTTGTATTTTTTTATAGGCTAAAGTTACAAAAATACGTATTTAGAAATTACCCCCGCTACAATAAGAATTTCAGTGGACCTCTATAACCTGAAGAAGTAGAAGAAGATGACAAGCCTTTTCTCATTTATGTTGGGGTCAGCTTCCAGTCTAACCGGATTCGGCTGAATACCAGTATTTTGCATAGAGCTACTACCTATCTGACCTACACAACCCAATTGGGTAATACGATACACCTTGGTAAGACTGGTGGTCAGACTTTCGGGCTATTGACGACCTGTAACGACTATCAAAAATCTGAATCAAGGAAACCTAATCAAACGACCTGTGTGAAATTATTATAAAATGATAAAAATAATTATTTGTATTTTTTCTAATAGACTAGACTTACATAAAGACATTATATTTTATTTACATGTACTTACAAATTACCCTAGCTACAATAAGAATTTCTTTAAAAAGAGCTTAGAGTCAGTTCCTCGTGAAACACAGCACAGTCAACCGGGACCAGTAGCTTGACCTGCACCCTAATTGCGTAACACATCATTTTGATTGCTATTTCATTGCTCCCTATGTTCGAAAATGTGTCTGCTCAGCCATTGATAAAATATTAAACAGATACGATATATTCTAACAAACTGACCAAAAAAAATGTGCCGAACACAGCAGCAGCACACATGCATATTTTTATTCGGCATACATTGGTACAGTGTGAGTGAGATGGGGCGCAATCTAAAGCATAGAGAAGAAAAAGATGGCTACTGTTTGTCGTTTGCGCTGTTAGTGTTTGTCGTTTGTTTTTACGAGTGTATCGAGAGTGACTAAAGCGAGATATAGAACTTACTTCCTTTTGTACGCTTCATTTTTAGTGCGCTAGTGACATATCTACCTTAGTTTAGCATTTTTACCCGACTACGGCAAAGCAAAAGGAGGGTTATGATTTTGACAGGCTATGTATGTATGTATGTATGTTCATCTGTTCCCTCGTAACTTCTAAACTACTTATCAGAATTCGACAAATAGTATATCATTAGAAGCGTCTTAATTGTTCGCTGGTTATAGGCTATATGGGGTTTCACAAAATCTACTGTGGCGCCCTCTAGCGGACAAAACATACAGAGTAAAAAAATAAAGTTAAGATAAATATGCCGTGTTTGGTATCATTTGAAAGCGCTTTACTTGTACATTTTGAATATATGTACAGTATGTTAAATAACAGAGGGCGTTCCCTTAAACTCGTTAATATATATCATTAATAGATTAAAATAAAAATATCAGCATAGAAAAATAAGCATAAAAAAATCCGAATAAAAAAAATTCTAATTGGAAATAAATTTGAAACCTCCTGTTTTAAATCAAAATAGTAGTCGTCGTGTATAAATAAATTGCGACGTTGCCGTCTTTCATGTTCGCGTGTACAGTATGTTTCTTTTACATGTCAATTTAAAATTTTTATTGAATATTTTCTTATTGGAAAAAATTTTAAAACATTTTGTTTTCGAATGGAAATATTTTTTTTAGCATTTATGTATGCTATACTACTTCGGGTTAACGGGAACGCCCTCTGTTAGTTAACATACTGTATATATATATATTGCTAGCATTTGCGTGTGACTTTACCTGTATTCATGGGCTGGTTGCATATAATTCACATCTTTTCGTTCATAGCTCCTTTACTACTTATCAGAATAAGACCACTGCAGTACCATTAGAAGGGCCTTGATATTCTGTTAGTCATAACTAACTCTACCTAACTCTTGGAAAGGCGTAGTCACACGTTACATATACCTACCTACCGTAGCACTTTGACAACGTGTGACTACGCCTTTCCAAACATGAAAATTTATCTTTACATAGTGAATATTGCATACTTCAGAATAGTATTATATGACATTACTACTGCGTCCATTTACTTGCAACTACATTAGCAACTTTGTTCCGTTCAGTATTCTGAAAATCTTGTTTTATACTTTTTCAGCGTCGTTTTTTGTCGTAGTTGGATTTTAGTTTTTTAATTTTTTTTTATCAATGTGCTCAGCAACGTAAATAACGCAATGAATGTTGTTGAAATATCAAAATGAAACCCATTGCTACTGATACCGTGTTACACAATTACCTTGCTAGTAACCAAGTGGTAACGCCCGCGAAATCATCATCAACCTTTTTATCGTCCCACTGCTGGGCACAGGTCTCCTCTCATATAGACAAGGATTGAGCGTAATCACCACGCTTGCTCATTGCGGTGCGATTTCAGACTTATAAGTCCAGGTTTCCTCAAGATGTTTTCCTTCAGCTTCAGTCATTGGTGTCCAAGATATATTATTATTATATAACTTAAATAAAGAAAAGTTACATTGGTACGTGCCTGACCTGGAAGCGAACCCACACACTCATACTTGAGAGGCTGGTGGTTTAACCACTAGGCCACCACGAATGTCAAATGAAACCGCGAAATACGAGTTCGTAGTTTCAAACCCGGGCAATAATTTCATGACCACTGCTCTCAAAACAGTGAAGAAAATTATTGTGAGGAAAGCGGCATGACATAGTACCAAAAAAATTGAAGACACACGATTACGGCCCACTCTTCGTGACTGAGAGGAGGTCTGTGTCCTAAAAGTGGGAACGTAAAAGGCTTATTATGCAGTCAAAACCAGGCAAAAGTTAAGGGCGGTAAAATTGGTAAATAGGGATGTATCCAAGGTATGAAAATCAAAAATATAATTAGTCCGTCTTATAGATAATAAAAAAAATTAAGACCCGTATTTTTTATTTTGTTGAAATTACCAAAAACTACTAAGATATAGCGTATTAAAGTTACGGAGTGGGGGCTAATTCCGTCACGCCGTGGTATTTTTTGTACCAAGCCGTGACGTCATGAGACATTTCATATCAATATATCTTCCTTCTTGTTTGAATGAAAGAAAAATAAAATATACGTGTTCAATAATTTTTATAAATGTATCTGAAGGACATTTAATTATTTTTTAGGATATAACCCAATTGCATTACTTAATTCCCCCATCTCCGTTCCACCATCGGACGACCCGTCGTACGAATATCCACCCATATGTTGTTAACACCACTACGATCAGGACGAAGCGTTCGCCTCGTCTTTTATGACGAAAGAGATGGTTGATCTGTATAAAACTTGTTATGGCTTGAAAAGGACACAAATCCATAAACATTGAAAACGATGTCCCACCCCTGTCCTGCTACCAACAATCCACTTGTAATTTAAGAGACCTATCCAAACCCACAAGTTGATTGCTGTCCATGTGGCCAAGAACCAGCCGAGGCGCATTTACTTTGACGGGACGCAAAACATTGACATGATGTGTTCAAACATACTTGCCAAAAGATACAACATCGAAAACAGTAAACACCAATGATAATCGAGCCAGCCATGACAGCCTCCGTGGCGTAGTGGTAGCGGACGCGGCCGCTGCGCAAGGTGGCGCGGGTTCGATCCCCGCACAGTGCAAGTATTTGCATGCATGAATATGTATATTTGTACTGGTCTGGTCGTGCCTCGGAAAGCACACTAAGCCGTTGGTCCTGGTTGCCCTACGAACATCTAGTGGCAGTCGTTACGGGTTGTTGGAGCCCTCAAAAGTCCTACAATTGGTCTAACTGCAATGCTTCGATGTCGCCTTCGGGTTGTGGAGGTCAGACGGCAGTCGCTTCATGGAAAATGTCGAAGTTTAGCCATATCAGCAGTTGGACTGGTAAAGCGAACCCCAGACTCCAAAGCTGAAAAGGCTTCGGATGCGACTGGGATTAACACTGGGATGATGATGATGATGATGATGACCAATGATAATCGAGAGACTGGAACAATTTGCCAGCGGCGGTGTTTCCGTATGACTACAATTTGCGTGTCTTCAAGGCTAGTGTGAATAGGCTCTTAATAAACTAGCGCGCTTTACCATCAACGATAGCATCACTGCTTACCATCAGGCGATTATAATTTAAAAAAAAAAACTTGCCCTTCTTTTGCATTTTCCTACAATCTAGCACTGGCAACAAAGATAAATACCTCTGAAAAAAATGAATGAGAATATGCTGAACTATTTCTTGTGCCTTATACTCATTCGAATGCCTGTGTTACCAGGAGAGTAACACTCCTGAAGAGTAGTGTTCGCATCCGGGTGGAGGTATACGTATATCAGTGCAATCTCTCACGTAACGAAGGAAGTGTGGTTTCTGCGTGACAATATGAGTACACGTTTGATAAAATGATAACGTTACTTAAGTATTTTTAAGTGATGCAACCGTTCATTGAGATGTCCTTCTTATTTTCGTGAATGGCTTTCAGTTGGAGGAAATTACGTAATTTATGTTACAGTTTTGAGCAGGAAATGTAATACAAAATTAGCAGGCGCGTGCGCTCCATAGAGGCAGATAAGCACTGCATACCCTAATAATTTTCAAAAAAAAATATATATAATAATTTATAATATAGTACAATAAAATAATTTATATACTACAAACTTAGACTTCTTTAATCAGTTATTGATAACACTGCCATCTATTGGGGCTACTGGAAACTACTAACACATATTACAATGCGGCCCGCGCAACTCTGTTTGTCGCGACGACCGCGCCACATTCGCGTGGCGGCCGTAAGCAGAAACGAAATGTGCTTCTCTGACGTGTCACTGATTCGCGTGTGTGAATAAAATTATTTGATTGTATGTGTAAACTTTCCGTGTGTTGTCTTGTAATTTCATTCGGTTTATAAGCCCAGATAAGCAGTGCTTCATTTTACGCGGCCGAATCAAGAAGTTGACAAAACTAGCACAATTGTTGTTTGTGAAAATACCTTTTTACCCGACTACGGCAAAGCAAAAGGAGGGTTATGATTTTGACAGGCTATGTATGTATGTATGTATGTATGTATGTATGTATGTATGTATGTATGTATGTATGTTCATCTGTTCCCTCGTAACTTCTAAACTACTTATCAGAATTCGACAAATGATATATCATTAGAAGCGTCTTAATTGTCCGCTGGTTATAGGCTATATGGGGTTTCACAAAATTTACTGTGGCGCCCTCTAGCGGACAAAACATACAGAGTAAAAAACTAAAGTTAAGATAAATATGCCGTGTTTGGTATCATTTGAAAGCCCTTTACTTGTACATTTTGAATATATATATATTGCTAGCATTTGCGTGTGACTTTACCTGTATTCATGGGCTGGATGCATATAATTCACATCTTTTCGTTCACAGCTTCTTTACTACTTATCAGAATAAGACCACTGCAGTACCATTAGAAGGGCCTTGATATTCTGTTAGTTATGAGCTATAAAGCTTGTCACCAAATTTAGTATTGCGCCCTCTAGCGGACAAAAAGTTCTATGTTAATATAAAATTAAAATAAATATACCGTGTTTGGTATCACGTGAAAGAGCTTCACGAGTGCTTTATGCTTGTACATAATTACAAGAATGCTTTAATGATGTTAAATATGAGCGATAAGAGTAAAGCGCGGATCACGGGAACTGTGAATCGCTTTATGCAATGTAGAGCAGTGTGAACATTATTAGAATATGTAATGCACTAATGAAAACGACATAAGCTGGGAGTAACTCCACGCGGTGAAGGCGGAAACAGTTTTATAACTGGCTAAATCTCCCATAAAAAGGCCTCTGCACTATATGCCTTCGGGCTTATGTTGTTATATGTGCGTGTAGATGTAATATGTCAAGTACCTAGTTTTTAGTTCATCAGTTTAACTTTTGTTAATAATATGCGCCACAAATACACTTTAACACCAAAATAGTACAAATAAAAAAAAGTTAAAAAACTAAAACCCAACTACGACAAAAAACGACGCTGAAAAAGTATAAAACAAGATTTCCAGAATACTGAACTGAACAAAGTTGCTAATGTAGTTGCAAGTAAATGGACACAGTAGTAATGTCATACAATACTATTCTGAAGTATACAATATTCAATATGTAGAGATAAATTTTCATGTTTGGAAAGGCGTAGTCACACGTTGTCAAGGTGCTACGGTAGGTAGGTAAATGTAACGTGTGACTACGCCTTTCCAAACATGAAAATTTATCTCTACATATTGAATATTGCGTACTTCAGAATAGTATTGAATGACATTACTACTGTGTCCATTTACTTGCAACTACATTAGCAACTTTGTTCAGTTCAGTATTCTGGAAATCTTGTTTTATACTTTTTCAGCGTCGTTTTTTGTCGTAGTTGGGTTTTAGTTTTTTTACTTTTTATTGTTTTATCAGCTTATGTTGTTTGGTTATTGGTGTATTTGGTAACATAAATATATTGATTGTTTTAAGATCTGTACTATTGATGTATATTTAGATAAATTTAAAACGGTGAATTTTTCAACGTTAACGTTATTATTTTGTTTCCTGTGTAGGTACCTATATTATTTTAAAACGCGGTATTGACAATTCGTTGTTATAAAAACTTAAAAGACCTTAAGTTTTTCAACCTACTTGCTATGAATTTCAATATTATTATACTTTATATTGTAATAATTTTCCTGAAGTTTACAAATTAGCAAAATTTAATAGTTATGATTCCAATAAGTAGCGCATCACGTATATTTATGAAATACATAGGGTTAAAGTAGACTCCCAGATTTGTCTATATTTCTATTGAAAAAGAACTTTTAGCGATTTCAAAATGATCACATATTTAATTTTTATAGAGTTATTTAAAAAAGATAGGCGCGTTGATGTAATATATAGATAGTAAAATATTTTTTTCAGTTTTTTGAGAAATAAATTATTACTTATTTACAGTTGCGTTAATAATAACATTTCATTGTATTTTGACAGCCTCCATGGGGTAGCGGTAGCGAACGCGGCCGCTGCGCAAGGAGGCGCGGGTTCGATCCTCGCGCAGTGCAAATATTTGTATGCATCAATATGAATATTTGCACTGGTCTGGTCGTGCCTCGGAAAGCACGTTAAGCCGTTGGTCGCGGTTGCCATACGAACATCTAGTGGCACTTGTATAAGCACAGATATTTGGGTAGTGCATACCCTCCACAAAATCTCTGTGCACGCCCCTGAAAATTAGGTAGCAGGAAATCGCTCTTAAGACTGCCACCACTTGCTACTATTCAGTACTATTCTTTATCGTTATTATCATTTCAGCCGAAAGACGTCCACTGCTGGACATAGGCCGTCCCCAAGGATCTCCACGACGACCGGTCCTGCGCCTCCCGCTCCAGTGGTTTCCCGCGACCTTTTCCAGGTCGTCGGTCCACCTTGTCGGGGGCCTACTCACACTGCGTCTTCCGGTGCGTGGTCGCGACTCGAGGACCCGTCGGCCCCATCGGGTATACATCAATCTACGGGCAATGTGCCCGGCCTACTGCACTACTGTATTATTCACTGCTCGCTAAAATTTTAGAAAAAAGTAAATGAGATCCTGTGAAAATTATCGTTTATCATCAATTCTCTTATCCCAGTGTAGTTGGGCTCGGCGCAACAATTCTATTTCTTCCATACTTCTATATTAGCCGTCTTTGCAGTCACCTCTTTTCTAAACAAATCACCACGCACACAGTCTATTCATCGTATTGTTTTCCTTCCTGGCAAAATAAGAATCCGGAATTCCAAAATGGTTATGAGGGAAATAAGAAAAGCTATGCAGAGGGTGGCAGAGTCAACATGTCTCCAGATGCGTCCATGTGAAGAGACAAAAAGTACTGACAGTTGCCACAAAAAGCCGCTGATGTCTGGTTTAGCCGTACAGAGGACGGGTCTGAGCAGTAGTGTTGTGATGCGTGCCGGGTACGAAACGCCAAATGTTGTTGTGCCGGGAGTTTGGCCATGATGGGTCTCCCTCTGGTGCAGCATCGTTGGTCGTGATGTTGTGTTTAATATTGTAACACCACGCTCAACCACCGTCCTCCTTCCTATGCACTCAGCTTTTTTTTTTTTTTTGTGAATACGCTTTTAATAAACTAACCCGCTTTACCATCAACTTTTGCATTACTGCTTACCATCAGGCGGGATTGCGATCCAGCACTAGTTTATAATTATAAAAAAAAATACTACATGAGGTACAAGTTTGATAACATTACCTTAAAAGTTCATTGAGATGTCCTTTATACTTTCGTGAAAGGCTTCCAGAGGAAGGAAATTATGTAACAAATGTTTCGGCTTTTAGCAGGAAATGTGACCAAATATCTTTTAAAACATATGTAGCAGGAAACTGCTGTCGAATTGAGGAAGCTGAGTTGGCCAGGTCTCACTTACTTCTCACGTTAATTTGGTATCACATGGATCACGTCAATCGTGGATTTTTGACTGTCGTTAAGGGTCAAGTCAGAAGCTGGAAAGTCTGGCAACCAGCCTTACCGACGGGTATTGTGTAACCAAATGTACTAGTAGCTCCATCTAATTACAATCTAACTCTAGAAACCTGACTCTAAGATACCTACTAAACTGGCCAAATATTGAACATGGATCCGTAATTGCATAAGGGCGCCGATTCTCCTTTTTTTTAAATAGATGATAGGCAGAGATGCAATCGATGATGGTCAAGCGCGCTGATTTATTAAGAGCCTATTCACAAAAAAACAACTGAGTGAATAGTTAGGAAGGCGGCAGTTGAGTGAGGTGATGCAATGTTACACACATGTGCACAACCAACGATGCTGCACCAGAGGGAGATTGATCTGGAGACCCTTCACGACCAAACTCCCGACACAACAACATTTGGCGCATAGTACTCGGTACACATCGCAACACAATTGCTTAGACCCGTCCCCCGTAGAGCTTCACCAGACATCATGCCGGAACACGACGAAGCGCTTGGCGGCAAGACTTTGTCTGGTGGGTGGTAACTTATGCCGGCAGCCGATGTTATGGCCTATCACCGAGAGAACACACTCCTGTTCACAAACTAAACTGATATTAAGTTAAGTGCATCTTTTACTTTCTATTTCTTTAAGGAAAGGACAGAAGATAACATTAAGATGTTCCATTTTTTTTTTTATATAAATCATAAACTAGCGCTTGACCGCAATCCCGCCTGATGGTAAGCAGTGACGCAATCGTTGATGGTAAAACGCACTAGTTTATTAAGAGCCTATTCACTCTAGCCTTGAAGAGACTCAAATTGTAGTCCGACGGAAACACCGCCGCTGGCAAATTGTTCCAGTCCCGCGATGTACGCGGTATAAAGGAGGAGGCGAAATGCTTCGTCCGGATCGTAGTGGTGTTAACAACGTAAGGGTGGAAACTAACGTCGTCCGATGGTGGAACGGAGATGGAGGAATTAAATCATGCAATTCCATCGCACACTCCCCAAAATGCATCCTATAAAACACCGAAAGGCTGGCTACTCTACGCCTATGCTCTAGGCTTTGGAGACCATCTCGAGTTAAATCAGGGTCACCAATCAGCCTCTTCGCACGCCTCTCCACCGAATCCAAAGTGGCCAGGTGACACTTAGCAGCACCAGTCCAAATGTGGCTGCAGTACTCCACACACGAACGGACCTGTGCTTTGTACAACATTAGAAGCTGCCCAGGTGTGAAGTACTGCCGGACCTTTGCGATAACGCCAAGTTTCCTGGCAGCCACCCTGGCCTTGGACTCGATGAACCGCCCAAAGTTAAGGTTCGAGGAAATCTCTCCCAAAAACTCCCAAAAGCTGAAGGCGGTCGGTACACTCCAAGGACACATTTCTAAAGTAGGAGCAAAGGTGAACGGGCTCCTTTTGGCGGTGAAAAGACACGCCTGTGTTTTGGCGGCATTGAATGCTACAAGATTGGCATTGCCCCATTCGGAGACTGCCTGTAGTGCAACACTCGTTCGCTCAACCATGGCCTCTCTTTCGGACCGGATTGATTCCCTACTAGCCCGAGCATCCGGCAGGTATCTCTCTACAACTGTGCTGTTATCTGCATACCCATATATACAGTGTGTTAACTAACAGAGGGCGTTCCCGTTAACCCGAAATAGTATAGCATACATACATGCTAAAAAAATGTTTCCATTCGAAAAGAAAATGTTTTAAAATTTTTTCCAATAAGAAAATATTCAATAAAAATTTTAAATTGACATGTAAAAGAAACACACTGTACACGCGAACATGAAAGACGGCAACGTCGCAATTTATTTATACATGACGACTACTATTTTGATTTAAAACAGGAGGTTTCAAATTTATTTCCAATTAGAATTTTTTTTTATTCGGATTTTTTTAGGCTTATTTTTCTATGCTGATATTTTTATTTTAATCTATTAATGATATATATTAACGAGTTTAAGGGAACGCCCTATTTAACATACTGTATATACAGTTCAGACGCAATTATAAACATGGCGTCCAAAAATACATCAATTTATGTTAGGCGCGGACTAATTTGACAGTTCTAAACTAACATAGGTATAATCTTCTGCCTTTTTCATAATGATTTATAAAGAAAAAGATGAACTAAACTTGAATTTAGTTTAGTTCATAAACAAGGGTATCGGGGCCAATGATCTAATATTTATTTGGAATTCATTTAAAATTTAATGGCATACCTAAAATATATAAAAACTTGTATCTGCAAAATCAATGAAAACGAATCACCAATCAATACAATCTAAATCAAATTGTTCGTAAACCATTACTACATTACAACAAAATATTTTGTAAATAACCTAAGAGAACCGAAAAAATACGCAATGAACTAAAAGTGAACCTAAATTTTCCGCCAAATAATGACTACAGTAAACAAATGATACGTTTCACTCGATAACAGTCGTGTTCTCGATTTACGTAATCGATTGTTAAAAAAGCTATTATTGTTTCCGTTTTTTGTCTCTACTCTAAAAGCATGATTTACCCTGTTCTTGATTATGCAAGCTACAGACACGAATAAACTGGTGTACAATGTTAAATCGTGCTGATTTCTTTTTCGTGTTAATTATTTAGTTAAACTACCTAAACGCGAGGATTCTTAGTATTTCATTAAGTAAAACTTTTACCGTCTTTAGTATTTTTAATAGGTACTTAAATGTTACGCTCATTTTCACTATTACTAGGCTGTATCTTAATGTCGTGTCTAAATATACTGCCATCTACTTTCAACTTTTCGCATTGAGCCTAAAGTGGAAAATGCAACCGCTAGCTTGCATCAATCATTATACGTTATTTGTTCCACATGCCTAATATAAATTAATTTGCCCAGAACTGTCCCTTAACTACTGTTAGCTTGCCAGCGACAACCTTTTTTTTGTTCCGGGGTGGAAAATGCTCATGCATGTCGGCCGCCCTGGGGTGGGCGACGGGGTCAGTCAGACTGAAACCACCCCGGTGTCTCTTCTGGTACGAGCGCGCGTGAGGCCGCGGGAGTCTAAATTCTTCCTCGGCCCCACACGCCAAGATCGTAGAGAACAATATTGTCATTAGTGTAAAGTTGTTTAGTTTTTAAGTTATTTTTTTCCGACTTCTAGAGCCATGACAAAAGTAAAATATTTTTATTTCTTTTAAGTGTTTTATAGTAGACGGTTTCTATTTTTTGTAATAAGTTTTTATTTCATGCTTTTCAGTGTCTTAGTCGAAATTCGAAAATTACTTTTTCACCTCATAACAATAGTGGCAGCCATAACCCATGATACATACACTTGAAATTTGGCTTACATACATACGGCTCGAACAGATAACCTCCTTTTTTGAAGTCAATTAAAAAGTATTTATTTCAGGTACACCAAAAGCACCCATACAGCAACTAGAATACATATCCGATATACAGCCAGTCAAACCTCCCGGCAATCAACGTCAGAAATATATTGGTTCTGACTAGAGACCTTAACTTATTGAGACATCCACAGGCAAACCTGGTTAAGCAGCTGACAACCTTCTAAACTGAGCTATATAAGATGTTATAGATTTTATTATTTAATTTGCAAACACACCTAAATTGATTTCAGCACTCTTTTTTTTAATATTTACAAACTAGTGCTTGACTGCAATCCTGCCTGATCGTAAGCCGTGATGCAATCGATGATGGTAAAGCGCGCTAGTTTATTGAGTTATTCACTTAAAAACTTTGTGAATAGGAACGAAGACGGCAGCTGAGCGAGGTGATGCAATATTAAACCCAACAACATGCTCAACGATGCTGCGTCAGAGCGAGATTGATCTGGAGACCCTCCACGACCAAACTCCCGACACAACAACATTTGGCGCATCGTACCCGGCACACATCGCAACACAACTGCTCATACCTTTCCTCCGTACGGCTTTACCAAACATCTCTCTCCCCAACCAGACTCTCTTTAAGTGAAACGAATGTTATTCCGACTGTAGGCAAAAAATACTTCCCAACTAACAACTTCTTTTTCCCTGCGAAAGCACAAGGAAGTGGCGAAGGGCGGGTGTTTACGATTTTTTTACATTTTCCACACCGGCCTGTTGCTCACGATCAGTGCACAAGACTTTCGTCATTAACAAATCATCGGCTAACATAACAATGCGTATAAATAGCTGTTAATTAATAATAATTATACCACATTTCAAACTAAAATAAGCGTTTCGTGCGCGGTTTCGTCAGCCTCACTCAATCGGCCATTACAAACATTTGATAATACCCTATTCATTAATGTTACCTCACACGAGTTACTAGCGAATATGGGAAATATAGCGTTGTACAAAAACACTCAGATATTGACACAATAACAATAGCAACCAGCAACTATATGCGCAAGAGTTGTGTCCATTATTCTTAACGATAATTAAGTTTTGTTTTCGTTGAAGTTTTGCATAAATGGAGCATATGTATTTAAGGGACCTGCAGTGTGGGCCGCGAACTGTTCGACAACGATACCGTTGTCTCTGGCGCAAAAAACAAGTGATGAAACACAGGAGGGTTTTAGTCCACAAAAGTCTGACACGCCCTTTTGCTCTGGCCAAAGCGGGAGAGGTCATTTCATGATTTTCGTCCAAAAAAAAAAAAAGACAAGAGACCTGGGCCCCTGCAGTGTGATGTTCGAACTCTCTCATCATGAAAATTTAGGTGAAGTAACTGTGGAGCGTGGTGACATTCTAACTTATGCTACAGGATTGACACTATTGACAACTCTCTTTAGGTTCAATTCAACTAAGTGTTCTCAATGAGTTTTTTTACAGAGCCTAATCACTTAACACATTTTCAATAACAATCTAAATCAATTTGAAAAATACACCTTCATAATACGTTCATTAAATATTTGTCAATCATTAAGCATTGGTCAAGAACTTTAATAGCGCAATCAATGATTCAGAGTTCACATGTGGCGATGTATGCCTGTTTAGAACGTCTGTATGGCCTCTGGATTCACTCGATCCGCAAGAGCTCTACTTAATTTCAACTATACCAATAATGGGCTAACAAATAATAGTCAGTAAGTACTTATAAATAACTAGTGGGTGCAGCCAGAATCAACAGCAAGAATCATAAATAATAAATATTCCTCAGCAAGTTTATAGGTTTACTTTAGTAAACCTTAGCTTCCATTCTAGATAGCACCAAGGTCTTTTAGTTTCTATTTGGTAGATTAGCGGTTTCAAGACGTAGTTATTCAAGCGAAAATCTCATTATACAATTTGTAAGTACCGCACCAATATGACCGTATTCGGAATTGGATTTATAATAGGTCCATGTTGCCTTCAGTTATCAATATTGTATGTGTATATAAATATGATTGTTATTTTTTTTGGAAATAGCTTTATATCAATACAATTACAAGTAAATTTTGTAGGTATCTCAGGAGTATTGATAAACTGAGTACCCAAGAAACCGTGGCCCTGGCCGCACAGGCAAGTGAAGGAACACGGGTAAGTTTTAGCCAGGAAAAGTCTGACACGCCCTTCGCCCAGAGCGGGAGAGGACATTTGACGATTTCCCATCCAAAACAAGAAAAAAAGAAAAAAGAAAGATCGTACTGATAGACAGCTACACTATTGCTGAGTACACAATGGCACTCATCAGTGTCAACTAGTCCTGTTCTGGTTATTCGGCTCTGCAATGCAACATTGGAACCCTTTCGAGTGTCCCCAGATGTTCATCACAATCTGATCTATGCTTTCGAAACGCATAGAGGACAAACATATTAAAGATTCTCATTAGTTTTATAATTCTTCTTGTTGTACTTAAATCGTGCGTACTGGCCACAAACATTCGAAAAAAGAGAATTTGGAACAATTTTTTTTATAATTCATTTGTTTTTAGACAATTGTTGCGTAATATTGCATGGTTTTATGACGATAATGTTTTTTTTTTACTTCCACGTCGACGAACTTACCAACAAAATCTAGCCAGTAATATTTTTAAAACCAAGTTCTGTCGGTGTTCCCTAACTATATCTACTCTTAGAAAAAAAACGTATACAAACTCAGAGGTCACAGTCTCTTTTTCAATCCAAACATGTAATTGTGTTTTACTGTTTTTACACCGGATTCAATTGTGTTTAATGGTTCCATACAACACTTACGTAAGGCAATGGAAACAGTGAAAAATATATAAAATTGCGTTCCGGCCTCATCCCACGGTGTATAGCCCATTGTTTCTACGAAATTAAGTGTTCACATTTGTAATTGACACAGAAAACGCCAATGTTAACAGAATACACATTAAACTCTTTAACTTGATACATTAAGATGTACCAAGTTAATGCATAAAATGTTCATGTCGTCATCATTAGAAGCCTTGGTCCCACCACTACTGAGTATGAGACTTTTATATCTCCCTTATCCGCCATGCTACCTATATTTAATAAAACTGGCAGGCGACATGGGTGAGGCAACAGTTTTATTAGTCCACTAGCGGCCACCAGCGACTTCGTTCGCGTGGAGTTAGTTATGCTCCGCTCCTATTGGTCGCATCGTGATGTTTTATAGCCTAAAGCCTTCCTGAATTAAAGGGCTATCCAACGCAAAAAGAATTTTTCAAATCGGACCAGAAGTTCCTGAGATTAGCGCGTTCAAACAAACAAACAAACAAAATTAAGTATAGGTTACAATATTTTACTGCTTTATTAGACGAATTTTGTATTTTTAACACACACAGTCTCATTTTATGTTATATCAAAAAATGCCCTTGTCTTAGCAACCATCTGACTGTTGATTTTCTAACACTCCTCTTTTCTCTCTGCATGATCCTCATATGGCAGGTCAGGACCTGGACTGGCCTGGCCTGGTCTGGACTTTAAAAAAAAAGGTTCATGACATCTGAGTTTGTTTCGATACTATTTATTTATTTTTACTATTTATTTATCTATTTTTTTCTGATTTTTTTTATTTCTTTTTTTTTTTAGATAGGCCGCTAGGAGTCGAAGTGGTCGCCGTGGCCGAAATCGGTCGGGAACATCATCAACATCATCATACTCAGTGTAATCAGTTAGGTTACACCGAACTCATCAAGTTTTAAAACATAATGTAATTTTGACGAGTGAGAGGTATTTTGTAACCATTGTTAAAATAAACACAATTTATCATTTTAATATCCCGTGTCCCGTATCTCCGTGGCGCAGCGGTCAACACACCTACCTGCGACATGGAGGCCCCGGGTTCGATCCCCGGTCAGGGGAAACATGATGGGAAACGATCTCTTCCTGATTGGCCTGGGTTTATCTATATATGTATCTATTATAAAAAAATATAGTATCGTTGAGTTAGTATCCCATAACACAAGTTGTAACCATTGTTAAAATAAACACAATTTATCATTTTAATATCCCGTGTCCCGTATCTCCGTGGCGCAGCGGTCAACACACCTACCTGCGACATGGAGGCCCCGGGTTCGATCCCCGGTCAGGGGAAACATGATGGGAAACGATCTCTTCCTGATTGGCCTGGGTTTATCTATATATGTATCTATTATAAAAAAATATAGTATCGTTGAGTTAGTATCCCATAACACAAGTCTCCAACTTACTTTGGGGCTAGCCCAATCTGTGTGATTTGTCCGTATGTATTTATTTATTATTTGTTATTTAAATATTATTCACATTTTGCTCAAAACAGTACAAAGTTGGACTCAATTCTACTGTAGGTATGTTATAATTTACCGGTAGGTACCTTCTATTGTGAGTTTTTTTGACATTCCTAGTGAAATTATCATCAGCAGTTGAAGGTGAAAACAATCGAAATAATGCACGACATTGAATGAAGAGGTCAATTATCAAATCCACGACAACAACATTACAAGAGATACGTAAGAACAGGTAACACTTGCTAACAAAATTATCCAACGAACATTTCACAACCCTAGTTGCCTAGAAGGCTGATTTCGTCACCCCATTCGCACCCCTCGATATATAAACAGAAAAGTTGGCACCTCACTACTAATGTTCATAATAAAATTCGCTCATGACCTTTGACATGACAATGCGTACATTACGAAATTTTAAAAAAAGTCACACACAAGTTCAATGGTAGATAGTTATGTACCTAAATACTGTCTGAGTAGATACATAATAGAGGTCGTACTTCGTGATCGTCGACAAAAGATTTCGCAATACCATCGATAATTGAATTTAAAAAAGTCCTATATCAAGAACTCATTATTAATACTTTTTTATGAAGCCTTCATAATTTCGACACGCATTAAAAAAGTTCAAGTCGCCATTATGATATGAGTTCTTGAACCTAATTTCGTTCGAATCCGGGGCACGCGCAACAAAGACAATAATAGCCCAATGCCGTATCCATCACGACCTGTATTCGTCATATTTGATGTTGAGAGTATCGATTATAGGCATGTCAATGATCGATACTAGATCGCATAAGCTTTATCGATAGCCAAGGCTACGGGATTTGAACGGTCAGAATCAGTGAAACGTATTAATAAAAAGCGAACAATTTGAATAGAACACGCTATTCGATTGTAAATCTATTGTGCTTGTGCGCAATTTATGTATGGTTTGAATACAAAATTGAATTTCATACTATTATAAGTCTTTAAAAGTATATAGGCATTTAGGAGAGTTTTTAAGCAATGCCGATGAACTTATGGGTATCTAATCAAAGATAATGTTGTAATGTTAAGTAAACAATAATGTTCTTTTAAACGAGCTCTTCAGGTAAAGAGCAATAATAAATTAAGCGGCGGTGGCTTAGTGTGTAGTGTATTGGCCGCGACTTACAAGTTGTAAGGTCCTAGGTACGAACCCCATCAGGCGCTTTACATTCATCATCATTTCAGCGTTAATCCCAGTCGCATACGAATCTTTTTCTGCTTTAGAGTCTGGCGTCCGCTTTACCAGTCTAACTGCTGATTTTGGCTAAACTTCGATATTTTCCGTGAAGCGACTGCCGTCTGACCTCCACAACCCGAAGGCGATATCAAAGCATTGCAGTTAGACCAATTGTTGGACTTTTGAAGGCTCCAACAACCGGTAACAATTGCCATTAGAAGTTCGTATGGCAACCGGGACCAACGGCTTAACGTGCTTTCCGAGACACGACCAGACCAGTGTAAATATTCATATTCATGCATACAAATATTTGCACTGCGCGGTGATTGAACCCGCGCCTCCTTGCGCAGCGGCTGCGTTCGCTACCGCTACGCCACGGAGGCTGTCTGAACCCCATCATGCGCTTTACTTTGTGTAAATTATTTCATCACCACTGCTCTCAAACGATGAAGGAAACATCATGAGGAACCCGGCATCTCCTAGAGCCAAAATTCGAAGACATGTGACATCTATCAATCCGCAATGGGCCGCGTGGTAGGTTGCGGCTGACTCCCTCTCACCAAGAGGAGGCCTGTGACCCAGGAGCGCGGAACTAATAGGGTATTATCCATATTTAAGTTAACGTTTTGACAGTCAGATTCAAGGGCCAGTTGTTTCAAATGGTTGGCTAACCCGACATACATACGTCAAATGATAACAATTATGTACACGTTACTACTTGACGTACCACAAGGTCGAAATTTTGTGATTGTAAATTTGAAACAACGCTCTTTTTGGTTAAGACGTATATACTTACAACGTTTTTTTTGTATATGCTAAACCCGAAACACGTGTCCAGTATTTTTATGTAAAGAATTTATGTACAACATTTCAAAAAGCTATCATCATGAATCAAACAATATGAGCTTATTATGTTACCTGGTGGACTCTACAAAAATATGGTCAACGCGCTGCTCGCCCGCCCGCTCCTGCAGCGGTGCGGCATCGTCTTGCGTTTTTTGATAATAATTTCTGTTTGTATTGTAATTAAATAGTAATGACATTTTCCATCATATTTGCAGTCTTTAGACTCTCGCTACCGCTATGTTTTTAATACAACGTTCACAGTTTTTAATTTTTCTGTATTGCACTTTTCTATGAAGCAGCAGATTTTTTTTACACCGAAAATTTTTATTCCAGAAAACTCATAACAATTAATAAACAAAACATACCACCTGCGGTCTAATAATATAGGTAACAAAACTTTGAGACAGCAAACAGCAATTACATAATTGTTCAGGTTAGGTACCTGACAAAATCAAATCAGCAACATTAAATACAGCTTCCCAAGGATCCTAACGAGGCACGCCCACAGTAATTGTTCACTTATCTGCACGTATTAATTAAGGTATCATTTCACGCTTGACACAAATGCGTCGCAAGCGCAAGGCTAAGCCCCGAAACACGCCGTGACCTTTCACCCAGATTACTATTATTTTATTTATTATATTAATTAACACTTATAACGCGAACTGTATGAATCATAAATCACTGTGAATTACAGCTGTTTTGTTTGATTGACAAATGATCCTTAATTTTTGGCTTTGAGTCAAAACGGTCTCCAAAGTCTGGAGCACAGGCGAAGAATTGTCACACACAGTGACAGCTTGTCGGTGTTCTATAGGATGCATTTTGGAGAGTGTGCGAGGGAATTGCATGATTTAATTCCCCATCTCCGTTCCATCATCGGACGACACATCGTACGGCGAGTTTCCACCCTTACGTTGTTGACACCACAATGATCCGAACGAAGAGTTCCGCCTCGTCTTTTATACCGCGTACATCGAGAGACTGGAACAGTTTGCCAGCGGCGGTGTATCCGTCTGACTACAATTTAAATGTCTTCAAGGCTGAATAGGTTATTAATAAACGCGCTTTACCATCAATGATTGCATCACTGCTTACCATCAGGCGGGACGGCTGTGAAGTAATAGTTTATCATTTGTACGATCGCCCTTTGTGTCATTCTTTGTAAAATCTTTATATTTATGTTCTGTTACACTATAGTGTCTACACTATAGTGTACATATTAAAGAGTACCTATTCTCTTCTATGTACGTAATATCTAACATTAATTTTTAATCTACAGATATGAGTATCAACTTTACAATATATCGCAGTTGGTAAACGGTCTAACTAAGTCTATTTACTACTAGACTTAGTTACTCACCGTCTACCGAGCTACTGCTCAAGACGTAGCTCTCTGTCAAGCTGTACCACCGTGTCCAGGAGGACAGGGTGTTGGGCGGAAAGACGTGTCAAACTTTTATTGACTAAAACCCACCCGTTTTCCATCACTTACCTGCGCCAGGGCCTCTTTCGAACAACCCGCAACCCTGGCAGGCTTCGTGGACCTCACCACAATGTCCTGACTTCTCTTGTGGAAGAAAACACGCCGTCGACCCGGGCCTGGATCTTACACGGCGGTGAGCAGTGGACATCTCCCCGCCCGCAAGCCCGCGCCTACGGTGGCCGCGAGTTCAACGTTGTCTCCCGACCAGGGCGTGTCCAGGAGGACAGGGTGTTGTGTTCCAGTATATCCCAGCCACTTAATTAAAGTTGTTGGTTCATCCAACTGCAAGGCGTTCCAAATTATGCTTACCGAAACGCAATCTCCACTCCAGAACTCTTCCGCTCCACCGGTCATGGGTATTTCGATAAACATGGCCAGCTCAGTGCAGCATCATCAGTAGTGAGCGATCTCGCTCTTAGCGGTAAGACCGCCCATTGTGTCCCTTCATCATCATTACAGCCGAAAGACATCCACTGCTCGACATAGGCCTCCCCCAAGGATCTCCACGACATTGTGTCCCTTTGTAAAATCTTTTTTTTGTTCATATATAGTATGTTCTGTAATTTATATGGTTTACATAAAAAAGATATCAAATTCCTTTCGATAGCTTAATAACTCCGATTCTTCGGACAGAACTATTAACCCTGGTAATATTTTCATTTTATATGACAGTTTAATACACCAGCTTATATTATACATAATACCTCTATAAACTGGGTTAATAAATGAGATTTGTAGAAGGAAACAATTTATATTAAACTGGTCCTTTATATCGTCCAATTAGTGGACAGATTTAGGGTCATGGCTGGGCCAGAATGACAGTAAGTTAGTAGCCACGTTTAATTAATCATTGATTTGTCCGCTATGACCGAATCCGGTTATTTGTCAACATGTATAATAAATGGTCAAAAACATAGTCGCGTTTTTGAGTCTGTGTCATCGCGTTGTCCTTCTAAGCCAAGCTGTGAATGTAGAGAAGCTTTCACCATGATCTGATTTTTTTAAACGTTTCCGATATAAAATCGTTAACGTTTTCATTATAAATTTATTCCGGAAGATTTATGTTTATACCTAATACAAAAGATACGTAACTTACATAAATCCGGATATTGCAAAGTCGAGTAATAAAAATCCTGCGAAGCAGGAGCGAGTTCGTAGTAAAATTACGTTAACGTATTTTGGATTTGCATCATAGTCACAATCATTATGGGCGTGTTTAGTGATTTAATAATACATTAGGCAGAATTAAAATAATGTTACAATAAATCCGTAGAAGACTAGTTCTTACATCAATAACATAATTTATTTCATAATCATTGTCCAATCAGGAAATTAGGGTCAATTAGTTTAAAGCTC
The DNA here is from genome assembly GCA_017933935.1 of Sesamia nonagrioides. Lineage (NCBI taxonomy): Eukaryota > Metazoa > Arthropoda > Insecta > Lepidoptera > Noctuidae > Sesamia > Sesamia nonagrioides. The sequence goes on along the minus strand of JADWQK010000275.1, from coordinate 1,152,423 downwards.
AGCTACCATTTATTTCGTTAGTCTACGTTGTGTCTTGGCCAAAGGCTTCAAATCGTCACACCACCTTTTTTGTATGAGTAATTATGAAATGACCTCTCCGCTCTGGGCGGAGCGGAAGGGCGTGTCAAACTATTATTGACTAAAACCCACCCGTTTTCCTTCACTTACCTGTGCGCCAAGGTCATGGTATCTCTTTCGAAAAAACCGCAACCCTGGCAGGGTCTTCGTGGACCTCATCGGGATGTGCTGACATCTCTTGTGGAAGAAAACGCGCCATCGACCCGGGCCTGGTCCTTACAACCTTACGCAAGCCCGCACCTACGGTGGCCAGGAGTTCAATATTGTCTCCCGACCAGAGCATGTCCTGCGGCGGCTAGAGGCGTGAGGGCGCTGAGATACCCGCCGACTCGTCTTCGGCGGGTATCGGTCTCCCGTCTCTCCGTCTTCCCTCAGATGTCTAGGGAATGATGATCTTTGCCCATCTCTCAGGATGCATACGCTAAAATTCTATAAAACATCGTTTTTTTTATTTCATTTACTTTCACTAACTTCATCCCAAAGATTTTCACCACCGGACATAGGCCTCCCCCAAGCATCTCTGCAAGAACACATCAGTGCCTCTCGCAGCCAAAGGGTTCCCGCGACTTTACAAAGTCACCAATCCTTTCAAAGTTATGTCTTCTGGTACGCGGTCGCTACTCCAGAATCTTTCAGCCCCAGATGCTAAACATTACCTAACTTTATGCAGATGCACGGAGTAGCTCTGCCGTCATAAGAAAAAAAGACGCATCTAACATTTTTTTTTATGCGAAATATAAAAATATTGGTGTATGCCATTTTTTACTGATTTAGAATATGCATGTAACTCAATTTGGAAAAAAATGTTAGATGCGTATTTTTTCCTTATGACGGCAGAGCTAAGCTTTTGGTTAACCTGATAACATTGGTAACACATAATGAACTCTAATTTAAACTAAATAATCATAAAAACGTCAATAGAATGATAAATACGACCTTGATAAGTGCACTGTCGCACTGTCCGAGTGCTGGACACTTACACAACCTAGTGAAAGGTGTCTATTGTGCAACCCGCCTTATCAACTGAACTATTTCATTGAATGTCGGCTACGGACCTTATGCACGGCCCGGAATCAGGTGGACGGTGTCGTAAATATTTGCCAATGTTGATAACAGGTTCATAGCTGTGATTATTTTATCGTTAATTACTTGTAGGATTTAAATGATGTTTGTTATGTAATTTAATGTCACCTAGTGTGAAATATGCGCTCGAAATTTTGAAATACAGTATCTCTGGACCTACCTATACCTAAAGATCTGGTGAAGTCAACGTCCCCCAAGGTATTCTAGTATCAACGATAGTCTTTAACAATACAGAGATTCATATTTTATGCATTGTTGTCAAAATCTTATAATTCTTGTCTCTATGTTTATGTATGAAACGTGGAAGGTCATACTACAATATTTCGTGGTTTTATCCAGCTGATTTTGATATCCTTCGAAATCGTGGTAAGCACCAATTCACACGTACCACAACCACACCACGTCACCACGTCGCAGCGACAAAATGTGGTCAAGCTGTGGTTACGTGTGAAAAGTGTCGCAGCTTTTTTTGCAGTTGCGTTGTTGTAGCGACAAAATGTCGATGTGGTTGTGATGTCGCTATGGTATTCACGTGATCATGTGCAGGGCGCGCGCTGTTGATGACGTCATGTTGTGGCGATGTGGCCGAGGTCCGCCTCCAGTGGTGGCGTTGCCGTCGCGATGTGGTTGCGATGTAGTCGTATTACACATGTGGTCGATAACAACGGCAAAATGTGGTTCGTTTGAATTGTAATATTCATTTTCAATACAAACTATACACCCGACCACGTGGCGTCGTTGTGGTGTGGTTGTGGTACGTGTGAATTGACCCTAAATCGAAATTTTATTTTCAAATTGACATTTATTAGGGGCATATTGCTACTCAGACACTTTGATAGAATTAGGAAGATATCAGGAATTAATTGAACATTGACAGATTGTCGTTATTATAACTCTCTTTAGAATTCAATTTCTCTTTTTAACCGACTTAAAAAAGGAGGTATTATTTGAGTTTTGTAGTTGGATCCTAGATTACTGTTTTAATTAAATCATTATTATGTATTATTGTTTTATTCTAATTCATTAATTAACACAAGTTGCATAGTGGATTCAATATTATTTTTCAAATTGGAGTTGGTAACTGTTTTGAAGAAAGTTTTTTTTTATTCTGAATATTTTTAAATATGTAGGTACTAATAACACACACAGCCTCGGTGGCGTAACGGTATCGAACGCGGCCGCTGCGCAAGAAGGCGCAGGTTCGATCCCCGCGCAGTGCAAATATTTGTATGCATGAATATGAATATTTGCACTGGTCTGTTCGTGCCTCGGAAAGCACGTTAACCCATTGGTCCCGGTTGCCATACGAACATCTAGTGGCAGTCGTTACGGGTTGTTGGGACCCTCAAAAGTCCCAACAATTGGTCTAACTTCAATTCAACTTCAAAAAAAAGCTATGGATGCGACTGGGATTAACGCTGAGATGGTGATGATGTAGGTACTAATAAATCGATATAATGCATTATATTCTTTTTTTGAAGATCCCTGTAAATGTCTGTCAAATAAACGATAAAGTAGTTATCACGCAACTACACACATCAAAAGTGTCTAGGGATCAACATATATTTTTGCAATAACTTTTCTCCTGATTGATATTAATTAAAATTTTCTTTAAGGATTCATCAAATAAAGTGTTTTCGTTTGTCACAGTAACGATAAACCAAGTCACCTTTGCATTAATAAAGAAATTTGCCATTTTCCTAATAAAGGGATATTTGACATTTGAACCACTAACACAAAAGTTCGAAAAAAAGACTGAAATAACAGTTTTCTCTAAAATTTTATTGGGTAACTTAAACAATTAATAATCCGTGTTTCTACCGCGAACACTAACAACACAAGAACATCGGTTTGGCATACTCAAAATGAGTTCATCCAAATCACGCTGTGGAATGGCCGCCCATGTTCGTTGCAACAACAAAAAAAGGTCTTCTTGCGACTGGATACCCTCCATATTCGGCAGAGCTCTTCTCTGTAGCATATCCCATGCATGCTCAATCGGGTTCAAGTCTGGCGACTGAGCAGGCCAGGGCAGGACATTGATGTTAGCTGCGGCGAGAGTCTGTCTTACAACTCTTGCGGTGTGCGGTCGTGCATTATCATGCATTAACTGAAATAAGGGACCGATTTGCACTTGTAGAGGAACGATGACGTCTGATACAATCGTTTCAGCATAAATTTGAGCGTTGAGGTTGCCTCTGATCCAAATCAACTCAGTTCTTCCGCCGATCCAAATACCCGCCCATACCATGATGGTTCCACCACTATAAGGATGGACTTCCTGGCAGGATTTTAATCGCTGTTGGCGTCCAGGGGTTCTCCAGTGTCGTATACGTCTTGTATCCGGTCTCATACCAAAACGAGACTCATCAGAAAAGCACACGAAACGCCATTGTTCTTCTGCCCAATTTCTGTGTTCAAGAGCCTATTGATATCGAATCCTACGATTGTGCATTGCTATAGGTGGTACCCGTAGCGGTCTTCGGGAATGAAGGTTCACTTCATGCAAGCGGTTTCTGACTGTTTGGTCGCTAATTAAGTTCCCTGAAGAGTGATGAAGCCTCACGGCTAACATCATGGCGGTTATTGTTGGAGCTCTTCGAGTTAAGATTTGAATGTATCGGTCTTGTCTCCGTGTGGTGCAGCGATACCGTCCTCCATGGCGCTCAGCCACGGTACCAGTGCTTCGGTAACGTGTCCAAAGTCGACTGATAACACTCTGACTTGTATTCAGAGCTAAAGCCACAGTACGTTGCCGGGAACCAGCTTCTATCATTCCCACGGCTCTGAGCATTTCTTCCCTGCTTAAATGACGTCGCCGCTCCATAATAACGTTGGTTTTAATCAGTAGTAGGAAAACAGTAGCACTAATAATGTCTTCAATGCGTTGTATGTTTTTATAGGGAAAATATTGACAGCTGATTTTCATCTTTTACTCGAATTTGATTCACAGTTCCTGATTCAAATTATGAAATGCACCAAAAAGGATCCATATAAATTTATAAAATCATAAATTTATTACAAAGCCACATCTCAATCTCAAGAAATCCGCATAAAAATGCTTGATCCCTAGACACTTTTGATGTGTGTATTTCTGTAAGTTTTGAATGACATATTAGGCATTAGACCATGGCCTTACAAAAGAGGTCACAATTGTCTCAATATGGCAACAATTCATTTATTTTTCTGTGTAGCATTACATGACATAATGCATAATGACCTGTGCACAATGCCAATGTCGTCAATTAAAAACTAATCACATTCCGTTTGTAATGATATAATCAAGATGTCTGTACTTTGTAAACTGTTCTTCATAAAGGTCTTTACATAGGTCAAATCATTAGCTGCTTTGATATGCACCAAGATAAATTGGCTATTGAACAGACAGCCTAAGGCAGTAAGTTGCCAGACAAAGGCCGCACCTAAGTTCTATATTTCGCAAATATGTATCAACCGACGTACTTTTTGTTCAAAGTAAATTCATTTTATTTTCAAAATGCATTTATGGTTAATACTGCCAGAAATGAAATCTGAATTTCACTTCAAAAAGAAAAAAAGTAATAGCGATGACGCAATCCATACCATTATATAAAATATACATTCACAGTATAGATAAGTATATGAATTTAGACGACACGGTTGGCATTGTTGTTCAGTCATCGACTGCTACGCTGCGGGCATCCGCGAACCCCCGACGGATTCGATTTCCGCACGGAACAAATATTTGTATGCCCACAGGTAGTTGTTCTGGGTCTGGCTGTTTATGTATGTGAATTTCAATATTTGTAAATGCACTCACGATACAGGAGTAATTCCCAGTGTGGGGCAACGTTTAAAAAAAAATGAAATAAAATATGTATATCTTATATCGCTGTTGAGATCATTGACGCTTGACGCTTTCGAGATGTGGTGCTGGAGGAAGATGCTTCAGATTCCTTGGACAGCATTCCGCACAAATGCGTCAACCCTTCGAGAGCTGGGTGTCACAATAAGACTCATCTGCCTTCGAAGAATATTGGAGTATTTTGGCCATATTGCCAGAAAGGATGAAGACAACCTCGAACATCTAATGGTTACTGGGAAGGTAGATGGACGACGTTCCAGAGGTCGCAGTCCAATAAGGTGGACTGACCAAATTCGTTCATCTCTGGACACCGGCCTGCATGATGCTATACTCGCGGCCAGGGATCGTAATAAATGGCGAACTATTGTGAAGAAGAGGATAATGCCACAGGGACATCACGACCCTCAGTAATGAGAAGAACGACTTGAGGAGGAGTAGAGATCACGGTGTCGGGTTGGTCATGCTTATGCGAATTCATTGTTTTTTGAACCATTGAACAAAAGTAAAACTCGACGTTGTCGTTTAAAAAGTTTTTGTTTTAAAATCCTTTATTGAAAAAGAAAGCTCCGAGTTTTTAAAATCTGTTTCACAGTACAAGATGATTTTCAGTAGTCGGTCACATAATGGCGCATATTCCAACCTGCTCCACATGTGTTATTAGTTTTGCATGAACTTACGACAGCGTCAGTGGGTAAAATTCGCGGCGCTAAATTTTGAGCCAATGATGACCAAAATAATCCTTTTTGCAAATTATACTGAGAAGAAAGAGTAGTAGAAGTAGAAGAGTAGTATCTAAGGTACAAGGAAAGTCTGAATCTTCTACATATGCTAATAAAAAATTGATAAAAAGATTGTTGATCTGTATAAAAGATGTTATGGCTTGAAAAGGATACAAATCTATAATCATTGAAAACGATGTCCCACCCCTGTCCTGCTACCACCAATCCACATGTAGAGACCTGTCCAAACCCACAAGTTTATTGCTGTCCATGTGGCCAAGATCCAGCCGAGGCGCATTTACTTTGACAGGGCGAAAAACATTGACATGATGTGTTCAAAAATACTTGCCAAGAGATACAACATCGAAAACAGTAAACGCTAATGATAATCGAGCGACTGGAACAATTTGCTAACGGCGGCGTTTCCGTCGGACTACAATGCTAAAGTGTCTTCAAGGCTAAAATAAATAGGCTCTTAATAAACTAGCGCGCTTTACCATCAACGATTGCATCACTGCTTACCTACCATTAGGCGGGATTGCGGTCAAACATAACATACTAATATTATAAATCGGAAAGTGTGTTTGTTTCTTTCTTTGTTCCGCTATCACGCCGTAATTACTGAACCCATTGCTTTGAAATTTTGCAGACGTAAAGTCAAAAGTCCATATTAAATAACAGGGTACTTTTTATCGCGGAAAAATACGATATACACTTCAAGGGGAATGAGCCATGATCTACCACGCGGGCCCAGTGCGGGTTGGTAGATGTCACATGTCTTAGAAGTTTTTAGCTCTAGGACATGCTGGCTCCCTCACGATGATTTTCCTTCACTGTTTTGAGAGCAGTGGTGATGAAACAAATTACAGAAAGTGAAGCGCCTGATGGAGTTCGAACCTATGACCTATCCTTACTAATATTATAAACTAGCTTTTTCCCGCGGCTCCGCCCGCGTGGACTAATATTTTTCGTATCCCACGGGAACTGCATATTTTTCCGGGATAAAAAGTAGCCTATGTGTTATTCCAGACTATTATCTACCCCTGTGCCAAATTTCAACCAAATCCATTCAGTAGTTTTTACGTGAAAGAGTAACAAACATCCATACATCCATACTTACAAACTTTCGCCTTTATAATATTAGTAGGATGTGAAAGTATTTTTTTTGTTTGTTTGTTTGTTCCGCTTTCACGTCGTAACTACTGAATCGTTCGCTTTGAAATTTTGCAGACGTAAAGGTAGAAGTCCGGATTAAATAATAGGGTACTTTTTATCCCGGAAGAATCTGATATTCCCGAGAGAAATCTGAAAAGCGCGATATAACCGAACTTCGCGCAGAATGCACTAGCATTCTAAATTACTAAATTTATAAGTCGCGGTCGATACCAGGATACCACTAGGCTATGCTCTGTGATAGTTAAAACTTAGATACTGAATACACAAGCTTCTCAGTCTCTCTTCGCTGATAATAATTTACCTAACTAGTACTGAAGTAAATGTATACTTAATTTCTGCCCTCAACTTCATTCACGTCATCACCTGCCTAGGCCTTTTTTCAACTGTTAGGGTTGGCTTCCAGTCTAATCGGAAACAGTTGAATACCACGATTTTAAATAGAGCGTCTTCCTATCTTACTTGAACACACAGTAAAAATATATCAGGATATTACTACATACCTAATTATCTTCAGCCTATAGATCCCATGTCCATATGTCCATTGCTGGACAAAGGCCTCCCCCAAGGCGTTCCATGATGACCGGTCTTGTGCTGCCCTCATCCATCAGCTTCCCGCGACCTTCACCAGGTCATCGGTTCACCTTGTTGGGGGCCTTCCTACGCTGCGTCTTTCAGTACGTAGCCGCCGCTCCAGAACCTTACTACCCCATCGGCCATCGGTTCTACGAGCAATGTGCCCCGCCCACTGCCACTTAATTTTGGCGACTCGAAGAGCTAGGTCGGTGACTTTGGTTCTTCTGCGGATCTTCTCATTTCTGACGCAGAGAAACTCCGAGTATAGCTCTTTCGATCGCCCTTTGTGTGACTGAGCCTTCGTATGAGGCCCATTGTGAGCGACCATGTTTCAGTTCCGTACACAATTATACGTTTCTCTTAAATAATTATAATTTAACAAAAAACTAATCAACTAACTTATTACCTTTATTTTAATTATAACTTTCTTCCATTCAGTCTACAATACGCCACTGATATAAAAATAATGTTCCCACACTTGGGACACAGGCTTCCTCTCGGTGAGAGGGAGGGGGCCGTACTTACCACGCTTGCCCCAGTGCGGGTTGGTAGATGTCACATGTCTTCAAAGTTTTTGGCTCTAAGACATGCCGATTGACGAGTTTCCTCACGACGTTTTCCTTCACCAGTTTGAGAGTAGCGGTGATGAAATAATTTACCTAAGTATACAAAGTAAAGGTAAATTATCGGGAGGTCCGTTTCTACACAGTAAGACAGTGTTCAGAGATAGGGCTGCTCTAAACCTATTCCTGGTGTTGAAGCAATATGCTATGGTGGAAAAAGCTATTGTGGATAATGTAGTGCAGCCGAGTCTGTATCTCGACTCTCGACGGCCAGTCGAATAGTGGCCCATGTAATATGGTGCAGGTTAGCCCATTTGCGGCACGACAAACGGCATGGCGTCGTCCGGTTTAAGGCGATTGCCTATTGTGAAAGGTCCTTGTGACCATTTGGAAGAGTTTAAATGGTACTCGTTGTAACACGGAATATAAAGCGCCTGATGGGGGTCGAACCTACGACCTACAATTTATAATAGGCCACTTAGGCCGCTCTTCGTTATGAAACTGATGACTTTAATAATTGCAGTCGTTTACATTATTTATCACTAGCTGTTGCCCGCGACTCCGTCCGCGTGGACTTCAGCTTATTTAAAAAGAGCTCAGTTAACATAAAATAAGCGCCTGTTAAAATAATGGGAGCTATATGTATCTACGTCCGCTTTTGCTCCCGTTTTCGCAACATTTTTTGTTACTGCTCTGCTCCTATTGGTCATTAGCGGGATGTTATATAGCCTATATCCTTTCTCAGGATCGAGACTATCTGTGTATCAAATTTCATTACAATCCGTTTAGTAGTTTTGGCGTGAAAGCCGGTCAGACAGACAGAGACACTTTCGCATTTGAACATCATGACGTAAAAGTGTAACAATTTTACAATAGAAAAGTACCATAGGCTTTTAGACATTTTATAAAGCAATTTGTCTGTGTTAGAACTAGACGACTATACAATAAAGCCCCGATAACTATTATCCAATCGATTCCATCGGAAAATCCATTGGTCACGTGTTTGCGAAACAACTTTACTATAACTTAATAGTGCGGATAAAGTCGTCACTACCCATAATAGTGTTTATTTTGGGTGGTCATGGATCGATTAGTTTGTATTAAAGCGAGAAATTGGAGTTTTTTTTTTGTATTATTTGAGTTGGTATTGGTGAACAAAGGGACTGGCGATTTATGTGCAATTTAAGAGAAGTGAGCTTAATAATAGAATACTTTTTATTATTAACACTTTATAAATTACAGAACATAAATATGATGAAAGAGGTGACACAATGGGCGGTCTTATCGCTAAGAGTGATCTCTTACATACAACCTTTGGATGAAATGTCAAGCGGAATGAGAGAAAAATAATGTAGGTAGTCTTTGGGATTGGAACAGTTTGCCAGTGGCGGTGTTGCCGTCTGACTACAATTTAAGTATCTTCAAGGCTAGAGTGAATAGGGACAGCTTCCCTGGCGTAGCGGTAGCGAACGCGGCCGTTGCGCAAGGAGACGCGGGTTCGATCCCCGCACAGTGCAAGTATTTGTATGAATGAATATGAATATTTGCACCGGTCTGGTCGTGCCTCGGAAAGCACGTTAAGCCGTTGGTGCCGGCTGCCATACGAACATCTAGTGGCAGTCGTTACGGGTTGTTGGAGCCCTCAAAAGTCTAACAATTGGTCTAACTGCAATGCTTAGATATCGCCTTCGGGTTGTGGAGGTCAGACGGCAGTTGCTTCATGGAAAATATCGAAGTTTAGCCAAATTCAGCAGTTAGACTGGTAAAGCGGACCCCAGACTCCAAAGCTGAAAAAAGCTGCGGATGCGACTGGGATTAACGCTGAGATGATGATGATGAGTCTGTAGACTACCTACATTATTTTCCCTTGTTATATTTCTCTTCTTTTCTTTTTTCTTGTAGAATACTATTTACATAGAATATACTTACAATAAATATAGCATATCACTACATATTATAAAACAAAGTAACTTTCTTTTTCCCTATGTCCCCTTGAATGATTAAATCTTTAAAACTAGGCAACGCATTTTGATAGAGTTCTTTTAATAGATAGAGTGATTCAAAAGGAAGGCTCATATGTATAATAAGATCCATTAAATTGTAGAGAAATACCATTATTTTTGAGGTTTATAATGTGATGTCGTAAATAATTAATTTTTTTCCGCGTCTGTAGTGAAACGCTGGCTGAACCCTACGATTTTTATCAAAAGAATATACTATACAACGTGTAACATAAAGGGTATATACATAACAAAGGCATGGCATCTTTACATGATATCAAACGATATTGGAAGGGTTTTTTAATCCTATCTCTTTATGTTAGGAAGTTATGAGGAAAAACACCGCCTGTGATAGGCTACTATCATACTAGTCGCACAGAGATATTGAAGACATTTATCAGATTTTGGCAAGTAACGTGACGGGTAATGAGTAGTTATAACGTATGTAGTGTGCTGCCACGTTTGTTATGATTTGATTTTAAGAAACACACGAAACCGAAAATTTGGTACCAATTTTTTGAGTATTTTATTTTGAGTTGAAACCCTTCCGATATCGTTTGATATCATCTAAAGATGCCATGCCCTTGGTCTATATATACCCTTTTTGTAACACGTTGTATATTGTACACATTGAAAAGTTCTACAGAAAAGTCCGCAATGGTATAAGTCGTAAGTGTCTATCTTTTATGGATATCCCTTAATAACATTTTTTTATCAGTTACTTTTTACGACAAAATTTGGCTAATGTTCGAAGCGATTTTGACCAATACAGCATTAATCCTTATCCAATTTAACAACTTAAATAAATTGTTGATTTAATATAGATCTATATCGCCCTTTACGGCATATGATTTAAATGAATATTTTCAAAGATATTACATACTAGCTGTTGCCCGCGACTCCGTCCGCGTGGACTTTAGTTTACAGCACGCGGTGGTTCCCGTTTCCGTGGGAATGCCAAGATAAATGCCTACATTACTGCAAGGTTTCCTCAAAATCCATTAAGTAGTTTTTGCCGAAGCGGTAGTCCATTCCGAAAAGAATAAAAAGTTGATTTAAATAAGCGCCTGATAAAATAATGAGAGCAATATGTACGTCCGCGTTCGCTCCCGTTTTCGCAACATTTTTTGTTACTGCTCTGCTCCTATTGGTCATAGCGGGATGTTGTAGACTATGTCCTTTCTCAGGATTTAGACTATCTGTGTACCAAATTTCATTACAATCTGTTCAGTAGTTTTAGCGTGAAAGTCGGACAGACAGACAGACAGAGATACTTTCGCATTTATAATATTAGTATGGATTTAAAAATTGCGGGGATCGCGTTCCGTCCGAGGTAGCGGGGACAGCGAAAGCGGCGAGCCGCCTTTTTTCATTGAACAAGAAAGAACTTTACTTAATTATAATGTGTGTGAGCTAACAAAACTTATTATAACTCATGTATGTGTAGTTCATATTAAAATTCTTGTTCACTAAGCTACAATAGAATACTCCTAAATCACAGGATCTAGTTTAGGAGGCAGGATTTTTCGCTATTTGCACAACCTTCATTTTTACAAATTTAATATGCCTATATGAATTTAAATACAAGAACGTCATCCTCGATATTGCGAAATATACCCAATAGCATCCGGTCTAGTTCATGAGTCAAGTAGTTTATACGTGATCAAAATTTTATATGTGTAACACGTTCTATCTATAAGGCCTACTAGCTTTCAGTTAAGGCTCGGTAAGAAGCAATCGGAATGTTCGGAATGATCGGTCGGAATGTTTTATGTAATTGACAATAACGCATCGCGGCAACAAATTAGGTTCCAAATAGCTATGCGTTTGATATTAGTTGAATTGAATGACAACCAACACTTGTGGAGCCAGCCAAATGTTGGTGATCATTAAAAAATAAATGCTCTGCTCAGTGGAATAATTTTTGATAATTTGACAGATTATTTTTGTGTCGATACCAATATACTTTACAGTATCCTAGATGACTTTAGGTTATATATATATATATATTTAATAATTAGAACCATAAGTATATTTGATAATAAAAGATATAATAAGTGTTTTTTTTTTTCATTTTCTACCTACATGTGTATGTATTGTCAATTTTATGTATGAATATTGGTTTTGCATGTGATAATTTTATCTAATATGTACAACAACACAATTTAAATTGTATATGAATGTTCAAATTAAGCGAAATGACATAACCGAGCAATAATAAAATCGAACAAAAAACTACACATTTCGCGATGTCTATCCGTAAGTTACAAGAGCACCGCGCCTTAAATTGTGTTATTAAAACGATAACACGAAACTGTTACGTCGATCTACATAACATCAGATTATGGATGATGAGCCGATTTAATGGTAGACTCATCAACATCGTAGTGTTTAATTGAAAACAAAACTGGTTTTATCAATATTGTGTAATGAGATAGAGCAGTGATGGCCTAGTGTAACGACCGCCACTTACGACTTCTTGTAGGTCGTTGGTTCGCACCCAGAGAGGCGTTAAGCATTGTTGATAAACTATAGTGCATGCCCGCAATCCCGCCTGATAGTAAGCAGTGATGCAATCGTTGATGGTAATGGTGGTACGCTAGTTTATTATACTCTGTTTTTTAATCTCGTAGACTAAACTGACATTACGAGTGTTGGCAGTTTATTGCAATTCTTTAAATAGTGCCGAAACTTAGCGTTCATAAAATCAAGTATCGTTTTTTTACAATAAATTATCCTGAAATAATGTGTAGGTACTTATTAAAAACGTAATAATACAAAAATAATAATGTAAATTTGACATTTGCATGTGTCAATTTAGTCTACGAGATTAAAAAACAGAGTATAAAAGCTTATTCACTCCAGCCTTAAAGACACTTTAATTGTAGTCCGATGGTAACACCGCCGCTGGCAAATTGTTCCAGTCCCTCGATGTACGCGGTATAAAGAAGAGGCGAAACGCTCCGTCCGGATCGTAGTGGTGTCAACAAAGTAAGGGTGGACACTCACCGTACGAGTACGACTGGTAGTCCGATGATGGAACGGACATGGGGGAATTAAATCAGGCCCTCGCACACTCTCCAAAATGCATGCTATAGACAACCGACAGGCTGGCTACTCTTCCCCTGCGCTCATCTTTACTTCATTCCCTCTTACCTAGAGGAGAGCCTGTGCATCCCAGCATTCTGGTAGAAAAAATCAAACTTGACTGAGAATACGTCAAATTTACATAACAGTTCCCAAAACACCATTATCCCTTCCAACTGGTGGAAGGAATTAAACTCCTCTGCAATACAGCTGTCTGTTCACTTAGAAGAACTTAATTCTATAACACACCAACGCCAAAATTCCTACAAAAAAAATGTGGGACTTGCAAGGAACAACTAGGTGGTACAGTACGGGCACCAATCGACGGTTGCGGAAGCATTGATCGTTCCCCGGCAAAAGCGTGAAATGGAACATGAGGATAAAAAAAGATGGTACAGTCAAAGTAGGTTGGTTACTTACATCCTTTGATGACCCTATATCTAAGTATACTAATACTAATATATAAAGCTGAAGAGTTTGTATGTTTGTTTGTTCGCGCTAATCTCGGGAACTACTGGTCCGATTTGAAAATTTATTTTTGCGTTGGATAGCCCATTAATCCAAGAAGGCTTTTGGCTTTTTGATATAACATCCGCTGCGACCTATAAGAGCGGAGCATATTAAAAAAAAAAAGTGCGTAAAACTGTGTGGCGCAGCTAGTTTGTATATACACCTAAAGCCATGAGAGAAAAACACATTGACATTTCGGTTCCACAATCAGGTACAGAGAAGAATCACAACAATCCAGAGGCACCAGGAAGTTCAGGATGCAGTCCCACAAAAAAGGCAATTAATACCAATACCAATATTGACACGGAAACGATCTTAGTCATCTCCGAAATGTCATATAATGTTTTAAAACATGACCAATTTAATGTTTAATTACCGAGCAATTCAGGAAGTCTGTATCCAACATTATTGAATTTAATGCCATACAAGCTGCCTGTGCTATATAGCCGTAAGGCTCATATTTTTGCCCACTTTATTACGTATTTATCCTTGCAAATATCATTTAGGGAAATAATTATGTTAATTTTTATGGGTTTTTTTCGGAAATGTGGGTAGGAAAAAAATAAATCAGCTCTTCCATCCATCACGAAGGTATTGCACTTTTATACAACAAATAGCAGGTCTTTTTAATAACCTTTGAAAAATTTCAATGTGGTTCAGAATCATATACTGAGTTCGTGGTACCAACAAGCTGCGCGTCGAAGTACTAAAAGTATGGACGACTAGCTTTCCGCCCGCGGCTTCGCCCGCGTGGAGTTCGGTTATATCGCGCTTTTTAGATTTCCCTCGGGAATATCAAATGTTTCCGGGATAAAAGGTAGCCTATGTTCTTTCTCAGAGTCTAAAGATTGTCTGTGCCAAATTTCATCAAAATCGGTTGAAAGGTTTAAGCGGGAAAGCGTAACAGACAGACAGACAGAGTTACTTTCGCATTTATAATATTAGTAGTATAATATTAGCAGGTCAAACTACCCAAAAACTGTCAAATATTCTCAATCAACCTTGAACCTTAATGATTTAGCGATAAAGTTGAAAATCTAATAAATAAATTTGACAAAATATAGCAGCTTGATGTGCTGTCGTCTGTATATTACCAAAACGAGGACATATCAAAATTGCCAAGTCATAGGCACTGTAGTACGTCTGCAATAACACCTTATGAAGATAAAAATCACTCTAGTACATAAACAGCGGCAATCACTTGACTTTTACAACTTATAGGTTGTTGTAAAAGTCAAGATAATCGCCGGTACAGCCTCCAGTAAAGGTTTTATTCCCTGCTACTTATTATTACACTGTCTTAGTAAGGCCCTGCTCAAATATTCCATTATGACAGCACTTCGACCTCACAAATTAACTCGCGTAAGTAGTAATCTATATATACTAATATATAAAGCTGATGAGTTTGTTTGTATGTTTGTTTGTTCGCGCTAATCTCGGGAACTACAGGTCCGATTTGAAAAATTATTTTTGCGTTGGATAGCCCATTAATCCAGGAAGGCTTTAGGCTATATAACATCACGCTGCGACCAATAGGAGCGGAGCATAACTAACTCCACGCTAACGAAGTCGCTGGCGGCCGCTAGTAATAGATAAAACCTATTCTCATGCCTAACGAATGTATATACGAAACATTTAAATCGGTTCAGCCGTTTTGGAGGAGTTCGAGGAGAAAAACTATCACAGGAGAATTTTATATTTACCTATAGAAGATACAGCCGATGGATTAAATCATTCCCTCACCACCCATAATTTTTCGTCTATTTGCGCGAAATTACTAGCCCGAAACGGACGAATGTTCACTTTTTATTATTATTATTTTTTCTGTGAAAGGCGCGATAGAGTACTGTAATATTTTTGCAGGGCCAAACACAACGGTCAGAGAGAGAGAACACATCAAAGAGTACTAGAAGAAGCACATGACTGAGGAGTTTATACGAAAAAATAGGATGTCTCAACCCATCAATACATGCCGTACGCGTATAATCTGCAGTAATTTTTTGTTTTAAAAAGAGTGAGAGAGATGGCCTATGCTTTCGGTCTAGCACTATCTCTTTCATCATAGATGATTGTTGATTTTGAGAGAGATAAAGATAGACCGAAACTTCGTTTCCTCTCTTTCTATCGGAGTGCCACAATCCTCATCTCAAGGCATGCCCATTAGTATAAGTCGATGCCTCTGTCCAGCAAACTACCGTTTCATACAAATCGATTAATAAACCGATTTTCTACACCACGACAACCTCGGCCATATGTAGCAAAATAACTAGTTCATTCACTGATTATTATCGATTATCTTGCCAGTAGTTCCACCCACTCAAAAAAAGTCCGCCTAATCGATCAAGTTACCATTAATCTTCGGCGGTCTATCTTACGGCCCACGTGCACGTCACTTTCACGCGAAACCTATCACGGATATATTTTGGTTATGGAACGATTCTTTTTGTCTATGCTCTAGTACTTCCGATTGGGATGCTTTAGGGCGTGCTTCCATTGTTACACGAAATTTTAGTAACTGACATCGAAGTCAGTGTCTTAAGAGGGGACTACTAGAGTCCTTAAGAGAACTAGTGTTGTTTTCTCTATAAAAACGTATTCCGCTGTTTTCATCGTGGATAACGCTTGTAGAGCATTTCTTTTTTAACAATTTCACACCTCGATTATACATTTCGCTAGCATTTGATTTTATCGAAAACTAATAATAAAAGAAATACGATACTTCATAATCACGAAAAATAACCCATTTTTACCGCGTTGTTGAGACGACTATTAGACAAATGTCACAAAAAGAAAATAATACAACCCTAAGTATACTTTTCATCTACATTATGATATAAAAATAATTGAGATCAGTCGTGTTTTGAAAAGGAAAACAGGAAATACCTCTTTCTGTGTAATGGAAACATCTGCCTCCATTTATAACTAAACAATAGACAAATTACATATTCAGTCCAGTTATCTAATGTGTTACAATTAATTGCTTTTATATCAATCGTATGAAGTTACGTCATCCGTTCTATAAGAAGTTGCTTTGTACCGTAATTACACTCGTTGCACATACTAATGTTTTAAATAGGACTGTCTAATTACTTAGTTTAACTACCCTGTGGCAATAAGTAAATAGTGCAGATTTGCAGATGGTATCTAAATTTTGTAACATCTAACTAGAGCATTTTTTTTACATTAGGATGAATATCTCTGGCATTTATTGGTTGCCTGGAAGAGATTGCATTAGCGATAAGACAGCCCACTGAATATTTTGTTCATCATCATGATAAGGTGAAAAACGTCCACTGCTGCACATAGGCCTCTCCCAAGGATCCCCACGACGACCGGTCCTGCGCCCGAATCTAGCGATTTCCCGCGACCTTCACTAGATCGTCGGTCCACCTTATCGCCACTCGAGAACCCGTCGGCCCCATCGGGCATTGGTCCTACGGGCAATGTGCCCGACCCACTGCCACTTTAGTGTTGCAATTCTTCGGGCTATGTCGGTTACTCTCGTTCTTCTGCGGATCTCCTCATTCTTGATTCGATTACCCAGTGAAACTCCAAGCATAGCCCTCTCCATATTGCCCTTGAGCCTTCTTATAAGGCCTATTGTTAGCGACCACGTCTCAATTCCATAAGTTATGACTGGCAATATACACCCGCGGTCGAAGACTTTTGTCTTCAGGGACAATATTTTGTTATGTTGGGTGTATTTTTAATCAATGTAAGTTTTTGATGTATATACAATAAACTATACAATATGTAAAGAAAACCCTGTCCGATCCGTGAAGGTATTGTTAGGTATCGATAATTGATTCTAATAATGCCCACAAAGACAGGCAAAACTTAAAAAAAAAAATCCCCCTAAATAAATAAATATTATTTCGCAAAAAGAGGTAATTTAATACATGTGCGGTAAGCAACCCCAATCCGCGGGGGGGGGCAGGGCAGGGGTGACGTGGTCGCGTCGCTATTGTTCGAGTCGCGATTGCCCGTCGTTCACTCCGCAGTAAAATATAAAAAAAACAACTTCATTAGGTATTATTTATTTGTATACAATATGTAAAGAAAACCCTGTCCGACCCATAAGGATAATAAAGGTTAGGTAAATACTTGACCAAATATAATATAAAATTTTACATAATCATCATAGTAACAATACTAATGAATTTTGAAATAACCCTTTATTCCCGGGAATTAATTCCAATTTCCCCGAAATTTGGTAATTTTTAAAAAAGTGAGAACACCGGTATTATTATAAGCGAATAGCGACGCGAACACGTCACAGGTGCCGCGTGCCCTGCCCCCCGCCGCCCGCGGAAGGGGTTGCTTACCGCACATGTATTAAGTTACCTCTTTTTACGAAATAATATTTATTTTTTTTAAGTTTAGTCTGTCTTTGTGGGCATTAGTAGAATCAGTTATCGATACATAACAATACCTTCACGGATCGGACAGGGTTTTCTTTACATGTTGTATATTCCTAAATATTTGGGAAAAATTAACATCATGCTCGTCGTACAAGACTATGTTTTTATGTGTTTAGTTTGTAATTTTTCAAGTTCTAATAAATATTTTTTCTTTCTTCATTTGTAACAAAACGTGGAAGCACACCTATTCCAAATTTAAATAGGAGCAGATCGACACAACTGACCTTTACATTTAACATGAATATTTGGTTTTAGAATACTTTAAGGAACTTCTATCTAAACTGGAATGTGAACTATCCATCAAAACGCGGTCCGAGGGAGATAGCTTCACAGTAGCCCTCTGTCCTTGTTGTGTAGGGTGACTATTATAATGGAATTTATAAGAAATGTACGTAATTTGTTTTTTCACTTATTTTACCTGAGTTTTAATGAACATTTAGGCATAGATGCGAACTTATTAAATTCATTATTGAATTTTAAAAATGGATAGATATATTGATAATGTACGGACGACAGCAGGTCAATCTATCCGAAACTGTACCTTTAGATAGGTAAATAAAATATCTACAAGAAAGCAGAATTTAATGTCATTGTAAATACCCAATAAAAGTCACTTTACATTAGTGCACTATTATGCACACAATGACTAAGTGCACATTTATTAATTATTCCGAAATGTATGGTCACCCTACATACAAACAAAATAACTTGTATGTGATTACCGCAAAAACCTTACTTAAAGAATGATAGTCCGTATCCAGAGTATGACTCACTATTGTAGACATTAATGGCACCCTTTTTCACCATCTTTTTTCTAATCGAAATTGTTGGTTTCAAAAAAAATAAATACGGGTAACACTTAGAAAGAGACAGTAGGCTACTGGGACGCTTTCTCCCTCGGACCGTGTTCTCTTCAAATAAAGTTTTATTTCCGATCGACCTTATTGCTCTTGCGATAGAGTCTTCTTTTAAATAAGAGACAAGTCCACTTTCCAGTTTAGATAGAATTTCCTTGGAATACTCTGATCAGTGTTGCTATTAAAATAAAATTATTCTAATTATATTTTACTTATTTACTTTCGTACTACAGCAAGAAGCAGCAGCAGTGCCTAACTCAGTAGAGTTAGGTACTGCTACTGTTAGCCCAAATTGAAATCCCCCACGTAAAGACGTGACTTTAGGAAGACTATAATGATAATATCATTATAATTATTTACTTGGTAATGTGCGTTTTATTTGTGCTAAATAAACAATTTTGCTTTCTTTATTTTTTTCTGTCTTCCTAAAGTAAAAATGATTACGGCGCGTCCCCAACTAGGCCATGCAAGCTGTTTGTCGTTCAGTTTTTGAAGCTATCTACTTTTTATCTAAAATAAATTTCAACTAACAAAAATACAGCAAATTGCTACATGATCTTGATTCCATAACTGCAGATTTTTTTATTGAGTATAGCGATTATAATCTGTGTCAAATTCGTGATCGATGAACCGATACATAGTTACTCAATCTTATAGGTTATTTATTGCTAATCTAATTATATTTAAGGCATTTGCCGATTATCTAGATCTGATGTTTAATCTACCAGTAAATTGCACAAAAAATTGGCAAAACGGAAATAATCTTTGGTATATTATTTTACTTTCGATGCTGTTACGTTGTGATTTTTGTACACTAGGTACCTATGTCGCAAAGACTGACTTTAAAATTTCTATTTCTATTCAATACACTTAATCAGCGCATAGCCACATAATGTTCCCACACCTGGAACACAGGCTTCCTATCGATAAAAAGGAGTGAGCCGTAATCTACCATGCGACTCAGTGCAGGTTGGTAGCTGTCATACGTCTTCAAAGTTTTGAGTCTAAACTCGGAATTTTAATTCGATTCCAATTTCATTGTTGCAACGTTAGGACAAGTACTAAATAGTGACGTTGCGAAATTATTCGATATGGAAATGGAATATTTCCGAATCGATTTTACTCGTTTATAATTTTACTCTCGTAAACTAAGTATAATAGGAAATTAAATATTTCTGAACCGATAATTTAGTTTTGACGATTAATTACCGATCTGAAACTTTTCTTTTATAATTGTGTGTAAAATTAATAAAAAAATGTGATCATGAAGGAACATGACAAATAAAACAGATTACTAATTATTAAATAATGATTATGAATAATTATGTATTTATTTAAATAAAAATCAATAATTTAGGTTTAATTGGCACACTGATGGCACCCGCACTGATTGGTTATCGATTTTTGTGTTCATCACTACACTAATAAATGTGGTATATTTCACAAAATGACAGTATTAGCTACTGTCATTTTGTGAAATCTATATTTTCCTTTCGATATTTTCCTTCACCGTTTTGAGAACAGTCATGATGAATAATTTACACAAAGTAAAGCGCCTGATGGGGTTCAAACTTACGATCTACAACTTGTAAGTCGCGGCCGATACCACTAGGCCACCGATGCCCTATCTATACTTTACTCTATATAATATGTAAAGCTGAAGAGTTTGTTTGTTTGTTTGAACGCGCTAATCTCAGGAACTGCTGGTCCGATTTGAAAAATTCTTTTTGCGTTGGATAGCCCATTAATCCAGGAAGGCTTTAGGCTATAACATCACGCTGCGACCAAAAGGAGCGGGGTGTATAAAAAGAAAAACGCGGGTGAAACCGCGAGGCGCAACTAGTTAAATATAAATGTATTTATTCAGTAAATAATTCACGTTGCGTTCGACCATACTGAAGCATGAAATATAATTTGATACATACGGACAAATCACACAGATTAAGCTATCCCCAAAGTAAGTTCGAGACTTGTGTTATGGGATACTAACTCAACGATACTATATTTATAATAGATAAGTATATAGATAAACATCCAAGACCCAGGCCAATCAGGAAAAGATCGTTTTCCATCATGACCTGGCCGGGGATCGAACCCGGGGCCTCCACGTCGCAGGCAGGCGTGTTGACCGCTGCGCCACGGAGGACGACACATGGACGATACATGGGTTCTATATGTACAAATCCAACGTAATGCTACATTGGCGGCATTTATTAATACACGTCACATGGGGTAAACGAGTCCTCGAGTGGAGACCGCGTCTCGGAAAACGTAGCGTAGGACGCCCTTGGGCGAGATGGAGCGACGACATCAAAAAGGTGGCTGGCGGAGAACTGCTCAGGATCGAGCTTGTTGGCGTGCCATGAAGGAGGCCTATGTCTAGCAGTTGACGAGTAGAGGCTGATGATGATGATTATGATGATGATGATTAATACACGTCTAGTGGCAAGTAAAATGAAAGTAATCATAAAAGTTAACTTTTTTATCTTAAACTAGTGCTTGACGGCGGTCACACCTAATGGTAAGTAGAGATGCAATCGATGAAATAATTTGTTTTATAAATATATATATAGTATTTAGTATATAGTATTTATAAATATATAAATATATAGTATTTATAATATAAATATAGTATTTATAAATATATAAATATATATAGTATTTATAAATATATAGTATTTAGCCTATTCATTCTAGCCTGATTCATCATCATTTCAGCCGAATGACGTCCACTGCTGAACATAGGCCTCCCCCAGGGATCTCCACGACGACCGGACCTGCGCCTCCCGCATCTAGCGGTTTCCCGCGACCTTCAAAAGGTCGTCGGTCCCCCTTGTCTGAGGCCTACCCACGCTGCGTCTTCCGGTGCGTGGTCGCCACTCGAGAACCCGTCAGCCCCATTGGTCATCGGTCCTAAAGGTAATGTGTCCGCCTCACTGCCACTTAACTGTTGCAATTCTTCGGGCTATGTCGGTCACTCTCGCTCTTCTGCGGATCACCTCATTCCTGATTTGATCACGCAGTGAAACTCCAAGCATAGCCCTCTCCGTTGCCTCGAAGACTCCAAAATTATAATCGGACGTAAAGACGGCTGCACCCAAATTGTTCCAATCCATACTAATATTATAAATGCGAAAGTATCTCTGTCTGTCTATCTGTCCGGCTTTCACGCCAAAACTACTGAACCGATTGTAATGAAATGTCGTCCTTCGTGGCGCAGCGGTCAACACGCCTGTCTGCGCCGTGGAGGCCCCGGGTTCGATCCCCGGCCAGGTCATGATGGAAAACGATCTTTTCCTAATTGGCCTGGGTCTTGGATGTTTATCTATATATGTATCTATTATAAAATGTAGTCAAAATAAAATACTCAAAAATTGGTACCAAATTTTCGGTTTCGTGTGTTTCTTAAAATAAAATCATAATAAACGTTGCAGCACACTACATACGTTAATAACTACTCGTTACCCGTCACGTTACTTGCCAAAATCCGATAAATGTCTTCAATATCTCTGTGCGACTAGTATGATAGTAGCCTATCACAGGCGGTGTTTTTCCTAATAGCTTCCTAACATAAAGAGATAGGATTAAAAAAACCCTTCCAATATCGTTTGATATCATGTAAAGATGCCATGCCTTTGTTATGTATATACCCTATATGTTAAACGTTGTATATTTAATGAAATTTGGTACACAGATAGTCTAGAGCCCGAGAAAAGACATAGGCTATATAAATCCCGCTATGACCAATAGAAGCAGAGCAGTAACAAAAAATGTTGCGAAAACAGGGGCAAGCGCGGACGTACATATTGCTCCTATTATTTTAACAGGCGCTTATTTTATATCAACACGCACGCGCCGGACGGAGTCGCGGGCAACAGCTAGTCCCTCATAAAAAAAGAAAGACTAAGATGCTTTTATCTTAAATTTAGTTTAATTTGTGCACAATAGGAACCACTAGAAAGATTAATCAAAAAGGAAATGGATGCACAAAATCAGAAAAGAGAAGGAGACTGGAGAAAGAGACACGCTCATGGCCACGACATTTCCTTGTGTCTTCATTCATTTTAATTACAAGGTCATCATACTTCCAGTAGGTAGTATAATTTTAAATGTTAACATTTCTGAGGGTCGACTTGCAACAGCGTTATTTAAAGTTTGAATGAAACAAATAGTTATTATAGTTGTAAAATTATTATGACAAACACTGGTTACCTTATTTAGAACCGTTGGTTATAGCAGAGTAATGATGAGTGTTGGGAAACCCGTGTTTCCTTACTTTTAATACCGGTACAAAAAATAAACCGACAAAGTACTGACTAACCTACAAAACTTAAGGGTTAATAAAAAACTTACCAAATTGTTGGATCTCCGTTGTTAGGTACTATGTTTAGTGTTATGTGGTGTGAGCGACAGTTGCCCTAAAGTGTAGCATAAATATAATAATATAAATACGATTAATTGAACTGTATGTGTAACTTTCCGAATGTTCCTTCAGCACTGCAGCGGCCGATCCACTCTGTTTTGTAATGCACCTTTCCGATAAAGGACACTCAGCTTCCTTAAGTTCAATACTTTTATCTATAATATTATACTGTAGGTACGCGCCGTCGCGATAATTTATATACTCACTAGCGGCCGCCAGCGACTTCGTTCGCGTGGAGTTAGTTATGCTCCGCTCCTATTGGTCGCAGCGTGATGTTATATAGTTTAAAGCCTTCCTGAATTAATGGGCTATCCAACATAAAAAGAATTTTTCAAATCGGACCAGATGTTCCTGAGATTAGCGCGTTCAAACAAACAAACTCTTCAGATTTATATGTATCCAGTATAGACTCGCTGTGTCCCGCGGTTTCACCCGCGTAAGCTTCGAACCTAAAGAGCTCAGTTGATATAAAATAAGTGCCTGTTACAATAATGGGAGCAAAATGTACGTCAGCGTTTGCTCCCGGTTTCGCAACATTTTTTGTTCCTGCTCTGCTCCTATTAGTCATAGCGGGATGTTTTATAGCCTATGTCCTTTCTCAGGCTCTAGACTATCTGTGTACCAAATTTCATTACAATCGGTTCAGTAGTTTTGGCGTGAAAGCCGGACAGACAGACAGACAGACGGAGATACTTTCGCATTTATAATATTAGTTTGGATAGTATGGATTATATTGTACCGAGAGCAATTACGTGCCCGTACGCACCGATGAGACCGACATTTTTTTTTGACATCTCCTGTATTTTCACTTTGCCCGATAGGGAGACCGGCAATTATATTCAATTAAGTATATTCAGATGCCAGAGAGCTGCACAGCTATTCATTTTCTCTCAACACACTTCCGAACCATATCGAGCATATATCAATGTTATCATAGAAGTCCTTTTAACAGAAATCGCGCGTCAAAACCTGAAATGTAGTCAGTTATAGGGTTAATTTTTCAAAAGTCTGTTAACTTTTTGAAGAATAAATCTGTCATAGGAGTGCAAGCTTGAAGGTAGGACTCCATCACCTACCTCCATGCTTAAAAACCATTCTAATTAATCACAATACTGACATATGAGTTACGACAGTCCTTTCTACTATACTTATCTACATTATAACGTCGTAGGTATGTTTGTCCCATGAGCGCTACGGTGAACGTAATGTCACGACGAGCCAAAGGTTGACCTACCATTCGCTAGCCCACGGAATGTCCGATCCAAATACTGTTTTAGCCTACCTAAATGCACTAACATTTAAATTTGTCGTTTCAATTATATTTGGGCCTATTTGAAAGTATCTAATACACACGCACGCGATATTATAGTTCCATATGGTTCTTAATATTGTTACGAATGGACCTTATGTCGATGGCATAAGGTTCAATATCGCGTGACATGCAGTGTGTCACTTTTAAGCCCTATATCCCCAGATCTAGACATTTTCTAGGTACAATATAAAAACGCATTGCTAGACTTAGGATGGCCTGTCGAATGGTACAGGTCTCAACAATTTTGTCAACAAAGTGTCGACATCGAAATTTACAGAAACCCGTTTCCGGGAATTACCGTAGGTACTTGCTGAATGTCCTCGAAGTTATGCGGTATTATTATTACGTCTAGACGAATCTGGAATGTTCGATCAGCTGACCTATATACAATATGTAAAGAAAACCCTGTCGGATCCGTGAAGGTATTGTTAGGTATCGATAACTGATTCTACTAATGTCTACAAAGCCGGGCTAAACTTAAATCCCCCTAAAAAAATAAATATTATTTCGCAAAAAGAGGTAACTTAATACATGTGCGGTAAGCAACCCTACCGCGGGCGGCGGGAGGCAGGGCACGCGGCACGTGGTCGCGTCGCTATTCGCTCATAATAATACCGGTGTTGTCACCTTTTTAAAAATTACCAACTTTCGGGGAAATTGGAATTAATTCCCGGGAAAAAAAGATTAGGTCAAAATTCATTAATATTGTTACTATGATGATTATGTAAAATTTTATATTATATTTGGTCAAGTGTTTACCTAACCTTTATTATCTTTATGGGTCGGACAGGGTTTTCTGTACATATTGTATAGCGCCGTGACGCCGGCGCAGAGTCAGTCTACATTCGACTAGCGATACAACAACAAGCGACAGTTAAGAAGCGATCTTTGAGAATACCTACTGCGACAACTGTAACGCGAACTTTGAGTACTACGTGAAGTAACATCTGCAGTGTTATTGTGTGTGGACGTAAGACAAGACTTCGGTGCGACATCAGCTACGTTCTACTTCTCATTGCCTACGATCGACTGTATCTTCGTTGCCAATAAACTTCGCAACCCTTAACCGGCGTTTTAGTACCCCCAGCCCGTAACAATATACACACATCAAAAGTGTCTAGGGATCAACATATATTTTTGCAATAACTTTTCTCCTGATTGATATTAATTAAAATTTTCTTTAAGGATTCATCAAATAAAGTGTTTTCGTTTGTCACAGTAACGATAAACCAAGTCACCTTTGCATTAATAAAGAAATTTGCCATTTTCCTAATAAAGGGATATTTGACATTTGAACCACTAACACAAAAGTTCGAAAAAAAGACTGAAATAACAGTTTTCTCTAAAATTTTATTGGGTAACTTAAACAATTAATAATCCGTGTTTCTACCGCGAACACTAACAACACAAGAACATCGGTTTGGCATACTCAAAATGAGTTCATCCAAATCACGCTGTGGAATGGCCGCCCATGTTCGTTGCAACAACAAAAAAAGGTCTTCTTGCGACTGGATACCCTCCATATTCGGCAGAGCTCTTCTCTGTAGCATATCCCATGCATGCTCAATCGGGTTCAAGTCTGGCGACTGAGCAGGCCAGGGCAGGACATTGATGTTAGCTGCGGCGAGAGTCTGTCTTACAACTCTTGCGGTGTGCGGTCGTGCATTATCATGCATTAACTGAAATAAGGGACCGATTTGCACTTGTAGAGGAACGATGACGTCTGATACAATCGTTTCAGCATAAATTTGAGCGTTGAGGTTGCCTCTGATCCAAATCAACTCAGTTCTTCCGCCGATCCAAATACCCGCCCATACCATGATGGTTCCACCACTATAAGGATGGACTTCCTGGCAGGATTTTAATCGCTGTTGGCGTCCAGGGGTTCTCCAGTGTCGTATACGTCTTGTATCCGGTCTCATACCAAAACGAGACTCATCAGAAAAGCACACGAAACGCCATTGTTCTTCTGCCCAATTTCTGTGTTCAAGAGCCCATTGATATCGAATCCTACAATTGTGCATTGCTATAGGTGGTACCCGTAGCGGTCTTCGGGAATGAAGGTTCACTTCATGCAAGCGGTTTCTGACTGTTTGGTCGCTAATTAAGTTCCCTGAAGAGTGATGAAGCCTCACGGCTAACATCATGGCGGTTATTGTTGGAGCTCTTCGAGTTAAGATTTGAATGTATCGGTCTTGTCTCCGTGTGGTGCAGCGATACCGTCCTCCATGGCGCTCAGCCACGGTACCAGTGCTTCGGTAACGTGTCCAAAGTCGACTGATAACACTCTGACTTGTATTCAGAGCTAAAGCCACAGTACGTTGCCGGGAACCAGCTTCTATCATTCCCACGGCTCTGAGCATTTCTTCCCTGCTTAAATGACGTCGCCGCTCCATAATAACGTTGGTTTTAATCAGTAGTAGGGAAACAGTAGCACTAATAATGTCTTTAATGCGTTGTATGTTTTTATAGGGAAAATATTGACAGCTGATTTTCATCTTTTACTCGAATTTGATTCACAGTTCCTGATTCAAATTATGAAATGCACCAAAAAGGATCCATATAAATTTATAAAATCATAAATTTATTACAAAGCCACATCTCAATCTCAAGAAATCCGCATAAAAATGCTTGATCCCTAGACACTTTTGATGTGTGTATTTATCTCGTGTGACTTTTCATTAGAATGTCTTCGTTAATAAAGTTTTTCATTAGTAGTAGTGGCGCAGTTATAGAGTTGTAGGTTGCGGTTCAAAACGGTAAAGAAATCATCGATAGCTACGTTGTTTCCACACCTTCGTGTTCTTTCCATTTCAGTTTTTTTACAATGCATGAATATGTGCGCTGTCACGCCCTTTATACCTGGGGCTTTTATTTAGGTAATAAGTTTTAACTTAATTTCATTTTCATTTTAATGATATTTTATTATTTTTTTCATTTCCTGGTATTTAGACGTGGCTAGCTGGCATATGGTAAATAATTTCATTATGTGTTTTTTTTTTTTTTAATGAACAGACAGCTGTGCTGCTAGGGAGTTTGTTCCGCCACTTCTTCTTTACAGCGAAAACACTAGGAAGTGGCGAAGGGCCGCCGCAGCGTTTTGGGGGACTGTCTTATGCAATATTGATGTTCAAAATATACTGACTTTTCTTAGCCTTAACCACGGCGTCTCTCGCGGGCTCGCGGCGGCTAGTGGCCTAGTAGCGTGAGGGCGCTAGGATTCACGCTGCCTTACGCGCTCCGCCTCCTCCTTTGCCAGCATCACTGCTTCGCAGTAGGAGGTGACGACATGCCATGCACTCTCTCTCCGGACCATGGCCTGGACCAGGGTCGGATGCGAGAGATCGCCGCCTATCGCCGCTACGACACGACGGTGCTCTACCCAAGCCGGGCAGACCTCCACCGTATAAATATAAATATAAATAAATATAAATATGTACGGACAAATCACACAGATTGAGCTAGCCCCAAAGTAAGCTCGAGACTTGTGTTATGAGATACCAACTCAACGATACTATATTTATAATAGATACATATATAGATAAACATCCAAGACCCAGGCCAATCAGGAAAAGATCGTTTTCCATCATGACCTGACCGGGGATCGAACCCGGGGCCTCCACGTCGCAGGCAGGCGTGTTGACCGCTGCGCCACGGAGGTCGTATGCTCCACCGTGTCCTCAAGGCGATCCACACAATAGTGACACCCTGGTGTTTCCTCTCGAAACAACCGTGTCCGGTGAGGACCTGCGTTAGGCGGAAGGTGAGGGCGCCGTGGCGCCTCTCTCGCCACTCCTCAAAGAGGAGACTTACCACCGCTATTGTGGCGTGCCCAGCACTGGGTTGCGACAATCGCGCTCTCCATGTCGCCATGAGATCCCGCCGGAGCTCTGTCCACCGTACCGCGATTTCTCGCGGCAGCGGATTTATGCCCCGGCGTTTTGCCTCCTCTCGCCACTCTGATCCTTAGCCTAGCTTGAATAAATAACTTTTGTTTTGATTTGATTTCAACACCATCTGTCCCCCGTCTTCTGCATCGAGTCTGTGTGCCACCTTTTTAAGGTCATCCATCCATCTATGTGGGACATCCCACGCTAAGTTTCCCGATACGCGGTCTCTACACCCGGGGGGCCTAGTCTGGTATTTTTATCTTGTCATTCTAACACGATTCCATTGTCATTGTGCTTAAAGTTCGTAATCTACTAAATTCATAATCGAACAATTATCGGTCAGTCGTCTAACGTAATGGAATTGTGATAGAATGACATTGCCGTACTGCCATTATTATATAGTACTAGCTTTCCGCCCGCGGCTTCGCCCGCGTTGAGTTCGGTTATATCGCGCTTTTTAGATCGGGATAAAAGGCAGCCTATGTTCTTTCTCAGGATCTAAAGATTGTCTGTGCCAAATTTCATCAAAATCGGTTGAGAGGTTTAAGCGGGAAAGCGTAACAGACAGACAGACAGACAGAGTTACTTTCGCATTTATAATATTAGTATGGATTATGTTAGTAGAAATGATTTTGTAAACCCTACTCTAGTCTCTATTTGAACATTTATTAATATGGAGTGGAAATTATTGACAACTGGAAAGTCATAATGACGCCATTTTGTTAGTAAATTATGAAACGTATCAAATTCGGTTATTATGATATCACTTGTCGACCATTCTGACACTAGTGTAGTAGCAGACTTCTAGAAATTTTTCTATTTGACCGTTAATAGAAACCCGTATTAGTTTACTAGGCATTTCAATAAATTACCCACGTCCATCTACCATTCAAATTTAGTTACATAAATTTCCATGAATAAAGACTACCTAATTTAAATATCGTTTATAATACTGAACTGAATTGATCAACGTTATTACATCTAACAAAAGATTTGATAACGAAGTCAATTTCGCAAATACATAATGTAATTTCGAAGTCTAACGCAACTTTAAATAATTTAAAATTTAATAATAGATCGTCTACGCACGCCCCTGAAGTCTCGAGTCTAGATTTAGGATTATAAGTTACTCAACCGTTGACAGAGCACTTTAGAGATTATGTAGCAAGTGCCATTATTTCCTCTTGCTTGATTATTCTCTTGAAATAAGAAGTTGTACAATCCGAGTAACGAATTTAATTCATAATATCTACTTATCACAGTCAGCGTTTGATGTTGGCGTAATTTGTCTTATACAATATAAAACCAGACACCCCAAATAAAATATTGTGTTATGGTCATAACGACTCATAACTGACGTACCTTGAATTTTTATTATTATACTAGCTATTGCCCGCGATTCCGCCCGCGTGGACTTCAGTTTACAGAGCGCGGTGGTTCGCGTAAATTAAAAAGAGCTCAGTTGAGATAAAATAAGCGCCTGTTTAAATAATCGGAGCAATTTGTAGTACGTCCGCGTTAGCTCCCGTTTTCGCAAAATTTTTTTTGACTGCTCTGCTCCTATTGGTCATAGCGGGATGTTATATAGCCTAGGTATGTCTTTTCTCAGGTTTTGGACTATCTGTGTACCAAATTTCATTACAATTGGTTCAGTAGTTTTGGCGTGAAAGCCGGACACACAGACAGACAGACAGAGACACTTTCGCATTTATAATATTAGTATGTATTTTTTTAAAACCCGACCACGAGCCTATCGCGCCACGCTCAATGTAGGGTTCCGTAGTTTCCTGTCCGTCAGAATAAGTGACTCCACTTAAGTGTTAAAAATAAGTTATTTGTTCCATTAAGTTGACATCCTAAGTACAAAATCCTAAAAACAGGATTACAAAGAACAGTGATAACTAAAGAAAGACTTAATGGTACTTCCAATTATGTACTATTCTATAGCTCATTCCCGTCCTGACCCCATCTACTCGAAAAAATCTTAACACTGCGAAGTACAGCACCATCGCTTGGAAAATTGGGTTACTAATTTAAACAAATTAGACGGATTATATAGCTCGGTATCGGATTTTCGGTGGTAATTCTGGATTGCCTGAACCAATTTTACTAATTATTTTTTATTTGAAAGAATATACGAATATACATATACGGATAATATAATATGTAAATTAATATAAAAAAATGCTTGCATATATGTATGGTTAATTTATAAACTTATTTCAGAAAATATCAAATCAAATCGTTTATTGTAGGGTTGTAACGGAGGCTTGTTAGCGGAGGCGGAGGCGGATGCGGAGGCGACGAGTCTCACCTCCGCGGATGCGGAGGTTAACGGAGGCGGAGGCGGAGGTGAAAGTACATATAGAAAAAATTGAAATTTATGGTTAATTAAAACAATTTTTTATTTTAAATACGTACATTAATAGTAGTATACTTGGTAAAAAAAATATTACCTTCTTGTAATGAAAATTAAGGAGAAACAAATTGTGCTTGCCGCATTCCCGCCTCGCACTAGTTGATTCTTGACCATTTCGCGCTCAAACGCGGCCGGACGGTTGTCGAGCGTCGCAGCTTGCGCGTTATTTATTGCATAAATACTCAAATAAACCTCCGTTATAACTCCGTTAAAAATTGTGCGGAGGCGGAGGCGGAAGCGAAGATACGATTTCTTGCGGAACTTCCGCAGTAACGGAAGCGGAGGCGAAGCTCCGTTACAACCCTAGTTTATTGCAATCCATAATGTACAGCTACAGGTGGTAAATATAATAATATACATAATATTGGAAACAATTATGGACCCTGTTGGGCACAGCAAGTTTTAAATAAGTAGAGAGAGGAAGAGCGCTTCATGTTTCCATTTATTTATTTATTTATTAAGTTTTATATAATTCTTATTCATTTATTTTTATTAATTGTATTAGAGTGAGTATTTATTCAATTGCTATCTCTTTATATTATAATATATATTATATTAATTGTTAAGTATTCATTCATTAACTATTTCTTTAAATATATTGATATTATTTTAATTGGTACCCGATTAAAATTTGTTCATTATTATAAATGTATTATAAATAATTAAGTATTTTAGTATATTAAATGTCTTTTTTTTTTTTTGTAAGTATACCTTTCTTTACAGTTATGTGTTTTTATTGAATTTATCTGTTAAATATTCTTGTAACGTATAGTAGCTTTTCTTGATTAGGTATTGCTTTAATTTAAATAAAAATATACTGGTTTTTTTCTGTTCTTTAATGTCTTCTGGTAATTTATTATAAATTTTTATTGACATAGAATATGGACTACATGAGTGCAATTTTAGGTTGGATGGGGGCAAATTTAATTTATTTCTATGACGCAATATATAAGTCGTTTGTACATCTCCCCGTGTCTTATAGGAATCTGGATACTTACGGACTAATTTGCATAATTCCAAAATATAAAGGCTAACTAAGGTTAGAATCTTATGTTTTTGAAAGTAAGGTTGCAACTATCTGTTGATTCTATGTTAGTAATTATCCTTACTAGTTTTTTTTTGCATGGTAAATAGGGAAGGAGCGTCTGTGCTATTTCCCCATAATATGATGCCATAGTTAAACCAAGCATGGGCGTACGCGTAGTATGTACTTAGTGCGGTTTGTAGGTTTGTGGTCTTTTTTATTTCGCGGAGAGCATATGAGAACTTGGAAATTTTTGATTTTACTGTCTGTATGTGTGTTTTCCAGTTTAAATGAGTGTCTATTGTTAAGCCTAGGAGAGTGAAATTATTTACTGTTTCTAATTTATGTTGTTTAAAATTAAAGTCTATATCTATTTGTTTTTTCTGCCAGGGGTGAAAAGCTATTAATTTCGTTTTAGTGAAATTTATTTCGAGATTATGGTTTGTCATCCAGTTTATAGTCTTTTCAAGAATAGTAGAAAGTTTGTCGTTTAAATTGGCATTTGTTTGGCATGGGGTCAGGATAGAGATATCATCTGCAAAAAGTACACATGGACCTTCAATGGTTTTAGGGAGGTCGTTTATATATATGAGGAAAAGCAGACAACCTATGACACTTCCCTGGGGAATTGAAGCATGTATTGGTTTAACATCAGATCTTATGAGTTTTGCTTCTTTCGTTTTTTTATTATAATATTCGATCTCAACTATTTGCTCTCTACCTTTTAAATATGATATGAACCAGTCGTGGGCTTTCCCGCGTATTCCTATTCCATGCAGTTTATTTAATAATATTTTAAATTGCACTTTGTCGTATGCCTTAGTCATATCAAGTAATATCCCTATTGCATATTGCTTATTGTTTATAATATTTATTGCCTCTTGGATGTATTTATATACAGCTAACGTCGTAGATTTGTTTTTACGAAACCCATTTTGGCAGTCATCGAAAATGTTATATTTTTCGCAAAAAGAATAAACGCGATCACACATTGCCCTTTCAAATATTTTGGATGCTGTAGGAAGAAGGGAAATTGGTCTATAGTTATTTGGGTCCGTTTTAGAGTTCTTTTTATGGATTGGTTTAATTAGAGCTATTTTTAGTTGATTAGGGAAAGTGCCCTCGTCAAAGGATTGATTGATTAATTTATAAAACGGAAAGGTTAGTTCGTCAGCGCACTGTCTGAACAGAGTCGGTGGGAGTTCGTCTATGCCGTGGCTATTTTTATTTTTAAGGTTCTTTAAGATCTGGTTGACTTCGTATGCGTCGACTGGCGTAAGAAACATGGTGTTTTCAGTGGGCCTAATCACTGATATTTCTCCCTGTTCAGGGCCAGATGTTTGGGTGGTATTTTCCCCAATGGATGCGAAAAAGTTATTGAAAACATTAGCCACTTGGTTAGGTTCACTTATTAGGTTTGTTGTTTGTAGTGTTATATTTTGTTTTTCTTTTTTAGTTATTTTATTTGTCCGTTCTTTTACAATAGTCCACATAGTTTTTACTTTATTTGATGATTTATTCATTTTATTTATGTAATGTATTTTTTTTTGCCTGTGTTACTGATTTTTTTAAGATTTTTTCATACTTTTTATAATATTTTGTAAATATTGAATCATTAATTTTTGTGGAAAGAACTTTTAATAGTCTTTTATTTTTACAAGATTGTTTAATGCCAACGGTGAGCCAGCAATTATTTCGTTTTGTTTTTAGTTTAAGTCTGCGTATAGGGATACATGTATCCAAGATATCTATCAGAGATTTATGAAACGAAAGATAGTTTTCATCAACGTTTTTATTTGGCTGTATAATATCATTTCAGCTTAGTGTCTTTAGTTTTGATTTAAATTTTTGTATGTTATTACTGTTAAATAGTCTTTTATTAATAAACCAAATGGATTGTTTGCTTTGTTGTTCTATAGCCAAGTGTATTATTGTTCCGCAATGATCTGAAAAGCCTAATTCTTCTACGGTCGTGTACATTTTGCTATCATTAAAATTAGTAAAAATCAAATCTAGGCATGTTGACGTGGTTTGTAAGATACGCGTAGGTTCTTTTATATGTTGTATAAATTTAAATTCTAGCATGATATCAGTTAATTGGTTTGTTTTTACGCTATTTTCTAATGTATTTATATTTAAATCTCCTCCTATAATGACGTTATATTTTTGGTATTTATTGTTTATATGTATTGCAATATTTTGTACATTATTTTTAAAAACTGTTCAACTCATCAAGTTTAAAATAAGTTTTCCTAGAAAGGTATTATAAAGATCTACGGAAGGAAGGGGGCGCTTTTGTTTTTACTTTCGGAACAATTATTTACGAAAATTTTAACATTATGATTTTTGTAAATCCCTAATCATTTAAAGTACCTTTTCAACAATATACCTATCACACGCTAAGGCGGAAATTAAAAGAAAAATCGCTCCCCAATTGTACGTGTATGGGGGGTGCCCTAATGAAACATTTTTTTCCTCCTTTTATTTTACCACTTTGTCGGCGTGATTAATAAAAAAAAATCAGCTCTATAATCCTAATGGTCACTGATATTATCTGCGGACAGACAGACAGTTGAGCGAAATCATAAGGGCTCCTAGTTGACTACAGAGCCCTAAAAAACACTGTTTTTTGACGAAACTAGTTATGCTGTATGTGGAAGAACTTTATTGTCACATTTCAAATCTACGCACACAGTCGCACATATAATAAAAATAAAAAAAAAAACCCAGTGGCTATTTCACTTAGTGAACCTTAACTTCATCCTCCGTGGCGCAGCGGTCAACACGCGTGCCTGCGACGAGGAGGCCCCGGGTTCGATCCCCGGCCAGGTCATGATGGAAAACGATCGTTTCCTGATTGGCGATTCCTGGATTGATGTTCCTGAGGGAAATCTAAAAAGCGCGATATAACCGAACTCCACGCGGGCGAAGCCGCGGGCGGAAAGCTAGTCCATTATAAATATAGTATCATTGAGTTAGTATCCCATAACACAAGTCTCGAACTTACTTTGGGGCTAGCTCAATCTGTGTGATTAGTCCGTATATATTTATTTTTATTTTATACAATTTGATTTGTTTTGATTTTACAGCGATAGTGTGACAATAATTTAGGTACCTACGTATTTTTGAGATAAAATATTGCTTATATTCAAAATTACAGAAATCTTTTCAGTATACGATTCTGGAGAAACTACTATCATATTGTGCATTCATTCAGTTGTATGTAAATATCATTAGTAATATTCTTAACTATTAGTAATAGTTTAGTTAGTTTTCGTTTAATTTTACTCTCAGTTTAGTTTCATCATTAATATCTACATTTAATTATTTAATTACAATTCTATCACATTCTAAGCGCACATTGGATAGTTTTCTAACTCTTCTATAGAATATTTGGAAAACGTGGGTTAGGCAATGAAAATATTTACTCAGCCATCGACACGGTGGTCAGTGGCTGAGCGATTGACTGCTGCGCTGCGTGTCACGGGTTCGATTCCCGCACGGAACAAATATTTGTATGGCCTAATATTAGTTGTTCCGGGTCTGGCTGTTTGTGTATGTGACTTTATAGATTTGCAAACGAACCCACAATACAGAAGAAATTCGTAGTGTGGGGCAATAAAAAAGTTTTTAAGAACTATATTAGTGGATAGCTAGAGAGCTAAAATTTTCAAAAAAAGAGAATATAATTTAAAAAAAAATAACTGTCCCTAATTTCCAGTAAAATGCATAGTTGCAATATGACGGCATTAGCTGTAGACAGCCCTGGATCTTCAATTTTTTTTAGGCGGGGCAAAAACTGAAAAATGCCGCCCTGCCTACCTACTTATGTTTATTTTCACCTTTATCATCCATATAATTTCAGCTGTCAATATGTAGGATATATATTTAACAGGGTAGAGTTAAAAATAAATATAAATATGCTTAATAAAAATGTAAATCAAATATATTATTAAATTTGTGAATTGAAATTATAATTTTACTCTTCGAGCTTTTTGTTCTGCAAATAAATCTATAGCACATAAATCTCGCTCGTATTTTCGAGCCAAATCTGCTCCATACTTTTGCAGTTCTTCATTTGACATTTTCAAAATGTTAGTACCATTACCTAAGAAAAGCAAAATTCAAATTCAGCATGGTGGCACAATCAAATCTCTTTTTAATTCCTGATATGATTCGATCAAATACCATCATTATTTCTTTAGAAAAAAGTTGAACAGGTTGGAGTGTTGGCAATTCATCTTCACACATCTCGTCGAATTTTTTTTTACGTTTCGGAATTCGTTTGTGTTGCAAAATAGGGTCAACACCACATTTTTCAGCTACTTCGCTAGCTTCTTTTATCCAATATTCCATTGGATTTTGTCTCATTTTTTGCAAAGTTTTGAGCAGACCATCCATTAGTGCGACGGAACGGGCAAGGATAACATCTTCTTTCTGCATTTATATATTCACTCGATTAATTTCGCAGAGAATATTCGCCCAAATAGTTAAATTAAGAATAAATTTAATATCCTTTTTATAAATAAATTATGAGTTGTCCATTGGTCAGTGAAGTGTGAATTTGGCCGCCCCCTGATTTTGCCGCCCGGGGCATAGACCCCGGCAGACCCAGACCAGACCCGGACCCAGATCCGGGGCTGGCTGTAGACTCAGCGTAAATGGGCGTTACAATGAGTTAACTCATATTATCATAAACAATTACGCACAACTTCAACAGCTGTTAAATTCATGTTAAATTAAAAGCAGTCAGTGCCGGTCGGGTCGATCAATAGACCGCAGAGTGACGTAGCACTTAGCAGCAACGTCGCGACGCGTGTTGTTTGCATATTTCCAACTAGATGGCGCTGTACATTTACGTCACGTTTCTGAATCGCGGTGTCAAGATTCTCCGTCGTTGAATGACCCTCGTACATTTTTGCAGTGAATTCATACTTACCTGGCATAGGGGATACCGTGATCAAGAAGGCGGTTCCCCCAGGGCGAGGCCTTCCCATTGCACTGCGGTTGGGTTGACCCCTGCGATTATCCCTAATGTGGATAACTCGGATGCGTTATTTTTGGTAGTGGGGACTGCGTTCGCGCTAGGCATGGGCGTTTTTGGTTTTGAACGCAAACTGATATTTATCAGATTTCAGATTTCAAAAACGATTTCAAAATCCGTTTTCAGAAATCTGATTTCCGTAGCGCCAAACCTCGCCAATTCGCTTGCGTACTTAGATTTCGATGAAATCAGATAGATTGCGCGGTTTTCATTCATGCTTTAATCTAGGCTTAGAACTAGCAGAAAAAACATATTTAAGATTACGCGTAAAACTTTTCTGGCGCATTTAAAAATCAGCAGATTATTTACAACAATTTTACTGACATTTATTTTTTTTTTACTTTATTTTTCCTTTTTTCCTAATTTAATTAATTAGGTATGTAGGTACCTAATTGTAACTTAAATATGTAAGTATACAATTCACTAAAAAATATTATTGTGTAATATGTCATAGGTAACTCACTTGTCACCAAGGTCAAAAATTACATACACAAACATTAGGCACTTCTTTCTAATTCCAAGAAATGTTGAGCGATAAATAAAAATACATCAACGTATAACCTCTGAAATCTAGTCTTAAAATACTTAGCAGTAAAGATGATATAAGTAGATCGCATTTTAAGGTCCCTTAAATTTCCAAGAAGCGAGATCTAAATCACAAAATTCGCGCTATCTTGTTTACTCCGCTAAGTTACAATTAGTTAGAAAGAGAGAAAGCGAATTTCTAACAAAATCCAAACGCAAACTGACAGTTTTCGTTTGCTTGTGATTCCGAAGCGAAATCCAAATCAAAAATTCGCGCTATCTTTTTTACTCCCCTAAGTTACAATTAGTTAGAAAGAGAGAGAGCGAATTTCTAGGAGCGAAATCCAAATCACAAAATTCGCGCTATCTTTTTTACTCCGCTAAGTTACGCTTAGTTAGAAAGAGAGAAAGCGAATTTCTAACAAAATCGATTCGAGTCGATACGTTTGCGTTTGATTTGGTTTGGTGGTTAGATTTCAGAAATCCAATCTTCAAGTTTGAGAAATCGATACGAACCGATTTTTGTATGAAATCGGATTTTGAATTCGTTTTGATATATCGGTCTCATGCCTAGTTCGCGCCGTCCCCTTCAGAATCTATAATATGGCAATTGTTGGCCGCTTATATTTTGCAGATTGGAACGTTTGCAAAATAAAATATACAATATGTTAAGAAAACCCTGTGCGACCCGAAAGGTTAGGTAAACACATGACCAAATAACATATGAAATTTTACATAATCATCATAGTAACAATACTAGTGAATTTTGAAATTATCTTTTTTTCCCGCGAATTAATTCCAACTTCCCCAAAATTTGGTAGTTTTTAAAAAGTGACAACATTATTTCTGACGGTATAATTCTGAGCGAATAGCGATTCGATTATTTTTTTAGGCGGATTTTTTTTTTAAGTTTAGCCCGGCTTTGTAGTCATTAGTAGAATCAGTTATCGATACCTAACAATACCTTCACGGATCGGACAGGGTTTTCTTTACATATTGTATAAGCAGAACAATAAACCTAAACAAACTTGTTTAGATTAAGTCTAAGACTTTTTTTAATATTGCTCAATTCTAAAGCCCGTGTGTATCATTTTCATTTAAATACTTGTCTAGACTAGACTCTAAGTCTAGTCCTAAATATTTTACAAAAATAAAATTACACGTTCCAAAATAATTAAATCTTATCTCCGACCACAATTTTTAGACAGTTCACATTACATTCGACTGATTCGACATCGTGCCTATAAGCCCCGCACGATGATATTGCGATGGAACCTTGTCACAATAACAGCGTTGTGACGTCATCTGTCACACAAAAGGACAGCTAGCAAAAGAATGTTAAATGCAAAATTAATATTAGGGTTAAGGGTTTATGTGTATTATATAATTTTATTACACTCTTTATAAAGAGTGTATGTATAAATTAATATTAGGGTTAAGGGTTACCTACTCATCCATATTCTGACAAACAAACTTTCATTATTAAAAATTTCAAGGAAATAATTTTTGTAGACGTAAGAAAAATATACTTATTCGTATATCTTTCTTACATGTATACTATTTTTTTCTAACTACATTGCGAGCGGGAATTGAACCAGAGTCCACTGTGTAGTAGTCATGTTTTAATTACTACATAAATCTATCAGCTTATAAATAAAACCAGGATATTATGTAAAAAAATGTATAGTCTTCCGAATCAGAACTGCTTCCTGTGTCTGTCGTTTCCGATTCACTGTCGTCGCCGTATTTATGAAAAATAACTCGTCAGTTATTCGATCTTTATTCCAATATTCCTCTTCAAGCCGTTTAACATGATTGACTTCCTTTCGTCAGTCATCTGGAGTTATTGACTCCGACGCCTCCAACGTCAGAGCTTCAATGCGACTTTCCAACTGCTACACATTCTTTTTTGACACCCTCGTCTTTACCAGGTTCCAGATGTACTCAATGGGGTTGGGGTCGCAGTTGTAAGGTGCTAATCTAACGACTTCATGGCCATTGACAGCTAATAAATTGTCAATTTTATAATTTTTCGGCGGTCTGTGCCGTTTAATTAATACAGTTCAGGTTTTGTACTGTCGTTGGGAAAGTCGATGTTGTGATCTTGTAGCCACTCAACAATCAACTGTTTTTTATTGTTCATACTTGGTGGCCTATTCTCATCCCTACTGTGATAAGGGGCGTTGTCCATCACAATTTTGGAGTTGCGTGGTATGTTGGGTACTAATTTTTCTGTAAGCCACTTGGTGAAATTCTCAGCATTCATTTGATCATAGTAATCCCCCGTTTTGGTATCTGCTTTAAACATTAAAAGGGCATTGTCAACAAAACCGCTTTAACTTCTTTATCTATCGGCGGCCGGGGCTGTCGTTCCATCTCACTCCATCGGTTGCTGTTTGCCAACATTTTTCTACCGTGTAGTGTGCGTGTATCCACGTTTCGTCGAGATATATAACGGGTCTTTTGTCTTTTATTTTTCACCAAGCGAGTAATTTTCTTTCATACGTCGTAAATATTTAGCCCTCCACGCTTGAATATGGGGTCTTTAAATTGGGGCCAGTCTTTTTTGGTAGCATCGCTTAAATTGGTAGCCTAAATCACATTTAATTATTTTTCTTAATGTAGTTTCACTACCAGTATAATTAAGGTCTACTTTTGAAGCCGCCAAGATTTTGCGCATTGTGAGTATTTCTCTCCTCAC
Organism: Sesamia nonagrioides; assembly: GCA_017933935.1. NCBI lineage: Eukaryota > Metazoa > Arthropoda > Insecta > Lepidoptera > Noctuidae > Sesamia > Sesamia nonagrioides. The sequence continues at coordinate 1,112,174 of JADWQK010000275.1, read as the reverse complement.
CGTATACATTGAATCTATAATATTTCTTAAAGCTGTTAAGGAAAACCCGTTGATATATTTCTTCTTTTGTCTTTTTCCTTTAATAGAAGTTCTCATTTTGCTGCCACTGGCTGTTGCTGACTCATGCTCTCGTATCAATTTCGTCACAGTATTTTTTGCAACGCCTGTGGCACATGCCACACACTCCGTGACTTTGATAGAATTTTGCAAAATATTTTTAATAACTATAAGCAGTTGCTTCGGTATTAAAATGTCCGAAGCACTTTTTAAAGCACGGTTTATACTTTCAAGAACTAACTTACAGTCCTCTTTCTCTTTAACAAAATAATTGTCCACTTTAATTATAATTTCACGAGCACGACTATTAATTAATTTCTTACTCATTTTAACGAGTAACAGCTAACAAAACTAAACAACAAAACTCAAAAACAACAATAAAACAGGATAACAAAAACAAAAAGCTAACAAAAATATTCGATGTGCGTAAGTGGGTAAGCGCGGACTGAACTTGCGAACGGTACCGACGGTGCGAGTTCGACTACGTCACCAAGATGGCCGCCAATCGCAATATCATCGTGCGGGGCTAGTACACAAACCTGCCAGTCTCTTAAACACAATTACAAGCCAAAACCACCAACATCCGTAAAACAACGCCCTACTAAATCTATAACAATTTATAGGACCATTTTCATTTGCATACAAAGAAATTCATCCTTATAACCTAGTGCATAAGAATTATAATCCTGGATTTTAAACGTGACTGTGCCACTTATAAAGACCTTGGGATTTGAAAGTGCTCGCAGTAACCGGAACATAAGTGTACTTACCCGTATTACGTTCCAGGAAAAGTCGAGAACATTAAAAGTGATATTTTATAACCTTCATCATTATTGTGGTTATGGGATCTCATGTAGTTGACTTAGGACATGCAACATTCTTCAAATTGTAACTGATTCTGATCCATGTTTTTATTATACAGTATGTTAAATAACAGAGGGCGTTCCCTTAAACTCGTTAATATATATCATTAATAGATTAAAATAAAAATATCAGCATAGAAAAATAAGCATAAAAAATCCGAATAAAAAAAAAATTCTAATTGGAAATAAATTTGAAACCTCCTGTTTTAAATCAAAATAGTAGTCGTCATGTATAAATAAATTGCGACGTTGCCGTCTTTCATGTTCGCGTGTACAGTGTGTTTCTTTTACATGTCAATTTAAAAATTTTATTGAATATTTTCTTATTGGAAAAAATTTTAAAACATTTTGTTTTCCAATGCATATATTTTTTTTAGCATGTATGTATGCTATACTATGTCGGGTTAACGGGAACGCCCTCTGTTAGTTAACATACTGTATAATTCCAAAGACATTAAAATATCTTAAACCTCTTTGTATAATTCACAATGTAAATTGTGTAGGTAATTATCTAATAAACAATATCGATTTATTCCATACGTAGGTCTGCCTACAAAGTGTCTAATCACGGTGTAGTAGGTAGTTAGGGTAATTTCGCGCGTCCATCGCCCAATTCGCGTCCATTTTTTAAATAAATCCTTGAAAATAAGTAAACTAATACACCAATCAAACTAACAAAGATACCACTAGTACCCCAATGTATAAGAAGCACGCACGTCGCACACATGGACAAAAGTTCCGTATGCCAAAAAATCCCAATAGAAATAATAAAAAAGTAATAAAACTAAAACCCAACTACGACAAAAAACGACGCTGAAAAAGTATAAAACAAGATTTTCAGAATACTGAACTGAACAAAGTTGCTAATGTAGTTGCAAGGAAATGGACACAGTAGACTCTACCAAGATGCCTTCGTTGTAAATTGACAATAATGCCATACAATACTATTCTGAAGTATACAATATTCACCATGTAGAGATAAATTTTCATGTTTGGAAAGACGTAGTCACACGTTGTTAAGGTGCTATGGTAGGTAGGTATATGTAACGTGTGACTTGGTGAATACTGTATACTTCAGAATAGTATTGTATGGTATTATTGTCAATTTACAACGAAGGCATCTTGGTAGAGTCTACTGTGTCCATTTACTTGCAACTACATTAGCAACTTTGTTCAGTTCAGTAGTCTGAAAATCTTGTTTTATACTTTTTCAGCGTCGTTTTTTGTCGTAGTTGGGTTTTAGTTTTATTACTTTTTATTATTTGTACTATTTTGGTGTTAAAGTGTATTTGTGGCGCATAATATTAACAAAAGTTAAATTGATGAACTAAAAACTAGGTACTTGACATATTACATCATTTACATCTACACGCACATATAACAACATAAGCCCGAAGGCATATAGTGCAGAGGACATTTTTATGGGAGTTTTAGCTAGTTATCAAACTGTTTCCGCCTTCACCGCGTGGAGTTACTCCCAGCTTATGTCGTTTTCATTAGTGCATTACATATTCTATTAATGTTCACACTGCTCTACATTGCATTAAGCGATTCACAGTTCGCGTGATCCGCGCTTTACTCTTATCTATCTATACTAATATATAAAGCTGAAGAGTTTGTTTGTTTGTTTGTGCGCGCTAATCTCAGGAACTACTGGTCTGATTTGAAAAATTATTTTTGCGTTGGATAGCCTATTAATCCAGGAAGGCTTTAGGCTTATAGGCTTAAGGCTTATATAACATCCCGCTATGACCAATAGGAGCAGAGCAGTAACAAAAAATGTTTCGAAAACGGGAGCTAACGCAGCCGTACATATTGCCAATAGGAGCTGAGCATGACTAATTCCACGCGAACGAAGTCGCTGGCGGCCGCTAGTACTAATATATAAAACTGAAGAGTTTGTTTGTATGTTTGTTTGTTCGCACTAATCTCGGGAACTACTGGGCCGATTTGAAAAATTCTTTTTGCGTTGGATAGCCCATTAATCCAGGAAGGCTTTAGGCTATATAATATCATATCATATCATATCATCATCATAATATATAGAGCTGAAGAGTCTGTTTGTTTGTTCGCGCTAATCTCGGGAACTACTGGTTCGATTTGAAAAAATCTTTTTGCGTTGGATATCCCATTAATCCAGGAAGGCTTTAGGCTGCATAACATCACGCTGCGAAAAATAGGAGCTACTACCATGCGAACGAAGTCGCTGGCGGCGGCTTGTTGCTCATATTTAACAGCATTCCTGTAATTATGTACAAGCATAAAGTACTCGTGAAGCTCTTTCACGTGATACCAAACACGGTATATTTAATTTAATTTTATATTAACATAGTAGTTTTTGTCCGCTAGAGGGCGCAATACTAAATTTCGTGACAAGCTTTATAGCTCACAACTAACAGAATATCAAGGCCCTTCTAATGGTTCTACAGTGGTCTTATTCTGATAAGTAGTAAAGAAGATAGGAACGAAAAGATGTGAATTATATGCAACCAGCCCATGAATACAGGTAAGGTCACAAGCAAATGCTAGCAATATATATATATATATATTCAAAATCTACAAGTAAAGCGCTTTCAAATGATACCAAACACGGCATATTTGTCTTAACTTATTTTTTTTACTCTGTATGTTTTGTCCGCTAGAGGGCGCCACATTAGATTTTGTGAAACCCCATATAGCCTATAACCAGCGGACAGTTAAGACGCTTCTAATGGTATGTCATTTGTCGAATTCTGATAAGTAGTTTAGAAGTTACGTGGGAACAGATGAACATACATACATACATACATACATACATACATACATACATACATAGCCTGTCAAAATCATAACCCTCCTTTTGCTTTGCCGTAGTCAGGTAAAAATTAATCCCGGCTGTTCATCAAGGATGCGCGCGCGTGCGGGATTTTAAGATAAAAAATAGTGTGCAGGAGTAAGTTCGATAGTAAGTTTTTCATTGTTTAATGTGAATTTTAGAATGCATAGCTGTTTCTAGACTTTTATAATGAAAAAAGGAATACTATTAATTATAATTTGTTAATGTTTTTTACATTTAACGAATAAAATAAGGTGGACGCGAATTTATTTACAAAGGAACACCAACAGCTTCTGTATACAAAATAACAAATAAAGTAGTTGTGAGTAAAAGGCTTATACAGTTGCCAATAACAGGTGAACCAACATTCATAAGTAGTAACTTAAACTGAATACATGTAAGTATTAATATTAGCTGGAAATACTATACAAAGACAATAACAAGGTTAGACTTGTACTTAAGTAAAAAATAAAAGGAATACAAAGCTAAAATTACACATGAGATCAAAAATTTGAATAAAACTTAAACTAAGAAACTTACAAAATTAAATACAGAGAATAACTTAAAACATACAAGAAAAAGATTGCAAATGTATACCAACAAACAGACAAAAATATTATTTAAGAGCTTTTTGACTTAGAAAAAAACGCTTGAAGGTTTTTATAGTGTTGTGGTAGATGTCAACATCTGGGTTTGATTTTATGAAGCAATTTATCTCTTTGCTAAGCCTATTGAGAGGTGAATTTTGTCCTATATTTGTGTTGGAAGCTTTAGTGTGGAATAAATGGGTAATGGGATATCTGGGTATTCTATAGGGGACTTCTATAGGCGGGTTCCACACTACGCTGGCAAATTCAAGGTGACTACGGACCAATGCGTTATATAACACAATCTTCGTTCTTACCAGCTCAAATCCCTTAGTGCTTCTCTTAAGAAATCCTAGTAGCCGTGCCGATTTTTTTTTTTATAAGCCGATGGATGCGGGCAGCGCAAGACCGGTCAGCGTGGAAAGCCTTGGGGGAGGCCTTGTCCAGCAGTGGACATCTATAGGCTGAAGAAGAAGTGCCGATTTCGTAACAATGTTATCAATATGCTTATGAAGTTGAGTTTACTATCCATAGTGATACCAAGATCGTGGACCTCATTTACAGTTTCTAATAACACTCCGTTTATATTATATGAGACGGCACTGGATTGCTTTTTCCTTGAGAAACGTATATGGCTACATTTACGTATATTAAGTTTCATGTGATTAAGGTTGCACCAGTGTTCTATTATATCCAAATCTTCCTGAATTAGGGTAGTATCTTCATTTGAAGTTATAATTTTATAAATTTTGAGATGGTCAGCAAACATTAGATATTTACAATGATAGATTAATGTCTAATGTCTTTAATGCGCTAATGTCGTTGATGAACAATAAGAACAAAACCGGTGCAAGATGAGAACCCTGAGGAACTCTTGAGTCAGCATAATATGGATAGGATTCGTAACCGTTAACAAGAAGAGTCTGCGATCTATGAAGCAAATAAGATTTGAACCAGTTAAGAAGTGAACCATGTATGCCATTATACTCTAACTTGGACAGTAATAGAGAATGGTCAACCCTGTCAAACGCACTGCTGAAGTCCGTGTACACGGCATCAACTTCTAGTCTTTTGTCAAGAGCTAGAGTCACATCCGACACAAACTCGACGAGGTTTGTTTCTACACTGCGTCCAGCTTTAAAGCCATGCTGACTTGGTGAAATAATTCTGTCAATGTGGCGAGTAATAACTGGACAAACAAGAGACTCGAATATTTTAGAATAACACGATAATATTGAAATTGGGCGGTAGTTTTGAACATTCGCAGGATTTCCTTTTTTAAAAACCGGGACAATTGTTGCGCTTTTCCATACTTCAGGGAATATTCCTGCAGCAAGAGAAGAATTGAAAATAATCTGCAATGGTAGGGCAAGTTCGTGATAGCAGCGTTTTAAAAACAAGGGTGGTATACAATCAGGTCCAGCACCTTTGGAAGCATCTATGAGTTTTAGCTTGTTAAGAATTTGTTTTCCTGTTAATTTAATAGTGCTTAAGACCGAGTCAATACCAGAAAAAACATTAGCAGTGTTATAAGAAGTTGCTGGTTGCAAGATTCTCCGCGAAGTTGTTTATCTTTAATAAATCTCCAGAAAGCTTTAGGGTTTTTGGGAATGTCGTTTTCAATTTTACATTTGTATGTACAGGGTGGCGCAATAGAACGTGCATATTGCATCATCTTTTTTTGCGGGGTAGAAGGGGCGTGGGCGAGGGGAGACCGATATCGTTGGGTAGCGCGGTTCATGAAGTTTTAGTCACTATGAGTCACTTCGACGGGAAGCGTCGCGCATTTTGCGTACGCGCATTTTACGAAAACTCTCGTTCGTACGTAGTTGTCAGGCGACTATTTTGTTCTGAGTATGGTGTACGGCAAATTAGGGAGGCTCCGAGTGCTAATTTAATTAAAATCTGGATAAAGCGGTTTGAAGAGACTGGATCGACGTTTAAACCACACGCAAAAGGTCGTCCACGCACATCTAGGACCGAAGACAATATTGAGAGTGTTAAGCAGTCGGTACGAGAAGATCCACAAATGTTTACTCGCAAGAGATCGTCTGTCCTAAACATATCGCGACGAAGTTTGCAACGAATTTTAAACTTGGATCTTAAATTGCATCCATACAAGCTGCAATTAACTCAAGAATTGAAAGACTCTGACTTCATAGCACGGCTCACATTTGCTAATGAAATGCTCAATCGGTTTTCAAATTTTGTAAACATCCTTTTCTCTGATGAGGCACATTTTCATATGAATGGGTTCGTAAACCGCCAAAATTGTCGTTATTGGAATAGTGAGAATCCCAGACTCAAACATCAAAAACCGTTACATAGCCCTAAAGTGACAGTTTGGGCCGCAATCTCTGCCAAAGGAATAATTGGTCCTTATTTTTTGAACACGCACGGGGGCAAAACATCACTGTTAATACCGAACGCTATGTTGCGATGTTGGAAGGTTTTTTGGCCCCAGAACTTGAAAATTCAAGAATAAAGAACTCTAGGACTTGGTTCCAACAAGAGGGAGCTACCAGTCACACATCAAATGACTCCATGGTGGTTGTGAAGCAGATGTTCCCTGGCAAACTGATTTCGAAAAGAGGTGATATCCCATGGCCTCCGCGCAGTCCAGACTTGACGCCTCCTCACTTTTTTTTGTGGGGATACCTCAAACACAAAGTCTACACCAATAATCCGAGAAACATCAGTCAGCTCAAGGAGAATATTCGTGGTGAAATGGCAGCAATCACACCAGAACTACTTAAGAAAGTTTTCGGTAATTTCCGTTTGCGGTTAGAGGAGTGCCAACGTAGAGAGGGTCATCATTTAGATGATGTTATTTTTAAAAAATAAACTTCAGTTATCACTTAATAATTGCTTAGTTTTATTTTAACTATACCTTTTGTATTTATTTTTTAATAATTATTTTAAAAATGCACGTTCTATTGCGCCACCCTGTATTATAACATTGATTTAATAGAGTATGACAACGACTACGAAGTAACTCAAAAGTAGTTTATCACGGGGATTATCGTATTTACGGTATTTTTGCCTAAATTTCTCTTTTTCACTTAGGGTTCTAATAAGTGAGTCTGAATACCAAGAGGGATATTTAGACTTCCTACTTACATATTTAGGTACATAATTGTAAATAGCGATCTGTAGTATACCGTAAAAGGCGTTAACCATTTCATTAGCATCCATACATTCATGAAAGGTATCATGCCAATTTGTATTTTTAAGATTTTGATTTTAAGAGGTTTTGATTTGGGTGTAATCTGCTTTATAAAAGTTGTAGCCTGAACGATATTTTGTTTTTAACTGTTTTAAGTTCGAAAACGGAATAGAAATTAGGATATTCGGGTGGTGGGAGTCTAATTTGCTTAGCAGATCGTTGGGCTTAGTAACTGTTACATTCGATATGTTACTCAATACTAGATCTAAAATTTGGCAGTCAGCATTTAGAAAAGAGTTAAACTGATGAAGTGCATTGATTGACAGAAAGTCTACAAATTCTTAGTCTCCAAGAATCACAACATCGTCGACATTATTTAGTATGTTGTTAACATTATTCAAAAAGCATTGTAGATTGTCGAATTACTATATCAACTTTACAAAATTTCCACTTTGCGTCCGCAATGGACGCAGACTATACCTACAATGTATAAGAATAAACCAAATTGCGTCCACTATTTTCGTCGCCTATTTTGTAAAAATATGTACCTAATTTAAAATGAAATTATTATTATAATTCTTTTTTTTTTTTTAATTAATAGGTACTACATGTTTATGATTCTATTTTTAAATGAAAAGACAAAAGTGGTTTTGCTCTTTGTCCACAGACTATATTATTTTGTATGCCCTTACCACCTAACTATCGTATCACCTAACCATTATAACCTTCTTTTTTTTGCAGCAGGCAGCAGCCAAGGGTTTTTTAGCGAGGTGTCCTTCCTCTTAGCCCCACTCGTTTGCCCGGAGGCAAACGGGGCCCCCAGCTCCTCTCAATGAGGAGACCGGGTTGCCCGACGGTGACCCGGAGTTCGGGTCATGTCAGCCACCTCAAGTGGTGGCCGACCCGCCGCACGTGTGATCGCCGAAGCGGTCCCCGCATCTGGTTTTGGTCCGCACCGGTAAACCGGTAACCCCCATATCTGGGGGCCGTTCCCCTATCCGCGGATCCGCCACCTGGGGACGCGTCCGATGGCAGGCCAGAAACTGCACACGGAAAACCATTATAACCTAACCTAACCTAATATTGAGGACAAAAAGGCTTGGGCTTGAGCTGCGTCCGATTTCTATACAATGATTGTTCTTTGATTTTTCCTCTTGTAGTTTTAATATGTAATTGTTTATGTTATTTAGTCAAAGCCTGTATTACACACTATGTAGCCAAGCATATTGTACGTTACGGAATTGTATCGCTGACAGAGGTGTTCGGCACTTGTGCAGCTGCAGCTGCACAGGAGTTAAATTTTCCACAGATTCGGGAACACTGTTGGAGCTGCTGAACCTTGGACAAAACTATCTTAGCATTGTGTAGATTCAATTTCTTAGTATTGTATAATTGCATGGCAAACGTGTGAGCACAATGTACGAATGTGCTGTAAGGCATTTATTTGTTGGGTTAGTCTTTTTTATTGACTTAATTGTGCTCTGGCTGTTGAGAGTATGTCATGCTCACTCAAATGTCTCGCTGATGGTGGCGTGTGTTTTGGGTCATTGGGTTCCCTTCGATATGGTTGAGCTGAATGATGCTGATCCATACGTCATGTTCGTGAACGGACGCCGTCGGAGGGGACTGGTCATCTCTTAGCTGCCACGGCGTATTTTAATTTCTGAATTGATTTTTGTATGTTTTCCATAATGGACGCTCTCAGCGTACAATATATTTCTGCATCGTTCTCACGCGGTTGATTTCAACATGAATGATGTAATCAAATATTTGTAACAATAGCTTAAAAATTTAAAAGAGTGTCCATGGAGTTTCTTGCCCGTTCTTCTCCATAGGTACCTACTCTTTGGAATGGGCGACTAGCTTCATCTTATTGACTGACCGACCTTCTGACAATTCAAAAGTGCCTGTAACTGGTTTATTTGAAATAAATGATTTGATTTGATTTGATTTGATAACCCAACACCACCCATATTTCACAGCCAGCTGACGTTAGCGTATTTGAACCGTTAACACAATATTAGAAATCTAGAGTCCGCGCATTCCTATAGAAACCAGAAAATTTGAATTCTCAGCCGAAAGACGTCCATTGCTGGACATAGACCTCCCCCAAGGAACTCCACGACGACCGGTCCTGCGCCTCCCGCATCTAGCGGTTACCCTCGACCTTCACTAGGTCATCGGTCCACCTTGTCGGGGGCCTACCCAGCCTGCATCTTCCGGTGCGTGGCCGCCACTCGAGAACCCGTCGGCCCCATCGAGCATTAGTGTGCCCGGCCCAATTTAGTGTTGCAATTCTTAGGGCTATGTCGTCGGTTACTCTCGTTCTTCTGCAGATCTCCTCATTCCTGATTCGATCGCGCAGTGAAACCCCAACCAAGCATAGCTCTCTCCACTGCTCATTGAGTGACCTTCAAATAAGGCCTTCTTATAAGGCCCATTGTTAGCGACCACGTCTCAATTCCATACCTAAGTCATCACTGGCAACATACACTGGTCGAAGAATTTGTCTTGAGACATTGAGGTATTTCGGACAAGAAGATTCCACGTAGTTTCCCGAAAGCAGCCCAGCCGAGTTGGATACGACGATTGACCTCTGAGTCTCCAATCTTTATAGGAGTCGGTACAACATGGACATTAGACATGACTTTCGTCTTGTCCATATTCATTTTAAAACCAACTCGCTCGGAGGCTCTATTGAGGTCTACGAGCATTGTACTCAGAGCATTGTTAAATGATGCATAGAAACCATGGAGCAATATTTGCTCCATGATAGAAACATCCAATAATGCCCGGCAACATCGAAAATGGGTCTTTACCCATTCGATGCTGATAGTCCAGCAGAGAAGAATTCTTTTTATTTTTTTAAAGTGATTTATAATGATAATAATAGTTATTTGTAATATTCATATCCTTAAATAAAAGAATTGTTAAAATACAACCTTTCTTTACATTTTTTTTTTAATATCACCCTTTTATTCTTTTTCTAAGCTGGTGGACGCTAAATGATCCACGGGTGGACGCAATTTGGATTTTGTGGACGCAAACTGGGTAAAACGCCTAATTCTGATGTTTAACCTATTTAAAAAAATGCAAGGTGTTTGAAACAAAACTGGAAGTTAATCTTAAAATAGACTATATAATCAACCCATTAAATACTTTTGTCATACTAATTAGTGCTGAGCTGAGATATTTTTACTAAGGCCGTCAAACTTGCTAACTGCACTCCCCTATAGTGAAATTAAATTATAATAAATTATTCTTCACTACTGTAAATCATAAGTAGACGTGAAATAGCGTGGAAACGCTAGACTTAAGTAATAGGTACCTAGGTACTTATAATTATGTTTTTTACATTAAAGTGACAGATTTGTAAATAAGTATGTCTACCTAATATTGTAATGTCTTTGTGATAACTGATAGATTATAATTTCAAAATCTTCGCTGCACCGTCTTACCTTTCACAAAATAGGTTCTAGCGGGCTCAAGAATAGTGCTGACTATTTTCTTTGGAAAAATATTCCGAAGAAAAAAAATTTTTGGTACGTTAATGATATCTCCAGGCTGATTGCCGGATGCCAGTAAGTTTAAAGAACAAGGTTTTAATTAAATAGGTAATTAAGGATGTACTTATTCTATTACTTTTGCGCGAGCTTACATATCTACTTATTTACAAAATTGATAAAGATGGTGTGAGATAACGATAAACTTAACAATCCATTGTTCACAATCAGCTAAAATGTATATTAAATATCTTAAATAAACACAAATAAGAAAGACAAAACAAAACAAACTAAACTAAATTAATTATTTTCTACTAAACTATCTAATTATCTTCTGAATTAGAAAGAAACAGATGCAATAAACTTTTTATTTGTTTAAGTTTGTGAATCCGGTTTAAAAAAGTAAACGAGTACCGAAGATACCTATTTTTTTTAAATAAAGAAAAATTGCCCAAAAGAAACGGGTCTGGTTTTATTGGTCGGGCTGATACTGAGCGCCCACTCCCAGCCGCTATCCCACTACTGCCCGATGCGGAGACTTTTGGCTGCTGAGTTTCCTCCCTGGCCCGGTCCGCCTCTCCTTAGGAGACCTGCATCCCCCGGACTCCTCCAGGGGATCCATATCTACACCGGGCTTAGTGTGGACGTCCAGTCAACATGGGCCACTCAGCACCAGGACCCCCGACCTCAAACCATCCTCCGATCCCGACCTCCGAGAAGCCGGATTACAGGAGACGCCACGCTCCCAGTCGAAAGAACGTTTGTAATTGTTACATAGTTTCTATTAAATCACCGTTAATTCAAATCTTTTATACTAACATATTTTCGTTTAACAACTTTTTACATTCTCTTAATCATTTATAAATTTGAGATTATAATTTTTTCGACATTTTCACGATTTTTTTGTAAAATTACTTACAAACTGTTAGCGCCATCTATCAACAATATATCCAATCAGCTGTAGAGTACTCTGAAAGATAATTGTTAAAAGTAAGATAAAGATGGCGTTACTTGCAATGTTTAAAATTCAATTAACATTTTATTTATTATTTAATTGCATTAGTTATTAGACAAATTTTAATAAATGTGACTGAAAATTAATGCTCGAAATCGAATAAATCACAAAATTTTAGTATCACAAAGTTTTTAAAATTGAAACTGAACCAACTCCGACTTTGACAACCGTCACAGGTCACAGCTGTTCAATTTGTTTCTTTTGTTTGAAAACTCAAATAACGTTGCATTTTGAATATTTGAAGCAGTATCCATTTTATCCCAACCAAAAAGATCTCGATTAATTTGTGGTTTGCCACCATGGAATCCGCTAGTTTGTTAAACTACCAAAGGTAAAAGTGGTACCACTAACTTTTTTCTTTCTTCCTATTTTGAACTTGCGCGCTATAATGTATTGATTTTCCTTCTCAAAGTAAGAACGATGTAAATAAATCATAAAGCGGACCTTTAGCATTTTCTTAGCATTTAGTTTATCAAGCAAGCTTTCAATCGGAGTTTTATGTGTTTAGAATACCTGATGTATTGTGTGTTCTAGGAATCGTGTCGGGAATTCGCCTAGCTTGACCCCTGTGAAGCCTAGACTCGGTAAATTTGTGGATGTTTACTCGCCCGAGCATCTAAATATAACACCTCGACCAGTAAGTAATATATGTATATATAAACTAGAATTCAATAAGTTGTTTGAATGATTAATGAAAAGTTTTGGTATATTTTCTAGAAATCAAAACTCACGTTCACTGAAGCCAGGGATGATAGTTCAAATTTTCATACCCCTGAAAAGTTTCCTGAAGTTGAATTTAAATGCAGGTAAGTGTATATGTATACACATTCATTAAATGTATGAACTATCCCTCTTCTAAGGTTCCCAGATATTTGATCTTCATAAACATGATATATAAAATATGTCTGCAGTCAGTTGTTATGGTGAAATGATAACAAAAACAACTTTTATGTTGACCAAAAAAGCGTTAATCCCATAATTTCTTCCAGAACTGCAAAAACCCTGCGCCGTCACCGGAATGTGTTCAGAAAGTGTTCCTTTGAAGGTAACCAAAGCTTCCCGCGCCTGAGTCGCAAGGTGGGTAGCGTACCCATGACCATGGAACTGGAGACACCCACAAAACTGAAGCAAGCTGTTGATCTTGTTAGAGGTATGTATAATAGTTAATAGTTCTGCTTATTGATATTGTTTGCACCAGTGAAAAAAAGGATTAATATAACTCAATTACTCTCGCTTTCAATTTATTACCAGACACAGAATATACTTTATTGTATGTCAAAATTGCATTCCGCTGGATTCAAGTCATGCATGTCTATGAAAGTATGTGGAGTGTAGATTACATCTAGAAATGGAAGACAAATCAATTCTGAATGTTGTCCACAGTGGATGGGCCAAATGGGCTCAGATTCAACACATCCCTAGCAACTGAAGTTGCAGGGTCCCCGGCACCGTCTCAGACTGAACGCCTGCAACAGGCTATCAACCCAAGCAAGGCTGTCTTCACCATTGAACCAAACACTTCTAAGGTAAGGAGCAATGATGAAACAAGCTTCAGCTTTAAAAAAAAAGTATGTTATACTTGTATTTATACTAGTTTTTACTTATAGGAACTGAGCATTACCCATGGGTTTTGTGTAGGGTAAAGGTCTTAGCCCACTTACACGACTCTGCACCCACCCGGTAAAAAGAATATAAGTAATTTAAATATGGGGTTTATATTGTACTAGCTTTCCGCCCGCGGCTTCGCCCGCGTGGAGTTCGGTTATATCGCGCTTTTTAGATTTCCCTCAGGAACATAAAAATTTTCCGGGATAAAAGGTAGCCTATGTTCTTTCTCAGGGTCTAAAGATTGTCTGTCCCAAATTTCATCAAAATCGGTTGAGAGGTTTAAGCGGGAAAGCGTAACAGACAGACAGACAGAGTTACTTTCGCATTTATAATATTAGTATGGATTAAGAAGTAGTCGGTGCTCTTCAAACTTTTTCCATAAATAAATTTAAAACAGTGATTTTAGTGTTGAAAATAGAAACAATGTGTAGATAAAGTGATCTGACTACTGTGTTATTGTTATTCAGTGCTAAAATTAACTAAAAACACCATAAAATTGAAAACAAAACTCAATCATAGTGAAAAAAATCTACCCTCTTAAATTAATTAAATTCAATTGTTGTCATTTAATGTTTGTTACGAAAAGGGGGACAAAATTCTTGAACTCACGTCAATATGGATGCTGTAAACCAGCCCACCACCCAAAACAAACCAGATAATAAAAAGCTAACACAGCAAATATTTCACCCAAGCCTTTTCAATAGACAACGAGCTAATTCACTAAGTGAAATTTCAACCATGTCAGAACCACCGAGAGAAATCGCCACTCAAAGTACATCAAGCCAACAAGGCACTGTATCCCCTCCATCCTGGCAAAGAGTACCAAGTGCCAGAAACCCGAAACGCAAAAAGTCATTGACTCGCCAGATGGAATAACCACCACCAACATGTTCAACCAGCTACCAATCGACCTAACAGAAGAGCCCACTACAATCAAAAAACCAGTGGAAAAAAAACCTAGCAAGCCTCCACCCATAATACTGTATGGTATAAAAGATGTCAACAAATTAACTGAACTCGTGGAAACTGTTGCAGACAAAAGCTCATTCACATATCGGATTACAAACGGAAACCAACTGAGAATCAACACCCTAGATACGGAGGCCTACAAAAGAATAATCACCAAATTCCGTGAAAGTGGCTTAATTGGTCACACATTCAACAAAAAGGAAGAACGACTCTGCCATATTGTGATTCGGAACCTTCACCACACAACACCCGAAAGTGAGATACAGGAAGAAATTGAAAAAACTGGAAACACTGTGGTTGGGGAAATTATCAATTCCAGATATGGTCCTGAGAAAAAACCTACCTCAACATTCTTTGTAAATCTTCTACCTAGTCAGAGCAACAAGGCAGCTAAAGAAATAAAATACATCTACCATCAGTCGGTAACTATAGAGGATCCCAAGAAGAGAAATTCAATCGTACAGTGCCAACGGTGTCAGCAATATGGACACACAAAGAATTACTGCATCAGACCTTCTCGCTTTGTGAAATGCGCGAAGGCACATAAAACGTCTGACTGCCCAAAGCGGGATAGAAATACACCGGCTCAATGTGCACTGCGTCAAGGCTCTCACCCAGCAAACTACATACAAGGGTTGTGAGGTATATAAAGAAATACTTGCCAGGAAAATTAATAAATACGGTCATCGAAGAGCTGAAAGGCGTGTTATTGTAAAAGACATCCCAGATATAAATCCTCCAAGAAATTCTCCCCAGCAATATTTCTCCATTGAAAATGAACCACTCTCTTTCGCCCAAGCTACCAGAAGTGCGCCAAACAAGCTTAACACAGAAAATCGCATACCAAATGTAAATCACAACCTAACCGCATTAGAAACTCTCCTCACCAAACAAAATGAGAAGTTCGACTTAATCCTACAACAAATGAGTACTCTAATGAGTCTCATAACTACGCTCATAACCAAACTACAAGGTTAACAGGCCTTGGGGTTAAGACTGGCTACTTGGAACATAAATGGACTCTCGCCCAATAAAGATGAGCTCAAGTTGCTAATGGCCGAGCAAAAACTAGATATAGTGCTAATATCCGAGGTACACTGCACAGACAAAAGTAGTGTCAAAATCAAAGGTTTACATATACCACAAACCTGACGGCACTGGTCATGCAGGGTCAGCTATTATTATTCGGGACAAAATAAGGCACCACTTACTGCCTCAATATAAAACCAACCAAATACAGGCCACTACAGTCGCAATACAAGACACATGTGGACACCTTAAAGTCTCAGCTGTTTACTGTCCGCCAAAGCATCGAATAGACTCAGACCTATTTTCTCACTTCTCAACCTTAGGCAATCGCTTCATAGCGGGAGGCGATTGGAACTCTAAGCACGTCCATTGGGGTTCAAGACTAAATACAACTAGGGGAAAGCAACTGAAGTTAAGTGTTGATAACAATAACTTACGTATAATTGCACCATCAGAACCTCCTAACTGGCCAGCTGATCACAACCGAATTCCGGACATACTTGACTTCTTCCTAACAAAAGGACTCTCTAAACAGTACATGAAGATCGAGTCATGTGCAGATGGGTCATCTGATCACACCCCAGACTTACTAACTATCAGCTCTACTATAATTGAAGTCGAGAAACCCACAATATTATACAACCAGCATACTGACTGGCCCGCCTTCAGGGAACACATTAATGAAAACCTGGATCTAAACATCAGACTCAAAGAAGCAGAGGAAATTGAAACAGCAGTAGTGCATTTTACTAATCTTGTACAAGTTGCCGCGTGGAGAAGCACACGTACTACTGAACATAGGAGCCAGCCCACAAACGTACCAATGGAAATTAAGGTCATTATCCAGGAGAAACGTAGACTACGCAGAGTTTGGCAACTGAGCCTTCATTCCCAAGACAAGGCTGCCCTTAATAAAGCCATTGTAGAATTGAAGGGAGCTATAAAGAACGCCAACAACTTAACCATGCAAGCGAAGTTGGAGTCCCTTACTGCCACTAAAGCCAGCAGCTACTCGCTCTGGAAAATCACTCGTTCTTGTGACAGACCTAACGTGCCAAAAACCCCAATAAAAAAGGGAAACGATTGGGCTAGAACAAGCCAGGACAAAGCGAACTTGTTTGCAGATCATCTAACAAGCTTATTCAAACCTAATATAACACTAGACAACTCATCAGAAGAATATGTTGATCTCATCCTAAAACAAGACCTTCAAATGGACCTACCCCCTAGACCTGTGTCGCCCGCGGAAGTCATAAAAACGATCAAACGGCTAGACAGTAAAAAGGCACCTGGATACGACTTGATAACCAAAGAAGTTTTGCTGGAACTACCGAGAAAGGCTATTGTGTTCATCACCATCATCTTCAATGCTATGCTACGAATAGGGTACTTCCCGAGTGCCTGGAAAGTCTCGGAAATCATCATTATTTATAAGGCTGGAAAACCAATGACCGAAAAAACATCCTATAGACCTATCAGCTTGTTGCCTACTCTGTCCAAGGTACTGGAAAAGATGATACTCCGCAGAATTATGCCTGAGCTTTTAGAGTACAAAGTGATACCAGACCACCAATTCGGCTTTAGAGAACAACGCCATGGCACAGTGGAACAAGCCCACAGAGTATGTGACGTCATAAGAAGGTCTTTGGAACAAAAAGAATACTGCTCATCAGCGTTTCTGGACATCCAGCAAGCATTCGATAAGGTCTGGCACAAAGGCCTATTATGTAAGATCAAGCAAAAAATTTCCCACTCATACTTTGCAATATTTGAATCATACCTCGATGATCGCATATTTTATGTTAAAGAAGGTGAAGCTACTTCTGGGCTTCAAGGAATTGATGCTGGGGTACCACAGGGATCTGTTCTCGGTCCCATGCTCTATACATTGTACACTGCTGATCTACCGCTGAATATTGCAGACGACACCGCTATATTAGCAAGTAATAAAGACCCAAAACTAGCATCAGAGAACTTGCAGAAGGGCCTTAACAAAGTAAATGAATGGCTCAAAAAATGGAAAATAAAGGCTAGTGCTACGAAGTCAGTACAGGTGACGTTCACCTTAAGAAGAGGAGACTGCCCACCTGTAAAGTTGGGCCAGTGCACTCTACCTCACAGCGACCATGTTAGATATCTTGGTTTACATTTTGATCGTAGACTAACCTGGAAGTACCACATCAAATGTAAAAAACAGGAGCTTCAGCTAAAGTTTAACAACCTGTACTGGATGCTAGGAAGGAACTCGAGACTCTCTTTGGACAATAAACTCCTAATATATAAAGTTATTCTAAAGCCCATCTGGACATAAGGTCTGCAACTGTGGGGCAGCACAAGCGATTCCAACATAAATATCCTCCAACGCCAACAGAACATGATCCTGAGAGCAATTGCAGGGATACCATGGTACATCACCAACAATGAGGTTCACGAGCACGTTGAAATGAGAACAATCAAAGAGGAAATTCGGAGTCTGGCAACTAAATACAAAGAGCGGTTAATCCATCACCCTAACGAACTCGCTCGCCAACTCACCATGGACCAGTATCATGTGAGACGGCTAAAACGTCATCATATCCTAGAGCTAGAAGACCGGCAGTAGCTCTGAGTTACAGATAAGTGATGCTTCTAATGGGAAGCCACTCCACATGACAGCAAACTTAGAACAGATTTGCTCATAGCTTTAGGGCTGATTGCAAATACACGCAAAAAAAATATGGGCTTTAAATATTGCTCTTCACTACATACTATAAAACAAAGTCACTTTCTGTTTCCCTGTGTCCCCTTGAATGATTAAATCTTTAAAACTACGCAACGGATTTTGATAGTTTTTTTTTTAATAGATGGAGTGATTCAAGAGGAAGGTTCATATTATGTATAATGATATCCATTAAATTGCAGAGAAATACTATTATTTTTGAGGCTTACGCGTTTGCAGTGAAACGCTGGCTGAACCCTACGATATTTTTTTTTTTTTTGGGACAAACCCGCCACACTGTTCCCAACCCACTGCAACTCCTGAAAGCCAGAATCAACAGTGGAGACCGCCAGAAAAACGCCGAGCAATGAAGCTCGACGAGTCCCGGAGAAACGTTTCAACTGTCTTGGGTCCCGCAACGAAATTAATCAGAAAAGAATAGCGGAGGAGTAAGAAAAAAGATATTTTTTCCACTTCCCTCCATAATAAGCAGGAGACAGAACAGAACTAGGCCAATCGGCACAAAGGGACATTATTGCAACTGGGAGAAGCCCAGATTGCCAAGCACCACGGAATAACATTTGATCAAGTAATGGGTCCTACTAAGTAGGTATTTGCTGTTACAATTGATTCCAATAATAGGTATGGCAAAAGCGCCTGAACGCACGGAAATTAGTTCTAGTTTCAACAAGGTCCGTATAATAAACAACTCCGGATGTAACTTGTACACTATCCAACATAATATTGCGTTCATTCTGCCAAAGAATACACTCCCACAAGATGTGATGTGCGGACTGTTCAAATTCACAGTTTGATGTAGAACACTGACACAAAGGCGAAGGAACAAGTTTAAAAGAATACAGTTCACTTTTAAAGTTGCCATGACCTGTGAGAAATTGGGCAACGCAGTGGTCAACCTCCAGCCATGTCTTAGCCAGCCGATCGCCAACGGATGGAAAGAACAGATGGAGGTGCCGGCCCTTGATGGAATTATCCCACCTACTTTACCATTCGGATAAGAGGTCCTCCCAGACGTCAGTCTGAGGTTTAAATAATCTAGAAATTCTATTGAGGTCGCGTTGTGTAACAAAGTTAGTGTCCATGGCCTCCACTCTCGCGGAGTAGTACATTGAAGCACGTCGCTGTACTTCAAGATTGACTGGAAGTACACCTGCCAGAACGGGTAAGGCTTCAGTACTGACTGTTCTATACGCCTTGCATAAAAATATCAATGCCAAACGTTGGCTTTGAAGCAGTTTACGTCCTAACTGATCCCTACGATATTTATCAAAAGAATGTACTAAATATTGTACACATTGAAAAGGTCTACAGAATAGTCCGCGATGGTATATGTTTATCTCTTATGGATATCCCACAATATATTTTTTTGTTGTTTTTTTTTTTTTTACGACAAAATCTGGCTGAGCGATTTTGACCAATACAGCATTAATATAACAACGCGTTCCGGGTGCTGATGGGACTGCCGCGCTACTGCAGCGCCTCGGCAATGTTTGCGGAGGCTGGTGGTTTGGGCTGGCTTTGCGGCCATCATGCGCAAATGGTGCGCTTCTATCTTATAAGCCCCGCACGATGATATTGCGATTGGCGGCCATCTTGGTGACGTAGTCGAACTCGCACCGTCGGTACCGTTCGCAAGTTCAGTCCGCGCTTACCCACTTACGCACATCGAATATTTTTGTTAGCTTTTTGTTTTTGTTATCCTGTTTTATTGTTGTTCTTGAGTTTTGTTGTTTAGTTTTGTTAACTGTTACTCGTTAAAATGAGTAAGAAATTAATTAATAGTCGTGCTCGTGAAATTATAATTAAAGTGGACAATTATTTTGTTAAAGAGAAAGAGGATTGTAAGTTAGTTCTTGAAAGTATAAACCGTGCTTTAAAAAGTGCTTCGGACATTTTAATACCGAAGCAACTGCTTACAGTTATTAAAAATATTTTGCAAAATTCTATCAAAGTCACGGAGTGTGTGGCATGTGCCACAGGCGTTGCAAAAAATACTGTGACGAAATTGAGACGAGAGCATGAGTCAGCAACAGCCAGTGGCAGCAAAATGAGAACTCCTACTAAAGGAAAAAGACAAAAGAAGAAATATTTCGACGGGTTTTCCTTAACAGCTTTAAGAAATATTATAGATTCAATGTGTACGGTGAGGAGAGAAATACCCACAATGCGCAAAATCTTGGCGGCTTCAAAAGCAGACCTTAATACTGGTAGTGAAACTACAGTAAGAAAAATAATTAAATGTGATTTAGGCTACCAATTTAAACGATGCTACAAAAAAGACTGGCCCTAATTCAAAGACCCCAAATTCAAGCGTGGAGGGCTAAATATTTACGACGTATGAAAGAAAATGACTCGCTTGGTAATAACAAAAGACCCGTTATTTATCTCGACGAAACGTGGATACATGCACACTAAACGGTAGAAAAATGTTGGCAAACAGCAACCGATGGAGTGAGACGGAACGACAGCCCCGGCCGCCGATGGATAATAGTTCACGCGGGAAGTTAAAGCGGTTTTGTTGACAATGCCCTTTTAATGTTTAAAGCAGACACCAAAACGGGGGATTACTATGATCAAATGAATGCTGAGTATTTCACCAAGTGGCTTACAGACAAAATAGTACCCAACATACCACGCAACTCAAAAATTGTGATGGACAACGCCCCTTATCACAGTAGGGATGAGAATAGGCCACCAAGTATGAACAATAAAAAACAGTTGATTGTTGAGACTTTCCCAACGACAGTACAAAACCTGAACTGTATTTATTAATTAAACGGCACAGACCGCCGAAAAATTATAAAATTGACAATTTATTAGCTGGCAATGGCCATGAAGTCGTTAGATTACCACCTTACAACTGCGACCTCAACCCCATTGAGTACATCTGGAATCTGGTAAAGATGAGGGTGTCAGAAAAGAATGTGGAGCAGTTGGAAAGTCGCATTGAAGCTCTGACGTTGGAGTCGTTGGCGTCAATAACTCCAGATGACTGGCGAAAGGAAGTCAATCATGTTAAACGGCTTGAAGAGGAATACCTATTGGAATAAAGATCGAATAATTGACGAGTTATTTGTCATAAATACGGCGACGACAGTGAATCGGAAACGACAGACACAGAAAGCAGTTATGATTCGGAAGACTATATACATTTTTTTTACATATTATCCTGGTTTTATTTATAAGCTGATAGATGTAGGTAGTAATTAAAACATGACTACTACACAGTGGACTCTGGTTCAATTCCCGCTTGCAAATTAACAGAAATGTGGTTAGAAAAACATAGTATACATGTAAGAAAGATATACGAATAGGTAAGTATATTTTTCTTACGTCTACAAAAATTATTTCCTTGAAATTTTTAAGAATGAAAGTTTATTTGTCAGAATATGGGTGAGTAAGTATACCGAAGAAAGAATGTTAAATACAAAATTAATATTAATTTTATTATACATACACTCTTTATAAAGAGTGTAATAAAATTATAAAATACAAATAAACCCTTAACCCTAATATTAATTTATACATACACTCTTTATAAAGAGTGTAATAAAATTATATAATACAAATAAACCCTTAACCCTAATATTAATTTTGCATATAACATTCTTTTGCTAGCTGTCCTTTTGTGTGACAGATGACGTCACAACGCTGTTATTGTGACAAGGTTCCATCGCAATATCATCGTGCGGGGCTAGTACGCCGCACGCGCGACAGTCCCAATACCATCCTGCACGCGTTGGTGGACCGATGGGACTCTCCGATACTGGCTCGCTGGATAAGACTGCACGCAGTTTTGTAGCGATTTTCAGCCATCATCGGGGAATCCACTCGAACCCCGCCATTGATGTTATCTTAATGTGGTTATAATTATTATTTAATTGATACTTAAATGTTTTATTTATTTAAATTTATCTCGTGTGTGTAAACTATGGATGTGTGTGTGTGTGTGTGTCTGAAATAAATGATTATTATTAATCCTTATCCAATTAAAAATTAAACCCTAAATAAATTGTTGATTTAAGATAGATCCGAGGCGCAGCTAGTCTTATATTTTATAATACTAGCAGCCGCCAGCGACTTCGTTCGCGTGGAATTAATTATGCTCCGCTCCTATTGCTCGCAGCGTGATGTTATATACAGCCTTCCTGGATTAATGGGCTATCCAACGCAAAAAGAGTTTTTCAAATCGGACCAGTAGTTTCTGAGATTAGCGCGTACAAACAAACAAACATACAAACAAACAAACTCTTCAGCTTTATACAATATGTAAAGAAAACCCTGTCCGACCCATAAGAATAATAAAGGTTAGGTAAACACTTGACCAAATATAATATAAAATTTTACATAATCATCATAGTAACAATACTAATGAATTTTGAAATAATCTTTTTTTCCCCGGAATTAATTCCAATTTCCCCGAAATTTGGTTATTTTTAAAAAAGTGACAACACCGGTATTATTATAAGCGAATAGCGACGCGAACACGTTACAGGTGCCGCGTGCCCTGCCCCCCGCTGCCCGCGGAAAGGGTTGCTGACCGCACATGTATTAAGTTACCTCTTTTTGCGAAAGAATATTTATTTTTTAGGGGCATTTTTTTAAGTTTACCCTGTCTTTGTGGGCATTAGTAGAATCAGTTATCGATACCTAACAATACCTTCACGGATCGGACAGGGTTTTCTTTACATATTGTATATTAGTGTAGATTAATCCATACTAATATTATAAATGCGAAAGTAACTCTATCTGTCTGTCTGTTACGCTTTCCCGCTTAAACCTCTCAACCGATTTTGAAGAAAGGACATAGGCGACCTTTTATTGAAAAATTTGTTATTCCCGAGGGAAATCTAAAAAGCGCGATATAACCAGGGCCGGGTTATGCCTGTCGGGGCCCCTAGGCAATGCTCATCCAGGGCCCCCTACCCTCTTCTAATTTTTACGTTAACACAACAAAATTCAAAATTACACCGTTTTTTACTAACCTGGGTATATCATCATATTATTCAATAAAAATGTTGAATCAAATGAACAGAATGTTTATTTATGCATTTAAAAAAAACATACATAGCTTAAATATTAACTCTTCTAAATTTTTTTGATACAAAATCGTTCAAGATATCCTGAAAGGTAATCTTCTCCAACACGTCATTTTCAATTGCCATTATAGCCAATGAATTTAAACGGTTTTGAGACATCGTTGAACGAAGACAGTTTTTAATTAATTTCAATTTGGAAAAGTTTCGTTCACCAGTGGCATTTGTAATCATTAGACTTCTATATATTTGCAAAGCTGTCATTACATTCGGGAAAGTTGACTGTGCCATGTTACCAATAATCAGTTTGTAAGACTCCTCGGCTGGCATATTTTTTTGTCCGGCGTCATCTAATTGTAAGATGAAGTATTTATACTGCACCATTTCGTCTATAAACTCAGGCTCAATGTCCTCGAAATAATGATCCTTAAATTTTGTACAAGCCTGTCTAATTTCAGCGTCCGATTTTGTCGAGAAATCTGTTAGAAACCCAAACAGATCATTTATTTCCCGGTAAGCTTCTAGGCGCCGCGACAGTTCTGTAAATAACATGTCTAGTACTGGCAAATATGTATCAACTTTTAACTTCTCTTTTCCTCTGAGCACAACTTCTTCTGCTGATCCGTCATCGTGATGCCTTTTCCTTTTTCGCTCACGCTGATTCTCATCACTGTATTGAGTATCAGTTTTCTCATTTGCCTTAGTCTCGTAGTCGTCAAATAAATCTCTCTGTGAAATTAAAAAATCTAAAAGCGATTTTAAAAGATCGACTGCCGTTCGTAGTTCAATTGTTTTCTTTTGTAAAGATATGCTGACACCATTGATCCGATCTAGTATGGCAGCCCAGAATACGGCCATTACAGCATTTTCTTTTTTTCTTAAGTCATTCAATAGACATTTAGCTTCGTGAATCGCTTGTGATGTCTGAGTCTCATCGCTAGCAATAGACTGCAAAGCTTTCTGAAAACTGTTGTAACCAGTTGCCAAAGCCTTAGTAGCATCGGCCCTTGCACACCATCTTGTATCGGATACACTTTTCAGAACCAATGACGAATTATGCTTACGTTCATCACGTTTTTCAAGATTTTCGAGCATAATTGCCCAGCGATGAGTTGATGCCGAAAAAAAGTTGTATATTGCCTGTACAAATCCGAAGAATGAGATTGCTCCAACGCAGCTTTCCGCTGCACGTACTCCAACCAAATTCAGTGAGTGCGCTGCACAGGGAACGTAGTGTGCGAGGTGATTTATTTTCTTTATATGCGCCTGGAGACCATTGTAACGACCAGACATATTCGACGCATTATCATAAGACTGACCTCTCAAATTTCTTACATCAATATTATATTGGCTTAAAAAATTTAATATTTCGGTGGCTAGTTCTTCCCCTTTGTGGTTCTGTATGAGAAGAAATTTAAGAAAACGTTCAGCCACTTCTCCATTCGACGTAACATATCTCAGCACTACAGTCAACTGATCAGTGTGTGATATATCAGGTGTCGAATCGACACTTATTGAGAAGTATTTGGCTTCAATAATTTCATTAACAATATATTTTAAAACCTTATTTCCCAATATTTCAATAAGTTCCTCACAAATCGTTGCAGATAAATACGATTGTTTTCCTTTGCCTTCATTACCATATTTTGCTAAATGCGAACTAAGAAAAGGATCGTACTCTGCGATTAACTCTAAAATTCCCAAATAATTGCCATTATGTTGAGAACCGAGAATTTCATTGTCACCACGAAATGCTAATCCACGGGATGATAAAAATTTTATCACAGAGACTATTCTTTCTAAAACTTTTTTCCAATATTCTTTTTCTTTATTAAATGTAATCTCTAAAGAAGTGTCGATTCTTCCGTGAATGCGTCGTCTACTTATGAGTGTCTGTACACATACTCGGTGAGTTGCATTATTCTCATGCGATTGGATTCGGTGCAACGCATTTTTCCAATCAGAAAATCCAGTTTGAAATTGTGATCGGTTTTGTGCTTCACCAAAAAGGATACATGGAAAACAGTATACTTTTCCAGTAGACGGAGAATACATGAGCCACTCCCGTTTGATTTTACCACCACTGATGTGTTTCCGAAAAAACATAGACTGAGAAAAAAATCTTTTACTGTCGTCGTACTGTCGGGCCGAAGCAGAAAAATTACAATCAAAGTGTTGACATTCGTTAGGGTCTCTAGTACACCAAAAATCTTGCATTTCGTTGGTAATATTTTGCCATAAGCCAATGTCATTCTGGTATTCCACCCCTAGATGAACTACGTTTTGATGTATGACCCCTGTCTCGGCCTCACCTTCCTCTGCACTGACTAACGTAGGTGTTTCTTGATCCTGGCCAATCTGTTCAAAAGGCTCGCAAGGAACCTCTACTGGGTCTACTTCCATCTTGTGGCTGGTAGAAGACGTACTTGGAGTGTCATGAGGTTGATGTTCCTTTAATTCGCGACTAAATCCGAGTTCGAAAAGGTTTTGTGTCTTCTTTAATTGTTCATTAAGTTTATTTTGTTGCTCTTGCCGCTTTTTACGTTTTTCGGAACCACTTTGATGCTTTTTCTTTACGGGTACCTCCGACATTTTGTTCCTGAAAGGAATAATCTTTTGTTTTAAAACAGTAAAGAAAATTTCACCTTAGCAGCTCAAACAATATAATAATAATAATAGTTTCCTGCTTAATATTAATAAACACCCAAAGTAAAAATATTTAATAACATAGAAATTAATTAAAATATCCAATTGAATAATAAAACGACACTTCACATTTGTCAAATCCTGTATCAGGTAATAAAATATGTAAAAAATAATAAAACTTACGTAAAGTAATTTTAACTTCAGTTAATGAAACTTTAGTTTCCACTACACTGTTTTTAACCCGTCGTTTCACCGATTTTCACAAAGCCTGAAGCACTTCTGCAGTCTTTATAAATAAATATCCAACACTTATCCTTAAATTCGTAATTTTTAAAACACAAATTGTAAAACTCTCTTTTTATTCACAGCCGTGAAACTTGCAAACGAATTGCACGAAGTAAAAATTGAACGATTTAATTGAAAATGGTTCGAAAATAATGTCTATGACACATCATACAATACGTATTTAACGACTCGGGGAATTCCCCGGTCATGCCAACGAACCAGTACTGCCAACCTTATGAAAGTAGCTTGGCCATAGAATATACATACTTGGTAGGTACCAGTATAGTAAGTGTGCATTCACAACAAAGAGTTTTGAGCGTTTTTAATTAAATTACCGCGATAAAATTGCTTGCAATTATATTACTGCGTTATAAACTTTTAAACTATCATAATAATCATAATAATAATATCTAATAAGGAATGCGTTCCGAAATGTACTAAAATAGCGTCGATGTAATGTACAGAGCAAATTTTCAAATTAATTTTTTACTGTTTAAGAAATATTGCCTATTCTTTTCCCTGTAGCACAGGGGCCCCTGAACGTGGCAGGGCCCCTAGGCAGTTGCCTATAATGCCTAATGGATAAAACGGCACTGGATATAACCCAATTCCACGCGGGCGAAGCTGCGGGCGGAAAGCTAGTGATCAATAATAATAAACAATCACACACCTATTCAAAACAATCTCTTTGAATAATGGGAATAGCCATTGCTTTCCATAGACAATATCCTTATAATTATTGTATAAACCACTCTCTACGATGATTTCATAATAAATACTTACTGAATAGCAACTTCCAGATTCTAATAGTAAACAACAAAGCCTGTTCGTTGCTGGGCTACTCGACAGGGGAGCTGTGTGGACTGCGTTTCCCGGACCTGCTCCGCAACAGGAACTGTAAGACGTTCAGCTTGCATGAGCCTGAAGACTGTGATATTTCAGAAGACGGGACTGTTGTTTTACTTAGTGGAAAGGTAAATAACTTGTTTTCTTGTACTTATACAACGTGTAACAAAAAGGGTATATACATACCAAGTGCATGGCATCTTTAGATGATATCATACGATATCGGAAGGGTTTCAACTCAAAATAAAATAGGTACTCAAAAAATTGGTACCAAATTTTCGGTTTCGTGTGTTTCTTAAAATCAAATCATAACAAACGTGGCAGCACACTACATACGTTAATAACTACTCGTTACCTGTCACGTTACTTGCCAAAAGCCGATAAATGTCTTCAATATCTCTATGCGACTAGTATGATAGTAGCCTATCACAGGCGGTGTTTTTCCTCATAACTTCCTAACATAAAGAGATAGAATTAAAAAACCCTTACAATATCGTTCGATATCATGTAAAGATGCCATGTCTTTGTTATGTATATACCCTTTATGTTACACGTTGTATAAAGAGTACAGCTGTGCGATTCTGTAACCATCTCACTCTAAAAACTTAGGTGAAATGAACATGGAGTGAACTGTTGTTCCAATAAATGCTAAGGGACACTATTGACAGCCCCACGCACAATGGTCCACCGGAGGGACTGAGTGTGGAAACCAAACCAATAACATAGAGCACTATTGACAGCTCTCTTCGACAGCCTCGGTGGCGTAGCTAGCGGTAGCGAACGCGGCCGCTGCGCAAGGAGGCGCGGGTTCGATCCCCGCGCACTGCAAATATTTATATGCATGAATATGTGGTAATCAATCTGTGGCAATTATTTAAAAAAAGACTCCGAAGCCTTTTAGTCGTTAAAACGTACTATAATATAAGTGAGTACCTTATTGAAAAAGATTTTTCTTTTATGTTAGAATAATGTAGTTTTGCACTATTTTCCTAAACTTTATTTTCTAGTTTTAAGTTGAACGTTTAAAAAAAAAATTGCATGCCTAAATGGTAAAACATGGCTGAACCTGTCATTATATATACATTTATTTTTTGTCATCTTTATTACCCATGTTTGCAATATAAAATTATCTTTATCTAATATTGGTCTGGTTATGCCTCGGAAAGCATGTTAAGCCGTTGGTCCCGGTTGCCATACGATTATCTAGTGGCAGTCTTTACGGGTTGATGGAGGCCTCAAAAGTCCTACAATTGGTCTAACTGCAAAGCTTCGATGTCACCTTCAGATTGTGAAAGTCGGACGGCAGTCGCTTTACGGAAAATATCGAAGTTTAGCCAAAATCAGCAACTAGACTGGTAAAGCCCCAGACCCCAAAGTTGAAAAAGCTACGGATGCGACTCGGATTAACGCTGAGATGATGATTGACAGCTCGCTTTATCCAAATTTCTGTGATGTGATTTTTAAAGAATCAACCGGCAGAATATCAGTTAACACATAGACAAGCCTCACAGACGTCATAGATATTTTTATTAGTTAAATGTTGGTTAAGCAATGAATGGAAAATCTGCTCTTTGAACACCCTGGCAAAAATAAAAAAAAAAAACATTGCGTACAAAATATAAATTAAGGCAACCCCAAAAATAGAATTACTTCATGTTGTGGTAAAAATAATACCTACCAATTTTCTTGTAGTGTTGTGTATATACCAATGTTTATTTATAAATGATTTGAACGCGGGCGTTGAACACATACTAACTGGCAATAGTTGTGATACATGCATGCAAAAGCACTGACAAAAGAGCTGAACTGTTTGGTTGCATATATTGTACTAACCATATCCCAGACCACCAGATGGTAAAAAAAGTAATCAGAAAAAATCGTCTCAATGCTAATTTAGCTTAGATACGAACGGGTCACTCCGGGACCGATTGCCGTTCGAAGTCGTTTCAGAGTATGTATACCTCGGGCAAACGTTGCAATTAGGGAAAAACAACTTCGAGGAGGAGGCAAATAGAAGGATCCAGCTGGGATGGGCAGCATTTGGTTAACTTTGTCGGGTATTGTCGTCGCCCATACCCCAATATTTGAAGACCAAAATCATCAACCAGTGCGTTCTACCCGTCATGACTTACGGAGCCGAGACGTGGACACTAACGGTCAGACTAGTCCATAAGTTTAAAGCCGCTCAGCAAGCTATAGAGCGGGCTATGTTGAGCGTCTCTCTGAAGGACCGCATCAGAAATGAGGTGATCCGACAGAGGACCAGAGTTACCGACATAGCTGAGAGGATTAGCCAGCTGATGTCGCAATGGACTGGTCACATATGCCGCAGGACCGACAACCGTTGGGGTAAACGAGTCCTTGAGTGGAGACCGCGTCTCGGCAAACGTAGCGTAGAACGCCCTTGGGCGAGATGGAGCGACGACATCAAAAAGGTGGCTGGTAGTGGCTGGCGGAGAACTGCTCAGGATCGACCTTGTTGGCGTGCCATGAAGGAGGCCTATGTCCAGCAGTGGACGAGTAAAGGCTGATGATGATGATGATGAATCAATATATCTTCTAAACCATATTATTTCGCATCATTAATTCAGTGATTGTATGTACCAGAATATGCAATAATAAAAACTAAATATCTAATAAGATGCGGCCGTTAAAAAGCGTAACGGACAGTTCAATATCGAGACTCGTGGAGGTTATTTTAATACCCCTTATTATTACTGCATCCCTTTTATAAATAAAAACCGGCTAAGTGCGAGTCGGGATCGCGCATGAAGGGTTGCGTAGGTGCCATTATCTATAAATACAAAATGAAAAATATCTAATTTTAGTATCTATACTAATATATAAAGCTGAAGAGTTTGTTTGTTTGTTTGTGCGCGCTAATCTCAGAAACTACTGGTTCGATTTGAAAATTTCTTTTTGCATTGGATAGCGCATTAATCCGGGAAGGCTTTAGGCTATTTAACATCACGCTGCGACCAATATGAGCGGAGCATAATTAATTCCACGCGAACGAAGTCGCTGGCGGCTGCTAATGCTAGATAATTTTATCGATGGACTAATTTTGAATTTTTGACAGTTCTTCTTTACAAAACTTGGGAGAATTAACTTTGGTTCCTTAAATAAAAATTCTATAGCATTGTAGAAATCAGTCATAGACACTGATATTATAAATGGGAAAGTGAGTTTGTTTGTTTTTTTGTTCCGCCTTCACGCCGTAACTACTGAACCGATTGCTTTGAAATTTTGCAGACGTAAAGTTAGAAGTCTGGATTAAATAATAGGGTACTTTTTATCTCGGAAAAATTTGAAATCTAAAAAGCGCGATATAACTGAATACAACGCGGGCGTAGCCGTGGGCGGAAAGCTAGTTTGTTGATAAAGCTGCAACAGAATTACATAATCCGTGAACATTTGAACTGTCTACCTATCAGCATTAGCGGAGTAGCTATCACAGTTCACGAGGTACAGCCTGTTGAATCTCACGAATAATTTATTTATTAATTTGTGTTAACACGGCTTCCAAAAGTCAATTACATTAACAATACAAAATTCAATAACACAAATACATCACAAACTCTCATTCACTCTCGGCGGTAGGCCATAACATCGGCTGCCGGCAGAAGTTACCACCCACCAGACAAAGTCTTGCCGCCAAGCGATTCGTCGTGTTTCGGCATGATGCCTGGTGAAGCCGTAAGGAGGACGGGTCTGAGCAGTTGTGTTGCGTTGTGTGGCGGGTACGATGCGCCAAATGTTGTTATGTCGGGAGTTTGGTTGTGGAAAGTGTCCAGATCAATCTCCCTCTAGCGCAGCATCGTTTGGTCGTGTTGGTCTTGGGTTTAAACATTGCATCACCTCGCTCAACTGCCGCCATCCTTCCTATTCCTAAGTTTTTTAAGTGAATTAATGGCTTAATAAACTAGTGCGCTTTACCATCAACGATTGCATCACTGCTTACCATCAGGCGGGATTGCAGTCAAGCACTAGCTTATAATTATTAAAAAAAAAACGAAATTCAAATAATAAATCAAAACATAAACAAGAAAAAAAGGCGGAGCAGACTAACAATATAAACGGAAATAAAATAAAACAGAATAAACGAATTAATTAAATTTTGTTTTCGCAAAACGCTAAGCAAGCCCGCATTTTTTTGTTTGATTTTTTTTATTATAAACTAGTGCTAGACCGCAATCCCGCCTAATGGTATGCAGTGACGTAATCGTTGATTGTAAAGCGCGCTAGTTAAATTAAATTGTAGTCCGACGGAAACGCCGCCGCTGGCAAATTGTTTTAGTCCCTCGATGTACGCAGTATGAAAGACGAGGCGGAACGCTTCGATCGAGAAATTAAATTCATCTGCGAATATATCACAGCTCGGGTTAGCTTCCTTGAGACAATTCGGTGCGGAAAGAACGCGAGGAATAGGGGATCCACTGTCTGTCTGGTGCACTGTCCTGTTCATGTTTTAGTAATAGGATCTCGGTTTTACCGTTTACGTACGGAATCCTAAAAGGGATCAATTCTATTCTTAGGCATGGCTCTTATAGCTTCTATAAACGGCTCACCTTTTCATAAATGTCAAACAAATATATTGTTGCAGGTGGTTGAACTTATATCAAAGGATGGTGGTTCAGTCCAGGTGTCGTTGTGGATAAGACAGCTGGATAATGATGGGCCATGCTTAGTAGTCGCTGAGCCTGTCAACTGTAAGAATGTTGTGGTAAGTTTTTTTTTTAAATGTTTTAATCTAGTGCTTGACCGCAATCCCGCCTGATGGTAAGCAGTGATGCAATTGTTGGTGGTAAAGTCCGCTAGTTTATTAAAAGCCTAATCACTCTAGCCCTGAAGACACATATTGTAGTCAGACTCAAACACCGCCGATGGCAAATTTATAACTTTTCTAGCCTTAAGTCTCGACTTAAGTACTAAAGTTTTTCTAACTTATACAGACAGCTGTGCTGTTGGGGAGCAAGAAATGCAAAGAAGCACAAACGCATCGAAGCGTTTGTGCTGTTTTTCTCCAGCGAATGCACTAGGAAGTGGTCAAGGACGGGACGTTTTGATTTTCTTGAGTGTTTTGACTGTCTTGTGTAATTTAGAAATTCGAAAAGTGCTGATTTTTGAATAAATTACTTTTGGTTTTGATAAATTTTCTCAAATATGATAAATGGTGGGGAATTTCAAAACTAGCATGATTTATGCAATTTGATTGAAATTATCAAACAAAAATACTTCAAGAAATCTATTATTTAGCTGCAACTTTTACACTAACTAACAGAGTCTGGACATTCCAAAAGGGCCTGATTTAATCGAAATACATGCTTGAAGTCTGAGCTTAACGTAATCCCTGATTATCCCAAGGACAAGACAAACGCCGGCCGTAAGCCAAACATTTATTGCCTGACTGGAGCATAATTAATTACTACTTACCATACTAAAAACTATTATTAATTTCCAGCTAACAGTAGAAGCCGACACAGGCATAGTGTTATCATGTGAGGGTGCTTCAGCGGCGGCACTATTCGGGGCAGAGTCGCGCGACAAACTAGTGGGAGTGCCGCTCGCTTCACTCATACCTAACGCGCGCCTGCCTCCTTATGATGCACCAATGCCAAGGAATATGGCTAAGCAGAAACTTACAGGTATGTTTTTTTTATCAATTTTAGTCTTGAAAGAACTGCAATATGGAGTAGGATAAATGTAGTTATTTATCAGTCCTATCTATATTTCGGGCAAATTGGATAAAGAATAGAGGTAAACAAACCGTTGCTAGGCAACGACTTATTTACACCTAAAAGGAAGATGTTAACAACCTTTTCTAGATAGATGATTTTCATACAAGTATCCTACTTCTTACTAATGTAAACAGTTTATTTATGACTAGCGGCTGCCAGCGACTTCGTTCGCGTGGAATTAGTCATGCTCAGCTCCTATTAACAATATGTACGGCTGCGTTAGCTCCCGTTTTCGCAACATTTTTTGTTACTGCTCTGCTCCTATTGGTCATAGCGGGATGTGATATATCCTAAAGCCTTCCTGGATTAATAGGCTATCCAACGCAAAAAGAATTTTTCAAATCGGACCAGTAGTTCCTGAGATTAGCGCGCACAATCAAACAAACTCTTCAGCTTTATATACATATATTAGTATAGATTTGTATAGAACACTTAACCGATTTGACTGAAATATGGCATACATGTCAGCTACTTTCTTCCATAAAATGCTGCGTGAGTGCTAATTTTAATCCAGAAGTTATTAGTCTGTCTGTCTGTCTGTCTGTTACGCTTTCCCGCTTAAACCTCTCAACCGATTTTGATGAAATTTGGCACAGACAATCTTTGGACCCTGAGAAAGAATATAGGCTACCTTTTATCCCGGAAAAATATGATGTTCCCGAGGGAAATCTAAAAAGCGCGATATAACCGAACTCCACGCGGGCGCAGCCGCGGGCGAAAAGCTAGTATGAAATAAATTACCAGTTTTTTTATTTCATTATGCATTTCATTTCCATTTAGCCTGACGTTTACAATAATTGGTAGCCGTCATAATAATTCCATTCTATTTTTTCTTTTTAAATGAAGCATTAGCGCCAATTCTATTGTTCACAAACTAAACTAATTTTAATCTTATTTTTTTTTTTTTTTAATACTTATAAACTAGTGCTTGACTGCAATCCCGCCTGATGGTAAGCAGTGATGCAATCGTTGATGGTAAAGCGCACTAGCTTATTAAGCCTATTCACTCAAAAAAATTCAGTGAATAGGAAGGAAGACGGCAGTTGAGCGAGGTGATGCAATGTTTAACCCAACAACACGACCAACGATGCTGCGCCAGAGGATGATCTGGAGACCCTCCACGACCAAACTCCCGACACAACAACATTAGGCACATCGTACCCGGCACACATCACAACACAACTGCTCAGACCCGTCCACCGTACGGCTTCACCAGACATCATGCCGGAACACGACGAATCGCTTGGCGGCAAGACTTTGTCTGGTGGGTGGTAACTTATGCCGGCGGCTGATGTTGTTGCCTACCACCGAGATTACTGTGTTATGTCCATCTTTTCCTTTCCATTTCGTTAAGAAAAGGATAGAAGATCATTTTAATTTAATCCCGTCAAATTAAGATACTCCATAGACAGTTTAGACGCGATTATAAACATGGCGACTAAAAACACGCCAGTTTACGTCAGGAGCGCACTAATTTGACAGGTCTAAACTGACATTTTATCTTCTGTCCTTTTCTTATAGAAATGGAAAGAAAAAGATGCACTTCACTTAAAATTTGTTTAGTTTGTGAACAACAGAATCGGCGCCACTGTTGAATAACTCGTCGAATTATTTTGCATGAAAAAAATAATTAAGTCATAAACCTAAAATAAAAATTAAAAAAAAAGAAAAAAATTGTGCACACTTTAATAATTACTAACACTAGGCAATAAGTTTTGTTTTTCTTTGTAACATACAAACCTATACTAACACTCTATGGATTTTTATGTCCGAAATAAAAATGATTTATTATTATTATAAATGCTAGTTGATTATTTGCTATGGTCTCATTCCCAGAGTCATCCCTAGTGTTATGTCATCATCATCCCAGCGTTAATCACAGTCGCATCCGAAGCCTTGTCAGCTTTGGAGTCTAGGGTCCGCTTTACCAGTCCAACTGCTGATATGGCTAAACTTCGACATTTTCCGTAAAGCGACTGCCGTCTGACCTCCACAACCCGAAGGCGACATCGAACCATTGCAGTTAGACCAATTGTTGGACTTTTGAGGGCTCCAACAACCCGTAACGACTGCCACTAGATGTTCGTATGGCAACCGGGACCAACGGCTTAACGTGCTTTCCGAGGCACGACCAGACCAGTGCAAATATTCATATTCATGCATACAAATATTTGCACTGTGCGGGGATCGAACCCGCGCCACCCTGCGCAGCGGCCGCGTCCGCTACCGCTACGCCACGGAGGCTGTCATCCCTAGTGTTATGTGATAACAACAAAAAAAAACACCTACATTAAACGATATATTTGTTTATAGGAAGAACCCTGGACGGCGGGTGTTTCCCGCTTTGCTTGTGGATATCAAAACCAGATACCACAGACAACTCCATGTGGTCCACTGTCTGTGGTGTCAAGTCACACAGACCTGTATTTGAAGTTAATGTCAGGGTAAGAAATTAAAATATATCCAATAAATAATTTGAACATAAATTATGTACGGACGGCAGCAGGTCAAGCTACCTAATACTCTGTCAAATATTCCCAATCAATCTTGAGGATTAAGGGCGGGTTGTTTCACGTTCACTTAACGCACGCGTAAAAGTTAAAAATGGTGCTAACTATCGTTAAGTCAAAAAAATGAGTTGTTTCACAATACGTAAACGTTAACGCACGCAAAAAAAATACGATTACGTTAACTGACGGGTTGTTTCACGTTCACTTAACGCATGCGTAAAAGTTAAAAATGGTGCTAACTATCGTCAAGGCAAAAAATTAGTTGTTTCACAATACGTAAACGTTAAGGCACGCAAAAAAATAAGATTACGTTAACTGATGGTCTGAGCACTGGTTAACGTAACTTTTGTCAAGTTGTGTTTAGTCCGCCGTGGTGTCAAATAGTGAAAACAGCATAAACTCCCTTTTGTATTCGCGAGTTTGGTCTTTAATTGACGATAGTAGTTCATCTGACGATGATACAAGTACCGTAAAAAGAAAAAAAAGATGTTTAGCAGCCCAAGTTCTGTTTTTTTTTTTTTTAAATTACTGTTATTGTCTGTTTTTTTACAGAACAACACATCTTTATATTTTTCAATCAAAGATTGAAAGCGATCTTTCTCATTTTTTGTGCAGTTAGTGAAATTAAATGAAATCGTTTATTAAGCAAGTAGGATCACTGATCACTTTTACACGTCATGTTTTATTTATTATCCGTTCTCTGAAAAAAAAAATGTTTACATTATAGAATATACGTGTTTTGTTAGATTGCAATGTTTAACATATACCAACTTATTGAGGCCTTAAACATAGTAACTATGTTTAAGTGTATGTAGTAGTACGAGTGAGTGTAGTAATTTACTTACTTTGGTGTGTATGGTGTGGGTTATATAAATAAATAAATATATACGGACAAATCACACAGATTGAGCTAATCCCAAAGTAAGTTCGAGACTTGTGTTATGGGATACTAACTCAACGATACTATATTTATAATAGATACATATATAGATAGACATCCAAGGCCCAGGCCAATCAGGAAAAGATCGTTTTCCATCATGACCTGCCCCCTAATCGGCGAACACATTTTGTCACATGATTGCGACTAGTTGGGATCGTTTGGGCCAAACGGACCAATGGGCGGCCCGAACGATCCCAACTGATAACAACTAGTCGCTTTCATTTGACATAAATGTGTTCGCCGATTAGGGGGCTGGTCAGGGATCGAACCCGGGGCCTCCACGTCGCAGGCAGGCGTGTTGACCGCTGTGCCACGGAGGACGACAATGTTTGTTTGTTTACTATGTATTATACCTTAGCCGGCTATTAATATTGTAACATATAATAGCTTTTTGTCCCAAATAAATAAAATAAAAATAAAATGGATCCATTTTTCGTCAAAGTATAGCTTTTCTATAGGTACCTACACAGTTTTCTAGTATAAACGGACTTAATTTATAAAATGGCACGATGTTATTTCCCACAACAATAAACAATAATTCGGGCTACGGCGATGTATGTATGTAGCCGGGTACATCGTTGCAACGCGTATTCGTGCGCAGACGAATGTAGCATCGGCGCGCTGTCGGTAAAGTGGCGCGCTTCAAAGGACTTGTCCCGACAATATTCGCTGGAGTGGTCACACGGCACACCTACGTCACTTGGTCACTTCAATGTCGTCCAGACTTTGAAGTCGGATTGACGTTCTTTTTGCATATTTTTTTTTTCATTGTTTTTGTTTTATTTGTTTTGTAAACATGTAATAAATCATAATTTATTGACATATAATGCAAAGCCACTGCTTCCTCCATCGTTTCGGCCGCACAACTAAACAACGAATATTCGCCGTAGGCCGATTTCTGAATCTTCGCCCGCCAATGTAGACAAGAACATCGTGCATGTCCGACAACGGATATATTGCGCGCCAACGCGAAACGTATCTTCGCCTGCTAATGTAGCCCCGGCATTTAACGAACGTTAAACATCACTCGTTAACGTAACTTTTTGACGTACGTATGTTACGATAACCAACCGTTTGAAACAATCCGCAATAGTATAGCAATAAAGTTGAAAATCTATTAAAGAAATTTGACAGATTGTAGCTCGATATGCTGTTGTCTGTAGTAGTTTCTTGCCCATTCTTCTCCATACGTACCCACTTCGCTATATAATGGGCATTATCATTCTGACTGACCGGTCTCTTAACAATACAAAAGTAAAAAATTCAGAATCAAAGTAGAGACGAGAGCACATCAAGCTACTACAATCTTTAAAATTACTTTTTTTAGATGTTCAACTTTATCGCTAAAGCATTAAGGCTCAAAGTTGGTTGGAATATTTGACAGTTTCGGGTAGCTTGAACTGCTGTCGTCCATACATGCAGTAATTGGTTTATTTGATTTTAGATTTTTTACTTTATAAAGCATTTCACTTCCATTAAGCCTGACGTTAACACTGATTGGTAGTCGTCATGACAAGTCCATTCCAATTTTTCTTTTTAAATAAAGCATTGTCCCACACTAGGAATTTCTCTTGTGTCATCAGTGCGATTACATATATTTAAACTCACAAACAAATAACCAAACTAGTAGGGTAATTACATAACACACTATCAGTAGCAATGGGTTTCATTTTGACCGTTTCGCAACAGGAATAACTAATTGCTTACAGTCGTGGTGGCCTACTGGTTAAAACACCAGCCTCTCAAGTATGAGTGTGCGGGTTCGAATCCAGGGCAGGCAAGTACCAATGTAACTTTTCTAAGTTACATGTACTTTCTAAGTATATCTTGGACACCAATGGACTGATTAAAAGGTGAAGGAAAAATATCTTGAAGAAACCAGGGCCTGTAGCCAATGTAACATCGCTTCATAGCGAAGCGAAATCGAAAACCAAACCAACCAATGGCGGGAACGATTGACCACGCGACGCGACAAATCACGTGGTCAATCGTTCCCGCCATTGGTTGGTTTCGTATTCGATTTCGTTTCGCTACGAAGCGATGTTACATTGGCTAAGGCCGCTGGACTTTCAAGTCTGAAATCGCCAACCCACATTGAGCAAGCGTATTGATTACGCTCAATCCTTCTCTGTATGAGAGGGGGCCTGTGCCCAGCAGTGGGACGATAAAAAGGTTGATGATGATGATGAATAACTACTTGTAGGTCATACTAATATTTGTTCAATGCAGCAATGCAGTGCTGTCAATTCTAGATTCTAAGTGTTCCACATTATCCCCAGGTCACGTACAACGTCAGCGGTCTCCTAGTTGTAGATGAAAGCGGTATAATAACCGCCTGTAACCACCACTTCGCCATGCTGACCTTCGGCAAGCCGCACACCGAAGTCATAGGCCATCACATTGAGGATGTCATACAAAACTTTTGTCAGGCCGCGGATATAGTGAAGTTGCCTGAGCGAAACAGGAATATGACTCTGTCGCCGGTCAATAATGATGATAATGCTTCAGGTATGTTGAAACGTAGTAAAAGAAGAAAACTTATTGCAGAAATTTGTACGGCGATTTGTACGCTCGTGCCCTGCCCCCGTCGCCCGTGCATAAATTGCCTACGGCACATGTGTTAAGTTACCTTTTTTTGCAAAATAATATTAATTTTTTTAGGGAGTTTTTAAAGTTTAGCCCTGCTTTGTGGGCATTAGTAAAATCAGTTATCGATACCTAACAATACCTTCACAAAGAGGTAACTTAATACATATGCGGTAAACAACCCTTCCGCGGGCGGCGGGGGGCAGGGCACGCGGCACGTGGTGTCGTGGTCGCATCGCTATTCGCTGAACAATAATACCGGTGTTGTCACTTTTTTAAAAATTACCAAATTTCGGGGAAGTTGGAATTAATTCGCTGGAAAAAAAGATTATTTCAAAATTAATTTGTATTGTTACTATGATGATTACGTAAAATTTTATATTATATTTTTGTCAAGTGTTTACCTAACCTTTATTATCCTTATGGGTCCGACAGGGCTTTCTATACATATTGTATATTATAAAAATATAACCATTTATTGTTCCAGCTTCAGACACCGACGACGACTCATGCGGTGCATTTAATGGCAGTCAAAAATCCGCCTGCATGTCCTTAAACGTCCATCCATCCATCCTGTCCACCACACGAGAGAAATCGTCCAGCGCCCTCTGTCTCGACAAGTCCTGCAGCATGGTCACTCACACCCCCACCCCCACACAAGACATGGTCTCCAGCATCAGCACTACAGAACAACGAAACGACATATCCGCCCTACCTGACGTCACATCTGGGATGTCAGGAATATCTATAGATGACGAAAATTATTGTCACAGCAGCATATCGAAATCTCGGAGTGAGAATATACTACGATCTGAACAGAGTAATCCTGCCAGACCTATTGCTAAGCCTACGGAGAAATCTGATTCAATTTATTATACTTCACAACATTCTCAGGAGGTAACTCCGACTGGGAATACTCCTAGAGTAAGACTTAACGATCCTTCTTTAAGACTTTCCTTCGACTCGAGTAAATATAGGTCCTTAAAAGCTAATCTACCAGGGAAAGATGATAAAACGAGTTTGTCTTTAGATTTCTGTGACTCAAATGAGACTAGTGCAGACTTCCTGACTCCTATAAACGAGATGCCGCCCCCTGGTTGTGAGATCGAAGACTTGCCGAAGCACAACGGAAATGAAAGCGTTGATAGCTTGAGCAATGATAACGATTTGGAGACACAGACTGAATCGGCACCAAGGAAATTGTATTTAGGTAAGCTGTGTTTGTTTTTATAGTTGGATCTCATTTCTTTTTTAATTTAAGGTAGGTACTTAAATTTTAAAAAAAATTAGGTCCAACTATTCCAATACCAAGCCCGTAAAAAAATTATGTGTAAATTATGTGAATTCTGTGTGTATGTGTCTGAAAATTCATGGTTAAAAGCCATATATGTTATCTGTTATTAGAAATATAGCCCATAAGCACTAAGACTGATGACTTGTAAAAGTAGATGAGGAAAGTGTTTCCTACTGTCCTCGTCTACTTTTACAAGTCACTGTTTGTGTCTTAATCAAGATAAAATAGAAAATCACTTATCATAAAAATCTGAACCCTATTGATAAACTTGACCAATCGAATCTTCCACTCCACCGCCCAATAACAAAGGATTAATCAAACAATCACTATCCTTACCAACACAAAATAGTGTTTAGCTGTTGTTTAGCCTAAACAAACACCTTTTGAACACATATGTTGAACAAGTGTTTAAGTTTTTTCTGGTAAGACCGTATAAACTAGATTAGTACAGTACTAAGATAAGCAAAGTACTACTATTAGTAGATTACTAAAGGTACATCTCTGCCCAACCTTACGAGAAAAGCAGGCGTAATGTCTGCGAGGACGTGATGTCGCAGAAGGAAGCTACGCAACGGGAGAGGGAGATCTCAACTCCCTTCCCGGGCCGC
Source organism: Sesamia nonagrioides (assembly GCA_017933935.1). Taxonomy (NCBI): domain Eukaryota; kingdom Metazoa; phylum Arthropoda; class Insecta; order Lepidoptera; family Noctuidae; genus Sesamia; species Sesamia nonagrioides. The sequence goes on along the minus strand of JADWQK010000275.1, from coordinate 1,071,354 downwards.
AGAAGACGCACCGGGCGCCGAAGAAGGGCGGATAACGCCCTTCGGTCCAGGGGCGAGGGACATGGGGAAGTCCCCACCCCCTATTCGATGGACCCCGAGGCGGAGGCGCGCGCGAGTGTCAGCGCGCGCCTCTGAGGCGATGCACGGGGTAGCTTAACACCCCACTACCCCGTGCCGGAGACGAGACCCGGATAGACCGGGCCAGCACGAGAGTGTGGGGCTGCGGAAGAATTTAGACTCCCACGGCCCCACGCGCGCTCGTGATAGAAGAGACACCGGGGTGATTTTAGTCAGTAAAAGTCTAACAAACCCCGTCGCCCGCCCAAGGGGCTAGGGCCTAGGGCCTAGGGCGACGGGGACGGGGACATCCTAGGAGGATTTCCACCCCGAAAAAAAAAATAGAAAAGTGGTCTAATAACCGCCACACAAAATAAGTCCGTTCCAATCTAAAAACTCATAATTATTAATTTCTTCTTACAGACGATGCACCCGAAACACCGTGCGTACCAAAGCGCGTTGTGCGTACGTTAGTGATGACGTCAACGCCGCAGCATTCACGTAACAAAGCGGAAGCTTGTGAGTGCGCGACAGACTGTCAACATAAAGACGGGACCTACAAGGGGGTGGTGCTGCACAAGGATGGAACACATCTTAGTGAGTTACTGTTATCACCATTCTTCTTTCTTTATCCCAAATTTTTTGGGGTCCACGCAACACGTTTTTATTTTCTTAGGTATTGCTCTAATAACCGCTATCTTACCGCTATTCTAATCATACCTACCATCATTCCACACAGTTCATCCATCGTTTCTGTGGTCTTTCCCTGTTGTTAGTGAGTAGTGTAAACATTTATAAAAACCTCTTGCCGTTTCCAATAAATCCCATGTCATAGGGTGCTAGATATTAGATCTGGGAAAATATACACACACCGGTCTACTACTGAAACTTTTCAATAAAAACCTTAATAAAAGGGTATCAATAGAAAAAGGATAGGCCGAGAGCGCAACCAACGTTACAGCTGAGCGTAGTGACACGTCTCCTTGGCAAAAGCTAAAGCAACAATAGTTATTGATGGCAATGTCAAGCAATGATAGCTATTGTAATATGAGTTTTAGTTTGTGCCAGGAAGCGAAGCTGACTGGCATATTAGATCAGCACGAGTATTACAATAGTTGTTTGCGACAGTGGCAGACAAAACTTTTTCTACGACCTTGAAATAAATACCAAAAACCGTCAATGTTGAACTTTATTAGGAATTATAGTAATTTACATTCTAGATGGTACAACTATTAAAATTTATAACGGGCGTAGAAGAATTTCCGGGAGTGTTGGTAGAGCACTCATATCCAAAAAATTTGTTTATAAATGCAGATAAAAGTGAACAGTTTCGCGAAAATATAATTATTGTTATAATCGCACAAATGAAAGGCAAATGTAATTCATCCATACAGCCTGATAACATACGATGTTTAGTCGTGACTGAAATACGCACGCTTTTTGGCATAATCGTACGTTGATTTAAAAAAAAAAATCATTGTAGTACGGTTTATCCGTGTGGAAACGGTCATTGTAACACGACTTGGCAGGAATGAGTACTATTGAGATATGACTTATGCTTATGTATTAAGCAAATTACCAAATGGTCGTTGAAAAAATTATATTTTCCATATACTTATCTATACTAAGATCATCTGATAATATAAGTACAGTCCACAACAAAAACTGGTCTATGTTTTGTGTTATAATTATTTTTACTGTTTCTGTGGAGTTTTTGGTTTTTAAAGATTTTCTTTTATTAAGTAATAAAGCTGAAGACTTTGTTTGTTTGTTTGAACGCGCTAATCTCTGGAACTACTGGTCCGATTTGAAAAATTCTTTTTGCGTTCGATAGCCCATTAATCCAGTAATTCTTTAGGCTTTACATAACATCATGCTGCGGCCAATAGGAGCGGATCATAACTAATCCCACTCGAACGAAGTCGCTGGCGGCCGCTAGTGTAAAATAATTCTTAACTATTCCCTCTATTCCAGATGTCCTCTATACAGTATCGAGCATGCACCTAAGTACAGGTTCTCGTGTTCGCTGCGTATGGCTCGGTGTACAGCTTGAGGACACGGTGCGACACACCACACTCGCGTCCAGTGTGGCATCCACAGCTGACAACTCGCTAGTCCTCGTTAGTAACACTGTGGTATAGTAATGGCCTGTGTTTTAGTTGAAAACAGTAGTACATTTGATGTGTTATTTGGCGAAACTTCGATATGCATTAGGTATTGACAATAACTAGAAAAAAGCATTCCCAAATGGACATAATCGTTTATGACATGAACAATGTACGTCATCTTATATATTTTTCTTTTCATCTTCATAATATAATTTATTATCATGACTGTTAAAACCAAAGGCAAGATTTACAAAACCGCAATCAGACCAACCATGACATACGGTGCCGAATGCTGGGCTATAAAGAAAGCTCACGAACAAAAGATGCACGTAAGCGAGATGAAGATGCTAAGATGGGCGGCGGGCGTAACTCGACTCGATAAAGTGCGAAACGAGCACATCAGAGGAAGTTACAAGGTTGCGCCCATAGCAGAAAAACTCGCCGAAAGCCGCCTACGATAGTTCGGTCATGTCATGAGACACCCCGAAGATCATGTCGTGAAACGGGCCCTAGCACTGCCAGATAACAAAAAAGGTAGAGGACGCCCACTAACCACCTGGTGGTCCACAGTGGCCAAGGACTTAGAGCGTGCCCAATTAAACATCTCGACAACCCAGGACAGATCATCCTGGCGCAAAAGAACGACGAGAGCCGACCCCAAATAATGGGAAGTGGCTAGGACAAAGAAGAAGATCATCTTATACCCAAAAAGGAAAATGTAAACATGTCCAAAATTTCAAATAATGTTTTTAATAAATTCAAGTAGCTGCCTTTTCTTAAAGAGTGCATTCAATAGTCAACTCTATTTATTTTTCTATTAGGGTAACAAATCGGCGAGCAGCAGGCCTCAGTCTATGTCGCTAGTGAGTCAGTGTGGCGACGAGCAAGTGTCCGGTGAATACAATAAACATTATGTAACGCTCAAGCAGATTGGTAAGCACACAATAAATATTTTTTCTAAAAATAAAACTAAACATATTATATATTCAGAACAAGACAAAAGAAAAAATCAAGATATTTCATCTTATAAGTACTTAATTTACATTTTTAACTCTTTCTTAGGAGTTTTTGGCGGGAAAGCTAAGATGAGTGTCACGCTCATTTTTCATTGGACTTTGGAATTATTTATAGTGTCGTTAACTAAATAAAAGCGCGTTTGTAGTAAAAAGTGCATTCAGTAAATCATTCATAAAGAACATTGAAATATCGCAGCATAGTGGCCTGGCCTCATCCTTACTTTGCCTCAAATCTCCCTCGTAGACGCCGTCTTTTTCGACTGTCATTGGCGATATCCGACATTATTGTGAAATAAACTTTTCAAAGAGTTTCAATAATTTGTATTGTGTTGTGTGTTATTGGCAAAATTGTGGTGTCTATTCCACAGGGGCCATTGATCAAGAGTTAACGTTGAACTCTTTCTTATACTGTGTTTGTCTGTGTGATTACTTAAATCTTTTAAAACGATTTGCATGCAAATTTCATCGTCAATAATTGAAGAATTTATTCCTAAAAGTTTTGCGTATAATACATAACTTAGATATAGCACGTAAATGTCGACGTTTTGACTATTCACCAGTGCACCGTGCATAGCAGTTGCGGGTAGCTAGATAAATTATAGTCATAGATCATGCATTTGTAAAAACGGAATGCAATAAAACAAGTCTCTTTGCAAATAACTGTTTAATCGCAATCATTAAGTTTACAAGCAACAGTTCCAAGCTCAGTCACCATAGCTAGATAAATTATAGTCATGGATCATGCATTTGTAAAAACGGAATGCAATAAAATAAGTCTCTTTGCAAATAACTGTTTAATCGCAATCATTAAGTTTACAAGCAACAGTTCCAAGCTCAGTCACCATAGCTAGATAAATTATAGTCATGGATCATGCATTTGTAAAAACGGAATGCAATAAAATAAGTCTCTTTGCAAATAACTGTTTAATCGCAATCATTAAGTTTACAAGCAACAGTTCCAAGCTCAGTCACCATAGCTAGATAAATTATAGTCATAGATCATGCATTTGTAAAAACGGAATGCAATAAAACAAGTCTCTTTGCAAATAACTGTTTAATCGCAATCATTAAGTTTACAAGCAACAGTTCCAAGCTCAGTCACCATAGCTAGATAAATTATAGTCATGGATCATGCATTTGTAAAAACGGAATGCAATAAAATAAGTCTCTTTGCAAATAACTGTTTAATCGCAATCATTAAGTTTACAAGCAACAGTTCCAAGCTCAGTCACTAAAATAAGTAGCTGTGTTTATAATCTTGGATTATATTTCATCGCCACTTAAAAATATTATCTACTTTAATGAAATGTATTGTAAGTGTATTTTTGATTGGCCATTTGTAAAAATAAAAATTATCTTAATTTAATTGCCCCAATGGTAATAGAATACAATTTGATCTTTGTTATATATGACATTCAGTTTGTTGTTCCATATCTTTAAAATAATCTCCATTTCCATGCTCTAATATAACCCAGATATAAAACAGAACTCTACATTTTCCAGGTAAAGGTGCCTACGGTTGCGTCAAGATGGCTTACCGTCGTTCTGACAGATTACTGACAGTTGCCAAGTTCATACTCAAAGAGAAGGTCGGCACACAGTTCTGGGTGGATGGACCCGACGGACGGCGTGTGCCGCTGGAGTTGAGTCTATTGCTCACCCTTAAACATCCTAATATTGTAAGTATTTTAATGTATCATATATCATGCCCCTTTCACCGAGAGGAGGCCTGATATCATGAGAGCAGCGGTGGCCTCGAGGTATCGGCCTTGACTTAAAAGGACATAGGTTCTAACCCAGTCATACGTTTTACTTACAACTGATCTCAAAACGGTGAAAGAAACCATCATGTTCTAGAGGCAAAACTTCTAAGATGTGACACCTACCAACCCATACTGGGCCCGTTTGGTAGATTAAGGCCCACTCCCTCTCACCGAGAGAAGACCTAAGTCACAGGAGGGGAAACATTATAGGCTATTATATTATGTTGAATATATCATTAGATAGCAGTGCAATACATCAAACTTGTAAAACGATAAAACTAGCAATTCCTACCAACTACACCTTGAATGCAGTTACTTTGGTGAAAAAAAATTCAGGACAATGAAATTGACAACAGTTTAGCCTTATGGTATCCCCTCTCGTTTATTACAGTACATAGCAAGACAGCAGTTGCAATAAGCATAATGCCTGCCGGCTGATTAGCACAGTAATGCGCACTTCATACTTAGTAAACCAAGTTCTCAATTCTGATTTACATTGCTTTGCAGGTGAGCGTGATAGACGCCTTCGAGAACGAGAAGTACTTCCAGATGGTGATGGAGAAGCATGGAGCGGGGATGGATCTGTTCGAGTTTATCGAGCGACGACCGAGGCTCGACGAGCCACTACTAAGTTACATATTTAGACAGGTAATTGTGTATATCATATAAGGGATATCAACAAGAGGAGACCTTCATACAAACACGCACGGCGGCCTACTTGCAACGTTCTAAGGCCTAGCCGACACTTCTTTTTAAACATTGTGATTTCTGTAACCGCTCATTAACGATATAAAAGACTATCATAATTTTATTAGTGGCATGCGGTCAAGCCTATTCGCGAAATTTCCGTTACGATGTCAGATACATCCTGTATGACAGTTACTTCAGAAGGCCGCACTCTATCTAAATGTATAAAGAATTTTAAAAAATATTAAAATTCGGTACACCTGTTTCTGCCACACACTCAATGTTACTTCTGATTGATCTTTGTTTCATACCTCTCTCTGCCCCTTCTTATTTTTTTCTTATATGTTCATTGTGTATTTTTCTTACACCTCAAAAACTAATATTAAATTACACAAACTAATATTTACAGATAGGGCTAGCTGTCGAGTACCTTCACTCCTTAAATATCTTACACCGAGATATTAAAGACGAGAACGTGATCATAGACAACAAGTTTCACGTCAAACTCATCGATTTCGGCTCAGCGACTTTCATGAGTAAGGACACGCTGTTCTCCACCTTCTACGGTACCACAGAGTATTGCAGCCCTGAAGTTTTAGCGGGGAACAAGTAAGTTCTATCTTTGGAACCGATTTTAGATTTGCCAAAGTCATTTGACCGTGTTTATCATAAAATATTGGCCTAGAATTTATAATATTTCTGTTGAATAATGAATGAGTGTACATTTGCTTGTTTTGTATTTATTTAAACATAATATGACAGTTGGATTTATTAAAATGAGGTCTTCGGATCGTCTTGGCACGACTGGAGTTTCTCTAAGCACAATACTTTGCCCACTTTTGTTGAATTAGTAAACATACTTCAATTATCTCTCCAAACATAGTTTTAATGGCAATAGCCAACCTGTTTACATGACATTTATTCCTTCATACGATTGTTAAAGGATCAGCAGTGGTGTTTATTAAAAGAAACCAACCGAGAGGTAGATGTTACAATATTCGTGTATTATTCATTTAAGTTACAACCAGAATTTATTAATTTAGATAGGAACAGAATAACAATCACTGAGTACACAATAAAATGTCAAACTATAGCAATCAGCTATTAATTAATATGGAAAATATAGGTCTCACAGAGTTCGCACGACGTTACCGCTCCGAGTGATGCTTGTCGAACAACTGCCAGAGTGCGGGTATACCGCGCCTTTTATAGAAAACTTGAGGTGGGGTACCGGTCTTCGCTAACAGGCGGCCATTCTGCCCTGGGGATGTCCTCATCCCCAACACCGATCGGCCATTCGTTCTTGCTGTATGTCCTCATACAGGTGGCACTATGACAGCAAATATACCTATTAACATAAAAAATATTACACACACAATATTATACAATAGATAATTCAAGAACTCAATAATGAACTTTTCACTACAAAAAAAAAATACTAGCAAAGTTAATCGATATCAATCACACTTTAACTTAAAGCAAAGTACATTTGGTTCTGTAACCTCTCTTACTGAATTAAAAATACGGCTAAACATTGCTAAAATTGAATTCAAATTGTTTATTAGTTTAATTACTTGAATATATATGTATATATATATTTCTTTAATTCAGGTAAATGTTTCAATACTGATAGAATAATTGCTTGTGAATAGAATACATTACCACACAATGGGCAAATACTTATCTTTCTTCTTTAGCCACACTAGGGGCTTATTATATTCAAACCACACTTGGGGCTTATTATGTTTAAACCACACTTAGGGCTTATTATGTTCAAACCACACTTGGGGCTTATTATGTTTAAACCACACTTGGGGCTTATTATGTTTAAACCACACTTGGGGCTTATTATATTCGAACCACACTTGGGGCTCATTATGTTCAAACCACACTAGGGGCTTATTATATTCGAACCACACTTGGGGCTCATTATGTTCAAACCACACTTGGGGCTTATTATGTTTAAACCACACTCTTATTATGTTCAAACCACACTTGGGGCTTATTATGATTAAACCACACTTGGGGCTTATTATATTCGAACCACACTTGGGGCTCATTATGTTCAAACCACACTAGGGGCTTATTATATTCGAACCACACTTGGGGCTCATTACGTTGGAACCACACTTGGGGCTCATTACGTTGGAACCACACTTGGGGCTCATTACGTTGGAACCACACTTGGGGCTCATTACGTTGGAACCACACTTGGGGCTCATTACGTTGGAACCACACTTGGGGCTCATTACGTTGGAACCACACTTGGGGCTCATTACGTTGGAACCACACTTGGGGCTCATTACGTTAGAACCACACTTGGGGCTCATTACGTTGGAACCACACTTGGGGCTCATTACGTTGGAACCACACTTGGGGCTCATTACGTTGGAACCACACTTGGGGCTCATTACGTTGGAACCACACTTGGGGCTCATTATGTTGGAACCACACTTGGGGCTCATTATATTCAAACCACACTTGGGGTTGAATAAATATTACCTATAATGTTTTTAATAAATTAGCACACGACCACACCCATATTAGGGGAGTTATTATGCATATCCACACTAGGGGATAATTATTATATTTGTATATTTATGCATATCCACACTAGGGGATAATTATTTTAGGGAGTTATTATGCATATCCACACTAGGGGATAATTATTATATTTGTATATTTATGCATATCCACACTAGGGGATAATTATTATATTTGTATATTACAATAATATAAAATCCTAAGTTGAGTGCAGACTTAATTATAGGTTGCCACAGCATGCATCATTTTGTGGTCGGATTTTTATTTATATAGACGATATTAAAAGAAAAACAAGAATGTAAATTATAAACAGAATTAAACAATAGGGCTCAGTCATTGTTAGGGTTGAGCATAATGATTAACTGTCTACTCTAGGAGACTCGATTTTATTTCACCACACTTGGGGTTGATGTCATAATACTATTACTCTATTTTAATATTATTATCTTTTTATAGTTTATTTCCACTCAATATTAGTACTGGCAATTATTTAGTTTAACTTACCACTTATGTTCGTGAATGTTGGTTCACCTGTTATTGGCAACTGTATAAGCCTTTTACTCATAACAACTGTATTTGTTAATTTATATACAGAAGCAGTTGGTGTACCTTTGTTAATAAATAAATAAAATTACTCACTGCACGCCGAAGCTGAAGTTATTACTCTTATAAAATTGTTGCATACCGTCCTCGCTAGGGGAATATCCGCAATAGTTTTCAATGAGTATCTCTTCAACCTAAACTGGCGGCGTCTAAGCTGTAAGTTGACATGTAGGTTAATGTATGTGATTATTGATAATTATAATTAAGTAGGTACCATGTAATTGTTTTAGTCAAACGGAACCATCGCTACTAGAACTGGTATCCTGTTGTCCTTCTTTTGAATAAAGACGTTCAGATATTCTTCGACGACTCATTTCGCGAAGGGCTTCCCGATTAGGGCTACAACCTTCAAAGGCCACTCACACACTAAGGTACGAATAAGTGGTGTCACAACATCAGTACCCATCAATAGGTTTGGTGCTAAATACTGAGCTGTTCTGTGTTTTGAGATATTTAGAATCAACTGCGGTTTCCACATAACACTCGGCCACTTTTCCTGACGATGGTTGCACTCCATACGCCCACAGAAAGAATTTAGAGAACGCATCTAAATTATAAAAACATGACACCTAATGAATCTACTAGCAAATGCATAAAAATGGGCAGCAGTTTGTAAATTGAATCACCAATGAAATATTTCTGGACCTCAATCATTACTGAAACAACAACATCATCCGGCAACCACTATCGGGGTTACAGATAATCATAATGTCGAGGCATTTAAAATAAAAGTTCCACAATGTATGGGCAAACAAGTATCCCAATATCGGTGCACAATAATAATGGTATCAGTGCTACAATATGGGGGCACGAACACCACTAAATCGGGGTGTTAAAATAACTCACCACTTATTGAAGTGGTTTGGAGAATCCTTGTTGTGCTTTAAATTCTGCGGAAAGGCTAATTCAGTCAAGGCCTTCACTTATCCACAACTCGGCCTATCCATCACTCGGCCTAATTTTCAGTCATATTTCTTTCATAAAAACAATTAATTGGCTTACGCGAATCAGAGAAATAATTTACAGTCAGCGACGAAATCAAAGATACATTAAGTGCACCGCCATCTATAAGGATGTTAACCGGTATGCCCGGAATTTCAGCTGATTGATTAATTAATGACCTTTGTAAATTACAGCAGTACTAATGTAATTATTATCCGTGGAAAGTTCGCGACACAGGTTAACTTAGCGCTGTCTATTGCTGCTAGCCTGCGACTCGATCGAGTTTAAGTGAAACAGTCGCCTTCCCTATGCCCTAACTTCTTCGAGAAAGAACAGACTGGTTTAGTACCAGTGTTACATTTATCGATAGTAATATTTCGCTTTTTGGGGCACTTATCCTTATAATGACCCATTTGGCTGCAATGAAAACACTTGTTTTCCGTTTTAGTAGAATTATACAAATGATGCTTCTTAGCGGTACTAATAGGTGAGGCAAATTTATCCAAATTACGATTATTGTCAAATTTTCGGGTAGGTTTAATATAAGTAGCCCGAAATGAAACTAGTGGCTACCGCGCGCACTTGTACGTAGATTGTATTAATTATAATGAATAAAGAAGTAAGAATGGATCAGCCGAAACCAGCCCAAACAAGACGGTGACGAAACCGAATCATTGAACCTCAAGCGGGTTGGTTTATTTTAAATGCTTACTTAGAATAAATACGAATAACGGGGTTGAATTAAAGATCATCTGTTTACGTACCTACTCAATTAAATGTAAACATTCTTGATTATAATTATGTCTTTTATCTATATGAAATATTTTTACGTTATTATGCCCCACCCTACAGATTTTCTAAAATGGTAGGTTATTCGTGGAAATTTCCTTGGAAGTAGTAATATCCATATTTTAACATATATTTTAAGATTAAAAGCTATGCTATCAATATCGTTTACGTTAAGTCACAAAATAAATACCTACCTACAGAGATTTCATTCTGTGACTGCAAATTAGCAAATTTAAGCCTAATAACAACGCGCTAATGTTCATCATACCTTACACGGCACGTGACCTTAATCAGCCTACCGAAGCTAGGCGTACTCGTAACGGATCAAAATGTACCTTACGTCCGTGCTAGTAGAGCTTGTATTACAATACCCGGAACAAGTCTTTGAACTGATCGGTCCTATTGTTGTACTGGGTTGGGAGTAGTGAGGAAAAATATGTGTAACTGTTTCATTTTAAGTTTTGTATTTTATAAGTACTGGGCAGTACTGGTAACATTTAAATTCTTGGTTATGTGTCCAGCAATCATTGCATTCTTCAGTCAAAAAGAGAAAACCGACAAATTTGTCTGTTGGCGAGAGGGGCATAAATACTAAACGTATTTAAGAATATTAGAAATATGTAGTGTAATTAAGAGTATTAAAAATGACCTGAGAACGAATACCGCGCGAACTCAGCTATGATCAAAACGACTTCCGAGTTTACTGGTATATCTACAAGATCCATATATGGAATGTTGAGGAAATATAATTATGTACATAAAGATACCCATAAATTAACGCCAAAAGAGACTACGAAAAGTTAGTTAGTTACTATTCTATCAATGAGTTTTTAGATGAAAATAGTTTAAAGTCAAGAAATGTTCAATTGTTAATTTAAATGACTAATATTGTTCTTAAATAATCTGTACGCCTTACAAGGCAAAACATAGTGATACATACAATTTTACCATGTACCATATTACCTCTGTTTCACAAATAAAATACTTTGACTTTAGACTTTTTGACTTTGACTTTGAAAAGTAAAATATCCATTTTTTAAAACTGGATAGCTTCGGTAAGATGGCTATAAGGCAAAAGTCCATAGATTTTCATGGAAGGTGATATAATAGACAATATTCTCCAGTTGTTGCCTAACTTCAGCAAAACTTCTTTATGGCACGTTCGTCACCATTCGAAGTCACCATTTCAAATTTAAGTTTAATTTTTTCCAGACTCATTGTCGTCCAAGGGAACACAAAAGAACACTTATTATTAAAAGTAAAGCAAGCAAAACAAAAATAAAGAATATGTGTTCCCAACTAGACTGGGTAATCGACAAAACATACCTTTCCTATAAATAATTATCGTTAACGAGAATAAAAACCACCGATCATAATATTAGATTTTAAATTTAGTTTTAAAGATTAATAAAGGTTTGTAATCCATTCCTTGTTAAATGAGCTGTCGTGCGAGGTCGCTTTTTATCATGATACACTTGTTACCTACTTTATGCCAAATATATCTGAGATTTAGTATAGCTCTTTTACCGTGTGTTATTTTAGTAGTGCTTGACGCGCATACTTCGTGTAAGATAGAAATTTATCTGACGTAGTGTTCATGAGCTCATGAAGTATTTGAGCTTAGTTAATCTTTTGTGGACACAATGACTTAAATTCTTTCTTGAAGTTACTCCACGATCGGTCATTGGTTACCCATTCATCATGGCTTAACCACGATCAAGCGTCACCTTTCAAGCAATTACCAATACGCGACAAGCACTCATAATTACTTTAATTGATTGTTGAGAGCTTTAGCGCAACCGATCTCTGCACACCAATCATCAATATTATATAAGGTAGGATTAAAGTTCGAAATATAAAAATGTTGAGATCTAACCGCGGTATTTTTCCACAACACGGTCCGTTACCGTTGCTTATTCTGTATTTGAATAATAATTTTAGTCCCTAACCAAGCGGTCAGACTTATGCAACGAAATTTGCTCAAATACACGTTTCGATACTCGTAAAGTACACAGCCGCCGCTGTGTACTAGAACATGAGCGCGAATAACGACGGTAGTTATGTCTGAGAGTCGGTGACATAATTTCAAATTCAGTCAACTAGGCAAAAGTGAAACTAAACGGCGGCGACGTCCCAGTGGTGATGAATGACGCACGCTACACGATTCACTTATTTACGTACACTATTAGACACTTAACTGTCTATTGTGATGATAACTGTAATCACGATGTAAGCTTACCGCGACTGTCGTAACGACTGTTACAACGACCACGTTTGCTGTTTATACAACAAACTAAACAACAAACCCACTGAATGTGAAGCTATTAAAAATGTATAGGTACAAGTGATCTCACTCTCACAAGTACCCACACAAGTACAAAAATAATGGCTGTAAGTGACTGTTATTCTGTTCCTTGATTTATAACGAAAAATGTGAGCAGTGTAGTTCTTTATCCCACTTCTGATTGTTAAAGGATCAGCAGTGGTGTTTATTAAAAGAAACCAACCGAGAGGTAGATGTTACAATATTCGTGTATTATTCATTTAAGTTACAACCAGAATTTATTAATTTAGATAGGAACAGAATAACAATCACTGAGTACACAATAAAATGTCAAACTATAGCAATCAGCTATTAATTAATATGGAAAATATAGGTCTCACAGAGTTCGCACGACGTTACCGCTCCGAGTGATGCTTGTCGAACAACTGCCAGAGTGCGGGTATACCGCGCCTTTTATAGAAAACTTGAGGTGGGGTACCGGTCTTCGCTAACACGATACTGCTCCGTTTTACAGATACGCGGGACCGGAGTTAGAGATGTGGTCAATGGGGATAACTCTGTATGTGCTGACGTTCTATGTTAACCCATTTTCCGACATTGAGGATACAATACAAGGGCCACTAGGGTTCCCGCAGGTGGTTTCAGAAGGTAAAAATTCTTTTTATTATTTCTTTAGTCTGGTTTAGTATGAAAACTGCATAGGTTTAGCGGTGCTTTATTTTAATCAGTTTCAATACCTTAACCTGTGCTTATAACCTGTAATGTATTTTTATTGTGTTTTTTTATCTTTGGATAATAATCTTTTATATAAACAATCAGCAGAGTAATTGTGTAACATTAGCAGTCAGTAGCAAAGATCTTTTATATAAACAATCAACCTGTAATGTATTTTTATTGTTTTTTTTTTTTTATCTTTGATAATAATCTTTTATATAAACAATCAGCAGAGTAATTGTGTAACATTAGCAGTCAGTAGCAAAGATCTTTTATATAAACAATCAGCCGAGTAATTGTGTAACATTAGCAGTCAGTAGCAAAGGGTTTCATTTTGACAATATCCATTCCGTTATCTATGTTGTTGAACAGACGTATTTTTCAACCATATGGAGCAATGAATCAGCAATATGCTTCAAAGTTATTCGAATTATTATTGATAGTAATATTGTATTAAGCAAATGGGTCCGGCAGGGTAATTGTGGAACACACTATCAGTAACAATGGGTTAACACATCCCCCCCCCCCCCCTAATCGGCGAACACATTTTTGTCAAATGATTGCGATTAGTTGGTATCAGTTGGGATCGTTCGGACCGCTCATTGGTGCGTTCGGTCCAAACGATCCCAACTAGTCGCAATCATTTGACGAAAATGTGTTCGCTGATTAGGGGGCTGGTTGAGCAGACATATTTTTGGAACATGTGGAGCAAGGGATTAACAAATATGCTTCAAAATTGTTCTGTTTGATAATAATAGTGTAACAATTACAACAATTAACAACAATACCAATAAAACACCAACAACAACAACACCAATACCAATTAATAACATTATTAACAATTAGGGTGCTGGTATCACGTTGTGTGTCATTTATTTTTTTATTCCCTCGACAGATTTAGAACAACTCCTACGTTGGATGCTGTGTATTTGATAAAAGACCACTGCCACATTGTTGTTATAAAAGTAGCTTACGTGGTTAGAAAAACCAATATCAGTTTCTTTACGACGAGACTCGATCATACGCATCGACCACGTTTGGCGCTCTCATTGGTTGAGAGTTCTTACAACCTTGAAGCGGGACAATAGATGAGTCAACCGCGCTCGATATCGACGATCGAATCTCGTACGATAAGTCAGGTCAAGGTCAAAGTGTTAACACTGATTTGTTTTGGGCTGTACCAGGCTCACAATCTTAACATTTCAGCTAGTCATACCAAGGGTATAAGTGTTACCCAATAACGAAGATGTAGAGGCCAGTGTGCCTACCAAGAGTTTTCATTACTAGGACTCAATCATCGATATCGACCGCGTTTGATTCATCGATTGGCCCACTTCAAGGTTGTAAGAACTCAATCAATGACAGCGCCAGACGCGGACCAACTATTTCTACTTTGGAAGCGTCTGTCACGCAAAGTAATCGGTTTAGAAAAAAAATATTTTAGAAACCTCATCATTTTTGAAGACCTTATTTTAGAAACCTCTATATCATTCTTGAAGACCTATCCATAGATACTCCACACATAAGTATTTGATGGAAAAAAAAATGAGTTTCAGTTCTAAGTATGGGGAGGCCCCAATATTTTTTTATTTTTGCATGTAAATCTTAATGCGGTCCACAGAATACCCTACCAACTTTCAGCAGTATAGCTCTTATAGTTTCGGAAAAATGGCTGTGACATACGGACGGACAGACAGACATGAATGAATCTATAATGGCTCCGTTGTTTTGCCATTTGGTTGCTGGAAACTTAAAAAGAAGTTTAAGTTTACACATCATATGCCTTTCTTGCAGATCGGCACGAGGCAAATCCTGAAATTGTATTATGAATGGTAGTCTGGTCACTCTGCAGCGATCACAAGTGTCACTTGCAGATCCACTAGTAAAAGGTAAGTTTATTTCAAAACTAATATTCGATTAACTCTAATATTATATACGTGAAAGTTTATATGGATGGATGTTTGTTACTCTTTCACGCAAGAAATACTGAATGACTGCGGATGACATTTGACACATAAATGGTTTATAAACAGCATTAACGTATAAGATACTTTAGATCCCGATATTTTCACGGAATCGGAATCTGAATCAAATGCGGGTAAAACTGCGGGGCGCTGCTAGTAATTCAATAAATAAAAGTATACAGTAAACTTACGCTTCTAAGCTAGAGATATGTAGTCTTAGAGGTCACGCTTACGGCGATCAGATCATATGCTGCCCGAATGCCGTAGGCCTTCTCTTGAACTAAAACACGTTAAATATATACGGGTGAATGTTGCGCTTACGGACATCGGCCTATGACTATCTGGAAGTGAATATCTCGAATCAACTTTCAATTACAGTCCACTGCTGGACATACGCCTCTCCAAGACTACGCCATAACCCCCTACCGTTAGCCTTCCGTATCCAGTCTGTCCAACAACTTTTAGGGTATGGTGCATCCGTATGCTTGCTGATACGTGGTCTCCACTCCATTCCTCCATCCTACTTGACGCCAACTTCTATTATAATAAATCATAGAAAATAATGCAGCAAATAATATTGGCTTGTCATCTACATACAGATCATTTGCTCATTCTTAGCTATAAATAATTCTTTGCTATTTCCAGAGCGTTCAAATCCTTCAGAAGTGGCAGTTCGATCAGATGGAAAGAATCTATCGCGGGAAGAGCCCAAACGGAACTCCTTGGCGTTGCATGCGCTCTCTACAGCCGACAGAGATGCTCAATCCGACAACTATAGCCTTCGGTCTTCTGCAGATGTATGTAGACAATGTAACGTGTACTAAAGAATTTAAAAAAGGGGTAAATATGGAATAGTGAACCAATAGAATGATATTGATAACACGTAACAAATTGCAGCAAAAACAAAAAGGCATTTTTATAATAGCTCTGTCTCTTTCTGATAAAAATACCCGGTGAGCGTCGCAGCTTGCGCGTTATTTATTTTATAAATACGTAAATAAACCTCCGTTATAACTCCGCAAAAATTGTGCGGAGGCGGAGGCAAAAGCGAAGATTCGATTTGCACTTCCGCAGTAATGGAAGCGGAGGCGAAGCTCCGTTACAACCCTAATCATAACTATTGTATGCTGGCAACACTTGACAATTCGCTCTTGTACACTTTCCACAGATAACAAACTTTATAAACATACTTTTCCACAGATCTTGGACATATCATCAAAGCCGGTATCCGAAGCGGCGCTGACTGATATCAGTTCAGACGCAACCGGCCATGCGGCTTGTGACATCGACTATGATTGTGACCAATACGAATGTGACAGCTGGGATGAGTGTGAACAGGACAGCTTTTCTTAAACATAATATGGCATAGCTGCAGTGAAACTTGTATTTAACGGTACGGTCCCGAGCTGCAGTACTACAACTCGGGATATAAGCTCCGCTCACTTCTATAGCACGAATGTTCGGCGATAATACGCCTGTACCGACCTGAGCATGTTATAGGTAGATAGCCAGGATACGTCAGCATAAAAGCTAAAGAGGCAACTGGTAAAAAATAAAAGTTTATCTTTGCATTATTAGATACAATTTATTATGGATTAATGATGGTGTATAAAAAAATTCCAAAGGAGTAGGTAGGTTTTACTTTTTGGGTAAAAATACAGTTTGGGAGAATTTCGAGCTTAGTTCTGTCAAAATGAAACAACCTATTATCTTAGATCGTTATCGTTGATTATATTTTCATTTACCTATTCTGTTTAGTACATGATCAGTCTATAATTTTCCCACTGCTGGGACACAGGGGAAAAAGGGGGTTTCTACTCTCTGTGAGAGGGAGAGGGTCATAATCCACCAAGCATTACGGTTCTAGGAAATGTCAATTTCTTCACGACGTTTTCTTGTGTTTCCATCTGTCTAGTATTGAATATATATATACTGGGAAGTTTACTATGTAATAATATAGCACATTTATAAATATTAATATAAATAAGTTAACAAGAGATGTCTGATTGGCTCATTTTGGGAGAACTTTGTCCAATTAATTGCAGTATCAAACCAGCAATGTAATCAATTTCTTATATCTTCAGTGTTGCCATCGTTGTGTTGTTGTTCAGAAATGGGTTGTATCCTAAAAAATAATTTAATGTCCATCAGATAGATTTATAAAAAATAATGAACACGTATTTTTTATTTTTTCTTTCATTCAAGTACTTAGGAAGATATAATGATTTGAAATGTCGCATGACGTCACGCCGTGGTACAAAATATACCACGCCGTGACGTAATTAGCCCCCACTCCGTAACTTTATTACGCTATATCTCAGTAGTTTTTGGTAATTTCGACAAAATAAAAATATGGGTCTTAATTTTTTTCATAATCTATAAGACGGACTTAATATTTTTTTGATTTTCATACCTTGGATACATCCCTAATATAGCAATGTCTACAATAGATTTTAGACTAAATCCACACATTTGGAATATTCAACCCTTGCTTTTGAAAACCTAATCAACACTGTTTGGTGACTTTGCTGTCAGATCTTTTGTTAACCCGTTGAGCGTCTTATGCACACACGGTGGTACATAAGAGATTTGCGCCCGACGTGTCTTATGCACCGACGTCGGAGCATAAGCGACATGGCTGACTTCACGTCATTCAAACCTATTACTACTGTGATTGGTTCACATAAAAATACTTCTATAGACAAGTGTGCCACTTTAGCCAACATAATAACTTAAATGTTTACTATTTTTCAAGCGACAACATTTAAAAATTTAATTTTTTCTCGTACTCGGAAGAAGTCGTCCGCCATATTGTAATCACTGTGAACTCGGTCGTGTTTGGTGCTTTTTTAAAATGGATTTTAAAAGGAAACGGTAAGTGATTTTATTGAAATTATATATCAGATTACTGGAAATATTGTGTAGATTGTGATTCAAATATTGGTTTTAGATATTTTATCGTATATTTTGGTGAAAAAAGTGTGCAAAGTTTATGAGGCGCCAATTTTCGTTAGTGATACCGGATGTTTTCGATGATAATAGCTGTTTATTTTACAAAGTATTCTGCAAAATTTATATAAGTAGGTAGGAATTTTATCTAGGAAACCATTTGACCAATGTAAATTCTCGTAATTCTAGTTCATAACACGTAAATTGAAGAATTTTGGTCAAAGTCAACAAATGCTCTGTCTCTTTCTAACGCACACTCTAACAATTCGCGTAAAAGCGCACACTCTAACAATTTGCGTAAAAAGTACATTCGCAAACATCACCCCATGTCCAGTTACATTATTTTTGCTAGAAAAACTATTTTATCACTTACACCATGTTTATTGAAAGTATTGTGATTTCTCATAATATGTAATATTATAGAAGATTTTAAATTTAATAATATTTTATAGATTTAGATAAATAGTAGTACACTGTTACTTATTGAAATTAATATTTGTTATTATAGTGGAATTTATTTTATTGATTCTTAGAATGATGCAATCAAGGTCACGATCTCGGTCTCGGTCGGTGACGCCAGGGCCGAGATCCTGTGATCTTGAGCGCCAGAGCCGGCGTCAACTGATGATGAGGTTGGCAGCGGACAAAACCAGCGAGCCGACGGTGGAGCCCGAACCAAGGGTATGGTTGCCCCCTCCACCCCATTGTGTCACTCCGTGAGTATTTTATATAATAGTCGTAACACGATTCTATGTATTCTACATATAGTATCTACAAATATATTATATAATAATCTTATTCATTTATCTTTTAGAAAACCACTGATGACGGGGCTCCAGGTGAACATGACCCCGGGGGGTACAATCAAAGTATCCGACATTGTCGAACTTGAAAATACCCCCCGGGGCTCCATCAGAAGAAAAACGGAGCTGGAGGAGTCAGTGCAGTAAGTGTTGCTATGACACCACCGTAGTCAGATTCTTTTATTAGACGCTGACTATGATTTTTTTTTTGCAGTATTGGACACTTGGAACGGGCGGCCGCGTGTGATCTGGACTGGGAGGATGGAGATGCGGAGATAAAGGAACACTACGATCATGTGAAGCAATGGATCAGTGAGTTGCCACCGCCAGAACCTTCCTCGGGATACTCCCGTATCTGTAGGACGCCAGTTTTAGATGTGTGCTCTGGTAGCGCTGGTGCTGTTATTGTACAGGCTGCTGAAGCTAATCCTTCAGAGCCTGGGCCTAGCGGTAGCCACGGGATACCAGTGCCGGCATCTGAAACAAAAGATGTTGTCCCATCCGTGTCGGGTTGTATGGCAACATCTATACGGCGGGTTACAGATACGGTGAACGATGGCAGCGATTTGGATTCAGATTTTGACGATGAGTTTAATCTGGATGAAATCGCTGCTACCGGTGGTATGCCGAGGACTATTCCGGATGACGAGGAATTGGATGAGCCTACAACTCATATCGTAAATTCGATTGAGAGTGCAATGGACGACGTCATCGATCAAATGGTTGGCACCTCTATTGATTTCGAGTGGCGAGAAGACTTTGATAGTTTCCGGGGTGTAGCCGAAGTATTTTCGGGTCCTACCGTCGGGCCTATTGAAGACTATGATACGCCTTATGATGCCTTTACTGCTATTTGGGGTAGAGACATCATAGTGCATATAGTCACCGAAACAAATAGATATGCCAAACAGGTGATCGATGCACAAATGGCAGCAGGTACATTGAAAACGTCATCTCGTCTTCATAAGTGGACTGACACTAATGAAGATGAGATGTACGTTTTCATTTCAGTACTCATGTTTATGGGCTTGGACCCACGCACGTCCCAACATGAGTACTGGAAGTCTACTGGCTATCTCGAGATGCCCAAATTCCGAAAATTGATACAATATAACCGCTTCATATTGCTGAACAAATTTATTCATTTTGTGAACAATTCTGCAGGGAGCCAGGATTTGTCTCAAACTGAAGGAAATTTGCTTCCAGCAAAGTTGCGAAAACTTGCACCAATTATTCGGCATTTAAATAACAAGTTTTCAAGCTTGTACAATTTGCATCCCGATATAGCCATAGACGAATCATTGACACTATTTAAGGGTCGCTTGTCTTGGATACAAGCGATCCGCTCGAAGTCTGCCCGCTTCGGCATGAAATCTTTCGAGCTTTGCGAGTCGAGGACGGGCTACCTGTATAAATTTGAAATTTATGCAGGTAAAGACGACAGTCAAAGTCATACTTCTGCTCCCAGTGTGGCTTTGGCTGGAAAGAGCGCTAGTGTCGTGATTGACCTACTGAAAGGCCTAGAGAATCGGGGTCACTGCGTAACGATGGACAATTTTTATAATTCTCCAGCGTTAGCGCGGTACCTCAAATTTCTAGGCTTTGATTGCTTGGGAACGTTGCGTCCAAATCGCAAGCATGTACCAATTGAGGTCAAAAACGTTCCAAGGAATGTGGCCAGGGGTAGCATCATAGCTCGCCACTGCGGTGACGTTTCGTGCATTGCATGGAAAGACACCAAAGTGGTGACTATGATCTCCACTTACCACACTCCAGAAACATTTGTGGGTCGGAAGGCTGGTAGGCCTCTTATAAAACCTGTTGTCGTTCGTGACTACAACAACACAATGGGAGGGGTTGATCTTAAAGATCAAAAACTTTCAATGTAAATGTGAAAATGTTTAAGCGGTTGTTGAATGCAAGTGTGTTGAACGCTTACATTATTTTGTCTGCTTCTTTGAAACGTAGAAATATGCCTCCCATGACGCATCGTCAGTTCCGAGAACAGCTGGCTAATTCTCTTGTGGAGAATCACTTCCAATTTCCACAAGAAAATTTGCCATCGTCCGAGGAATTGACGAGGCTTAGGCGAGATATAATTCACGTTCCAAAGAACCAGCCAAGAAACAACCGCAAACGGTGTACCATTTGCTACCGAAAAGGTACAAGCAAAATGGTGACTACATATTGCGTGACCTGTGATGAGTATATCTGCTTCGAAAGTTGTTGGTTAGATTGGCACTCTCTCCAAAAACTTCCTGGGGCAGATAAACATCGTCGAAACAGGTCACGCCGTGAGTAGTATGCCGTTTTGCATATGCCTTATATATTTTCATGTACCTCTGGACGCATCTTCCTTCCCGTGTTGTTGTATCATTCACCCTGAACCAAATTTATGATATGATCCGACAGGTTCAGCCAAAACTTCGTACAACTCAACAATCCAATGTCTTACAGATCGTATTGTTCCTTTTTCGTTGCATCAATGTCCTTTCCCACACCTCCAATCAATCACCGGTATCGTCGGCATCGCTAACACGGGCTGAACTTCGCTACGCCTGGAGGATTCTCCTGTAGCGGCACTACAACTACAGGCATCTACCCAACTGAGGAAGAACTAAAATCACAAGTCCTACATCTCGCAAGCCAAGTTCTCCGCGACTTAGAACATATAATACAACATTCTGACAGACTGTCAGGCAGTAGCCCACCGGACACAACACCCGTTCGATCGGAGGATCCTCCCTTTTCCTTGAACGTCAGCGCAACCTTCGTTCCTGCGAAGTTTGAAGACTTCTACACTCATACGCCTTCCTTGGCGACCCCGCAAGGAACATCACAGCCTTCGAGCAGCGTGACGTCATCAGCATCTTCAGCATCACCTGTTCCTCAAGTTTTCCAGTAGCGAGTCATCCAGCCAGCTAGCTTCACATGGGCATACCTAACCACCAGCATGTATATAACCTTGTGTCCGTTTGACTCTACAGCTATGTATTTTTTCAACCTCCATGGCGCAGCGGTCAACAAGCCTGCCTGCGACGTGGAGGCCCCGGGTTCGATCCCCGGCCAGGTCATGATGGAAAACGATCTTTTCCTGATTGGCCTGGGTCTTGGATGTTTATCTATATATGTATCTATTATAAATATAATATCGTTGTCGTTGTTGTTGTTGTCGTCGTCGTTGTAATATCGTTGTCGTCGTTGTCGTTATCGTTGTTGTCGTTGTCGTTGTAGTATCGTTGTCGTTATCTCATAACACAAGTCTCGAACTTACTTTGGGGCTAGCTCAATCTGTGTGATTTGTCCGTATATACATACATTTTTTTAAATAGGCAGGTAAATTCAGTAATCTTAATTGTTTATTGTTTGTAATGATGACTGTCGAAAGTTCCTTTTATTAGCCTTTTCAAGGTTACATGATGCCCACTTCTAAACAAAAAAGACAAAAACATGTATTTACATCCTTTTCTCGTCTGTTTTCAACCCTAATTTATATAAATAAAAGTGTTTGTAAAAAACCTACTTAAGGAATAAATATCCTTATTTTTGTAAATAAATTTATTTTTTTTAAATTACGTATTTTTATTCCCAAAATCTTTCTTGAAAAGACAGATATTATAATTATTTATGTTACTACTTAAATAATTATAATATCTGTTTGTTCAATTGTGTTCACAAACAACAATATCACTAGTATAAAATACATTCAACAAGATTTTTCACTAAAAATAATTAAACCCGTTAAAATAACTAGCCAGTTTTACCTGAGTAAAACTCACCCTGAGGTGATTACTCACAGTGATTCCCACTACAAAGATATACTGCTTATACGAAATTAACGTACTTATATGAATGCTAACATATATACATAGGAGTGAGCTGTTATCTTAACTGGGTAATTTAGAAAAGTTAGTAATACCTACTTCTTTTGGACAATCGTAGGAAGAAACCAACTGTATTAACCATTTCATATACTTACATGTTGCTATTATGATCGTGGCAAAAAATTACGCTTGAATTGGCAGTCACGCTGACGGATACACATAACTATCCTTCCTCTAACCTATATCACTTGAAATGACGTAAAAAAATGTTAGGATATCCAAATCGAGCAAATAACCCATATTCTTACACGGATCCTTATAAAACACAAGCGGCCGCCAGAGACTTCGTTCGCGTGGAGTTAGTTATGCTCTGCTCCTATTGGTCGCAGCGTGATATTATATAGCCTAAAGCCTTTCTGGATGAATGGGCTGTCAAACGCAAAAAAAAAAATTCAAATCGGACCAGTAGTTCCTGAGATTAGCGCTTTCAAACAAACAAACTCTTCAGCTTTATGTATTAGTATAGATTACACTACTTTTTTTGGTAAATGATGTACCTAATAACTGTCCATTACGGTCAATATAATCTTCATATGAATACATCACATGTTATTGAAATACGCTTAAAAATATCTTCATGTTTAAAAGAAATGAAGTTATTATTGTAGGTTAGTGTTACAATAATCAAATTTAACGCCCTGTAATATTTCGTACTCAGCATAATAAAAAATCACATAGATACATAGGTACGCGTAATGGCTCGGGGATGATATTTTGCATTTCTTTTTTCCTTGTTTGATTTGAGATTCAACCCAAAACTAACAACGATGTATAAATATTGACTTGTATTTTATACCAAAAATATTCCATTATCCCGAAACTAGCAAAAAAGTGTAATTATTAGTCTACTCGAATGTACATCACTCCGCCCACTAGCGCCCTCTTGCGCCGAAACTGAGTAACCAGTAGTTCACGGACCGACGGAAACTAAACAAAATGCCGCCGTTTTTTGTTTCGTAAACAAATGATTATTATAAAGTCATTAGCCAGTGTTGTACAAAATAAATGCATGTAATCGTCGCGTAATGTATTAGTGTTATCAGTGATGTAGTGAGATTGTGGTTTTTGTGAATAATTGTGAAGTTTTGTGACAAAAATGTTATGGATAACCTACGAAAAAACATAAACAAAGGTAATAATTTTATATTTTCATTATAAAAACGTAATACGTGATTAAAATTAATATGCTACAATCATGACCCATATTCTCAGCTTTGTTATGGTGTATAATTTATTACATATAAATAAGGAACATACGAGTATTATCATGTTTTCTAACCTAAGTCGTAATGAAAAAAACATTGCAATAATTTCGCGATCGCTTTGGGGATTCGCGAGCGCGGGAGGCCCTGCGCTCCAAAGGTTAAGGGAGTAGCGCTAGGTTGTGATTTCAAGTAAATGTATTGGGCAATGTTGAACATAATATAATTCTAGACCCTAACACGTACGCAACCTTCGTAACTTCATATAACTTTATTGAATAAATATTTCATGAAATATTAATCAATCTAGCTTCTCTGGCGCTTCCCTCTTAAACTGGCCGAGAATAGCAAAAACTATTTTTTATTTATAATAAGTGTTGCCACTTTACCAGGTCTTAGTAGCCAGTGGTGAAAAATTTAAATTAATTAATTATTATATTCTGTTGTATTTTAGTAACTAGGTTTATGATGGAAGTCGTAAGGATTAATATAGAGGATATGTTTTTAGTAAAAATGTTTGTTCCTTTTTATCTTTTAACTTAAGGCCAGTACCGATTAGTTGTGCGTTAGACAGTATTAAGTTTAGCTTGTAAAGAGGATATTTAAGGTCACAGCTCATTAGAGCCACCCGGCACTCACTACGCACCGCCTTACCTCCTGCGGCTAGTATTATTTATATTATCGACTCTTTTGGATATGCGCTCACTATATCAACCCTGTAGCGTCACCGGATCGCCTCAGACGCAAGCTGTCTACGCCCGGACGGCGGGTGGACCACTCGGTGACACAACTTGCTGCTCGCGAATGATTCAAGCGACAACGATGCGCCACCCACCCTTCATTCCCAGCCTTTCTTTCAAACGTATCGTTTTTGCTTTAAAAATGTTTAAATTATTGATGAAGTTCGTACATGTAATTACTAGAAAATATAATTATTAGATCGTAAATTAATTAGACCAAACGACCTGCACTCGTTATCCACTTGGCTTCATTTGTTGACCGCGCAAGGTCCACTGGTTGACCACACGTCGTTTATTAGTGATAACGCGGCGTCCAGCCATGGACCTTTAAAAATGTTTAAATTATTGATGAAACTCGTACATGTAATTACTAAAAAATATAATTATTAGATCGTAAATTAATTAGACCAAACGACGTGCACTCGTTATCCACTTGGCTTCATTTGTTGACCGCGCAAGGTCCACTGGTTGACCACGCGTCGTTTATTAGTGATAACGCGGCGTCCACCCGTGGACCACCTATCGACAACGCGTGGACGCCGTGCGACGAGGCGGTGCAGGCTGGGTACCGGGTGGCTCTAATGAGCTCAACCGCTATTCTTCTAAAATTACAAGACAAATAGTATACTAAATTCGAGTGAAAATTGAGACCAAAATTGATATAGGTGTAGAATGTCTGCGAAGTCATCTTTAATTTAATTCTTCGTAATAAAATGCAACATTTTGAGTATTTACCGTGAAAAAAAAAATGAAATAATTCTATTTATTAATCGCGGTCTTTATATTTAAATGAAAATCAATTAAATATTGCTAATTAAATGATCTCAATTAAATAATAAATGTTAGGAATTGCGTAAAATCACTGGTTTACATTTAAAGCACTTTGTGATTGTATTTGAGCAGTCTTGCCATGTTTTAGAAAAGGTTTAAGAATTTAATGTACTTAAACAAATTCTATCACCCCTTCGTCTATTTTTCAGATTGTTAGTAATATATTATAGCTACACTTTGGAATAGAAAATAATAGCACTGAGCTCTTCCTTTTGGTGACACTGATATTTTAAAAATATTTTACAAGTAAGGCCGCGGTCATACCTAGCAATAGTTTAAAACTTTCAGTCTTGTAAGAGCGCCGCATTTGAAAATTGCGATGGGCTGAGCATCATTGTTTTGGACGTCTTTTGCACAATTGCTGCGTTGTAGGTCTTCAAGACAACTATTAGCCTAGTATGACATCGGCTTTAGTTCACGTTAACACTGTCACGGGCATTCTTCTCTTCCATACTCTTCTTATGATATTTAAGAACACATTTAAAATGTCACAAAAATGCACTATATCGGCGAAATAGTTTACAAAGCCATTTAGTGCATCACTAAGCCAAATAAATCTATACATTTGTTATCATCTAATCTAGCAGTCTTTTGCTGCAAATACATCTGCAATGGTCGTATAGGTGACGCCCGTGTATGCGGCAGTCAACTGCAGCCTCGGTCAAGCGAACGGACTGAAACCGTTAACGCTGTATGTCTAATCTGTATGTAACTATTCAGTGTCTTCAAATTCAAAATAAAACATTGAAAATTTTAAACATCTATACCTACCAGTTGTATTTTATGTAGGTGTATTTAAAGCACATAGACGGTAGACCTTACTTATCGATCATTAAATATTTTTAAGATAAATATCATAAGTATGTATAATTAAATTTTCAGGAGTATACATTGAACTCTTATTGCAATATTATATCTGCTTCATTCCATTTTTGCCAAATCTGAACAAGAATTGCAATAAAATTTCAATGTAACACATCCTACTCTTATGACTAAAATTACCAAAAATCAGTATTAAGACAATACATTTTCTTACAGTCTAATTAATTTAGTTTTAGAGTTAATAGAAATCCTAAAAGAACCAAATCTATTCGTATTATTTGAACAACATTGTAAATATCATGAGGTAAATAACATATCTTTGTTAATTGTTAGGTTCAAATTAATAGATTTTCAAAGGTTCGCTTATAGAATTGTTCCTGCTCTGTGCGGCTAAAATGAGTTTTCGATTACGAGACTTGTTCCTCGATATCGACCACGTTTGACTCATCGATTAGCCCACTTCAAAGTTGTAAGGACTCTCAACCAATGAGAGCGCCAAACGCGCTCGAAAACGACGATCGAGTCTCGTAATGAAAAATCATGGTAGCCACATTACGATATTATAAGCGGATCCGTAGAGCAGTATTTTATTGATAAAGTAAGAATTATATTTTTGTAGTGTTTGATTGATTAGTTCTCGTTAATTTGAAATGTAGTGATTATTTATGTCCGGTGCGTCCGTTTCTTCCTTAGTGCCTTACGACGGACGACGGGTTACGTTGCTCGTGTAGGACGCTGTGACCACTCATCGTAAATAAACGATATGAATTCCCAAGTTTTATTTTATTTATGCTCCTTGGTACAACTTCATACCTACTGATGAGTTTTAATAGGAACCTACCGAAGTTCTGTGTGCAAAGACATTTTTACGAGATAATGTTTGGCTACACTCTGTATTTTATCCAGCTTCTGGCCTAGAACTTGAACTTTCTAAAAACTTGACTTGCCCCCCGCAAGTCAAGTTTTTGGGGTGTGTAATCTGTATGCGCTGTAGTCACATGCGGTGTTTTGGCAAATCCACCGTACATTTTCTTTAGTGTCTACTGCGTGGTTTATTCAAAAGTTAAAAAATAAATCCTTGTTTATACTTTAGTAATTAGGGGAGTTCATACATGTTCGAAGGGATTTCCAGGGTGGGGGGAAGCTTTTGGTTTCTAGTCGCATCCTTGAATGTTTGAAGTTTCCTTCCTTGAAGTTTTTATTTAATTATCGAAATGGCCTGGAATGTGCGTATTCGATACGGTCTGAATCTGATGAAGTTCCGATTGATAAGATCTCGAGATTTATTTCGCGCCATTCTTGAAATGTACTAGTGAAAGCGTAATTTTAGCAGTCTACTCAAATAAAAAATAATTGCAATTGGACTGAGGGACTTGACTGACAGAAGTGAAAACTGGAATCTTTAATACCTACACTAAGCAAAAATCTACCGTGGTGTTGGGTCGAGCACGCTATCGTGAATTCAATGGTTTTCTCCCCATCCAATAATTGTTCAACGTCGCTAAAGAAGTTTTTACTACAAGATTCTTTATGTAGTTTACGGACTTACACAAAAAGTTTTAAGAATCCAAAAGCTTCGCTTTTAAAGCCAAAGCATCAATAGTGTGAAGTGAGATCGAGAATTTTATGCCAACATTATATTAGCAATCAAATGTAGTGTTGGCGGCAGCCTGCTGATGCCAAGATATGGCGCTACGCAATGGAGAAAAAATAGGATGTAATTAACAGTGTATTGATTAATCATAAGAAATCTATAAAAAGGTTCGAATCATTGATATAATATTAAACTAAGGTAGATATGTCACTAGCGCACTGAAAATGAAGCGTACAAAAGGAGGTAAGTCCAGTATCTCGCTTTAGTCACTCTCGATACACTCGTAAAAACAAACACTAAGGTCCGTATTACAGAATGTCACTCAAACTCAAGCTCGACTTAAGTCTCGTTTCAACCCTTTTGATTGGTTGAAACTAGTTTTATGTAATGCTTAAGCAGAGATCAATGCTTGAGTGGCGTTCTGTAATACGCACCTAAGGTCCGTATTCCAGAAGGAAACTCAAGCATTGATCTCTTGCATTACTTATAACTTGTTTCAACCAATCAAATGGCTTGAAACGATACTTAAGTAGAGCTTGAGTTTTGAGTGACGTTCTGTAATACGAACCTAACAGCGCAAATGACAAACACTAGCCATCTTTTTCTTTTCTATGCTTTAGATTGCGCCCCATTTCACTCATCAACGTGTGAAATGTACGCAGAATAAAAAATTTGCATGTGTGTGCTGCTGCTTCGAACGGCACATTTATTTTGGTTAGTTTGTTAGAACATATCATATCTGTTAATATTATATATCATTGGTTCGAATTTTCGAATTGTATCAACTGATCTACTAAAAACTACCAAACTTTTTATTTTAACATCATTAATTATTTTCTCGGCTGGCAGGATCACCGCTAAAATGTCACATTGCATGGCGGTGCGTCGCTTTTTTGCCAATCATTGCCGTATTACTACGAAAATACCCGTATTTACGACTCAACAACGGAAAATATTCACTTGTGCTCGTACTACAATAAATTTTGTTACCAAACACAGGAAATTGGTAAGATTTATCTTTGTTTACATTGTTAACTTGAGAGCATTATGTGACTGATTTTTACTATAAGAATTTGAATTTGAACTTAATGTCCTACTAGTTTGGTGTATCAGTTTCCCGCTGCAGCATTGAAACTATGTGTTTTATGTCATAATTACAAAGATAATTTTTATATAGTAAAAATAACCTTAAAGTTATTCGAGAAAATTGTCAGTCACTTCGTTCGTTAGTGATGTTTTCAATAAATCGCATATTATATTGTGAGCCTTGATGCCGACCTTGTTTTCATGCTGCGGATCTTTAACTAACCATTTTCTCTATAGTCTCTTAATGGAAGTGCAATTTGATTCACATATAATTATATTGAATGTTTATTGATAAGGACAAACACATCACCACTGTGTATGGTTCTCATATGATACCTAATTAATGATCAACCTTGTTCTATCTATGTGCTAATGAGCTTACTCATTATATTATAGGTTTATTGCTGTATAGCTTTTGGAACTAAAAGTGTTTTAGTAGATATTAGTACTAAAAATCTGTTTATGTACCCTGTTTTAGTAAGATATATTCTTTATTTCTGAATTTTTTACCCCATTAGTAATAAAAACTTCTAATCCAACATCCTACAATAATGAACTCAAATAATTTCCAATTGCTAGCTAAATTATTATATTTCTTCTAATAAGCCATTTGGAGAATTTACTACCAATTATTCACGGAAGTATGTTCATAGATGTACTTGTAACTAAATATATTAAATGATTTTTTACTATTTCAAAATAGCAACATTTTTTTACAATGTGGGTATTTACAAAGTTTTTAACACTACATACTACAATTGTAACATTTTCATTTTGCTTCTTGTCGGTTCATGCAACATTTCAATCTTGCAAGGTTGGGAATACTTTACACCTATCATTTTTGAAGGAGATTACCAACCAGGTGAGTAAATACTCCATAGAATATACCCTTTTTTGTTATCTTTTACTTCTGTTCCACATTTGGCTTCAAAAAGAGTTTGTTTATGTAGTGTTTCTCTAAAAGTGTTTTTTTTTTTTCTCTAAGATCTCTAAAAGAAAAGAAAAGATTTCGAAAAGTATTTTTTCATTGTTCGGGTTAATATACAATATGTAAAGAAAACCCCGTCCGACCCAAAAGGATAATAAATGTTGGGTATATGTATACATGACCAAATAAAATATGAAATTTGGCTAATCATCATAGTGACAATACTAATGAATTTTGAAATAATCTTTTTTTCCCACAAATTAATTCCGACTTTCCCGAAATTTTGTAATTTTAAAAAAGTGACAACAGCATTTGTGACGGAGCAAATAGCGATGCGATCACGTGCTGCCTGCCATGCCCCTCTTACCCGCGCATGTATGCGTAACGTGTTGCCTACCGCACATGCATTAAGTTACCTCGTTTTACGAGGAATTTTTTTTAAGTTTAGCCCTGTTTTGTAGGCATTATTAGAATCAGTTAACAATACCTAATAATACCTTCACGGATCGGACAGGGTTTTCTTTACATATTGCATATACAGCCTATATATAACTCACAAATTAAATGATAAAAGAATTTTCATAATCGTTTCAGTAAATATACCCTACAAACTCACAAATATTACCTCTTTATAATATTAAATATAGATTAAAAGGTATAAAAAAATAATTTTCAACTTTATATGAAACATGATTGCTCTCATTTCCAGACTAATTTGAACTATAGCTAATCATTAAAATAATAAAAAAATAGCCAATTCCGTCGAACCATTCTCCAGTGACAAGTTTGTCATTAAACAACATTTCAATTTTATTATATTGAAGAAAACTATTATTTTACACCATAATATTAGCTCTGTTGTCAGCCCAATTAAATGAACTCAATACAACTACAATTGCGACAATTACTTCGTTATCAATAGTGCTTTCGTCTCCACTCCAAATACAACACCGTGTATATCTAAAAAACATTCGCTGAGAGCATTTATCTCTTATTTACTTCAGTTATCACGTACAGAACGAGACGCAATATAATATTAAATAATAACGAACAACCAACTAAGTACAGTGTACGTATTACGAACAAAATAATACTATATCAATATAATCAACACAACACTTTCACCTGTTTCGTAACCGTCCATAACAACGACACGTAAGTAGCCTGAACTATTAATAGATCAGTAATAGAATATAGGATGGTAGTCGCGTGCATTCTGTTACCATGAATCCAGGAGATATTACTGAGCCCTCGCGTGCGTCAAAAATTGATCGGGTTGGTTAGGTGTTGCAGTTTTGTAGGTACGTAAGAGCAGTATTTTTTCTTTTTTATTAAATCACATAAAATATCTACGTTACGGTCTAGAATTCTGTACTGAATTCATCGTAACAGAATGTGTTTCGATGTTTCTAGCACCCTGTATAGTCTTCAGGTCTTAATTAGTGTAGGCTTTGAGTATTACAACTCTAATAAACAGGAACCTTTTAAATCCATTGACGACATTTCAGAAACGCAAATAATGAGTTATGAATCTAATGTATTTTTCTGCTTGTATAATTACAACAAGAGCTATACCTGCAATAACCTTGATAGTTGATGCCAGGGTTAAAGTGTAATCAGTCAGAACTTAATAGATTGGTTGTTCGTATGTGCAGCTGGCGGCTTAGGATGCGTTGGGCTATTTTCTACCGTGGCTTTTAAGAGTCTTCTATTGTACCCTAACTTTTTTTTATATAAAAAGTTGCTCCTGACTAGAAATGGCTCCTGTATCGCGGGTGCATTTACAAACATTTTCCCTCACATAAACAAATAACCAGACCTGTAAAAACTACATTTTTGTAGTCGTGTAGGAGTCGAAGTATTGCTATAATACCCGGCGCAGGTTATTCCTTATGTGCTTTCAGTACATACGGTCGAAACAGAAGCATATTTTTCGCCAGAATTATACTCGACTGCAGCGTTCAAATTGGACGTGCGTGCTGATACAGGCATGCGACAATCGGATCCATGATTTTAAACTGAGCTCTTTGTTAATTTAACACGTAATTGCATGCGATAACAACTTTATTTGAAATGATGTGATAAGAACAAGAACGGTACTTTGTGTGTTGAGTTGTGATAGACATATTGAATTGATAAGAGAAATACTCGTTAAGATTCAGAACTACGAAAATGAACTTTGGAATAGTTAAGGTGATCGACTCAATAGTAGTATTTCTTCATTTTTCTTGTGTGCCTAATGAAATTTTAATATTAATAGACATCTCGTCTGATATATTTAGTCGGACGACACCATCTCCCCCTTTGATATGCTTTGGTGTGCAATAAACCCGCTCGGCGGTTCCCACTAATCATATAACATGTGTCTTTTCTATACACGCATCCTGTATACGCATGAAGACATATTAAACTAAAAATAAAGTAAAAACACAACAGAAATATTTTTTGTACCTTTTTTATTTATAAAAACCAATATTTTGGCGTTGTCCGAAATGCCTATACAATGTGAGGACAGCTTAAACCTGAAATTGATAGCTTGATGTATCTTGTGTGCCAAATACACTTAGCTTAGGCCTTCTGAGCGGTGCAAAGTGTTCCACGCGAACGTCGCGGGGGAGTTAAACACCTGGATGCCCATGAGGATTTTCCACCACGAGGGCAAAAAAAGGACTTCTGAGCAGCAAACACTAAGGGATACGAAAATTTCAGGCAATTCGCAAAGTCAAATAAATACTTGACCCGTTTTCATACGGATGATTGCTTGTCAAACTATCCGAAATTGTCAAATGTTCCCAATCAACTCTGAGCCTTAATGCTTTAGCTATAAAGTTGAAAATGTAATAAAGAAATTTGACAGATTGTAGTAGCTTGATGTCGACAGCACATCAAGCTACTATTTCTGTACAATATAGCCTGATCATAGCCTTTCCCTTCTAACCCTTCTTTGATATCATAATATCCTTAATTATTCAGCGGAAATAACGGCATGACTGCATAAAATCCCCAATTACAAAAAGACCCGTGGGAAAATCGTGTCTAAAACGAATTTAACTAAATTATTATCTTTGCCCTATTCACTTGTATCGAGATCACTACCTATCCCAAACAGAGGTTATTTGTATATGTATGTAGAGGTGTGTTGTAATGTGTATTATTGTTGAAAACGTAGAAGTAAAGTCGGCGGCCCCAACATAATTGGGATAAGATATTGTTGACAATGTTGTAGCTATCGCTGATAAGAATATCGTCATCAACCTTTTTATCGTCCCACTGTTGGGCACGGGTCTTTTCTCATACAGAGAAGGATTGAGCGTAATCACCAGGCTTGCTCAATGCGGGTTGGCGATTTCAGACTTTAAAGTCCAGGTTTCCTCAAAGAACAAGTCTGACGTCGTAAACTATATCATGTTTTCATACTTTTTGATGACGAGCAAAAGACTTGTGTACTTGGACCTAGACTTGCGGCCTAAGCCCCTTATTCCATACCATACCGTATTTATTTATGAATACCACGGCCAAGAGTTGGCGATTTCAGACTTCAGTCCAGGTTTCCTCAAAGAACAAGTCTGACGTCGTAAACTATATCATGTTTTCATACTTTTTGATGACGAGCAAAAGACTTGTATACTTGGACCTAGACTTGCGGCCTGAGCCCCTTATTCCATACCATACCGTATTTATTTATGAATACCACGGCCAAGAACAAAACAATATCCAGGTATTCAAAACACCAATTACCTTCATTTATGTAGCATCATCTAGCTGATACAGATGATACTGTCAAACAAGCATGACTCTGGATTTAGTAGCTAGCTAGCTACTTGGATTACTGACACTTTTTTTTTAAACAGACCGTTCTCAAATGAAGGTATTGTTAGTGAGGTCAGATGGGCAAATTCGGTAAAAGGAAGGAAGGTAAGAAAGGAACAGATGTAATGCTACTTGTCCAGAAAAGCCTTTTAATGCCATAGAATATGGCATTCCTTTTTCCGATTTAGAGGTGTATGGATGTAGGTGAAATTGTGGACATGGTTGTCGTGATATATTCAACTTTATCCCAGGTTGGAAATATAAAACAAAGACTGCGAGCAGTGTTTGTGTGTGTTTCCAGTGTATTTCGCTTAATATTATATTGCCTCGTGATACTTACAGCTGTGTGCTATAAGAGATGGATTGTTTAATAAAATAATCGATCGGTTATTGCTTTTCATCTTAATGTCAGCCAATCAGGAGTTTTTTTATTTATTTCAGATAATAACGTACATAATTATTCAAATATATTTTAATTGCTCGTTTATTCTCAATTTTTTAAATAAGCATTTAAAATTCCACTTTTCAAACAAACCTGTTTGGTTGCAAAAAGATCTCAGCTAGCTTGTCCATAGAAAAAAAAACAATCAAGCCAAATAGTTGATGGAAAAATAGCAAAAATGTCTAACAAGAGCGTCAAAAGCTCTGTTTTTGTAGAGCTGTGTCACCAAAAAGAGAATTGTAACTTATTAAACACGGTTGGTTGGCTCCGATGGTGCTACCATATAAGTCGTTGGTTTCCTCAAAGGCGGCCAGTCTTTACCGAGTATCAGAGCGCGCAAGGTTCGCTATGCGTGTTATTAAATATGCCTGTATTGTGTCAGTGTGTGCATTATTGCAGTGCGCCGGCGCATCCACTTCAGCCCCGGAGAAAATGCTCTTCAAATACCCGGAGGCGAGGAGGGATGAGACCGTTGTCGACGACTACCATGGCACTAAGGTATTGTATATTTGTATAAAACTTCACTAATTTAGCCTAACTCCTTTGTTATTGTGTATGCTTATAAACAAAATGTATCGATTAGAGATTAGATCAAACCTTCAGATCAGGCCTTGATGTAAACAAAGCATGTAAACAAATACTCACTAAAGAGTTTAATTAGCGCAATCATACTATCGGGAAATGCGACAACGAGGCACGGCATAGCAATACGAATAATCGATTAGAATTTTAACAGGCGACACAAGTAGGTAGAATGGTACCTAGTGCTGCGAACGGTTCACTTGATCACCACTCTCAAATCATAATCGCCACATTACTATACAGCTATTTAATATAATCAGTGTTTTTAGGCAAAGGTCGTGTGAATAAATACTAGGATAATATACTTCTTATCAGACAATCGTCTAATTTTTTTTTATGTGTATTCGAACTTCCAAGATCGAGCTCAATAATAATGATATCATGTAAATAATAATATAAAACCACCAGCAAACTGCTTTTATAAAAGCTCATTCCAGCGGCCATTAGCATAAATAAGTGTTTACGTTGGTATTGAATGCCTTGAGAGGCACGTAATTTCCATATAAGTCGATCGATCCGTTTTGAAGGACTCTACAATGCATCGAGCCTTATAAAAAAGTGCGTAAGAAATTTTTGGAACTTCATTTCACGGTCAAGTGATCTTGTTATGTTTTTATTTTTATTGTGTCTATAAGTAATCGTTACGGTTTAGGCTTATATTTGGATCCTTTTTTACGTTAAAACTTTGAATCTCTGTTTTTGTGTACATTTTATTAAAATTTTGACAGTTTTGTTTATAATAAGGTCTGGAGTACATATTACATATTTATTTACATAGAGAGCGTTAGTAGGTATCTTATTCTTCAGCCTATAGATGTCCACTGCTGTACAAAGGCCTCCCCCAAGGCTTTCCACGCTGACCGGTCTTGTGTTGCCCGCATCCATCGGCTTCCCGCGACCTTCACCAGGTCATCGGTCCACCTTGTTGGGGACCTCCCTATGCTGCGTCTTGCAGTACGTGGCCGCCACTGCCCCATCGGCCATCGGTTCTACGAGCAATGTGCCCTGCCCAATGCCACTTAAGTTTAGCGACTCGAAAAGCTATGTCGGTGACTTTGTTTCTTCTGCGGATCTCCTCATTTCTGATTCGATCACGCAGAGAAACTCCGAGCATAGCTCTATCCATTGCCCTTTGTGTTACTCTGAGCCTTCGTATGAGGCCCATTGTGAGCGACCACGTTTCAGTTCCGTAAGTCATCACTGACAACACACACTGGTCAAAGACTTTAGTCTTGAGACACTGTGGTATCTTGGACCACGAGAAGATGTAGCGTAGCTTCCCGAATGCTGCCCAGCCGAGCTGGATTCGACGAGTCACCTCTTTCTCGATGTTGGACCTACCTAGTTGGACTTTTTGTCCCAGGTATATATACTCGTCAACTTCGAGTGCAGAGCAACCAACTAGAATTAGAGTAGGTGCGACATGAGAGTTCGACATGATTTTCATCTTATCCATGTTCATCTTTAGACTCACTTGTTGGGAAGCTCTGCTGAGGTCATTGAGCATTTTGCCCAAGTCTTCCAGGGTTTCAGTCATGACCACGATATAATCTGCAAAACGGAGATTAGTGATGTACTCACCGTTGATGGTGATGCCAAGTCCTTTCCAGTCCAGGAGCTTGAAGACATCTTCCAACGCAGCAGTGAACAATTTGGGAGATATGACATCTTGTCTCACTCCACACTGGAGTTGGATCGGTTTCGAGTCCTGATTCTGGAGACGGACTGATATGGTGGCGTTTTTGTACAAACACTTTAACACCTCAATGTATCGATGGCCAATTTGGCGCCGCTGGAGAGACTGTAACACCGCCCAAGTCGGCGATCGAATCGAAGGCCTTCTCATAGTCCACAAATGCCAAGCATAGTGGTTTGTTATACTCCTCGGACTTCTGTGTAACTTGCCGCAGCGTATGTATGTGGTCTATGGTGCTAAAGCCTTTTCGGAAGCCTGCTTGTTCGGGAGGCTGGAAGTCGTCGAACCTGCGAGCGAGACGATTCGTGATAACCCTAGAAAACAACTTATAGACATGGCTCAGAAGGGATATCGGTCTGTAGTTTTTCAGGAGGGTATTGTCACTTTTTTTGAATAACAAAACCACCACGCTCCTGTGCCACCCTTAGGCGGTTCACCTTTGAGAATGACGGAATTAAATAGCTTCTGAAGCGCTTTAAGAACCGGTTTGCCACCCCCTTTCAGAAGCTCAGCCGTAATTCCATCATCTCCAGCCGCCTTATCGTTCTTGAGCTGTTTCAGGGCCATACCAATCTCATAAAGGCTGACGTCCGGGATATCGTCGGTGTAGTGTCGGGTTAGTCTGGCTCTAGGATCATTAGCCAGGCTTACAACAGGTGCGTGTATTGCTTGCAACTCTCCGTAGAATTTCTCAATCTCACCCAAAAGCACGGGCTTGGAAGAGACGATCCTAACATCCCGTCTTCAGCTTCGCAAGTAGGCTCTGTCTAACAGAAAAATATCGTGCGAACACTTTGGAGCCTTTGTTCCGCTCGATAGCTTCTTTAATACAATTTGTATTAAATTTGCGTATATCGCGACTTTGATATTTGTCTGTTAAGGCATCTGATACGCGAAGCGTTTTTGGTCTGACCATCGGGGCTAATCCAAGTCAACTTGCGGTGCAATGGTTTCTTGAAAAAAGAATTCATCGCAAAGAGTCCTTCCTTTTCCATGAAATCCATTAGCATCTGACCTCTGGGATTCCGATTTCCAACTCCAAATTGCCCAACTTTCGTCTCGTCCGCCTCTCGCAAGCCCAGTTTTGCGTTTAAGTCCCCCATGACAACAGTGTAGTAGGTTTTAGAGGAATGTATGGCTCTACTGACGTCCTTATACACAGCCTCCACCTCATCGTCGGAGTGTTTAGACATCGGAGCGTAGACTCAGAATAACCAAACGATATTCGTTAAAGGTTATCCATAACCTTTAACGAATATCGTTTGGTTATTCTGAGTACAAGGTACTCCACCCGAGTCGAAAAGCTCCCGACTGTAACAACGTTGTTCACGAGGGACCTGTGGACAATAAACCCGACGCCACCCTGGGGCAGCTGGTCGCCTTCCCGGAAATAAAGCAGGTTGACTTCAAGATTATCGAGTCCTCTCCCTCTCTTCGGACTTCAGATAACCCCACAATGTCCCAGCGCAACCGGCTCAATTCTTCCTCCAACTCGAAAATCTTCTCATCGCTCCGTAGTGTGCGCGTGTTATATGTTGCCAGGGCCAAAGGTCGTCGTTGGTGATGTTAGCCGGATCTCTTCCGGAGTTTCTTAGCACCCCTTGCTCCGCCGTAACCGAGTCCGCTACCGTAGACTGGAATAGCGGAGCTGCTGGGGACTAGGGACCTGGGCTGTGTCGTGTGCATCATTGGGGGGTTTGCTATAATCCCCACGCTTGGCAGGCGGGTTGGGGATCGCAGTGGTTTGATATTTCACAGGAGGAGCGCTGCTGCCCGCTTCCCTGGTGAGAGTTCACTTAGTCGCCTTTTACGACACCCACGGGAGGATATGGCTTGTTACTATTCTAAGCCCGGCACCAACGGGGCGTATAAGGTATATAAGGGCGTATAGGAGTGGTAGGTATAACCTCGTAAAAAAAAAACCCGAGCCAATAATAATACATAAATGTGAATGCTATTCCAAAATACTTAATCATGTAGGTATTTTATTCCTCCATCTGTTCTTATATGAATATACCTCTGTAGTTTTTTTGCCGAATAATCGAACATCTATAGAATCCGGTATCCTGCATATCTAAATTAACAATAATAGTTTTAAAGTTATGATTGCTGATTGCAATATAATTGAATATCCGGGATCAATGCTCGACGTCAAAAGAATATTTTCCAAGAAACCTGAGAGAGAAAAAAACCTAAACCGTGCGATGTTTTTTGGCTTGTTAGTAGGTACATATGTACTATATGTATCTGAGAATAGACACTACTATTACGTGGATTCAACGTCTACGTTTAGGTTGAATTTTACAAACAAATTAAAGAAGGTCGAGAAGGTTGCTGCCTTTTTAGGGTTCCGTAGCCAAATGGCAAAAAACGGAACCCTTATAGATTCGTCATGTCTGTCTGTCCGTATGTCACAGTAATTTTTTCCGAAACTATAAGAGCTATACTGTTGAAACTTGGTAGGTAGATGTATTCTGTGAACCGCATTAAGAAAATATTTTTCTTCTAAACCGAATAGTTTGCGTGACAGACGCTTCCAAAGGGGAAAAAAGTTGTTCAACTAACTTCTAAAATAAGAAAATGAAAAATCTAAAAAAAAAAACAATTATGTTGTAGTACATTAAGTACTATAAAAACTACCAACGAAAATTGTTTTGAACGAGATCTAGTACTTAAATAGATTTTTTTATACCTCTTAAATCGTAAACCGCTTATTACCGCGTAATCTTTCATACAAATAACTTAAATCCTTTAATTTCATAAATCAATGGTACGGAAACGTCGGGAAACCCTTTGTGCGTGAGTCCGACACGCACTTAGCCGGTTTTTTTTTGTTGTCGGGCTAGAAAATACTCATGGATAAGGTTGCTTGCTGCCTCGTGCATCGTGATTTGGAAACGCGTCATATGCGATTTTTTCTGCAATAAAATTTTTATGACGTTCTACCAGGTTTTTAGATTGATCGGTGATCTTTACCTTTATCTATAGAAAAAGTGGTATTGGATAACATTTTATTATCTCTTTTTCCTTATACCTATTCTTTAATCCTTAAAGGTTAAACTTGTTGATTCATGTATTATATAGTTGTAATTTATAATTCGTTTGAGCTTGACATTCAAATTTATAATTTTTTTATTATTATTTATTTGTTTTATTAGAAACTAGCTTTCCGCCCGCGGCTTCGCCCGCGTGGAGTTCGGTTTTATCGCGCTTTTTAGATTTCTCAGTGTTTCTCTACTATATTATGCATTTATTATACATACAAACCTTCCTTAAGAATCACTCTATCTATTAAAAAAAACCGCGTCAAAATCCGTTGCGTAGTTTTAAAGATCTAAGCATACATATGGACATACAGCGAAAGCGACTTTGTTTTATACTATGTATTGATTAGCTGACCCAATAGATATTCTATCTATATTTTGATTAGTTTACTTGTAATTATTTTGCAAGTTGTATTTTTTCTCAAATATTTTCATTTTTCAAGTTTCTGAGTTTGTTTGGATCGTGAGTCAAAATTAATACTTATTACTCGACCCAAACTTGGAAATACGTATTTTATTTTTCATGGCAATTAAATGTAATGAATTTTCATTTAACATAAAAAATTAGTAATGGAAGAATTGAATACGGTTCAAAAGCTCCACAGGACAAAATGAAACATGCGTCTGTAAAATGAGATTTTTATTAAGTGATATACAGCAATAATAGAACTAGAGAAATAAATAAAATTCTGATTCTATTATTCTGAATTCTTCAAACTCGGGAACTCTTGACTTTTCGACAGATACATAGACACTTTGTGTTTTGATTGGATATCGCGAGTTAGCTCAAACATTAAATTGAATGTATTGACAGCAAAAACGTATCTGCTTCCATAGCCTTTCCCTATGAGTGGGTTGTAGGGGTTAGAGGGCAGGGCTGCCTCTAGAATGTCATTAATATTAGAATTAATCGAAATAAGTAAATATAGACGGACAAATCACACAGATTGAGCTAGCCCCTAAGTATTTATTTATTTATTTATTTATCAGTTTACAGCTGTCCTTACAGGTTTTACCCTAATGCGACAGTGTAATTATCCACTAATACAAATAATTATATACATACACTAATTCTTAAACATAACTAACAATATTTAATAAAACTCTTGCGAGTTCATTTAAAGAACACGAGAATATGTCCAGTCTATCATGGACTTCGTTCACCATACGGATTGCACGGGTGAGGGGTGCTTTCGCCAGTAGGTTGGTTCTGGCCACAGGCACCTTTAGCAGTTGCGGGCGTCGCCGCCTCCACACGTACCGGTCCGGCACTTGAAGCTCTAGCTGACGTAGCATCCTGGGTTATGTGCTACGCCACGCAATAACTTAACTACATATGCAGCAAGACTGAACTCTCGGCGAACAATTCAACTCAATTGATGTCCATCATTGTCGACGGAGTCAAATGCCTTTTGAAAATCAAAGTATGCCGCGTCAACCTGCAGCCCACTATCGACTGACGGTATTACCTTGGCCATGAAGTTGAGTAGATTAGTAGCAGTGCTGCAGTAAGTTCGAGACTTATGTTATGGGATACTAACTCAACGATACTATATTTGTAATAGATACATAATATATAGAAAAACATCCAAGACCCAGGCCAATCGGGAAAAGATCGTTTTTCATCATGACTTGGCCGGGGATCGAACCCGGGGCCTCCACGTCGCAGGCAGGCGTGTTGACCGCTGCGGCACGGAGGACGACAGCTGTTATAAGAAGAATAAAATATTATTATCCCACTATTATTGTCCAACGATGGGACAAAGGCCTCTTCATACAAAGAGAAGATACTAGCATTGATCACCACACTTATACAAGATAGGTTGGAGATTTCAGGGTTTTATTTAACCGGCCAAGGACGAACACACTATATTTTCTATACCATTAATTTATACCAAGTCAATTATTCAAATTATACTGAGAATTAGCACTCTTTGAACGTCAATATTAATCAAGACAGTCCCAAGTCGCCCGCCACCAGACAGACGATTTGTAGTAATAGGGTTTATTTTTACTCTTTAAAAAGTATCATAGCAAGCACAATTTATTGCTCTATTTTTATTCCTGGTATAGAACAACAACAGACATTAAAAATTAAAAAATCTCAAAACTTGTTATTGCTTGTTTTAAACGCTTTTTAGAAATCGGGATTGCGTGTAATAAAATTAGTCCTGCTACAAAATATCGATTTATATAATTTATGATTAACTAACTGTTGAACTAACTGTAGTGGTCATCAAAAACAGAAAAAAAAAACCTCTATCGCATGTTATCTCAAAATAACATATGTATGCGTGTCCAAATTAGTTATTTATAGCTGTGTTTTTAATCAAATCTTTTTTTATATCATCACGCTGCGATTTATCGCGAAACACGAACGAATTCCATCTTTTAAGGCTCCAGCACACAGGCGCTATGCGACTTCGGTAGAACCATTTCCATGAAGTTTTCATAGGCATTGTTCCACCGGAATCACGTAGCGCATATCTGCGGCACCTTTATTCCATACGTTCAATTTGACCGCGATTTCATACGCCTGGATTTAAGGATCGGGCTTGTGGCTAACTAATAACATCTGTGAAGGTCGATCGATCAGGTTAAGCTACGCTTGCTGCGGTAGGATGGGTGACCATCTTCACATACCAAGACCCCTGTCTAGGGAAGCATTGTTAATCCGTTCTTCCCGGCTATCGTTTGTGGATCTTCGTTGCACAGTCATTACGAGTCGTCAGTAGCCCGAAAGCCTTAACAACCAGTCCTACCAAGGGGCACCATACCCAGGTTGGGGAGATCAGATTAGTAGGTAATTGCTCCATGTACAATACTGGTACTCAGCTCCAACCGGTTATACTGTACACCGGCCCTCAATATAGTTAAGGAAACACTAAGCCTATGATGGATTTACTGATTCTTCATGGTCTTTTTTTTTAAATTTTTTTTGTTATGTTTTCCTTTGTCCTTCCTTAGTCGTTCGTCAAACATGTTGCCTATATAATTTACTAATGGTATTGTGACACGAACAATGAGCATACGTCATCAGAACTCACGAGCCATAGGTTTTTTGTTTTCATTCCGCAAATGATGATTTATTGGAATTTTATAGCCCATCTAACTGAAGGCTAAATATGCGTATTATTTATTATTTTGCGGTCATTAATGAATTAAAGTAATTTGGCATAGCTAGAGACTCTGCAATGGGTGGAGTATCTACTTACTGCCACATTTATCCAACTGATAAATAAGGTTTTGTGATGACCTTTTAAACAAGAAATGATTATATGGACTTGTCACTTAGTCAAGTTTTTGTGGTTAGACCCACAGTTATATTTTCTGTGGTTATAGTCATATGTTTTATGTAAGTTGTCCCTATTTGGTTTATTAAATGAAAGCTGCTTAGACAGGGAATCGGTACCTACCATTAATGACAGAGGTTTATTATTCTTTTTTTACACCGAATTATCCGCTTACAACTGGCATGCAGTTGCTATTCGATTTACATGAAAATCTCGTTGGACGAGCGATTATAGGAAACTTGACAACCCTATAGGTTTGCCTTGTATTAAATATTTTCCAAGCATAACGCAAACGGTTCAATATCAATGGGCCTTCTATTGAAAAATAACATAAAGACGTGTTTTTTGTCAACAATAACACAATGATAGTACATTGACACCTTTTACAATAATAACAAAATAGTGTTTTTAATTTAAAAAGTTTCTTTTACGTTTCAATTTCTGATTGCGTATAAGCACGTGCCTTCAGGTTTTTTCGTCGATGATCCAAATTGTTTATTATTATTTTCTCATCAGAAAATTTGATAAAAAATAATTATAAACCCAAAAGAATAAATTAGAATTTTATTCGATAGCAGAAAACTTACACTTTAATATAAATATATCATATAAAATATTTTTATGAAGTTAACTGTGATAATATTTCACTGTAATTATTATTTCTGTTACTATTGACATTGTTTTGCCAGTTCCGCAGTTAGATACAGATATTTTTTTTAAATTACGTAATATCTTATGTACTTAATATTGACGTTAGAAAAATACTGATTCTCACCTAACTTAAATAAATCACTTTTGATTTTATTCATACTCAAATATAATTGGGATTACCCGTATTTTTGCAAAATCTTAAATTTCTTTTATATTTGAGCGTTAAAATGTAAATACGGACAGCAATATTCAGTGATCACACCTAAAAATATTAAGTCATTATTTCTTAATTGTGGAATTCCTATTACAAATCTTATGAAATATTATATATTTGTATTTTTATGTCTACTTCCATACTTAATTAAGTATTTTTGTGTTAATTTTGTACTTATAGGTAACTGACAATATTCATAAACAGTGTATATGCATCATTTATGTTGTATCGTTACTTTAGACTACTAAGAGAACTTTAATATTAAATAATATTTGCAATGCATTAAAAACAGTACTTAAAATATAATTTATGATCAAGTTTGTTTATTTCTTAATTGTGGAATTTCTATTACAAATTTTATGACATATTATCCATTTGTATTTTTATGCCTACTTCGATACTTAATTAAATATTTTTTTGCGTTAATTTTATATAGGTAACTGATAATATTCATAAACAGTGTATATGCATCATTTATGTTGTGTCGTTACTTTAGATTACTAAGAGAACTTAAATATTAAATAATATTTGCAATGCATTAAAAACAGCAGTTAAAATATAATTTATGATCGTTGCACACCGATAAGTGGTTTTGCACGCGCGTAATGGTTTCTTACAAAAAGTTATGATAAACATACTTCAAATTTT
Source organism: Sesamia nonagrioides (assembly GCA_017933935.1). Classification (NCBI taxonomy): domain Eukaryota; kingdom Metazoa; phylum Arthropoda; class Insecta; order Lepidoptera; family Noctuidae; genus Sesamia; species Sesamia nonagrioides. Next base: position 1,026,664 of record JADWQK010000275.1, on the reverse strand, counting down.
TATTTCGTCGTGATGCAGACATATCCATACTAATATGTATTATAAATGCAAAAGTATCTCTGTCTGTCCGCCTTTCACGCCAAAACTACGGAACCGATTGTAATGAAATTTGGTACACAGATAGTCTAGAGCCTGAGAAAGGACATAGGCTATAAAACATACTGCTGTGACCAATAGGAGCAAAGCAGGAACAAAAAATGTTGCGGAAACGGGAGCAAACGCGGACGTACTACATATTGCTCCCATTATTTTAACAGGCGCTTATTTTTATATTTCAACTGAGCTCATTCGGCTAGAAGCTTACGCGGGAATGATGAACCGGGGGGTGGGGGGGTAATTTTTATTTCGTCGTGATGCAGACATATTTTTATATACAGTATGTTAACTAACAGAGGGCGTTCCCGTTAACCCGAAATAGTATAGCATACATACATGCTAAAAAAAATATTTCCATTCGAAAACAAAATGTTTTAAAATTTTTTCCAATAAGAAAATATTCAATAAAAATTTTAAATTGACATGTAAAAGAAACACACTGTACACGCGAACATGAAAGACGGCAACGTCGCAATTTATTTATACATGACGACTATTATTTTGATTTAAAACAGGAGGTTTCAAATTTATTTCCAATTAGAATTTTTTTTATTCGGATTTTTTTATGCTTATTTTTCTATGCTGATATTTTTATTTTAATCTATTAATGATATATATTAACGAGTTTAAGGGAACGCCCTCTTTTATTTAACATACTGTATACTAATTTCCGAATTCGAAAATATGTTATTTATGTACGTAAATAAAAATAAATGTCAGCTACATAATGAATCTCAATCTAAATTCTTTTGGAAGGTACTTAATTGCTAATCCAGTGTTTCACATGCTCGTAAAAATAGTTTGCTTATTAAGGTAAATAACGCAATGAATGTTGTTGAATTATCAAAATGAAAGCCATTGCTACCGTTAGTGCGTTACACTATTAAATAAACCATGTTTATTAAATCCACATGTTTCTAAATGTCCTTCGCGTATAGTTATGTATAAGTGATTCACTTGATTATAGATGAATGATAGTTATTATTGCCTGCCAGAGGAATCAATATTTTAATGATTTGCGCACACACACAGACGAAGAGCAAATTAGAACCTCAGAGCATTAATTATATTCTTATTTGTAACCTTCAACTACACTACATTTAGAATTTTACTACCTATCAATAAATAAAATGACTTATTGCTTAACATTTTGTGGGGAAACTGACGCATATAAGCGAAACAATAATACAACTTCTGTTATGTCTCGTTCAGTGTTCGTCAACCGATTAATAACATGCAAGTCGGGTTTCGTCTATGAACCATAATATTTAATGAATACAATTCTACGGTTAAAGATATTTGTTTCTCAAAACAATTACAAAATTCGCTTTAGAGAAAACATAAATAAGTACAGAACAGGCGATATCCATACTATATATACTATATAATATTATAAATGCGAAAGTAACTCTGTCTGTCTGTCTGTCTGTCTGTCTGTCTGTTACGCTTTCCCGCCTAAACCTCTCAACCGATTTTGATGAAATTTGGCACAGACAATCTTTGGACCCTGAGAAAAAACATAGGCTACCTTTTATCTCGGAAAAATTTGATGTTCCCGAGGGAAATCTAAAAAGCGCGATATAACCGAAATTTACGCGGGCGAAGACGCGGGCGGAAAGCACACAATCTTTAGACCCTGAGAAAGGACATAGGCTACCTTTTATCCCGGAAAAATTTGATGTTCCCGAGGGAAATCTAAAAAGCGCGATATAACCGAACACCACGCGGGCGAAGACGCGGGCGGAAAGCACACAATCTTTAGACCCTGAGAAAGGACATAGGCTACCTTTTATCCCGGAAAAATTTGATGTTCCCGAGGGAAATCTAAAAAGCGCGATATAACCGAAATTTACGCGGGCGAAGACGCGGGCGGAAAGCACACAATCTTTAGACCCTGAGAAAGGACATAGGCTACCTTTTATCCCGGAAAAAATTGATGTTCCCGAGTGAAATCTAAAAAGCGCGATATAACCGAAATTTACGCGGGCGAAGCCGCGGGCGGAAAGCTAGTTCATAATATAAATACCTGGAACAAACACAATCTTGCTGTACCCACATCACACTCATCTCCACAGAGTAGGCAAAATCACGTAAATTATTGTAAACATTTTTATTTTTAATGTCGGGACTTGAAAAAAAAACGATGATCCCTGAGTTTGTTTCGGCTTTTCTTCTCAGAGGTAGTCAGTTTGGAAATGCCGGCTCCATCTAGTTTAAAAAAAATATGACATGTAAAAGTGATCAGTGATCCTACTTGCATAATAAACGATTTCATTTCAACAATAATATTTCTTTTTATAATTCTTCTTTTTATATCACCAACAGATCCCGGACCCGTATCGCTGGTTAGAGGATCCCGACTCCAACGAAACCAAAGAGTTCATAGACGCAGAGAACAGAATCACGCGGCCATACCTGGACGCGTGTCCCGTGAAGTCTGCCATCAACCAGAGACTAACTGAGCTCTGGAATTATCCCAAATACTCGTGCCCCTTCAGAAGGGGGACTAGATACTTCTTCTTTAAAAATACTGGGTTGCAGAATCAGAAGTAAGTTGTTTTTTTTTCTTATTCAGTTACATGTTTCTGGTTATTATGGTTCAAAAGTCAAGGTTACAACAAGTTTTTACTTTTGTAGCTATTAATTCCGAAAATATTAACATGATCAAAAATGAATTTTTGGTTAACCACTGTTCGTTTTTAAATACCTACCCAACAATATATCACCACTTTGGTATCAAATTTCAGCTTTCTAGTGCTAACTTTCATTGAGATTATCCGCGAACAATAAAACATTATTTCCACTTTTAATTTTATCACATTATCTGCGTGATGCAAAAAAATTTCGGGATACGATTTTTACACAGACTTGGCGAGACTATATACCTATAGTCTCGCCAAGTCAGGGTTCCGAGGTGACTACGAAACCCTAAAAAGAAATAGGGGGTCTATAATAACCTACCCAGGGTAAAGTACCCTGGGTAGGTTTTAGTGTGTCCGGCTTCCTCATATGTGATAGAATAATTCTGTCTGTGACAATATTCAAGGCCTAATAGCTGCAATCAATTCCCAGTCTTAATTTAGCTGCTACAAAACCGTTAATGTGAGTACTTTTAAAGTACCCCCCTTCCTCCTTCAATACAGGCAAAAGTTTTTGGACTATCTATAGTCGGAAAAATCATGAATATAGGAAATATGGGTGTCCGTTCGGGGAGTGATTCCGTAAATATAATAAATCTGTAATGTTTAGTTATAAAGTGTAAGATGTGATCTTTGAGTATGTATATGATCTTATATGAAGAGAACTAAGTTAGCAGATTCTCCGTCGCCACATAGGTCTGTTATAAAAGCCATTGACATATTTCTTTCTTAAACATATCTCTATTAAAGTCCAGTATATTTAGCTGTTTATGCAAATTTTTGTAACCTAAATGTTTTGTTAAAACTTAAATTGGATGCTGGGCAAAATAAGTTCTATGTTTAATCCCTGACGGGATATTTGTGCGCTTTGTAGAGCTGGATTTGTTAAGACCTCGCAGTATTCTTAGAGTTGTTCAGTTGGATATAGGTACGGCTTTATGCAGAGAATCTTTAGTACGTCTCTTTGAGCTCTCAAAGCTCTTAGCAAGTAGGTTTTTGATACACCACCCCACTCTGTAATGCAATATCCAAAATGTAGACTTGATATAGCGCAAAATACACAATCCTCAGTGTGCCCATATGAGAGGGTCGTCTTAGCGATTTGAACTTTGAAGACGTAAGTCAGTCGCAGTATTCTGGAGGTTATCATTTTGAGTTATTTGTCCTGTTTATGGCATTCATCAATTTGCAAACCTAGATATTTGACACTATCGCATCTGTCCAGTGTAGGGTAAGTATATGTATGTATCAGATGAACCAGATGAACTCTGACACGAGTGAGCAATTATTGTAAAATCCTTCGTATTTCGTCTTATAGCGAAAATAATATAGCAAATTTTGTCTAAGTTGGCAGTTAGTAGGTTATCATGGAACCAGCTCATAACCTTGCTTAGTGTTTTCAGTCATTGTGTTAACCATATCCCAAGTAGGTCCATAAATGACGATTGCAGCTTCGTATCGTATATTTGCATCGATCGTATATTTGGATTCGTATCGATATGCATATATTTGCAGTTCGGGGGAATCATTCGCCAAAAGTCATTCATGTAAATTAGCAACAAAGTTGTCCCCAATATGCTTCCTTAGGGCACGCCATAGGTCACAGTTTCCTTGTCACTGAGAAGATTAACTATCTTAACCAGCTGAGAGCGATTTTTATGTCAGTCTGTAAACATTTCCAGTGCAATACTTCTCATACCTAAACGCTCCATCCTTGCTATGCGTTTGGGACCTAACTGTTTCGAAGACCTAGAAATATGCCTAAGCATTTAGAACCAAAATCAAGTTCCTTTGGCATACATTGTGTAAGGTCCAAAACGGCATACTTTGTCGATACCCCAGCTTTGAAACCATACTGGTTTTCCGCGATAATGCGATGTTTTTTGAAGAAGGCTTCGAGTTGCTTATTGAGGATCTTCTCAATTATTTTTGTAATCGATGGCAGGATTGAAATTGGTCGATTGTTGACATATTGGTAGGATGATAGCCTTTTTAGTGCGTTAGAAAATATAGCGACTGAGAATATAGCTTAAAGGAGACACCATTTCCTGGCGACATTTTCTCAACGGAAACGATGATATTCTCTCGCAACCCGCTGCCCAGTTATTACGTTATTTGTGAAATTATTGAATGTTTTTTTTTTTTTTTTTTTAATAATTATAAACTAGTGCTTGACTGCAATCCCGCTTGATGGTAGGAATTATGCAATCGTTAATGGTAAAGCGCACTAGTTTATTAAGCCTATTCACTTAAAAAACCTAGTAATAGGAAGGCTGACGGTAGTTGAGCGAGGTGATGCAATGTTATACCCAAGACCAACACGACCAAACGATGCTGCGCTAGAGGGAGATTGATCTGGAGACTCTCCACGATCAAACTCCCGACACAACAACATTTGGCGCATCGTACCCGCCACACAACGCAACACAACTGCTCAGACCGGTCCTCCGTACGGCTTCACCAGACATCATGCCAAAACACGACGATTCGTTTGGCGGCAAGACTTTGTCTGGTGGGCGGTAACTTCTGCCGGCTGCCGATGTTATGGCCTACCACCGACAGAATCACACTCACTTTCAAAACAAGAGAGCCAATCAGGCTTTTCATACTTTCTCATAAATCGCTCTACGAAGGAGTCGTAGCTTGCCTCCTTTTTTTAATTAATTATATCACCGCTAAATTTTCTTCAACGTTACTAAAAAATAATATACATGATTCACCGAGGACTGGGAACTATCGTATATCATCAACAACTTGTCGGACTGCTACGTTCTTTACACATGTTAGTTATTTCTTGTATAATTTTCCATAGTTCTTTTGGATTTCATTGTGCTTTTTGAACTTCACTTTTTTAAATAATTATAGATGTTTCTATAACGCGTGTAAGTTATTTTTAGGGTTGTGATAAAAGGTTTTATTTTATCTCACATGCATTTTGTCCCTATTTTGTATACACTTTAATAAACCAGTAGAAATCCACGGTTTCAAGATTCTTTGTCTCTGCGTAAGACAGATTCAATTTCAATTGTGTTATTTAATATTACTTACGGTATTTATTCTTGATATAAAAGTGTGTAGCAACTCATTTATGTCTTGTATGCCATAAACATCCGCGAAATCAATTTATATATTATCGCTCAAAAGATAAGACATAATAGCTACCACAATTTTCAAATCTGTAGATAAAACCATAAGCCATGTAGTTTTTATGAAATAAGAAAAGAGAAAATATATGTATTTAGCGCAAAAAGAAAATACAAAAAGCACGTTAACCTATTGGCTTCGGCTGTCATTAGTGCATCTTTGACAGTTGTCACGAGTCTTCGGAACTCTGAAAGTCAGACGACCAGTCTTTACCAATGGGTGTCGTATAGATTGTGGTGATTAGAGAGGCAGTAGCTCTATGTAAAATAATGGAATTGAGCGGCATATGGGACCCGCGAGCCGATCCCAACCGACACTGACGTAGACCCTAATAGAGTAGATTGCTGATTGACTTATCTACAACCAAATATAATTAAGAAGTAGCTTCGTCACCGCTATGTAACCTTATATGCAACTCATACGTTCTGAAATACGAAAAAAATTCTGTCAAATAACAAATAACATGTTTAAGAAACATTATTGGCCGGGTTCGATCCCCGGCCAGGTCATGATGGAAAACGATCTTTTCCTGATTGGCCTGGGTCTTGGATGTTTATCTATATATGTATCTATTATAAATATAGTATCGTTGAGTTAGTATCCCATAACACAAGTCTCGAACTTACTTTGGGGCTAGCTCAATCTGTGTGATTGGTCCGTATATATTTATTTTTATTTATTTTATTTATTATTCTTCTTACAGTGTCTTATACGTACAAGACACCCTGGACGGCGAGCCCCGAGTCTTCCTGGACCCTAACACGTTGTCTGAAGACGGCACCATTGCCCTATCAGGCAGTCGGTTCACGGAGGATGGCAACACCTTCGCGTACGGACTGTCCGCCAGCGGCTCTGATTGGATCACAATACATCTGAAAGATGTTGCCACAGGTAAGAATCAGGAGCTGAATCAGCGAACACATTGTTGTCAAATGATTGCGACTAGTTGGGATCATTTGGACCGCCCATTGGATCGTTCGGTCCAAACGATCCCAACTAGTCGCAATCATTTGACAAAAATGTGTTCGCCGATTAGGCAGCAGGATGGATTGAAATTGAGTGTGGTTTCGTGTAGTTTTTAACTAAAATGAACGATAGGATGCTGCCTAAGCCGGGTTGGTTAATAAGAAAGCGGCCACAGTTCTTTCACAGTTGTTTTTACTCTGATTATTGCTTCACTGTCAAAATGGTTGATGTTTATACTCATTATAATAAGGTTGCTATGTTGCTGGTGTCAGGGGTTAGTCATTGTGTAAGAACTGTTGGTCGAATTTTGCACAGGCTATGGCAAAAAAAAATGCTGTCCTATCCATCATACTGCTAAGGTTAGTTTGTTTTACTAGTTTGGTCAGATATTTTTTTGCTACACGCATTTCATTCATTTTCCAACGATCTCTGGATCGAATCATACAAACACATTTCAAACTAATCATATGCCCAAAGATCTGACTGATTAATGATATACCTTGATATCTGAATGATTTAATGGCCCTATTTGAATAGTACCAACGCATATCCTCCCGAGGGTGTCGTAAGAGGCAACTAAGAGAACCAAAATAGTAATAGGGAAGTTAAGCGGGCAGCAGTGCTTCTCCTGTGGAATATCAAATTACTGCGATCCTCAACCCGCCTGCCCAGCGTGGGGATTATGGCAAACCCCAAAGCAATGAAAGCCTTGGGGAAGGCCTTTGTCCAGCAGTGGACCTCTATAGGCTGAAGAAGAAGAAGATTTGCATATAAAGATGCCTCCGTGCTTTGGAAAGCACATTAAGCCTTTGCTGCCATTCATAGATCTTTGACTGCCGTTCCAGGCAGTGTAAAGCCTGAGTCTTACCAAAGGGTATCTTATAACCCAGCGACTGGGTTTTGGGGTTCAGATAGGCAATCACTTAATGTAAAATACTTTTAGTATTCAGCTATACCCAGTTCGTCTGGAACCTACTTTTAGTATTCAGCTGTATACAGTTTGAGTGGAAACTACTTTTAGTATTCAGCTGTACCCAGTTCGACTGGAAACTACTTTTAGTATTCAGCTGTACCCAGTGTGACTGGAAACTACTTTTAGTATTCAGCTGTACCCAGTTCGACTGGAAACTACTTTTAGTATTCAGCTGTACCCAGTTTGACTGGAAACCGAGCCCAACATAAGCAAGCTAATAAGCTAAGCAGATTGATTTAAATCTGAATGATGGAATGCTTCTTTTAACCCAAGTAAAAAATCAACGACTGAATTTATAAGAAGGCAGTCATAATGTTTTCCTCGTAGGTTGTGTTGTTGTTGGTCATGTTCTTTTCCTTTTCCTGATGAATGACTTGAATTTAAATACAGAACCTTCTCAATGATACTGATGATAATATTACAACGACCTTTTTCCTTAATTTTGTTTTACCATTCATTATTTGCATCTGAATCTGTTCTCTTTTTACCTTACTTCAAAAAAGGAGGAGGTTATACATTCGGTGAGTCTTTTTTTCATGCATGTAAAATCGATGCATGGATAGTGGTACTATTTTGGTACCCTTTAATGGATGGATTTATACATCGATGGATTACAAGGATATGGATGGATCCATGGATTTATACACCGTTGGAAAGGTAGATCTTTACCGGTTTACTTTTGTGTGGGCCCAAAAAAATAAGTTATTGTGGGATTATTTTAGCCGCAACGACCCGTACCGAACTGTCAGTACCGAGAACCCGCTTCTTTATGTTTGCACCCATTTACTTATTATTCCTATTGGAGCGGGTATCTACCACACATTTCGCGGTATTATCCTTTATGAGCTGCAAATTTACTAGTATGGTTTAAGAAATTTTTTTCACAAAAAAGACTAACTACACTATGATTTTTAATTCGAGTCAGAAAAATGACAATTCCAGTGTTGCAGGTTTTTATCCCAAAATAAATAGTGATGTGGTAAATCGAGATTTTACAATTAAAAGTTAGTCAAGATTGCGTTTTTTTATTCAAATTCAAATTGAGTATTGTATATAAATAAAAATACTGGGTGGACCAAAAGTCCGTTTATATTTGAAATAATGATAAAAAAAATATTACAGTAGGTAGATTAAAACTGTTTATTGTTTTCGATAGAACACAAAAGGGGAATTTATTTCTTAAAAATCATATCATCCATATGCAATAAATTTCAATCTCATCATCAATTCATTATTCTGGCATTACTGCAATCTAGAGCGGAAATTTTCGATAAAAGCCTTACATGTTTTTGTTGTGTAGTTTTGGATTTGGAAGAAATGAATTCGGAGAGTTTTGAGGAATGAAAAGCATTTTGCCAAATTTAAAGCCCAATGCGCTGCTAGTATTAGATAACGCACAGTACCATTCTAGAAAAGCCGTGCGTATCCCCACTTCAAACTGGCGGAAGGCTGATATTAGGTTGTCTGTAAAAGATCGCTCTTAGCGATAAGACCGCCCATTGTGTCACCCTTAGTAAAATCTTTATATTTATGTTCTGTAATCCATATGGTGTACATAATAAAGAGTATTCTATTCTATATTATTTAGTGGTTGGATGACAAACAAATTAATTATCAAACTGCAATGATAAAGGCTCAATTAATGAAACTAGTAAAAATCAAGAAAACGAATTATGAACGCTATGCTGTGGAAGAATTGGCCGCTGAATACGGTGTCACTATCCTGCGTCTGTCCCCTATAACTGTGAGCTCAACCCAATAGAGTTAGTTTGGGCTCAAGCAAAGGGGTACTTCGCCAGGAACAACAAAACTTTTAAAATAAAAGACATAATAAAATTATTTGAAGAAGGCCTGAAGGAAGTGACACCGGAAAATCGGAGAAAGTGCATCAATCATGCCATAAAAGTTGAAGACGAAATGTGTCAACTCGACCACATCATGGATGAATGTGTGGATTCATTAATTATAAATGTAACTGATTCTGATTCGAGTCGTAATCTATATATATAAAATTGTTGTTCGTTAGTCTGATTAAAACTCGAGAAAGGCTGGGCCGATTGAGCTGAATTTGGTTTTAAAACGTTTGTCGTAGTCCAGGGCAGGTTTAAACGGTGAGTATGCGGGTGTAAACCGCTCCGCGAGTTCTTAGCCTAAGGCGGAAGCGGAACTAAGTTCGCCGGGTCAGCTAGTCAATAATAAAGTAATCTCTTTAAACATTTTTTCCCCGGCTCTTGTAATAATGTTGTAGTTTAGTATACTGATAAGAGCCATATTTCTAAAATCATATTGTTAAATACGGTATGTATTACTTATTTACAATTAAAAAAACGCTTTGTTACCCAATAAAATAATGCATGACTAAATGTCTAAATCTATTGATTGCCGAACATCACTATTGTAGCGGGTCACCCTTTTTCGTATCAGTGACAGTTGCCCTTGTCATTTTTCTGACTCGAATTAAAAATCCAAGTATACATAATTCAAATGTCATTATTTGACAGTTGTATGAAATGGCTATCCTAACTTGTATTAAACAAGTACGCTGTACTTCATACTATCGATGACAAAATATTCGAATAATCGCCATTTTGGAGTTGACGTAAGGTGCCAATTTGCTAAACCATTAATTTGATTGGCAAAACATCGGCACTTCAAGATTACTGGGCCGATTATAACTTTTTTTTTTTTCATTTGTTATAGAAGTCTGTGCGTCGATTCCATATACTCATATACATTGTTATCGTTGCTTGAGTAGTTTATGAGGCTTTGATGTACATATTTAGTTCATATAATCTATGTTAATTATAATATAGCAAGTAGTATTAGTAAAATTTATGTGATTGTCTGGTTTTGTAGATGTGTTTGGTACCCCTAACCACATCTAAGAAAAGGGAAAATAAGGGACTTTGTGAAATATACTTTTAGTTTTATATACCCATGGCAAAATAAAACAAAACCAAAGACAGTGAAACCATCTACTGAATCTCATTGAGTTATTTATCACTTCACAGTAGTTTCTTTTTTCTTCTCTATGCTTAACAATATTTTGAGAATGGTATGTTTACGATATATGTTAGTATTTTTTTTTTGCTGCATCCCTTATGCAAATGATCATATTTTTATGCAAAAAGTATATTTAATTGATTTGATTTTGTTAGAAATAAATAATTATATGTTTCAGGTGAAGATTACCCAGAGGTGCTAAAAAAAGTAAAGTTCGCTTCAATGTCATGGACCAAGGACAATAAAGGGTTATTCTATTCGGTGAGTGTCGGTTTTTTGCTAGGAAAACTTTACATATTCTTGTTTCCTTACCTTGTTGATCAAGATCACGTTTGCTTATTTCCTAAGTCATTGTCGTGGCTGATGTGATGCATTTTGTTATTTGGTTCATTTTTCCTAGTATCCTTGGTATGAAATGGAGGATAAAAAATAATTTTGTGTAGGTAGTATTTGTAGACGGATAAAAGTGAATAAATAGAACTAGATTATACACATTGCATTACTGAGTGACCGAGATGCGAAACATCGAGTTTTGTCCTCAATCCGACAGCTTAGGTAGGTTTGGGCAATGTCGAACGAAAAGATAATTTGAATTTAATGTAACTAATAAACTAGCGTAAACAACACGTGCGCACAATACTGAGTGTTTCCTGAGACTTTCCAACCTGACTTCCTGTAGACTGTTGCAACTCAAAACACTCGGTCGCCCCGCCAGTCCTCGCCGCATCCCCTTCATTGACGTCAAGTCATATCGTGTCCAAGCGGTAGGTAGGGCTCACTTGCATTTCCTATTATATGATTATTTATATACCAATTAAAGGATTACATTGATGGCGCTGTCCGCTGTACTGTAACGCCATCTATCCATGACATCAATACATTTCTATTTTGAATAGTTTGTTAGGAGTACTTACAATTTTACTACAATTTACATTAATATTATCTAAAAATCTTGTCGACAGAGCTATTAACTATTGTTTACATTATTCTGTGACTTTTGAATATTTTCTTTTAGAAACCATAAACTATGGTTAATTAATACAACTCAAAAATATACATGTAATCCCTAAAAGAATATTTTCAATTTATCTGGAACTAAAGGTTGACATACCTAGATTGACACGTATCTAACTCAAGTTTCCCATTCACAGCGGTATCCAGACCAGGCTGGCAAGACTGACGGCTCGGAGACGGAAGTGAACCGCGACCAGAAGCTATGTTACCATCGATTGAACACCCCTCAAGCTGATGACGTCATCGTTGTTGAGTTCCCCGAGGAGCCTTTGTGGAGGATGTGAGTATGCTCTCATGATTATTTACCAAAGCCATGCGATTAAGCCCTTTGAGATATTTTTTATAGGACTATAAAAGGATCAGCACCGTAATTGCGTAACACACTATGACTAGTCTATACTAATATATAAAGCTGAAGAGTTTGTTTGTATGTTTGTTTGTTTGTTCGCGCTAATCTCGGAAACTACTGGTCCGATTTGAAAAATTATTTTTGCGTTGGATAGCCCATTAAACCAGGAAGGCTTTAGGCTATATACCATCACGCTGCGACCAATAGGAGCGGAGCATAATTAATTCCACGCGAACGAAGTCGCTGGCGGTTGCCATTCACTAATAATTGGAATCATTTGGAAGCATATTACTAATCCATTGCTCCAAATGTTCGAAATTGTGTCTGTTAAATAAAGAGAATAACGCAATGGATGTAGTAATACTGTTAAAATAAAACCCATTGTTATTGATCGTCTGTTACGCGATTACCCTGCTGAAACCCTAATACGAAGAAATTTATATTAGGTACGTTTGAAAATATACTGTTTGTTTCTTTTATCAAAAGACAGTTTCAAACACAATTCTGCATGATCCTTCTTATATGATCTCATGTCTACATAATTTTGGTCACATCAAATACGAAAATAAATTCAGTCTCTAATAATTTTGTCTGATAGGAAACATTGGGGACGTCTAGTTTTTAAACATAATTAATTATTAACGTGTAATGTTACTTAATTACATTAATTAATATAATTACTTAGTATCATCACCAACTATTTTCATATTTTTTTGTCAGCATAATGCTGTTTTATACAATATGTAAAGAAAACCCTGTCCGGTCCGTGAAGGTATTGTTAGGTATCGATAACTGATTCTACTAATGCCCACAAAGACAGGCTAAACTTAAAAAAAGAAATCCCCCTAAAAAAATAAATATTATTTCGCAAAAAGAGGAGGTAACTTAAAACATGTGCGGTATGCCATACAGGCGCTGGCGAAGAGGGACAGGGAACGCGGCACGCGGCCGCATCGCTATTCGCTCAGAATTATACCGTCAAAAATAATGTTGTCACTTTTTAAAAATTACCAAATTTTGGGGAAGTTAGAATTAATTCGCGGGAAAAAAAGATAATTTCAAAATTCACTAGTATTGTTACTATGATGATTATGTAAAATTTCATATTTTATTTGGTCATGTGTTTACCTAACCTTTATTATCCTTACGGGTCGGACAGGGTTTTCTTCACATATTGTATAGCGCACAAATAAGAGCAGTGGTGACTTGTGGCCCAGTGGTAAAGGCCGCGACTTATGAGTTCTAAGTCATATGTTTGAGTCAGACAGTCGCTTTACGCCAGCGGATACCGCTGGAGGCGCAGCGGAGCGCAATTGAAGACAACAATCCTTACTAATATTATAAATGCGAAATTAACTCTGTCTGTCTGTTACGCTTTCCCGCTTAAACCTCTCAACCGATTTGGATGAAATTTGGCACAGACAATCTTTAGACCCCGCGAAAGGACATAGGCTACCTTTTATTGAAAAAAAAAAAAATTATATTCCCGAGGGAAATCTAAAAAGCGCGATATAACCGAATTCCACGCGGGCGAAGGCGCGGGCAGAAAGCTAGTTTAATATAAATCTTAACTACCTTGACATACGGTCTACAAAGGCCCAACACACCCCGCTGAAGGCTCGCGGCGGAGCGCATTTTCTTTTCTAGACCGTATGTCAAGGTACTTAATAATAATAATAATAGCCTTTATTTCAGACAATATTTCATTACTTATTATACAGTATTACATACAGTTATATCGTACAGTATTATATATCTTGTTCCTTTTTTTTTTTAATTCTGATTCCATCTGTCTGTATGCCACCTATTGGCAAAGGCCTCCTCCAACCTTTTCCATTCTTTTCTGTCTTTGGCAGTTCTGGTCCATGTCCCTCCTGCTATGGCCCCTATATCATCCACCCATCTTCTAGGTGGCCTTCCTTTGTTCCTTTTTTTGTGGCTTGTGAACCAGCTTATTATTGACTTCGACCATTTCTCCTGTCCTCTAATTGTATGGCCTGCCCATTGCCATTTTAACTTATTTATTGTTGATGTGACATCCCTAGTTTTGGTGTGCCTCCTTATGGCGTCAGTCCTTATTCTGTCGGATAGACTTTTCCCCATCATACTCCTATCCATGGAATTTTGGCAAGTTTGTAACTTTTTAATATTTGCTTTAGTGAGTGCCCAGGTTTGGCATCCATATGTAAGTATAGGTAGTATGCTGGTATCAAAGAGTTTCCGTTTGATGGTTATATTGGTATCTTTATTTTTGAATACTTCTTTCAGACTCCAAAATTGTTTCCATGCATTTGCAATGCGTCTGTCAATTTCTTTTGAAGTTAAATCAATAGGAGAGATAACCTGGCCCAAATAGATATATTCCTTGACATATTCGATTGGGTTGTTATTGATCAGTATAGGTTCTTCCTTGCCATTGGTCATAGCTTTGGTCTTTATTGTGTTCATAGCCAATCCCACTTTGTCACTCTCTCTAGCTAGGTCACACAGCATAGCCTGCAATCCAGCGCTCGATGATGAGAGGATTATCAGATCATCCGCAAATCTCAAGTGTGACAAGTTTTCACCATTAATGGAGAGTCCACATTTTTCCCAGTCCAATTTGCGAAAAATTTCTTCCAGGACAGCCGTAAAGAGTTTCGGCGACAACGGATCGCCCTGACGTACGCCTCTACCTATTATAATATCTTTACCTTCCTTTTCTAGTTTTATTTTAGCCTTGCTTTTGGCGTAGATATTTTTAAGTATTCGGATGTATTTCGTTTCAATTCCTTGGTTTTTGAGTGCCTGCCAGATCAGATTTTCATGTTCAATTGTATCGAACGCTTTACTGTAGTCTACAAAGCAGCAGTAAAAGGTTATGTTGTATTCTTTGCCCTTTTCGAATAGTTGTTTGATGACATGAATATGGTCTAAGGTTGAATATCCGCTTCTAAAACCGGCCTGCTCTCTCGGTTGGTTCTCATCTAACGTATTGGTTATTCTGTAAAGTATAACTTTTGCAAATACCTTATAAATATTCGGCATTAGACTTATGGGCCTATAATTGTTTATGTTGTTTTTATCTCGTATTAAGGTACTTAAGGTTTATATTAAATTGTTATCTTCAATTGCGCTCCGCCGCGCCTCCAGCGGTATGCGCTGGGCCTTACTGGTTGTACATTATTTTATCACGACTTTTCTCAAAATGAAAGTGAAAGAAAACACCGTGGGAAAATTGACATGTCAAAACACGCATTATAAAAGAAAAGGGGCGTGCTCTTTTCTTTTATATTCGTTTTAGAAAAAAAACACACTTCCCCGTGTTAATAATATATGAGTTGTCAGTCGTTTGAGAAATATTTTGCTTTTCATGTATGATGTTTGTTCAAAGTGTAATGAATATTTTCAATTTATCTGCAGTATGATTCACACTCAAATGGACTTCATTGAAGATAAACGCGCGTAACGTCTTGTTTTCTTTTTCAATATTCTGTAGTATCTAATTTTTTGTTTCATTGTAGAAATATTTAGCTTTTTAGGACACTTTGAACAAACTTACAGCTTTTAGTAATTATGGAAGAATAAACTGCTTAATTTTGCTATATCGAAGTATAGAAGTAATGAGTAATTTTCACAAATCGATTACCTACACATAAAGCACGTATTTATTAGCAAGTTTAAAATTTACATAGTACTCAGTCAGGTTGTAGCATAGCTAGGTACTTTGGTAGGCACATAGTTCTAGAAGGATTTGAAATAATACCAAAAACCTCATACCCAGTATTTCTATTTTCTTAAAAAAAAATATACCTCTAAAACCATGCACACCCTCTCATTCATGTAATGTCAATCACACACCTACATACACGCTACTTTTTCACTCACACTCACCGCACCTATACACACATTTGATTTATTTTAAATTAATCTTTATCCTGAAAGAGTATGCGTATCATATAAAACTTGCTATTAAAAATATGTAATAGTTCCACGAACACATTGCTATCAGCGCCAAAACGACGAAAATCAAATGTCTTCAGCGTACTTTGACGTGAAGACGTACTGTTGGTAAACATTTGCGATTATATTATGGGGTAGTGTAATATTTGCATGCACGAGTATGAATATTTGCACTGGTCTGGTCGTGCCTCGGAAAGCACGTTAAGCCGTTGGTCCCTGTTGCCATACGAACATCTAATGGCAGTCGTTACGGGTTGCTTGAGCCCTCAAAGGTCCAACAATTGATCTAACTGCAATGCTTCGATATCGCCTTCGGGCTGTGGAGGTCAGACGGCAGTCGCTTCACGGAAAATATCGAAGTTTCGCCAAAATCAGCAGTTAGGCTGGTAAAGCGGACCCCAGACACCAAAGCTGAAAGCTTCGGATGCAACTGGGATTACCGCTGAGATGATGATGGTATTAAAAAAAACACAAGATTGTGGCGTTAGTTCCCATTTTGATTATGCGACACAGGATTTTTGTACAACGATGTAATGATTTCTAACACAAAAGTATTGCCCCGTTGTTACAGCGGCGCGGAGGTGACAGACTGCGGTAGGTACCTGATTGTGTCTCCAGTGAAGGACTGTCGCGACAACCTGCTATTCTACGCAGACCTCAGCAAACAACCCGAGATCAACGGCAAGTTACGCCTCACGCAGATCGTGCACAAATTTGAGGCAGATTACGAGGTAAGACCCACTCGAAAGACAGACCATAATCTGATTTTAAAGAAATCCTACTCCATACTAATACATATAACGAAAGCGAAAGTTTCCGAGGATGTATGTTTGGTTTTTTGTTACTCTTTCACGCAAAAACTACTGAAACGATTTGGATGAAATTTGGCACAGAGATTGTTTATATTCAAGATTAACGTGTGGAGTTCTTGTCTCGATATTCCCATTTGATCAATACTTACACGGTTAAAATCGCAGGATAAAGATAATCTATACAAATATATAATGCTGAAGAGTTGGTTTGTTTGATCGCGCTAATCTTAGAAACCACTGATCCGATTTGAAAAATTCTAATTTGCGTTGGATAGCCCACTAATCCAGGAAGGCTTTAGGCTATATAACATTACGCTGCGACCAATAGGGGCGGAGCATAACTAACTCACGCGTACGAAGTCGCTGGCGGCCGCTAGTATAATATAATTCCTCATCTTTTCAAAAGAAAATACTAGAACATGCCTGGTTTCATTGTTATACCTTCGTGTTTCATTTATTTATTACATTTAAACGTAGTACTTGACATAGCTTTCACTGAGAGTAGTCAAGCACATTCACTGAACTATGTTTTGATCAGTGTGACTACCATGAGTTTTCATTACGAGACTCGATCATTCGCAGCGACCGCGTTTGGCGCTCTCATTGGTTGAGAGTTCTTACAACCTTGAAGCGGGCCAATCGATGAATCAAACGCGGTCGATATCGATGATCGAGTCTTCGTAATGAAAACTCATGGTAGCCACACAGACCCAAATAAACTGAACAATTGTTTCTAGTTTCCATTAATTACGAATACTTGAATGAAAAAAATATTTAATTAAATACTGTAATAAATGTTATTATTTTTTCAGTATGTAACAAATGAAGGCTCTGTATGCATATTCCGTACCAACAAGAATGCACCGAACTACAGACTTGTCAAGATAGATCTACACAACCCCGCCCAAGAGAACTGGGAGACTCTCATACCTGTAAGTAAATTATATAAATTAAAACTTTTTTTGGTGGTAGGCCATAACACCGGCTGCCTGCAGAAGTTACCACCCACCAAACAAAGTCTTGCCACCAAGCGATGTTTGGTGAAGCCGTACGGAGGACGGTCTGAGCAGTTGTGTTGCGATATGTGCCGGGTACGATGCGCCAAATGTTGTGTTGGGAGTTCGGTCGTAGAGGGTCACCTAATCAAGCTCCCTCTGGCGCAGCATCGTTGGTCGTGTTGCTGGATTTAACAACTCATCACCTTGCTCAACTGCTGTCTTCCTTCCTATTCACTTCTGTTCAGTTTTTTGAGTGAATATGCTCTTAATAAACTAGCGTGCTTTATCAACGATGGCATCACTGCTGACTATCAGGCGTGATTGCGGTCAAGCGCTAGTTTATAATGATAAAAAAGAGGTTAAAATAATATTCAGTCATTTTGTTTGTTATAAAACAACGGAAACTGAACCTTATTTCCAGAGTTATAAACTGACATCTTGTACCTGTGATACAACATCGCAAATTGAACCTAGTGTTTGGTTAAATAAGGTTATGATTAGTTTTAACACCTCGTCTTTGTTACAGGAACATCCTAGCGACGTTTTGGACTGGGCATCAGCGGTAGATAATGACAAGCTAGTCATTCACTATGTCAGAGATGTGAAGGTACAATCCTTTTTCATTACTCCTCTAGTTTGTACTACTTGTCAAAAGGTAACTCTTATCGCAAACAGAATATTAAAAATAGATCGAACTTCCGGCTAACTTTAGTGAAATTGTGCAGCCTCTATGTACAAACTGGCTTATATTGGACGTCGTTATGATTCTTAACACGACGATAAAGGATTAAGATTTTATTTATGTTAAATCGTTGAGATTTGCTTAGCCTTAACGTTAGTGAAATTGTACAGCCTCTATCTACTAATTGCCTTATATAGTAAGTCGTTGTGATTGTTAACACGACGATAAAATGTTAAGACTTTTATTTATGTTAAATCATTGAGATTTGCTTAGCCTTTTCCAACTATAGGGGTCAGGGTCGATTGCAGTTAGCTGAGAAAATACCAGTTTTTCCGTGAAGCTTATCTCACCTCCACAACCCATTACTGGGTAATATGAATGGTACACTAATTAGTGTTTTTCCCTCCCTGTCACAAATCATTACCAATATTATAATTGTTCAACGCGAAAACTGCGGATGCAACCGGGATAAACGCTGAGATGATGATGATTATAATTATGATGATGTTGAAAAATTTTTCCGCTTTCGCGCAAGAACTACTGTATGCCTAGGTACGAGTTTTCATTACGAGACTCAATCATCGATATCGAGCGCGTTTGGCGCTCTCATTCAAACGCGTTCGATATCGACGATCGAGTAGGCCTACTGAACGGATTTGGATGAAATTTAGTAAACAAATAGTTTATAACCAGTAATAACACATTGGATACTTTTTATCCCGACATTTTCACTGGATCTAAACTTACGCGAGTGAAATCGCGGGGTGCAGCTAGTCTTTAGATTAAATATCCATTTAGATATTATTTGAAAAACAATAGGTATATTTCTTTCTAGAGTGTTCTTCAACTACACAACATGAATTCCGGCGAGCTACTGCAAACATTCGCGTTGGACGTGGGTTCTGTAGTCGGGTTCTCAGGCAAGAAGGAACATTCAGA
Organism: Sesamia nonagrioides; assembly: GCA_017933935.1. Classification (NCBI taxonomy): domain Eukaryota; kingdom Metazoa; phylum Arthropoda; class Insecta; order Lepidoptera; family Noctuidae; genus Sesamia; species Sesamia nonagrioides. Next base: position 1,007,107 of record JADWQK010000275.1, on the reverse strand, counting down.
GATTTTCTACCACTTCATGTCATTCCTGTCTCCCGGCGTCATCTACCACGTGGACTTCACTAAGAAACCTTACACGCCTACCGTGAGTGATTGTGTTTCTTTGTTGTTTTACCTAAAGAAAATGGGGCTGGTTATTATCTAGTCTTTTAAGAGGTACCGAGATGTTGCCACTTTTTACAAAATCACCAAATTTTGGGGAAATTGGAATAGGCTATTTGACAGATTTATAATTTCTATCTTGAATTACTTGGTTGCGGTTAAGAAGTTCACCGAAAGTATTTTTTATTTTTATTTTAAATACGTATTTCGTAAGAAACATGCAAATAAAAATTCAAAATTCAAATAAGCTGCCGAAACGCTTTTTTCAGCAATATGGCGTCAAGCCTTGTAAGTGACGTCACAAGACGATATAAACGATTTTCAGTTCCGCTGTGGTGTTTGTATTTATCTGTTATTTGTTGTTGTTTATCTAATAAAATGGTTTACAAGTGGTGTGTTGTACCGGGTTGTACAAATACATCGATAAAACACCCGAGAACACAGAACAACAACAAGTACTGATGCGCGTATGACGTCATCGTGACATTAGCCATTCCGGATCATTCCACAATATGTGGCGCGAGATACAAAAAGTCAAACATATTTTTGTGTTTTTTGATATATTCATTGTTATTATTTTTATTAAAACTCATGTGATTGACATAAAGAACCCTCATTTTATGCATTTAAAGCAAATAATCACAAAAAATTGCATACTGTCAAATAGCCGCGGAAAAAAATGTTGTTTCAAAATTCATTAGTATTGTTACTATGATGATTATTTAAAATTTTATTTGGTCATGTGTTTACCTAACCTTTATTATCTTTATGGGTCGGACGGGGTTTTCTTTACATATTGTATAAGCACATTCAGTCTACTATACGTAAACACTTTACTGAATGACGAACCTTCCTGCACATACAGTGGCCTCCAATTGTTAGTTGACTATAATTTGAATTGCACGATATGGTGTCCACACCATATCGTGAAATTCAAATTATAGTTCCTAATATTTGAATGAACTAAAACTATTTGAATGTTTTATTAATCGATTCAACGCATTAACAACTGTTCCAACGAGCTAACACTTAACAATCCAAACTAATATCTTTCTGTAAATTTCCAGGTGTTCAGAGAGGTGAAAGTGAAAGAGTTTGACGCGTCGCAGTACGAGGCCAAGCAGATATTCTACACTAGCAAAGATGGCACTAAAGTTCCCATGTTTATTGTCTCCAAAAAGGTAATTAATAATTTCATTAGTACTTGAGGCGACGTATATCTACCTTATAAGTATCAAATTTGATCCAGTTATTTAAATAATCAAGTCATATCATATATTCGATACAAACATTTGAGTTGGGTATGCACCAAGCAGTGGAGAGGCGTTCATTTTTGAAATAGTTTATCTCTAATACCATATAACTGTATTGTCGAGTACATAAATGGTTATTTTGTTTATTTACCACAGGGTCTACGCCACGACGGGTCCAACCCGGCGCTGATCTACGGCTACGGCGGCTTCAACATCAACATCCAGCCGAGCTTCAGCGTCACGCGACTTGTCTTCATGCAACACTTTAACGGGATCGTCGCCATACCCAACATCCGTGGTGGAGGGTATGACATACATAAAATATGCTTTCTATCTGTAATATGTAGTTGGCAGCACAAACACAAAGCACGCCTTCAAAACAAAAGATCGAAGATAGGTATGTGACGACAACCAACCCGCTCTGGGCCCGCATGGTGGATTATACCCCATTTCCTCCTGACAGATTGATTGCATGTAGCAGCAGTAGCTTTTCTCGGTGGTAGGTCATAACATCGACCGCCGGCGTAAGTTACCACCCACCAGACAAAGACATGCCGCCAAGCGATTCGTCGTGTTCTGGCATGATGTCTGGTGAAGCCGTTCGGAGGATGGGTCTGAGCAGTTGTGTTGCAGTGTGTGCCGGGTGCGATGCGCCAGATGGTGTTGTGTCGGGAGTTTGTTCGTGGAGGGTAGCGGGATCCGAAGCACGGTTCTCCGCTGGCCGACCGCAGGTAGTTGGGGGCCCAAGTAGTGTGCCAGCCACATACGAAAGGCTGCCCCGCCAACTGCGAAAAATCCCAGGGTGGCCCCATCGTGCCGGTTGGCGACCGGACGAGAGGACCCGATGGCGATCCCTGGGGGGGTTCGGGCGTCCCCGCAGTCTCCAGAACAATCTCCCTCTGGCCCAGCATCGTTGGTCGTATTGTTGGGTTTATCATTGCATCACCTCACTCAACTGCCGTCTTCCTTCCTATTCACTCAGTATATTCTTATGAAAGGTTACAAAAGAAAAAGTAGGTGTGCACAGGGGGGCACGTCCTCTCGTTCATAGTGCACCTCTCAAACATCCGAGGTTTGCACTCCAATATCGATGCAGTCCATCACCACCTTGAGACTGAAAAGCCCCACCTACTTTTCTTGACGGAGACCCAGATCAGATGTCCGACTGATGCGGCATACCTCGGCTACCCGGGATACTCTTTGGAGCATCATTTCCTGCAGCGTGCCGGGGTCTGTGTGTATGTCCGCAATGACATCTGTTGCCGGCGCCTCCGTCACCTCGAAGACCCTCACTTCTCGTCCCTATGGCTGTTGGTTGACACTGGTGTGGACAAAATTGTTTACACCTGTGTCTACCGATCGCACAGCGGTGATCAGGAGACAACTCGATTATTTGACCACCTCAGTGAGGCTGCTGACAATGCGCTGCATCGGCACCCTGACGCTCAGTTCGTCGCTCTGGGGGACTTCAACGCCTGCCACCAGGACTGGCTCTTCCCATACCAGAGGACCGACCACGCTGGGAGAGAAGCGCGAAACTTCGCGCTTTCTATGGGCCTTTCCCAGCTGGTAGAGCAAGCGACTAGGGTGCCTGATGTAGTTGGCCATACTGCCAACTGTTTGGACCTTCTGCTGACCACTGATCCGGACAGATGTGTTGTAACAGTTTCCTCACCGTTGGGAACTTCAGACCACTGTCTGGTGAAGTCTGTGTCGTCCTTCTCCCCACCAGATCACGACTCTCGTGGTGAACGGCGAATGTAATACAGGACAGCGGATTGGGATGAGATGCGCCACTTCTTTGCGTCTTATCCTTGGCAGCAGGTCTGCTTCTCTTCTGACAATCCATCGAGCTGTGCGGACGCTATAACCGATGTGGTGCGTCAAGCTATGGAGTATTTTATCCCATTCAATGACGTGCCCGTCGGTGGCTCGGCTCGCCCATGGTTCAATGCCGATTGTGTCCAAGCTGAACAGCATAAGCACACGGCATTTCTCGCCTGAGTTGACGCTCGTGACCGCGGAGCTCCGGATCTAAGCTCAAAGAAGAGAGCCTTTAACCGTGCTGCCAAGTCCTACAAGAAGGCGCTCAAGAAGGCTCGCTTCGACCGCATTACCCATATTGGCAACAAGTTATCTGCGCAGCCATCCGGTAGCAGATCTTTTTGGTCCCTTGCCAAATCGGTTGAGGCAAACTTCTGTCGGCCCTCACTGCCTCCGCTGGTTAGGCCTGATGGAACACTGGCTCATACGGCGAGAGAGAAAGCAGGTCTCTTTGCTTCTCTCTTTGCCCATAATTCGCGTCTTGATACTGGCAGTGCTACTCCACCTAATTTACCTCACTGCGGAACTTCAATGCCTGAGGTTCGCATTAGAAACAAGGAGGTTCTGAGAGTACTGTGTCGTCTGGACGTGAATAAGGCTAGTGGTCCGGATGGTATACCAGCGATTGTTCTTAAAGCATGTGCGCCTGAGTTGTCTCCTGTATTGACGCGCTTGTATCGCCTCTCATTTAGGACTGGTATAGTGCCCAAGTCCTGGAAGCTTGCTAACGTGCAGCCCGTGCCCAAGAAGGGTAGTCGTGCCGATCCTGCCAACTATCGGCCGATTTCGATCACCTCCATACTTTGCAAAATTATGGAGCGTGTATTGAACTCGCGCCTCTTGGCATACCTGGAAGGTAACGATCTCCTCAGTGACCGACAGTACGGGTTTCGCCGCAATCGGTCAACTGGGGACCTACTAGTGTATGCCACTCACTTGTGGGGCGAGGCCCTCGAGAAGAATGGGGAAGCGATTGCTGTCTCCCTTGATGTCTCGAAGGCCTTCGACCGGGTATGGCACGCTGGCCTTTTGAGTAAGCTTCCAGCGTACGGCATTTCCCCTAGCCTGACTGGCTGGGTAAAAGACTTCCTGACTGAACGGTCCCTCCGAGTTGTTGTCGACGGATGCTCTTCTGAGCCCATGTCAACTAATGTCGGTGTTCCTCAGGGGTCTGTTCTCTCTGCAACTCTGTTCCTGCTGCATATTAACGATCTGCTGATGCCCGGTATCTATGGGTATGCAGATGACAGCACAGTTGTAGAGAGATACCTGCCGGATGCTCGGGCTAGTAGGGAATTAATCCGGTCCGAAAGAGAGGCCATGGTTGAGCGAACGAGTGTTGCACTGCAGGCAGTCTCCGAATGGGGCAATGCCAATCTTGTAGCATTCAATGCCGCCAAAACACAGGCGTGTCTTTTCACCGCCAAAAGGAGCCCGTTCACCTTGGCCCCTACTTTTCGGAATGTGTCCTTGGAGTGTTCCGACCGCCTTCAGCTTTTGGGAGTTGAGATTTCCTCGAACCTTAACTTTGGGCGGTTCATTGGGTCCAAGGCCAAGGTGGCTGCCAGGAAACTTGGCGTTATCGCAAAGGTCCGGCAGTACTTCACACCTATGCAGCTTCTAATATTATACAAAGCACAGGTCCGTTCGTGTGTGGAGTACTGCAGCCACATTTGGGCTGGTGCTGCCAAGTGTCACCTGGCCACTTTGGATTCAGTGGAGAGACGTGCAAAGAGGCTGATTGGTGACCCTGATCTAACTCGAGTTGGTCTCCAAAGCCTAGAGCACAGGCGTAGAGTAGCCAGCCTTTCGGTGTTCTATAGGATGCATTTCGGGGAGTGTGCGAGGGAATTGCATGATTTAATTCCCCCATCTCCGTTCCACCAGCGGACGACCCGTCGTACGGCTGGTTTCCACCCTTACGTTGTTAACACCACTACGATCCGGACGAAGCGTTTCGCCTCCTCCTTTATACCGCGTACATCGAGGGACTGGAACAATTTGCCAGCGGCGGTGTTTCCGTCGGACTACAATTTGAGTGTCTTCAAGGCTAGAGTGAATAGGCTCTTAATAAACTAGTGCGCTTTACCATCAACGATTGAGTCACTGCTTACCATCAGGCAGGATTGCGGTCAAGCGCTGGTTTATAGTGTGTATAGAACATGTCCTGTGTGGCTACCATGAGTTTTCATTACGAAGACTCGATCATCGATATCGAGCGCGTTTGACTCATCAATTGGCCCGCTTCAAGGTTGTAAGAACTCTCAACCAATAAGAGCACTAAACGCAGTCGATGCGTATGATCGAGTCTCGTCATGAAAACTCATGGTGGCCACAGAGATAAGAAGTTTCAATACTCGCGCGCAGAGACGTGAAGGGAAACACGCGTGCATTTTGGCGGTATGTGTTGACTCTTAGTATCTTATACTGGCATAACCATGACCTGGATACGCGCTTAGAGCCTTAGCGTGTGGAAAAAATACAGTCATAACTATCTATGTCTATGTATATTTTGTCGTCCTCCGTGGCGCAACGGTCAACACGCCTGCCTGCGATGTGGAGGCCCCGGGTTCGATCCCCGGCGATGTCATGATGGAAAAAGGTCTTTTCCTGATTGGCCTGGGTCTTTAGCTCAATCTGTGTGATTTGTCCGTATATATTTATTTATGTTCTATGTTAAAGGTTCGATATCCGCTCCTAGTCCTTCTAGTGGATCATTGTGAGTGGCCCATGACGGCCAGCGGTGGTTATTCCAACCAGCCCACCCCCCTCCAGTAATTTATTGAGTCTTCTTGTTTATTGAGAATATCTGTGTAAGATCTGGGTGTCACGAGGGTTTCTGACCTAATCTGGGTGACGACTGTCCATTCGGAAGAGCACATCCGTAACGGTCTCATCAGCCTTTATGCAAGCACTATACATGAGGCTGTCTGCCTAAGTGTGTGGTACTGTTTGTTTAGCGAGCAGTAACCCATGATGGTCCACGTCAGCAGTCGTAGGCCTTAGAGCACAGTCTGTTTAAGTCCATGTTAGGTTAATCATTGTTACACCGCTTAATTACTACATTGTAAAGAGGCTTATCTTAAAAAGTACAGATATACAGCTGAATTCTGTAAGACTAGAAACGGACTCAAAATAGTTGGAAAGTGGCTAGGTTGGTGATGAAATGGGTTCTTATCAGTTGTGTTTTCCCCCAGAGAGTACGGCGAGAGATGGCATAACGCGGGTCGTCTTCTCAACAAACAAAACGTGTTCGATGACTTCCAAGCAGCCGCAGAGTACCTCATTAATGAGAACTACACCCGTCCCTCACTCATAACCATACAGGGAGGGTCTAACGGTGGTCTCTTAGTGGCCGCCTGTATCAACCAGAGGCCCGACCTCTATGGAGCCGCAATCGTTCAAGTTGGGTGAGTAACATAATTGTTCGTTTGCGTTATCAAGGACTATCAATAATAGTTCTTAATCTAGTAGTGGGCCATTGATAGCCTTGTATTGAAATAAATACTAATGTTAACTCGGTTATGTGCATCGGCCAAATTCGATAAAAAATAGAGGTAAACAAACCGTTGCTAGGCAACGACTTGTTTACACCTAAAAGGGAGATATTAACAATATTTTCTAGATAGAAGAAGAATAATCCTACTTTATAAGTAAACGGTTTATTTATGTTTAGATAGATGAACATAAGACTAACAATAACTGTATAAACATAAGATAAATAACAGGAGATTAGTAAAATGTGAGTTGTGATAACCCTAAATTGGTTTGTTTACGTCTATTCTTTATCGAGCTTGGCACATATAATGAATAACGCTATCCTTTTTTCACAGCGCCTTAACGATGCGGTTCACTGTACATGAAATGTGCAACACAATGTTTTACTTACGTATCATATACAGACGTGACCGTTCGCATGAACTGTTGGTGACCTAATGAATGCCACTGAATGTGCCGAATGTCACTGATGCCGCAATCAGTAGTCACCCACTTGGTAAAAGTTTGTTCGTGTTTTTCATCAAATGTTACCAATTCCAGAGTGCTGGACATGCTAAGGTTCCAGAAGTTCACGATCGGCCACGCGTGGGTCTCAGACTACGGCAGCTCAGACAACAAGACGCAATTCGAATACCTGCTCAAATACTCACCGCTGCACAATATACATAAACCACAAAATGGTAACTATTATTATTGAAAACAAACTTATACTCTGGTCATAGTAATCACATGTTCAGTCTATGATGGAGGACGGTCTGAGCAGTATTGTTGCGATGTGTGACAGGTACGATGTGCCAAATGTTTTTGTGTCAGGAGTTCGGTCATGGAGGGTCTTCAGATCAATCTCCCTCTGACGCAGCATCGTTGGTCGTGTTGTTGGGTTTAACATTACATCACCTCGCTCAACTGCTTTCTTCCTTTCTATTCACTGAGTTTCTTTTTAATGAATAGTCTCTTAATAAACTAGCGCGCTTTACCATCAATGATTGCATCAATGCTTACCATCAGGTGGGAATGCGGTAAAGCACTAGTTTATAATTATATTTTATTTACGTCCAGATACAGTAACAGTATTCAATTATCTCCAGGTACAGAGTACCCTGCGACATTAGTCCTGACAGCCGACCACGACGACCGTGTAGTCCCGCTGCACTCACTGAAGTTCATCGCGGCGCTACAACACGCGGCTAAGGACAGCAGTCAGCAGCGTCCCCTACTGGCGCGCGTTGACACTAAGGCCGGCCACGGCGGCGGGAAACCTACCGCGAAAATTGTTAGTATTTCATTAAACTCTTGTCTGGGTGCTGTACGCCCAGCTAAGTACCCTGAGTCTGTATTTAAAGGGGCCCTAGTCTGCTATTACAATACTGGCAGAATGATCGACCAGTGATCTCATAATGATCGATTTTAACAAGTTTCGTAATCTCCTAACTAAGTAGCGTCATTATGACTTTACAGTGGTCAATAATTGACACTCCACTCCATATTTATAAATGTTTAAATTGAGTAGTACTTTGAGTAAATTGGGTGTTTAAAGGGTTTTATACTAATGGCAATACGGAAATGTTATTCTATCACCATTCCATTACGAGACGACTGACCGATTAGATACAGATCTACTCTTTGGAACATGCAATTTAGCTTCACTTTTCTTGAACTGACCGACATTGACTATTCAAAAGTACCAAGTGATGGTTAATTTGAAATAAACAAATTTGATTTGAATGACAAATTAATAATAATGACAAACTAAGGCCCCTGATAGCTCGTCTTTTTCACTCCTTCCTTAAGCCAAAGACGTGTGCATAACACTTTACTATACATTTTCTGGTAACCAGAGCGTGGTTTTACAGACCTTTGTCTTTTGTATTTGTCGTGGCCACACCCGTGACAATGACCTACATAACGCATCGGGCGTTTTGTGCGAGCTGAACCCATATTCACCTATCTCCCGTAAAGTCCCACCACTCGGTATAATTTTCAACTCAAATGTACATTTGAGTTGAAAATTATACCGAGTACATTGGGTACGTGGGTATATTGTACAATATCATATAAGTTTTGATAATAAAAGTATTTGTTCACAATTTATAATCTAAGGCAGAGAAATATCTTGTTTCTATATCCACTTTTTCTAAGTATATCTTGGACAGCAATGACAGATTATAAGGCGTAAGAAAACATCTTGAGGAAACCTGGACTTTCAAGTCTGAAATCGCCAACCCGCATTGAGCAAGCGTGGTGGACGATAAACCGTAGATGATGATGACATCCACTTACGATTATAATTTGTATATTTCAGATCGAGGAGCACACGGACATCCTGTGCTTCATGAGCGAAGCGCTCGGCCTTAAGTTCATCAAGTGAACCCACCTGCCATACGTCACAACTAGTATTAAACGAGATAAACGCTAATAGTATTATGTAAATATAGCAACAACCACAGTGTCTCGATGATTACCTCGGGGTCTTAGCTAAGACTGGTGATATTGTTACGCATTGCTACTATTTTTATTAATAAAACTTTGTTTTTATTTTTGCATGTTGCTTTTTATTTAGCAGACCCGAAACTGTCAAATATTCGTAAATCAACCTTGTACCTTAACGTTTTCCAGATGAAGTGTAAAATGTAATAAAAAAAATTGACAGATTGTACCTAGTAGCATGATGTGCTGTCGTCAGGTACAGATAATATGGAAAACTAGTTGCGCCCCGCGGTTTCACTCGCACAAGTTTCAATCCCATAGTAATATCGGAATATAATAATCCCATAATCTGGGTTATAAACCGTGTGCCAAATTTCATTCAACAAAGCTTTAGAGCCTGTCCAGAAAGCGCGATTTACGCGCGAGTCCACTCGCGCGTAGGCACTCGCGCGTTCTCGAGTTACTAGAGCTGCATACATTCCGTCCAGATGCTCTCACGCGTTACCACACTCGCGCATAAAACGCTTGCAATGAGCGGGACTCTCGACTCGCGCGCATTACGCGCGAGCGCCGCGCGAGTCGAGATACTCCGGCGCCGTTGCAGCGTCCAGTACTACGCGCGTGTCCGTGGCGAGTGGACGTATTCGTTTATAAAAATGGAGCGTGAAAACTTTGACACGAAACTTTTTATTGACGAAATTGAGAAAAGGGTAGCTATATGGGATATGGAATCGTCAGATTATTCTAATAGAACTATTACGCGTAGGAACTAGGAAGAAATAGTAGTATTTTTTTGTGAAGCTGGTGATTCCGAGGAGAAAAAAAAACTTGTAGGTCATTCTGTCACGTAGAATGGGATGCACGTTAAATCGTCGACTTTCTCTTCGTTTACGACGTTTCCATCGACGGTATGCAAGCTACAACACAACCGCAATATCCGAGTCCATTTTTATAACTGACCAAATCCGTCTCATCACATACGCGCGTGATTTCGCCGCATCTGGACGCAATACAAATCAAAACGCGCGAGTGGACTCGCGCGTAAATCGCGCTTTCTGGACAGGCTCTTAGCGGTGGGGGCGGTCCGCCCCAGGTGTCACTTTTTTTTTGGGGTGACACCCACCCAATCTCTAAAAATACCTAAATCGTTAGCAACAATTGTTTTTTTTTCCGGCGATTCCTCCACTAGCACTAGCTCTATTTATAAATCGGGGATTCCCGCAAAAGACCCTGACGCTGTCGTGGAGATTCCCCGTCCCATACCCGAGATCGTGAAGTATGTTGTATTTGGTTGCCATAAATAATAATTGTTAAACGTGTATTATTCTATAATGATAGATAGTTAAAAGAAGAAAATATATTTTAGAAACATAACATCGGCTGCCGGCAGATGTTACCACCCACCAGATAAAGTCTTGTCGCCAAGCGATTCGTCGTGTTCCGGCATAATGACCGATGAAACCGTATGGAGGATGGGTCTAAGCAGTTTTGTTGCGTTGTGTGCCGTGTACAATGCGCCAATTATTGTTGTGTCGGGAATTTGGTCGTGGAGGGTAGCGGGATCCGAAGCACGGTGTTCCGCTGATTCACGGTGACCGCAAGTATTTGGGGGCCCAATTAGTTTGCCAGCCTCAGACTAAGGGCAGCCCCGCTAACTGCGAAAAATCCCAGGGTGCCTCCATCCTGCCGATTGGCGACCGGACGAGAGGACCTGATAGCGATTCCAGGGGGGATTCGGGCGTCCTCGCAGTCTCCAGACCAATCTCCCTCTGGCGCAGTATCGTTGGTCATGTTGTTGGGTTTAACATTGCATCACATCACTCAACTGCCGTCTTCCTTCCTATTCACTCAGTTTTAAAAATGAAAAGGCTTAAAAAGAAAAGTCGGTGTGCACAGCGGACGCACGTCCTCTCATTTAAAGTGCACCTCCGTTTGTAAAAGATTGCTTTTAGCGATAAGATCGCCCATTGTAAAATCTTTATATTTATTTTCTGTAATCTATATGGTGTACATAATAAAGAGTAGGTATTCTAATCTATTCTCTCCAACCAGTTCGTCGCTCTGGGGAACTTCAATGCCCGCCACCAAGACTGGCTTTTCCCATACACAGAGGATCGACTATGCTGGTTGAGAAGCGCGTAACTGCGCTATTTATATTTTCGTCATTGCGAAACTTCAATGCCGGAGGTTCGCATTAGGAACAAGGAGGTTCTGAGAGTACTATGTCGTCTGGAAGTGAATAAGGCTAGTGGCCCAGATGGTATACCAGCGATGGTTCTTAAGGCATGTGCGCCCCAATTGTCTCCTGTAGGTATTGACGCGCTTGTATCGCCTCTCATTTAGAACAGGTAAAGTGCCCAAGTCTTGGAAGCTTGCCAACATGCAGCCGGTCCCCAAAAAGGGTAGTCGTGCCGATCCTACCAACTATCGGCCGTTTTTTATAACCTCCATACTCTACAAGATTATGGAGCACGTATTGAACTCGCGCCTTTTGGCTCACCTGGAAGGTAACAATCTCCCCAGTGACCGACAGTACGGGTTTCGCCGCAATCGGTCAACTGTGGACTTACTAGTCTATGCCACTCATTTATGGGGCGAGGCCCTCGAGAAAAATGGGGAAGCGATTGCCGTCTCTCTTGATGTCTCGAAGGCTTTCGATAGGGTATGGCACGCTGGCCTATTGATTAAAATTCCAGGATACGGTATTTTCGCTAGCCTGACTGACTGGGTAAAGACTTTTTGACTGAACGGTCCCCATGTCGATTAATGCCGGTGTTCCTCCTGGGTCTTTCCTCTCTGCAAATCTGTTCTTGCTGCATTTAACGATCTGCTGATGCCCGGTATCTATGGATATGCAGATGACAGCACAGTGCCAGTTTTTTACTTTCCATGGGGTGACACCACCGACTTCCGCCCCGGGTGCCACCCAAGCTAGCTACGCCACTGCACCAGAGGAAGGAAAGAGTACCGTTTTCAGCGGTGCTGGTAGCCATCCGAGTATAATCCGGCTAAAATCAATATAACGCAGAAATATTCTTTGGACGCCCTCAATACGGGACTTATACCGCTGGTTCCAAACCTGCGACGCGATAGGTTTTTAACCGGAATACGAGATCGAAAACAAACCGTAGTGCGCACAGCGCAGTACAGAGCCCGAAGCTTTGGATGCCTTGGGAACCATGCTATTTATATGCTGATCAAACAGAAGCTTGCTGTCTACGATTACCCCTAAACTTCTAATATTATTTAGGTAATCTGTCAATGGTCTGCGCAGTGCAGAGCGGGATATATAAAAGGAAGCATTTAGAGACATTTAACCGGAGTCCACATGCAGTATTTTTCAACCTATACAGGTCATCTTGCAACTGACATGCATCCGTTATGTCTCTCACAACTTTATGAATCTTTGTGACATGAGCATAAAGTATACTATATGAATACCGATAGCACTGTTTGATATCTGTAATGAATAATATAAATAGCAGAGCTAAAACCAAAGCGCTGTACTCACAAAGACAGCCCGAATAAGCAGGTCAACAAAGATGACTTTATCACGGTACAGAAGAAAAAAAGGAAGCCAACCTAAACAAGTGCGGCACTGCACCGACCGGAATGAACCACTTGCTGCGTCCTGCGACTGGTACAGCGTGTACCAGTGACGCCGCTGTATGTCTCCAGGTTGTATTACTCTACACAATCCGAGGAGATTGTAGAGTACATACGGATCAAAACGAGATGTACTTTGAGGGTTGCGAGGTTGGAGCCTCGCGTGCATTTTTATTTCTTTGTGGAGTGCCAACTGAGAATCTTGAAAAATTCCTTGCTAAGTGACTCGATTTAGGAGTCCGATAGTATGATACTGTTACGGGCTGGGGGTACTAAAACGCCGGTTAAGGGTTACGAAGTTTATTGGCAACGAAGGTACAGTCGATTGTAGGCAATGACAAGTAGAATGTCGCTGACGTTGCACGGAAGTCTTCCCTTATGTCCACGAAGTCCGTGTTGTAAACACACAATAACACTACAGATGTTACTTCACGTAGTACTCGAAGTTCTCGTTATAATTGTCGCAGTAGAGATCGCTTCTTAACTGTCGCTTGTTCTCGTATCGCTAGTCGAATTCAGACTGACATCACGGCGCTATACAATATGTAAAGGAAACCCTGTCCGACCCGTTAAGGTATTGTTTGGTATCGATAACTGATTCTACTAATGCATACAAAACCGGGCTAAACTTAATAAAAATCCCCCTAAAAAGATAAATATTATTTCGCAAAAAGAGGTAACTTAAAACATGTGCGGTAGACCATACAGGCGCGGGCGAAGAGGGGCAGGGCACGCGGCACGAGGTCGCATCGCTATTCGCTCAAAATTATACCGTCAAAAATAATGTTGTCACTATTTAAAAATTACCAAATTTTGGGGAAGTTGGAATTAATTCGCGGGAAAAAATGATTATTTCAAAATTCACTAGTATTGTTACTATGATGATTATGTAAAATTTCATATGTTATTTGGTCATGTGTTTACCTAACCTTTACTATCCTTACGGGTCGGACAAGGTTTTCTTAACATATTGTATATAGGTCAGCTGGTCGAACATTCCAGATTCCTCTAGACGTAATAATAATAGCGCATAACTTCGAGGCCAATCAGTAAGTACCTACGGTAATTCCCGGAAACGGGTTTCTGGAAATTTCGATGTTGACACTTTGTTGACAAAATTGTTGAGACCTGTACCATTCGATAGGCCATCCGTCTAGCAATGCGTTTTTATATTGCACTTTTAAAATGTCTAGATCTGGAAATATAGGGCTTAAAAGTTACGCACTGCATGTCACGCGATATTGAACCTTATGCCATCGACATAAGGTCCATTCTTAACAATACGTTTACGGACATATGCCATACACGTTAAGCCTGTACTCGACTTTAAATCAGCTAGTTTTCTTTTCATTACAAAACATTTACATATGTAAATATTATAATTAAAATAGAATACGCAGTTAGCAGTAAATATAGTTGTTGATAAAGTGACAAGTCAAAAAAAATATTATTTAAAATAGTAAACGTATATAAAACAGCCTGGATGTTCTTATTACTTTTTTTAACCATGAAGGTTTAATACCTCCCCGTAATAGAAACACCTATAAATATTCATTTTAAACAAGTAAAGACATCAAAGTTACACAACACCTACACTGTACACAGAAAAACATCAACCTGTATAAACATATACCTATCACTAACGATACACATAACAACCTGAAAAATAATAGTAACAAATAAAACAATACAAAACATTCCTAAGATAATCCTAAAAGGTTTGCAAATTTACAATGTTTTTATCTTAGGTACTTAATGGTTTTGTAAGACGCTGATTGGGGACCCAGATTTAACTCGAAACGGTCTCCAAAGCCTGGAGCACAGGCGTAGAGTAGCCAGGGTCTCCAGATCATCCTCTGGCGCAGCATCGTTGGTCGTGTTGATAGGTTAAACATTGCATCACCTCGCTCAACTGCCGTCTTCCTTCCTATTCACTCAGTTTTTTTTGAGTCAATAGGCTTTTAATAAACTAGCTCGCTTTACCATCAATGATCGCATCACTGCTTACCATCAGGCGGGATTGCGGTCAAGCGCTAGTTTATAAACGATAAAAAAAAAATGTCTGCTACCATATTATTAGTTGGAATGTAGTCAAGGTTGAGCTTATCATGTGATAGCGAGTCTCGTATAAAATGATGTCTTATTTCAATGTGTTTAATGCGTGCGTGGTAGGTATGTGTCATTGAGACTAAGCTTTATTGAACTTTGATTATCTGTTTATATGGTGATAGAGCGATCGATGGCCAAGACTTCTTTTATAAGTGCCTTCAGATATGTGGCTTCCTTACAGGCTTCTCCTAAAGCCATATACTCAGCCTCCGTTGTGGAGAGCGCTACAGTACGTTGTTTCCGAGCCTCCCACGAAATAGAAGCATTGCTCAATTTAAATACTTACCTACCTCGTATAGGACCGCCTATCAATTATATTACTGCCATAGTCGGCATCAGCGTATCCTATGGGATCTGCTTTATCCTTTTTGAAGGTGAGTTTAAGAAGTTTAGTTGCCTTCAGATACCTTGAAACTCTTTTCGCAGCTTTCCAGTGTGCCTCCCCGTAATGTGTACATAATGTATTGGCTGAGATAAGAGACAGTGCCTATAGGAAATATCTGGTCTCGTGCCTAATGCAATATACATTATAGATCCGATAAGCCGCTGGTAAGGCAACTCTGGTCTCTCATCTTCCTTCTAAGGAATAGTGAGCTTGACACCTGGCTCCATAGGTACCTATAGAAACTGGAATGGCAGAATTCATTTCAAATTTGTCTATGAGTTTCTCGATGAATTTCGTTTGATCGAGAGAAATCGTACAATTGCGTTGAATGACTCTCATTCCCAAGCAAATATTTTAGAGGGCCTAATTTTTTTTTTTTTATTAGTTATAAACTAGTGCTTGTTATAAACTGGATCTCGATGCGGCGTCTTTTTCGACGAAAGTGCCCGGTTGAGGCACTCGTCCCGAGCTTCCCAATAAGAAGTGGTTCGGGGTCAGGGCTTCTGGGTCCTCTGCACTGACTGACACGTTTGTCAGAGGGCGGCTCTCGATGTTCTATTCCACCTCTGCGAGTAAGGTGGTGAGTACTTCTTCTGTAGGGTGACGCTCGTGTAGCGTCGTCTTCACTTAGCGGATCATACATTCCCAGGCTCCTCCCATTAACGGAGCGCCTGGTGGAATGTAGCGAATTGGAGAATCTTATAGGATCGGGTAAAGCTTCTGCTAAACTGAGTCCCTTCTTATTGGACTCGTGGCATATGTTATCTTTCCAGGATGGTTCTGTTACCGGTGTAGAGATGTCGGGTGGTCTCGTAGGGTTGATGCAAGGGGCGTCCATCTCAACGTATTGCTTCGTTAGTACTTCCTGACTGTCTTCTGTTTTCTCAGCGACATGAGACACAAAGTCGATATTGTGCCTGGAGGTCCGTATCTGTCTGCCGTGGAGTACCCAACCCAGTGGTGTGAGAGATGCCACTGGTTGGTACTTATTGCCTCTTCTGACCTCCGATGTCAACAGGAGATGCCAGTTGTCTTGCCCAATTAGTACTTTAGGCTTGGCATTGGAGTACATGAGGTAGTCGCGGCTGTCTGCTAGGTGCTTGCATCCCGTTACTGTTTCTGCTGTTACCCGCTGAGATGAAACATGCAAGTTCTTCACCGTGCGTGCATGTACTTGCTCTTCATGCCCGTTGAGTCCTTTCAACTTGATACTAACACGACGCGAATTCGATTCTGACGCCTTCAGATCGTTGATTGTTTCTATTTTCAGTGGGTCGACGGGGCCTGTTGCTCCGATGGTGTTTGCCACGCTGTCGTCAACTAGCGTGACTGTTGACCCGTCGTCCATCAATGCGAATGTGTCGACTGTACCCGTTGGACCCTTGATCTGGATCGGTAGGATTTTTAGGAACGACTGTTTCTTACTGTCGGCCCAGGCTGAGTTGATGACTTCTGTAGGTTGCTTCGATGCCTCTTCTTTAGCCTCCTTCTTCTTAGTGTGATGTAACAGCTTATGATGTGAGTATCTGCAGCTGTTTACACCACACTCACGACGACGGCAACTGTGAGTCTTATTTCTGCATCGAAGACATCTGAAGCATAGGCGTTTGGACTTGGCTGCGTCCCACCTGCCGTTTTCATCTAACTTCCTGAATTGTTCGCAGTCGACCGCTGTATGACCGGTTTCTTCACAGACCGGACACTTCGACGTATTCGTTTTTTCTGTTACGTTGTGGACCTTCTGTGTTCTCTTCTGTTGAGTGGCCGCTGTACTTGTATTTAGTTGTTCAGGTACAGCGTACGGTGCACATAAGTTCGCTTCTCTTTTGAGGAACTTTTCTAGATCTTCCCTTGGTTGTACGGACGAGAAATCGTAGTATCTGTAGCGAAGCGTAGGCGTGAGCTTGTCGACGACGGTCTTTGACACTTCTGGGTTGTACAGGTAGTGTATGCAGCTCAGTGTTTTCAATGTCGCTACGATGTTGGACACTTTTGTTGCGAAGATGCAGATGTCGCGAGGTGATTCGGTGAGGCGAGGCAGGGCACGGAGCGCGTCCATTTCCATCATGGCGATGGACTCCGGTCTTCCGAATCTTGACTCTAAAGCCTTCATGATGTCTGCTGGATTCGTGTTGGTAATCAGCAAAGAGTCAACTGCTTCTTTCGCTTTGCCTTTTAGCGTTCTTCTTAGCCTGTTCGTGTTTTCAGTCGGCGTGTATATATTTTCTGTTTCATAGTAAGCGGCGCGGAACGGTAACCACTCTTGATGTGATCCACTAAACAACGGTAGCTCTACGGATCTCGGTCGTTGAGCTGCGTTGACGGCGCTTGTGATTGCGTCGGCGAGCGCGGCGAGGTCGGATTGACCTCCCGCCGGTAACTGAAGTAAGTTATGTAGTTGACGCTTCTGTTCTGTACTGGCTGGGGCGCTATTCTCTATGCACGTGATCACCGGCTCTGCTGTAGGTTGATTCTGTTGTACGGTAACCACGGGCGTTCTGTTCTGTTGGTCTTCCAGCCAGTTGTCTACTCTTCGGTCTGTTTCTTCCTTCGAGTAGATGGAGACATCATCTTCTTCACTGTCGGAGTCTTCATATTCCAAAGTGGCTAAGCGTGCGGCGGCTAGCTCCACTTGCAGTCGCAGTAAGTCTTCCTTGGCCTTCGCCAACTTGTATGCCTTTGATTTACTGTGGGTCGATCCCCCCGCGCCCCTCCTAGCGGAGGTGCGGGTGTCTTGAAGTCCGCTCGGCAGTGGCAGACCATCTGTATTCTTGACCCGCTTCATTGTTGATGTTTCTGTCGCGGGTCGTGTTCTGTTGCTGTGGCGCACAATTGCAGGCGGGTTCATCGTTGTAGCTGTAAATTGTGTCACGGAGCGA
This sequence comes from Sesamia nonagrioides, assembly GCA_017933935.1. Lineage (NCBI taxonomy): Eukaryota > Metazoa > Arthropoda > Insecta > Lepidoptera > Noctuidae > Sesamia > Sesamia nonagrioides. The sequence goes on along the minus strand of JADWQK010000275.1, from coordinate 989,027 downwards.
GTTGTAGCAGCGGCGGCGACAACAGCGGGGGGCGACACAGCGGGCGAGGCGGCGGCGGCGGCGGGCATTGATACGGCGGAGATCCCTGTTGCTGTCGAGGTACCAGTATATTCCGTGGTACCCGTTTCTGTTGTCTCCCTCGTGGTCGCTGTCCCTCTGGTAGCCGTCCCGGTAGTAACTCTCCCGGTTTCTGTGCAGGTTTCCGATGTTGATTTGCTAGCGGCTTTTCCCTCTGATCGTGTGACCGGCATATTGTTTATCGATAGCCGTCAGTCTACGTCGTGAACTTATCTTGAGAACTTGAGAGTCTTCACGTTTCTTCTAGCTGGATGCGCTTCACTTATTTTCCACTGATCAGGAATCGAAGGACCATTAAATATGCTTCACTTATTATCCACTGATCCGGCTTCGAAGGACCATTAAATATGCGTCACTTATTTTCCACTGATCCGGCTCCGAAGGACCATTAAATGTGCGGGACAGACATGCAGAACCATTTAGTGGACGTATGCGGTTGCACTCTGCACGTTCTGATGCACACTCTGTTGCTGGGTTGGTGGTAATAAGTGAGACTTCGGTGTGTTGACTTACTTCGTATATTCTTCCACAATATTAGCGGGGTCACTGGTTAACTTATACTACTATTGATTCTTGACTATAACTTCTTCTTACTGTTGATCCTGTAGAAATCTTGCTGTTGATCTTGACTGTAGCTGTTGCCTCTTCAACGTCGAAGATTCTTGCTGTAGCTGTCACTGTTAACTCCTCGACGTCGGAGATAGGTACTTCTCGATGTCGAAGACGAATGTGTCTTGCTGCGCTTCGTGGTCCTCTCTGCGACCCCGAGTTGGGGGGCGCGAGGAGACGGTTTGGGGGCTCCTTGATGGCCCCATGACCGTGGGGTCGGTCTCTCGGCCTCCAAAAATGGAGACCCGTCCTTGGGGTGCACCCTAGGGGTGCTGTTCTGCAATCTTCGCACACCTAGGCCGACGCCGCGAGGGTGTGCCTTTCCTCCGGCGGTGGACGGTGTGCTTTGTTGTGTGTGGCTGTAGGAGCGCCTGAAGTGTTTCACGACGCCCGTGCGATCAGACCCCTACCAGGTTGGATCACGGGTTGCCCCCGTGAAGGCCCAGCAAGAGTCGATCAGCGACCGGGCGTCGGCTTTGGTTGGCGCTCCCTACAGCGGGTGATTACCCCGACCCCCTAACAGCTCAACCAGCTATGTACAGTAGGTTGCGAGGGTACGGGGGGTAGTGTGTGTTACGAGCGGTTTGTAGGTGTGTGTTCACCGCTCGTACGGTATTCTGAGTGTGTGCCTGCTTGTGGAGTAGTGTATGTGTGTTCGTCGTGCGCATAGCGCCTATATAAATACAGTCCGCAAATGCGCACGGCGGCGTCGTGTTGCGAGTGAATAGTGTCTATCCTTGTCTGAGTAGGTCACGTGTATTTGTGTTTGTGATCTACCCGGGTGTCGAATCCGGTGGCGCGACGTCTGCTATGAGGTCGCGCGGGAATCTCTTCTTATCGGGAGGCCTCGCGTGCCAGGGCGCAATGTTCTTAATGTGGTGGAGCTCGGAGGTGCTGGCACGCGAGAACATCCCCTTCGCCAGGCGGACGACGAAGTCATCGATGCTCTCGACACGCAGGTCCCTGCTAATAACCGAGTTCCTCACGTACCGGGGAGCTTGGACGATCTGACGCAGCGTGATGTTTTGCTGCGTCCGGAGCTTCTCTCTGTGCGTCTCGGCCGTGAGGGCGAGCCAAGCCGGGGCAGCGTATGTGAGCTGCGTCCGCACGTAGGTCTTGTAGATCCCCAGCTTGACTCGCGTGGAGAGGCGTGACGAGAGCACCGGGCGTAGAAGATTTCTACTCACCTTAACCCGCGCGACGGTGTCGCAGACGTGCGGGCCCATGGTGAGCCGGCTGTCGAGTGTGACCCCCAGGTATTTGGCGGTCCTGGTCCACTCGACCTCGGTCCCCATGAGCCGAAGGTTCGGTGGATGAAGTCCGCCTCGTGTCGTGACGATCATAGCCTGCGTCTTACCTGCGTTCACCGACAGTCTCCACTTGCTGAGCCAGTCGGGGAGGTCGTCCAGAACGCGCTGCATTTTGATGGCCGCGTGGTTGGCCGACAGCGACGTGGTGATATACGCGGCGTCATCTGCGTACAGCGCGAGGGTTGCAGTGTGCGTGGCGGGGATGTCGTCGGTGTATACCGAGTACAACGCAGGCGAGACGCAGCTTCCCTGCGGCACGCCCGCTCCAATGGGGCGCGCGCTCGATGACACGTTCTCCACCGAAACCTTGAATGTCCTGTCTTTCAGGAAGGAGGAGACCACCTGTATCAAGCGACGAGGCGCGGTGGTCTTGGTCAGCTTGTAAATAAGGCCGGCGTGCCAGACCCGGTCGAATGCCTTTTCCATGTCGAGGAATACTGCAGCGGCGTACTCCCTCTTGTTCATGGCCGCGGTGAGTGTGTGCAGTACCCTCGACAACTGGAGCGTCGTACTGTGTTCCGCCCGGAAGCCAAATTGTTCCGGGCGGGGCGTGGTGTGCGGCAGCAGGTGTTGCAGCAGGAGTGCTTCAAACACCTTGGAGGTTGTGGAGAGGAGCGTGATCGGCCGGTAGCTTTCCGGCTTTGAGACGTTCTTCCCGGGCTTGGGCAACATGATCACCTTCCCCTGCTTCCAGCAGTTGGGGAAGGTTCCGGTGCGGAGTATGCCATTATATAGGCGCGCTATTGCCGCCACCGATTTCGGTGGCAGGTGTCGGAGGGCGGTGTTGCCTTTCTGGGCTTGGTGCGCCTTATTGCCCCCAGTACTTGGCCCGGGGAGAAAAATATGGGGTCTTCGTCTGGAGCTACCGGCGTCTTGAAGTACTCTCCAAGGTGTTGCTCCACTGCTGCGACATGGTCCAGGGCGTCTGTCGGGTTCGGCGTGAACTGACGCTCCAGGTGCTCGGCGAATATTTCGGCCCGGTCGGCCGCCGTGTAGCGTAGCGCCCCGTCGCTGTTGCGTAGCGGGCGCACCGGGGCTGGGGTATTCTTTAGGCGTCGGCACAGCCGGTGTACCGACGCCCAGTCGCCGTCTGCCGAGTCTTGCTGCTCAGGCGTGGGGCCTATTTATACTACGACAAGGGCGCAAACCGTGGGAAGCGACGAGAGCATCGGGTATCACCAGCCATTGTCTTACGCATGTTCCTGGGCTGCATCCTGAACCTGAGGGTCTCCATTTTACAACGCCCATTACAAGGGTCCATTTATTGCGTTTGTTTTTTGTCATTGATACTTTGTTAAATGTTCATAGTCGTTCCTTTCATAATTGTTGCCTTGCCAGATGTGTATAACCATTGAATGACGATCCTTCATCACAATAAACGATCGTCCATCTTACGCTTTCTAAATTCTTACGCACAAATGTTCTATTCTAAGTAATATTATATTACATTCCCTTACAGTGACCAGTTGCCACAGGAAGAAAATAGGATTAGATTTGAACTAAATATGACAATGTCCAACTTGACATTTAATAATAAAATATTACATTTAATTGACATTAATAATTATTTTAAGAATTTGTATTTGACAAGAGATAGACATAACAATGTTATGTATTATCTTTCTAATTACTTTAAAAGACAGATAGCTGTGTCGCTATCATATTTTTTTTCTATTACAGCCAAGAATTTGGCTAAACAACTTGCTTCTTTTGAGCAATGCAATGACATTCTAATTAATTCTGCCAATAATTTGGCATCAGTTGACATCATTAATAATTTAAATTAGAAATTAAGACAATAGAGCCAACCTCTAGCTATAACAATATACAGGATTACAAAGGTAACTCGGGAGGAAATTTAAAGTCAATAGATAATATTAATTTGGTGCATCAAAATATTCAAGGATTTATGAACAAAGATTTAGAGGTTGATTTATTCATGAACCATTATGGTATTGATATTCTTTGCATAACCGAACATTGGCTAAAAAGTCACCAGTTCTTGTTTAATTTTAAGAATCACCAGGTTGGTAGTTCGTTTAGCAGAATTAATGCTATACATGGTGGCTCATTAATTTTAGTTAGTAACCTGTTGAAATTTAAAAATCGTAAAGACATTGTGGGCCTGTCTGTTGAACGAACAGCTGAAATTGCCTGTATAGAGTTGGAGGGCTTCATTGTGTTAAGTGTGTACAGACCCCCTTCAGGATTGTATGACTGTTTTGAAAAGGTAATGGATGAAGTCTTACACAAGATTTGTGTTTCAAACAAAGCCATTATCGTTTGCGGTGATTTTAATATTAATTTATTAGAGAACTCTAGTTATTGTAATAAAATTATAAGTCTATTTCAGTCCTACAATCTTGTAAACCTATTTTTGGAGCCCACAAGAATAACACCTACTTGTGCCACATGCCTAGATAATATTTTTACAAACATAATACCAAGCCACAAAGAAGTTTTAAATTTACTTGATTCTGATCACTGCGGACAAAGGATTACTATTCCAAACCATAGTAAAAAAGTGGCCAAAAAGGATATCACTGTTAACCCCAAAACTGAAAGCCGCTTGGAGGTTTTTAGATTTGATCTCATCAATAAATTGCCAGTCTTATCCAGTGCTGTTAATGCTGATCCTAATCATCTCTATGACAATTTTTTTAATATATACTGTAAGCTATTTGATTCCACCTTTGTTCCCAAGACTATCTCTGTTAATAGTAAAGCATCTTTCTCTGATTGGGCTACCATCGGTATTCATAAAAGTAGAACTCGGCTTTATGAATTGTACAATGAGAGGATTTATATTAACACTGTTGAATTCAATTTATATGTTAGAAAATATTCAAAATTATTCAAACAAGTTTGTTATATGGCCAAGTCACGTTACTTGAGTTCAAAGATAAAGAACAGTGGCAATGTAATTAAAACGACTTGGAAAATTATTAATAGTGAAACGGGAAGGTCCAGTGATAGAAATACTGACTATAGCCTGTCTATTAATGACAACATAATTAAATCAGACTCGCAAGTCTCTGAGGCATTTGAAAATTTCTTTTCGGATATTCCTGTTTCAACTACTAAATCCCTAAACTCATCACCTTCTGTTGCGGAGTCTTTGCTTAAAGAAAATGTTAATGTTTGTGGTTCGGAGTTTCATTTTGAACATGTTATCAGTAGAGATATAATTAAAATCTTTCACACTCTGAATGTAAAAAAGACTGCTGACCTATGGGGTCATTCGGTGGAAGTTGCTAAGTCTATTATTGATATTGTGGCACCCACTCTAGCTGTTATCTTTAATGCTTGTATTGACTGTGGAGAGTTTCCTGATCTCATGAAAAATAGTAAAATAATACCTTTGTTTAAATCTGGTAGTACATCAGACCCCACAAATTATAGACCTATTTCTGTACTACCTACCTTTAGTAAAATTTTTGAGAAATTAATTTTAAACCAAATGCTAATTTTTTTTAATAAACATAAATTATTACATAGCAAACAGTTCGGTTTTACAAGGGGTCGTTCAACTACTGATGCCGGTGTTGAACTTCTAGGTCATATATATAATGCATGGGAGGATAAATGCGATGCCTTGGGAATCTTTTGTGATTTGTCCAAGGCGTTCGATTGCGTTCTTCACGATACGTTAATCAGGAAACTCCGCCACTACGGGATCCGGAACTCTGCACTGGATCTTATTACATCTTACTTGAGTGGTAGGATTCAAAGCGTTGACGTTAATGGAAAAAGATCCTCTGGATCTTTAGTAACAATGGGAGTCCCACAGGGGTCAATTCTTGGTCCTTTTTTGTTTCTTATTTACATCAATGACCTGCCGTACCTAATAAAGGATAACCACGATATAGTGTTGTTTGCAGATGACACTTCACTTTTATTTAAACTGAAACGTCAGCAGCAGGTTACTGATGATGTAAATAGCGCGATCTCCAAAGTAGTCCATTGGTTTAATGTTAATAATTTACTCTTAAACGAGAAAAAAACCAAATGCATTAAGTTTACTCTACCTCACGTGAGGCAGGTGGAAACTAAAGTGTTGATAAGGGGCGAAGAATTGAAATCTGACGACAGCACAGTGTTCTTGGGTATAACTCTGGATGCTAAGCTTCAATGGGGTTCACATATAGAAAAATTGTCAAAAAAGCTAAGTTCTGCTGCATACGCAGTTAGAACAATTCGTAATTTGACTGATGTTGAGACGGCCCGTTTAGTGTACTTTGGCTATTTCCACAGCGTAATGTCGTACGGCATTCTGTTGTGGGGAAATGCCGCCGATATTCAAACAATATTTGTTTTGCAGAAACGAGCTGTTCGTGCAATTTATAAATTAAGTCCGAGACACTCTCTCAGAGAAAAATTTAAAGAGATTAATGTACTGACCGTGCCGTCTCAATATATTTATGAAAATCTTTTGTATGCTCATAAAAATATAAAATTGTTTAAAAAATACAGTGATGTCCATGATATAAATACTAGGAACAGGCACAAATTTATTGTACCTACAACAAGGCTCAAGAAAATAGGTGGCTCTTTCAGATGCCAATGTATACATTTTTACAATGGACTTCCAGAGGTGGTTCAAGATCTGAGCCTGAATAAATTCAAATCCTTCATTAAACGTAAGTTGTGTCAGAAAGCATTTTATAGTGTGAAGGATTATATTGAGGACAAAAAGGCTTGGGCTTGAGCTGCGTCCGATTTCTATACAATGATTGTTCTTTGATTTTTCCTCTTGTAGTTTTAATATGTAATTGTTTATGTTATTTATTCAAAGCCTGTATTACACACTATGTAGCCAAGCATATTGTACGTTACGGAATTGTATGGCTGACAGAGGTGTTCGGCACTTGTACAGCTGCAGCTGCACAGGAGTTAAACTTTCCACAGATTCGGGAACACTGTTGGAGCTGCTGAACCTTGGACAAAACTATCTTAGCATTGTATAGATTCAATTTCTTAGTATTGTATAATTGCATGGCAAACGTGAGCACAATGTACGAATGTGCTGTAAGGCATTTATTTGTTGGGTTAGTCTTTTTTATTGACTTAATTGTGCTCTGGCTGTTGAGAGTATGTCATGCTCACTCAAATGTCTCGCTGATGGTGGCGTGTGTTTTGGGTCATTGGGTTCCCTTCGATATGGTTGAGCTGAATGATGCTGATCCATACGTCATGTTCGTGAACGGACGCCGTCGGAGGGGACTGGTCATCTCTTAGCTGCCACGGCGTATTTTAATTTCTGAATTGATTTTTGTATGTTTTCCATAATGGACGCTCTCAGCGTACAATATATTTCTGCATCGTTCTCACGCGGTTGATTTCAACATGAATGATGTAATCAAATATTTGTAACAATAGCTTAAAAATTTAAAAGAGTGTCCATGGAGTTTCTTGCCCGTTCTTCTCCATAGGTACCTACTCTTTGGAATGGGCGACTAGCTTCATCTTATTGACTGACCGACCTTCTGACAATTCAAAAGTGCCTGTAACTGGTTTATTTGAAATAAATGATTTGATTTGATTTGATTGATTTGAACAATACACTATTCGGAATTAGTTTCTATACACTATTTAAAACTATTTGTCCCGCACAAATAAGGATGTCATTGCTATTTCATTTCTATTAGAGACAATGTTCTGCGACGCTTGCATAAGAGACAGACGAGACATTACTTCGGGGACTTTTTTGTTCCACTGTCGTGGTGCTTGCTTTAAGCCATTTAAGGATTTCCTTAGTAAGCATACTTTGTCACGTAGGTTGTCAAAAACAAATCCTTCTGGTTGTTCCATAAACAACTCTTCCTGTAAGTCACCATTAAGGAATGCAGTTTCAACGTCTAAGTTTTATGTCCATACGTCTTTTGTTGGCATTTGCCATGTATGGAGGATAGTGCAACTGGAGAGAAGGTTTCTCCATAGTCAAAGCCTTGCAATTGCGTGAAACCCTTCGCCACAAGTCTGGCTTTAAATTTAAATACTTATGTCTCCATTAGTGTCCTTTTTTTATCTTAAAAACCCATTTACTTTTAATGGTCTTCCTATCCTTCGGCCTGTCGACTATTACCCAAGTTCCATGCTTCGTAAGAGAATCATCCTCTTAATTCATAGCTTCGAGCCAATCGTCCTTACGGCTGTCCTCCATTGCTTCTTTGTAGGTCTCAGGTTCACACTCAGTAGAAACTAGGTTCACATTTTCAGGAAACCACTTTCCTTTCTCTAAGAGGATACCTACGTTCAGAACTATCAGAAGTCATGCAAGCTGGAGGTGGTTCTTCAGGAACATCTTCAAGATGTGTAGGAATTTCATTTGTTTCCTGCACAGGAACTTCAGAATACACACCTAAATCTGGGATTACTTCAGCTGGCATCGGCTGCTCCATCAAAGAATTAGGCTCTGTCTGAAGTTGTTCTTCAAGAACCGGAACTTCGATTATTTCTATATTATCAGTAGATTTCGAAGCAATAGATTCTACTGTTTCTGTACTCTGTGGTCTGTGCGATAAAATTGCCCTTGGATTGTCTGGATTGATGAAACGGTAACCCTTCGATTCGGTAGAATAACCCACAGAAGTACATTTTTTGGTTTTAGATTCTAGTTTCATGTGCTTTTCCTTCGGAATGAGCACTGAGCTTTCATACAGAATCGGATCATACAGAAGCTTGCTGTCTACGATTACCCCTAAACTTCTAATGCTATATAGGTAACTACCTATATAGCATTAGAAGTTTAGGGGTAATCCACCAGTATTGGCAATTGCCAATGGTCTAGAGACATTTAACCGGAGTCCACATGCAGTATTTTTCAACCTATACAGGTCCTTTTGCAACTGACATGCATCCGTTATGTCTCTCACAACTTTATGAATCTTTGTGACATGAGCATAAAGTATAATATATGAATACCGATAGCACTGTTTGATATCTGCAATGAATAATATAAATAGCAGAGGACCCAAAATGGAACCTTGAAGCTCCATAGTACATTTTGCAGCGAGATCTGATACCCGCCTAGTTCATCTCGGTTTGCTAAAACCAAAGCGCTGTACTCATAAAGACAGCCCAAATGAGCAGGTCAACAAGGATGGCTTTATCACGGTACCGAAGAAAAAAAAGGAAGCCAACCTAAAACAAGCGCGGCACTGCACCGACCGGAACGAACCATTTGCTGCGTCCCGCTGTACCAGTGAACCGCTGTATGTCTCCAGGTTGCATTACTCTACAAAATCCGAGGAGATTGTAGACTCAATCACGACGAGATGTACTTTGAGGGTTGCAAGGTTGGAGTCTCGCGTGCATTTTTATTTCGTTGTGGCGGAAGTGCCAACTGAGAATCTTGAAAAATTCCTTGATAAGTGGCTCGATTTCGACTTTATTTTCCTTTAATTACAAAACATGTACATAAATAACTGTTAGCCGCTCCATGTTCTCACAAGTGTTATATTTCGTGTCAAGGACGGCTCACCACAATCCTCAAACTCATTTCTTGCGGTTCGATTCGATACTTATTAAATTTCAATCACATGAATGTATTTCTGTAATTGCGACTTTGCTTAATTTTATTCCACGTTAACCAACGCATTCGTTGCAATTTTTTATGTTATAAACTGGTCTGATCCCGCCTGATAGTAAGCAGTGATGCAATCGATGATGATAATACGTACTAGTTTATTAAGAGCCTATTCATTCTAGCCTTATAGAGGAACATAAATTGTAGGCAGCAGGGAAGTCCGCCGCAGGCAAATTGTTCCAGTCCCTCGATGTACGCAGTATAAAAGAAGAGAAGAAACGCTTCGTTCAGATCGTAGCGGTGTCAACAACACACCGCCAGCTGAAGGGCGGAGCGCCCGAAGCGAAGGAAGGAAACTACGCTAAATATTGGCGATCCATAGCTTAAAATCCATTTCAAAAAAGCACCAAACACGACCGAGTTCACAGTGATTAAAATATGGCGGACGACTTCTTCCGAGTACGAGAAAAAATTAAATTTTTAAATGTTGTCGCTTGAAAAATAGTAAACATTTAAATTATTATGTTGGCTAAAGTGTCACACTTGTCTATAGAAGTATTTTTATGTGAACCAATCACACAAAGAGTATAGTAAGTATATAATTACAATCACAGTAGTAATAGGTTTGAACGACGTGAAGTCAGCCATGTCGCTTATGCTCCGACGTCGGTGCATAAGACACGTCGGGGCTCGGGCGCAAATCTCTTATGTACCACCGTGTGTGCATAAGACGCTCAACGGGTTAAGCTCGTTAGTTGGCGGTGTGAACCCAAGTATGCAACGATGTGAAACGATGTCGTCCGCTTCGCTCGCTCCGCCCGTCAGCTGACGTTGTGGCCTGCGCTTGAGAGTTGAGCTCGCCTTACGACGAGTCGTCCGATTATGGCTATCTCATTTTTTGTAAGAATTCTCCTTAGACGAAATCACAATTGGTGGAGCCAAGATTTTTAAAAGCTTTTATGCAGCAGTAGGTTTGGTTCCATAAGAGGGAAATCCTGTGGTTGACAGGTAAAACACAATTTATACATATGGTATGTGCATTTAATTATTGTAAACCGTTTTAAAGTCCACCATGACATGGATGCTTCACCCTGGGTTGACTCCAGACTGGGGAACTCAGTCAACATTTCAGACACGTTATGAGAGTTCGTTCCAAAGTATAGCACAAGCCTAGTACAACTAGGTTCATTGGTTAGCTTCACATCTTTGGCTCGTCATATGGTGATAGACCAACAAACTATAAAGCCACGGATACACTTGGGGACAAATGTCGTGCAAAACGTGTCGCCAGCGACGTTGAGTAAAGTAGCACGACGTTGCCGGAGTTCGGTCGACACGTCTGGCAATATCGTGCGACACGGGTCGCCAGCGACGTCAGATGAGGTAACGCGACGTTACCGGACTTGGATGTGGGTGTCATGATATCGACTGCCTTGTGAAACAAAACTTCGTGATGTAGCCAGATATGTCAGGCGAAGTTTCCCGAAGTCAGATTTCGTCTGACGTCGCTGCGGACATAAGTCGCACGTTGTCGCCATATTTGTTAGGCGAAATAGGCCGGCTTCGCTTGACATGTCTTTGTACATTTGCCTCCTAGTATATCCTTGGCTTTATGCTTAAATGCACTAAAAGAAAATTGAAGACTAAGTGCTGATTTTGTATTGAAGTAATAAAAAAAACAAGCTTTCGAACTCAAAAAATGACACTTATCTAAAAGTTTAAGGACGCACGTTCATTTTATATAGAATTAACTTTCCGCCCGCGTGGAATTCGGTTATATCGCGCTCTTAGATTTCCCTCGGGATTATCAATTTTTTTTCAATATTAGGTAGCCTATGTCTTTTCTCATGGTCTAAAATTTGTCTGTGCCAAATTTCATCAAAATCGGTTCAGAGGTTTAAACGGGAAAGCATAACGGACAGACAGACAGTTACTTTCGCATTTATAATATTAGTATGGATGAGAGCTCCTCAAGTGCTTGTTTTAAAAAAACTAAAATGTTCTGAGTTATTGAAAGTTAAATGGATTATTACTACCTTGGTTACTAATACCTTTTCGAAAGTATTATCCCTGTTTGATTTTCGTAAACAGTGTACAAAGTCAATAAAGGAGGGAGGAACTTGATAATGAAAAGAAAACAAAATGTAATATTCAACTTTTATTGTTATACCCTTACAGTACAGTTGCTAAAAGCACGAAATCCAATTGGGACTTGCTCCAACCCACGTAATAATATAAAATATTAGTTGCTTACAACAAAATAAATAAACTTCTTAATGCCCTTTTGGCGTTTTTCTTTATCCAAATAATAAGTTAATTTCTTTATGCTTAGTTACTTGTGCAACTTTGAACATGCAGAAATTGATCGATGGCCTCGATTTAAAATCGTTTGAACGTACAAACGAAGAAATAAAACAGCTGGTGATTATATACCAAGCCCAAGCTGAGCTACAGTTCAATACAGTTGTAGAAGCAAAAGAAACTGTCACGATAAGTTTTCGTCTGATCACGGACCCATTACAATGAAATGTACAATCGGTTGTTCCTGAACATACAATTGACCGGTGCCTGGGCCCTTCGCTTGGATCGCATCCTCACAACAGAAATTAAACGATACATTCACACATTCATCAAAAGATTATTATCAAAATACATAAATATCGTACCGATCAATTGTATTACTACCTTATTTAAACATCTAGAAAGAAGGTCATTAATAAAATGCTATACTAAACTTTAAATATAGGTTACATAGAGCTTAGGTATAACAAGCAACCTTCAACCTTATACTTACTCGATAACTTCGATCGCTACTTGTGTCAGCTACATGTACTCTATTAACATAAATCTACAATTACACATTTCACAGCTTAGGGTCGGGAGAACTATTCTTACTCGCTCATCCACTACAACGTCAGTTAAAAATCGAGGCCAAACATCGTTCTAATCGCCGTAGCCCCCGCGTGTATCCTAACTATACAGGAATAGTATCGAAGAACCGTAGAAAATACTGGAGACAGAGAGAGCCGCGCACCTACAAGCTACAGCCACAACGAGCCGAGGGCCACGGCGATTACTACCGTAGAGCTAAACTAAGGTGACACCATGGCCGCATGATGTAACTTTAGCGTCCGTCGGGACGGCCTCGACGCCCGCGCCCGCTCTCCGCTCGCGGGCGGAGTATCGCGCGCGGGCCGCACCAAACAGCGACAGTCGCGGGCCGCTGTCCAGTCCCTAGGAAACTTTTGGTTTGGCTTCACAGCCCCAGTTTCGATACAATATTCGTTCCTACATAATTTTAATGATATTTTATTTCTTTATTTACCACTACACTTATATATAATAACAGACAAGTTTCAATATATATTATAGCCAATAAGAATAGCAATGTTTATTAATTAGATCGTTTATGACTAATGTGAATCTATAAACTAATTCTATCATTTATGTCAGATGATTAAAAATTATTCAGCGTGGTAAATAAATAGAAAAATTATCCTAATTTGTGAGCGATATACAATTCCAGAAGAAGTAAAAATAAAATAACTAAATAGCTTCTTACAGGTCGTTATGTATAACAAAAAATATACATTTATAATTCTAAAAATATGAAATTTCATAGAAGAAATCAACTAAAAGTTGTTGTAAGATTCGAGATCAAACAAACGTCGTGAATATGTCATAGCCGGAAACGGCACAAGACAGTCAAAAGGTTAAGTTATGGCGACGTCGCGTCGTCCCGAACATTTCGTGCTGTGAGATATTCACATCAATTAATATTGCAATATAGTCGAGACTTCGAGAGGTAAGCTACATGACAGATGAATGTTAGCTGCTCGTGTACGATGAGTTATTCCGCGATGCCGTTGCTCACCACGCTCGTTTTGGGCGGTGTGCCACCAACATTTTGGATCCTGGAATGGAAATGGACCTATTTTATTATTTTAAACAGAGCATAGCATGTATGCCTGTTATACAAAAGCTCGTATTTGTGGTGTTTAGAATAAAAGGCCAGTTTGGTATAAATTACCGGCCCCTGGCAACACTGACGTTGGCGGGAGCTGCGACGCTTGAGTTGGCAACTGCGTCAGACCGAGAAAAGTACTGACCGCGTTTGGACTTGGACGTGGCCCGTCTTTCTGGTGTTCGGACGCCCTTGCAATCGGTGCAATGAATAGTGATTAAGTTGAAAAGGCCGAAACGAGTTGTGTTCGCGAACGGCGCGGGCGTTCGCACTGGGGCGACGCAAAATAGATAAAAGAAGATGGCGCTTACGGACGCGTCTGGCAGTCGCCGTATTTCGGGGCTGAACTTTCTTCGTGGAGAAGGATATCTACAGATTATTCGGGGAAGACATACACATTCATGTATTTCTTATCTGTATTATATATCAAGTTAAATTACACGATAGGATATTGAGTACACATTACATAACACAAACATACTTCTGGCATCGGATCGGCAGACATCGTGGTAAGTGAAAATCTATTAATCTTTAATTTTACGAAGGTAGTCGGGTGTGGCACATTTAATTTTATTTTTCTTGTGAAGCACCGGGGCTTTGCAAGCATTACATGGTAGCAGAGATTATTATATATATTTATTGGAAATCATTAGACGGATCATAGAAGTTGTGGTATATACAATATGTAAAGAAAACCCTGGTGAAGGTCGCGGGAAGCTGATGGATGCGGGCAACACAAGACCGGTCAGCGTGGAAAGCCTTGGCGGAGGCCTTTGTCCAGCAGTGGACATCTATAGGCTGAAGAAGAAGAAGAAGAAAGACAACCCTGTCCGACCCATAAGGATAATAAAGGTTAGGTAAACACATGACCAAATATAGTATAAAATTTTACATAATCATCATAGTAACAATACTAATGAATTTTGAAATAATCTTTTTTTTTCCCGGGAATTAATTCTAATTTCCCCGAAATTTGGTAATTTTTAAAAAAGTGACAACACCGGTATTATTATGAGCGAATAGCGACGCGACCACGTGCCGCGTGCCCTGCCCCCCGCCGCCCGCGGTAAGGTTGCTTACCGCACATGTATTAAGTTACCTCTTTTTGTGAAATAATATTTATTTTTTTAGGGGGAATTTTTTTTTATGTTTAGCCCGGCTTTGTACCCATTAGTAGAATCAGTTATCGATACCTAATTTTGAAATAATCTTTTTTTTCCGGGAATTAATTCTAATTTCCCCGAAATTTGGTAATTTTTAAAAAAGTGACAACACCGGTTTTATTATGAGCGAATAGCGACGCGACCACGTGCCGCGTGCCCTGCCCCCCGCCGCCCGCGGTAGGGTTGCATGCCGCACATGTATTAAGTTACCTCTTTTTGCGAAATAATATTTATTTTTTTAGGGGGGATTTTTTTTATGTTTAGCCCGGCTTTGTACCCATTAGTAGAATCAGTTATCGATACCTAAGAATACCTTCACGGATCGGACAGGGTTTTCTTTACATATTGTATATTATACATGTGGTGTAACTGTATCTTGGGTGTTGAAGTATGTGTGCTACATGTTGTGTTAGTTATAGTAAAGTACGTACGGGTGCGTGGGCGCGTCCAGTCCCATGAGTGCGAGCGCCCGCAGTGCGGCGCGGGAGCACTGCTCGTGTTGAAGTATGTGTGCTACATGTTGTGTTAGTTATAGTAAAGTACGTACGGGTGCGTGGGCGCGTCCAGTCCCATGAGTGCGAGCGCCCGCAGTGCGGCGCGGGAGCACTGCTCGTGTTGAAGTATGTGTGCTACATGTTGTGTTAGTTATAGTGAAGTACGTACGGGTGCGTGGGCGCGTCCAGTCCCATGAGTGCGAGCGCCCGCAGTGCGGCGCGGGAGCACTGCTCGTGTTGAAGTATGTGTGCTACATGTTGTGTTAGTTATAGTAAAGTACGTACGGGTGCGTGGGCGCGTCCAGTCCCATGAGTGCGAGCGCCCGCAGTGCGGCGCGGGAGCACTGCTCGTGTTGAAGTATGTGTGCTACATGTTGTGTTAGTTATAGTAAAGTACGTACGGGTGCGTGGGCGCGTCCAGTCCCATGAGTGCGAGCGCCCGTAGTGCGGCGCGGGAGCACTGCTCGTGTTGAAGTATGTGTGCTACATATTGTGTTAGTTATAGTGAAGTACGTACGGGTGCGTGGGCGCGTCCAGTCCCATGAGTACGAGCGCCCGCAGTGCGGCGCGGGAACACTGCTCGTGTTGAAGTATGTGTGCTACATTTGTGTTAGTTATAGTAAAGTACGTACGGGTGCGTGGGCGCGTCCAGTCCCATGAGTAGCGAGCGCCCGCAGTGCGGCGCGGAGCACTGCCGTTTTGTTTAAGTATGTGTGCTACATGTTGTGTTAGTTATAGTAAAGTACGTACGGGTGCGTAGGCGCGTCCAGTCCCATGAGTGCAAGCGCCCGCAGTGCGGCGCGGGAGCACTGCTCGTGTTGAAGTATGTGTGCTACATGTTGTGTTAGTTATAGTGAAGTACGTACGGGTGCGTGGGCGCGTCCAGTCCCATGAGTGCGAGCGCCCGCAGTGCGGCGCGGGAACACTGCTCGTGCGAGTGCGCGGTGGACGCGCCGCCCCCGTGACACATCACGGGCGGCTCTGTCGACAGCGACACTAGGGACAGGTACTCGCCGTGGTTGCGCTGCGAATCAAAATATTTCATGTTATACGTATTGCTATCCAGGCTAGGTCACGCTGCAAGGTAAGATCGGAATGCACTGTCACGCTGTGAGGCTAAGTCTAAGTAAGCAGCGTCATCCAATAGGACCGCGCCGGAATCGCGTGTTCGCTGCTTTGATACTGTTATAGGCTCGGGGTATTAAAATGCCGGTTAAGGGTCTCGAACAAGTAAGAAGATACAGTCGATAGCAGGTAATGACAAGTAGAACGCAGCTGATGTCGCACCGAAGTCTCCCCTTGTGACGCAATGTTTTATTATCTGTTCAGTGCATTCCATTACTTATATTTTTTTACGCTGTAATATTTATAATGAATAGCTGCATTGTATCCTGTACATCCCTCCTTATGTCTCCTACTCCGTTCCTATACCGTAAGGAAAGAGCCGGATACAAGTTACGTGAGTGTTATACTGTGCATTCGGACGGACTAATGTACATGTAAGCCATTTACCTTTACTTCCACTTCCCGTTAATTATAAATGTGTTCATTGTTTCGATATAATAACTTACAATTGGAAATTAAATGAACCATCTACATGTTGCGTGAATTATTCTCTCCACGATCCACTAATCCACCAACATTCTTTCTGGTCCTTCGTAGCCGCGATAACACTGAATCAGTAATCATACCTATAATTCTTATAATATTCTGCTAAGTGCAAAGTGCTTGTTACAGTTGTCGCTATAGTTCTCAAAGATCGCTTCTTCTCTATCGCTTGTTTCGCCTCGAAAGTCAAATGCAGACTGACTCATCCGCTGCGTTACACCGCTTTTGATATGCAAGCTCATCGATCATTCCAGATTTATCTAGATGTATTAACAATGTGCTTAATTTCGAATACGTTCAGCAGGTGCCTATAGGTACTTCACAGAAGACGAGTTTCTAGTAATTCCGATGTCGACATGTCGTTGACAAATTGATGAAACTTTTATCATTCGATAGGCCATCCTAGGTCTAGCAATGCGTTTTTCTATTGTACCTCTACAATGCCTAGGTCTCAAGATATAGGGCTTAAAATTTACGTAAGTCATGTCACGCAATATTGAACCTTATGCCGAAACAAATTAATTATAACATTCGTTACCTTGGGGAAGTCTGAAAACTGTACATTGAAGCCCAACAGCTGTGAAAGGTACATTAGTTGGTCCTTCGCGCCGGGCGTGTTGCCTCCCGAGCCGCCCGTCGCACACGTCTCGCTCACACCTGTAGCACCATAAATAATGCCTTATGTATATAGGTAGTCACAGTACTAGATTGCTATGGTATCCTCAGTCCAACCCCCTAATCAGCGAACACATTTTTGTCAAATGATTGCGCCCATTGGTCCGTTCGGTCCAAACGATCCCAACTAGTCGCAATCGTTTGACAAAAATGTGTTCGCCGATTAGGGGGCCGGTCTGGTCACACTTATTGCCTTTGCTTTACAAGATGCAAGAGTTAAGCGTTAAGTTACAGCAAGAGAGCTCTTTCGCATATTTAATAATAACCTATGTTGATAGATATAAGATGAATACCATACTAATATTATAAAGGGGAGAAAGTTTGTGAGTGTTTGCATGATTGTTACTTCTAGCTGTTGTTACTCTGCTACTTGTAGCTGATACCCTAGATTTGCAAATGGGATACTTTTTACCACGACATTCCCTTAAAACCCCTCAGTCTTGAAGCATAGTGTATTGTATAAATGAAAGTAAACAATACGGAAGGATTAAAAAAACATCGCCTAAAGGAGGTGTCAATAAGAATAAAAGTTGGTATGGAAGTCTGGGGTACTTTAGTATTGTATTGTAAATAAATAATTAGAAGAGAATAGTGCTGACCGTTAGGTTGATGCGGCTGGCCGGTCCTCGTGTGGTAGTCCATGAGCAGCACGCCGGGCACCGGCTGTCGGACCTCGCTGCTGGCGCCACCCCCACTCCCCCCACTCTCACCCTCCTGCTCATGCCACGAACATTATTACAAGAGGTTTTAAAGAAAGCTGTGTTTTATTGGCTTTTGATTTAAAGCGACCACAGCTTTTGACACGTAATCAAAATTGGAGCTAAAGCCGCCATCGTGTATCTTAATTGATAATTAATTTATCATTCATGGCTTTTTCTTAATTTTTATACCAGTTGTGGTATAGAAATTGTATTCAAGATGCATCGTTTTCACTTCCGCTAAAACGTTAAAAAGTTTATATGGGTGTTTGTTACTCTTTCACGCAAAGCCCTGAACGGATTTGAATAAAATTCGGAATACAAATGATATTATACGACGTTATTTTTTGTTTATGCAAAACCTGAATAAAGTTTGTTCAGAATTAGAAACTGAATTGATTCCAATCATTTTTACACCATGTTATATTTTTCCCAAATACATTTAAAAATTGTTGCAGTGTGGTTACCGAGCGAGTCACGCAGCTTACAATAATAGTAAAGCGCACGCCCGCGCAACAGCTGACGCCAGAGGTCAATGCACCGCGCGCTCGCCCGAGCAGAGCGTGGGCCCTATTTTTGTTGGGACAGCCAAGTACGATAACAAGATCATAACTTTCTGTTTTTTGATGATATCTTTTTGAAATTTTGCACATACGATTCTTTACTTAAAAATATTTATATATAGTTATATAACCAGCCCCCTAATTGGCGAACACATTTTTGTCAAATGATTGCGCCCATTGGTCCGTTCGATCCAAACGATCCCAACTAGTCGCAATCGTTTGACAAAAATGTTTTCGCCGATTAGGGGGCAGGATTATTAACAAATAGGACAGCTTCTATCCGGATATTCCCAAGAATCGAAAATTATGCGGGTGAAACCTTGGGGCGCAGCTAGAGTAATTATGTAATTAATGTTTACAAAAAATATTGTAAAACATTTTAATAGAGTAATGATGAGGTTTCTTCCCATTCTTCTCCATACGAAACTACTTTATACCTACGGAAGGAATGACGGAAATCAATTATGTTATTGAAGTTTTAACGTTAATTGCCTATTTGAAATAAAATAAATGGTCAGCCCTCCATAGTTGCGGAGAGCTAATCCTAAACTAAATTTTTCGATGTGGGCCCAGCTAATGACTGGTTGTATCTGATAATCATTTAAAAATGAGACAGAACAAGGTTTTATTTTTTAACATAGTTTAGTAGTCAGTGGCGCTAATTCTCTTATCCACAAAGTAAACTAATTTTAAGTGCATCTTTTTCTTTCTATTAATATTTTAGTTTAGTCATGTCAAATTAATAAACTATATATGGAGTAATTTGACATCATCATCAACCATAAAAAAAAAGGTTGATGATGATGTCCAATTAAGATACGCCATAGACAGTTTAGACGCGATTAAAAACATGGCGACCAAAATTACGTCAATTTACGTCAGATGTGGACTAATTTGACAGGTCAAAGGTAAAGGACAGAAGATAAAATATTAGTTTAGTAACATTATCTCTTCTGTCTTCTTCACAATGAAATAGAAAGAATAAGATCCACTGAACTTAAATTTAGTTTAGTTTGTGAACAAGAGAATCAGCGAAATTGTCATAGTTTAGTAAATGAAGTGGGCTGTTTTTGTATAAATTGTTCTAGTTTACAATATAACTTACTTTTCGCTTGACGTCACCGTTATTCTTAGCGTCGCTAGACGCGGCGGGGTCGGGACTGCTACTGAGCTGCTCCGCCGGCCTACTGCTCATCTCCATCGCTAGTAACACGTCTGTAACGTTCATATACATCCGTTTGTTGAGGGTAACATATGTCAGTTAATATTTATCAAACGTATGAAGGGGTTATTGTTATAGTAAGAAAAGCAACAAGGAAAAAATGTGCTTTCAGAGGACCCCTGTCAGGTACGAAGTTCTTTACGCTATTACGCAGACACTAATGTATAATGTATATAATTTAAAGAGACACGAGTGAGTGAGTGAGTGAGAGGAGGGGGGGATATGTATTTTTGCAGTCAGCAGCCAGTCTTCTTGAAACAATCTTCTATAGTAGTAATAGTTTTAAAAGCTTTCAAATCATTAGTATACATAATTTAGTATTTAAGAAGCATTTCCTATGTAATTTAAAAAATATATTTATTAAATAGGAGTGGTCCCAGGATCGGGCCCTGTGGAACACCAGAAGTTATAGAGACTGTATTTGACTGATGCTACTCACGACAACCTTCTGTGCTCTATTTTTAATGTAGGATGAAAACTACTGAAGCATGTAGCCCCAAACGCCATTAAATGCAATTTTATTAAGTAAAATTTTGTGCTTGACCTTGTCAAAGGCCTTTTTGGAATATGTGCAAACAGCTAATGTCTTATCCAGGGTTTCAAAAAGATAAGTTGGTGAAGATTAATACCTACAGAGAGGCAGGTCTCAATGGAGCGCAAAAGAGAATAAATCTACATATATCATACATATGTCGCAACACTTCGCGCTGTGCCATATGGTTCCGCATGGACACAATTTCGGTCAGCGCAACTTGGTCAATTACCGCCTTTGTGATGCAATTTTTATGACCGATTTGCGTAGTGTGAGTTGATCAAAGAGCAGCTTGCTCCTTCAGGCATCAGTATAAAGTAGTACCAAGTTCCTCCAGCTCGCGGTAATAACGCAGTAGTAGTGTGAGATGGGATACTAACTGTGCGCGGCGCGTCGTTTGGCGGTCTTCTTGTTGGGTCCCAAGCCGGTGGCGGAGTGCGGCGGCGCGTCACACTGCACCAGGAACTCGCGTCTCCGCGCCGCACCGCGCTCCTCCAGCACGCGGTACTGCGGGCTGCGGGCGCGCACCGCGTGGCGGGCCACAGCGAGGCGGGAGATAGGGTTGTCGGCTCCACCTGCGGCTGCCACACCGCCTGTACTGCCCTCCTGCAAAGATAGACATCGGCAAGTCAAAATCAAATAATTTATTACTTTGCTAGTATGAGTAATTAGTACATGGATCGTATTCATTCAAGAGAGAGATTTTTTCGAGGGTGCTGAAACCAATAGTCGGGCAAATTCAACATGACTGACAACTACAAAAATTTATAATTCTGAAGTTGCTGAAGCTGATAGTGCTGTTAAAATGTAAATTCGAAATGGTGGCTGCACGTGTATTCAAATTTATCATTGTAGGTATCATGTTCATGGTTTTTGAGAGTCCTAAATTTGGTAGTGACATTAAAATGAAAACCCCAGATGGCTTCTTAAAAGTTGTACTTGATGGCTGTATTAAAAACGTGAATTAACCTCTTTTTTTTTCGTTCCTGATAAGGGAGTACTCGTAAGCTCTCGTTTTCTTAACGGGCTTAATTCCGCTCTTTACAAAAAAAGTCGTTTTAATGAAAGAAAATATGGTCACCTTGATGAGATTCCTAGGTTTCTTTTTGGTGGGTTGTGGGCGACGCTTGTCGTGTGCGAGCCGCGCCCGCAGCAGTCCGGGCGGCCACCGCCGACGCATCTCGTCCAGCATGCGCTCGGCGGCGCGACGCTTCGACACCTTCTTGCCGTTGCCCTCGCCTTCTGTCTCCATGTCCCCCACCGTGCATGCCGTTATGAATACCTATGGGATTACTATGTTAACTGACATTTGTTTACATTAAACTAATTAC
Source organism: Sesamia nonagrioides (assembly GCA_017933935.1). NCBI lineage: Eukaryota > Metazoa > Arthropoda > Insecta > Lepidoptera > Noctuidae > Sesamia > Sesamia nonagrioides. The sequence continues at coordinate 967,252 of JADWQK010000275.1, read as the reverse complement.
ACTTTCCGAGTAGTCAAGGGTTCGGTCAAAAAGGTAAAGCGTCAATTACACTGAAACTACATGGACACAACAATCAGACGATTCCCTGTAAAAATAAATGAATATGGTTGCCTATTTAGAAAAATTTGATTCCAGTGTTATCATCATCATCAACCTTTTATCGTCCCACTGCTGGGTACAGGTCTCCTCTCATGCCGAGAAGGATTGAGCGTAATCACCACGCTTGCTCAATGCGGGTTGGCGATTTCAGACTTATAAAGTCCAGGTTTCCTCAAGATGTTTTCCTTCACCTTCAGTCATTGGTGTCCAAGATATACTTAGAAAGTACATATAACTTTAGAAAAGTTACATTGGTACTTGCCTGACCTGGATTCGAACCCGCACACTCATACTTGAGAGGCTGGTGTTTTAACCACTAGGCCACCACGACTTTTTACCAGTGTTATATTAAAATAAAATAAAAATGAGGTAAAACCTTGTAACGTATGAACGCATTGTAACGTTTACAAGATCCCCCTCCACCCAAATTGCGTTACATACTAATTGTATGCTTCCCTAACAATTACATAATTTCCTATTTGAAGAGAGTTAATTCAGGAAATGTAGTTCGATGTGTACAGTTCAAAATACACAACGTAATTTCAGCCTGCCCCCTAATCGGTGGACACGGCGAACATAAATATGAAGATTTTACAAAGGGTAGCAAGAGTGTTCATTACGAGACTCGATCATACGACTGTATTTGGCGCTCTCATTAGATGAGAGTTCTTACAACCTTAAAGCGGACCAATCGATGAGTCAAACGCGACCGATATCGATAACCGAGTCTTCGTAATAAAAACTCATGGTAGCCACACTGTAATTCCAACTAAGGGACTAACACTAAATGTATGACCGAATTTAGTTTTATGGCACTTTGTGGATTAGAATATAAATATTCGGTTTTTGCCGAAATAGATATTTCAAAGGTCGGTTTCTATTTATAAACTTACTCGCATATGTGGCGGGCCACGCTCAGATTTGACGGTGAATTGCACGGAGAGGTTTCGTTTGAGAGCGAGTTCGTGTACCAATGACACGGGTGATTTCACTTCGGAATTCAGTAGGTCTGCGTTCGCGTCGTTTGCTGAAAGTACCAAACAAGTTATTTCAGACAGTTATCTGAAAAATGTCATTGGACAAACGAACGTTTGGCTGTTGGTGAATTTGATAATTTGATATAGGTAAACAGCCGCCTGCTCTGTGGGAACAGTGAGAGAAAAAAAGAGTTCAATGAGAAAAAAAAAAAGTAAATATGCATTTTTTGTAAATATGTTTTAACGAAAAATATTGTATAATTTCTTCCTGTATGACTTGAAAGTTGAAATTATGTCTTATGGCAAACGTGCGAGCGTGAGAGTTCAATGGCCTCCGAGGTGGTGGGTTAGGTGACTAGCCTGATTCGGCGTCGGCGTTAACAGGCGGTGGGTCCCCGGCGGGCTCGGCGGGCCGCAGATCTCGCAGCGCGCGCGCGGCGGCGTCGTGCCTTGCGGCCTGCGGGGTGGCGCCCTCCCCCAGCCAGGCGCGCCCCCCCACACACACACGCACACGGTACAGCAGTGCGGGCGCCGCGTACGTGGGCGGCAGCAGCGCCGGACGGTACGCGCCGCCCCGCGCCCGCAGCAGGCGCGCTGGGCCCGCCACCGGCGGGATCGACGTGTACACGGCTGGCTGGCACAGCTTCATGGCGAGCGCGTTCAGCTCCACCGTAGGCATCACTGCACCTGAAGCGATACCAATTTATTATTAGTAAGCAAATAGATAACCTACAAAAGACCGTCTAAAAGATGCGCGACGAGGCAACGCGGACGTCGGGAAGCTGGTCGTGTTATATGTATATCAGGGTGTGGCCGGCTACAGGTGATGGTGTACGTACCAGCGTGTCGGTGGTGCGGGTGGTGTGCGGCGTGCGGGGCGGGTGCTCTCGGCGGCGGCGGCGGGAAGCTGGTCGCCGACAACGCCGCCTGCGCCGCCGCGTGTTGCGCACGCTTAATTGACGAGCCCTAAAAATACACCAAAAAATCACTAAACTCACAATTTCATATAGTCCGTAGTAATATCAAATTCAAGAGTTAAGGATTTTTTATGTTTACCGGTATAATATTGATTACTACCACGTCCACATATTATACATGGTACTTCGTTGAATACAAAGGCCAAAGCAAACATTTTAACAGAACAATCATGAAATGCTTCTGTCGAGATATTATCAACCTCAGGGCTGAATCTAAATGAGATTGTTTATTAGAAGGGTCTTGATCAAGAAGAAATTTAAATGAGATTGAAATTAAAATCTAAAATGGTGGTACTTTACGATAAATTGGTCTACCCATGTCTTCTATTAGCCTTGAGAAAAAAACAAATAATATAGAGACAAAAACGAAAAGTACCTTACTTGCGTAACACACTATTAATCTTAATTTAAATAACTTTGAAACCTTTTGCTAATCCACTGCTTCATATGTTCAAAAAATGTATTTCCTGAACGACGTAAACAACGTAATGAATGTTGCTGAACTGTCAAATGACCTACTCATCGCGTGTTACGCAATTACCCAGCTGATTTTATCCATTATACAGTGGAAATGGACACTAGTGTACCGTACTCACCTCTGCAGTATATTCCTCAGTATCACCCAGTCGGAGTGTTACTGTGAATACTTTCTTGTGCGCGGGTCCCGTCTCTGATGTGAGGCGATATTGATGCTTAATCTGAAAAAGATGATGGACTTAAAAAGGTGGATTTGACTAATTCGACTAACGAAAATAAATTTCTGTTACATTGTCTGATTATTTCATATCATTAAGCCATTAAGCTCTTGTAAGTTACCTTATAAAGAACTAGCTTTCCGCCCGCGGCTTCGCCCGCGTGGAGTACGGTTATATCGCGCATTTTAAATTTCCAAAGAAAACAAAATTTTTCGGGATAAAAGGTAGCCTATGTCCTTTCTCAGGGTATGAAGATTGTCTGTGCCAAATTTCATCAAAATCGGTTGAGAGGTTTAAACGGGAAAGCGTAACAGACAGACAGACAGAGTTACTTTCGCATTTATAATATTAGTATGGATAATAAACATAATATAAAGGTTTTTTTTTTATATTCATACTTTGAAAAATGCTAATTATTAGTATTTAAGTGACGTACTAATAATAACATCCACATAAAAAATTACCTAAATTTTAATCGTCCGTCTCCAGCGACTATTAACGACTACTAAATAATGATCACGCAGTAGTACGAAGAACTACGAGTTCTAGGTGTGAAGACCTTAAGATTACAGTTCTCAACATATACCTAGATAAAGATCTCGAAAGAAAAAAATATTTGAAAAAGTAGGCTAAAAATTGTGGTCATACCTACGGAACGTAATCAACAATTCGAGATTGGGAACTCGAAATCTAGCGTACGAATTCTGATGTTGAGATTCGGCATTCGAGACTATTTGGGATCAGTTGGGATCCCAACTAGTTGCAATCATTTTAACAAAAATGTGTTCGCCGATTAGGGGGCAGATCTAGATCTGCTCTCATGCTAGCATGAGATCTCGAATGCCGAATCTCAACACCAAACTTCGTACGCTAGATTTCGAGTTCCCAATCTCGAATTGTTGATTACGTTCCCTAGTGAAGGCCACAAAACCTCAGGTGCCTAGATCTGTTTGCTAGCTATTCAATAACATAAAAGATCGGAAGTGCGAGTCGCACTCGGGTACTATGCATTCCTTACGATAAAAAAGCAGGAAAAAAGAACAAAATGACGATTTGCGACACAAACAAGCTGATAATAGGTATAAGCTTATCTAACCAGTTCTTATCATATTTCGATTAAGTAATTCAGATAAATAATGACGTAAGAACCGATTTACGATCCTCGTTTTACGAAGTTTACTGGCGGCTAAATCTATACAAATAATAGAGTTGAAGTGTTTGTTTCAATGCGCTAATTATACTACTAGTCGGAACAATTATTTGACGGTAAAACCACTATAGGACCCGAAAGGAGGGGCAAAATGAAAAGTCAGAAAGAACTCTAAACGAGAACGGGAGACGATGGTACACGACGGGGTGGTGGGTCGAAAGTTGCTGGAAGCTGGTCACATATATCTGTACTTCTATGTATCCGTTAAAAATCACATTCTACTGACGTTTTTTATTATTATTGTTTAATTTATTTTGTGCGTTTTATATGTGCGGAACAGACTATTTTTCTTTTTCATATTCATTATTTTTTCCATAGTTAGTCCAAAGTTGTTACAAAGGACTTAAAGCTAGGGGCCCTGTAATGGCACAGCAAAATGCTATAATAGGATATTTGACTAAAAAAAAAAAACTAATTAGTCCGTCAGACAGATTTAAAAAAAATACTAGACACGTATTTTTTCTTTTTTCATATAAACAAAAAAATGACAAATATAAAAGGCATCAAAGATCAGGAGTGGTGGCTGGTGACGTCACTGGTCGCTAAAAAGTGAAACGTCCAGTGACGTCGCACGAGTTTTCAACGCGCTGTGTCATCTTCATTTTTTGTTTATATGAAAAAAGAAAAAATACGTGTCTAGTATTTTTCGGAAATCTGTCTGACGGACTAATTAGTTTTTTTTTTAGTCAAATACCCTATTACATTATGTTCTTTATTACGCGCATAGTGGGGCACAAGAGAAACACTGGATGATTTTGTTACACTAGTATATTATATTAAATCTATGTCTATAATTCAGACGATCATTGCATATTTATGCTAACAACGAAAATCCACGACGATTATATAAAATAAAAAAACGCCAAATAAAAAAAATACTGCTGTTTCTAATTAGGATTACATTTCGCTATACAATCTTACAAAGCAAACGATTTCCTAATCGGTAACAATCTTGGTTGCATCAGGATAGATTTATTTCTAATGCTGTATCCTAATAATGGTTTGTTAATAATTGCGATATAGAGAGAAAGACTACTAAGTTTCACCTTGGTAAGGAAAAAATATGTTTTCGAAAATTAGCTAATAAAAAAATTGATTTCTTGAAAGTTGAGAATCAGCATATTTTTTGAACAGAGACCAACCACCACTTACTAGTGTATAAGCTGGGAAGAATTAGTGTCGCAACAAACTCCCAACTACACAACTGTCAACTGTGTTAATAATATCTGCCTAACACTTTCTTATTTTCTAAGTTACAATATAATACTTATTCTATTAACAATATTATCCTAAATGTGGAAATGTTGATGGTTTGTCCTTCCTACACGCAAAAGCAGCCTTACCGATCAACGCGCCATGACATTTTTTTTCTTCTCTGTCTTTCGTTGAAAATCTTCTGTTATCTATATCATTTTCATGTCTATTCCATTTAGCCAAACACTTTGCTTTTAGTTAGTACTTATTATAATCCATATATTGACATACTTTAATCTTTTCTACATTTCCTGTTTTTTTTTTTTTTAGAAGTGATGTTGGGGTGTAATTACTAACGTGGGATGATTGGCATATTTCCACGTCCCTTTTTTCGTTTTTAATTCAGTTTATTGTATATTAGTAATTTTTCCAGGTGTATTTTATTACATATAGGTGGTAGATATTTAATTTTGATATTTTCTGTTTCTTATTTTTACCGACACTGGTAAGGGAGTCCCACCCTCACTGTTAAGTCAACCCTTTACATGTTTACTTTAGGACCTAACACAAAGAAGTAGAAGACGGCTGAAGTATGGTACGAATACCAAGTTTGGCGAGCCGTCTATTGTCATGGTCGGCTTTTTTATTAGATTTAATAATAATTTCTTCTGCTTTAAGCTTCATTAAAGGTCGTTGATTTTGGTCCACCCATGTTACAAAAAACCTACCAAATACTTGTGATATTTTATACATCATCTTGTTGTTGCTGTCAGATGAGTGTACGTGTTTATAAGGATTTGTAACAACTTGTTCATAAATGTCCTTTAATTTGTTTGAGCCTGCATCTTCTTGCAGATTACTGGCTTTAGCACTTGAGCCTTTAATATTTGATGGACTAGGATTTATATGAGGTTTCCAGTTTTTATTTTCCAGTATATAACAAAAGGCGTTAAAGCTATTAGCCCACGTGATATTATTGGGTAAACTGACATTAAACTCTTGAAGCTGTTCTTGCAGCTCGTGTACGGGAAAATTAAAATCACCTTCATTATGAGAGATAACACACACAGGTGTTTCTGCACCATTAATGAAACTGATAAAGTCGTAAAAAGTAGTCACATCAAACGAGGGTTGGTCATCATCACTATTAAGTTTTCTAAAGAGTTGGAATGTGGACTCCTCAGGGGCTACCTTGCTGTCATCCGTTTCTTGATATTGACTCCGGTGTTCAGCTAACAGGCTCACGTGAGTAATCCTGGTTAAGTTTTTCACTTCATTTCGTTCGGTCGTCAAATCCATAAATACGTATGTTTCTATCGGAGTCATTTTTAATACTGATAAGTGATAAATGTTGTCAAAATTTTGATGTATTAATAGCGTCACCGATATCAAAATTGCATAGTAATCTTATTTAAGACACGGAATCGGTAGTCCGGATAAAGGACTTTTATCTCTAAATAATACATAATGTAGATACGCTGATAAACCAACATGTTTTATTTAAGGTTTCCTTTGTCAACTAGAAATCTTTACATTGTATTTATTTATATGGCGAATTTGTTACTTATATGTGGCGTGTTAGAGATAACTTTCTAATTACGAAAATGGAACAGTAAAATAAGTATAAGTATAAATAAATTTCATACGCATCTGCGGCGTTTGGCGCTCACATTGGTTGACAGTTCTTATTGAGATGATCGAGTCTTCGTAATGAAAACTCGTGGTAGCCACAATTGACACAGCGTAGTTTAAACTACTATTGCCACCCACATCACGCATGCATTGTACATTTGGATTTTATATGGACTCTATCAACAATTCACATAACCCTATTTACTTGAAAAATTCTTGTTTGTTTAGACGGCAGAATACATATTCCTCTTTATGTTTCTCCCCGGCGACTTCTCTTTGAACTCGAGGCGATTCCCAGCCAGCTGTCGAGATTGCTCTGATGTTCAGGGTTACTTCTTTTTTTCTGAATTTGGACATTTTTAGCTTTAACCGCAGTAAAAGGTTGTTGATTTTTGTCCACCCAATTTAAAAAATATATGCCAAATTCTTTTGATATTTTAAACATCATTAAAGTGTCGTTTTCAGGCGGATGTGCATGTATATGAAAGTTTTTCACTACTCTTTTATAAATATTCTCTAGTTCATATGAAACTCGATTTTGATTGAATAAGGTTCTTACAGCACTTCTCGTATTTAAAGGTATATTATTTCTTGGTACTTTTTTCACACCACGTTCCAGAGTAGGCTGAGTATATTTTTTTGACGGTGTTGCTTCATTTTGATGTTGCATATTAAGATTCTTACTGTTTCCCTGATCTTGAACGTCGTCCTGGTTGCTTGATCGATTACAATTGTATTTACTAGGAGTGACTTTGGTTTGCAAATCTTCATTTTCTATTTATATAACGAAAAGCTGTATAGCTATCGGCACATTTGATATGGTCAGGTAAACTGACCTTCAACTCCTGAAGCTTCAGCTTGAATAAGGGAAAATCAAACGTGTCTCCCTTAAAGGAGATTAAGCAAACGGGACTTTCTATTCCATCGATAAAACTCTTGATATCATAAAAAGTTTTCATATCCTCACCGCTTCCTGCTCCGTCAAACTTAAATGTCTCATCCTTATTTAGTACCTTGTGCTTTCCTTCGTTTATTTCTTGGTACTGACTCCGGTGTACGGCTAATAAGTGCATTTTAATTATCTTAGTTTTTTCAAGCTCTTCTACTGTCGCCAGATCCATAAACACATATGTATTTATTGAAGGCATTTTGAAAACTGATAACTGCATTGTTGTACGTTGTACATGTATAGCTTACTTTTTTTTTTTTTTTGTGATAAGCACTCTTTAATCTATAAGTACTTATGATATTTTTAGACGTAATAAGAACTCGAGAATCCTATTTCTCTCTTTATACATGTTTTTCTTTTTAAACATTTATACTCTATAATCTACTATTTAGTCAAGAATCAACACTGCCAACGTGGATATTGTGATGTATTAATAACTTCGCCTGAATCCCTAAATGTAATATTGGACTGATTAATATGTAAAATGCATAATTATATAAGGGGTCATCCATAAAGTACGTCACACATAAAGGGGGGAGGGGGGTGTCGACAAAGTGTGACATGATGTGACAAGGGGTGGGTGGGGTACTATGTTTCGTGACATCACATTTCAAAATCGAATATAGCTAGAGGTAATAATCGCGTTATTTGATTTTTCGATGTGAAATTGCAAAACATGTGACGTCACATTGGGGGGGGGGTCTCAGAAATGTGAACACCTGTGACAAGGACGGAGGGGGGCTCAAAAAATCATGAAATTCGTGTGACGTACTTTATGGATGGCCCCTAAGTGACTAACTATGCGTCTTTCGATATAAATAATGACATATCTTCAAAAGGTAACCAGACTTTATATGTATGAACTTCAGTGTAATTATGTACGGAAAGTGTATGTTCAATTCATAAGCGTGTATGCTAAATTACACAGCAGCTTCTGCTGTGTAATAAAACACATTGCTTTGTCAGACCACGATGTCATACTTTCTAGCGGTGAAATGCATTTACACGAACTTCAGTGTAATTTCTTAATGTAAAATGTACGAAATTGTACGCTAAAGAAAAATTAAATGCAGGAAACAATAATCAACGTGTTATGTCAGGAAGTATTCTTACTAATAGCGGCTACATATTTCACTAAGTAGTGATTTTGTCATAGGTCAAAAAAAATGTACGGAAAGTGTACATTCCAAGTTCTATAACATTTTGGGTATATGACAACGTTATTTTTTTTCTTTATACGAAACCTGAATATAAAGTCATTTACAAAAAAAAACGGGCACCTAAGCAATGAACCATTTCAAATGTTAATATTGCTTTGTTTGATAATTGAGGGGTATAGTTTCAAAACCCGCAAAGTCCATTTTTTACACCTAGCAACATTTTTATGTCTCTAGAAACTCCATCTTTTTCCGCACATTTTACATTTATCAGACCTTACCATAAACAGCTATGTCTAATAGAAAATTCACTTTAAATTAGGCTGTTGGCTTCAGACACTGCCAAGTCCATCATAGTTTAAATCAAAAACCGCACAGTCCAAACTAACCAATGGCAACCCCAGCATTTTGGACGTGGGCTCGCGAAGGTGAAACACGCGTGCATCCGCCTCCGCTATAATATAAGACCTCCGTTACAACCCTAAGCAAAATACATCCCCTCCAAAATTAGTAAGCTTCGCCGACCTAGGCACGCTCTCACCGACCCTGATGACCCCATAACCCTCCTCCAAAGGCCAAAAGGGCCACTAGCACAAAATACAAAAGACCGACCTACCGACCTCGCCGCCGAGGTCCATCGCGACGCGTTCAACTTAGTAATCCTAAACTTAGTAATCCTGAACTTGAAATAAGATGGATGTGTGCAGCACCAATCCTCCTACACTCGACCGTACCTTAGCTGCGTTGGTTCCAGGATTAGCCAAGCATGAAAGTATCCTTGTACTTACAACAACATTGATTTATAAAATATGTAAAGAAAACCCTGTCCGACCCATGAGGATAATAAAGGTCAGGTAAACACATGACCAAAGAATTATGAAATTTTACTTAATCATCATAGTAACAATAGAAATAAATATTGAAATAATCTTTTTCTTCCTCAGCCTATAGATGTCCACTGCTGGACAAAGGCCTCCCCCAAGGCTTTCCATGCTGACCGGTCTTGTGCTGCCCGCATCCATCGGCTTCTCGCGACCTTCACCAGGTCATCGGTCTACCTTGTTGGCCTCCCTACGCTGCATCTTCCAGTACGTGGCCGCCACTTCAGAACCTTACTGCCCCATCGGCCATCGGTTCTACGAGCAATGTGCCCTGCCCACTGCCACTTAAGTTTAGCGACTCGCAGAGCTATGTCGGTGACTTTGGCTCTTCTGCGGATCTCCTCATTTCTGATTCGATCACGCAGAGAAACTCCGATCATAGCTCTTTCCATTGCCCTTTGTGTGACTCTGAGCCTTCGTATAAGATAAATAAAAGATTCTTATCTTAATAAAAGAATCTTTTTATCCGCGAATTAATTCCAGCTTCCCCAAGATTCAGGATATATATTGGATATTATGAGCGATGCGACGGCGTGCCACGTGCCCTGCCCCCTTCGCCCGCGCATGTATTGCCTACCGCGCATAAAGGTATTAAGGTACGTCCTTTTGCGAAAGAAAATGTATTTATTTTTTTAGGGGAATTTTTTTTTAACTTTTGCCCGGCTATGTAGGCATTAGTAGAATCAGTTATCGATACCTAACAATACCTTCAAAGATCGGCCAGGGTTTTCTTTACATATTGTATAGTAGAGAGTATTATAACATTACCTTATTGTACCTGGCCAGTTCGTTGACCAGGCACATGGGGGTCTTCTCTTTACTGTTGGCCTCTCCGCGCGGAGAGTCGTCCAGCGCGTCGCTGTCGTCGGGCGGCAGCGGCGCGGGGGCGGCGCCCGTACCCGCCGCGCTCTCCGTCGCCGGGCATGGCTCCGGCAAGTGGCACGCACTTGGAGCTGTTGATGTTGGCACTACTACAAACATATAGAACGTTTCAACAATTTTAACTCAAAAACCATTTAAGTAGGTATGCATGTACGTTAATGTTTTTCGACTTTAATATTATGAACTATATTCATGTCCTAAAGAGTCTTTTTGACTATTCCTATATACCAAAATATGCAGTTAAATAATTGTTATTGAGCATTATTAAAGCAGTCTAACGAATACCTATAAAACAAATAATTTCAATTTTATTTGTGTTTATCATAACAGTTTAACCCCCTTATTCATAAACGCTGCTTAAAGTTAACTAGTGTTTAGCGATTCTTTAAACATACATGTTTGACCTTTTAACGTCACTTAACAAGTTAAGTGACGTTAAAAGGTCAAAAATGTATGGTAAAAATGTTTGTTGTAAACCCCTTAAACACTGTGGGTTTATTCATAAACAATGATTAAAGTTAAGTGACGTGCAAACGTCTAAAATGTATGTTTAAAGAATCGCTAATCACTAGTTAACTTTAAGCAGCGTTTATCATTACGAAACTTATCAGACGCATGAGGGCCATTTTAGTGCACATCACCATAACATCGTGGGTTCATTCTGGTTAGGCCTGATGGAACACTGGTTCATACGGCTAGAGAAAAAGCAGGTCTCTTTGCCCATAATTCGCGTATTGATACTGGCAGTGCTACTCCACCTATTTTACCCCATTGCGGTACTTCAATGACTTCACTGAGGTTCGCATTCGGAACAAGGAGATTCTGAGAGCACTGTGTCGTCTGGACGTGAATAAGGCTAGTGGTCCGAATAGTATACCAGCGATTGTTCTTAAAGCATGTGCGCCCGAGTTGTCTCCTGAATTGACGCGCTTGTATCGCCTCTCATTTAGGACTGGTATAGTGCCCAAGTCCTGGAAGCTTGCGAACGTACAGCCAAACAGGTACCAAAAAGGGTAGTCGTGCCGATCCTACCAACTATCGGCCGATTTTGATCACCTCCATACTTTGCAAAATTATGGAGCGTGTGTTGAACTCGCGCCTCTTGGCATACCTGGAAGGTAACGAGCTCCTCAGTGACCGATAGTAGGGGTTTCGCCGCAATTGGTCAACTGGAGACCTACTAGTGTATGCCACTCAATTGTGGGGCGAGGCCCCATTGCTGTCTCCCTTGATGTCTCTAAGGCCTTCGACCGTGTATGGCACACTGGCCTTTTTAAGTAAGCTTCCAGCGTACGGCATTTCTCCCCGCCTGACTGGCTGGGTAAAAGACTTCTTGACTGAACGGTCCCTCCGAGTCGTCGACGGATGCTCATCTGAGCCCATGTTGAGTTCCTCAGGGGTCTGTTCTCTCTGCAACTCTGTCCTGCTGCATATTAACGATCTGCTGATGCCCGGTATCTATAGGTATGCAGATTACAGCACAGTTGTGGAGAGATACCTGCCGGATGCTCGGGCTAGTAAGGAATCAATCCGGTCCGAAAGAGAGGCTATGGTAGAGCGAACGAGTGTTGCACTGAATGAGGCAATGCCAATCTTGTAGCATTCAATGCCCCCAAAACACAGACGTGTCTTTTCACTGCCAAAAGGAGCCCGTTCACCTTGGATTCTACTTTTCGAAATGTATCCTTGGAGTGTGTACCGACCACCTTCAGCTTTTAGGAGTTGAGATTTCCTCGAACCTAAACCTTGGGTGGTTCATTGAGTCCAAGGCCAAGGTGGCTGCCATGAAACTTGGCGTTATCGCAAAGGTCCGGCGGTACTTCACACCAGGGCAGCTTCTAATGTTGTACAAAGCACAGGTCCGTTCGTGTGTGGAGTACTGCAACCACATTTGGGCTGGTGCTACCAAGTGTCACCTGGCCACTGGATTCGGTGGAGAGGCGGGCGAAGAGGCGGATTGGTGACCCTGACTTAACTCGAGACGGTCTCCAAAACCTAGAGCACAGGCGTAGAGTAGCCAGCCTTTCAGTCTTCCAGAGGATGCATTTTGGGGAGTGTGCGAGGGAATTGCATGATTTAATTCCCCCATCTCCGTTCCACCATCAGACGACCCGTCGTACGGCAAGTTTCCACCCTTACGTTGTTAACACCACTACGATCCGGACGAAGCGTTTCGCCTCCTCCTTTATACCGCGTACATCGAGGGACTGGAACAGTGTACCAGCGGCGGGGTTTCCGTCGGACTACAATTTGAGTGTCTTCAAGGCTAGAGTGAATAGGCTCTTAATAATGAGTGCGCTTTACCATCAACGACTGCGTCACTGCTTACCATCAGGCGGGATTGCGGTGAAGCACTAGTTTATAATTGAATTAAATAATGGTGCTATAGTACGTATTCCTACTTATGTCTTAAGTTCTATCTAAGGTGTTGTCAGCACCGTATTTACGCATTACAATATAAATCTCAATTTGAATCATTGATTTTTAGCAATATCAATGATCCATCCATTGCTTTATATGTACGAAAAATGTGTCTGTTCAGCAATATTATTAATGCAGTGGATGTTGTCAATGTCAAAAGGATAGTATGATAGGCAACAACCCTTCCGGTCATAAATTTTTTGTATGCTTTCATCCTACACGCGCCCATCGACAAGTCCGTTCGGCATCTACCCTCGCTTAAAATGTTCGAGTAAGATACCTATATGTATATTCCACTAGCTGTTGCCCGCGACTCCGTCCGCATGTTGATATAAAATAAGCCTGTTAAAATAATGAGAGCATTATGTACGTCCGCGTTTGCCCACGTTTTCGCAACGAATGGGGCAATGCCAATCTTGTAGCATTCAATGCCGCCAAAACAGTGGCGTGTCTTTTCACTGCCAAAAGGAGCCCGTTTACCTTGGCTTCTACTTTTCGAAATGTATCCTTGGAGTGTACAGACCGCCTTCAGCTTTTAGGAGTTGAGATTTCCTCGAACCTAAACTTTGGGCGGTTCATTGAGTCCAAGGTGGCTGCCATGAAACTTGGCGTTATCGCAAAGGTCCGGCGGTACTTCACACCAGGACAGCTTCTAATGTTGTACAAAGCACAGGTCCGTTCGTGTGTGGAGTACTGCAGCCACATTTGGGCTGGTGCTGCTAAGTGTCACCTGGCCACTGGATTCGGTGGAGAGGCGGGCGAAGAGGCTGATTGGTGACCCTGACTTAACTTGAGATGGTCTCCAAAACCTAGAGCACAGGCGTAGAGTAGCCAGTCTTTCGGTCTTCCATAGGATGCATTTTGGGGAGTGTGCGAGGGAATGCATGATTTAATTCCCCCATCTCCGTTCCACCATCGGACGACCCGTCGTACGGCAAGTTTCCACCCTTACGTTGTTAACACCACTACGGTGCGGACGAAGCGTTTCGCCTCCTCCTTTATACCGCGTACATCGAGGGACTGGAACAGTTTACCAGCGGCGGTGTTTCCGTCGGACTAAAATTTGAGTGTCTTCAAGGCTAGAGTGAATAGGCTCTTAATAAACTAGTGCGCTTTACCATCAACGACTGCGTCACTGCTTACCATCAGGCGGGATTGCGGTGAAGCACTAGTTTATAATTGAATTAAATAATGGTGCTATAGTACGTATTCCTACTTATGTCTTAAGTTCTATCTAAGGTGTTGTCAGCACCGTATTTACGCATTACAATATAAATCTCAATTTGAATCATTGATTTTTAGCAATATCAATGATCCATCCATTGCTTTATATGTACGAAAAATGTGTCTGTTCAGCAATATTATTAATGCAGTGGATGTTGTCAATGTCAAAAGGATAGTATGATAGGCAACAACCCTTCCGGTCATAAATTTTTTGTATGCTTTCATCCTACACGCGCCCATCGACAAGTCCGTTCGGCATCTACCCTCGCTTAAAATGTTCGAGTAAGATACCTATATGTATATTCCACTAGCTGTTGCCCGCGACTCCGTCCGCATGTTGATATAAAATAAGCCTGTTAAAATGATGGGAGCATTATGTACGTCCGCGTTTGCCCACGTTTTCGCAACATTTTTTGTTACTGCTCTGCTCCTATTGATCATAGCGGGATGTTATTATAGCCTATGTCCTTTCTCAGGCTCTAGACTGTCTTTGTACCAAATTTCATTACAATCGGTTCAGTAGTATTGGCGTGAAAGCCGGACAGACAGACAGAGATACTTTCGCATTTATAAAATTAAAAAGTATGGATTTTGAACCTCAACAAGCTTGTAGCGTGCCACAGTGTTTGCAAAATTATTAATAAATAGATTGGTACCTGTGTGTGCAATGGGCACAGCAGCCGGCTGCAGCGGCGGCGGCTGCGCATACTGCGGCGGCAACACAGCACCCGGCCCGTAGCCACCGCCCACCGCGTACGGCCGGCGAAGCGCCTTCATTTGTTGCTGTCCAACGTCAACACATTACTACTTACAACACACTACACAAGAACGTCTGAACAAGCTCATACAGTCTGACATGGATCTAAATGGTCGTGGAGAAAAAGAGAACCCAATTCAAATGTACATTTTCGGTTTATAAAAGTATTTAAAATAATGGTGTCTAAATATGTAATCTTTCTTTTTTCGACAAATAACATGTCGGTTCTAATCGCGCTCTAAAACATAATATTTTATTCCGAGAAACTTCATACCACAATCCTTCATTAAAAATTCTTCCAATCATTTATAGCCATTTCGGACAGTTAATACAATGTACAGACGAGAGCAGGTCAAGCTATCCATAACTGTCAAATATTCCCAATCAAACTTGAGCCTTAACGATATAGCGATAAAGATCTAACAAAGAAATTTGACGGATTATAGTAGCTTGATGTGGTCGGTACATATAATAAATTATTCACAATTCCATGGTTCTATCGGCAGAACAGACCAATGGGCGGTCCGAACGAACCCAACTGATGCCAACTAGTCGTGATCATTTGACAAAAATGTGTTCGCCGATTAGGGGGCAGGTCTGCAATTAACGAATTTAAGAGTCTACGATTGGGTACCAAAATCTTTTACAAAAGTTTATTATTACTTTTTATATAGCAGACTTTTTTATCTGCGTAAGTCTACAGATTTTTACAGTTACAAGTACTTTTCCGTTGTCTGGTGTAATTAAATTAAACAGAAATCTTATATCATTTGACAAGGATTTAGGTTTAATTATTTGGTAACGTGCAAAACAACATTAACGAATATATTACGAGAATGTTCCTTGCTTCGCCAAGAAACTGCTTAAACTTAAAATTTTATTTTATTGCAAAATAAGGTGTCTCTCACCGGTGGTACGGAGTGGTGCTGTGCTTGCGGATGATGAGGCATAGCCCTGATGGGATGAGGTGGTCGTTGCGGCGTATGGTGCGGTGGCGGCACGCCCATGGCACCCAGCCCGCCCAGCGCCTGTCCGTGCGCGCCCATGGCACCGCCCGCCTGCCCCGGACCCAGCGGAACCCTTCACACCAAAACCCAGTCAGAATCGCGCACTATCATCACGTTATCATTGTTCAATACAGTAATGCCACGAGCACCACACAGCGCTGTATAGGTACATCACAATTTCTTATCCCAGAAAGACTGATATTCAAAAAATATACGCTAGTTACAGTCACAGCACCGGTTTAGCTCAGTGAAAGTAATATGTCCAGCTCCACAGTTGGCAAGACACTGTTATTTCAACTGTCCAGTAGTCAATGGACTTGATATATTGGTCTGAAGGAAGAAAGGTGGGCTGGCATTCAAAAATTCTGTCCCCGCACATCAATAGAGACGTCGTCATATGTTCCTTTGTTAGTTTCATTCGCAACCAGTTTATGCGACAAAGGGCGCCGCAAAAGACCCTCGACATATCAACAAATTATACAAGATTTGCATATCAATGCGGCGGCCACTCTTTTCTCGTATAAAGACAGTGTTATTTTATTAAAGTGTCAAAGTTCGAGTAACCACTTCTATTCAGTTATTATTACTGCACGGATCGTGTAATATGATCCTTAAGACAATTTCAACAGTTTTTTTCGAATTTCTAGGTTTCTAGCTTTGAATTCTACATGCAGCATTTTAAATAAAATATGAATAGAAATTGGTTAGTATGGTAGTAACCAATTTAACAACCAGCCAAACTTTTTGTTAAAGTTTTTCACCCACATTTTAATGTTGGCTTTAAAGTTCATAATGATTCATCTATATTGCAGTTGATCAACTATGGCGTTTGTATACACTTGTCCTAAACTGCAATTCAGGACATAAACTCTGCAGAAATGCTTGTGTTGAACGCACAGACGCATATGGTGTAACTACTTTCATTCAAAATAGTTACACCGTTTGTGTCTAGACATAAAATGAATTATTTTGAAAACAAAATCCTGTGATCATAATGTTACAGCTGCATCCGCAAGTAAAACACAAAATGATTCTTTTTAGGTTGACTAATAATATGCACTACCAGCAGGAATAGTCCTTACAGTGATCAGATAGATTTTGACAAAAGTATAGAATTCGGCTACCACTCTTTACACTAGTTGCACCTTTCACATTCATATTTCAATTGGAATATTTTTTTAAAGTTAATACTTTAGTACAAAAACAAGAATGTGTATCTAACGTGTTCTTATAGTTTTTTAAATAAACATGACAATTGTTACATAGAATGTTATGCTGGCAAATATGTATATTATAATAAATAAAAAATTTGTTTATTTCTCGCTACAAACCAAAAAACTTTTTACAAAAAAATAGAAACCAACTTCAAAAAACACCTTAAAAAGAAAAAATAATTTTACTTTTGTCATAGCTCTAGAAGTTGGTGTCTCGAGGTTTCTGTTGTTTAGCTCGCCACGAACTTCTAGAGCCATGACAAAAGTAAAATTATTTTTTGGTATCCATAATCCAAAATGGATTCATAAAAAAAACTAAAACCCAACTACGACAAAAAACGACGCTGAAAAAGTATAAAACAAGATTTTCAGAATACTGCACTAAATAAAGTTGCTAGTTTTCATGTTTGGAAAACCGCAGTCACACGTTGTCAAAGTGCTACGGTAGGTATATGTAACGTGTGACTACGCCTTTCCAAACTTGAAAACTAACAACTTTGTTTAGTGCAGTATTCTGAAAATCTTGTTTTATACTTTTTCAGCGTCGTTTTTTGTCGTAGTTGGGTTTTAGTTTTTTTTTACTTTTTATTATTTTTACTATTTTGGTGTTAAAGTGTATTTGTGGCGCATAATATTAACAAAAGCTAAATTGATGAACTAAAAAGCATTCCTGTAATTATGTACCAACATAAAGTACTCGTGAAGCTCTTTCAATTGATGCCAAACATGGTATATTTATTTTAATTTTATATTTACATATAACTTTTTGTCCGCTAGAGGGCGCAATACTTAATTTGGTGACAAGCTTTATAGCTCATAACCAACAGAATATTAAGGCCCTTCTAATGGTACTGCAGTGGTCTTATTCTGATAAGTAGTAAAGAAGCTATGAACGAAAAGATGTAAATTATATGCAATCAGCTCATGAATACAGGTAAAGTCACAAGCAAATGCTAGCAATATATATATATTCAAAATGTACAAGTAAAACGCTTTAAAATGATACCAAACACGGCATATTTATCTTAACTTTATTTTTTTACTCTGTATCTTTTGTCCGATAGAGGGCGCCACATTAGATATTGTGAAACCCCATATAGCCTATAACCAGCGGACAATTAAGACGCTTCTAATGATATGTCATTTGTCGAATTCTGATAAGTAGTTTAGAAGTTACAAGGGAACAGATGAACATACATACATACATACATACATACATACATAGCCTGTGAAAATCATAACCCTCCTTTTGCTTTGCCGTAGTCGGGTAAAAAATGCACCTACTCATCATCATCATCCCAGCGTTAATCCCAGTCGCATCCGAAGCCTTTTCAGCTTTGGAGTCTGGGGTCCGCTTTACTAGTCCAACTGCTGATATGGCTAAACTTCGACATTTTCCGTGAAGCGACTGCCGTCTAACCTCGACAACCCGAAGGCGACATCGAAGCATTGCAGTTAGACCAATTGTTGGATTTTTGAGGGATCCAACAACCAGCAACGACTGCCACTAGATGTTCGTATGGCAACCGGGACCAACGGCTTAGCGTGCTTTCCGTGGCGCGACCAAAACAGTGCAAATATTCATATTCATGCATACAAATACTTGCACTGTGCGGGGATCGAACCCGCGCCACCCTGCGCAGCGGCCGCGTCCGCTACCGCTACGCCACGGAGGCTGTCTTGCATGCTTCTTGCATCCGTAAAGATTACAATATTTGTAGATGTTAAATCTGCAGCATACTTTAAGGCTTCTGCAATCGCAACTAGTTCTGCTCTCATGATGTATATTGTTCTACTTAAATGCCACATCTTGGTGGTTCCCGACTGAGGGTCGTAGAAAGCAGCACCAGCTCTATTGCTCTCCTTTGATGCATCTGTGTATATGTATATTGTAATATTCACAATGTTCTTTCGTCCGCTTTACCAGTCCAACTGCTGATCACAGCAGTTGGACTGGTAAAGCGGACCCCAGACTCCAAAGCTGAAAAGGCTTGAATGAACTAAACTTCGACATTTTCCGTGAAGAGACTGCCGTCTAACCTCCACAACCCGAAGGCGACATCGAAGCATTGCAGTTAGACCAATTGTTGGATTTTTGAGGGATCCAACAACCAGCAACGACTGCCACTAGATGTTCGTATGGCAACCGGGACCAACGGCTTAACGTGCTTTCCGTGGCACAACCAAAACAGTGCAAATATTCATATTCATGCATACAAATACTTGCACTGTGCGGGGATCGAACCCGCGCCACCTTGCGCAGCGGCCGCGTCCGCTACCGCTACGCCACGGAGGCTGTCAGAAAAAATGCACCTACTATTGCTGCATTTTTAGATATAGAAAATGCATAAATAATAATGCCAATATTTCATGTTTGGTACGGACCCCAGACTTCAAAGCTGAAAAGGCTTCGAATGCGACTGAGATTAACACTGGGATGATGATGATGACGGATGCAAGAAGCGCTCTGCAACACTTGGCTCAGTGTACCTGGGACAACCGAGGTATGCCGATAGCCTATGAAATACTGGGAATGGTACTAAACACTCACCAAAATAACATGTTGCAGTGGGTGGGATTATAAAAGTAATAATAATTCGAGGTAATGAAGTGCCAGACTCAGGAGCAAGACAGGCAGTTGGGAGGGATCGGGAGGTCTTGTGCCTGCCTTATGCCTCCGAGCTATTATATTTACCATTAGAGCGTATAGCATAGAGAAATGGAAAGAATATTTTGACAAGTGAAAGACAACTTTAAATTGTAAAATCTCAATTTATCACATTACTTTTTATTTGGGACTAAAAACCTGCAACACTGGAAATGTCACGTTACTGACTCAAATTAAAAATCGCACTATAAGGCATAGTGATCTAATAAAGATTATTATTACATTTGTGTATTATCAAATTCAGTTCTAAAAAAGCAATGTTTTCTAAAACTTGACTTGTGCCTTATTAACAGGTGTCTACTTTAATAAGTTTACTAAGTTTTAATAACAATGTTACAGTAGGCAACTAAAGAATTATGACTATTATATGCATCAGCACAATATGAGGTTGTAAGCTTCCTAATGCCTGTCTGTACCATGCCCATGAGAAGCAGTGACTGTTTCAGGTGGATGTGTTAGGATTTATTATTAGAAAATTATTTTTAGCCTATACAAATCAATGATTTCTTACAGGGTCAATAAAGTTCAATAAACACTGACTCATTCCTTAAAAACCATTTAGTTATTAAGTAAAACTACAGTTATATATGGTTGCAAACTGATTGTTGGTTTGAGTTTGGTTGAATTACAGAACATAACTCAAAAACTCAAAGCTTATTTAAGCCTCGTTTCAAGCCATTTGATTGGTTGAAACTAGTTTTAAGTAATGCTTAAACAGAGATTAATGCTCGAGTTTCCTTCTGGAATACGAACTTAAGTAGTTGAAAAAACAAAATTACTACTAAATACTTTTAAACAAATAAATAATTACAAGGTAGGCCTTATTTGTTTAAAAGTATTTACATTATTAGATAGTGTTCCAGATACAATAATTATCATTAAATAGGATAGATAGGTTATAAACAACTTTTGACAGGAATGTGGAAAATTTGTCTCATGGACCTGTTATGGTTTATTGGTAATTAATGAAACTGCAACAAATGCAGGATAACAGCACAATAATTCAATCCTAGTTAATATTAAACATTTTTGACCTCTATGTGCACGATTCACTACTGTCGATCGGATACTGTTACTACGAAGTGTATAGCTTTGGTTTGTTGCTACTAAACGATCTGTGATATGATTTTGTATACAGCGATATCTCGCCACGAAGCATTACAAACAAATAAAATAATGAAAAGCCGAACGTTACTCTACCTAGTTAGTGTTACGTGCCTGTTCTCTCTGTGCATTTGATGTGGAGCCATCTGATGGTGCGCGGGCATTCCCTGGTGCCCGCCCATGTGCTGCGGCGGGTGACCCGACATCGGCTGATGATGCATGTTCGGGTGATGCATCATCTTCACGAACCACTGCCGTTGTGACAAAAACAAACTATAAATATCGCGAACTACCACCAAATAAACACCGCAAAATTGTTACGTCAAAAACTTGTAGTCTCACTGAATTTCTTACCCTTACTTTACTTCACAAGCAAATTAGTTCCTCAGCTATGCAATCTACATAAATCCGCTTACTAATTACGCCTATATTAGTTTATTTTGGCAAACAGTAAAGAAAATCGTTTCGTTCAACATGCGGCCATGTTAAAAATGTTGCCGCTCGTAAAATAAATAATACCAACTAACTTTTTTTTTCAAAATCTACTAAAATAACAAAAGAGTGTAGAATAACAATTTAATAGAATAAAACCCTCAACTAAAAGTTGAAAGTTTAAAATAAATAATAATATTTTATGGTTTTTAACCAACTATAAGGCCTAAAACTCTTCTTCATATTTGAACCTCCTTCTCGAATGAGGGATCTTAAGTCAATTATTTTTTCATAACTTATCTATACTAATCCATACTAATATTAAAAATGCGAAAGTAACTCTGTCTGTCTGTCTGTTACACTTTCCGCCTAAACCTCTCAACCAATTTTGATGAAACACAGACATTCTTTAGACCCTGAGAAAGAACATAGGCTACCTTTTATCCCGGAAAAATTTGATGTTCCCGAGGGAAATTTAAAAAGCGCGATATAACCGAACTCCACGCGGGCGAAGCCGCGGGCGGAAAGCTAGTATAATTATAAAGCTGAAGAGGAGGTTTTGGCGGGAAGCTGAGTGCCACGCTCATTTTTCATTGGACTTTTAAATTATTTATAGTGTCGTTTACTAAATAAAAACGCGTGATTTATGTAGTAAAAAGTGCATTAAGTGAATAATTCATAAAGAACAGTGAAATATTGTAGCATAGTGGCCACATCATGGCTTTGTACGAAAACTTCCTCCGTGTTCGGTCGCGCGGCCGTCTTTTTCGACATGAATAATTCATTACGTGACATTGGCTAAATGCACAAACCACAGAGTACATTATTTAAATAGGCACAAACCGTGCAAAGCCTTAGGAGAAAGAAAGAAGAACTTTAGAAGATTTTTATTTTACTTACTTGAAATTGGCAGAAAGTTATAACTAGTGCCACAGTACAAAAAAAAAAAAAAACCTGAAGAGTTTGTTTGTGCGCGCTAATCTCAGGAACTACTGGTCCAATTTGAAAAATTCTTTTTGCGTTGGATAGCCTTGGATAGCCCATTAATCCAGGAAGGCTTTAAGCTATATAACATCACGCTGTGACTTATAGGAGCGGAGCAAACTAAACCACGCGAACGAAGTCGCTGGCGACCGCTGGTTATTTATATAGCTAATCGCTGTGGGAAATAAGTAATGTAGCGTTATTACTATATAAGGACTCCTCAAGTTTCTAATAGTACCCAGCATGGCAGCATGTGGCGAGGAGCACTAGTGCGCTTTACCATCAACGATTGCGGCACTGCTTACCATCAGGCGGGATTGCGTTCAAACGCTAGTTTATAATTTATATTTAAAAAAAATGTCACCTAGGCTCTCTCTATGAGTTTTCTTCGGACCGTCCAACGGCATCAAAAGAACCGGGGCCCTGTGTTCCTCGAAGGGTTGGGCGGGTGGAAATGTGGAATCTTAGGTCCGTATTACAGAACGTCACTCAAAACTCACTCGTTTGAAGCCTTTTGATTGGTTGAAACTAGTTTTAAGTAATTCTTGAGTCTTGGGTAAGGTTCTGTAATACGGACCTTAATTTCACTTGAGAAAAACCTTCAGAACGTTCAGTGAGATTTTTACATAATGAACCGGCAGGTCTTCCGATTCACTTTGTACTAATATTTCATAGGGAATCACCGAAGTATGATTGGCCAGCTGGAATCTGTATAACAGAGTGCTACGTGTTACTAGGGTTTGCCGGACGTTTTATTGTATTATGATCTGCACGCCCCTCGGGGAGGCTCTTAAGCACCAATGACGATGTGTTTTTTTTTTTTTAATAAAAATACAGTTTAGGAGAAACAAGGAAAACTTATTTATTTAATTCATTAATCATGAAAAATTATAACTCAGTTTGACAAATGTAAAGAAAAACTACCGACATGAAGTGAAAGTAATCTTCGTCATTATTAATCTGAACATCAGTCAAATTAGAATAGGCAGCTTCTTCGATTTCCTGCAGCGAACTATCTAGATTTTCGTCACTATCCCTAGTGGTCTCTGCCCAGGATACACGCTTTGAACTTCGAGAAGTTTCCTTTTTCTTATCTGAAGTCGGAGTTGAATGGGAAACAGGTGAAGGAGGGCCCTTGGTGGGTGTTTGAGCGCATTTGTCAAGGTAATGTTTTCGAAGTATGTATTCTCGCATCGAGTCATGTGCCGCACGTTTAGGAGGCGGGGGAGGGGGCAGCGATCTGTCCATGTCAGTATCACAAATGAGGGCGGTACCCCCTTTTCTGGCTTCTTCTATACGTTTAGTTTCCTCTTCGTTGGCGGTGAGCGGCCAGGCGCCAAGTTTGTTGCGCACGAGGTGTGGGCGTGCGTGTGCAGCGCACAGGATGCGCTTGCGGACGAAGTCGTGGAACATGGTCAGTTCGGAGCTTAACTCACGACGGATGAGTTGCTTGTGTCGGGCTGGCACGTTGGGGTCACGGACTGCGAGGAGGGCCTGAGAAGCAGAAAAAATAAACATTTTTTTTACACTTTAAATTACATTAGAGTGACGTAAAAAAACCGTTATTTAGTGAAATGTTTCATTTTGGGCACGTGCTTTAAAAACCTAGAAACGCCGAAGCGATACCTGAGAAGCAAGTAGTGTGGCGCTGGCGTCGAGTGCGCCGGCGACGAGGCGTTCGTCCAGTGCGGGAAGCGACGCGGCGGACGAGATGCTGGTGAGCGACTCGCTGCGGTTGACGCGCCGCTCGCCCGCCGGGCTGCCGCACGAGCAGGCACGGCGCCTCGCGCGCGGGGATCGGGAGCCGCTGCCTTCTTCAGTGTGGTACGCCTGAGATACGAAAGATATAAACATTACATCTGTATCTCTGGAGGTTAAAATACGTAAAACTTTTTCTCATGGCTAGCATATTCATACATTATATTATATAGAAGAAGTAGTTTATTTTCAAATTCAACATGGCTCTCTCTGATAAAAAACAGTTTCGATATTTTATTAATTTTAATATAATATTGGTCTTATCTAAAGAAAGGACAATGGGCGGCTATAAGTAGTTATTACACTTATGATTAGGAACATATTGTATTGAAGTCATAATATAGATACTAGTAAATAAATTTAATTATCCTGTTAACCAACAGTAACTTTTACCTAACAATAAGTGAACTTGTATGTAATCTACTGAGTCCTTACGTGGTTAAGAGATCTGGTCAACAAACAGATGGCCGACACCAAAGTTCCGAAGGTGAGCTGCGGGAAGGGCTCGTAAGAAATCTTGGGTGCTCCGAAGTGCAGCTCGACGAGGGGCTGCCAGCGCTCCAGGTCTAGACCTGGGTCGGCCAGTAGAGATAGCAGTTCCGGACTGAAGGACAGCAGGCAGAGTGTTGCCATGTGCAGGATTTCCAGAGTTCTGGTGACAGAATTAAAGTAAGCGCTTATTAATAATGTTAACATTTATTTTTATATTTTTATTATAAACTAGTGCTTAGCTGCAATCCCACCTGATGGTAAGCAGTGACGCAATCGTTGATGGTAAAGCGCACTAGTTTATTAAGAGCCTATTCACTCTAGCCTTGAAGACACTCAAATTGTAGTCCGACGGAAACACCGCCGCTGGCAAATTGTTCCATTCCCTCGATGTACGCGATATAAAGGAGGAGGCGAAACGCTTCGTCCGGATCGTAGTGGTGTTAACAACGTAAGGGTGGAAACTCGCCGTATGACGGGTCGTCCGATGGTGGAATTAAATCATGCAATTTCCTCGCACACTCCCCAAAATGCATCCTATAGAACACCGAAAGGCTGGCTACTCCACGCCTGTGCTCTAGGCTTTGGAGACCGTCTCGAGTTAAATCAGGGTCACCAATCAGCCTCTTCGCACGCCTCTCCACTGAATTCAAAGTGGCCAGCTGACACTTAGCAGCGCCAGCCCAAATGTGGCTGCAGTACTCCACATACGAACGGACCTGTGCTTTGTACAACAATTAGAAGCTGCCCTGATGTGAAGTACCGTCGGACTTTTGCGATAAATTTCCTGGCAGCCACCTTGGCCTTGGACTCAATGAACCGCCCAAAGTTTAGGTTCGAGGAAATCTCAACTCCCAAAAGCTGAAGGCGGTCGGTACACTCCAAGGATACATTTCGAAAAGTAGGAGCCAAGGTGAACGGGCTCCTTTTGGCAGTGAAAAGACACGCCTGTGTTTTGGCGGAATTGAATGCAACAAGATTGACTTTGCCCCATTCGGAGACTGCCTATAGTGCAACATTCTTTCGCTCTACCATTGCCTCTCTTTCGGACCGAATTGATTCCCTATTAGCCGGAGCATCCGAGTATCTCTCCAAAAGTGTGCTGTCATCTGCATACCCATAGATACCGGGCATCAGCAGATGGTTAATATGCAGCAGGAACAGACCCCTGAGGAACACCGGCATTAGTCGACATGGGCTCAGATGAGCATCCGTCGACAACAACTCGGAGGGACCGTTCAGACAGGAAGTCTTTTACCCAGCCAGTCAGGCCGGGGGAAATGCCGTACGCTGGAAGCTTAAAAGGCCACCGTGCCATACCCGATCGAAGGCCTTAGAGACATCAAGGAAGACAGAAATAGCTTCCCCATTTCTCTCGAGGGCCTCGCCGCACAAGTGAGTGGCATATACTAGTAGGTTCCCAGTTGACCGATTCGCGAATCGCTGGTATACCATCTGGACCACTAGCCTTATTCACGTCCAGACGACACAGTACTCTCTGAACCTCCTTGTTCCTAATGCCAACCTCAGGCATTGAAGTTCCGTAATGAAGTAAATAGGTAGAGTAGCACTGCCAGTGTCAAGACGCGAATTATGGGCAAAGAGAGATGCAAAGAGACCTGCTTTCTCTCTCGCCGTATAAGCCAGTGTTCCATCAGGCCTAACCAGCGGAGGTCGTGTGGGCCGACAGAAGTTCGCCTCGACCGATTTGGCAAGGCACCAAAAACATCTGCTACCGGATGGCTGCGCAGATAAATTGTTGCCAATATGGGTAATGCGGTCGAAGCGAGCCTTCTTGAGCGCCTTGTTATAGGACTTGGCAGCACGGTTAAAGGCTCTCTTCTTTGTGCTTAGATCCGGAGCTCCGCGGTCACGATCGTCAAACCAGGTGAGAAATGCCGTGTGCTTACGCTGTTCGGCTTGTGCACAATCGGCATTGAACCATGGGCGAGCCGAGCCACCGACGGGCACGTCATTGAAGCGGATAAAATACTCCATAGCTTGACGCACCACATCGGTTATAGCGTCCGCACAGCTCAACGGATTGTCAGAAGAGAAGCAGAACAGCTGCCAAGGATAAGACGCAAAGAAGTGGCGCATCTCATCCCAATCTGCTGACCTGTATTGCCACATTCGCCGTTCAGCACGAGAGTCGTAATCTGGTGGCGAGAAGAACGATACAGACTTCACCAGACAGTGGTCTGAAGTTCCCAACGATGAGGAAACTGTTACAACACATCTGTCCGGATCAGTGGTCAGCAGAAGGTCCAGACAATTGACAGTATGACCAGCTACATCAGGCACCCTAGTCGCTTGCTCTACCAGCTGGGAAAGGCCCATTGAAAGCGCGAAGTTTCGCGCCTCTCTCCCAGTGTGGTGATCTGGAACGGAATTGAAGTAATTTCCAGCAGTTATTGTATTGCTAGTACATTTATGTCGCATTTTTTCAGTGGATAAACTAATAAGTTTTGTTTTCTCTCACCTGTGCAGTACGTTAGGAGCCTGGCTGTGGGCGTCATCAGGCGGCTGCAGCGCGGGGTCGGCGGAGCGGCGCGAGCGCATCATCAGCGTCACGCATTGATACAGACACGCGCTAATACTGCGCTGTACAAATAACATTATCAAATATTAATATCGTGCCATTACTGGGTACGAATATAAACGTTTTAAGAGACACCGACACGCTGACAATATGAAACAACAGTGTTATTTAAATATCCAACACAAAATTTCAATTCATCATGTACTGAATTTATGAAAATAAAATTTATTTGTAAAAGTGTTATACAAACCTAAAGTTTGCGCGTCAATGTTACTATATATATAACACAAAAAAAGTATAAAACTTACCATAATCCCAGTCAAAGAAGTGATATTCTGGATACGCCACCTCGCCTCAAATTTAACTAACTGCACAACCAGGTTTAGCGTAGAGGCACACAAATTAAGAGCGTCGATATTGAACACTTGTCTTGGCAACAGCACCGCTTCAATCAAGTGCTCTAAATGTACCCCAACGAACGTTATAGCATCACTGGCGAAGAACTGGCCATGTTTCATGACCATCATAGAAATAAAGTCCAAACTGTAAGCATAAACTCGCCACCATTCTTGAGGTTTCCAGGTAGAACCTCCATCAAACTTCGGCGGCAATAATTGTAGCCAAAGAAACTGATCTACATCACTCATTAACAAGTCTTTATTAAACGGTCCTCTAGCGTAGGCCGTCAAACATCGCAAGGCAGCTAACGACGTGTGGTAGTGACGCCTGTTCTGTAAACATGTTTGTAGACAACAAAGGATCTTGTTTATGAATCTACTGGACTGGAACCAGTGTGACAACCCTGAGAACATATCGTCGTATAATTCCAAACATTGTTCTAACATCGCCAGAGATAGTACCACGGGCGGAATGTTTTCGTTCACTGGATGACCATTCACTTTCGGCTCGGGAAGTTTCGGGTCATCTTTGATTTCATCTAATAATTTCTCAAGCTCCAAACTATTAATATTCGTGACCGATCTTATAATATTCTGTGCAGTCACACTGTTTGCCTTTATTTCATAGTCCAAGCTGCTAATGGCGACTGTGCAAATTGAGAGGATTGCACGAATCGCTCTCGGGTGCAGACATTCGTAAACAATAGCTGTGTTGGTCAGGAGATTGTCCACTTGCTTTGCGCTTGACTTTCGGTTATCGAAACAGTCATCTTTCCAATTTGCTAGCATTATGACATACAGTTCGGCTAAAATAACGACTAGCCGACCATCTTTTAAGTCGTCGAGTTCGGTTAGCAACGCGCTCATGCAGGGCGCAACCATTTTGGCTTTGTGTGCTATATTCAAAGTAATAGGTAGACACTTGCAGAATATAGTGATGAAATCTTTCCACGAAGTCAACAGACCAAGCCAGACCGGCACTTTGTCAACCACATCGTCACTCTCGCATCTACAGTTGAAGGAAAATATATAATCAATCCATCTATCTAAATGCTTTTTGTTCGTGTCAAAAAATTGTTCTAACATGTCTTTTAGATTAGGCTCAAGTTTGTCCCTTGAGACAAAAAGCTCTATTCCAATAACGTTGAAAATTTGCGAATATGTTCTTAGACCTGGTTGTATTTCACTCAACAGTGGACTGGTCAGATGTTCCCAGAATTTGGGGTTCTCACGTAATTTCTTTACAAGTATTTGCATGTTGTTCTTCCACAACGCATGGAACAGAGCCATGATGCATGACAGTAAGGGGCTATGAAGTAATTTAGGGTCCTGAAAATAAATAAACAATGCATAAAAAATATCAATATACATACAATATTGGCAATTAATTGATTATGATTACATTTAAAATAAGCAAAATAATGGAAATAGGGGCTGTAGGGCGTAGGGACGGGGTTGTAAGGAGAGCTATAATAGGCTATTTGACAGATTTATAATTTTTATCTTGAATTACTTGGTTGCGGTTAAGAAGTTCATCCAAAGTAGTTTTTTTAATTTTAAATACGTATTTCGTAAGAAATATGCAAATAAAAATTCAAAATTCAAATAAGCCGCGAAAACGATATAATCAGCAATATGGCGTTGCGCCTGGTAAATGACGTCACAAGCGGTTTTCGGTTCTCAGTGGTGTTTGTTTTTAATTATTATTTGCTGTTGTTATCTAATAAAATGGTTTACAAGTGGTGTACTGTACTGGGTTGTACAAATAAATCGATAAAAACCCCCGAAAAACAGTTTATAAGTTTGCCGGAAACAAGCGTATGACGTCATCGCGACATTAGCCAATCCGGATCGTTTCACAATGTGTGGCGCGAGAAACAAAAAGCCAAACATATTTTTGTGTTTTGGATATAATAATTGTTATTATTTTTTATTAAAACTCTTGTAAATGATATAAAGAACCCTCATTTTATGCAATTAAAGCAAAAAATCACAAATAATTGAATACTGTCAAATAGCCTATTAGGGAGATTTAGACTTCAGAAAGCATTTTAAGCTGCAGTAAGTAGTTAGATTTTTGACAGTTGTTACGGATGAAAGTGGTCGAAAATCTGACAACTGTTAATTGAATATTTCGCAGTTAAACTTATTAATAACCATAAGAAGTAATAATAACTAATTAATAAAAAAAATACTAAAAAGTAATGCCTAATTCCGGAATCCCGGGATTGAAAACAAATTAAGCAGTATTAATATTGGTACTGACCAAAGCCAGTAGTCAAAATCCCATAGACAGTTGCTTCATATTATAATAAAGGACCGAGACAAAAACAATTTTTTTTTTTTTTTTGAACTCAGCGCATCCAGATCTATATGATTATCTATAGTGGTGAGAGTTTTGAGTTTTGAGCAACTTCGGGCACATACATACAGACAGACATACAAACATACGCACTTTATAGGGATGGATACTAGTATACAGCTGATGCTGGATAGAATGAGAATCTACTCCAAAAGCCTATTTTGGAGTATTTATACTATAGCAGCGGATTTGGAGATAAATAAATAAAGGTAAGCAAGAATTGTACTAACACTCTTTATGGTCCCAAGGTAGTCGGCCATATAACCCAAAATGCCTTCAAAACTTTCATCTGTCTCTGGTTTCTTTTCGACTGTAGATATCTTATCTTTACCCTCGTCTTCTGTATCCATTTTATGATCATGGTTCATCATAAAAAAGGCTTCTGTGAGCCCTGGCTGCGTGCCTACACAAGTGGCCACGAATTCCAAAATGGCTACTTTCAGTTCTGTTGTTTCGTAGTCGTCTCTTAAGCGGTCGAGGAACATCACTCTGACTTGGTAGGCAGTCATGTCTAAAGATGCGAATAGAGACATTTGGAAACGCTGAAATGTAAATATTACATGTTGATGATATCTTCAAAAATATTAGCAAAGAAATCTTGTAAAATATGTTAATAGGTTGTCTAACAGAAATAATTATTTCTTGGCCCTATTAAATATGACTTAGATTACGCAACTTACATCAGCGAATTTCTTGAGTAATCGACAGCACAGTACTGGTAAACTCTTATTAAATGCATGATTAATATAACTGGTAACTCGAGGCACGACCTTTAAAGAGTCTTTCTGTTTATTCTGTGCGAAAATCAGATGTTCCAAAGGCGTCACTTCGGTGGCCTCCGTGACCATTGGCTTTAATCGTAAAGCGAAAATGACGATCGCTACACAGCGCTGTATCGTTGATATGTACTGAGAGCCGGTGCCCGATATCCAATTTGTTTCGTTTCTTATTACACTTTCTAGTTGATCATTTCCTAAAAGAACGAAAGGAAATTGTTTTAACTCTTAATGTTTTTTTAAGTTAAGCTAAATAAAGAATCATTAGTATTCAATGGTACATACCAACAGAAATAAACTTCAAAAGTTCCAATGCATTCTCAGTATGCAATAAACTGTAAACACAAGTTCGTTTAAGTAACAAGTTGCAGGGTTTATTGGTTTTTGAGTCTTGCAATACGAGCGTTAAGAAATGTGCGCAACGCTGTATCATGTCACGACGCTCGCGAGTGTTGCTGTATCGCCAGCCGTACACGTTCGGGAATACTTCCCGGAGTATTAGTATTAGGCCAGGGAGGATGACCTCAGTAGTAATGCGGTCGTCATATGAGGCTTTCTGAAAATTAATATTTATTTTGATGACACTTGGGCATTACTTATAAATAATTGTCAAAGATGTCATAATGAAATAAATTACCTAGATGTTCAGCACATCTTCAAAGGCAAAAATATAGGGTCAACATACCTCAAGAAAGGCGCACAGTAGATCTATGTATGCTCCCAAGAATTTGTAAGTGCCGCTCAGCTGTTCTATCGTCACCAAATAGGAACCTACGGCCGCTGAGTCAAAGGAGGCGCCGTTCGCGTATTCAATGTAAGACAGTTTTTGGTTCATGACGCGAGGTAGTAGGCCTGTGTTTATCAGCCTTAAAAGAAAAAAAGACAATATTTTTTAAGAAACTCAGCTAGGTGATATCTGAAACTAGTTGTGATGACCAATGGCTGAATATGCAAATAAAACCCATTAGGAGACCGCATACATTTTTTAAAATACAGGTCACACTAAAACACTATTATACATAGTAGCGTTTTAGCAACGGATTTTTTTTAAACATCCTTATCTTTAGTTTTTAGTTGCTCTTCCGTAAAAGAGGAACAATTTAGATCTAAAAATTTATACAAGAAATATATACCTCAAATGAATTTCTTTAGGAAACACAGGCACCAAGGCAGTACAAATTGCGAGACATTCCACCAGCAGAGCTAACGGCGGCGTATCGGCCCTCATGAACCTAACCAGCACATCGAACACTCCCTCACTGGGCGCAACCAAACTCTTTGGTATCTCCCGATCCTCCACCAATGCTGACAACACCCCCTTCACCACTTTAGTACCCTGGTAGATCCTTTCCAGCGTAGTATCAATATTATTCTGATGATGTTGCTTCCGATCTAATGCTTTCTCAATCTCACTGTTGAAAACTGTCCAGTAGGAATATGGGGTTCTAAAATGAATCATTGTAGCCTCTTTTCGTTCCATTATAGTGGCTTTGGATCCAACTTCGATGCGATATGATGGATCTCCGAGGGGGTAATACTCTCTGCCTATGATGGCGTCATCGGCTTGTAGTGACACTACAGGAACTGCGCTTGGATTGTAAATCTCTGTGTAGACTGGAAGGTTCCTGAGTTCAGATAGAAGCTGCATACAATAAAATTGTTATTAGTTTCGGGCACTTATGAACAGAAGGAAATACTTAACAAAGTAATGTAAACTGAGCTTTGGTATTAGTAATTGGACGCAAAATAATGTAAGACTAGACTATCGTATAGCAATGTCGCCAACGCCAACTATAGAACAATAAACAGATCCAACAATAAAAGCAAATTTTACATGTATACTTACATTCAATACACTGCATTTCCCACCCTCTGCTAGTCCACTTGCCAAGATAGATAGAGCACCAAAATTATATGGGAAGTATTCAAGCGCAGTGTTCCATAACGACACGACGCCACAGTTCTCATCTCTTTTGTGCAGCTTCCAGAACTGGCAGTTGATCTCGGGAGATGCAAGGAGATGAGAACAGAGCTGCATGATCCCAACTTGGTGGCTGAGGGTTCCGTCACCGTCGAACTTGTCACATAGGTCGTTTAGAAGTCGGAATACTCGCAGTCGCGCGATTAACGAGCATTTTGATTTGTCCTGTGCGGGAATAGATTAAGTGCTTTGATAGTGATATTTAGGAAGATATAAGTTGTTTCCAAAAATATTGTTACTTATTGAGATTTAATCAAGGATGGTGATTTATAATGCCCTATCACAGAGATTATAAAGGTCAATACTTAATATTTTTGATCATACTTACAGAAAAAATTGAGCTAGTGAGCATTTGTAGTAGGAATTCAAAAACATGCATCCTCAGTGCTGTGGCTCCAAAGTGTTGATATTGACTCTCAAATAACTTTACATGTTGATCACTCTGAAATAGATTATTTATCATCTACAATATGTACTAATAATAATTCCGAAGAGATATCTAAACATTCTAATCTTTAGAAATACAGCCTCCGTAGCGTAGCGGTGGCGAACTGTGGCCGCTGTGCATGGAGGCGCGGGTTCGATCCCAGCGCAGTGTGTATATTTGCACTGGTCTGGTCGTGCCTTGGAAAGCACACAACATCAACAACATCTAATGGCAGTCGTTATGGGTTGTTGGATCCCTCAAAAGTCCAACCATGTAACTGCAATGCTTTGATATCGCCTTCGGGTTGTGGAGGTCAGACGGCAGTCGCTTCACGGAAAATATCGAAGTTACTTGACTGGTAAAGCAGACCCCAGACTCCAAAGCTGAAAAAGCTTCGAATGCGACTGGGATTAACGCTGAGATGATGATGATTCTAATCTTTAGAAATGCAAATTTTTTAAACATCTGACTAACAGGTCTGTAACATTGTTTTCGCATTAGCATAATAGATTATTTTTTGTTAATGCGAAACTTCAAACATGTGTCCTATATTTTTAAGTAAAGAATCTATGTACAAAATTTCAAAAAGATATCATGAAAAACCACAAAGTTATGAGCTTGCTATTCTACTTGGTTGCCCCAACAAAAATACATCAAACCGGGCGAGCGCAGTGCATTGACCTCTGCCATCAACTGTGCGCGCGGCGCAAGTACTACGATCTATCGTAACCGCTCGTTAGCCACATGGTGTCAAAATGATTGAAATCAATTCAGTTGCTTATTCTGAACTAACTACATAAAGGTATTCAGGTTTCGCATAACCAAAAATAACATTGTATAAGGCATATCTTATGTTAGTGAAACTTTAAATACCTGTAGCGTGAGCATCATCCAAGTTATAAGCATGGCACTGTGCTCAGCAGTCATATGCAGTTTAGTGAGCTCACATTCAACCAACTCTTTTGTGCCATCTATCCATGTTGACAAGTTGTTGCTGAAATATGGTATACAGTAATGAAGTTATCCGTGAAAATAAAATGCACATATTGCTTATTGAAAAATACTATCAATTAAAGTATTCATAGCAAAAAATTAAGTTAATATTAATTATGTTTGAATGTTGTGTAGGCCACTTTTATTTCATCAAAAAGCATTCAAACAGAGGGTCTAGACTCTAGTATGAATTTATTTTATGTTAATGCAATAGAGATGTTTATAACTTTTAATGCTGTGATTGAGTCACTCCAAGGTTGCTGAAGGCTTGGACCGGTCCAATTAGAGCACCGAACCCCATAAATATTGCCATCTCGTTAACATAAAAAACCCTCACACTAGGCACACAGTACTCAGAGAAGTACCTATGTTTGTGTTGATAATATAAAACTTAAAAAAAGGCTACTTACATTTTCATTCCATCAGCAATAACAATAAAAATACACACTTCCATGTACATGATTCGCATGCATGGCTCTCTGTGCCTCTCTTCGAGCAGTTCACTGTACCCTTGGCTCTTGCCAAATCCATGTTTCCTAAACAACGTGAACAGACTGTTGAACTCAGACTCAGTGAATATCTCTTCTTCAGTAATATGCAGCAGAATCTGCAATATTGCCAATTGTTCCCTCAAGTTACAATCCGCCCACTCCTGTCTAATATTTTCATTTGAGAAGTCTTTCTGCATTCTCCTTGAAGGAGGTGCTGTGTTCAATAACTTATCAAACTGCGATATGAGGGAAGTTTTCAAGTTTGGAATTCCGATTTCTTTTATTATCTTCTTGAATTGCTCACTATATATATGATTGGGCTCATCCTTAAACTGTACTATGTATTGTAATAATTTGAGTACAAATAATCTCTCTGCATAGTAGAAGGTCCACACATTTGGCAGTAGGAACACAGGTCTGGTATCAACAAATGCAACATTTTTCAGGGCATTGGCAGGGGTACCATAGGATATATCACACAGGTAATTCTTCATAATTTCCCATATTTGGAAGCAATCCACATCCTATAAATAGAGAAAAGTTTATTAATGAATTCATAACAAACAAGAGAAGTGAACAATGATATTTACTGAATATGTACCAATTAATGTAAACTTTTTACGTACGATATAGTTTTGTAGTGTTTGTATCACACTTAATAGTTTAGTTTGATCGGCATGTTTACTTTGCAGTTGTGAAAAACTTTCAGCTTTGTGTGGCTTATAACTAGCAAGCCCTTGTTTCAGGCCTTCCACAACCTCTTTATTTCCAAGTACGGAAGCTAATTCTTCATTGGAAAAGCTCCCAGATGTTGTCCATCGCCATAATTGCTTCCAATAGCTGTAAAATAGAAGTTCATATTAAAATGACAAACTGATGTGGTAACATTACAGAATAATATATTTTAGTATACACACCTTATGCCATTTGTGGCCATGACTACAAATAATACTTTTAGAGAAATTACGATTATTCAATTTTATTTTCGTAAATAAGTCTAAGAAATTTATTTACAAAGCCATGGCATTTTAGGTTACAAGAATAAACCGTCACCCCACAGGCCGCAAGTCAAATTTGACAAAACACAAATGTCACATTTGACAAATCACAATTATCACAAATGTCAAGTTACTTTTTTTTAACTTAATAATGGCTATGACCGATTTCTGGAGCCAGTGATTAAAGTTAGGAAAACAAATTAAATAATATAATAAGATTGCGCGATTCGGGAATTTAGGATGAAAATAAATTAAAGTCTTAATTTGTTATTTGTTAATACGTATACACTGAATTAATAACTCATACATCTAAACTACATACCTAAACTTAATAAACAAGTATAGATTGTAAAATATAGGATGATCTCTGCGGCAGCCGTCAGATAAATCACGTCTACGAAGTTCTGAATTTCTTATGTGTATACACATATATTGCTCTAAATTAATAGCTACAAAACGTAGTGATTACTTGCTCTGGGATAGCTACTGGAAACCGCATAGACTTTCTATCTCAATGGGAAACCGACAGTATAACCTATTAGCTTCTGTATAATTTGGAAGAGAAAAGGCGTAAAGAATTGCTACAATAAAAAATAATAGAGATCATTCAAATAGGTAGTATTATGAAACATTTTGAATAATTTCTTTTTGGATGCGTATGTTTAAATACAGTAGTGAATCATTGCAATATGAATTTATAACAAAAATAATTCAGCTCCTTCCTAAATTAATGTTCTGTGTGATTTAGAATTTAGGTCCGTATTACAGAACGTCACTCAAGCATTGATCGCTGCTTAAGCATTACTTAAAACTAGTTTCAACCAATCAAATGGCTTGAAACGAGACTTAAGTAGAGCTTGAGTTTTGAGTGACGTTCTGTAATGTAATACGCACATTAGATTTATTTTGTTTATTTATGTGCAGACTGCAGGCATTGGGTGGGTGCAGGTAAATGACATTATTGACATTTGTTATTTTTGTTGACATGACAGTTATCGACCGACGTCACCACATGAGGGTCGGCAGCTTGACTTGAAATTATCAATTTTAATTTGGTAGGTTCATCGATATGAGACTTAATTTAGATAATAAGCAGTGCACGTGATGCTTATTCTATAGGCGAACGTATACATTAGGTCTCATTTATATATCTGGATTTTTGTTGGTTATAGCTTTACTTTCCCGGTGCTTCATTGACCAGCGACATGGCTCCAGCAGCTACTGCATTGCAACCTAAGCCCGATAATGACCCCATAGGCATCAGGGCGGTACTTCTTGGACCGCCAGGATCCGGGAAAGGCACTCAGGTAAGATAAGTTTGTGATCTTTGACCTCTAGTCCAATAGCATGTATTTAAATGAAGTCACCTAATACAAATAAGTAGGTAATTAACTAACGCTTTTTATCTTTGATCATTTTATGTTATATAATCGAAAGCTTACTATTTAAGTCTTATTCATGATTTTATGAACTTATTTACAGTTAAAAGAATAACAAAAGTTTCACTTGGTACTAATAATTATATTTATGTAACTGATTCGTTTTTGTATACAGGCTCCTCGCCTTAAGGAAAAATATTGTGTTTGCCACTTATCTACTGGAGATATGCTCCGGGAGGAAGTAGCATCAGGCTCAGAGTTGGGTCGTTCACTCAAGAAAACTATGGATGAAGGAAAACTGGTATCTGATGAGATGGTCGTAGACATGATCGACAAGAATCTGGATCAGCCTTCATGCAAGAATGGTTTTCTTCTTGATGGCTTCCCTAGAACTGTGCCGCAAGCTCAAAAGGTGAAGTTTGTTTTACTTTATTCTTATGTTTGTTTACCAACTTTTCATCTTACCACATTTGTTTCATATTCCTTGATATTAAATTTGAATGTATTAAACATATTAGAGGAATAGTTGTTATGTAAGTAGATTTGACTTTGGCAGAAAAGTACAAGTACCTGTTATTCTATTGTGTGAAAATTGCAAAACAAAAACTGGTATTCATACAATATGGTCATTTACAAAAATATTGCAGTATAAATTCGTCTGCTTAGAAGTAAATTAGTTAAATGATTGCATTGACACATAAAGATTTCTTAATCCCAAGATAAGAGTTGTCTTATCATGAATTAAATGTAAGTTTATGCTAGTGATAAATATCTAATTAGCCACATAATTAAAATAACATTTTACTTTGATTACAGTTGGATGTACTGTTAGAAAAACGTAAAACTGCTCTGGATGCTGTCATAGAGTTTGACATTCAGGATAGCTTGCTGGTACGCAGAATCACAGGCAGGCTCATTCATCCGCCCAGTGGTCGCAGCTACCATGAAGAGTTCCATCCACCTAAGAAGCCGATGGTAGATGATATCACTGGGGAAGCCTTGATAAGAAGGTCTGATGACAATGTAGATGCTTTGAAAAAGCGACTTGCAACATATCATGCACAGACTGTACCCCTTGTGGATTATTACATGAGGAAAGGTCTCCACTGGAGGATAGATGCTGCTAAATCTTCTGAGCAAGTGTTTAGCAAGATTGATAACATCTTCAAAACTAGGATCTTTCAAAGACAAAGGTCGGCCCAGTAACTTAGTATGTAAGAGAATATGTTTTGTACAAATCTTATTTCCATATTGCAGTGTTAACTGGCATTTGTTTGGTTTTGTGAATCTATACTATTTTATAGACTGTTTTTCTTGAACAAATACAGCGGACTTGAATCATGGACTTACTTGTTTGATTAATTATAGCCAACTAGGGGGTCAGATGACTTGACAGCCAAAATCGCAGGGAAGTGCTGGATGCAGCCCCTGTCCAACGGTTCTTTTTGGTAATACTTGGGGGAGACCTATGTCCAGCAGTGGACTTCATGTGGCTGAGATGATGATGATGAACATGTTATTAAATACTTAAACTTGCTGTGACTATTGCTTACTACATGATACTTTGCTTACTGTTGTTATACTAATATACCAGCAATGTGCTTCATGAATACAGCCGTTTTACATACAAGAAGTAAAGGAATCAACAACGGTTTTGTTTTTTAAAACTTTATTGTTCAAACATTAACTTTGTTGTTCAGAAAAGTATTTAACACAACACGTTAAGCTCAAAGATAGGTTTATACACATTAATTTATATCAGGTTACATATTATATCTACATAATATTTATATGTCCTATCTGCAGGATACTGAATCTCAAGTTGTTGTTAAGTTTCTTATGTTGAGATTCTCAACATAACAAACTTCGGAATGCCATACTGAAAATATCTTCCATTGCATTCTGTAGTTACCGCTTAATGTTCATGGAAAATAGGCTGAGGCTGATTTTGTGTCAACAACTTCAATAGTTTGTATACACCACCCTTTTTACGGTTTACATAATAATATAATTATTTGCAATACCATTCTAAATTCAACTAAGTTCTGTTTGCTGAGCAGCGCTCCTGATTTATTGTACTTACAATAGGTACTTATTGCGGGCGACTAAATGTGAACTATGTAGGTTATGGGATTATTTTTGCCTTAGGTACTAATTTTAAATTAATGTGCTATAGATATTAGTTTTATTTTATAATATTCAAAAGTTATAAACCTGTTGTTATGAAGTGTGCTTCAATTATAAAATCTAACAGATCATAAATGATAATGGCCCAGATTCTCTTGTTCACAAACTAAATTTTAGTACATCTTTTTATTTCTATTTCATTAAGAAAAGGACAGAAGATAAAATATTAGGTTAGTCCTGTCAAATTAAGATACTGCATAGATAGTTTAGATGTGATTAAAAACATCGTTACTAAAAATACGTCAATAACGTCAGGATTAAATTTTTAAATGAAATACTTATAAACGAAAAGATGCAATGAACTTAAATGTACCTACCTAGTTTAGTTGGTGAACAGGGGAATCTGGCCACTGACCAGAAACAACATTCGCGTAGATGACGGAATCTAGCACTGCATTCAGCAGCGCGTATTGTTAGTAGGTGCAGCCCATATCATGCCGTGAGCGGAACTCTACAGCTGCTGTACCTACTCTAGCGCAAACCACAAGCTTTTTCATAACATTGTATAGGTACTTAGCTTTATCAATGGTCATACTTATGTCAATAAAAGCGATAAAATACACCAATTGACTATGCTTATCAACAGAAAATTGTTATAGGTACACCGTTTTCAGTTACACTGTGAGCAAAAAAACCTAATATATATTTTATATGTATGCCTAGGTGGTTTGGTGGAGCAAAGATGCTAGAAGTAGGTAGGTACGGACAGCATCAGTTTTCCTTATGCCCTTTTTGTTACAAAACGTTAAGTTGCGAGAAGTCACAACCCCCCCCCCCCCCAACGTAACATCACATCTGCTCAAAAGAGAAATGCTTTCTTTTGTCATCATCATCATCATCCCAGCGTTAATCCCAGTCGCATCCGAAGCCTGTTCAGCTTTGGAGTCTGGGGTCCGCTTTTACCAGTCCAACTGCTGATATGGCTAAACTTCGACATTTTCCGTGAAGCGACTGCCGTCTGACCTCCACCACCCGAAGGCGACATCGAAGTATTGCAGCTAGACCAATTGTTGGACTTTTGAGGGCTCCAACAACCCGTAACGACTGCCACTAGATGTTCGTATGGCAACCGGGACCAACGGCTTAATGTGCTTTCCGAGGCACAACCAGACCAGTGCAAATATTCATATTCATGCATATAAATACTTGCACTGTGCGGGGATCGAACCCGCGCCACCTTGCGCAGCGGCCGCGTCCGCTACCGCTACGCCACGGAGGCTGTCAGAAATGCTTTCTTTTGTCATCGCCATAAAAAAAAAATCTATTATGGCCTCTACATCATATCAAATTGATCTTATTTATTTTAAAACTCACGTAACCTTCGGTTCAGCGTCAACTAGAGGGTCATTCCCTAGTCAACAACGCGTCATCAAGAGTATAGGGTATCATGTAAATGTAGGTACACAAGATTTAGTTTGTTCACAGCTGCTGGTGTTGAGCCCTTAAGGTGTGTGATGACATTTATAGGGTATTTCTTAAAGTACCTACCATCTAGTTTAATTACAAATAGGAGTGAATTACCCACAATTCTCTATTCCGTGGAATTACCTATAGGTAAAAATTTATCAAATTCATCACTGGGTGATTTCACAGCCGTATATAATATTTGCACTATATGGAATAGTAATTTTAAGATCGGTTGAGACGTTAGAAACTAGGTAGAAGGTAGGTAAGTTACAAAGTTCATAATTTCGGTACATACATAGGTAGATACTTAACTCTATAAGCTGGATAACAATGCGTAGTTTACTACTTAGAAAACTGTTTTATACAATATGTAAAGAAAACCCTGTCTGACCCGTGAAGGTATTGTTAGGTATCGATAACTGATTCTATTAATGCCCACAAAGACAGGCAAAACTTAAAAAAAAATCCCCCTAAAAAAATAAATATTATTTCGCAAAAAGTGGTAACTTAATACATGTGCGGTAAGCAACCCTTTCCGCGGGCGGCGGGGGCAGGGCACGCGGCACCTGGGACGTGGTGGCGTCGCTATTCGCTTATAAAAATACCGGTGTTGTCACTTTTTTTAAAATTACCATATTTCGGGGAAATTGGTATTAATTCCCGGGAAAAAAGGATTATTTCAAAATTCATTAGTATTGTTAATATGATGATTATGTAAAATTTCATATTATATTTGGTCAAATGTTTACCTAACCTTTATTATCCTTGTGGGTCGGACAGGGTTTTCTTTACATATTGTATAGGTACGACGGGAGGTGAGACATTCATTCATTCATTCTACTATTTACAATATTGTTTTAAAACATGTATGTATGACAATGGCGCCGATTTTGTTGTTTACACAGTAAACTAATTTTAAGTTATGTGCATCTTTTTCTTTCCATTTCGTTGAGAAAAGGATAGAAGATAACAATTTAATTTAATCCTGTCACATTAAGATACTCCATAGACAATTTAGACGCGATTATAAACATGGCGACTAAAAATACGCCTGTTTACGGCAGGAGCGCACTAATTTGACAGGTCTAAACTGACATTTTATCTTCTGTCCTTTTCTTATAGAAATGGAAAGAAAAAGACGCACTTAACTTAAAATTAGTTTAGTTTGAGAACAACAGAATCGGCGCCAATATAACATTCACTCTCAAGAGTTTCAGACGAAAATCCAATGAGGTGTTCAACCTGTTACTTTCTTTTTTTGTGTGGATGGGAAATCATCAAATGATTTATCCCGCTCTGGGCGAAGCGGATGGGCGTGTCAGACTTTTACTGAATAAAACCCACCAGTGTTCCTTCACTTGCCTGTGTGCCAGGGCCACGGTTTCTCTTTTGACCAACCCGCAACCCTTGGGAAATCATCAAATGAGTTCTCCCGCTCTGGGAGGAGAGAAAGGGCGTGTCAGACTTTTACTGACTAAACCCACCCGTGTTTCTTCACTTGCCTGTGCGACGGCCAGGGCTACGATTTCTTTTTTAACCAACTTGGAACGTGGATCCCGTTACGATGTGCTGACGCTGACATCTCTCTAAGGCGC
This sequence comes from Sesamia nonagrioides, assembly GCA_017933935.1. Classification (NCBI taxonomy): domain Eukaryota; kingdom Metazoa; phylum Arthropoda; class Insecta; order Lepidoptera; family Noctuidae; genus Sesamia; species Sesamia nonagrioides. The sequence goes on along the minus strand of JADWQK010000275.1, from coordinate 925,005 downwards.
GCGTGAAACACAACGCGCTGTCGACGCGGGCCTGGTCCTTACCGGACGGCGAGCTGGCTGTGCACGTCACCCGCAAGTCCGCGCCTACGGTGGCCGGGAGTTCGATGTTGTCTCCCGACCAGGGCGTCTCTTGCGGCTGCTAGAAGCGTGAGGGCGCTGAGATTCCCGCTCCCTCACGCGTCTCCTCCTTTGCCGGCATCACTGTTTCGCAGGAGGAGGTCCTCCACCCAAGCTGGGTAGACCTCCACTGTTTCAGTCCCCCTGTTCATACCTCCACACCTCAAGCAGATGTTGAGGTTTGCCATTATTGAGTGCAGATGAAGGTCTCCTCGTTCTTAGCATACCACTCTATCCGTAATAATAGAAGTAAACTGCAGTGGCCATTGTAAACCCAGCATGGATTACATTTATCGACTTTTCTATACGTGTCTAGGTCTACGATAAGTAATTAGGTACTAGTTCCGTAATAATGTAAACAGCGCTAAAGCCGATAAAAGGTTATCAATAATAGATACATTTAATACATAGAAATGATAGTATGCAAGCTCAAAGGAATTAAATGAAACAAAATATATGGACCGATTCAGTGTAATTGTGATCATTCTCAATAAGTATAAACGCAATTTTATACAAAAGAACAATTATTATAATAGTAGGTACAATTTATATGTAGATTTGACTTTACATTACAACAATGAGATGTTACTGAGGCGAAACAAAAGTAAAATAAAAGTGATATAATCAAAAATATAAAAGCAAATGAAACTTCATGATACGCTAAATTGATAGTACCTAGTTAGATCGTAAAAAAACATTCACGCCGACTAGCAAAACACATTAACATTTAAGTATAATCCTCGAAGCATTACACCAATTATATTAAAATTTTCCATCATTTAGATATTTAATTTAACTATAATAACGTAAAATTTGCATCAAATGACGTATTTTTTGAGATATGATAATAACAAATGATATGAAAACGATCGATCATAGAAAGACTTACCTAGCTTACCACTGATGAAAGAAAGTAAATTATTCGTAGGTCCCTTATGGAGGATCAAACAGTACTATACAGCTTGTCATGGGGAATCGAGACGTAAACAGGTATGAACACCGAAAGCTCAACTAGCGTCAAATAAATAACTATAGTTAAAAAATAAACGTAGGTTATATACAGAAATGATACGATACCAGTCACAGCTACCTAACAACGTCCTACGCCACTATATATAGCTTTGGATAATCGTAACGACAACACGTTTGGGCTAAAACTAATTTACAATAAAGCTTTTTAGAACAACATTTACATACATTGAAAAATATTAACAAGTGAGGTTCCGGGGCGTTCGCTACTGGTGCTGGGAAACAACCTTAATTTCTACACCTTTACCAATATTTTAACCGAGATTATGAAGAAGACTATCTGAGGCACTTGGTCTAAAAATTACCAGATTTAGTGACGGTCAGGTCTTCTACACATACTTCGAGCTAATTGGGTGATTGACCGGGGTCTTGAGATGAGAAGAAAAACGAGCACTAGATTGATTTCTGCCGAACTGTGTAGTCCTTTTGGTAAAATACGCCGAGTAGTCTACTACCGGTAGTGTCGTGTGACGGTGCGACTGTGCTTCGGCGTGACCGGGAGAGGTCGTGGCGGCTCAGTGTTCGTGCAGACGGTCGTGCGAGCGGGACGACGAGCGCGACGTCTTGCGCTGGTCCAGGTACGCCGCGGGCGCCCAGCCCTCGCCCTGACCCGCTGGGGAAACAAACATTTTGATAAATATTTCATTATGCAAAGTTGGTATAAGCAATGATTTAGGTCCCGCTGGCACAATGCATGTGGCACTAAACGTGTTTAAAATGTGACTAAGTACAGTCTAAGGTGTAAAGGCTGTATAATTAGCAATAAACTTCAAAAATATGTTATTTCTATCAATCGTTGGTACTTGACAGACTGAATGGTGTTTTAAAAACGTTTAGCGTCAGTTACATTTGATGATTGGCAGGAGGGCTTTAAATTGTTCAGTTTAAGAGACTCCCAGAATCATAACGCTTTTGTGCTTTTCCCATAGTCTCATCCTCATCATCAGTCCCATCTAGACAAAAGTCCTAAAGGACAAAGTTAGCGGGAGACCGCCAACCCCGTATATCATAAGGTCAGTCAGAGTCGGTCAGTCTCGGTAAAAAGCATTCCCAATTTTGCAATATGTTGGTCAATATCGTAACTTTCACTTTTGAGAATTAAATTGGAATGTAAGTGTTATAAATCGTTGCCGTGAACTAAAAACTTCTTTTAGTTTTTATTTGCCGTGTAGAAAAATTCTCGTAAAAATATTTAGAACGAACATGTAGAGCTCTACGCCTGCTACACCTTCTATTGATGATAATTAAGAGCATTGCAGAACATCAATATCGGCCATTTCTAGAAACTTCATTTTCTTCTAAAAATAAAGTTTATAGCAATCCCGATGTTTTCACTGCAGGGTGAAGATTATGGTGTAAGATTTTGTAGGTGCAGGTGTATGCATACCACACCACGTAGCTACGTACCCGCAAGCCGCACGTACCACCAGCCGGCACAGCCCACCTTGAGCAGCTCGGCGTGTTGCCCCTCCCGCAGCGACACCTCGCTGGGCCCCACCGCCGTGTAGTCCGACAGCGCCACCAGCGCACACCCCACCGCCTGACACATGACACTCCTGTTACTACACTAGTGCACACAACTCCACTCTCTAGCTTGCTATGTATTACTGAGATGTTTCACTGTAACCAAGGATCCTTTCAATTTCAATGGTTGTTGCAACTTTTAGCAGCGAAACTAGTTTGCGGTGATGTAACTGTTTAATGTAGGTGAATGGCATGAGCGCATAAAGGAGAACGGGTTACAATTTAAGTGACTCGACCGCGCCCTGTTGACCCATAATGATATTTAAAGCTCTTTTCCTGTGTTTAGACGAATTGTTATTGTACTAGAGTTATCAAAACATTCTGTATTTGGTCCCCACTGATAGTGGTGCTGGTTAGGAACAAATCCTGCAAAGGAATGCTATTGGTAAATAAAAGTAGTCACCCATATTTTTTACCTTTTTTATAGGAACCAGTCTCCTGTTATATCCCATTATAGTCATGACAAGAACTATAAAGTGCTATGACATGTCGTCATTATAAAGGGCGGAGTATTGGGCCCACCATTTTTTATCCCTACATTAGCTTTATGGATTATTGAAAGACTATGGAATGATGATAATATTCCGTTTTCCGTCTTGTTGCAACAACCGCTGAAATGAAAGCACCCTTCAAGATTTCATGGACTCACTTCAAGAGTTTATGTACTTCTTCTAAATGTTTTAATGTTGTCTCGACTTTTGGTTTTAATGTGTGTAGGTTTAGAAAAAAGTGTGTTGTGTACTGTCGTGATTCTAGCGTTAAGACTGTAGCAACCATAATGTAGTTAACAAATACACCATTCATCCTGTACATCGATCAACATGCATTCTTTCACTGGTCAAACAAAAAGGGTAGAGCCACATTAAGGTCAAATATCACACAGAAATTTTCCATAACGGCTATAATGCGAACATTTCAATATTTAACACGCTCATTCAGACTACCCTCAATTTAGTAATTTTTGATTGTTGTAGTTAGATATTTTTATGGTATGGTGTTCATAAATGAGCTAGGTATTTGACAGTAATTTGACTCTTACCCAGAACACAAACATGCATTTAAATTATTCTGTAAAGTAATAAGTACTTAGTGAGTACAAAAAGTTTCCTTTTTGTATTTCCATCTAGGTACTAAGGTAGTAAGTTTTGTGTTTGACCAGACCATGCATGTTAGTAAAGCGATTAGTAGAACATCAGATAACACTCATAGTTAATATATTAATCAAATAATTGTGAGATAAAAGGTTATTTTAGTTATAACCGACAGAGATGACAGTCATACAAAAATATTCTTGGAAGATAGATAGCAGACATTGATATAAAAGTTTGGTGGATATTACATAATAATATATAAATATAGACAGTTTCCAAGTAAATTATAGTCACACTAAACACTTCAATAATATATAAGTAGTTATAAATATTCATAGAAATACGTCCAAAGTCCAGTTGATTCGGTTGCTAAGTAAGAATCTAATAACAGACTCTCATATTATGAGCTTATATGTAGAATTTTAAGCCTGTAAGAATACATTAATGTAGGTATTTTAACATAAACAAATAACAAAATTCGATCATATAAATATGTCAGTATACAATATGTAAAGAAAACCCTGTCCGATCCGTAAGGTATTGTTAGGTATCGATAACTGATTCTACTAATGCTCACAAAGACAGGCTAAACTTAAAAAAAAATCCCCCTAAAAAATAAATATTATTTCGCAAAAAGAGGTAACTTAATACATGTGCTGTAAGCAACCCTTTCCGCGGGCGGCGGGGGGCTGGGCACGCGGCACCTGTGACGTGGTCGCGTCGCTATTCGCTTATAATAATACCGGTGTTGTCACTTTTTTAAAAATTACCAAATTTCGGGGAAATTGGAATTAATTCCCGGGAAAAAATGATTATTTCAAAATTCATTAGTATTGTTACTATGATTATTATGTAAAATTTTATAATATATTTGGTCAAGTGTTTACCTAACCTTTACTATCCTTACGGGTCGGACAGGGTTTTCTTAACATATTGTATAATATAGGACATGTGTCTCTTAGTTTTTTTCGTATCTATTACAAATTCGCCCATCTCTAATTTAAAATAAGTTGGTAAGCTCATAATACGTAAGAAATAAGTTTTCAGATAAAATAAATACATAGTAAGTAGTAGTATCAGAAAACGTGTCACACTGAAGTAAACAAAACATTACAGTAAAGCTATTGATTGCACGTCCAAAGCGGTGGTCAGTGAATGATGCAAGCTGTGATGCCGTGCTCAGCTGTGTCCAATCACGCTACTTATATCTCTTCTTAAACTCCTTGGTCATTAGGTACTTAGACTGACATCAATTTAGAATAATAACTAAAAATATGCGAAGATCCTCTTTAATACGGGACATGGCTGCATTAATTTATTCATTGGTTCTAAAAATCTAAATAGGTAGTGCACACAAGATTGCGCGGTTTGAATCGAGCGAGATATGTATTCACATATATTTACGCAACATATAATAAGAAAAGTATATGTATGTATTACATAATATATATAGTGTTTCCGGTAAATAATTCATGATATTGTAATACAAAGATAAATATAATAATATTTATCGACACTGATGTAAACATTTAGGTAATCGAAGCAAGCGCATAATTTAACATAAAAACCAATAAGCACACTGACAATGAGTGACATAACAAACAAAACATGACTTACACGATAGTTAATGTTCAGCGAAACAACCGAAATATCCACGTTCTCTTTGGTTAGATTGTTTAAGCTTTGGATATAAACTCAGTCTTTTCATTATGTACAAAGCCTCTACTGGCTGTATGCTCGAAACATTTATATTATTCAGTACTGTGACACGTAAAACGTGGATGTGGCTTGTGCGGAGCCGGCCACTGAAAAGAACTGAACCATTCTGTGGATGGTTCCGTTGAGGCCGACTGCGACGGCCTCCGTCACCTGTAGAACAATACAACTTGAGCATGGCTTCGTTACACGGCGCCTGGATAGTAGCACACCTGTTGGTACTTGTGAGGTGCCTCGTGGACCGTGCAGTTACTAAATTCATAAGTTTTCAGTGCTAGTGTCGCTAAATCATTTAAAAGGAACTAAAAGCGATGATGGTTAACTTAACTTTTATGCTGTGAGGGCGTGAAACCTATTGGACTAGGGCAGGACGTTGTTTTCAATCGTATATTGAGAATTTGTAGTATTTACATAATTTACACGACTAGATCTAAGTAAGCACATACTGCAAATTCTCTGACGATGCGCATGTTCTACCACCGTTTCACCAATATTTGAATCCCGTATCCAAAATTTAGACAGTAATGTTACCGGGAAGCGTCATGTGCGTGGGGTTGCCGGCGTTATCATGCGCTACCCGTGACTATTCAGCCCGCATTCCTTTAAAAATACACTTTACACTTACATAAAGAGTGGGTTTCACTTCACTCAACACTGCAAACCCAAAATTAGTTGGCATTAATTTAAGAGACCCACGTTTTAGTAAAGCTACCCCTACAGTAAGCACTACAGCCCTATGTTAGTACTAGTTACTGGAGAGGACAATACTGACATTTACTGTGAACATAAATTATTATTTATTGACAGGTAGGTAAATTTTCATTCTTTTAATCCCATATACCAACATAAACTCCCTAAACAGGTCACATTTAACAAAACAAAACAAATTAATTCCTGGTACATTTAAATCAGATCAACATTTAAATATATTATCAATTTCATTATTCGGAAATATTGATTGACCAAGTAATTATTCAGTATTTATTAAATAACTCTTATACTTCAAAATGGTCATAGGCCGTCCGCGACTGATGGCTTGAGTACCCTTGCGGGCGTCCCCTTAGCGCATTGGACGGTTATAACGTTAGCTAATTCTTTTTTTTAATTAAGGCGAATTTCAACCAAGGAAACTGAACACAATGAAAAAGTCTATACGGCGTTCAAGAGCTCTCAGTGACACCACTGTTGTGGAATATTGCGAGTGTGAGCTCTCGAGCTCGGCCTTAGTCAATCAAGCTCCGTGTTCTTGTAGGCGCGGTCCCTGACGTCGGGTGTGGTACGTACCGGCGGGTGGTCGGTGTCGTCGTCCTCGTCGTCGGAGGGGTCGGTGGACCAGCACGGCTCGTCGTGCGCATCACACGAGGCGGCGCGAGGCGCGTGCGTGGTGCCGGCTGGCTTCAGGGGTAGCGCGGCGGGGGGCGCGAGGTCCCATGAGCTGGTTTGGATTAGTGTTCTGTGGGAAAATGTTTTCTAAGTTTTGCTGTACTTTCTTTGTCATTGAACTGAGGGTCAATGGCTAATCCTCGTATCTAATACGTTCAAAATCTAGTCGAAATGTCATCACAGCGACAACCCACGTCAAAAATGTAAGGAAATGTAAAAAAATCTGACAAAATAGGTACCTACCTACCTAAGTCAAATTTAGACCAAGGTCAGACTGTGAATGAGATTAAAATTTGCAAAATCGCCCCTCAGCATTGAAGCTAAGATATATTGAGACAAGCTTCAAGTGGTTACCTGTGCTGCGCGCTCGCCCTTGAGCTCGTTGAGCTGGTTGAGCAGCACGCGCTTGACGCGCTCGACCCAGGCGCGCTTCAAGTATGTGGTTACCTGTGTTGCGCGCTGTACTGTCGCACGCGCTTGACGCGCTCGTCCCAGGCGCGCTTCAAGTATGTGGTTACCTGTGTTGCGCGCTGTACTGTCGCACGCGCTCGCCCTTGAGCTCGTTGAGCTGGTCGAGCAGCACGCGCTTGACGCGCTCGACCAAGGCACGCTTCAAGTATGTGGTTACCTGTGTTGCGCGCTGTACTGTCGCACGCGCTTGACGCGCTCGTCCCAGGCGCGCTTCAAGTGTGTGGTTACCTGAGCAGCGCTGTACTGTCGCACGCGCTCGCCCTTGAGCTCGTTGAGCTGGTCGAGCAGCACGCGCTTGACCCGCTCGACCCATGTGCGCTTCAAGTAGGTGGTTACCTGTGTTGCGCGCTCTACTGTCGCACGTGCTCGCCCTTGAGCTCGTTGAGCTGGTCGAGCAGAACGCGCTTGACGCGCTCGACCCAGGCGCGCTTCAAGTGTGTGTTTACCTGTGCTGCGCGCTGTACTGTCGCACTCGCTCGCCCTTGAGCTCGTTGAGTTGGTCGAGCAGCACGCGCTTGACGCGCTCGACCCAGGCGCGCTTCACGTCGGCGCTGGCCGCCGTCAGCGTGTGTACCTCGAGGCGGCCCTGGCGCCACACCTCAAACTTGCGCGGGTCGCCTTTCACAGACTCCGTCAGCCCGATTTGGGACATCTGTGCGGAGAAAACAACGTATTGTAAATTTATTCATGGCTTTGCCAATGAAACCCCTCAGAATCCTCTGAATCCTTCAGTTCTTTACGGCCGGTAAGAGTCCGCTCTTACCGGCTAGAACCACCGTGGTGATCCACCTTTCCCTATGCATGGGAGTGCGGGATCCGCCATAAGCATTCACGGCTCCGTGCATGGGCGTACCCAGCTTCTGGCCTACGGCTGAGCAAGTTAGGCCTGGGGGGGGGGGTGTTACCCCGGGGAGGGGGGGGGCATTTTTGGCATGGGGGGGGATGCAAGTCAAATTTTTAGAGTGAGTAATCTATGTGCGTTACAGTCGGACACGGTTTTTGGCAATTACACCGTACATTTTGTCAGTGTTTACCGAGTGGTTTATTTAAAAGTTAGAGATAAGTCCTCATTTATACTTAGTTTAGTAACCAGGGCAGCCTCCCATTATTATCTGACTGGTCTGACGAGTTGGGGGTGAACGAAGGGGAGCTAGACCGAGCTGTAAAGCGCTTGGGGACTCGCAATACCGCGTCAGGATGGAGTCCCAGGCCGGGCGTGGGTCGTCGCTCTGGCTGCTCTGGGTGACCGCCTGAGACGACTACTTAATGGCTGTCTTCGTGCAGGCGTGTTCCACTCCGGTTGGAAGGAAGCTGGATTGGTTTTGTTGAAGAAGGAAGGCAGGGCCGCAGAGTCTTCCTCTGGATACCGTCCTATATGCTTGCTCGACGAGTCTTCCAAGCTTTTTGAGAGAGAATCACTCTCTCAAAAAGCTGAGAGGCTCGTCGAGCACTTGTCGCGAGTAGGTCCCAACCTTTCTGATAGCCAGTATGGCTTCCGCCAGCAGCGTTCTACCGTAGATGCGATTCTTCGCGTCCGTGCGTTGTCGGACCAGGCGATGTCCCGGGGTGGGTTGATGTTGGCAATAAGTTTGGATATCGTCAAGGCCTTCAATCCTTTACCCTGGGGTGCAATTAGAGAGGCAGTGGTACATCATGAAGCGTCTCCCTACCTGCAAGGGATAATTGGGGCATACCTGCGCGACCGGTACATCCGCTATATGGGCCGGGATGGTAGCATTCAACGGAGGGAGATTACATGTGGGGTTCCGCAGGGGTGTGTTCTCGGTCCTATCCTGTGGAATCTGGCATACGATGCGGTCCTGCGTGTCGATCTCCCCGTCGGTGTTAATATCGTTTGCTACGCAGATGATACTCTGGTATTGGCCGGCGGGAACACCTTCGAGGAGCCCATCCAGCTTTCCGAACTCAGGGTGGCTAAAGTAGAAGGTGTCAATCCGCGAGCGGGGCCTGGAGATAGCGCCTCAGAAAACCGAGGCGTTATGGTTTCATAAACTTTTTTTTTTTCAGTAATTATAAACTAGTGCTTGACAGCAATGGTAAGCATCACTGCTTACCATCAGGCGGGATTCCGTTCAATCGTTGATGGTAAAGCGCACTAGTTTATTAAGCCTATTCACTTAAAAAACTTAGGAATAGGAAGGATGATGGCAGTTGACATCATGCCGGAACACGACGAATCGCTTGGCGGCAAGACTTTGTCTGGTGGGTGGTAACTTCTACCGGCAGCAGATGTTATGGCCTACCACCGATTAAGGAACTACCCGAACTAACCGAGTAACCAACTGCCGAGGAGCAGAGAGCCACCCAGCTCGTTCGTCCATGTCTGAGACGTGCAAGTCCAGGTGGGGCAATACATAAAGTATCTTGGCCTTACCCTGGATGGTCGGTGGGGCTTCGAAGCTGCCCAATCCTGGAGGACCTCGGGAGGAACTTCGCCGTCTCTACGCGGGTGTCGTGCGATCGATGGTTCTTTACGGAGCGCCTGTTTGGTCAAGCAGACTGTCAGCCCTTTACGCTGCAGGACTAAATTCAACAGACTGCAGCGGAAAATGGCCATTCGTAGCGCACGAGGATACCGAACGATATCATTTGAGGCGGCAACTCTTCTGGCACACTTTCCGCCGCTGGACATGTTGGCGGATATGGACGCGAAGGTCTACAACCAAATCTGTAACATCCGCAAAAGCGGGAATAGTATGCCAGGAACTACAGAATTGGGCGAGAGAACACGGCAAATTGCTACCATTGCGGAGGCAGCCTGGATTCTGCACAACACACGCTCGAGGAGTGCCCTGCATGGGACTCCGAGCGGCGGGTCCTGGTTGCTAGGATCGGGAAAGACCTGTGTCTGCCGGCAGTAGTAAGGGCTATGCTGGCAGAGACAGAGAATTGGACAAAAGTAGCTTCCTTCTGTGAGACCGTGATGGCCAAGAAGGAAGCCGCCGAACGGGATCGAGAGAGAGCTGATCCTGCTCGAAGAAGGAGGCGTCGGGGAGGCAACCGCCTTGGCGCTTAATACGCCGAAACCCGCCTACTTATTGAGGTAGGTGGACCTTTGGGGTCACGGGCACACAGAGCGGGGACTCTGCCTGCCCACTAAGTAACCCCAGGGAAGACGGTGGCATAGTGGTCACGTGCTGCCGTGCATAGGACGTTTAGGAGAGGCCCTCTTAGAGGCTTTCTCCCCTTTCTCCCCTGGGATGTGCCTTACAGGCGTTGCGCAGGCAGGATTCCGGAATTGGTCTTTTAAGAGGAACCGAGACCACCCCTAGGCGCAGATGATGATCACCAGGGTGGTTTTAGTGAGGTAAAAATCCCATACTACCCGACCTCTTTCCTCGGGGGTCGGGTGCCTTTTGAAGGTTTCTACCCAAAAAAAAAAAAGTTATCAGGGCAGTTCATACATGTTCTGCGAGATTTCCAGTTGCAGTATCTTCCAGTAGCGAGGGGGGAGGGTAGCTGCTCCCCTCCTCCCGCCCCCCTCGTTACGCCCATGGCTCCGTGTTGCCTTCAATGAATACTAAACCTGAGCAGATTAGTCTACTGCAATCTCACCTGTAAGTCATGTTTGAAGTGATAGGTGGCCTTATTGTGACTGTTTTTGGTAGCAGGCTTGCAAAACAGCATCGCCTTCTCGTAGAGGAAGATGTGTCGCCGCCGCGGACGTATCCTGAGTCGTATGTCACGTTTGTTCTCCGATACCACAAGGAAAGACCCCTGCATCAGCAGCTCACCTTGTTGACTTAGGTCCACCTAGGAATAAAGATATTACGATGGTAACAAATATTTTTTTGGTGATATCTACTTCGTCAGGAATATCTCTACCTAACCATTTTGAATTATTGATGGTTAAACTCAAAATGGTCAGAATAAACTGATGAGTAAAAACAAATAGCAGTGCGGAGTACTGAGCCCAATAGTGAAATTAGGTAGAGCCTATTTAAAAAGAAAGGAAATATGTTTATTTGCGGTGCTTTAATATAAATATGACTAAAAACAAAAACCACAATCAGTCTCATTGTACGGACAGGCACTATCAGCCAGATAAACCCACAAAGGGATTAAAATATATATAAAATTTACTACAATAATTCACTAAAACTTGGTGTTGGTAATGAAACAGGACGTACTCCGAGGAGGAGTGTCCTGGGCGCAGTCGGCTTCCTCTTCGCTGCATACGGCCAGCTCACATGCAGTATATGTTCTACTCGTAGCTCGCTGCTGGTCACGTCAGGTTGATGCAATTGCAGATCACAGTGGTAATCGGGGTTACCACTGTAATCTGTAATTGTACCACTTTGTAGATATAGGCAGATAGATATCTATCTGTCTCCTCTTATGCGTAATGGTACTTTCAACTTCACCTAGTTGAGGTCGAAGAATGCAAGTGAAACTTCAAGTTGCAATTAATATTATAATTGCCACACATTTTATACGTGTGTTTAGTTTAAACTTAGGTAAACTATTTAGCACATATAACAACACAAAATATGTTAATGACTTTATACCGGTAGTATGCAGGTGTAGTCTACCAACGTCACATGCAAACAAACGTCATACAAAACCTAAATCTCGCGAGCAGAGGTTATTATGTGACTAACATATATACAACTTCTCAACATCATTATTAATTGATGGGCAAGTTTTTTTTTTTATTATTATTTATAAACTAGTAGTTGACTGCAATCCCGCCTGATGGTAAGCAGTGATGCAATCGTTGATGGTAAAGCGCACTAGCTTATTAAGCCTATTCACTCAAAAAAACTGAGTGAATAGGAAGGAAGACGGTAGTTGAGAGAGGTGATGCAATGTTTAACCCAACAAGACGACTAACGATGCTGCGCCAGAGGATGATCTGGAGACCCTCCACGACCAAACTCCCGACACAACAACATTAGGCACATCGTACCCGGTACACATCGCAACACAACTGCTCAGACCCGTCCTCCCTACGGCTTCACCAGACATCATGCCGGAACACGACGAATCGCTTGGCGGCAAGACTTTGGTGGGTGGCGTCGCAGGATCTTCCCTTTTTTATGGAGGATGAGTGAACTTTAGACACTGTTCATACCTCCATATTCGTGACACCGAACATGAACGTCAGCGCAGCCTTCGTGCAAAAACTTCAGCGGGCATCTTGACCAGCAGCATGCAGCGACAGCGCATATGTGGTCATCAGCCTCAGCCTCATCAGCAACCTCGGCACAGCACACTGCTCTTTCGGCCGGTCAACAAAAAGAGGCTTTCCTGGTCGAGGCAGCAGCCAGCACCAATCCGGCGCTGTACGACTTTCAACGCACTGGAGTATAATGCAGCGCCACTACCACGATTCACAGGGGGAATCTCCGTAGACAGTTTCGAGTCACCGTGAATCATACTGCAATCGGTTCCGTTTCGCTGGAACCTCAGTAGGTCTGGCATGCATCGGAAGATTCAAGATCCAACCCATTATCGACCTCCGGTTTCCGGAGCGGAGTGATGTAACGGTATCTACAAACGCCACATGAGAACAATGAGTTATATTGAAGTCATACAGATCCTGCATCTCGCAAACAGAGTTTACCGTGCAACTAGCAAATATACAACTTCTCAACATCAACTGTTGGCCAAGTACCCGTCAAACACAATACCCGTCTGGTCAGAGGATCCACTATTTTTTCTGGAGGATTAAAAGAGCATTACCTTTCCTCTATATTGTGAGAATTTGTTTATAAGTTATACATATTTATATATTTTAGTATTATATATTTATTTAAGTAAACTTATATAATTATTTTTGGTTTATATGTTTAGGTATATTTAATATTATTATTTTAATAGTTATCATATTCATATTTTATTTCCTCCTTATTCTTACACACTGTTGTCTCCGCTATTCTTTTCTGATTAATTTCGTTGCGGGACCCAAGACAGTTGAATCGTTTCTCCGGGACTCGTCGAACTTCATTGCTCGGCGTTTTTCTAGCGGTCTCCACTGTTGATTCTGGCTTTCAGGAGTTGCAGTGGGTGGGAAATGTGTGGCGGGTTTTGTCATTTCGGCCGGTCAACAACAAGAGCCCTCTTTCCTGATCGACGCAGCCAGCCTCAACACGACACTACGACATCCGACGCACTGGAGTATAATGCAGCGCCACTACTCACTGGCTCCGTAGATAGTTGCGATTCACCGTGAACCATACGGCAACCGGTTCCGACTCACTGGAACTTTTTTTTTTCTTTTTTCTAAGGTGGAAAAATCCTCATGGACTATCCTCCGCTCGCGGTCGCGGAGGGGTGTGCCGGACTCTTACCGGCTAAAAAACCATCTAAGCATTGGTCATCTGCCTTTCCGGGGTACCGGGTCCTCCCAATTCTACGGTACCGACTCAATGGAACCTCAGCTGGCATGGCAAGCAACGCAAGATACAAGACCCAGCGAGCAGTATCTACAAACGCCACAAGCGAACAACGAGTTTACCGTGCCACTAGCAAATATACAACTTCCCAACATCAACTGTTGGGCAAGTGCCCCCCAAACTCAATAACCGACTGGTCAGAGGATCCTACCTTTTCTTTGAAGGATGATTTTACACCGTGTTTCTCATACCTCCATAACTTAATTAAATGAAGCCCGTATTCCATGACAGTTGGCGGGCAAGAGAGTCACGCTACTACAGGAACCTATCGTACCCTGGACCGTAGCTTCGTGTTACAAGTGGCAACAGAGGTGCGTTCCTGACTAACTTATAAATACTTATCTAAAACATAATACAGGCGACGCCACGTATTCTAAGGTACGTTCACAAATGTATACTTTACGCCACACTGCGATTACATTTAGAGGCTTCTGATGAAACAGAATCGACCCCAACTTAATTTGAAAACAGCGGAGTTAACCATGAAGGAATGACGGATTAGGTAAGCAACGCAAGGAATTTATTTACAATCTAATTGAAATAAACAAGCAAGATGCTAGTTTTAACAAGAAATATTCATACAATAAACTCATCAATCTTAGAAAGTGGCAGAAAAATCAGCAGGTAATTGAGCTAATAACTCTATCGCATGCCGAAGTGCATCATGCATACATTAATGAGCCGATCTTCTGGTGTATAATGATATGCTCGACTAACTGTACCTTGATTTTGTCATTACTTGGCATGGTAATTTAAACCTTATAATGTGAGGCTTACGAGTGTATTATTAAGTTATTAATTACAAATTATTTATAACAATAATGTAAATTCCTACAAGGTTATAGGTACGTCTTTGGATTTATATTCTATCAAATTATGATATGGTGTGGGCAAAAGTAATTTTAAAGGCAATCAGATGGCATCTTTAGTATCCTTAAGCTTAATTTCCGCCTCAGTTCCTCGAAATTCCTTAATAACATTGAAATGCTCAATTTACTAATCACTATCTCCCAAGACAGATCGACCGTCTAAGAGGATAGCTAGAAAGAGACGACAGTTATAGCATAGCACATTATCTGGTCTAATCTGATATAATTGTTTTAGGACATCTCAGCGGTTCTTACCAGAATACCAGCGCTGCGACAGTTATTTTTAAATGCCTAAGAATCTTGCTAAGATCGCACTCTTTTGGTCTCGTAGAGGATGTTTTATATACAACGTGTAACATAAAGGGTATATACATAAGAAAAGCATGGCATCTTTACATGATATCAAACGATACTGGAAGGGTTTTTTAATCCTATCTCTTTATGTTAGGAAGTTATGAGGAAACACACCGCCTGTGATAGGCTACTATCATACTAGTCGCACAGAGATATTGAAGACATTTATCGGATTTTGGCAAGTAACGTGACGGGTAATGATTAGTTATTAACGTATGTAGTGTGCTGCCACGTTTGTTATGATTTGATTTTAAGAAACACACGAAACCAAAAATTTGGTACCAATTTATTGAGTATTTTATTTTGAGTTGAAACCCTTCCGATATCGTTTGATATCTCTAAAGATGCCATGCCCTTGGTATGTATATACCCTTTTTGTTACACGTTGTATATAATTTTTATTTTTGATTTTGTTTATTTTTGTGATCTTCATGTATGAGTCACAATGAACACTTTTGCTTTCTTTTCTTTGCCCTTTTTTACAATCAGCCATATGAAATCCAACAACTAGACTCGGTATTGTTAATAATTATCGGTAATTGTTCAATTAAATACTTACAGGGACACCAGTGATGGCGATTTGATGCATGGAGTCATTGACGCACTTGAGTACCACAAGCATACAATCTAGTGCTGACTGTAGACCCGTCGTCATCGACCCGCACTCGCCGTATCGAAGCAAATCCTGCAAAAAAAAAAAAACATCATGATAAGTATTCATATGAACCAGTTAAATCTGAATATACAATATGTAAAGAAAACCCTGTCCGACCCATAAGGATAATAAAGGTTAAGTAAACACATGACTAAATTTAATATAAAATTTTACGTAATCATCATAGTAACAATACTAATGAATTTTGAAGTAAGTAATCTTTTTCTCCCGCGAATTAATTACAACTTCCCCGAAATTTGGTAATTTTTAAAAAGTGGCAACTGTGCAACTCACATACTAAATCGTTAAGGTCGTCAGATAACTTAAAGCTCAAAATGATAGCTAAAAACTGTTCAGGCTCCTCGTTTGTGGAATGCATTGCCAATTGAAATTAAACGCGCGCACAATCGTTGCAGGAATTCAAGAGACTTGTAAGGGAACTACTTGTCGTTATGATCTTGTTCAACAAATACTTTTTGGCTAATTTACTTGCTTACCTGTTATGTTCAGTATCTATGTATTTATTTTTGTATATGTATGTATTTGTGTATCTACTTTAGAATATTGTAATAATGATGTTTGCACCAACGACAGTCCCATTTGTGGTTCCGGAGAATCTGTCCATACTATGGTTGCCTGGAAGAGATCGCATTAGCGATAAGGCCGCCCATTGTATGTTTTTTGTGATGAATGTTTTTGTTCTATATTTGATTGGTGTACAATAAAGAATATATGTATAAATAAATAAATAAACATAATTTTGAGGGTATTATTATAAGTGATGCGACCACGTGCCGCGTGCCCTGACCCCGTCGCCCGCGGAAGTGTTGCCTACCGCACAAGTATTAAGTTACCTCTTTTTGCGAAATAATATTGATTTTTTTAGGGGGATTTTTTTAAGCTTAGCCCGGCTTTGTATCCATTAGTAGAATCAGTTATCGATACCTAACAATACCTTCACGGATCGGACAGGGTTTCTTTACATATTGTATCTGGCCTATGGGTGGAGTTTACTAGATTTATATAAAAATCTCGTGTCACAGTGTTTGTTGTTGTGGTTGTTTAACAAATAGATAAAATGATAATGACAGTAGATATGGCAGTAAATCGCACAAGGGGCTGCTCTTGTGCGAGGTGCGAAGGATGTGTTATGATTAGTTCATTACTTAGTCACTGAGCATATGGCGAAAATTTTATCTTAACGATGAAGATAGTAAAACTTTAGGTAACCAAGTTAAATTCAGCGAGAAAGTAAGTTAAATTGCTTGTTAAATATTTCCTTTGTTTTGTAATTCTTAAAAAAAAAACTTGGGATTTCTCCCGACCGAATCACTACAGATCACAAGATGACTTAGATAATCTTTTTGATAATAGACTGAACGAAACCAACACCGTGAATTTGACAGAAATTATGGGATTAGGAACGGTTTTTTCCAGGCGTGAGAGCCATTAAATACTACCTTAAGACTCAACCATGGAAAAATCGGTTGCGTGTGTAATATTGATGAAAGGAGCATAAATAGAGCTGCACAGAAAAATGGATTGCTGTTGGTTATTATTAGTATAAAATGTTAAACAGTAGTACTGACCTTCAGTAGCAGTTGGTATTTGGTGATCCGCTGCACCGGTTTCAGCAGGTATGCTGCGAGAGGAAGCTTGTGTCCCAATCGTAACTGACAAGCTTGCAGGAATAAATGTGTGTCCACAAGTGTCTCACGCAGCCGCTCTGACCGTGGGATGTTCTGGCAGTAGTAGCTGTATAGCCGGAAGAATGTGTCCCTCTGATGAAGAATATATCAACTTTGAATTAGAGCAAGACCTTGTCTTAAACAAGAAGCATAAAGTACCGACTTATTAATTAATTATATATTTAATTTTTCTACACACATATTAATTTACATTTTTAAATTTTTATATAAAAAATATATACTAAATCATTTGAAATATAAACATACTAGCTTTCCGCCCGCGCCTTCGCCCGCGTGGAGGTCGGTTATATCGCGCTTTTTAGATTTCCTTCGGGAACATCATATTTTTCCGGGATAAAAGGTAGCCTATGTTCTTTCTCAGAGTACAAAGATTGTCTGTGCCAAATTTCATCAAAATCGGTTGAGAGGTTTAAGCGGGAAAGCGTAACAGACAGACAGACAGACAGACAGACCGACAGACAGACAGACAGAGTTACTTTCGCATTTATAATATTAGTATGGATTGTGATCCACCGATGTCGGTAGTCAAGCTACCGGTGGTTAGGGCTCCAGAGACAGGAACCTCCTCACAATGAGGGCCGTCTCCAGGAGTACTGTCTTTTGAATCAGACCCTTGATCCAACCTCAATAGCTGTTGGTTGAGGCTTTCGGTTATTAGACCATTGGCCGATACGTCAATCAGTACAATGACAGCCAAGTTCACTAGTCCACATGTTAAAAACCTCTTGTGGCAAGTCCAGATATTTAATTTAATTTGTTTCTCTTTCTCAGCTTTCACGGGATACCCGTCATGTGAAATGGTGGCATCGACTACACGGCGCGCTAGTCGATCGATACAATAGTCCTGTATAACGTGACATGGTCATTTTCAAGAACTGGGTCGAGCACATACTTATAATATAGTACCTCAGAATCCACAAGTTATATCAAAGCAAGTTGTTGGTGAATAAACCTAGCTACTTGGTTATGCTTGAGCAAATACCAAGACGAGAGCAATCCGAGATAATATGTCTGACGGACTCACCCGGATGGTGACAAGCGCGACACACGTCAACCGTTCCGTCCTTCATAATCTATCTCCGGTAGTTATTAGTCAAGATAACATCGTCCTTAATCGCACAAACGAAACCATCAGTTTCCCCGAAAAGGCTACCAAATCGTAGCCAGACGGAAACGGAAGCTGAGAAGTCTACATCGGGCTTATGAAGAGCCTGATGAAATCGATCGTGAAGTTCCTTGCATTGCCTTAACTTCTTGCGGTCATCAGCAGTAAGTATTACAAATTTGTGCCAGTTCCATTTTGCCATGGATAGCTGGGTGAGCCCCTTGTCTACTGCGACCCTATCACAGTGTACTTCGGTTTTAAAAAATATTCTCTGAGACTGCATACCTCTCGGTTGTGGAGGGTCTTCGCATTTAAAAAGCCTCGACCCCGCACTTCCGCGGGATATACAGTCTCATCACCGATGGACGGTGATGCATCCGATTTGCGGTCAGCAATGTACACAACAAACACACACAGTCAGGGCGTCGATTTCAGTCTGAGTCCATATAAGTATGCCGATAGAGTACACCAAAACCGACATGACCCACCCATTGAAGGCGCGCGCGCACCTTATTTCCGCCCGAAAGAGGACTATTTTAATTCATTATATTATTATTAGTCAAGATAACATCGTCCATAATCGCACAGACGAAACCATCAGTTTTCCCGAAAAGGCTACCAAATCGTAGCCAGACGGAAACGGAAGCTGTGAAGTCTACATCGGGCTCATGAAGAGCCTGATGAAATCGACCGTGAAGTTCCTTGCATTGCCGCGTCTCGGCAAACGTAGCGTGGGACGCCCTGGGCTAGATGGAGCGACGACATCAAAAAGGTGGCTGGTAGTGGCTGGCGGAGAACTGCTCAGGATCGAGCTTGTTGGCGTGCCATGAAGGAAGCCTATGTCCAGCAGTGGACAAATAGGGGCTGATGGTGATGATATTATTATTAAAAAAAACAACGAGTTAGTTGAGACAAGCATGAGCAGTAGGTAAAGAAACTATTAACTAAACGCGTCTTAATAGAAGTCAGTCATGAATGTTATGAATAAATACAATGGGTACTAGTGCAGAACTAACTAAACAGCATAGGTGGGACTGTTTAGGTAAACACACTATTGTACTTGCAACATCTGACTGAATGAATAAGTGTTGAAAGGGTAATTTTAAGTGGAAACGGAAAGATTGTAGGAAGCGATCTGTAAGTTCCTTGAAATAGGCTACTATTTAGCAACACAGGAAACCGGAATTATGAAGGTCTTAATTGTATTTACGGATGAAAGAATTACAAATTAATAATGTTGTTATGATCAGACACACATGATCCATACTTACTATACTAATATTATAAATGCGAAAGTAACTCTGTCTGTCTGTCTGTCTGTTACGCTTTCCCGCCTAAACCGATTTTGATGAAATTTGGCACAGACAATCTTTAGACCCTGAGAAAGAACATAGGCTACCTTTTATACCGGAAAAATTTGGTATTCCCTAGGGAGATCTAAAAAGCGCGATATAACCGAACTCCATGCGGGCGAAGCCGCGGGCGGAAAGCTAGTTGTAAATAAAGGTGAAAAACGTACCTTTTCAACAAAACATAAGGCAACGAGTTCTGTCGCAGATATAGATTTCTCTAAATCTTTTAGAAACACGTCTTGGTGGAATGTGAACAGTTCGTGTAAGTTGCCGAACAACACATCGGCTTGTCCAACAAGTGCTGCAGGTAACAGGTGTTGATTTTCTGGCTTTTCGATCTCTTCTTTGTAACCCTGAAATGTGAAAAAGTAAATTAATTATTCCTTTAGCAAAATCAAAAGATCAGGGACCTATTATTGATTGTAAAAACTGGTGTACCGGGGTCAGAAGTGATGTACAATGGCTAATTGTATCACACCAGTCCTGCAAGCGTCTATCGTAGTCTTTATAGATGGTCTCCAAGCATTTACATTCTGAGGGCGTCAAACTGTGATTCATCTTCCAAAACATAGTCTTCTTCTTTAACTCCTGCAGCGTCGACGTCCAATTACTAAATGTTTGATTGCGATTTAAGCTTTGGGTCTTTCGTTTATCATTCACGTTGGTTTGTTTTTCATTGCAAATTCGTGAAGCATATGCGTAACTGTAATGATTATTGCTTGTAGATTTGAGACATTTGTTTGGCTTCCGACATGACAAGGTAGAGTGTAAGCTGCGAACGTAACTGTCGGTGTTACTTCTTCTACACATTGTTGTATCTCTTTTACTGTTATGTGTGCAGTGAGACACTGATGAACAATGATCTTTTATAGTGAGGTTCCACTCTTTCATTATTCTTTTGTAATCTTTGAGGATACTTGTTAGAAGATCCTCTGAGTCTTTACTGCTTTCCATTGTATTTCTTAGCTCAGTACAGCTGGATGACTGTAACTGGGAATCTTTTGAAACTACTGAGCTAGACACATATTCAGGTGTTGATAGATCTACACCCAGACATCCATAAAGAGGATTCTTTACCAATTCCGGAATATCTAGTATTGTATGTGCAGAGGTGGTGAGAGATTCTCCGGTTGTGTCCTCGGAGGCGGTGACCGCGTCGGAATCCGGCAAATAAGTTATTTTTTCCTCACTTTTTTGCATACCATCGTACCCGGGTAGTGTGTTACCATAAAAGAAATTTCCAGTAAACGGTTCCATACGCACCGGTTTAATATTACGCGGGTTATATTTAACACGACTATTTTTTCCCACATCACTCACTGATTTCTTACACTTTGTGCCACGGAGCTTCCCTCTTTCGAACAGAGATATTTGGTTAGCGTAATCACTGAAGAGTGTGGAGTCGGATGCGGCTCTGGTGAGTCGTTTTTTCTTCTGCGGGGTGGGGTTGTCGTTTTTTCTGTAGTACCACGAGTAGGAAGTGCCGACGCTGAGATTCGCGGAAGATTTATGGAGGTCGTATTTTCCATATTTCATGGTGCAGAAAGAGGCAAAGTGTAACAAGCGACTGAGAGCCTGCACTGGCGTGCAGCTGGCGAATGAGTAGCATGCATTGCGTTCCGCTCGAGGGGCTGACGCAGTCGGTCGCGTGCGGTGCATCCAGTGCACTAGATAGACATACTGAGCCACCTCGCAGCGGGCTGTGGGGCAGGAGGGACACAAACATTTAGCGCACGCACTACATCCATACATAGCAGTGGCACAATTGTTTTATAGAGCGCGGCGATGGCATGGAGATATGTATGTGATTTATTGGAACTAATCATCCGTGACAGTACGTTGATTTAATCTAAATAACTTCCATATAATTTGCTGCAATTTGTCAGTCCCTTTTATTGTGATACTTATGACGATAACTACAACAGGAAGTTATTTATTACTGTATTACATGTGTCTATCTGGTTTGGATAGTTTTATAGCTACTTATTATTACGATGCAGTATGATGTTAATATGACTTTCTTTACTAATTAATGATATGCACCTCGCGTGCCTACGGTATGATTAATTTAGCCGGTTTGGGTTTTATGGTTTTAAGTGGTGTGTCATATAAAAACGCAGCCATATTGGGCAGAGCTATTATATACAAGTGTTGAGTTACGTGGTCCATCAGGACCAGAGAAAGGCGTGTTTACTTTCGCTTTGTATTCCAATTTGGATACTATGAGAGAGTTCGCTCAACAGGCTAACGGTTTTGTTTAATATAGACATTTTGGCGGGTGACGTCAGCCGACAAAAAGTTTGAGCATCCGTTTCAATGAGTTGCATCCTTTATCCTGGCATCTGGGTCGCAAAAAATGCAACGCTGGATGAGATTTGTCAGCTGTTGTAGAATTCCTTTTCCATTTCCTAATTTATTGGATTAACGGGTTACGTATGGTTGTAGTTAGTGTAACTAGTGTGGGAACTCACAGAGAGTATGGAGCCGAGTTCCTGCACGTAGACGCGCTCGGTCTGCATGAGCTCAGCCAGCACATGACCGCGCCGCGCCCGCCGCGCCTCTGCGTCTTCTCCGCCCGAACTCTCTGAACCACCTGAAGTCTCCATCTGTTCATCACAATAAAACAATAATCAGTATAATTGTGAAATGACATTATAAGATACACAATTAATGAATTAGCATAACATAAAATATATTGTGGCCACTAACTACATTAAGGAAAGTTTGTCAAGGAACATAAATCAACTCCATGACACGTACCTACTACAGACATAATTTAGTACATTTACACATTTGGCTACAGAACTACGTGAATAATCCAGACAAGGAGGAGAAGGTTGGTAAAGTCAATTTTCTTTTCTTTCGTCATCATAATTCATAGCTTACGCACCACGTTCTTTCGAATGTGGAGTAGTCCTTTCCTTCCATTTCCTCTTTTTGCTTATCAACATACATATATGTATTATTTCTCCAAGGGTCTGAAACCGTTTTCTCCCTTTTTCTCTCTTTCAATCGAACCAATCTGAACGTCCGACCCACCAATCGACAGATATTCGTCCCTGATACCATGGAATATTTTCATATTATTCCGCTTCACTGTTTATTTATAAAAACGACTTAAAAATTCTAATTAGTATAGTGCGAATTTATCGCACGGGTCAGCTAGTATACAATGAATAAAGCTTTAAATATGAAACATAGGTAGGTATACACACTGTAAGAACAAATAGATAGCTTCTTTAAGTTGATCATGATGAACTCTGTTGTTTTATGCACATAAAGAGGATGTAAAATAACGGAAAAGTATAATCACCGTTTTAGTAAACAATAGGATAGCCTTCTCGACACTTTAGCGAAATTTACATGTTAAAACTAGCAACACGCAAATATATGAGTACTTCTGAAAGCCTCATGAAATGCACAAAATTAAATTTATCTACAAATCATATGTTTAATTTCGTCTTGTCAGAGTTAACGTGATACAATTTACATTTAATACGTAATTTTTGTGAAAACATTGAGCCGTGTTACTTTGTGACATTTTTGTTGTTGATAGCCAAGATATCGATGACATTCCATTTGGAATTCTCAAAATTTAAAAAATGGTTATGGCAAAGGTCGGTAACTTGAACATGTCTTCGCAAACTAAGGGATAATCTCTTGTAGGTTAGACCAAATTATTAGGTGTTGGTATTAGCAAATCTAGTGAGCTTTTCTCAACAAAAATATGTAATATTAAGTTAACAATAGACGCATAAAACGTGTAAACCGTTGTTCGTTGTGTGAAGTCTACGGACAATAATAATGAGCTTGTTACTCAAGATTGGAATTCATTCATCTAAGCAACAGTTAAGAGTTTAAGGTGAGCAACTAACTTGTTGAGTGCTGAACTATAAGACGACATTACAATACTTAGTTAAGTGTGGTAAATTACTTACAAGTTTATGTTGTTCTGAGAAATCTTTAACAATTTTATATCCAGTTTTGAGCACAACGTTTAACGCATCCATAGTTACCAAACAACTTCACTGTTATCACAAAAATAAACACACGTATCATAAAAATCACTCAAGTTGTCCACTGTGAAGTGTATACTAGAATATTATTAAGTGAAGTCAGTTGGTTGAAAATTGAACCAGAGCACATGGTGTCTGTGTCTGTTAAACGGGTGTAAGAATAAGGAACTGATGGCACTGGGCCGGGATCAGAAGGGGGCGCGGGAATACGTTGGGACCGTAAAAAAAGTTGTAGCCTCCAGTTTTATGCAGTCAAATGGCACGGAAGATGCTCTACTTTATTTATACGGTGATAAAATGGACATCGACGGTTAGACGTTTAAAAAGCTTGTCAACCAAGTAGTCACGTTTTATGTTTGATTTATTTTATTAATGTTACACGGGAATAGATGTAAAGTTTTAAATACAGTCGGATGAATCAACGTGACATTAAATAGCATGTCCTATTTATAAAGATTAAGAAATGGCTGTAAGTATGAGGAAATGTCGCTGAACTATAGTATAGAAATGTGAATAGTAAGAAATGAAATAAAATTGTTTCATCACTTGAAATATGTATTTTACACTATTGACGAAATCACATTTTACGAAAGCTACGGTAAGTATCGGATTGGGTTAGTCGTTTACCTTTATAGAATAACTAAGACTTGCGGTTTCGCTCGTTTCAATTGCGTAAACAATTTTTTTGCGTTCGAATAAATTCCAACAAAATTTGGCTTACATAAAAGCTGAAGATGTTTGTTTTTGTGTTACTAGCAGATAAACAAGAGCAATCATTTGTGTAATAGCACAGGTAATAGACAGCTGTGATGTGCAATAGATGGATATGTAGACATAGAATGTTACGAATTGAAAATGCTACGGGTTGATGGCTATTAGCAGAAAAGCTTAAATAGAATGTTACTTAACATGATAAAACAGGTAGTTGTAAAACAGCACTACTTAGAAAGTCTTTTTCACATGGGTCCAATAATATTTAATAAACTAACAGACCCTAAAAAAATTACACCCTGCAACAATTTTTTTTTATGGAAATGTTATTCGTTAAGTGATATCTTGAATAACCCTTGTGTGGTGCCACCACATTGTACATTATAATATTATTAAATATCTACTTTTTGCCTCACTTAGACAGTTCTTAAATAATAATTAATAAGTACTATTTATAATAATGTTATTATTATACTTATTCGTGACATCGCAATAGAATAATATAATATTATTTACATCTTTTAATCCCTTCATCACTTTTGTGCGTAACTTGTGACTCTTTTGAAATCTATACTCTATACTAATATATAAAGCTGAAGAGTTTGTTTGTATGTTTGTTTGTTCGCGCTAATCCCGAGAACTACTGGTCCGAATTGAAAAATTCTTTTTGCGTTGGATAGCCCATTAATCCAGGAAGGATTTAGGCTATATAACATCACGCTGCGACCAATAGGAGCGGAGCATAACTAACTCCACGCAAACGATGTCGCTGGCGGCCGCTAGTAATTTAATAATATTGAAATAATTTTATTTAGATATAATTAATTTTCACATTACGTATGCTGACATTATTTGTTAAATTTTGCCAAGCCACACCAATATTCCAAAACGGTGCCAGAATGTTCCCGGCTCCTAATACATATTTTTTAGAACAACTTTATTATACAATACCTATATTCTAGCGCGTCAAAGATACATTATTATACTACATTCGAATCATCAATACATTATTATACTACATTATTTGGCGTAGCAATAGCAACCATTCCCTTTTCCCTAATATATTTCCGTAGAAACCAAACTACAAATGTATGGTGTTCTTCATTAAAATATTGAAGTTCATTAATTTCAGTTTTTAAAATAAAGAATTTTTCTTCGTCCTTACGAATTTTAGTGTGCGTGTTGCGTACCGCACAGTAAAATTCTATAACAACATAAGGAAATACTTAGTACTTAGTCTAAAGTAGTATTTTTTCGAAAATCATAATTTCTCAAAGTAGAGCAGTGTACCTGCTGGTATGGTGGCAGTACAACGGTAATAAAGGGCGGCGCGGCGTGCAGCTACGTGCGCCATCACTACACCGAGCACGTTGTACGAACTACGAACGTACGAACACTTGTCTGTGTGTGAGTGTGTGTCTATACGTCTGTGCTCGTGTTTGTAGGCCACCACCACCTGCGAACATCTTCGTAGCTCCAAGGGTCTCTCTCTAGACGTTTTGTACTCTACCTACGCTATTGATAACAAATATTCAAGTCGAGGTTTATTATATTATTTTTTGTCTCGTTTCTCAGAAACATCTGTGGATTTCCTTTGTTTTGTATATGTTTTGGACAAGAGTCTGAGCACGTGCCGGTGGGAATATTATTATTTTGTATTTGAGGGCGAAGCGGTCTTATGGACGTGACAATATGTTTTTGTATATATTAAAGTTATTGTAGATCATGGCTGGCAAGGAAATTTAAGCTCAAGGCACTTAAGCTTAAGACATTATAGGCATTTATATGTTACATACCTACAAATTCAAATGAAGTTCGTGTTGCTTTTTAAGTACTTTCTTATCCAATCAATAATAGATACACTATGTTATTGTTAACTTCATGATTGATATTACATCTGATCAAAATAAACCATAAAATAACCATAAACCATCCCATATAATCATTAATTAATGAGTGGGCTTGTAATTATGTATTACAAATTGAAAACTGATACCCACTTACATTGCAAGAAACTGTCCAATAATAAATACTCTACTTCTAATAAGTACCTATAGTTACACAGATGATAGATCTAAACTCAATTTATCTTAATTGATAGTTTGATCTAAACGGAATTAATGTGAAAGATTTTTTGTTTTTATTATCTAAACTAAACCAAAGCAACAATTTAGGATTGATTTGTGATTGCTACATAGGTACTAACTGTGTAACACATTAATTACCTACCTATAAATAGGCATTATTACTTACAGTATCCTAACGATTAAAAACTTACTTCCCAGTAAAAGCAAAGTAATCGTTTTATAATGTCAGAGTCATTCAATTTTACTTTCGCGTGAAAAGTGAAGGTATTTTTATAACTAACTTTTTATAATGCTTTTTTTCTGGTCCAGGGGAAATCATTTTCATGTTTAGGTACGGTATCTATGTTTTTTCCTACCAGTAAAGGGGTCAGTCAGAAAGATGCAGCTATTTGTCCGTTCCAAAGTGTAGCATGCACCTATGGAGAAGAAGGGACAAGAAATTTCATGGACTTTTCTTTGTATCAAAGTAATATGATTACAAAATATTGGTTACATCAGTCATAAAAATCAAGGATGCTAAAATGATGTACAAACATCATTCTCTTGACCTTAATCCAAATAATTTGATGTCTGCGCAATAATTATTTAGTATATATAAACGTCATTATACGTATCAGCGGCAGACTCTCCTTTTCTAGTAAATGTAATTTTTCGCACAGTCCATCCATTGCTTATGTAGTCTTCTCTACTTGAATAGCCTTAGCACATGTTCCGCTGACCTCAAACTTTCCTGACATCAATTTACTCATTCCTCCACAGCACACGCCCGTAGTATGTCCATGTAGCTGGGTGTAAAATAAAGTGGTTCACACGAGAATATAATTAAGGGAAATAAAAGGTAAAACATCCCAAGTGCTAGTAGCCGAATTAGTGTGGATTTTAATTAGGTAAAACTATATGTCATTTACAATTCACGTTCCCGATTTTCCTGAGTTTGTTATCATATCGCAAGCAAGACTTAATGCGGTGTAAATGAAAATATGGCGGCTTTATTAATCCATGACCCACGACAGTAAATGCACTTGAACTGATTGACCATATTATGCGGTCAATTGCAGCGCGGCGGCTGCGCGCACGTCGTATGCTGTGATTCACTATGGGCTCGATGTATTTAGTGCGTGATACACTTATTTAATTGACAATGAGTATCTACAATGTCTGTATCCACCTATATAACCTCCACAGTAATATAAAGTCAAAGGCATGCTTTCGTAAGAATACAAGAGTTACGGTTTTGGAAGTTCGGTTTAGTTAAAAGATTGTGTTGTCATCATATTGTTTACACACTGCTGATTTCGTACACACAGTGTTCTAATGTCAGTCACTTGAGCGGAAACCCTATAATGAATCAAGCCAGAGTTTATTATTAATTCTCTGCTTTTATTATCGACATAATTTTATGATCCATTTTATCACTTATAAAGTCGTAAACTGATTAGCGCTCATATTTTACCGTAGCGTCTTCTACGCAGATCAATCGCTGCATTTTTTGTTATAAATTCTTCTCCCTACATACCATTCTTACATAGTAACCATTTTGACACTCAAATATTTTCGTTTTCGTCCCGTTTCTAATATGCGCCTCCGCCTGTCTATGCGCGCCTACGCTGCGTCTACGGGAAGTCTAGGCTGTGAGATAGCCCAGTTAGAAAGCACAATTATTAGGTACCTACTTACCTTTTATAAGCTTTATTTTATATAAAACTTACTTATAATTTAAACAGAAACATTTAATAATATATGAAATAGTAACCCAGTATTCTGATGGGGGTCTAAGCTACCACTTATTAATTCATATGAATTAATAATTTCATGCAATCATTTGACTGACGTGATTTCATCCATTCTCTGTATAAGAAAAGGCTTCGTCGTCATGTTCGCTTAACATATGAGCTTAGTAAATTAGTGCAACGCGACGCCTGAATAGCATAAGTAACAAATCATGCAAATTTTTCTAATTCTTCGGCAATGTTTTTCATATTTGCGATATGTAACAATCTTGGTTGACGATAGTGACTAAAGAAATACGCTCATTAGGTAATTGTAGTCTACCTAGATATTCATAACTAAATGTTTAAATCAATGACGCAATAATAATGTTGTCATTGCGTATTACAAAAAAAAAGGTATAGAGATGGCAGTCGCATGTGTTACATTAAGAAAACAAACAGGACCAGGGAGTGTTTGGAAGTAAGTTTGTTATCTTTTCTTACACATAGAACTCGACTAGTTAAACATGTCATGAAGCCCAAATCGCGAAATTCTCAATATATTAACAGGAACAACAGTTGCAAGTGCGTGATGCAACTGGAACAGTCTCCCGTTACGGCGACCGGTACCTACTGTGATCACAGCTATATGGAACTCATGTTACTTTACAAGGAAATAATTTAGCATCTCAATTTTTTGATTAATGTCTTTCGTAAAGTGATTTAATGCAATTATTCGAAGATATTTGTAGTTTATTTAATAGTGCATGACGTACACTGTTTATCTAATTGATGTCTAAATGTTAAGTTAACGTTTGAGATACTACATTAATTTATTGATTTACTATTCATAAAACTGTATGTTGACCTCGATGTACCTACTTTATCTACTGACTGTGCCCCCCTAGCAATATATGTATATATATCTGCAAAGTATGAATGCATGCTTCTTACTAATTCATCGTTTCACCGCACATCAAAATTACTATGTATAGCAATTTGTTATCGCTCAGCTTGGCTTGAAGATGCAAGACGTTCTTCTATTACTATTTAGAAATATTTTTGTATTTATGTCTCAATTTTTTCTAAATAAGTTACATAAATACTCACATAATGGATTATTAGGTAATTGGGTAAGCGTGCGACCGATTCTCAACGCACGTATTTGTTTTTTGACAGATGATATTAATTGTGTGGTTGAATGCGAAATTATCATATATTAAATTCAAATGTATACAAATCGTGACAACGCAATCAATTAATACAATAGAAAAATTGAATTTCAGACGAAAGATAATATATTGTACCTTTTGTAATATCTTCTTAATTTTACTACTCACTGCAAGTTTAAATTAATCAAGTAACAGTGCTTAAGTAGCTACATAATTATGGGAATTATATTTATTACAATGGTCTTTCTGTTAAAATACGTGGTCGTCATAATTCATCAAAAATCTAAAACAACCAAATTTGTTGACTATAGAATCGTATCTACATAGCCTGTAATGACTGAATCCAGAGTTCATGTAAGATTATCACAAACAGGGATCTTGAATGTCCGTATCGTGTTAGTATTTCATACAATTTTAGCTCGTAATGAGGTAGATAACAATTTTAGCGTCACACGATGTTTCAGTGATATACCTACCTAGTTATTACAAAAAACAGGAAGGAAATTCATAATCTTGCGGATGCGATTTATGATATAAGCTTGAACACACGCTAGTGTTGTACTCAGTTCTTGCATGGACCATGAGAATTAACTTTTCATTTCTACCCACGAAGGCGCGAGGAGAGCTTTATCGCTTTATGTGAGATGAAAAAATAGCACCAAGAAAACATTTGGTACCTACGCCAAATGTTTGCATGTTTTATTTACGGCAGTGCAGGGATAATAATTTTTGCTATCGTGTGTTCTACTATATTACGATCAAATTAACTAAATAATAAAAAGGCGCGCATTAATCAAGATTAGGAACACAGGTGAATAAAGAGAACAAATAATATACTTAGGTATAATAGGGATTAATAACAAGGATAACTGGACAGTAGTGATACAATTTAAATAAATAGACAAATAAATGCGCCAAGTTAGTACATTACATTAGTTAAACGTACCTACATTAGTTATATCGAACAAACACTCACTGAGTTTAGTTTCCATGACAGCTCTTCCACAACTTGAGCCCATCCCATTTGATAACTCTTTACCCTGGGCAGATTTAAACGAGGCGTAGATCTGATCTCCACCGTCGGGGAAGTAGGTGTGGTGTCGTTACTCAAGACGATTTCAGCTGTCGATGTCTTATTTGGGGTCAAGGAAGCAGGTATCGAATTCTTATCCGAGGCCCCTATTTCGACCTTTAATGCCTTCGTGTTGGATTTAACACGTATCGAGTTGTTACTAGAGACCATCGTTTCGAACTTCAATGCTGCCTTCGGCTTCATCACGCCAGGTGTCGTATTCTTATCCGGGACCCCTGTTACGAACTTGGATGTCGCCTTTGGCGTTGGTAAGTCAAGTATCGAATTCTTGCCTGTGATCATCTTTTCTATCTTCAATGCAGCCTTCGGCTTTGATGAGTCAATTATAGAATTCTTATCCGAGATCTCAGTTTCAAACTTTGATGCCACCGTTGGTTTTGGTAAGTCAGGTATCGAATTCTTACCCGAGAACCCCATTCCAAACTTCGATGACACCTTTGGCTTCGGGGAGTCAGGTATCGAATTCTTACCTGAGATTTCTCTTTTTGACTTTATTGCCACCTTCGACTTCGGTAAGTCAGGTATCAAAATCTTATCCGAGACCTTAGTTTTCAACTTCGATGACGATTTCAGCTTCGGTGAATTTAGAATAGAGTTCTTACTCGAGACTCCCATTTCGAATGTCAATGTCACTTTATTGTACGTCACAGTACTGTCACCTTCCGATAGTTCTGTTGGTCCTGATGACGTCATTGTAACATTGCTAGTTCTTTAAAACACCGTGTGGCACAATTGCCGCGTTCACCATCATATGGAACTGAGTTTGGAATGAAGCATAATGCATTTTAATTATAAACAAACAAATTTCATGAGTTCTTAACGATAATGTAGTAAGTAATCTAATTGTTTGGAGTCAAGTAAATTTTGTTAGACATAATAGGGTCGAAGTGTATTTTCCCAGTAACAATTAGTGATAAGCGTAACCAGTTCAATACTAAAAATGATAGTAGAATTTCATTATGAGAATTTATAGTCCCTGGGTTTAATATTCACCAAGCAGATTTCATTGAACACCGTAATGGGTATCTAAAAATGTGAAAGTGTTGATTAAGACAATTTGGTGTCGATAAATTAATGTAGCTAAAAATAATACCTAAAGAAAAAGAAAAGCGTTGATTTGCGGTAAATGTTACACAGAATATTGGCCAGATCTACCCAAAATGACCATCGCTCAGCATATTGCTAATACTCAAAATACCAGTGTTGGATATTATAGCGTTACCTGAGAAGTGAAAATCGTCAATCGGCTTTAACTATCATCTCTTGGAATTAATGAAAATATTTAAACTATAGGTTTATGTATTATCTTACTTTTTCCTTTTAATTTATGAAAAGGGTATGGCAAGCAATCAACATACGGATGACGAGAAAATCGAAACTGTCGGAAATGAATTCGATTGACCTGGATGATGGCTTGTGGGCTTGCTCGTACTGTTCCGCGACTATGTTTTTGTTAGTCTCGATCACGGAGTAATCAAAACAACCGGTCTCGCGGAAACGAGCCAGGAAGTGGGACAACGGACTGTAGAAACTCGAAACTTTACATGCGCGGCGATATACAAACGACCTTCAGATTTGAATAAAATAAAAAGCCAACGACCGAATTTTCAAAACACTCTCTACAATTTATTCTGCTGGTCGAGACAATATGTCGTGATAGTAGATCGAATGAAATTTGTAAGGGACGTTTCGTTTAATCCTCTGTAACTTAAATACTACGAAAGCGAGAAAACATAAGTAATTAAAGTAAATCAATGTTATACAATGCTGAACCATCATAAATTTAACTTGTAATGATCTCAACACCATCAGTTATGATCATTCATCATTACACAATATTCAGAATTATTTAGATTTCAAAACAGTGTCAAGAATGAAGTATTTAATTATTGGAGGCATCTGAATGCATAAGACATAGGGTAGGAGGTACCACGGAAGTTCAGTTACATCATATACGTAGACAAGACAGATATAATTGGTTTGAACTGTGACCTAAATGGAGGCAATACAGCGACTTTCACAGGCCAGTGTTTTGAAGGAATCCAGTCTCAAATGTTGGGAAACGAATACGGCTCAATGTCTTTACAGCTTTTGACGGTGTATCGTGCATTCGTAGAACTACTATCATTATTAGGATGAATGATGAAAGTTGGATGATTGGATGGAGAGTATATGTGGATTGAATTCGTAATTGTTTTTGAATATCATACCAAGAGAACCGAACGAATACACAACCAGGGCACAAACTAGACAAATTAGCAAACATTGGTAAAAGGAGGTGATCTACGAAAGTCACTAGTTGTAGTGTTCCTAACAAATCCAAGATTTAAAAATTACACGATACATCAGTTATTTTTTCTATTTTTTTTTACTATGGCATCTCGTAGTTGACCTTGAGAGGTCGTGACTACTTAACCGGACTATCCTGTGGCATTTTTTTTTCCAAATAAAGTAAACAAAAAAAAAAAAATCAAGATAATATGTAAGCACGTTTGTTCATAGAAAAAGTATTTGCATGTAAATATTCATAGCTAAAAAAAAGGGGTGTTGTAAACGGGTACCCCATAGTTTTATAGCCATATATTACATATACTTACGCGTAAGTTCTATTAAGTCTCTTTTAACGTAATCATACACAGGCTCTTGGACTGGTTTCACCCGTTTTGCAAACTCTAGAACGTAATCAATACCTTCATGCATTGCTGTCATGATAGTTGTGTTAAATCAGGACATATATAGACAGTAATTGCATAATTATACTCTTTTTGAATACAACTATTTACTTTTTTTATATATCGCCTTCGAAAATATTCTTAAACGAGTAAATAGAAAGGAAGCGTACTTGTGTAATTGTAAAAACATGTTTCATTGCTTGGACATAATCAGATGAAATAAGTGTACCTAACTACATAACTTGCTTGGGTAATGTACTATACGAGTATTTCCGGGTGACATTTCGCTAGACGAAAAAGTTCTACAACCACTTTCTACGGTAAATTGAAAATAACTAATGGACATGCTTTTGTCATTTATCCAGTCGCTTTCAGTCGTTAATTCTAAACGTGAACATGATGCGTGCATTAGTGGTGAGTGTGGTGAA
This sequence comes from Sesamia nonagrioides, assembly GCA_017933935.1. Lineage (NCBI taxonomy): Eukaryota > Metazoa > Arthropoda > Insecta > Lepidoptera > Noctuidae > Sesamia > Sesamia nonagrioides. Next base: position 891,323 of record JADWQK010000275.1, on the reverse strand, counting down.
GGTTTTTCTGTGTGGAGTGTGACGATCACATCCGTTAAACCCGCGACACATGCAGTGAGGGAAATAGCGTTATAAACGTGTGAAAACTTGCGGTGCACCAAACGCATAGTTACAATCCCGTTAGCTCCGTGACAACAATGGAATTGATTCAGCGATGATCAGCACTAATAAATTCATATATCGTTATGAACAGTTACGCTCAGAAGTGGGAACTGCTGAGAGATTCATGTAAGTACAGATTTATGTCACTTATAGCAGACGATATCAAAAGATTCACGAAAGCTCAAAGCAGTCATGTACGACCGCAATAAGCACACAACGGTATATTGATCGCAAAAACATTGAACGAGTATTTAAATTGATTAAATGGACCTGTGAATGTCCAAAAGCTGAAGCAAGGCTGAAAATAAGCTGGAATAAATGACAGTTACTTTATATATTACAGTTAAATGGTAAGATGAAACTTGTAAGAAAACTTTCTTATAAAAAGAAAATAAGGGAAAACGAAAGAGAGAATTATATAAAAGTTATACATACGGTGATTTTAGGTTACAAAGCGAAACGCACCCAATGGTGTGGAATTTTTATAAGACCTGTTTGCCGCCCAGTGATTTATGATTTAAATCGATAAATGTTTAAGTCGAAGCCCAGAAGTCGAATAACTTTACTTTCACTTGGAACAACGTATTCCGTTACTAGTGAGAAATCGGAGTTCGCAATTAAACCACGACGAACTGAACGGACAATTTGTGTGAATGACCAGTTTTAAATACAGGAAACGATTGCAGAATCACCACTAGACACGAAAACACATGCAAAGAAAAATAAATCTGATAGAAAGATAATTGTCTTCATTTTTATAGATAAAACAATAAAAAACTTAAAGATATACCTTTCTTGTGTTTCATGTAGCCAAACTACTGCATTCCACAATAGAGAATTTAAAATATTCAACATATTATTGAAAAAAATTGAATGCAGATGTTGCTTAATGATAGGATAAGTATGTAAAGCCAAAGCTTTAACAAAAACAACAAAGTGAAACCCAGTAAGCTCATAAAAACTGCTAAGAAAGAATTTTTAACCACAGACCGCATCCTTGACGGCCTAGTTGAAACAAGTTGAACCACCCCACCCCGGTGGTTAAGAGCTGGGATGGCAGTATGGGAGGGAGGTAGAGCAAGCCTGGCCATCTTGTAAAGAGCGCATGAAAGGGCAACGCCCGGCAACATGTAAACAAAAACTGTATTAAATCCTGATATAGACCTGCCATTAATCAGGAATGAGTAGATCATAATATTTTTAACCGATTTCAATTAGGCACTCCAAGTCTGTATTTAGAATAAAATATTGAAAATAATACCGGGTACATTGATATAATATTAAACAGATATGATATGCTCTAACAAATTAACCAAAATAAATGTGCCGATCGGAGCAACAGCACACACATTCAATTTTTCTATTCTGCGTACATATCACACGTTGGCACAGTGTGAGTGAGATGGGGCGCAATTTAAAGCATAGAGAAGAAAAAGATGGCTAGTGTTTGTCCTTTGCGCTTAAATAGAATCAACGAAAACTAAAGCGACTTGCTGGACTTACCTCCTTTTGTACGCTTCATTTTCCGTGCGCTAGTGACGTATCTACCTTAGTTTAATATTATATCAATGACTGGGTATAACAGGATAAAACCACACATTGCCTGTTAGTTTTTGTTTTCAAATTCGTATGTCCTCAATAATATCAAACACGCTATTTGATAAATAGTCTGTTATAAAATACATATAATAAACAGCACCCTAATTGCGTAACACAATTTGACATGCGTTAATGCGTAACATACCATGTATTTAAATCATTTTGAAACATATTACTAATACATGCACCATGTGGATGAAAAATTCGTCTGAAAACCATCGTAAATAACGCAATGAATTCTTGAACTGTTAAAATGAAACCCATTGCTACTGATAGTGTGATTGATCTGAGAACGAAATGGTGGTACATTTCGGTCTCAGATCAATAATTAATCTTTTTTTTTTTTTTATAAGTTATAAACAAGCGCTTGACCGCAATCCCGCCTGATGGTAAGCAGTGATGCGATCATTGATGGTAAAAGCGCGCTAGTTTATTAAGAACCTATTCACTCTAGCCTTGAAGACACTCAAATTGTAATGTGACGGAAACACCGTCGCTGGCAAACTGTTCCAGTCCCTCGATGTACGCGGTATAAAAGAGGAAGCGAAACGCTTCGTCCGGGTCGCAGTGGTATCAACAACGTAAGGGTGGAAACTCGCCGTACGACGGGTCGTCCGATGGTGGAACGGTGATGGGGGAATTAAATCATGCAATTCCCTTGCACACTCACCAGAATGCAACCTATAGAAGACCGAAAGGCTGGCTACTCTACGCCTGTGCTCCAGGCTTTGGAGACCGTTTCGAATTAAGTCTGGGTCGCCAATCAGCCTCTTCGCACGCCTCTCCACTGAATCCAAAGTATCCAGGTGACATTTCGCAGCACCAGACCAAATGTGGCTGCAGTACTCCACACACGAGCGGACCTGTGCTTTGTACAACATTAGAAGCTGCCCCGGTGTGAAGTACCGCCGGACCTTTGCGATAACGCCAAGTTTTCTAGCAGCCACCCTGGCCTTGGATTCAATGAACCGCCCAAAGTTAAGGTTCGAGGAAATCTCTACTCCCAAAAGCTGAAGGCGGTTGGTGCACTCCAAGGATACATTCTGAAAAGTAGGAGCCAAGGTGAACGGGCTCCTTTTGGCGGTGAAAAGACACGCCTGTGTTTTGGCGGCATTGAATGCTACAAGATTGGCTTTGCCCCATTCGGAGACTGCCTGTAGTGCAGCACTCGTACGCTCTACCATAGCCTCTCTTTCGGACCAGATTGCTTCCTTACTAGCCCGAGCTTCCGGCAGATATCTCTCCACAACTGTGCTGTCATCTGCATACCCATAGATACCGGGCATCAGCAGATCATTAATATGCAGCAGGAACAGAGTTGCAGAGAGAACAGACCCCTGAGGAACACCGGCATTGGTCGACATGGGCTCCGATGAGCATCCGTCGACAACAACTCGGAGGGACCGTTCAGTCAGGAAGTCTTTAACCCAGCCAGTCAGGCCAGCGGAAACGCCGTACGCTGGAAGCTTACTCAAAGGCCATCTGCAGGGTTATTTCATAACACACTATCAGTAGCAATGAGTTTCGTTTTGACAGTTCAATAAAATTCATTGCGTTATTTACGTTGTTTTATCACTTGATATAATATGTACAGTTGAAATACTAAGCTATTAAGCTTTTGGTTGTGAATAGATGAGTAAATCTGGGCAAATCATATCTGACGAGACAAATAATGTCAAGGCACATCGGTTATCATCATTTGTCGTTGCGGAAACAATGCAAAATATTGTCCCGTTTAGTTAAACATTGCAGTGTTTGGATTAATTAATTGTATTTCTGTAGTACTTCGAGTATGCTGCATTCTTTACATAATATATACAATCATTTAAACTTTATCGAACACATATTTTGTACAATTTGCATACACATTTCATTGCTGAGTGTTTACTTCATAATTCGGTACTTAAAAAACGAATATTATGCGTACATAGCATTGAGTGAGAATTAATACAACACCGGTAGTGAACGCGTTATCTCGTTATCTGCAAAGCTATGTGTTAATGGCGATGCATGTTTGTTTCTCAAACATGTAGTTAGCACCTATACGAACGCTAAACAGCTCTTTGTTTGCTCTGCTTGCGCAGAAGCTAACAAAAAGGTAATTCTTCACTAAATTGGGATCGAAACAAATATCTCATCATCCTCTTTAGATTTGTGAATACTTTAGTATCTTATTTGGAGCTATTTGAAGACACCTAAAATAAAGTTTCAACATTGTTATAATGCACAACTATGCAGATCAGTTGAACATTAATTATGATGTTAAAAATAAATTAGTGGAACACGTCTCGTTCTCGATCAATTCACTGTGATTATTTACTTTCACACTGTAACCCCAAAATTGGAAACATGTTTATTACAATGCAACGTTGCAAAATGCTTCATTACAAGTATTCACTTTTTACTTATAATATTTTGTAAGCTTTAATATTGTAATTGAATAATTTGCACACGCGTGTGGACAGTCCGGTGCCCAGGAAAACTGAAGAATTATAGAATAATACTGTATTAACTTTCCTTGTTAGTCATTTTATAATCTATTAATACTTGTTATATTTTAACTTCAATCCTCCTATGATACCAAATTGTCAATAATATTTAGTTAAAAAAAAAAAAATAGACTAATTCCAGTGCAGATAATTAAGCAACTTGCAGAAGTTGAGAATCAAAATATATATTTTGACAGAATCCTGCATTGGAACGTTGTTTAAAAAGCCAATGTATTCATCTCGTTGATACATAGAACGTGAAAGGCTACCATATGGTAATGTGGCTATTAGAAATCAGAAAACTGCCAGCTCGTACCGTTTTGACATAGAATAAAGAGAAGGAAGTACGTTATCTTCATACAAACGGACCGCGCGCGGCTTGTATGTTTGCGCCATAGTATCTATGCGTCGCCGCACGCACACCTAAACACAATATTAGAGTGCCTATGACTGCGCTAGTCGCGGCTAGCACGGAACGAGGTTCGCGCGTCGCGGCTTTTCGGCACATTAGCTTTTAAAAAATTATCACAAAACTGCAAAGTTGGTATGTCTATTTATGAACAAATAAAAGACTTATATTTTTCAAATTATATTTCTAAAAGTTATTTACAAGGATACGGATATATTACACATTAAAGTTTAATAACAACGCGTTTCGTAATAGTCGAAACCGAAGAAAGTAGGTATTTTTCTGTAGCTAATTTGTAATTTTGTATTAAATGTGTGATTCAATAGATGTTATGTTTGTATTATTTATATTTGTATTAATTAAAAATAAAAATAAATATGGTTCTTTATGTGTACAAAACTAAAAATAAAATTACAAAAAAAAAAACTGACTAGTATATGTAAACTAAATACTAAGCAAATAATTTAAACATAAGCTCTTAGTCTATAAATATTTGTTAGCGGTTTGGGCGACAACCGTAACCGACGAAGCGCGGACAGTCGTCAACCCTAAGACAGTAGGCAATTAAATCGCGGATTGGGTCGCAGATAACCTACTTCCCCTCTTTATTCTATGGTTTTGACGTCTCACGGCACTACACGGCGAACGCCGGAACATGTGGGGAACTATCTGTTTTCCAATCAGCTGTTGTGTGTGATAATTTGGATGCGACTTTTATTTTATTGATAATATAGTGAAAGTTATAAATATTATACCTAATCACGACTTCTCTTTATATTTTCCCGACGGTTCTCAGTTTCTTTTTTACATATTACTTGTTTAAAAAAGATGAAGAACAAAAGGAAGCAAGCTCTTGTAGTTCGAATTATCTATTTTTTGAACTGTTTAAAATCACTTTTTTTTATAAATTTTAAACCAGCGCTTGACCGCAATCCCGCCTGATGGTAAGCAGTGATGCGATCGTTGATGGTAAAGCGCGCTAGTTTATTAAGAGCCTATTCACTCTAGCCTTGAAGACACTCAAATTGTAGTGTGACGGAACCACCGCCGCCGGCAAATCGTCACTAAAAACAGACTGAGGAAACGAAGAATATACAAGACAATTTCGTCTTGTAAAATAACTAGGAGTATTATAAGGAATAGAGACGAACAGTTTCAATTTGTGTGACGCATGTGTACCAAAAAGCTACAAGTTTAGTGGCTAAAAATACATAACATAAAAGGTACATAAATCATTTTTAGCACATTAATGAAATCGTGTTTTTTACAAGTTCTAAAAAACGAATGCAGTCATAAAATATTAAAATGATGCCATAAATACATAGGTTTAATGTTCCTTTTCAACTATAATTATTGTTCTGGAGTTACATCGTTATGCCCGAAGTGAACTATAAAACAATTGGCATCAATAAATGCCGATTTATTTCATAACAACGCGTCAACACCAATAGTCAAATAAACATAAGCAATCGATTGTCCCTATTGATAATATGTTATGACTTATGAGTAGGTAAGATACTGTGAAGATGCACTTGAGGACGTAATTGAGGTTACAGGGCAGCTTATAGCACTATCATATAGGCAATAGTCCATTAACGAACCGTTAACCACAATTGCTGTGAATGAAGAACAATACGTAACGAATAAGAATTATTGTGTGACGACATTCACAAGGTGATAATGTGTTTCATCATTACCTACGCTTGGGAACAACTTCTGATGCAAAATTTTACGCTAGGACAAAATTTAAGTTTCTATGAATACCTAAATACAACAGAGAGGCAGGTTAATATGATAATAATTATCAAAGAATACTAGCGATAGAATAATAATAGGGACTTAATTAATGAGTCTCATAAGCTCATTTACCAACAGATTAAGGAAGCAATAAAGCTAAATCAACAAAGATAAGGTTGTGGATTAACAAACTACTGTTCAACAACTTGAAATCAAGTAATGTAGCAACAACTAAAAGTATACATAATTATTATTGTAAAACCAAATATTTGATAAAGTAAATGTAGAGCAAAGGTTTCGCCTGACAACTATTTAATACAAAATAATTTAGTTAATCGGAAGTGTAACACAACGTTTTCAACTACATGATAATGATGAAACAGGCAGTATGATTTATTTTACACGAGAAGTTGTCACCTTTTCTCAAATTATTAGCGTCGCTAAAATGCGGAAGGAATAAGGAAAATTTGTCAGTAAAAGTCTGACACGCCGTTCCGCTCCGCCCCGAGCGGGAGAGGTCATTTGATGATTTCCCATACAGAACAAAAAAGGAAAATGTGCATCAACTTGTATAGAGATACGTGTTATAAAATGTAGCAACGAAAATCACATTAAAATTGATCAAGAAATAATCCATATCCTTGTTGAGAATACAGCAAAATTGTACAAATCTAAATTGTACGTAACACAAATGAAACACCTTGTCTTACAGAACTATCATCTTCGTAAATCACGAGAAAGATTGAAGCGAGCCGGTTCCCAGCAAATACTATCGCACAATCGATAAACAATATCATAAAAGCTTTTCCCAGGCGTCATATGGTAAAACAGCTCGTTTCATGTGTGCGGTGTGCGCTTTAGACAAAGCCAGAGGAAGGCAAGAAAAAACTCGTCTCGAGTTTCACTTTCCTCATGTATTGTAAAGCGGCATTGTATATGACACTACATAAAGGCAACATAAGAGGCTAGACGTCTTTTTGTCAAGGGATTCATTCACCGCCTTGAAAGACATCTTCAAGGAGAAACACCGAAGCAATTTACGAAAATATACAGGATTCACAAGATTCGCTAACGACATATCTGTGTATTTATGGGGCGTAAAGACCATTTTCGGCATTATCATTGTACAGATTTGGCAAGTATGACATATACGGTTATACAATAATAATGATAAAGTAACTCGGCATTAACTTCAAGGTGGGGCGATGAACTTCATATTACTAATACATACACAAGTAGGTGCTATAAAGAATAATTTCACAAAATCTTAGAAATCTACAACGCGTTTATTAGGCTATGCCAAAGAAGCCAGACATACTGATGAACATTTTACACCCGTGTAGTTTCGCTATTGGATCTTTGGGCAGTTTTCTGAAACTCAGCTCAATTTCATCTGTGTCATGTCAAAGTCTAAGATTGATTGTTATTATATTGCTCAACCAATCACAACAACAGACATGGCATTTGACGGAGGGGTTACTGCTGAAGTTTTCAGAATTTCTTTCTTGTAGATATCTTGATATTTTACCAATGCTTGCGGTATCTTTAAAAGTTCTTTCATTTATATGTTAGAAGCTTGAACAGTGGAACAAGATTCATAAGGTTTATTAAATGAAGAGAAAATATATACAGATATTTCAATCCAGTAAAGTCAATCATGGTGTATCTCCGGAAAATAATTAATCAGCGCTTATAATGTATAAGAGGAATTGAAGAAGACATCGAACTGCCAGTATTTGATCTACATTTGCATCATATCCACTGATAACATCCGTTTGCGACAAAGTGGCTTCTCTTAAAAGGCAATATGGACATTCACGTCAAGTATCTAAAGCGCATTTCAATCTTAAATGCCAACGGATTACTACCAGAGTGGTACAACTCCGAAAAGAACATAAGATAGAAATGCAAGAAATTTCTAAACTAAAATGCTGGCTTGTGGTGTTACGGCGACCACAAAAGTTTACGATATGACCATATATCCGTATATCAGAAACAAGTTGCGTGGTTGCGTGCTAAAGTTCCGCGGCCATCAATGCCTCATCAGCCTTCGTGTTAGAGGTGATTTGCCTCAATAGTTTTTCTCAACGTTGAGTACATACATTAACTTGTACCATACGCATGAAAGTAGGTTACCTATGTAAGGTTTATAATTTATAGCCAGATTTCCATGTCAAATGTTATAGTTCGCCCATAAAATTGCAACCTCTTTAAATGGGAACTGTGAGGCTATAATTACTTTGTTTAAAAATTCACACGACTTGAAAGGTCGATGGACCTTGAAGATTTGAGTTGGCAAATATTTGTCCATTACGAAAAGAGGTAACGATGCTTAAACTTTGTTTTATCAGTGTTACCTTTCCTTCTACTGTGTGTATAAATTACAGACCTATTGCAATACAGCAGTCTGAAATGAACGAGGAGGTATTTCAGTCTTTTATAAAATACATATTCAAAATTGTTTATTGTCCACCGTTTGTTATTGAAAAAGATATATTTCTGCTACAAATGTAATAATTGTAAACTTTGCACTATGGATGTATGTACAGTAGATATCGGGATATCCACAGTAAGTCATAATACCTTGTCACTACACACACAAATGTAGTTTGGGTTGCAGTAAGAGCAATCGCAGTCAGCGCATTCGCTCCAGAAGATCTCGCCGTTGCAGCCAAGGCGGCCGCCCGTTTCCACGTCCACCCACGTCGAACGCTTCATCAGGATGATCTCCCAGTTCACGACACTCTTAATATCTAATAAAACGTTTTAAAACACTGGAACCCTTTCAAAAGAAGTCAACATCACCAAATGATGTAATTCACGTAGGCGTCCCAATTCATCACTTAACACTGGATAAAATGTCACTGACACTTTGGGTATGTTCACTGCATGTGCAGCTTGAACTTTGAACGTCACAGATAATAATTCCACTTTACTCAGCTTTCCGAGTTCACTCTAAAAATCTTAAAATGTTGTCGAAAACTATGCAATACACAGTGACGGTGCTAAGGTTACGCGGGCATGGCGGCAAGACCGCCGCGCTACGGCTCATCGGGCAGACTGGTACGCGCGCAAACCCGCAGCGCCTGGCACTCTCCTCTGGCAAGGAAGTCCTCCATCAACGCGAAGACCAAAATATATTTTAATTTCCGAAATAAAAACCACGAAATATGTAGGTACTAACAACAAAAACGATTTGTCATAAAATCCAAAAACAGTTACAATACCTAAACAAGATGTCTAAATAAATAATGGTCGAGATATACCCGTAATGTAATATAATTAATCATATTGGGCAGCAAACCTGGAAAACCCTTGGGAATTTTCATCATAAATAAAAATAATTTTATTATCTTGAACTGTGCACTGCACAAAACAAACGCACTGTAGCCGAGAATTGCACAAAAATCCGTAAATAAAATTTGATAAACTTCGTGTCACGTCCATAAAGGAACTGAATCATTGAATGGCCGAACCGACCCGACAATCACGTAGTAAATATTTTTAATTCAATGCGATATAAACCTTTGTTGACAAATATCTAAATCAAACACGCATTCTTTGCTTCAGTTTTATACATCGGTGTCACCGGCTTGGAGTTCCATTGCACTTTATTTTAGATTTATGCAAACAATTCGCATGTTCTCATTGAGGTAAGCACGAATTGCACACATAATGGTTTTCCCACGAATTAAAGTGCTTAGAACGAAATTAATATAAATGAGGTAATACGATTAATTAACAGAAGCAGTTGAGTAATTTAATGTTTCGTATTGCATCATGGATTCCTTACTTTCTATAGAGTTAAAGACAGTAAACATGTTACATATTAAATTGAGTATGCACTCCTATTTTTCAAGTTCATAATCAGTGTCAGACACAGTACAAACAGTATTCATAGGCTTAGGGTAAAACATAATTGTTGTGATCAACGAAATTTAAGTATTTTATAAATTCTAAAGGTCATTGTCATAATAACGTTCAATGCACAAACAGGCAGGCTAAGTGACCTTGTATTTGCAATCATGCTATTAAAGCGTTGTACATATAGTGATTTCAATCAATCATTTTGTTATTTAACATTTGAGACCTACCTAGTAAGGTAAGCCAAGAATCAATTTAATCCTATTAAACGTTTCAGTCGTGGTGACCTAGTGGTTAAAACACCATCCTCTCAAGTACGAGTGTACGGGTTCGATTCCAGGTCAGGCAAGTACCAATAGAACTTTTCTAAGTTACATGTACTTTCTAAGTATATTTTGGACACAAATGACTGATTACAAGGTGAAGGAAAACATCTTGAGGAAACCTGGACTTTAAGTCTGTAATCACCAACCACCATTGAGCAAGCGTGATGATTAAGCTCAATCCTTCTCTGTATGAGAGGAGGAGACCTGTGCCCAGCGGTGGGATGATAAAAAGGTTGATGATGATGATGATGAAATGTTTCAGTTCTATCTAAAAAAGTTGTTACAATTACAGAAACGAATATCCATATGATTCATAAGGTAAGCAACGCTTGCCGAGGTTGGTTCTGGCTGTTATTCATAGGCCTTTGACGGTCATTACAGAAGCCTGAAAGTCTTTCGGTCTTGACAACGGGTAGTCACGTAAAATACTGATATTCAGTTGCATCCGGTTGGATTGGAGTTTGGCTTCTAGTCTAACCGGATGCAGCTGAATAGAAAGGATTCTCATAAAAGCTGAGAAAAGGTTAGACAGATTTATTGATTAATATTTCATCACGGCCAAACGGCTAAACACTTTCGATTCTAGACAAAGCATTTTAGTGAAATCTTGTCGAACTAAAGCAGTTCCACAATTCAGGGTTAACTCATTTAAAACGACCACAAATTCGGACGCGTCCGTATATTGTCTGCGGTCTCTTTTCGTGTCACGTGTAGGTACGTGCTTTGTATTTTTCGGACACTGGAGTACAAACGTATTGCAATTATGTGTATTTGAAAGTGAGTGGCAAAGGCTTGCCTTTGGTTTTTAAAACGCAAACGCAGCAACTTTGCAGGTTATAAAACTGCAAAGCGGAATGCGGCAATGAAAGTTTGCTAATTGATAAAGCCAGTAGGTAGGTACTACTTCTAAATATAGCTGTGTGATCAGAAAATCCTCGTAAATTACCGGTTGCGCTAGCGCATATAATGCTCTACCGTTTTGGCAGCGGCTGCGTTTGCTATGTCCATATTTGCCCTAGCCTAACAAGAGTGTAAAGTAAACAACAATTTGCTATGTGGCAAATATAAACCTAAAGGTTAGTACACAATTGCTTACAAAAACTTAATTAAAATGTAACAAAAAACAAACCTGCCCAGGGACAATAGTTGCGGGTTAGTAGCACTCAGACATACGTGAGTACGTGAGTTGTATTGTATCAATACGATGCGATGATAATGCAGAAACAAGATTCAATTTTTTTGTAAAGATATGCCTAGTCATCGTTTTTGTTGGTGCTGCTGTCTGCGGCATTGAACTTCAAATCATGGCCGTCGATTGATATAAACGAGTAGATAGTAACCTGATCGAATTATTTCAATAATTAGAAATCGTGATCTCGCATCGAGACAACATTGATACTACAACTATTTAAAATGTTGATTCTTCGAAGCTTATCATGTCGATTTCACCTATGCATTAATTGTGTTTCAGCCAATGCGTCTAGTTTTAGTGCGGTATTATTCATATGTTAATTAAATCATTACTGCTAGTTGATATGTGCAGCACATTCAAATAGATGTTAAATACTTATAGGCTCCTCTTAGAAAGTTTTCTTATTTTCGATTGTTAAATTAGGACATTGCAAATGAGTTCCTGCAAAGACAGCGACTGTGAATGTCCGATGTGGGTGGAACGAAGGAGAACGTGGTGTACCGACTGACTAATATGAATATACAAACATATGTATAACGGACTTCACGGTTTTTGTATCTTTTCTCATTGTTACAGAAAGTCATTCGCATACTCATTGATATTTTGATTATCCGACCAAAAACAGGTTTTGATCTATTTTAAATACATTTCAAGGCTTCTTATAATATTATCAGATTAACTTATAGTTTTAGATGTGCCCAAACAAAGGCAGTTAAAGGAAAGCTATTGGCACAACGATTTAAATTAACAATCAACTAAGCTACGACCAATTTACTTACAAATGGGTTGCGCACTATAAAGGCAAGTTGATTACTCAGATAGGTTTAGACTTTAGGTTGATAGATATTATACAGATTTAATTATATTAATCTAATGCTAATGAAATTAGAGTTAATAACTTATATACATACGTATTGTATACAATCAATTATTTTCTAACTAAAGAGACTGCTGTGCTGCTGGGGAGTTTGTTACGCCATTTCTTTTCAGAGAAAGCCCTAGAAAGAGATGGAAGGCAGGCTTTTTGGGGGGACTGTCGTTGACACATACGTCCCGATTCTTTGGTAAGTGACCAAATACTCAGTATTATGATATGAATATCAGTTAAAAATAAAATATTAGCTGCTACTAAAGTGGTATTTTAACTGACCAGAGGCCATACATGCTCAATACGGCAGTGAAGTGGGCGAACGGCATTTAGGCTACACGCCATCATACTTGGAGATTTTGCGGATGACTTGAAACATTTTATATTCCAAACTTGGAAATACGAGGTTATTAAAATAGAGATACGGTTTGGAAACGCTTAGACGTGATTGACTACGCCTAGATCTAGCTTTTAAGTGGAAAAACGAGTGAATGAACTGTAATTTTATAGCATTTTCAAAAACAATTCGTCACTATAATAGGGCCATGCATTACATAACATGGTAAAAATCAGCCTTCTAGTCGTCTATGAAGCAGGAGAAACCTTTATCTATACAAGTTTCTATATTGTGTAATTTCACATTGAGAGTAAAAAAGTGCACAATATAACAGATCTGGGTCATGATTGTTATACTATAAATTCTGGGAAGTTTATTATGTTCCCACGTAAAATTCAAGCTCATGTTCAGAGTGCACTTACACGAACATAATAGATCCCTCATTAATCGACCACAGTTTACAAAGCAACGGAAAAGGGACAAAAACGAAGACAATACGACATGCATCAGCTACTTGCAGGAAACAGGTGCGGCTGAAAGAAACATACTCAATTCTACGTTGTGTCACTGGTATTGTAGTAATGGAGAAGCTTGAATAAGAAGTGCAATGGTATATGTGAATAAATCGCAATATGTAGGTGTTTTATGATCAGTTAATTAACTGAAAAATATTTTGCTGTTAATGGAGATATTACAAATTAATGCATTCTGCATATGTTATATTCACTGAATACAACAAAAGCTCATTATCAGTAACTCTCCGAGGAGTCAAGTGGTGTGAGCTGTAACAATTTGTGAGGAGTTTAAACATTGCAAACAGCAATTTATAATAATTACTTGTGGTTGACATTTGAAATGGAGCACTAATCAGTCTAATTTTTTTTCTCAAGACCTCAGAGGAATAATCAGTCAAGGCATACATAATGTCAGACAAGTATGTAGTATCTATTGTCAGACATGACATAAGATATTTTTATGAATTGTAAACGTACTAAACACTAACTAAACCATAACCTTGGGAATGGAATGTTACCATTTACTATGTAATCAGGCCGTTCGTTCCTACGAGGCTATAGAACAGAATAACAAAGCTATATTATTCCTAAGACTGCTCTGTCAGTTTTTCGTAGAAGGAATCTCAAATCCAATTAAGCGGAGTCCTGTACAATCAGGAATGTAATTTTCTATGACAGGAAAAGCCATATAAAGGACTGGTCTGTGAAAGTAAGCCCTATCTCTATCAGGATTAAGGTTGCATTACAAAACCGAACCACATAAAGTCCGTTCACCCCGCAACAGCTGGGCACATTTTATATGGAATCTTGAAGCGCCACCTGGCTATGGATTTTATATTTTACACCAGCTAAATATCTATGAATATCAAATGGATAAAAAATATTAATAAGAGAATTTTTAAACAGTTTCAAATGCAGCGATTTCTGAACGCGAGGAATATTTTGGACCTTGAAATTCTACAATTTAGTAACTTAACATTATGCTAATGTACTTAAGCCCACACATTAAAATAATATTACCTACATTATGTTGGGTCAGATGTGTTTTTAAATTGGGAGATACTCCCACGCTTTGAATGCAATACAAACATCTTATCTGGTACAGTATATACAAGTGATCGATGACTGTAGGTGTCAGATCGGTCCTGTCACCGATTTGCCTTGATGCCAGCATTCCTTGAAGCGGGAAGTAGAGCCAGTATTGGAAAGGCTGTTACGGCAAGCAAAAACAAACTGAGTGCTTAGTCAGAGCTTAACTTTCAGAATGGAAATAAGCAGGATGTATTCTGAAATCACTGTTTAACTAATGAGTTAATTAGAAAAACTAATTAATTTATTTTCCTTACTCGATTTATTTAGGTCAACGATGTTGCGACTCCTTGAAGGCATTAACAACATGACTATGTATGTAGAAGCACAAGTACAGTTTATTAATTGCACAGTCGAGGCTGCACCGTTATGAAATCTCATTAAAACTCGAGTCAACATTTAATGATCTCCAATATTTTGATGGAGCGATGAAGGACCACATTATACAGTTCTCAATACTAGTTTGGGTGTAACATCGCTGTTTTGCAATTTGCAAATTGATAGATCAAATGTCAAACATGTGTAGTAACTTGGAAAGCTAAAGGATAGAAGTGAGTGTTTTGGCGCCAGCAAGAAGTGAGGACAGCTAATGCAAGGGTCGTGAACTTTCCAAATAGGTGCAGTGGCCCGAGGTTCCTTTATTCAATTGGTTTCGATTGCCTCACAGTGCGCAAACGCAGCTGTCGTGAACTATGCATCGAGGACGACGTTCAGATACAACCGGTTCAATTGGTTCACTTCGGATGTTTACCTACATACTGCAAATTTTATGTTATTTCTTTGCAACGTTACTAAGTTTATATAAGGCAGATGGTTTATTCAGTTAGTAGTTTTTTTTTTGTTTAGTTTCTTCTTCTACTTTACGGGGAATATAGCATTCCACTTTTAAAACTAAATTCTCATTAAATAATTCGAATAAAATTCTCAATTAACCTTAGGCGCAGTCATTTAACTATTCTATTTGTGACACTACTCACAGTATTGGTATAACTTAAAGTATGTATGTAAACGTGAACATTGGGTCAATGGAACGCGGAACGATAAAGTGTGCTAATAGATACAACGTTCTATTGCAATTTTGTCTATTTACAATGCAAATAACTGTGATTGAATATTCATTCGCAAATTATTCTCGAACACACTGATTATCTTTTCAGCCTTTCGAGAGTTTGTAATAATCCTCAAGAGCTCTTAAGAAAACATTATTTCTCAGTAACAGACCGAACTTGGGAAGTTGGAGGCCCCGTGTCTCGGGAAAGTCATTGGTACTACTGCGTTTGATGTCCCTCCGGTGTCGGATTGCCCTCCGATCGTATTATGACAGTGTGAGAAGAGTGAATGCACCTGTGTCACATGCATTTGAGAACTATAACATCTCCCACGTAGAAGGCTAATCTCGGTTGGGTTTGGTCAGGAGAACTACTAACACTAAATATGAAATCTTTAGACATCAAAAATGATGAAAAAGAAGCATTCCTGTAAAATACCTGACATGTCTTTTGGTAGAAAGATTGTGGAAAAATTACTATTTATTTCTACCTCAATGTAAATTCTTCTCTACGTCGCCTACCTTAGGGCTACTGAACACTTCGGTAATGCAATCAAATTATTTATATTGGCAGCGTCTTCGATAGAAACTATCTACGATAGAGTATCAAGGATATTGCACCACCACCTCATGGTCACCGTGACCATTATTAAATGCTGCACTTTCACTTGGACCATAAATATTATTGCGCGACTTATTTGTCAATGGTACACCATGGTATACAATACAACGCCATAAATATTATGTACTCTTGTCGCATTTGATATACATGGGTGTAATCGTGATTCGTGACGAGGTTAATTTAAGGCCGATTGTTTAATGGTCATCTATTCTATGGGTAATCCTTCTCTTCCTTAGAGAAACTATAATATAGTAGTTTTTGGTACACCCTCAGCGAGGTGGTAAGTTTAAAGATATTAGTAGTTAGATGTCCACGTAGCGCAACTTCTCCAGAATGCTGCTTTTTTAGGGCAAAGGTGCTTTGGGCACATACATTGTATGTATGTACCAGCTACGTAAACAAAAAAAAAAAAAAAAAAGGAATTGCATATCCTGCTATAACATGGCGTACAAATGTATTTAAAATTAGCGATGTCATGTGATGATGTAAGCTTCTATAATAAAACACACGAGGAGATAAATCTGAGAAGTCTGTATCCATTTTTCCGACCAAAAGTACCGCCTTCTGTACCTACTTCTACCTACCTACCATCCATACTATTTATTATGATAAGAACTAAATAACCAATATTTACAATTGCTTTTAATATATTTTAACAGTCGGTTCAAGATTGTAGGTTAAAGCAGTTCAGCTGCTGACCTGCAAATGTTGAGAGGTATCTTTAACTAGTTAGTTCAGTTGCTTTACTGTTATGTGTGCTGTTCTGAATAGCCTAACAACTATGTATTACAGCTTTATCTAAGTCTAAGTCAGGGAAAATAATTGCTTAGTGCAGTGTTTTTCAACGTGTGGGTCGCGAACCCATATGGGGGCTGCGAAACCTCATTCAGAAGGTCACCGTTTCTTTAAAATTATAGGAGGATTCAAATGGAATCTAACGTTTTAAAGTATCAGTGGTTTATTGTGGGAATTATGTTTTTCTGTTTAAACAAAATGTACCCAAAGTGACAGACTAAGGTCCGTATTCCAGAAGGAAACTCAAGCATTGATCTCTGCTCAAACATAACTTAAAACTAGTTTCAACCAATCAAATAGCTTATAGTATATCTTGGACACCAATGACTGAAGGTGAAGGAAAACATCTTGAGGAAACCTGAACTTAAAGTCTGAAATCGCCAATCCGCATTGAGCAAGCGTGTCGATTACGCTCAATCCTTCTCTGTATGAGAGGAGACCTGTGCCCAGCAGTGGGACGATAAACAGGTTGATAATGATGATGATGATGAAATGGCTTGAAACGTGTTTAAAAGTAATGCATGAGTTTTGAGTGAGCTTCTAGGATACGGGCTTAAAATTCCAATTTACAAGTAGCAGAGGGAAGGGGTCGCAAAACATTTTCCAATACTCCTCAATCTCTATTAAGGAGTATTGAAAAAACAATATCTCAGTAAATTGACTATCAATTTAAATGGTCTGTATATTTAAATTTACTTCCAAATGGCTTTCTATGACAGTCGTATTGAATAGAACGTTTCACGGAAAATATCGAAGTTTATCCAAAATCAGCAGTTGAGACTGGTAAAGCGGACCTCAGACTCCAAAGCTGAAAAAGCTTCGGATGCGACTGGGATTAACGCTGAGATGATGATGATGATGATGATGATGGTTGAATGGTTGTAACACTTGTAACACCTCACACTGTGACTATTTTGACAATCCGCTAAACAATTAATTGTCGTAACTACAATATCTTCTGATTTGCTATTAAACTTCTGAATGCTTCTAATAAAAATAAAATGCGCAATATACATATGTATATTCACAACAATATACATAATATGTTCATGGATCTACGCAGTGTTATTACTAGTCATAAAGAGAAAACGTTATGTTTGATTGTTATGACACTCGTGTATATGAATACCACACCGTACTTTGTCTTCAACCTCCTAAATCTCTTCAAAAAGAAAGCGTCCAAACGTATTAGGTAGGAACGGCTACACGTCAAACTATAGAAAAAACAGTATAAGTTGACTTCTGATTGTAAGAAAAACCAACTAAAATCGGAAATGTATAGCTGGATATACAGCAGTGTGTACAATGTAATAATCAAATGAGTTGAAATAACGAAATACAGTGTTCTGGAATGGGCATCTAGAGAATAAAATTCATTTAATTGAATGATGAATATTTGCGTTTTGCAATGCTAACAATTTATTGATAATTCAAAAAATCCCCTGATGTTTTTGACGTTTGCGAATGTGAAGTAAAAAGCATGATAAGTGATTTTATGTTATGTTTTGTCAAAGCAAAATCCAAATCCTACTAATAATTTAGACGTGAAAGTTTGTATTATTGTATGTTGTGTAAGCAAAAATAAAGATTAACATTTCTACTACACAATACTTTTTACCCCGATATTCTCACGTGATCGTAACCCATGTGCGTGATACCGCAGGGTACAGCTTAATAGTACTACCTCTGTTTGATACAAAAAAAGTAAACTTAACAGGCAAGTGGTCCGCACCAAATCAAACATGACTTATCTGTGCTCGATGAACGATTAGACTTTTCCAGTCGATGGCACAAGATTCAATTTGGCATGAAATTGGTTTCTGTTACGTGTATCGGTCAATAGGTTGATGTCGTGAAGACATCAAACGAAAGAAATGTTTAAAAATAGTCGCGGAAGAAATGTTTATTTTAGGTTACGGAAAGGAAGAGTTGAAAAACCAAGCATTAGGGAGAGTTTAAATCAGAATATGGATGAACGGCTATATCTATACTATTCTAAAAAGTTGTGAGCTACAGGACCGTCTTTAACATATTCGAGGATCTAAGCCCTAGAGATCACAGGGCCCTGTGTAGATTAGAGATAATAAGAGAATCATCCCTACAAATATGTCATAACTTTGCAAATCACTTATTTTGTCATTGAAACATAATGATGCGTAAAATGGAACGGCAGCTGCAAAGAATGATAGTTCATGCGAGCAAGCCGGGGTCCGGAAGGTCGCGGGGCCCTGGGCACTTGTCTAGAGTGCCCAATGGAAAAGAGGTGAGTCCTGGTGACTGGTAAATAAGTCAGATTATGATCATTCCCATTAAAGCTTGAGTATTCCTGAGTGTAATAATATCATATTGTCATACGAGAAACTCGCGGACGAACTACCTACCGAGCAGAATCTACTAATAGATAAGATGCTATGGACTCCGTTTTATGTTCCGAGGTTATATTAGTTTATTGCAGTTTATGATAATTAAGTAAGTTGGTCGTTTTCTCCTACTTAAATTATATTTAGATGGTGATATTTACCTAATAATGGCTGCTATAAAGCTAAGTTTATTATCAGCGAATGTTTCTTGGCTTTGCCTTGTTGACTATTGTTTTTAGTTCCGTAAGCACAGGCATATAGAAGTATGTAATAGTTCGCCTCTGTACATTTGTGTGCACAATATTAAATACCAAATATCATCGAAAGCAAAACGTCTATTCGTTGAAACTTCAATTTCCCCGAGGAAATCAAACTTTGTAAAGAAACGGGTGTGTTTGCGGCCGCACGCGATCCTTTACAAGTTTAACAGGTTTTTTGTCGATTTCTCCCTTTTAGATTATATCTGCTATGGAACGTAGGCAATCGAGATTTTTTGGAATTTGCCATGATTCTTAAAGTTATGGCAGTTCTTTCAACCGTCACAGCATAAGCAACTTGGACAACTTTAGATAGGTACCTACCTACTTAGATTTGAAACCAGAGAAAGTTTTATATTATGTAGATATATGGTATAAAATTGTTAGGTAATTTGTTTTGTAATAAAATACCTTTGTTTTACTTGGATTTTGGTAACTAGATACCTACAATTATTTGTTAAAAAACATCTTTTCAGCGACTTGACCTAGTTTCAAAACTGCCGACTCATTCTTCATTTTATTTTCAAACTCAAGTGTCTATAGGTATGACAGTAGAAAACATTAGTTTAAAAATGGCTTCATATCATTACAACCCAAGGAACTTATATATAATTTCAAGTTACAACCCATTCGGTATGAAAGCTGCGCTTTGACTTTGACACGCGTGCTGCGCAGTGTGCGACCTTTGTGGAGTTCGCGAACTTTCTACGCGATAGCGCGATTTATTTGCGTTTTTCGAGCGATTTGCGATAAATCGCGCGATTCAAGTGTCTTCATTAACGATAACGAGACTATAATTTATAGCCGGAAGCGTCTCCGACGGCTTTCCTAAGTTATTGATTAGAGAGTCAATTATCGTTACTTAAGAAAGTATTAAGCGGTCGGTAGCGCTAATTGGGGGTAATTTTGCGAATGCGCGGTCATTTTGTACAGACAATAGCACATAAAGCTACTACAATCTGTCAGATTTCTTTATTAGATTTCCAACTTTATAACTAAAGTATTAAGGACCAAGATTAATTGGGAATATATGACAGTTTAGGTTAGCTTGACCTGCTGTCGCCTGTACTTCTTGCGCAACTCTTTTTTTTTTTAAATCTTTATTTAAAGAGCTTTGTCAATATTGACTATGTCGCTCTGTAACAGCCATACTTTGTATACTTATTTACATAAAGTGATTGTAATATATTCTATAACTTATTTTAGCCGCATCTGACATAGGAGAACTTAAAATACTATTACATACGCCAATATTAAAAGATTTAGGTAACAGTCTTCTGAGGCGTTCGCTCCGTGCACACTCCATCAAGATGTGGTGTACATCCTCAATTGGGTTGTATCCTAAAAAATTATTTAATGTCCATCAGATAGATTTATAAAAAGTATTGAACACGTATTTTTTATTTTTTCTTTCATACAAATACTTAGGAAGATATATTGATTTGAAATGTCGCATGACAAAATATACCACGGCGTGACGTAATTAGCCCCCACTCCGTAACTTTAATACGCTATATCTCAGTACTTTTTGGTAATATCGACAAAATAAAAAATACGGGTCTTAATTTTTTTTATTATCTATAAGACGGACTAATCACTTTTTTGATTTTCATACCTTGGAAACATCCCTATTACTCCGCATGTTTGGCAATTTGGTGTAGGTGTAATGCCCATAAGGAAGGTAAACTTCCTTGATGGAATGTGACCAGATCGAAGCCTCATAGCCGTAACAATATCTTGTCTACTCAGCAAACAATTATTTATCCACGGAATCATCAGAGGTTCCGGTTGTATAGTTCTATACCAGATTCCCTTCTCTTTCGATCTCTCGTCATGATACTCTTTCCACATTTTGTGGCAGTGTTTTTTAACTATAAAAAAGTTGTCTGAAAAGAAGGGCAAAATACTCAATTGAGTACCTTGATGACATGCTTGTTTTGCGTGATAGTCTGCCAACTCATTACCGATTACACCTATGTGTGACGGAACCCACTGTAGTCTCAATATTCTTGATGTTTGATTACGGTTACTGTCTAAAATTTGTTCAATGATTGAGTAAGCTATCGGTGTTCCTCGAAAAGTCGAGGTGCACCGAGCTATATGTTGCAAAGCACTTCGGGAGTCAGTCAATATTAAAAATTTATTATAATTTATAGAAGTGGTATATGATAAGGCTTCGCTAATTGCCAACAATTCGGTATACATAACAGATACTTTAGACGTAATACTGAAACTCATAGAAGTATTTTGTTGAGGGTCATAGAAAGCAGCTCCCGCGTTATGATTTTCTATGGAACCGTCTGTAAAAATTTGATAGAAATTTGGATATTCTGTACTTAGAAAACGTTCGCACGAACTTTGATTTATCACGTCAATGCTGGTCTTTATATTTTTAGATAAGTCTATGCTACTAGTCCAAAAGTTATATTTAAACATTTCTAAGTTCTGACTACAATGCATTTGCACGTCATTAAGGTATTCATGACTTAATAATAACATAGGTTTATTTTTCCTTTTCCATAAATGAACAGTACCTAATAAGTCTTCTAATAAATTTATAATAATGTTATTACTACACAACGATTTACATTTTAAATAATATTTGCCCGCTAAATAATTTCTACGAATAAAAAGGGGTTGAATAACAACTCTTTTACTGTTGTTAATATAATTAAGAAACTAGATTTAATACATTCAGCAAAATGCAGTGCTTATCTATACTAATATAAAGCTGAAGAGTTTGTTTGTTTGAACACGCTAATCTCAGGAACTACGGGCCCGAATTGAAAAAATATTTTTTCGTTGGATAGTCCATAAATTCAGGAACGCTTTAGGCTATATAACATCACGCTCCGATCAAAACTTTTTTTTTGCCGTTAGCGCAGTGTTTAAGCTACTGACTACTGCGCTGCGTTGTCGGGGGTCGATTCCCGATAGTAGTTGTTCCGGGTCTGGCTGTTTGTGTACCTGTGAGTTTTGTTGTGTATGTTATTAAATGCACCCTCGATACAGGACAAATTCAAAGTGTGGGGCATCGTTTAAAAAAAAATCTCTTTCAACTTATGTCTGTCCAGCGTCATACGTCAACTTTCTTTGCGAAACCTGTCATACAATTAAAATCCTTAAGCAATCAGGCCCTGAAGTATCTGGACAACTTTCATAGTAAGCAGACAGAACAGGTACCTAGCTAAAATAGTTTCCTTGTAATGTGCGCTGCGTATCGGTTATAGTCACAATGTACGTGTGTACGTATATGCGCGCGCGCAAGAAAGTGGCCGCGCAGGTGTCGCATGCGTTAACACTGCACTTGATTGTTGGAGTAATTACGTCATGATTTTATGACGAAGTAGGTATACGTATTTTACGGATGCCTGCTTTTATTAGGTATTCATTTATTGGACAGACGAATGTCAAATTAATTATTAAAAGTTTTTTTAATAAGGCACCGGCTCCGGTCAGCAAATGTTTTAGTAACATATGGAGGAATAAAAACACCTTGACTTTGAAAATGCTAATGTAAGATTAATATGACTACTTTTAATCCTAACACATGTAACTAATGAATGTAATAAACCAAAGTACAATTCTCTGTTAACCGGTTAACAATGTTTTTGCATGCACTTAGAATGACTTGACGTCTTAATTTATGTAGAAACTAAATCTTTGTCTCAACCTCGTATTGGAGACGGTTAATTAGGTATATACTTCTGTTACTAACCTATTAATATTGAGACAAGACCGTGCATTAGGATCCGAGGGTTCTCGGTGGTAAGCCATAACATCCGACAGTCCTATTTGTGGTTCAGGAGAATCTGTCCATTCTTTGGTTGCCTGGAAGAGGATCACATTAGCGATAAGGCCGTCCATTGTATGTTTTTTGTGTTGAATGTATTTTGTTCTGTGTTTGAAGGGTGTACAATAAAGAATATATAAATAAATAAATAAATCTGCTGCCGCCAGAAGTTACTACCCAACAGACGCAGAAGTCTTACCACCAAGCTATTTATCGTGTTCCAGCATGATGTTTGGTGAAGCCATACGGAGGACGGGTCGGAGCAGTTGTTTTGCGACGTGTGCCGGGTACGATGCGTTAAAATTTGTGGTATCGGGAGTTTGGTTGTGGAGGGTCTCCAGATCAATCTCCCTCTTACGCAGCATCGTTGGTCGTGTTGTTCGATTTAACATTGCATTACCTTGCTCAACTGTCTTTCTATTCACTCAGTTTTTTTTGAGTGAATAAGCCCTTAATAAACAAGCGCGCTTTGCCATCAACGATTGCATGACTGCTTACCATCAGAGGGGATTGCGGTCAAGCTCTAGTTTATAATTATAAAAAAAAAACAATTGTATAAAGAGAGCGCCTAAGGCGGCTAGCAACTGCTCGCATTATGTTCACCCAGATTGTTGCAGGCCACTATTGTGACATAATCTTCAATATCAACAGAGAGGTTATTAACCGTTAACTGGATCTGGTGGCAGCGTTCGGCAGAGTAATTGCGTAACACAGTAACCGTAGCAATGGCTTTCATTATGACAAGAGATCGGAAAATACGGCGCTTATATACCTACCTAAACTTGAACTTAATGCTGACGAATAATGTGGGTACGCCTTTTGACCAACAATTGTGTAAAATATTGTAGCTTTTTGTACATTTTTTTTTATAAGTATACAAAATCCTTCAAAATGATGAAATACCTTGTTATAAGCTATCTGGTGGTATTTTTATTACTTAACTATAGTTTTCTTTCGTCAAATCAAGTTTAATTATTTTAAGCGCCGCAATATTCGACCTCTAATTATGACATTCCAAAAACATTCAGCAGACAGCAAAAATGGATTCCTTCAAAATTATTTAAATTTGTGCAAAATAAAACATTAAACAAGTGGCGACAACAACGCGACTTTCCTAATTACTAGGCTGATTTACGTTGCAGATGTAATTAATTAATTAACGCTTTTCCCTTTCGATTTTGTTAGGGAAATTGATTGTTTAGTAAATTGAATACCAATATAAACTTGTTAAGTATAAGTATATTGTCAGTATATACAATATGTAAAGAAAACCCGTTCCACCCATAAGGATAATAAAGGTTTGGTAAACACATGACCAAATAAAATATTAAATTTTACATAATCATCATAGTAACAATACTAACGAATGTTGAAATATTTTTTTTCCGCGAATTAATTCAAACTTCCCCAAAATTTTGTACAACAACACCTTGTGTAAAACACCTTATTCGAAGGTATTATTTTGTGAGCGATACGATCGCGTGGCGCGTACCC
Organism: Sesamia nonagrioides; assembly: GCA_017933935.1. NCBI lineage: Eukaryota > Metazoa > Arthropoda > Insecta > Lepidoptera > Noctuidae > Sesamia > Sesamia nonagrioides. The sequence goes on along the minus strand of JADWQK010000275.1, from coordinate 866,427 downwards.
AGCCCCCCTTCGCCCGCACATGTATTAAGTTACCTAGCTTTTGCGAAATAATATTTATTTTTTAGGGAGATTTTTTTTAAGTTTAGTCCGGGTTTGTAGGCATTAGTAGAATCCGTTATCGATACCTAACAATATAACTTCACGGATCGGACAGGGTTTTTCTTTACATATATTGTATGCAGCATCATCAACCTTTTTATCGTCCCTCTGCTGGGCACAGGACTCCTCTCTTACAGAGAAGGATTGAGCGTAACCACCAGGCTTGCTCAATGCGGGTTGGCGATTTTTCCTAAGTTATCCTTCACCTTGTTATCAGTCATTGGTGTCCAAGATAAACTTAGAAAGTACATATAATTTATAAAAGTTAAATTGGTACTTGCCTGACCTGGAATCAACACGCACATACTTGAGAGGCTGGTCTTATACCCACTAGGCCTCCACGACTAGTAGTACCATAGTAGTATAAGTCATCATCATCAACCCTTTTTTTTATCGTCCCACTGCTGGGCACAGGTCTCCTCTCATACAGAGAAAAATTGAGCGTAATCACCACGCTTGCTCAATGCGGGTTGGCGATTTCAGACTTAAAGTCCAGGTTTCCTCAAGATGTTTTCCTTCACCTTCAGTCATTGGTGTCCAAGATATACTTAGAAAGTACCTACATACAATATGTAAAGAAAACCCTGTCCGATCCGTGAAGGTATTGTTAGGTATCGATAACTGATTCTACTAATGCCCACAAAGACAGGCTAAACTTAAAAAAAAAATCCCCCTAAAAACATAAATATTATTTCGCAAAAAGAGGTAACTTAATACATGTGCGCTAAGCAACCCCTTCCGCGGGCGGCGGGGGGCAGGGCACGCGGCACCTGTGACGTGTTCGCGTCGCTATTCGCTTATAATAATACCGGTGTTGTCACTTTTTTAAAAATTACCAAATTTCGGGGAAATTGGAATTAATTCCCGGGAAAAAGGATTATTTCAAAATTCATTAGTATTGTTACTATGATGATTATGTAAAATTTTATATTATATTTGGTCAAGTGTTTACCTAACCTTTATTATCCTTATGGGTCGGACAGGGTTTTCTTTACATATTGTATAACCTATAAGTAATTTGTTGTAAATAAGTAACGTTCTTTTGGCGTGTGGCCATAATCTGAACTAAACACTGCCATACTTGTATTGTCAATATAATTTCTGGAGGCTCAATTTCTAACAATTCCCCATTCAATGCATTTAAGACGCTGTGAATAGCAAACTTTTAGGTATTTGAGGGGGTGAAGCAGACGAAGTGGGACACGACTAGCCCCGCCCACTGCGGGGCGCGGGGCGCTCCGCGCGAGTACATCGATGCGTGAGGTGACGCGTCGTGCATCGAGAAATACGCACGTTCTATTAAATCTATACCAACCATTCTCTATTCCATCTACATTTAGAACCGTAATTTCACAACCCAACCCCGCGGTACGGTTGGCTCTGTTCGTCACAGTCCCGGTTCGCATGAGACGAGCAGCAGGTTCGAATCCCACATCCGTTCACTTTACCTTGCGATTTTCGAAAATGTGTATTTTATACATATTTTCATTTTTTATTATTACTTTTGTTTTCTTTTTTATTTTTATAATGCGCTTTGTCCGTTCTGCTTAATTTTTTTGTGTTATGTCCTTTTTCATGAAACTGTTAGAAATATATCATTTCTAGAAATTACTATTTATAAACAGCTGTTTAGAGTAACTGTTAAAAAAAAATGCATATTCGGATATTTAAAAAAATAAAAGATTTTTTCTTCAAAACTGCAACTCTTATCGAAGTCGGGTTTGTACGAGTGCTTAGAATAACACAACACAAAAAGATTGAAATAGATGGAGGCACTTGGAGGAGGCCTATACTGAAATAATGCAACCATGAATAATGCAACAAAATGAAATCTAAATTTACTGTTTTGAACTATTATCAAATCAACTGTTATTTTTATTGTTTTTCTTTTCTATTCCATCTACATTTAGAGCCTTAATTTCACAGCCCAACACCGAGGTACGGTTGGCTCTGTTCGTCACAGTCCCGGTTCGCATTAGACGAGCACCAGGATCGAATCCGACTTTACCTTGCGATTTTCGAAAATGTGTACTTTATACATATTTTCATTTTTTATTATTTTTTTTGTTTTCTTTTTTATTTTTATAAAGCGCTTTGTCCGTTCTGCTTAAATTTTTTGTGTTATGTCCTTTTTTCATGAAACTGTTAGAAATATATCATTTCTAGAAATTGCTATTTATAAACAGCTGTTTAGAGTAACTGTTAAAAAAAATGCATTTCCGGATATTTAAAAAAATAAAAGATTTCTTCTTCAAAACTGCAACTCTTATCGAAATCGGGTTTGTACGAGTGAAATAGATGGAGGCACTTGGAGGAGGCCTATACTGTTTTGAACTATTATCAAATTAACTGTTATTTTTATTGTTTTTCTTTTTTAAATTATATTATGAACTAAGAAATTCATGGTTAAATAAAGGCTTATTATTATTATTTATTATTAATTTCTAGAAATTTGTAGAAAGAAAATTATAACGAATTGATTTTAAATATTAGTTTGCATTATAATTGTTACAAAAAGAATATATTTAAAAAGATGGAACAATTACCTACTACAAAAAATACAGAAAATCGGATAAATTAATAATAATTAAAAAAAAAAACAATTGCAAATAAGAAATCCAACAAAAAGCATACAACGTAAGGCTGGGGTTTGAACCCGAACACATACAGGTGAAGAAAAATGTGCCGCGAAAAAGTAAAAAGAATAATTACAGAAAAAAATCAAATAAAATATCGGCAAAAATACAACAGTAAATTAAAAAGCATTTATTTCAATTAAAATCTACAAAAAGCATATAATGTAAACCTGGGGTTTGAACCCGGGCAAAAACGAAATATGATTATTCATCAACAAACAGACACGTAAATATAATTATTTTCTGTGCGGGGTAAAGCAAAAAGTGACATAGGTCCGACAAGCACCACGCCTCAGCGGTCACTGTCGCTAAGCATAGAAGTGAAAGAGAAGGCAATGGACGCCGCGATGGAGCGACGTTTCGTTCACGTTATTTATCATTAAATACATTATTTATTTTAGAATATCTTAGTTAAATCGATAAACAAAAACAATGGTTTCATTTACTATTATATTTTACATCGCTCTTCTCAATTTTATCAAGATTTGATGATTAATAATACAGTTACAACTGTTATAAATTCAATTTTAGGGGTTACTTTAGGATTTTTTTCTATCGAGAAAATTAATTCAAAACGTGTTTTGAAAACAATGGTTTCCTGCTACATATAATCAAGATTAACATATAAATTTTTGGCTGCTCTGAAATGTATACATTTGGCTAAAAAATTGTTTTAAGAAGCCTATTTTTACTGAACACAGCGCCTTAAGTGCCAAACAGTCATATAAAGTCCTTTCGCAGGTAATTTTGCACTTCTGATAGCAATATCACAAGAGCTATCTTATTGAAATGAAAAAAAATAAGAATCAGACTTATCAGTGGTTGCAATCCCACAACAACCTTATTTAAATACTAGCTTTCCGCCGCGGCTTCACCCGCGTAGAATTCGGTTATATCGCGCTTTTTAGATTTCCCTCGGGAATATCAAATTTTTCAATAAAAGGTAGGCTATGTCCTTTCTCGGGGTCTAAAGATTGTCTGTGCCAAATTTCATCAAAATCGGTTGAGAGGTTTAAGCGGGAAAGCGTAACAGACAGAGTTACTTTCGCATTCATAATATTAGTATGGATGTACATAGGTACATAGGAGTACCGGAATGTTTTTAAATGAAGCGATCGCTAATCGTTTCTTATGCCACATTTAACATACCAATTGTTTTTGAGTTTGAGTTGGGTCTTCGTCCAATAACTCGTGCAATTCAGCGACCAAAATATTTTTTGTTCTACCCGAACGTCTACTGTCTCCCCACAAACCACGTCGCACACGTTTTTACACTTGGAGCATGCTCTTCGTAAGTTTCTACCAGCAAATGATGACTATCAATGGCCTATTCTTTTGATGAAATAAGAAATGCAATGCATGCCGCAAATGCTCTTTGTCAGATATGTAATTCTACATATTTACAGAGGTTCAACACTATGACACTATTAGGTATTTAGTGATTTTATTCCATTATAGGATAGGCATCTGTCAGAAAAAAACTTTCCGGTACAACTTGTAGATATTAAGATCACAGACAGTGAGGCAAAATCAGAGATAAATTAACGGTGAGAACATTGCAGCATTCTTACATTTTAACACATTTAGTGCCACCGACTCGCCCTTCGAGTCCACGTAAACTTTCCGGACGAGTTGGTGGCAGTTTATTAGAACTGTCATTCGTTGGTTAAAGGTAGTGTTTTACTGCCAGGACCGTGGGTGGTTTCCAAAGAGATACAGTGTTCTCCGGCGCACATGCAAGTGAAGGAACACGAGTAGGTTTTAGTCACTTAAAGCCAGACATGGCTTCTGAACAGAGTGGGAGAGATCATTTGATTATATCCAATCAAAAAAAAAAAACGGTAGCGTTGTAGTTAAACCAAATTAGACAACAAGTACCTGCCAAAATGCCTGTTGGTATGGAGTAGAACCTGTAAAAAATGATGTTCTCACTAACCTGGTGGTTGGTAGGAGCTATGGCGGCGCTCTGTGGTGGAACTGATTGCACTGGTCGCGCCGGCTTCGCAGCTGCTCTTTGAAGAGATGCGCGCTTCACAGATACCATCAGCCAAACGTCTTCTACTCTTTGTGCCACCTAGAGAATACTTTTGTTATCAGTATAGAATAAGAGAATGACCAAAATACTCGACGATCAGAGGATCAAAGAAGAGAGAAATCATTTTTTTTTATCCAAAAGGGCGTCAATTGTTGGACATAGGACCAATGGTATTTTGGCAAAGGCGTAGATTCCATGCCTTTTAAACGCGCGATAAAAAAAAAATAATAAGCGCCAGGGTAGCCCTTTAACTTTTAAGTTGCCAATCTGCAGGTCAGTATCAGGTGGTATATTGACCTAAAAACGATTCGAGGCCGTAACAAATAATCTATTTATGGTATTTTAAAGAATTGTGTTGCTAATTCTAATAATAATAATTTTTTGCAGTTATATTTGTTTTGGTCCAGAATAACATTTTTATCAAGACATAAGTTGTATCCTAACTTGAAAATTGCAAATAACGTAAGTAAACATGTGAATTTCGCAGCCTCATCATCATCATCTCAGCGTTAATCCCAGTCGCATCCGAAGCTTTTTCAGCTTTGGAGTCTGGGGTCCGCTTTACTAGTCGTAATTGCTGATTTTGACTAAACTTCGATATTTTCCGTGAAGCGACTGCCGTCTGACCTCCACAACCCGAAGGCGATATTGAAGCGTTGCAGTTAGACCAATTGTTGGGACTTTTGAGGGCTCGAACAACCCGTAACGACTGCCATTAGATGTTAGTATGGCAACCGGGACCAACGGATTAACGTGCTTTCCGAGGCACGACCAGACCAGTGCAAGAATTCATATTCATGCATACAAATTTTTAACACTGCGCGGGGATCGAAACCGCGCCTCCTTGCGCAGCGGCCGCGTTCGCTACCGTTATGCCACGGAGACTGTCACTATTTACATAGATAACTTGTTAAATGTGTTGGAGAACAGAAAATAACGAAAACTTAAGAAGTTAGTTTGCATGAACCGAGACATGCTTGAGATAATATGAATTTCGCAGCCTATCCTACAAAATTCTCTAACTAGATAAGCTTTAGCTAATTTTTTTTTACTTTAGAATAAAGGCTTACGCTTATTTTTATAAAGATAGAAAGTGGTCCCGATTCCCTTGTTCACAAACTAAAATTCAATGCATCTTTTTCTTTCTATATCATAAAGAAAAGGACAGAAGATAAATATTAGTTTAGTCCTGTCAATTTAGTCCGCGCCTGACTTAAATTGACAGTATGATTAGTCGCCATGTTTTTAATCGTGTCTAAACCATTTCGGGAGTATCACAATTTGACAATGGCGCCGATTCTATTGTTCACAACCTAAACGAATTTTAATTTATGTGCATCTATTTTTTCCATTTCGTTAAGAAAAGGATAGAAGATACCATTTTAATTTAATCCTGTTAAGATACTCCATAGACAGTTTAGACACGATTATAAACATGGCGACTAACATTGATAAAATATTAAACTAAGGTAGATATGTCACTAGCGCACTAAAAATGAAGCGTACAAAAGGAGGTAAGTCCTGTATCTCGCTTTAGTCACTCTCGATACACTCGTAAAAACAAACGACAAACACTAACAGCGCAAACGACAAACACTAGCCATCTTTTCTTCTCTATGCTTTAGATTGCGCCCCATCTCACTCACACTGTACCTATGTATGCCGAATAAAAATATGCATGTGTGCTGCTGCTGTGTTCGGCACATTTTTTTTTTGGTCAGTTTGTTAGAATATATCGTATCTGTTTAATATTTTATCAATGGCGACTAAAATACGCCAGTTTACGTCAGGAGCGCACTAATTTGACAGGCCTAAACTGACATTTTATCTTCTGTCCTTATCTTAACGAAATGGAAAGAAAAAGATGTACATAAATTAAAATTACTTTGTGAACAACAGAATCGGCGCCAATATTATACAAATATGTTATCTTCTATCATTTTCTAAATTATATAGAAAATGAAAGAAACACTGAATTTAAAATTAGTCTATGAACAACAGGATCGACACCGTTATCTCAAAACAATATACCTGCAACTAAAGCTTCTGTTGGCTATTTGTGTCTACAGCATAATAATATGTAGCAGCACCGTACCTGAGTCACGAGTGCCCTGGTCTCCTGTGTTGCAGACTGCATCAGCATATCCCGGAACTGGTCTGGAGCCGTCAGTCCGAAGCTCGCAGCGTCTTCTAACAATTTGTCCACTGCTATCAACCCTCCTTCTCCTGCTAAGATTTCCACGCCTGTTGCGCACCATTCGTTCGCCTATTGAAGAAAATAAAAAGATCTGCTAAAATATGTTTAATCAGTGGAAATCACAAGTCACGTTGTGTAACTTTTAACATAGACATAAGGTTCAGAATTAAAATGAATAAATAAAAGTTGGTATTCTACATTTGCTATTATAATACTAGGACTTTCCCAGCCACTATAATACCTAAATTGCTATGTTATAACAGATATTATGGTGAGTGTGATAGACATAATAATCTTAAATGCATAAACACAATGTAATAACAAAATTATTATCTACAACCATTGATATAATATTAAACTAAGGTAGATATGTCACTAGCGCACTGAACATGAAGCGTACAAAAGGAGGTAAGTCCAGTATCTCGCTTTAGTCACTCTCGATACACTCGTAAAAACAAACGACAAACACTAACAGCGCAAATGACAAACACTAGCCATCTTTTTCTTCTCTATGCTTTAGATTGCGCCCCATCTCACTCACACTCTATCAACGTGTGAAATGAACGCAGAATAAAAAATTTGCATGTGTGTGCTGCTGCTTCGAACGGCACATTTATTTTGGTTAGTTTGTTAGAACATATCATATCTGTTAATATTATATATCATTGTCTACAACTAACATAACTTTTAAGTTTCACCTTTCACAGATTGGCGGGAAAAAAAGACTAATAAAAAAATAAACTTAATTCTTATAAATGTATCTGCGAAAGATGTCTACGCTAGAGGGAAAACATTCTAAATATTAAAAATTCAAATTCAGAATACCTATATAATTGCCAGATAAAGAATGAATGAATAATATAACGTCGAATTCATGATTATGAATTGAGTGCGCTGATACATTTTCTCTCTTGAATTCAGTTTTAACACTATTCCAACTTACCTTATCTATCCTGTCCATAAGTTCTCTGGCTTTAGTCAGAAGAAGATTTCGTTTCTGTATCTTTTCCAAAAGCAATGCGCTCGTTCGTCTTAGTTCTTCGCATTTTGATTGTATGTGGTCGACTTGACTTAGCGGGTCTTGCATTAATTTCTCTCCTGCAAATATTTTAATAAACATTCATTTACTGGATATAATTAATTATTACACTCCTTTTTAACAAGAAATATTAACGCCTAACTAATATATCTAAAACAAAACCGTAATGGCGTAAAGATATTATTTTATGCATTAGTTAAACCTGCATTTGGTTTTGATTCAAAAATGGAACCCAGGCTGCTATTTTTTTTGCAGCCTGTTTCCAAAGCATGGGTAGCTGTTTAAAAATTAAAAAATAATAATGTATATGAATATTATTTTATTATTTTTCTCGCCATATTACACGGTAACTGGAATGTGGAGACCAGATAAACAATCGCTATACGTAAAATACTACTTTTGTAATACATTGAATAAAAAAATATTCTAGATTTTAATTTTAATTTGCTGCTGTCTTTTAATAATTTGAAATAATTTATAGGACATTACCGTCGTCAATAACTGAGGATGCTGTATCAAGATCACAGTTACAAAGTTTCTCAAAGTCGCCAGCCTCTTGTAGAAGGCTGTCTACCCTGATTGCTGTCTCGCCCACCTCCGTCATGTCGCATGCTTCTTTTAGATGGTTATCTAGAGTAGCCTACAATAAAATAACATCTTTTTACTATGATTTTTTGGACTTTAATTTCTAGGGAACTATAAATCCTCTTTCGTTGCAAGAAACATAACAAATAAAAAGGAGGTCGAACTCGAATGCAACTGCCAACATGGAGAAAAAAAAAACATGCCTTTTAGTTTCATTATTAAAAAAAAACACTTTGACACATAGGTACTTAACCTCTCTTTACATATTATTATAGTAATGTAAGCGAAACGTGTTAAATTTTAATAAATTAATACTATAATGAAAAACAATAAGTAATAATAATGACTATGGATATTGTGTGCAACTTTCGTAAATGCAGAAAGTCTCTATCAAATCAAGCGTGGGTAACGACTTGTTCACATGCATTTTGTGTTGAACACGGAAAAAGAGAATTCAAACGAACTCCCGAAAATTCATTGACTTGTCCAGCATGTGGTACTGAATTACGTGATAAGTTTGATGTGATTCAAGCTGATCTTAAACCTAACGAAACTTTTAAATCAATAGTCTTGGCGGGAATGAGACCAGACACAATCATGGACATTGCAATGCGTGCAATGTCTTTTTGGGCGTATCAGATCGAACAAGAGACGTTATATCAAGAGAGCATAGCCAAACATGCGAGAGAGAAACTACAATGTATGGAAGAAATAAACACATTGAATCTTCAGAAATTAAAAGCGGAACTTGAGACTTGTAAACGGAAGGTTAGTAATTTACAATCAGAATGTAATAAGAAAAGTAAACAAGCAGAGGATTACAAGGCGCGTCTAGAAGAAAAATCGCGAAAAATACAGAAGTTAACATTTCAACTGGATGCTCAGAAGAGGAAGGATATTCGCAATTTCGAAAGTGTGGATAGTAAAGAGAAATGTATGGATATTTCGGACTTGGTAGTTAACAGAGCGGTCTCACACTTGGTGTCAAACAGGGCTTCAGACTTTGTTTTTCGTCCAGCAAAAGACCCCGATGAAGCACACAGAGTGTCTTCACCTCGAACACCAATGTTTGACTTTCGAAATAGAAATAAACATACGTCGCATTTCCAGTTTCGACCGGTAAACTCTTAACAAAAATGTAATTAATAAAACGAAAGAAAATTGTCTCTGATTAAATGATTTGTGAATAAATTAACGTAAGTTACCTGCATCTGTTTAAAGTTTAATAAAAACGTTCGAAACTTTAGCCAGTGGTTTAGCTTTGTGGAATGTTTTTGCCAGAAATTGTCGAATTGTTTTTCAGTCTCGTCCAGTTGCACCAGTAATCTGAAACAACACGGAAGCATTTTATTAATTTTCATTCTCCAACTTTCCTGCATCATTAGAAATAATTAAAAGTCAACGTCTATTTGATGACCTGTGTAGGTTGTCGTGAAATAGGTAATTGTCTAATAGCCAATGATTACTTCCATAATATGGGTATTCGAGAACTATTGACTAGTGAATCAATCTCACTCTGTGTCGCCCTCTTTATTAATTCCAGCCCAAAACTGGTTCCTATAATGCTACCAGTTTTTTATTCAATAATTTTATTTTTTAATCTCCTCGAGCAAAGTTCTTTAGTCGGGATCATTTTAAATGGATTGAATAATTAACATTTGTCTCTTAAAATACACAAATAATTACCTCTCAACCGCAGCGACATGGCTGATAATATTATAAGTAAGATTTGGTTTTCGTACTTGCGTCAGTAACTCTTCGCCTTGCGACGTTGCCGACGATAACTCACTTTTTAAAGCTTTATACCTAAAACCGAAACATAATAAACATTAATTTTTGCTTTACGACAAGGAAAACAATCAACAGTAACTTATAAAAATGTACTGTTGTTATTTAGGTTACCTATTTTCCTGACAGTCTAATAATTCTTTGGTTTGTGTCGGGTCGTTTCCCATATCGCAGTCAACAATCTCATGCATAAACTCGTCCAATTTACTTGAGATTTCCTTCATTAATGTGGAAAATTTCTCTAGAGCCTGAAATACAAATATATATTTAGACCAAACTGGTAATAACTACATAAAAACAGTTAAAAAAAGCTAATTGGGTTGGAAAAAGTAATTGAATCCACATTTTATTTAAATATTAATTTAAATCACTGTTAAAATTGCATTTTTACACACTTGAAGAATCGTTAATTTAGGTAATTGTTCTCAGTATTTCACACAGGCGATCAGCGCTGTATGAAATTTCCCATATTTCCACACAAATAATTCGGTGCGCAAGGATAGACATCATTGAACATTACCAAATCAACCCTTAATCGGCGAACACATTTTTGTCAAAAATGTGTTCGCCCATAAGGGACTGTTCGGAAAACTTTGATAGCGCGACTTAGGATTTTTAGTTAACGCTTGAAAACTAGATGGCGCCACTATGACTTCATTATAACTGTGCTAAGATTTAACGATCACTCGTTAGAATTTAAAATATCTGTAACCAATATTTTCTATTAAATAATAAAAAAGATTTACTATTCGCTGCTGTATCCACTCAGCATGTGAATATTGTAGTTCCCCGCCAAGGTCTGGCGTCAGCTGTGACCTGTCGAAGTGTTCGTACAACTCCTCGACTGACGAACAGACTAGCACCCTGAAGCGAAATTCCTCCTTAAATAATTTACTACTGACTTCTGACAGGGCCTTCTGTAGGAAACTTGCTGGTCGAAGAACGTACACAGCGTGAATTATTCCTGGGAAAAATTCCTGAAAAAGAGGACAAAATTATTGGTAAATATCGGCTAATACCTTCTCAATAGTTATCTACTTACAGTTATAACAATACTATCCTATCTAAATGTAATGGGAGTTCCATTAAAGTCCTCATCATATCCTCAATTTACGGTTCAATAACTGTGGTTCTGTACGTATATTCTGTGGATAAACTTATTCACCTCTATCTTTAAAATTAGTCTTTAACCTGCTGCGCCCCGCGGAGGCTTCGATTTCGTGGAAAAATCAGGATGAAAAGTATCCTATGATTCCTCCAAAAAATCTGTGTGCCAAATTTCATCTAAATCCGTTACAAAGAGTAACAAATATCCATTCATATGCCTTCACAAATTTTCGCATAGGTATATAATAATAGTAGGATTAGCGTAGATAGGTAATTAATTATTACTTACTGAGATCCTTAATAATACTGTTTTGACAGAGTTCCAACGATCTTTTCTTCTGTCTATAATAATGTGGAAACCCATATCTGCTTCCAATAACCTGTAATGAGAAAGGAATCATACATGAATAATGTAATTCGATATTGATTAGTGATGCCAGCTATCATTTACTTAGTTATAAATCAATTATGAGTTCTGTCTGGTATCGATTCACATGTGGCCGTGAATTGTGGAACCCTGCTACATTAAGTGTTAAAATTAAGAATTACCTAATATTTACTATAGAAGTTAATTATGATTGATTTTGCGAGCATTTTTAACTTTTATTTTCTGACGTTTATTTACAATTTTAGTGTACTGTTTGTAAAAAGCTTGTGTTTGTTAATACATTGGTCTCTTGGTAACGTAACCAGCCATAGAGATCCATTAATATTTCAGTCAGTGGTAAACCGTCCGGCGATAACTAAGTGGATAGGCATAGAAACATGTAACGTCAAACTTTCCTGTCTATGACGACCGCAGACCCAATTCTAATTTCATATTTTTTTCAATAGGGAAAAGCTATTTGAAAATACAAATACAAGACATTTAAATAATAACGACCCATTACAATACATTGTTAGGTATATTACTCAAAACTTTGTAGTGCTCAATGAAGCGTAAGATTCTTTGCGGGAGGTCTACGCTTTTAGCGTAAACAGCAATATGTCACAAAAAAGACACACAAAGGGGGACAAAATGAAAGTGATTCGTAATATAAAAATGTATACTTATAATACTGCCTTTACGAAAGAGTTTGTGAAGAATGTCGAGAGAAAAATAATTGGAGTACGTAGTAGTTAGCGGAAGTGCTCAAGTGCCGTACGCGGAAAACCTCAGGTAACATTGTAAGAAAGAAATCAACCAGCAGTTGACAGTCGACTAGTAAAAAAGTCGAAGAAATTAAGTTCCTGCACAGTAACACACTATCGTGTAGTTAAAACTCTTCAATAGTAATAGATTTTGAATGGTGTACAAGTCTGCAATGTTCAAGGAAAGTTAAAGTTCACAAAATTGTCGTTGAGTCCATTGTTTAAAAACTATCTACGGTCTACAATCCACAATGCAGGACACAACTTCAAATAACTCCGTACCTGCCCTAGTAGGTACACTTACTAACTTACTACGGTACACGTACTACAATGGTGTGACATTGAATAAGAACGACGAGTCTCGATGCCCTTATTCAGTCAAAAACGTCATTTGACTAATTTTTAAAGTCCTCTAAAGGCCTCTTCCCTATAATTGCCTAAACTAAACTATTGATCGAAAGTGATGAGGACTGCCCCTTAAATAACTTATATATAAACCCCTAAACCTTTACGAATGTTAAGATTTAGAGAGACACTATACCAACAGTCTGTAATATTTTCGTCGCTGGGCCTAAGGCGACATGGTCTTAGATATTATATTCCACTCCCTGCGTGGATGGAGTAGATGACCCATCACGCCCTTTGTAGACAAGCATCAATGATTTTAGAGGATAAAATATTGCATCACTAGCTTTCCGCCCGCGGCTTCGCCCGCGTGGAGTTCGGTTATATCGAGCTTTTTAGATTTCCCTCGGAAATATCAAAATTTTCCGGGATAAAAGGTAGCCTATGTTCTTTCTCAGGGTCTAAAGATTGTCTGTACCAAATTTCATCAAAATCGGTTGAGAGGTTTAAGCGGGAAAGCGTAACAGACAGACAGACAGACAGAGTTACTTTCGCATTTATAATATTAGTATGGATTACTTACGAGGGCACCGAGGTGAGGTAAAGCAGCAGCCTACGGTACTCCGATGGTGTGATGATGTGGAAGTTGTTGTTGTCGGGGAAGGTGATGAGGGGCCGGTGGTCCCTGGCCAGGCCCCCGGTCGCCAGCGCATACTGCGGCAGCAGCAATTCGCTGACGTTGCGGCCCTCGTCGCCATCGCCACCGCAGCCGTCGCACTCTGCTTCTGCGGATAAATAATAACTTGGCGTTATTAGTTTTGTCATTGCTTATGAAAAATGATATTTTACCCGCGGTTTCGAAGGCGTGGAGTTCAGAAATTAACCGACAGGAACGTACTAAGTATCAGGATCGAAAGTGTCCTTTGTCCTAAACTAGGCCAACGTCATGGGCGTATCCAGATGGGCAGGGGGGTAGCTAAATTGCCCCCCTACAAGGCCTGACTTGCCCAAGGCCAGAAGCTGGGTACGCCCATGGCCATGGTCCATCTGTGAACCCATCAAAATCCTTTCAGCAGTTAAAGCCGGAAAAGGTATAGGTAGGCACAAAGAGAAATTTATAATATTAGTTGTGGATTATCTAAGCCAGGAAAGTAAATAACAAAGTATATTATTGAAAGGTATAGCTTTGTGTTATTTTAAAACAAAGGTATTTGAATAGAAGCGTGGTTTTCTGAACGGTTGGTCGTCGACTGAAGTTATACTGTTTTGATAACGTGAGTTTTCCTTCGAATTCTTCTAATTTTGGGAGTCGATTGTTATATTTTATCTAGACATGTAGCAAGCCAATGGCGCCGATTCCCTGGTTAACAGACTAAACTAAATTTAATTTCAGAGCATCTTTTTCTTCCTATTTTATTTAAAAAAGACAGAAGATAAACATAACAGTTTCAATTGATGCTTTATTATTTACGTAGCTACCTAATATTAATTATACCGGAATGCCATATACCTTAATTAATAAGACATGTTGAATATCCAGTTGACTAATGAGTTCGGAAAGTTGAAAGAGTTAGCTACACTAATGAGTTAACTTGTAGGATTCGTTGAGTTCCCAGTAAAGTAGGTTTTAATTAGATAGTAGGTAGGTACTGGGTAGTTTAGCTTTATTTAAGTTTTCAAATAATTGAGAACTTTCCAGATGAAGGTGTGGATTCGTCGGATAATTGTATAATGAATAATGAGATATTGAGAACAACATTCTATTTTCGTTTTAGGAAATTAGTGTTGTAACTTGCAACCAAGGAACTTCTATCTAAACTGGAATGTGAACTATCGATTAAAACGCGGTCCGAGGGAGATAGCTTCACAGTAGCCCTCTGTTCTTGTTGTGTAGGGTGACTATTATAATGGAATTTATAAGGAATGTACGTAAAATATTTTTTTTTCACATAAGTATATTACTTGAGTTTTAATGAACATTTAGGTATGGATGCGAACTTTTTAATTTCATCAGCACAGACAGAGGGTCAATCCATCCGAAACTGTACCTTTAGATAAATAAAATATCTACAAGAAAGCAGAAAATCTGCTTTCTTGGCTTTTATTGGGTATTTATACCCAATAAAAGTCACTTACTTATTATGCACACAATGACTAAGTGCATATTTATTAATTATTTCGAAATTTATGGTCACCCTACATACAAACAAAATAACTTGTATATGATTACCGCAAAAACCTTACTTAAAGAATGATATTCCGCATCCAGAGTATGACTCACTATTGCAGACATTAATGGCACCGGTTTTCACCATCTTTTTTCTAATCGAAATTGTTGGTTTCAAACAAAATTACAAAAAATAAATACGGGTAAAACTTAGAAAGAGACAGAGGGCTACTGGGACGCTTTCT
This sequence comes from Sesamia nonagrioides, assembly GCA_017933935.1. Classification (NCBI taxonomy): domain Eukaryota; kingdom Metazoa; phylum Arthropoda; class Insecta; order Lepidoptera; family Noctuidae; genus Sesamia; species Sesamia nonagrioides. The sequence continues at coordinate 851,053 of JADWQK010000275.1, read as the reverse complement.
CCCTCGGACCGTATTCTCTTCAAATAAAGTCTTATTTCCGATCGACCTTATTGCTCTTGCGATAGAGTCTTCTTTTAAATAAGAGACTTATGCAAGTTCACATTCCTGTTTAGATAGAATTTCCTTGCTTGCAACATACTTATTTAAAATTCGTTTTTCAAACGCAGGTGCTAATTTGTTAGTCAAAGTTCTATAGACAAAAAATTAACTACTTAAATGTGTGATTCTGATTTCTGTATCTGGGATTAAAAAAGGCACTTTAGGTAGATACTTTTCTAGTAAGTAATATTTGTGCGTGATTTTAAGTTTAATCGTGAAAACTTTACGTATCAACATCATAAAGAGAAACACAAAAAACAGATAGGAAACGCAAAACTCATTTAATTAGATATATAAATAATTATATATGATTAACTTGTAAAAGTGTTTGTACAAACCTACTCAAAGAACATAAATCATTTATTTATTTGAAAGTCTGCGCATTACACTAAGTTGAACAAAGCATTTTACCTAAATGAAGATGAATTCGGTCGGACCCTTTGTGTAATCAGTGGAATCTTTTAATTTTCTACATTTCATTCCACCAAGTATAATGAAAAAATAATGAACAAATATTTTTGGAAACCTTCAACTTCGTAGTCGTCTTTGGTACGTATTTAAATAAAGTATACCAATATATCCTTGTAGAAAATTGCTGTGTAATCAATTTGTATAAAGTTAGTTACAAAGAGCGCGATCGCGTGATGTTTGCCAATTAATTATATAGAACAGGGTAGAAAGAACAAAAGGTACCGTAGCTACAGCACAGGATTTATCAAGATGGATTTTCAGGAATTTACGTGCTTACTTTTCTCAGTGCCCAATAGCGTCGTTGATGTAAAGAGGTAAAGTGATTTGCGTATTTTGTTGCATGCCTCACTATAATAATAACGCGATAATATCATGGAAATTACTAATAATATTACTTGAGAAGGTTTAATGTCAAGGGCTTTGCAGGGCATTAAAGAGTACTAACTAAATACACACTTTCAAGCATTGAGTAGGTACCTACGTTGTTAGGTTGTTACCTACAAGTGTAGCGCATTTTTAGGAGAATATGAGGATAATCTAAAAGTACTTAGTACATGTTTACAAATTGGTTTACGCTGGACACGTGGCTACTCATGAAGCTATGCTTTTCCAGTTTTAGCTGACTTCTGATTTTACGAAAAGCCATTAGAATCAGAAGTAAACTTAAACTGGTTGTGTTATAGCTTGATGTGTAGCCGTGCTTACGTCCTGAAAATTGTAAATATAACCACATAACAGTACCTCTTGCTATCCATTGAAACGGTTTTATTACTTTACCAACAGAGAACACAGGTCAGGGATGGTTCAACCTCAATAGAGCTAAGTACACAATTTGATAAACAAATGCCGGACGAACAGGAACCATTTAATTTACCTACCTGAACGTAGGTCTTAGGAGTTAAGGACACTTATGTAATTACCCTTTGAGAGTTGGTTAAATTACACAGAGAACTTTCTTAAATCTCCTTCAGTTGTTGCCATTCTGGATTCTTATTTTAGAAGGCTTTAGGATTACTTACTTGCCACTTAATTAGTATTCCTATCATAACATTATTTGGCTAAAAAGTTACTCAAATGGATCAAACTGAAAATGTCAAATGAAATATAGATATCTTCAGCAGATCGCGGCGGGTACTGACGTAGACGATGAAATAAAGTCGACCCAATTTTACAAGAATGCTCCAAATGGGCTCGGCAGCGGTACTTTATGAAGCTTTGGATGGCAAAGAGAGACTCAAAAGTCTTTGTCCTAACAGTAAGTGGCAATGTGTTGAGGTGAAGTTACTTTATCATAAGAACTACATAAGAGGTAGCAGGGATTAAGAATTAAGATACTCCATAGACAAATTAGACGCTAGTAAAAAAACATGGCCTGCTAAAAATATGTCAATTTATGTCAGATGCAGACTAATTTGACAGGACTAAAATAATATTTATGGTATGTCCTTTTCTTGATGAAATAACAACGGAATTGGAGCTGGTGTTCCCGTCTCCCTGTATAATAAATATATCTATAATACATAAATAAATAAAATAATAGAAATGTATGTATCTTTGTGAGTTGCTATAGTTGCTGAAATGCGGGGAAAATGCATTTCAAAATAACACATCAGACATCCTTAATGTCGTGGTGGCCTAGTGGTTAAAACACCAGCCTCTCAAGTATGAGTGTGCGGGTTCGATCCCAGGTCAGGCAAGTACCAATGTAACTTTTCTAAAGTTATATGTATTTTCTAAGTACATATATCTTGGACACCAATGACTGAAGCTGAAGGAAAACATCTTGAGGAAACCTGGACTTTAAGTCTGAAATCGCCAACCCGTAGTGAGCAAGCGTGGTGGTTACGCTCAATCTTTCTCTGTATGAGAGAAGACCTGTGCCCGACAGTGGGACGATAAAAGGTTGATGGTGATGATGACATCCTTAACGTTCTAACTTCTAAGTTACAACTAATATAAAGGTATCAAATACACAACCAGTTACACAATCTAGCCGCGGTAAGCATTCACCGCAATGATCCAATGTTTTACTAACTAGACTAGAATATCTAACATTGTATCAGGGCACTATAAGTCACCTAGGTACCATTACGTACGTAGGTCTGTGTTACATACTTAACACCCGACACCTCGCTCGCTTCGGTGCTTCGTTCAAGAAAACCTGTATGTTAATTTTGTGGGCAAAATTACACCTCAAAGGCATTATTTAAACTTGAATGAATAACCACAAGGGACATTTATTCGTCCGGAGACTTTGTACAAAGTAGATACCTACATTATTTTTTTGGCTCATATAATTTTGACATGTCCTCTAATAAAACTAGAATAAAATTTAAAAAACTAAAATGAAAATGACTAACTAAACGAGTATAAAAAAAAAATAACTGAACTGCATGTGTATTCCTATCTGGAATTTACGTGCAGTCTGCAGCGTAATTAGTTAAGTACGTAACACACTATCAGTAGCAATGGGCTTCATTTTGACAGTTCAATAACATTCATTGCCTTATTTACTTTGCCGAGCAGACACATTTTTCGATCATATAGACTAGAGCAATGGATTAGCAATATGCTTCCAATTAATAATAATTATATGTTACGCAATTTGGGTGCTGGTCTCATTATACTACAACCTATATACTGTAGGTGCTGTCAAGTTAAAAATCTAAGCCTGTGCTTTTAAAAAAAAGCTCTTGAAATATTCTTATCTCTTTATTAAAAATATCTTCAAGAAGCGGAACTAATCTATTCATATTATTATTTATGGCAACTGAAATAGTATTTAATACCTGCTTAATTTTTCATACACACAATAAACTACTGCAAGGCTGGCAAGACATAGTGCAAACTGCCAAGAGGCATTATTCAAATCAAGTTCGTCGACCGCGCGACTCGCGCGCAAAGGTCAAGATAATTGATTCCCGAGATGAGGCGAAGAATCGCAAGTTCAAAACAAAACAAAAGATTCTACACATGATTTTATGTGTATTAAACGAGATAAATGCGGAAGTGAGTAAAACTACTTTATTTTAAGAGACAATTTTTATTTGATGTTTGCAAATCGCAGTAATCGAGGTTCATCAACTTACAGTTTACACATTAGATTTCACTTAGTCAGAGGTGACCTGCAGTTATTACAGTGCATTATGTGCTTTTAAAGAGGTAAATTTAAGACATTCACACAAAATTCAAAGAATGAATAGGTTTTTTTTATAAATTGTAAACTAGTGCTTGTCCGCAATCCCAGCTGATGTTAAGCAGTGATGCAATCGTTGATGGTAAAGCGCACTGGAGCCTATTCACTCTAGCCTTGAAGACACCTGTTTATCATTGGAAACTATACAGAACAACAATATCATGAGCCGTGAAATTAGACTGATTCGTAAGGTTGTATCCGAAAAGTTCGAAGTTGAAAAATTTACAACAGGAAGGCAAATACAAAGACAAGATAACTATCCAGTTGTTTCAGGCCACATACGCTGTTTCATAACACGAACTTATACATATCGATCTAACATTCATAATTAAGCTGGAGACAAATATGTAGTCAAAAGTTTTTGTTCCTCTAAATGAATTATTATGCATTCATTTCTTGTCTCTCAATACATAAAGTATGACATTGGACATAGCATGTGTCTATGGAAGTCATGAGTAGAAACCATTGATAAAATATTAAACAGATACGATATATTCTAACAAACTGACCAAAAAAAATGTGCCGAACACAGCAGCAGCACACATGCATATTTTTATTCGGCATACATTGGTACAGTGTGAGTGAGATGGGGCGCAATCTAAAGCATAGAGAAGAAAAAGATGGCTAGTGTTTGTCGTTTGCGCTGTTAGTGTTTGTCGTTTGTTTTTAAGAGTGTATCGAGAGTGACTAAAGCGAGATACAGGACTTACTTCCTTTTGTACGCTTCATTTTTAGTGCGCTAGTGACATATCTACCTTAGTTTAATATTTTATCAATGGTAGAAACTAAAAACATTATTTAGACATAGACACTCGCTCAGCTGGGAGCATATGAGCAATGTTTGTATAAATTGTGGTATACACAAATAGCTATGCAAGACTACCGTTTACAATCAGCCAGAACGAAGTTTAGATAACATTTGTTTACACAAAGTATACAATTCTAACGTAGGTTTGTTAAGTAAATGTAAACATTACAGAAATGCTGAGGTTATGGTGATGATCACACTTTTTGTGGAGAGGACTTCAAAGTCACGTACGTTCACTAAAGGAGATAAGTAACCAGCACCCTAATTGCGTAACACATTATTACTATCAATTGAAATCATTTTGAAGCATATTGCTACTCCATTGCTTCTTTAGTTCTAAAAATTTGATTCTCGACAACGTTTAACACCGCAATTAATGTTTTTGAACTGTCAAAATGAAATCCATTTTGACAGTTATGTAGGTAGTTGGTAGTTTGTTACGCAATTATCCTACTAGGTCGGATATACATAGTTGACGTTTAGTAAGAAACGGATATATGATTTAGAATTTGCATGTGTTTATTTTTTCAACTACAACACATATATTTACATACCAATACATAAATGTAACTGTTATATTGAGAAAGTTATGCGGGCTATAAAATTGGTGTTCGATCAAAAAAGGAATTGGTAATTACATCATCATCCGCCTAGACTATTCCCAAATACGTTGAAGTCAGCTTCCAGTCTAAACGGATTCAGCTGAATACCAATATTTTAGATGGAGCGACTGCTTATCCAACCTCCACAATCCAGCTATTGGGAAATACAATACCCGTTGGTATGTATGTATGGTTGGTATTTCAGAATAACCGTAACGACGGTCAAAGATCAACAAATGAAAGCCGCTCGGTATGTGAAGATGGTCACCCATCCACAGGCCATCCGCGGCGAGCTTAGATTAACCTGATCGATCAACATGTGCAGCTGTTATTATTTTACCACGAGCCTTTCTGAATTGGTAATTAACAGTAGAAACCAATTGTAATTACAAATTTATAACCTGCATATTATGTTCCCACTGCTAGGGCACCGATGCCCGACGGGGCCGACGGGTTCTCGAGTGGCAACCACGCACCGGAAGACGCAGCGTAGGTAGGCCCCCGACAAGGTGGACCGACGACTTGGTTGAAGGTCGCGGAAAACCGCTGGATGCGGGAGGCGCAGACCGGTCGTCGTGGAGACCCTTGGGGAGGCCTATGTCCAGCAGTGGACGTCTTTCGGACAAAATGATGATGATGATGATGGTGCACAGGCCTCTCTTCGAGTGGAAGTAGTCTGTAAAACGCGGGCCTAGTGCAAATTGGAAGATGTCACATGTCTTCGAATCTTTGCGCCCAGCAGGCCGGTTACCTCACGATGTTTTCCTTCACAGTTTTGAGAGCAGTGGTAATTAAATTATATAGTTAAAATAATGTACCTGCCTACAGACTCGAAACCATATGATTCTCGAGTTAGGGCCGATACTTCTGACCCACCATTATTAATTACAATTCGATAAAGTAAGAACACTAAACAAGAAGTCGAGAACATGTGTTAGTACGCACGGCTACACATCAAACTGTATATTACTGGTATAAGCTGACTCTGATTGTAAGAAAAACGTATACAATGCGAAGTCAGCTAAAACTGAAAAGTTATAGCTTGATGTGCAGAAACAATAACAGCATAAAATACAGACTGCATGTTTTTTTTTAGTAATTATAACCTAGTGCTTGACCGCAATCCCGCCTGATGGTAAGCAGTGATGCAATCGTTGATGGCATTATTTGCAATCTCATGATTTGCGAAACCAACAATGCTGAACAGACACCACATCTGCTCATTAGTGACATAACAGTTTAAGAGATCTTCCGCAAGGTCAGTCATAACAATTGTTAGCTACAAGGAACATGTTTTAATTTTTATACATGTTTATTGGAAAACAGTCAATGACCTTTAAAGATATTACTTTTGTCACTTTACATGATTTTCTTACTATCTATATCTTACGGCTTCACCGAATCAAACGCAGTAAAATCCAGGAAGGAGTAATATAGTACACAGTAGGGAGAGTCCATAGCAGACAGCGGTGTCGATACTGTTACCAAAACTACGGACTACAATGTAAATATGGTAGGTATAAGAAAATATTTTCTACGGTATTTCTACTCGGTACCTACCTGAAATTACGGCCATCAAGGCGGAATTACTTCTGCAATATGCGGTACCTATGCGGCATCGATGTACGCTACTCTAATGATCCGAACGTAGTATTCAAATCATCTCCATTGTTGCGAGTCACATACGAGGCCCAGTTATAATGATGGCGATGGAACCCCAATCGTAATTGGATTCTCGATCATACAATTGACAGAGTTGATGAATGTATCGGCTGATACATCATGCTGTTGGAAAATTTTATACGAATAACACATTATTCTTGAGGCTATCAATTCTATTCTGTTACTTCTAATTCTACATCACAGTTAAATTCTCAACGTCTCCAGTTTTCCGCCCAAAAAATAATCCAAAAGTCTTCTTATGTTCCGTGTTCCATACCAAATATGGTCTCTGCTGATTAACTTGATTTTTTAAGCATGAACAGTTAGTTGACCAGTCTTGTGTTTAATATTTCTTTGTCCCTCCGCCTAACTTTGTTGCCAAAAAAATATTCTTACCGTATACATATAGGCATGTATGTATAATAATGTTCGTCTTTGTAACAATGTCTAAGTTCCTCACGAACAATGTTTCCAGTTATAGCGCAAATTCCCATGGCCTCGCAAACTATAAAAGGAGAATTAGGTTTCCTTTGTTCAAATTGCAAATAACATCTCCGAATAATACGAATATCCTTTGGGTAATTAAACTCTCGTCTACGGCTAAAAAGTTCATGTTGAGGTAATGGTGAGGTCTCAGGTCTCAAGTCAGGAGTATCTTGTTGACGGTTTTCCGAATCCTCAATTACCTTTGTCGTTACTCCAGTGCCGTTATGAAAGGCCCTTAATGATAATCACCATTAGCCTAGTTGGAAAGTAATCAAAGACACATAACAGACTAAGGGAAACCTTTCGGAAACACAAGCATTCCAATTTTATTTGTAGGTATGTACCAAAGCGATTTTGATAATTTTTCGTCGTGAATTTTCCATATTTTTCTGTGAGCGACACTTGCCAGAAATTCTATTACATTTTTAAGGGAGAGTATTTTCTAAGAGCCACTCTTAAATCTAGATTTCGTAAAAGGCGTTTACTATTTAAAGAAACACTTATTCCCTTATTTAATAATCAATGTTCAAGAACAGCTGTTAAGAGCCTCGGCTTATTCAGTTACGCAGATAACCCGGAGGCAGCGTTGTCAGCATCGTATCAATGGCCGGTATCGAGACTGGGCCAAAGAGCTCTTAAACTAGCATCCCGACCTCATTGCTATGCGGTGGCGTATAACCCAATCCCGGAGGCCCTTATATTATAGTCATGATGTTATTATAAGTGTATGGCTTTCTCTTAACTTAATGCGATTATACTGAAAACAGATTAACACTTAAGGAATCTTGTGGCTATGCGAAATGTTGTCTAGCCATTTTGCGACTCTAGGCGTGACAAAAAATTACTTTTGAATCTTAAGCTGTATGTTTATGAAGGTCCATTTTGGACGCTATAACTTGGAAAATAAAACCTTGTTACTATTGTATTCCTTGTAATAAAACGTGTCTATCCACTTAAGGAATCTTGTGGCTATGCGAAATGTTGTCTAGCCATTTTGCGACTCTAGGCGTGACAAAAAATGTCTTTTGAATCTTAAGCTGTATGTTTATGAAGGTCCATTTTGGACGCTATAACTTAGAAAATAAAACCTTATTACTATTGTATTTCTTGTAATAAAACGTGTCTATCCTGATACCTACCTTAATACGGAGCAACAAAACTATCTCAACATCCCAAGCCCCTGCCGAGATAAAGTTATTTCATCTCCGAATGCTATCAACGGTGCTAACGGACTGACGTAACGTGCGTGTCTATAAAATACATATAGATCTAGGCAATCTATGTCAGAACATGTTTTATACTCCACCACATAGCTAACGAACTGAGGAAGATTTGTGGTTTAAACGCTGAAAAAATGTAGAACAACGTTACGTCTATTTTCGATCTTAGAATTCGGATAGGATTTGAGGAATACCTTCATTTTGTGTACTAATACAATAAAAATAAAACGAAAATAAAATTACGGGCAGGCGATGCGATGCGATGTGACACAGGGTGGATCGAGAAAACGAGAAAAGTCGCAGACAAAAGTAAGTTTTTTTTAGTAACTTAGTTCTTCCATTGGCCATGTTTCATTGAATGCAGTTGTAATCAATCAACGGGAATGTACTGCATTGCTGGATGCGTATCAGAATTCCAGGTAGGTATCCGTGCCAAATACAAACCGCGGACATCTGCGGCTGGGGATAACTCGTTATAAGGGGTAGGTAAGCCAGTGAGCATAATGTTTGGAAACTAATTAATGTAATACACCAGCGGGATCATCGTGTGACACACTTTCTATATGTGTACTATAATGGCTTACATTTTGAAGGAATACAACAACATTCATTGCGTTTTTAACCTTTTGAACGCCACGCCAAAACAGCATCTCCGTGCCTTGTACGCCAAACCCTAAAATCGATATAAATACCTACGTAAAATGTAGGGATTCCAATTTTGTATCGATAACCATTATTATTTCTAAATTTAAATATTTCACGACTTTTCATTTCTTTTTATCGAGTAGGTATAGGCGACCGTGGCGCATATGGCATGCTTGCACTTGTCGAGTATCAGATACAATAGGTTAACTACGAAATTGAAACAATTGATTAACAATATTATTCATAATGAATCAGATTTAGATTGATTGTGGTTCGGTATTTTGTGTGCAGATATTATTACTCGTACGTTATTCTAAATTAACTATATATAATGACATTAACAAGGTAGGTACGTATCAATGGCTAATCAGCGGGGTAAATGTGTAGCGTTATCAGTTAGTAGCAATGTGTTACGTTTTGAAAGTATAGGTACGTATTTCCTGATTTGATGAAACTTAGCAAAGTAATCCCACTGTTGAAAAGTACAACTGATCCCACGAATTTTCGGCCAATATCGATATTACCAACTTTGAGCAATATTTTTGATAAATTAATTTTGAAACAGGTGTTGAGGCACTTTAACTTACACAATTTATTGCATGTGAAACAATTTGGTTTTACAAAGGGTCGTTCAACTACAGATGTGGGCGTGGCGTTGCTAAAGAACATATTTGGGGCCTGGGAGGAATCGCAAGATGAGTGGTATTTTTAGTGATTTGTCCAAGGCCTTTGATTGCGTACATCATGATACTCTTATTAGGAAATTGTATCATTATGGTTTAAGGGACAGAGCTCTCGACCTTCTGACTTCTTATCTGAATAATCGAATTCAGAGGGTTGATGTTAATGGCAAGAGATCTGCAGGATCTGTAGCCACCATGGGCGTTCCGCAGGGCTCAATTCTAGGTTCATTCTTGTTTTTAATTTATATTAATGACTTACCTCATCACGTGAGGAATAATCACAACATAGTATTGTTCGCGGATGACACTTCTCTTATTTTTAAAGTCAAGCGTCAGCTAGCAAATTTTGACGAAGTTAACAATGCACTCTCTAAAGTTGTCCATGGGTTTAATGTAAATAACCTTCTTTTAAATGAAAAAAAAAACTAAAGTCATTAAATTTTCTACGCCAAATGTCAAGCAGCTAAGTACCAATGTTCAACTGAATGGAGTAGAGTTGATCCCTGTCGAGTCGACAGTTTTTCTTGGATTACCTATTGACGCCAAGTTGCAACGGGGTCCTCACATTGAGAAGCTGTCGGGTAAACTCAGTTCTACCGCCTCTGCTGTTAAAAAAATTAGACAGATAACTGATGTGGATACAGCCAGAATTGTTTTGAGGGCACCTCCATCTGTTCTTTCCATCCGTCGGCGATCGGCTGGCTAAGACATGGCTGGAGGTTGACCACAGCGTTGCCCAATTTCTCACAGGTCATGGCAACTTTAAAAGTAAACTGTATTCTTTTAAACTTGTTCCTTCGCCTTTGTGTCCGTGTTCTACATCGAACTGTGAATTTGAACAGTCCGCACATCACATCTTGTGGGAGTGTATTCTTTGGCAGAATGAACGCAATATTATGTTGGATAGTGTACAAGTTACATCCGGAGTTGTTTATTATACGGACTTTGTAGAAACTAGAACTAATTTCCGTGCGTTCAGGCGCGCTTGCACTGTTGATTCTGGCTTTCAGGAGTTGCAGTGGGTTGGGAACAGTGTGGCGGGTTTCGTCCCATTTAAAAAAAAAAAGCCAGAATTGTTTATTCTAGTTATTTTCATAGTCTTATGACTTATGGGATTCTTCTCAGGGGAACTTGTGCGGACATCAATACCATCTTTATTTTACAGAAGAGGGCTATTCGAGCCATTTACAACCTTGTTCCAAGAGATTCTCTTAGAGAAAAGTTCAAAGAGGTGAACATACTGACTGTAGCTTCACAATATATATTTGAAAATCTTATGTATGTTCATAAGAATATCTCGAATTTTAAGAAAATAAGCGATATTCATAATATAAATACCAGGAACAAACACAATCTTGCTGTACATTACACTCGTCTCCACAGAGTAGGCAACTCGTTCATGGGTCAATGTATACACTTTTACAACAAGCTTCCCATGGACATTCGAAACTTACCCATTAAACGATTTAAAAACCATATAAAAGCCAAACTTTGCAAAAAGGGGTAAGTATTATAAAATCACAGATCATTTAGAAGACAAAAAACCTTGGGACTGAGCTGCTCGCTCTGTTAAGCACTGTTATTAAGCAATATGCGTAATTATAACGTAAATTATTGTAAACATTTTCATTTTCAATGTCTGGACTTGAAAAAAGACGGTGATCCCTGAGTTTGTTTCGGCTATTTCTTCTGAGAGGTAGTCAGTTAGGAAATGCCGGCTTCATCTAGTTAAAACATAAAAAAAAAAAACATGACGTGTAAAAGTGATCAGTGATCCTACTTGCTTAATAAACGATTTCATTTCATTTCATTTCAAAGTGTAACAATATTCATTGCATTATTTACGTTGTTAAACAAACACACTAATCGAATATGGGCAGCAATGGATTAGCAATATCGTTCAAAATGAAGGACATTGGCAGTGTGTTACGCTCTTATGTATGGGACAGCATAATGGTTTTGTAACAATGGCTACTCTGCGACAACAATCATTGATCAGATTATCGTGTCTGCTATAACTTCAATCACAGCCGATTCTGTAAAAATATCATCACCATCATCATCATCATTTCAGCCGGACGTCCACTGCTGCACGTAGGCATTCCCCAAGGAGCTCCATGACGATCGGTACTGCGCCTCCCGCATCAAGCCACATAAGTGATGCAATTCTTCGGGCTATGTCTGTTACTCTCGCTCTTCTGCGGATCTCCTCATTTCTGATTTGATCACGTAGTGAAACCCCAAGCATAAATAACCTCCTCCATTGTCCTTTGAGTGACCTTGACCTTTCTTATAAGGCCCATTGTTAGCGACCACGTCTCAGTTCCATAAGTCATCACTGGCAACACAAACTGGTCGAAGACTTTTGATTTGATACACTGCGGTATTTTGGACGAGAAGATCACCGTGAAAATATAGATGAAGTCAATAGTCTCAAACCCATACATCAGTTGGAATGACAGGACACTCCACGCGCACTTCAACAGGGTTCGAAGGATATATATCAATTGATATATATCATGATATATATCCGATATATATCTGATATATATCAAACCATTTTTTGTGATATATATCAAAATTTATGGTGGACAGCCGCCGTGGCGTAGCGGTAGCGGACGCGGCCGCTGCGCAAGGTGGCGCGGGTTCGATCCCCGCACAATGCAAATGTTTGTATGCATGAATATGAACATTTGCACTGGTCTGGTCGTGCCTCGGAAAGCACGTTAACCCGTTGGTCCCGGTTGCCATACGAACATCTAGTGGCAGTCGTTAAAGGGTTGTTGGAGCCCTCAAAAAGTCTAACAATTGGTCAGCTGTAATGCTTCGATGTCGCCTTCGGGTTGTGGAGGTCAGACGGCAGTCGCTTCACGGAAAATGTCGAAGTTTAGCCATATCAGCAGTTAGACTGGTAAAAGCGGACCTCAGACCCAAAGCTGAAAATGCTTCGGATGCGACTGGGATAAACGCTGAGATGATGATGATGATGATATCAAAATTTATGGTATGTTGCATTTAAGTACTTTTACCGACGCGCTGCTGGCATATTCGTCGTTTTTTCTGTCTTCAGACCGTAATACTTCGAATTTACCAAGTAGGCACTGCAATCAATAATAATAGTGCAACGTAAAAGAGCCAAAGTAATTTTCAATTCTATCATCTGCAAACATACCTACTCCTTATAAGTGAAGTGTAGTGTTAATCCTTTAGCAATGTCAACAGGCGATTTGACAGTTCTAGCTGACTAGAAAAAGACTAATTTGTAATTTGATTATATCTCTACTAAGTAGAAATATTAGGATTTTTAAGATATTTTAATTTTGTTTCCCTAATATTTATAGACTTTGTTTTCTCAGAAAAAGATAATTATTTTTAGTTGATATTTGTGAACTATAAGATTTTATGTTTATTTTGTTAAATAAAAACTAAAAATATGTTGTTTTTATTTTGTAATAAATTCATAATAATAAACTGTCATGTACCTGTGGAAATCGTATAGGTAGTAATAAGATAATAAAATGGCAGTCTTAAGAAATGGATATAAATATCGGATATATATCCGATTTTGGATATATATCGGATATACATATATCATAAATATCCGATATTTTGATATTTATTATAAATATCGGATATTTTCGAACCCTGCTTCAACCTAAACGTTCACGGTGAAATGGTTAGAGAATCACAGTACAGATTGTCATTACGTCGTCTTAACTAGATCAGTTCATAATACCTACAGAGAAAATTAAAGTCTGTACCATTGATATCCAAATAAATCAATGAACGAAATGTAATAGCAGTCCGGCAACTATATTTTCCAGATATATCAACTAATCCGCTGAAATTTTTGTATATTGCTATAAATCCCACTTTATAGGATCTCATAATTTGGCTAACATTTTCGAAATTATCTGGGGTCTGCTACCAGTCTAACAGAATTCAGCTGACACTATGACTGAGTATATTACACGGAGATACTGACCTCCACAGGAGTGGAGGTCAGTATGGAGTATCAGGGAGTATAATGCCTCTTGGTGACACTGGTTTTCAAGCTCTCCGGCTTATAACCCGTAACGACTTTCTAAGATCCAAAAATAACAGCCATCGGCTTTGCATGTTTTCTGAGGCATGAAGTGGTCTCGTGATGTGAAATACATTTATAGGTTTCGGATGTGGAAGGGGCTCTAAGGTTTATGGAGCCCGTGATTGGGTTCCCACACATTCCAGAATGCTCCCTATCTTTACATGCATGACCGCACATTTGTCCACAAAAAATTAAATTCCGATGGTGAATTTCAGTAGCTTTTAAAGAGTTTTTGGTCTTCCATGTAGAGGAGGTGCAATATAACCTGACCACCTCTCCTCAGCCAATAGGCTAGATCTGAATTCTCCAGCGATGTGCTTAGGGGAGTCTAGGCTAATTAATGTCTACTAAACTATCGCCCTGAAATATGCCTCGCTTGATCTATATCGGTTCGCTATTCCTTTGAATATCTAGACATCTTGGACAAGGAAGGAGCGTAATTCATTGCCCCATACAAGTCATCAGGAAGAAGCGCAGAGTTCCATCTTCTTTATACGACTCCAGCACCCGCATGAGCCATGTATGTGGCCTTCTTACAATCTATCATGTTGATAGATCATTTCGGGAATGACGAAGCTGTTGGTTATTGGCAACATCAACGAGGATTACCCTCCTTAGTACCGCGGGAGCGGGACCCGCTCCTACATCCTAAAATGGATGTAAGAACTATATAGAGCGTCGGGAAACAAGTGATCGGCGTATAATTTTTGGGTACCGCGGTGCTACCTGATCTATGGAGCAGGTGCGTTTATTATTTACTAGCTTTCGCCCGCGGCTCCGCCCGCGTGGACTAATATTTTTCGTATCCCACGGGAACTGCATATTTTTCCGGGATAAAAAGTAGCCTATGTGTTATTTCAGACTATTATCTACCCCTGTGCCAAATTTCAACCAAATCCATTCAGTAGTTTTTACGTGAAAGAGTAACAAACATCCATACATCCATACTTACAAACTTTCGCCTTTATAATATTAGTAGGATTATTGTTATTATTTAAGCCGTGGCGGAAATAAAGTTAAAATCTCTCTTTATAGGTTTACCATGCAAATTGATTTAATTTATTTTTAGAGAGTGAAGATAACAAGTACAGCTAGATAATTATATCGTTTGCTAATAAATTATGTGGACTTTGATTGAAATCTCACATAAATATACAGATTGGTTATTATAGTTAATTAAGTTGATTCTGAATTACTTTCTCTTAAATTGTTCTAGTTACTGTGGAACCGGACACACCCTACAGGCATCTGCTTAAAACAGTTATAAATTGCACTAAGAGGCCCGTTTAAAATTTAACGGTTCTGGTTTTAATGTATAATAATTAAATGTGGTAAACAGGTAGTATTCATTCATGACTGTATATGAGACTTGTACGGTGAAAGCATCAGTCTAGCCCGCGTAAATCAAATTTTCTTACGTTTTTTTGCAATTTACAAGTCAGTATTAGGTTGTACGTTCATTTAAATATGATACGTACATACACATTTATTTACTAGCGGCCGCCAGCGACTTCGTTCGCGTGGAGTTAGTTATGCTCTGCTCCTATTAGTCGCAGCGTGATGTTATATAGCCTAAAGCTTTTCTGGAATAATGGGCTATCCAACGCAAAAAGAATTTTTCAAATCGGACCCGTAGTTCCTGAGATTAGCGCGTTCAAACAAACAAAATTTTCTTCTCTCGGTGGTAGGCAACAACATCAGCCGCCGGCGTAAGTTACCACCCACCAGACAAAGTCTTGCCGCCAAGCGATTCGTCGTGTTCCGGCATGATGTCGCCGCATGCCGCCGTACCGGGTCTGAGCAGTTGTGTTGCGATGTGTGCCGGGTACGATGTACCTAATGTTGTTGTGTCGGGAGTTTGGTCGTGAAGGCTCTCCAGATCATCCTCTGGCGCAGCATCGTTGGTCGTGTTGTTGGGTTAAACATTGCATCACCTCGCTCAACTGCCGTATTCCTTCCTATTCACTCAGTTTTTTGAGTGAATAGGCTTAATAAGCTAGTGTGCTTTACCATCAACGATTGCATCACTGCTTACCATCAGGCGGGATTGCAGTCAAGCACTAGCTTATAACTATTAAAAAAAAAAAAAAAAAACCTTTATTATCCTTATCGGTCGGACAGGGTTTTCTTTACATATTGTATGTACAATTTAATATTTTTCAAGTCTACGTGTATCATTAAACTACTTATTAGCACATTATCTTAGTCTCTACCTTCCTACTGATAATATTTATGCACCTACAATAAAATTCAAATATTCGTGTTAAGTCCACCTGCTTATCACCTTTAAAACAAATTGTGGCTAACTGTGAATCAGTTATTTTCCTTTGTGTAATCCAATATCGTATTGAGTAAAGATTTGCTTGAATATAAAGGCATTTTTATCGTTCCATGTACTATTTACATAGTGGCGTTATGTTCACTATAGATAAATTCTAAGGTGCGTATTACAGAACGTCACTCAAACTCAAACTCTACTTAAGTCTCGTTTCAAGCCTTTTGATTGGTTGAAACTAGTTTTAAGTAATGCTTAAGCAGAGATCAATGCTTGAGTGACGTTCTGTAATACGGACCTAAAAGTATTGCAAGTTAAACGTGTAACCACTAACCAAGCTTCTTGCGATTGTAATCTTAATCCGTGGTTAAAGACGTTTCATATACCTACAACTGTTACAATTCCTATAACTTCATAAAATTTTCAGCTAACCAAAGGCCGTCTTTATAATGATAACTCAATACTCGATACTCAATACTCAATACGCACAGATGGGAAGTATTTCTATTAACACGTATAATACAATTTCTTCAAGCGTAACATCATACACAAGGAGCACTGAATACACTTTAATCTTCACATATACACCTCACACGTGCGAATTTCGTGACGCGAACTTCGTACACAATAAAAACATTAACAAAAACTTGAAGCAGTACATAATCACTTGCCTATTTTCTCGGTCTTGATGAAAAAGAAACTCAGTCGCATCTGTGCAACCCACACGCGAAACACAATGCGACACATCCGTAGGCGCGCGCGCAGGCTTGTGCGCTCGCGCCTTCTCACTACAAACGTTCATCGGAAGATGTCTTCAATCTTAGCGAGATTGAATGCAGTGTCTAACGTCACTGAAACGAAAAACTAAGGGAAAAATCAATTATTCGCATCATCAATCTTCAATGTTTGAATACAAATCTCCTACGCAGTTGCATTATTTGGTCACAAAAATTCGCTGAGTGTCGCGTGGTTTTAGATAACAACCGTTATCGAAGCATGGTAACGTGTGATTGTCACGCGTGCCTGTTCGTTATTATTTAAAGGCTTTACCTTGGAATCCGAAACACTGCATCCTGCGACGCACGCGACAGCACGCGCCCTTCGCGGCCACACTAACAGTAACACTACAGTTGTCACGCTCTGACATCACATCACCCTTTAGCCTTACACACACGTGGCCTTATCACGAAGCAATAAGGTGCATGTGCGCTACACGCAGTATAATCCGCGCGCTGAACCGAAACTGACGGTCCGACATTGTACCTACAGCATTCGCTATCATCAGTTCTCTATCAAAAAGATCTTCGATTGGGTGATCCCTTATACAAACCATGCCTTAGGTAAAGTATCTGTCAACTTTATCGTGAAACATATCATTTCATCGTGATTGTATGGATCTTATCATTATTTAGGAACGCAACTATGGGATTTTAACAGCTCCGGATTTCATTTTCATGACTTATGAAATTATTATATGTACCTGGCGAGGTACATATAATGATCTCATCCTACTTAGTTTACTTTAATTACTTTACTTTTACGTTTACGTAGTTACTTCAATTTCAACCTATTTAGCGAAATAGGTACCTACTGTACAACTAAAAAATAGAAATCGATGCTCCGTGATCCGTGTTCGACCGGTTGACGTCGGTACTAAAATATCTAAGTTAAGTCTATGAACGTAGATGTATGATGATTTGATGAAAGAGAGGGAGTAACATGCTTTGTTTAAAAAAATGAAAAATATGGGCAAACTACGCTCAAGCTGAACAACTTTTTATTAATTACCGAGAAGACTGCTTACAAAAAACAGAAGGTCAGATTAAACGCGTTCGGAATGTAGGCAGACATCCGAATGATTCGGTTCCGATGGCGAGCAAACGGGGCTACCGCGCTACGGAATGCAAGCTAACAGACTGGAACACCGATCTTTAGCTAAACTGGACTTTCTTACAAACGATATAAAGAACTGCACTTACAACATGCACCGATTATTAAAACGAAAAATGAAAAAGCAAATGTTTTCAAGCTCGATCATAAGTTTATCGTTCCCGCGTTTATGTTGTTTATGCAATAGCCAGACCACCCACATTAAACATTCACTACTCATTAATATTATTTACATTGCATTTTCAACAGTAGAAGGTCGTAAAATACATGCAAATTCACAGATCGTACAACTAAAGGTAGTTCATATGTCCTACGAAAATTCCAACACGCACTGAACTGAATTTAATAAAGGGTACAAAAACAAGTCTGCAACCAAAACAATCAGAATCAAAGAAAACATGTGTTTAGTGTTTATGTTACTTGCAACAACCGGAGAGGCTTTCGAAACTATCGGTGCAAGGGAGAATGTGAATAGCTCACAGGAGGGAGATTTTGTCTTGTTCACTAACTAATTTTAATCTTTATCATCAAGAAAAGTATATTGTTTTTGTTAAATCACGTAAATTACTGTAAACATTTTCATTTTTAATGTCTGGACTTGAAAAAAGACGAAGATTCTTGAGTTTGTTTCGGTATTTCTTCCCAGAGGTAGTCAGTTAGGAAATTCCGACTTTATCTAGTTTAAAAAAACATGACGTGAAAAAGTAATCAGTGATCCTACTTGCAAAATAAACGATTTCATATAGAAGATAATAAGATAACATTTTAGTTTAATCCTGTGAAATTGAGATACTCCAATAGTTCAGACGCCATTATAAACATGGCGACCAAAAATACGTCGGGAGCGGACTAATTTGACAAACACACAACACAACAATAAACAACAACAACAATTAACAATTTATCTTCTGTCCTTTTCTTAATGAAATAGATGCACTGAACTTGAATTTAATTTAGTTTGTGAACAAGGGAATCGGGGCCTTTGGCGCCAATCCCCTTTTTCTACTTAGTTCCAGTGCATCTATTTCCATTTCATTTAGAAAAGGACAGAAGATAAATACCAGCTTAGTCCTGGTAAATAAGCCAGCCAGCCCTTTCTCGATGGTAGGCCATAACATCGGCTGCCGGCAGAAGTTATCACCCACCAGACAAAGTCTTGCCACCAAGCGATTCGTCGTGTTCCGGCATGATGTCTGGTGAAGCCGTATGGAGGACGGGTCTGAGCAGTTGTGTTGCGATGTGTGCCGGGTACGATGCGCCAAATGTTGATGTGTCGGGAGTTTGGTCGTGGAGAGTCTCCAGATCAATCTCCCTCTAGCGTAGCATCGTTTGGTCGTGTTGGTCTTGGGTTTAACATTGCATCACCTCGCTCAACTGCCGTCCTCCTTCCTATTCCTAAGTTTTTAAGTGAATAGGCTTAATAAACTAGTGCGCTTTACCATCAACGATTGCATCACTGCTTACCATCAGGCGGGATTGCAGTCAAGCACTAGTTTATAATTATTAAAAAAAAAACAGCGCCTTGGAAATTTACGTATTTTTAGATTTCTAGTACCCATATTTTTTTTTATTCACGTCTAAACTGTCTACGGAGTATCTTACTTTGACAGAACTACTAAAAATATGTCGATTTACGTCAGTGACTAATTTAATAGACAAAGATATGTTACGATTACGAATCATTAACCTGTACCTAGATAGTGGTTAAATTTGCACAAACTGTATTGATTTTTGTATTCGCCCTTATCTACCATAATCCCAGCTCAATACTGCGGTACTGTTTTTTGTTCTAACGATTGAGTCATATCCAGCAGTAGCACTTTGTTTGAAACACTGCTAACGACCGACAGGTTGTTAACTCATCGGCTGTGAGGCCCATTACTTAACCTATTTCCTTTACTGCCTCTTCAAAAGTTGCGCAAGAACGCTAGAGAGATAACTACACGATGGATTTTCCTTTGTTTTCTTAATAAGAAATCCTTTTTAAAGATCCTGAAAGTAAAATATAGGTAAGTATGTATATTATATCTATTGTGTGAAAAACGTTATATTTGCACAGATGACAAACCATGGCCTTGGTCGAAGCCAGTGTCTCAGCGCAGTGGTTCTGCCGGCGACCGCGCATCCGCGCATTGTCACTTCGTCGACCTTGCTATTGCACAGACCGGAAGTTCTTCACTTAATTCGACATTTCTTTTATGAATAAATGTTAACTAATTTGGAGTTCGCCAGAACTCATGACGTGATTCACAAAACCCTCTTTGATGGTTATATTTAAAGTTGAAATAAAAAGGCAAATATAATTAAAGCCAAATGAGAAATTCTTTCTTTACTCTTTTATAAATGGTTCGCTACACCGCTACTACACTGGTCTATTGAGGTTTGAACATTATGGGCGTTCATTTAATACCGCTGAACATAAACTATTCAATAGATTCTAATGGATTAAAAATCCAGCCAGGTTTTCTGAAGATTCAGTTACGATAAAAGCGTCTTCTTTGATTGGAACCGTATTGGATAAATAACGAGAGGCAGGTCGGTGATTGAATTAAGTAAACGTCTCCAAAGACCGCAAGATTTAATTTAGCTTTGTATAAACACAACTTGCTAACGAAATTCGTAGACTCTCAATGCAAGAAACAGTTCTTTGGAGAGTAAAATTTCCAGCCGGTATAATTGCTTTTCAATCCCACAAGCCAATGAAAACAAAGGTATAGTATTCTTATTCATTGACTTGTGGCCAGGTCGAGGATGTTTTAGTTTTCCATGCTGTCAAATATTTATGCAGGTACTTCCTCAATGGTAACAATGCCTTTTTGACATTGTTTGCAACCGGATTTATGACTTAATAACTGAAGTATCTGTTAGAAATTAAGTGCAATATATTACATTATGCATAATTTTTAATATTCACGTGTAATAAGTTGTTATTTACATTTAGATATATGTCGTATGTGATTGGTACGATGCGTTGTGAACTACGAGTAGCTAACTAAGCCAGGGTCGTATCAGCGCACAATGCCCAGATAACGTCTGTACGTCTATACTAGCTTGTGTCCACTTTATTATACTTATATATAGGCACTCTTTGTACGTACATAACCTAACGTATTCGTACGATCGAGGGTTTTTTATTTCGTTTTAATTACACATTTGGGAATGGAATTCCTGACCAGATTTTTTGTGTGAGCTTCGAACTTGCGACTCGATCCCAAATATGCAATTGATGATTAATGTTATCAGGTTTCCTGCAAAGCATTCGATACTGCGTATGGTTAACGCGAAATTTAGTTAGATATCGCTATTTGCTATATTGTTGGAAATTCGGATTAGTAAGTTATTTAGGGCAATATGATAAACAGTTGATTATCAGAATTCTCGCGTTAGGGTCGAATATACTCGTGACGGGTCCGCGAGGACCGATGCCTCCTGGGTCATGGTTGCGGGTTGGTTAAAAAAGAAACCGTGGCCCTGACGCATAGACAAGTGAAGAAACACGGGTGGGTTTTAGTCAGTAAAAGTCTGACACGCCCTTCCGCTCCAGAGCGGGAGAGGTCATTTGATGATTCCCATCCCAAACAAAATAAAGGGTCGAATATACCGATTGCTGGCGATTCATCATGATTCACCACAGTGTCTGACTTTCAATTAAGTGTCTCTTTCACACAGGGGACTCAGTCTGCCGTTACTTTCTATTGTACACATCCAATGGAAATCTGAATTCATGGAATAACTAAATAATTAAAGACTTGGGGTTTTAACACAAAAACTTAGATCAATATGTGTCTCAGGCATTGACTTATATATTACTTTTTAAATCGATGGTCTCTGGTCAGTGTTATGTCAAAGTCCATATAATTATGTCGCGTTTAAAATGTGTTTAGCTGATGACAACTGAAAAACAATTTTTTGTAGTAATAGGTAAGGTACCTGTATTTCTAATACTACTTTGGTAGTTATTTCAGCTAATCCACAAAACTTAAGAAACTAGCACGATACAAAAGAAAGTTCGCGGTAAACGAAATAAGGTTTTATCCAGTAGCAGCCAGTAGTTAATTTGAAGCTGTGAACGATAATGATGATGAAAAAAGTTCGTCTTCAAGTTTCTTTCGTAAAAATTAAGGCAAACATCATCCTTTTATGACGTATAAGCCCCGCACGATGATATTGCGATTGGCGGCCATCTTGGTGACGTAGTCGAACTCGCACCGTCGGTACCGTTCGCAAGTTCAGTCCGCGCTTGCCCACTTACGCACATCGAATATTTTTGTTAGCTTTTTGTTTTTGTTATCCTGTTTTATTGTTATTCTTGAGTTTTGTTAGCTGTTACTCGTTAAAATGAGTAAGAAATTAATAGTCGTGCTCGTGAAATTATAATTAAACTGAACAATTATTTTGTTAAAGAGAAAGAGGACTGTAAGTTAGTTCTTGAAAGTAAGTCACCGTGCTTTAAAAAGTGCTTCGGACATTTTAATACCGAAGCAACTGCTTATAGTTATTAAAAATATTTTGCAAAATTCTATCAAAGACACGGAGTATGTGGCATGTGCCACAGGCGTTGCAAAAAATACTGTGACGAAATTGAGACGAGAGCATGAGTCAGCAACAGCCAGTGGCAGCAAAATGAGAACTACTAAAGGAAAAAGACAAAAGAAGAAATATTTCGACGGGTTCTCCTTAACAGCTTTAAGAAATATTATAGATTCAATGTATACGGTGAGGAGAGAAATACCCACAATGCGCAAAATCTTGGCGGCTTCAAAAGTAGACCTTAATTATACTGGTAGTGAAACTACATTAAGAAAAATAATTAAATGTGATTTAGGCTACCAATTTAAACGATGCTACCAAAAAAGACTGGCCCTAATTGAAAGACCCCAAATTCAAGCGTGGAGGGCTAAATATTTACGCCGTATGAAAGAAAATTACTCGCTTGGTGAAAAATAAAAGACAAAAGACCCGTTGTTTATCTCGACGAAACGTGGATACACGCACACTACACGGTAGAAAAATGTTGGCAAACAGCAACCGATGGAGTGAGACGGAACGACAGCCCCGGCCCCCGATGGATAATAGTTCATGCGGGAAGTTAAAGCGGTTTTGTTGCCAATGCCCTTTTAATGTTTAAAGCAGACACCAAAACGGGGGATTACTATGATTAAATGAATGCTGAGAATTTCACCAAGTGGCTTACAGAAAAATTAGTACCCAACATACCACGCAACTCCAAAATTGTGATGGACAACGCCCCATATCACAGTAGGGATGAGAATAGGCTACCAAGTATGAACAATAAAAAACAGTTGATTGTTGAGTGGCTACAAACTCACAACATACCACGCAACTCCAAAATTGTGATGGACAACGCCCCTTATCACAGTAGGTATGAGAATTGGCCACCAAGTATGAACAATAAAAAACAGTTGATTGTTGAGTGGCTACAAACTCACAACATACCACGCAACTCCAAAATTGTGATGGACAACGCCCCTTATCACAGTAGGGATGAGAATAGGCCACCAAGTATGAACAATAAAAACAGTTGATTGTTGAGTGGCTACAAGCTCACAACATCGACTTTCCTAACGACAGTACAAAACTTGAACTGTATTTATTAATTAAACGCACGGACCGCCGAAAAATTATAAAATTAACAATTTATTAGCTGGCAATGGCCATGAAGTCGTTAGATTACCACCTTACAACTGCGACCTCAACCCCATTGAGTACATCTGGAACCTGGTAAAGATGAGGGTGTCAGAAAAGAATGTGGAGCAGTTGGAAAGTCGCATTGAAGCTCTGACGTTGGAGGCGTCGGCATCAATAACTCCAGATGACTGGCGAAAGGAAGTCAATCATGTTAAACGGCTTGAAGAGGAATATTGGAATAAAGATCGAATAACTGACGAGTTATTTGTCATACATACGGCGACGACAGTGAATCGGAAACGACAGACACAGAAAGCAGTTCTGATTCGGAAGACTATATACATTTTTTTACATATTATCCTGGTTTTATTTATAAGCTGATAGATGTAAGTAGTAATTAAAACATGACTACTACACAGTGGACTCTGGTTCAATTCCCGCTCGCCAATTAACAGAAATGTAGTTAGAAAAAAATAGTATACATGTAAGAAAGATATACGATTAGGTATATTTTTAATGAAAGTTTATTTGTCAGAATATGGGTGAGTAGCAGTGGCGAAGAGTCCATACAAGCCGATTCCCACCGGGTTACCTTTCAAAAATCAGTTCCATATTCATACAAAAGTATTTACATTCTATTTCATTAACAAAGTATTATTAATTAAATGCCTGCGCGATTTACAATAGCAATAGTAATTCTTAGCAATACCTACCCTAAGTATCACATTTCATTTTATAGTCGTAAAGGTAACTCGACGAATTACAGCTTATCTCGGCCAACGTTTTACTATGAGGCGAAAAGAGACAGAGCGTGTCACCATCTCTTTCTAATGCTCGCTAACTGTACGTAAAATTTAAAGAAAGATAGGCTATTCGCGACCGGGTTGCAGTTCTCTCCTCTCCTCTATTAGAAAGAGACAAAGAAATTATTGTTATTGAAGCACGGCAC
Source organism: Sesamia nonagrioides (assembly GCA_017933935.1). Classification (NCBI taxonomy): domain Eukaryota; kingdom Metazoa; phylum Arthropoda; class Insecta; order Lepidoptera; family Noctuidae; genus Sesamia; species Sesamia nonagrioides. The sequence goes on along the minus strand of JADWQK010000275.1, from coordinate 826,331 downwards.
GGGAGAAAGAAAACACGACAAAATTAAAAAGAATTAGCGTTATAATGAAATCCTTCGCAAGTCATATTCTTTTTATTTTGGCATATTTTCGTGTTCCATTTCGTAAGGTTGAAAATAAATTATTGTTAGTATGTGACATGTTGCTATACCACTGGTGCGTGATAATTTCGTTTGTTATATTTTAATATTTGTGTTATTTAAACTGTGACTGATTCTGTAAGGTAATTTAATCGCAGATTTGGTTAAATACTGTGGATTTTGTTTGTTATTATGGCTTATATTATTCTACCGGCAATATTATTCAAGATATCCTGCAGTAGGTAAGTGTTTAAGTGTTTATTTTTTTGGACCGGCTTCCCTTTGTCAAAATTTCACCCTTCGCCACTGGTGAGTAGGTATACCTACGAAAGAATGTTAAATGCAAAATTGATACACTATTATACATACACTCTTTATAAAGAGTGTATGTATAATAAAATTATAAAATACAAATAAACCCTTAACCATAATATTAATTTATACATACACTCTTTATAAAGAGTGTAATAAAATTTTAAAATACAAATAAACCCTTAACCCTAATATTAATTTTGCATTTAACATTCTTTTGCTAGCTGTCCTTTTGTGTGACAGATGACGTCACAACGCTGTTATTGTGACAAGGTTCCATCGCAATATCATCGTGCGGGGCTTATATTCATAAATGAACCAGCTACCCAACATCCACAGACAGGCCCTCAAACAGAATAGCCGGTGTTTCAAATTATTCAACAATGGGTTCAAATACGGATGGCCGCCATGTATGATAGTTCGGTCTAACTACAAAAGGCAACGGATCCCTAACTCTGACATGTTGATAAGCTTCCATGGCATACAGTAGAAATGAACATTTCAGAACCATGAAGATGCGTTTCCAAAGTATTTAAGCACAAAAAACTAAACGTTCCCTATTAAGGTTATTCGCTTTTGTTTAAGAACTTTCCTCATAATAATAAAATACTTATACCTTATACTACTACTTTACCTTACCCTCCTTACTTTCCTCATATAATCTTTTGTTTCGGTGTGGCACGTCTTTAAGAATAGATCACGCTTTATTAGCCAGGCAATATCATCAGAGTAGCGGAACTGCAATGGTTTTCATTAATACAGACTAATACACCGTTTAAATTTTCAGGTCGGCAGCATTCTAAGCTATTCTATGTATAATATTAATGTTCTTCAATGAACAAAAGACCGTTGTCAACTGTCCACATTTCAATGGTAGATTAAAAGGAAGTGGTTGACGGGATGAGAGACACTCATTTTGCAAAACTTGACACTAGCTGATGTTAACTTTTGTTGCTGAATTGACAAGCTTTTAAAGTAAGCTGAAGTATCTTTCCATTTCGAAGTAAGTATGCATACCTATATAAGTTAGATACTTATAAATTGTCTTTCAAGTAAGTACCTCTCCGTACGTTTGTCGTTTTAACGTTCGTTCTGAGCGGTTAATGGATCGATTACAGAGTGGCCGTCATACGCATTTACCTGATCGCACTGGTCCTGTTGGAGCGCAAACAACCCGCATGGCAGCTGCTACCCGAGCTCGAGTGTTTGCTCGAGATAAATCTTACATATGAACATATCAAAGGCTCTACTGGTCATTCAAAGCGCTTTACCGTAGTCTGTACTAACGTAACATGACTTACGTGTAATCATACTATTCATGCAAATAATATTGTTTGAAGCCTTATATGTGGTGGGTAGTAATTCTACAATTATAAGGGAAGCATTACACCGTGTTGGCGCGTAGAGCCGGCGCCGCTTACAAAGCCTTTACATAGATTCTATTAAACAAGTTACATTGCTTACTTACTTGTAATATGCTATGGAATTACGGATAATAAGGGACTAGCCTATTTTGCCAAAACCTCATTTTCGCTTCAGTCAACACAACCCTTGTTACGATATGATTTTAGGTGAGGTAGAAAATTTTAACGATACCTCAAAGAGCTTTGAAAAGCCCTTCTAAGGATAAATGCCAAAGATTTTCTATTTAAAGTTCACGAAAGTGGTCAAACGTGCCGATGAAAGTAGTTGCTGTTGCTGATTGTACTGAAAAAGCTCAGCAGTAACCAGTTTCTCCAGCATTCGCGCAAAGTTCAATAAAACTGGTTACGCTAGATACCTAAATGATTCATGAAATATAAATAATTCAAAAATAATGTAGATGTTAATTTTACCTGTTTTCGATAGTCTTGACAGCGCCTGCATTACCAACATGGTAATGAACAGTTAGTAAAGCACGAAATAACATAACACTATGTACCTCTTCCGAATGTGATCTCCAATTTGTTTGGCACCTCGAACCGTATTTTCATATCACTCGTTTTTCTATCACATGTAACACGAAACACTTCTATTTCGGAGCCGGTGGAATTTCGAAATTCAAAATTCGTAAGTTCGCGCCGCGTGGGGCAATGGAGCGGATCGGATATTCGTCGGTGACAACAGAGCGCGTACTGAGCGCGCGGCCGTCCTTCCGCAATGGGATGGCTCCCGCCGCGCCGCCCTACATCTACACTGAATGCGACGCGTGATATGTGATGTAATCTGCATATGACGAAATGCAAACACAGATTAGTGCCTTCTTATATTGTCACAACTATTACTTTATCAGTTCACGAAACAAACGTACCCGCCGCCGTGTCGTGTGACACCATAGCTCCACTCAGGCTAACTCTCAGACTGAACTGTTTTGGTATTTAAAATTAGTTTGTTGTTAAAACAAAGGCGCTCTGGAATACTGTAAACAATGTGTGGACACAAAAGAAACCAAACTGGAACAGTTCATTGGACGCCGTCCGTCCATTGCACAACTATGGGATTTAATTCGCATAAACTAACATTAGAATATGAGGCAATAATTTTTTTCGGGTAGAACATTTAAACTTTGTACACATAATCATTGATATAATATTAAACTAAGGTAGATACGTCACTAGCGCACTGAAAATGAAGCGTACAAAAGGAGGTAAGTCCAGCAAGTCGCTTTAGTTTTCGTCGATTCTATTTAAGCGCAAACGACAAACACTAGCCATCTTTTTCTTCTCTATGCTTTAGATTGCGCCCCATCTCACTCACACTGTGCCAACGTGTGAAATGTACGCAGAATAAAAAAATTGCATGTGTGTGCTGCTGCTCCGATCGGCACATTTATTTTGGTTAATTTGTTAGAGCATAGGTATCATATCTGTTTAATATTATATCAATGCACATAATAAACAAATCATCGCATTTATATCCTGCACTGACTGCAACTGATGTGTGAAATTTTATTGTAGGTATCAAGTTTTTCTGACCGAGTGAACTCGCACGTTTAAAATATTTTATACGCAATCTCAGTGAAACATGAACGAATAAACATGACAGGTGTGAGCACTAGTTCTTCAGCCACTAGGAAGCATTGATTCCGACGACTATGACGAATTGGGATTGCAGTAAATGGTAGACATAAAAGGAACCGTTATTAATATAAACTACTATTTCATATTGTAAAAGTTTTGTCACTTGCAAAGGAAATAACTCAGATTGATATTATTCCATATTATGAAGATGGTATAGTTCTTTAAGGTAATTATGATCATCGCTCAGTGGTTGTTCATGTCATGTAGGAATCATGCACTCTTACCTCATTGTCATCTTTGTCTATTGCTCTGCAGTGGAACAGTTACAAGCTGGTATTACTATAACATTCCTGTCATTGTTCCATGGAAGCACCATGAAACAATATATGCCTGTATGGTGCATTCCATTGGTGCGGGGTCAGCGCGCAACACGTCTCTCCTTCCGTTCTCCCTGTTCGTTGTTTTTGCATCATTCACTCATTTTTCTTTCATATCATCCCTCAAATAACCCATCCATTTTTTCTATGGTCTTACTCTGCCTCTCCATCCGTCAACTACAGCTGCATTTTGAAACCTTGAATCACATGCCTATACCAAGACAAAAGATTCCCTGTTCAATTGTTCTGTAACTGGTACCATTTTGAAACTTTCTCATGCTTTAGCCATTATTTATCTTTTCACATCACACATCTATTTCAACATTCTTTGATGATTCAGGATGATGATGACGATGAGAGATTAGATTAGTAAAGATTTTTTAAATCTGTATTTTTGACGGACCAGCGTTTCAATACGTGAAAGCACATTTGTACAACTAATTTTAATAAAAACAATGATGGTCAGTGTCTTTCAATCGTCAAACCTTTGTTATAATTATGTTGTAACATGTTACCATTCTTCTTTAGCCTATAGAGGTCCACTGCTGGACCACAATGACCGGTTTTGTGCTGCCCGCATCCATCGGCTTCCCGCGACCTTCACCAGGTTATCGGTCCACCGTGTTATCGTTGAATACTTTATAACTCAACTTATCATAAATAAGTAGACGCTACAGTCATAACAAAACATGTACAATTGTACATATCTGATGTAGAAGGTGAACGTGATATTTTCCGTGTTATCAGATTAGGACATAAGTTTTAATAAAGTCAAATCTTAGGTACATACATGACGAACTAGATGCAATCAATTTAATACAGCGTTTTCTGTACTAAGACAAGTGAAGAGAAAAACGCAAAGATTTCAATCGTAGATCCGCTCTACGCGTGAAAAATTGGTTTCGTTTATGTTTCTTTTTGACACATGATCTGATTCTGACACATAATGTGGTAAAGACTTGGTTTGATTGCCATGGACACCCCATTGTTATTATTGTATGAGCACACTGTTCCAAAGACTATAACAACATAATATGTACAGCTACTGTTGTTCGATCATTGGGAATATGACATCACTGTATAAAGTAAAAATATCTTCATATTTTGCAAGAATTTTAACCGTTAAGTAGTTACTTATTTTTAATAATCTGTTCAGTATAATTACATATCAAAAAATCTGCCATTAGGTAGTACTTACTGTGAGGGTTCCTTAACCGAAACCTAACAATTTTAATCTTTACCAAAACGCTAGATTTTTTGGCCCCTTTGTCTCTTTTAAGTGAAGGAAACGAAAATGTCGTATAAACGCAAAAATGACGCCAAAACTACGTATTAAATCCAATGTGACAAAGTGCGAGCCTGTAGCATAACCAAACGGGCACAGTGCCAAAACAATATTATTGTAAGATTTTTAAAACTGAGCTTAGTGTTTTCCACAGGACACAAGAATTAATGGATAGTGTACCTAACTTCAAAAAAGATTACATCCAAAAATATTTCAGGACGTATTATGCAGTATTTATTAGGATGGACATGGCCAAAATCATACAAAATAATGGGATTTGAAAAAGGGGTTGCCCAGCAAAGAGGCATAAACTAAACTTCAAACTTTTGCCAAAACCGCCTTCAACTGAAGTATTAGTAGCGTATTCTACAAAGGGTTCAGCTAAGGACACGATGAATAGCTATTTGTGTATATATGTAATGAAAGAGGTAAATTATGAAGTACTTTCAATAGAATTATGTTCAATTTACATAAATGAGCTATGTATAAACTCCGCACACGAACAACCTTGAAATTGCTAAGAAATGTTGAGCCAACGTGTTTTTTGAGATGCAAATGAGCCTATAGGAGACACACATAACAGGCATACGTTATGCGATTTAGAAATTTATTTTTTCAGGGATAAAAAGGTTCATGAATGTAAATGCTGAAATGTGTTGAGTTTAAAGATTGTCACCGTATATAATGTACATAAGAATAACTTCCAAGTTATTGCGGGTCATAAAGTGCTGTTAGCACATCGCCCACAAACGCTGTAATAAGCTGAACATTTAGGTCGATTCCTATGACCGGGCAGATGAATGATAAGTTTAACTTCATGTCCATTTTTCTTAATAGTTTTCTAATTTTTTTCAATTACCTTCATTAATATTATAATTAATTAAGTAAAATTGTTACAAAATTAGAAATAAGCCAACATTATTCCGGCTATCCCAGATTCAGATCCTCCTCGGATCACTAATGCCAATGAGTGTGTAGATTCTATCTATGATAAGATAATATTAATAATAGGTACAAAATTAATATTCACTGTCAATTTTAGATAAACATGATTGCCTTATAAAGAAAAAGTGTTAGACCTTCGATATTCCTGTTTTTGGACGTTTGTCCAATATTATTAATATTGAAAAAACATCTAACAAAGCAAGCCTAACGAAACTATCTTCGGATTGAAGTATACAGAATAATATGAAAATAATGGAATGCAAACAAACCATTAAAAAACTACCTAAATGAAGAAATGGACTCTAGCATTATCCCGGGATTACTATAGCAAGAAATAAAACATTGTTCAGGCAAGTAAAAAGGAACATTTTCCTTTGGCCTTTAATATTCCAGAACAAAGAAGGTTGGTTGTTTATCAAACTACCCTTTTATTTGTTGAAGAAAATAAAAGTATTATGCCATCAATGTATCCTTCTTAATATTGCGTAAGTTGTGTACTCAGTAAATACCCCAGAGCGCAAGTCGGAAAATGAAGAAAACTATGTATCCAAGAGACAGAAATCAGTTGTTTGTTAGCTAACTATTTCCTCTGTCTGTAAGTTGTGATTTGTTCCAGTTTCAAGTGATTAGAATTTAAACCGTCCTACAATTTGACTACAACTGTCTCAACATCAATATTGTTTTTTCAAGTATTGTAACCGTATTGTAACTAACTTTGATAGCATAGTAACAATTTCTTGAAATAATCTAATGTGGTGTTTTCAAGTAGAATCATTAACTGCATCTCTATTTATAGGCAGTTAGTCAACATTAGTTAGGCGACACCTTCGTATTCGCACCCGTTTACAGCTCGTCTAGGAAGTGGGCCCTGATTGGATTACTCGTTAGGACGTCTGCACTAAAATACTGCACGAAAGTTTATTAGCCTGAACGCAAGCGGTTTGAGCACATTCAATAATAGTTTACATACGGCTGCCGATAAAAATTATTAATAGGCACGGCTAGGACCACTATACATGGTACATATACAATATGTAAAGAAAACTCTGTCCGACCGATAAGGATAATAAAGGTTAGGTAAACACTTGACCAAATATAATATAAAATGTTACATAATCATCATAGTAATAATACTAATGAATTTTGAAATAATCCTTTTTTCCCGGTAATTAATTCCAATTTCCCCGAAATTTGGTAATTTTAAAAAAAGTGACAACACCGGTATTATTATAAGCGAATAGCGACCACGTCACAGGTGCCGCGTACCCTGCCCCCCGCCGCCCGCGGAAGGGGTGGCTTACCGCGCATGTATTAAGTTACCTCTTTTTGCGAAATAATATTTATTTTCTTAGGGGGATTTTTTTTTAAGTATTGCCTGTCCTTTTGGGCATTAGTAGAATCAGTTATCGATACCTAACAATACCTTCACGGATCGGACAGGGTTTTTTTTACATATTGTATATATTATATACCCATTTCAAGCTATAAAATATCTCTGAAAAAAAAAATATATCCAAATAACCACAACGAAATAGTCCTCGCATTTCCCAAATTATTACGGGAATGTCTACACAACGCTGCGGTCATTTCGATTATCGATTTACCAAATTTACTGTCATTTGATAAATCGTAAATCGATGATCGTAGATCGCAATGAAATTAAGGCTTTTAGGCTATTCTAACGGCCTTAATTTTATAGTGACAGGCCTGCTCTCGTTACGAAAGAAGAATAAATTCTCCCTCTTACCGTGAGGAGGTCCCGCTAGTAGGAACTGGGAACAATAATAGAGGCTGATTGTGTGAATATAGATCGGAATCTGGAATCCTACTGTCTACGATCTTAAGATCTATTCGGCACTGCGGTGTCTTTTGTAATTCTAATTAAAAGAAGGAACGAATAAATTTAACCACGACACACAATTCTATTCCTTAGGAATGCCTCTACTACCCTCTACCTCTTAACTGAGCCTCACTTTGAAGACTTAAGAAGCATTGTATCTAACTCACCAAAGCCCAGCTGAACTTCTCTAAACAGTTTTTGTTGCCTATTCATTGCTAGGCACACTAAGTCTACCAACATTTTTTTTACTCAAAACGATCACTTAAAGAATTGCATGGCGTAAGGGACCTGAAAACTTAATTTTTTTTTTTTTTTTTTGTTAACTAAATAACTTTATTGCCATGTAAACAGCTGCTCCCCAACGTACAATGCAAATTCTTTAAAACTCGTCGTCTATTAAACTGAATCTTCAGATTTATAATGTAGAAGTACGAAATAGACAGATGTGAAATAACGTGGTCTTCATCCACTTCAGGCAGGCGAAATGATGTCAGATCTTTCTGATTAAAGCAACTAGGTGGTCCTCCAAGTCCGCTAACTCTGGCCGGTGAGGGCACACGCTTAGGTAGGTATGCTGGAGAGGTCGTGCCTGGTTTGAACACAAGAGAGTTAGGACATTTTTCCAGTCTTATCACAGTATAAAACATGGTCTTATAGTGTATCTGTCTTCCTAGGACTTTTCCATAATCCTATATTGTTGCATCTGTCTACTATTTGTTTAGAATTAAAATATACTAGCACAGATTACAGAATACTACATACTAGTTTTGAATAGAGAATAATAGAAAATATAGAATAGAATATAAAGAATATTCTATTCTATATTTTCTATTATTCTCTATTCAAAACTAGTATTATTACTAGTATTCTGCCGTCATAAGGAAAAAAGACGCATCTAACATTTTTTTCCAAATTGAGTTAGATGCATATTCTGAATCTATAAAAAAAATGGCATACACCAATATTTTTATATTTCGCATAAATTAAACGTAACCCTATAAATCTAACTGTTAAAAAAGACGTGTCTGCAATGTGGATCAAATATTACTAAAATGAAAACACCTTTCTGACGTACAGTAAGTTGAAAAGACGCATTTTAGTAGAAGCGTCTTTTTTGTTTTCAAAATATTTAATTCATCATAAAATGAAAAGGCACATCTGCATCGTCATAAAAAGAAAAGACTTTTCTGTGTAGATGCGCCTTTTTAGCTTAGTATTACAAAAACTAGGCAGGCGCAAGTGGCAGTAGCGTCTCTTCTACTTAGTATTGCTAGCTGTGCGGGGTGTGGTGGGGCCCGCGATGTGGGAATAGTGCTCTTCAGTTGCGTCCAGGCAGTCAGTGACAACAGAAGAACAGAAGCTGTATCTGGGACAGCTGATCCAAATCGATAATTCCGGCTTCAAGGACGAGGTGTTTCGAGGGATAGGACTCGGCTGGGCAGCGTTTGGGAAGCTCCGTAGTGTCTTCTCATCCAAAATACCTCAGTGCCTAAAGACAAAAGTCTTTAACCAATGTGTGTTATCGGTGATGAAATATGGATCTGAAACGTGGTCCCTCACTATGGGCCTCATAAGAAAGCTCAAGCTATGGAGAGGGCTATGCTAGGTGTTTCTCTACATGATCGAATCAAGAAAGAGGAGATTCGTAAAAGAACTAATGTCGCCGACATAACCCAGCGGATTAGAAAAACATAAAAATATTAAAATATCATTAAAATGGAAATGTAAGTAAAAACTTATTCGCTTAATACCTGGGGCTTTTAGAATGGGGCAGGGGCAATGTAGGGTATTAAAGAGGCTATGAAACAAAGGCTCGAAAGCAATCGCAAGAGATGTGTCTGTTGGACGGAGCCTACTTGCGAAGCTGAAGACGGGGAATGGTAGGATCGCTTCCAAACCAAAGCTTTTGGGTGAGATTTAAAAATTCTACGGAGAGTTATACACGCCAACACACGCACCTGTTGTAAACCTGGCCAATGATCCTAGAGCCAGACTAACCCGACACTACAACGTCGATATTCCGAACACCAGCTTTTACGAAATTGTTATGGCTCTGAAACAGCCCAAGAACGATAAGGTAACTAAAGATGATGGAATTACGGCTGAGCTTCTGAAAGTGAGTAGAAAATCAGTACTTAAAGTGCTTCAGAAGCTATTTAATTACGTCATTTTCAAAGACGAAACGCCTAAGGCATGGCACAGAAGCGTGGTGGTATTGTTTTTCAAAAAGTAGATAATACCCTCCTGAAAAACTACAGACCGACTGAGCCATATCTATAAGCTGTTTTCTACGGTGATCAAGAACCGTCTACGCTCGCAGGTTTGACGACATCCAACCTTCCCAACCTATAGACCACAAACATACGCTGCGGTAAGTTATAAAGAATATGACACACCCATAAGCTTAGCGTTTGTGGACTATGAGAAGGCCTTCGATTCGATCGAGGCTTGGGCGGTGCTACAGGATGAGATGATATGTGGTGAGTGTTTGTACAAAAACGTCACTATGTCAGTCCGCCTCCAGGATCAGGACTCGAAATCGATTCAACTGCAGCGTGGAGTGTGATAAGGAGGTATCATATCACACAACATGTTCACTGCTGCGTTGGAAGATGTCTTCAAGCTCTGAACTGGAAAGGACTTGGTATCATCATCAATGGCGAGTACATCGCTATCCACCGATTTTCAGATGATATCGTGGTCATGGTGGAGACCCTAGAAGACTTGGGAAAAATTCTCTATGACATCAGTAGAGCTTCTCAACAACTGGGTCTAAAGATAAACATGAATAAGATGAAGATCATGTCGAACTCCCATGTCACTCCAGTTCTAGTTAATTGCTCTGTACTTGAAGTTGATGACGAGTATATGCATACATATACCTGGAAAAAACAGCCCAACTAGGTAGGTCAAACTTCGAGAAAGAGGTGTGTCGTCGAATCTAGCTCAGCTGGGCAGCATTCGGGAAGTTACGCTACATCTGCGTCGTGTGTGTGTTGCCAGTGATGACATATGGAACTGAAATGTGGTCGCTCACATTGGGCCTCATACGAAGGCTCAAGCTCACATAAAGGTCGATTGAAAGAGTTGCTCGGAATTTCTCTGCGCGATCGAATCAGAAATGAGGCGACCGAAAACCAAAGTCACCGACATAGCTTTTCCAGTCGCTATAATTAAGTCGGCGTGGGCGCGACACATTGGTCACAGAAGATCGATGATCGCCGATGGGGCAGTAAGGTTCTGGAGTAGCGGCCACGTACTGGAAGATGCAGCGTAGGGAGGCCCCCAATAAGGTGGGCCAACGACCTGGTAAAGGTCGCTGAAAGCCAATGGATGCGGGTAGCACAAGACCGGCTATTGTAGAAAGCTTTGGCGAAGGTCTTTGTCCAACATTGGACCTCTATAGGCTAAAGAAGAAGGTGTAAAGGGCGTGACAGCTCACATTGGTTGAAAAGTATAGATAAGATTAATCTATGTATGGGATTTATTCGCCAAATATGTAAAAAAAAATATGAATTATTAGAAAAAAAAAAACCTTAAACTCTTACACAACAGAGTTAATTTTCGATACAACTTCAAACATTGGTAACACTTTTAAAATAAGGTTTGTCACTCAGAAATTAAATTGATTACAATGGCAATAAAGTTGATATTTGTTTAACTGAAATATAAATTGAACTTGAAAGATGTTAAATAACTTAGTCCGATTGACAGCATAAATATAAGGTATGAATTTAGATGAAACTTATAGTATTTCCTAAGTTGAAAAATACAACAAAAAAAGAATTAATGAAATCGAACTTTATAGTTCCGGAAATATGCGCGTACAAACATACACTTTTGAAATTTGGGACATTTGTTCAGACGCTGTTATCTAGACTAACATATACGAAAACTGAGCAGTTCTGGAAATATTACATACTTTTTTGATGTCGATTGAAAGTAGAGGTTAGATTTATAAGGGTTCTAAAAAGGGCAGGCGTTTTTGTTTTTTAATTTAAAGTTGGTTTTACTAAGTAGAAAGGCAGCAAATGGCTATAAACGTCTTTATTATTTAAATAACTAGAACATAATAACACAATAATTACTAAATAGAAAAGGCGTTTAAACAAATACTACGTTGAAAGGACGTTTCTAACCAGAAGCGTCTTTTCATTGTAGTATTACGTATTTTCTTGCATTTTTATTACTAAAAAGAAAAGGAAAAATTGATTTTTTAAATACAAAACATTTATTTTATTAAAATTTACGTATACATACTGATAGATCAAACCCTAATTCATACCTTTGCATCACAAAATAATAATTAAGTTTATTTCTAAATGCACAGCAATATTTTAATTTTTGAAACGTTTTATTTTTTTACTCGGTTTCGTACTTCATGTAGAAACGTCTTTTTCGCTTATGGCGGCAGTATTATTCTCTTTAATGATTTCTGTTTCTATGCCTGCAATGTAGTTATGTCTAATTTCGCCTAAGCTCTTACGTCAGAACCGGTCATTGTCGACAAGGACGATGGTCTATTGTATTCATAACGTGGGCATTGTGTCCTGGATCCGAAATTAATAATAATGTGTGTGTCCCTCTGAAGCTATGTGACTACTTCAATTGTTATACTTATTTACTCACTTTGCCGATTGTGGTGGACAGTTTGACACTGGGTCTCAAAATAACTGAGAGCACGCCACTATGTCCTTCTTCTATATCTTATCCATTATGTATTTATTCCTATATGTATATGTATAATACTTATCTATACTAATATATAAAGCTGAAGAGTTTGTTAGTTTGTTTGTTTGAACGCGCTAATCTCAGGAACTACTGGTCCGATTTGAAAAATTCTTTTTGCATTAGATAGCCCATTAATCCAGGAAGCGGAGCGGAGCATAATTAATTTCACGCGAACGAAGTCGCTGGCGGCTGCCAGTAATATACAATATGTTAAAAAAACCCTGTCCGACCCGTAAGGATAATAAAGGTTAGGTAAACACGTGACCAAATAAAATATGAAATTTTACATAATCGTCATAGTAACAATACTACTGAATTTTGAAATAATCTTTTTTTTCCCGCGAATTAATTCCAACTTTCCCAAAATTTGGTATTTTGGTATTCTTTGGGCTATAAAGATCACGCGGCAATAAACTACATAACATAATTTTGAAGCAAATTTTCTTCCGTTTATGGCAATATGTGTTAGAAATCTTTAGCCTAAGATGAATTGATATACCTAGGCATCCTAGTTCATAGTTGCAACGAGTTCAACCTTTTATAATGAACTTTAGTTTACTAATAATTCAGTTTCTACAGGAAAGTCTGTTCTGCTGTAAACGTTTTTACTTCAGTTTTTGCCCTCATTCCGTCGTTCACGCCACTCATCCGCTTTGCTTTACGATATTTGGCATAGCCTCACTTATAGTCTGTTGATAACATTATTGAATAGTAGGACAACACAACATAACATATAGCCGAAAAGAACATTTTGTATGTTCGTTGCAATGTGGAATACCTAGATAATAGACAAATGGGAATTTCTAGCTACATCATTCGTCAAAAGACATTAACCCGTTTATTCATAGACGTTGCATAAAGATAAGTACTTACTTTATTATTGATGGCTGTTTAAGTACATACATTTTTGACGTCACTAAACTTTATTTATCGTTTATACTTAAATAAAATTTTGAAGCTCTACTAAAACTATTAGGTAGGTAGCTACTCATCATCCATCTGTATTTTCACACTGCAGGCTTTTTCTCACACATTGGAGTATGATCACTATGCGGGCCATAAGGTGTATGCTATTTCATGCAATAAAATCAATGTTTGTGAACTCGTGATATACATATTTATTAATTAGCAAGTGAATAAGACACAACTCTCATGACCATTTTGAACTTGGGCATGGCACCTTTAGATGATATCAAACGATATCGGAAGGGTTTCAACTCAAAATAAAATACTAAAAAAATGATACCAAATTTTCGGTTTCGTGTATTTCTTAAAATCAAATCATAACAAACGTGGCAGCACACTACATACGTTAATAACTACTCGTTACCCGTCACGTTACTTGCCAAAATCCGATAAATGTCTTCAAAATCTCTGTGCGACTAGTATGATAGTAACCTATCACAGGCGGTGTTTTTCCTCATAACTTTCTAACATAAAGAGATAGGATTAAAAAACCCTTCCAATATCGTTTGATATCATGTAAAGATGCCATGCCTTTGTTATGTATATACCCTTTATGTTATACGTTGTATATAGGCTTTTCCCCGGAAATGTTCTATTTAGTATCTACCATACATCTGATGAGCTTGATATGATACACTGGTAACTTTACCAACATAACTTCAGTTCTCGTGAGTACAAATTCCAATAAGAATTCTTAATTTTATTTAAACTTAACCAAGAGACTGACTAATATTAATTTTCCCCGCTAATGAAACTACCTACCTACCTAAATAGATGTAACAACGGATTAATTAAATAGATTCATCGAAATATTGCTTGCGTCCGTTATTAACTGCAATGAAATTTTAATAAAAATCAAACAATGCACCTTTTCAGTAAAAGTTGGAACGGAAAGGAAGGATGGGACAATGTGAAATGCAAACAAAGGCCGATGGTTGGCGGATTGTGCCTCGCATAGCAATCAGCCTGGAGCCAGTACCGCTTCGCCAATCTATGTAGTAGAAACAGTCCCCGCCAGCATAAGCCTACTTGTATAGATAGGTATATCGTTAATGTCACTACCATCGATATGCCCAAACGTACGTGCATCGATTTTATAAAACTGTTTGGCACGTGTCTAAAATCCCTTTTTGACATCTGTATTGTCTACTGCTTTTAATTACAGCTGCACAGACCGATCAGGTTAAGCTACTAGTTACTAGCTTAGCAGTTGGTCTGATGGAGGACCATCATTATATACCGAGATATCTCCGTGCCTTGGAAAGCACGTTAAGAAGGGACTCTAGTGCCGAGGAATTTGGAAAATATGTATTTGAAGAAACTATTGCCGTCGCGCTGCTTTCAACCTCTCCCGGTAAAGTGCGAAAAGGACAGTTGCAGCTCAGGCTGACTTTACCTACAAAAACGTTGACCAAAAGAAGTTTCGTATTCCGCTGTTTTCTTTTTCAGAACACGACAGATCTCAAATATTTTTATATCAAAATTTAGAGAAAAAGGGTAGGTATACTATGCTTCTTTTTTTTTTCAAAACTTATCACGTTTGTCTAATAGTCATCTGAACATCACCGTGAAAATGGGTTATTTTTCGCGATTTTGAAGTATAGTATTTCTTTTATTAATTAAGTTTCACGGTAAAAAATTGTAGAAAAAAAATAGTTGCTCTAAAATCATTATCCACCAAGAAAACAGCGGAATACGTTTGTATAGAGAAAGCATCACTAGAGTTCCCTCTTAAGCAGTTGTGTTAGTCCTGGTTATAATTCAGATCTTTGACGTTACGGGTAGTCAGAAGGCAGAAAGTCTGACAACCAATCTTACCAAGGGGTATCGTATTATCCAATAATTGGGTTGTGGAGGTCAGATAGGCACTCGCTCCATGTAAATACTGGTGTTCAGCTGAATTCCGTTAAACTGGAAGCTGACATCAACATAATTGGGAGTAAGGCTAGGCAGATGTTCCATATCTACTGCTTTTAAAATGCACCACGTTGAGGATTCTTTAGAGAGTGAAACTTGACTGCCTATTGAGAATTTTTGGGATGAAGAGAGAGGGAGAAGAGATTTAGGTTCCGGAATTAGGTACCTTCTTGGATAGGATAGGATCATTTTAATGCTTACCGTTGCTATATGAATTCACCCAAACAACGGCACTGTAGATTGTATGGTCTGAGCGATGACATTTGAGTCTTGAAGCAAGAATCAAGACCATGATAAAAGTACTTCTGAAACGAACAGAGATTACAAGTAAATGGAGATAAATAAGTAGGCAATGACGATACAGAACCAATTGGTGCTGTCGCTCAACTTGATGGATTGAGAGGACTGTACTTTAGGTAGTCTAATTGGTTATATATAATATAAACGCCTCATTCCCCCACACATCTGGCCGCTCTTGGCGAAATAAATGAGCTTAACTGAAACACCACAAAAAGAATGGTTCGTTTCGTACACAAAGTAATATAGATCGGTCGCGCTCTGACCGTCTGTAGACTTCGTGCTGACTGCTAATAAACAAGTTTCCTTTACGTACCTACTGTCCCCCTGGTGGGTGTTACTCTGAATAGGAAATAAAGACGCCGTTATATATGAACAAGCATCGAACGTCTTAACAAGAAGTGTTAAAACCCGTATTATACTACACGATATTTAGGTGACGTGTTTTTTAATACGGAACATTTCCCTTGTTACTCTAATCTAAAATGATAATATGAAAATCGAGATATAAGGAAAGGGTCGCTCCCTGAACACGGCATAGTGTAATAGGAGTTTTAGTAACAGTAGTACCTAATAGGTACCTCATTAAATTATGGGTAGTGATTTAGGCATCTTGACCCTTATTTCCTGCCATTGACGGTTTTCCTGCTTACGCAAAAACAGAAAGATAATACAAATGATTGCGACGTGTCACGAGATTGAAACAATGAACAAACATGCTCAGTTTCCAGATTACTTTTAATTAATAGGTAGTTACAATGTCGACCAAAAGTCCATAGGTAGGCAATCTCACAAAGCAATAGCTTCACGTCTCACTTGATTACGTCCTTCCTGTTTCAAGGAAATATATATACTTAAACATATCATTGTCACATGTGAATATGAGCCAAGATGACAGCGGTTAAGCGCGTGCGTGCTACAATTTGACGGAGTGCATAGACTTCTTTTTACCAAAGTAAAGGGATCTTGTTCACTTCGTCCGCACGATTCGCAAGATTATAAAGTCGGATTTCTGTGAGGCAGCCATGAGTTAAGAATAGTTACTAACTTAAGACGCTGTGAATAGCCAACTTTTAGGTATTTGAGGGGGTGAAGCAGACGAAGTGGGACACGACTAGCCCCGCCCACTGCGGGGCACGGGGCGCTCCGCGCGAGTACATCGATGCGTGAGGCGTCGTGCATCGAGAAATACGCACGTTCTATTAAATCTATACCAACCATTCTCTATTCCATCTACATTTAGAAGAGTAATTTCACAACCCAACCGCGAAGCATGGTTGGCTCTGTTCGTCACAGTCCCGGTTCGCATTAGACGAGCACCAGGTTCGAATCCCACATCCGTTTACTTTACCTTGCGATTTTCGAAAATGTATATTTTTTACATATTTTCATTTTTTATTATTACTTTTGTTTTCTTTTTTATTTTTATAATGCGCTTTGTCCGTTCTGCTTAAATTTTTTGTGTTATGTCCTTTTTTCATGAAACTGTTAGAAATATATCATTTCTAGAAATTACTATTTATAAACAGCTGTTTAGAGTAACTGTTAAAAAAAATGCATTTTCGGATATTTAAAAAAATAAAAGATTTTTTCTTCAAAACTGCAACTCTTATCGAAGTCGGGTTTGTACGAGTGCTTAGAATGATGACACAACACAAAAAGATTGAAATAGATGGAGGCACTTGGAGGAGGCCTATACTGAAAGGGGCCATGAATAATGCAACAAAATGAAATCTAAATTTACTGTTTTCAACTATTATCAAATTAACTGTTATTTTTATTGTTTTTCTTTTGTTAAATTATATTATGAACTAAGAAATTCATGGTTAAATAAAGGCTTATTATTATTATTTATTATTAATTTCTAGAAATTTGTAGAAAGAAAATTATAACGAATTGATTTTAAATATTAGTTTGCATTATAATTGTTACAAAAAGAATATATTTAAAAAGATGGAAAAATTACTACAAAAAATACAGAAAATCGGCTAAATTAATAATAATTAAAAAAAAAAACAATTGCAAATAAGAAATCCAACAAAAAGCATACAACGTAAAGCTGGGGTTTGAACCCGAACACATACAGGTGAAGAAAAATTTGCCGCGAAAAAGTAAAAAGAATAATTACAGAAAAAAATCAAATAAAATATCGGCAAAAATACAACAGTAAATTAAAAAGCATTTATTTCAATTAAAATCTACAAAAAGCATATAATGTAAACCTGGGGTTTGAACCCGGGCAAAAACGAAATATGATTATTCATCAACAAACAGACACGTAAATATAATTATTTTCTGTGCGGGGTAAAGCAAAAACTGACATAGGTCCGTCAAGCAGCGCGCCTCAGCGGTCACTGTCGCTAAGCATAGAAGTGAAAGAGAAGGCAATGGACGCCGCGATGGAGCGACGTTTCGTTCACGTTATTTATCATTAAATACATTATTTATTTTAGAATATCTTAGTTAAATCGATAAACAAAAACAATGGTTTCATTTACTATTATATTGTTACGGGCTAGGGGTACTTAAACGCCGGTTAAGGGTTACGAAGTTTATTGGCAACGAAGGTACAGTCGATTGTAGGCAATGACAAGTAGAATGTCGCTGACGTTGCACCGAAGTCTTCCCTTATGTCCACGAAGTCCGTGTTGTAAACACACAATAAAAGTACAGATGTTACTCCACGTAGTACTCACAGTTCTCGTTGCAGTTGTCGCAGTAGGTATTCTCAAAGATCGTTTCTTAACTGTCGCTGTTTTCGTATCGCTAGTCGAGTGTAGACTGACTCTGCGCCGGCCTCGCGGCGCTTTATATAGGCCAGCTGATCGAACATTCCAGAATCCTCTAGGCGTAATAATAATACTGCATAACTTCGAGGTCACCGGCCAAGTAAGTACCTACGATAATTCCCGGAAACGGGTTTCTAGAAATTTCGATGTCGACACTTTGTTGACAAAACCGTTGAGACCTGTACCATTCGATAGGCCATCCTAAGTCGTTTTTACATTGTGCCTAGAAAATGTCTAGATCGAGGGAAATAGGACTTAAAAGTGACACACTGCTTGTCACGCGATATTGAACCTTATGCCATCGACATAAGGTCCATTCGTAACAATATTTTACATCGCTCTTCTCAATTTTATCAAGATTTGATGATTAATAATACAGTTACAACTGTTATAAATTCAATTTTAGGGGTTACTTTAGGATTTTTTTCTATCGAGAAAATTAATTCAAAACGTGTTTTGAAAACAATGGTTTCCTGCTACATATAATCAAGATTAACATATAAATTTTTGGCTGCTCTGAAATGTATACATTTGGCTAAAAAACTGTTTTTTGAAGCCTATTTTTACTGAGCACAGCGCCTTAATCAGAATTAACGTTGCCGTTGTTTTAGTTATTGGTTACAGACATGTGTTTTTTTATTTTATGGACAGCGGTAGGTATTATATTTATTCTCAATATGCATTATTAATATTGAGGCAATGGTGACTATTATTGTGCTGCAAATATCTGATGAAACCGGACTGAATGTACTGACATTCAATCCACTTAGGTACCTATTGTATATTTATGAATTAAAACTTATAAAATTTTATTGAAAAACATTTTGTAACAACATGGATTTTCTTTTTTCTTTTGTTTTTAAATTCACCGTGAGGCTTAATAGAAAAATTATATTAGTGTTTAAAAATATAATACAAATTATTGCAACTCGAAAGAAAGCCGAAAATAAAAGAACAGCTAAGTACCTAAGTAACTTTAGTAGTTTTGTTATAGCTGCCGAATATCACTTTTTTTTTTTGTTTTGGAGGATTACTATAAGTTGCTGAATCAAGAGATAAAAGGACGAGTGTAAGAGGTGTAACAATAATTATATTTGTTATTGGATTGTTTTCCTAGATATCTTGTGGGTATACCTACTTACAATTAAAAATCTAGTAAACTGTTACAAGAGAACTTCTTTTATCTAGGCAGCAATTATACTTTTAATTTTTTTTTTTAATATATTTATTATACTTTTGCATTAAGTTCGCCTCTGTACATATAATGTGCGAAAGAATAAATAAATAAATAAATAATTAAATACTTTTATGGTATTTTGAGATCAGTCATACACGCACGTGCATTGGCTGCATACAAAGTGCAAAAATCATAGCACTGGAGATTTGAACTGTAGTGTATACAACTTCAATTACTATAAAGTGCAGTAGCCATCGTTTTATTTTGTTTTACACCAACATGGCAAAGTATTTATAAATCTTTGTTTCCTGAAGTTGGGTCGTCATCAGCTTGTCCAAATTTTTATATCGATACCTTATTCAGCAAACCCGTTATCTCCATATTCAGGACATGCTTAAAACTGTATTATTTTTTATACATCACTTTGAAAAATCTAAAATAACGTTGTTAGATAATATCGAAAGCTAGTATTTTTGATAATGTAGACTGCTTTATACTTATTAATAAAAATACTATACTTAGTGTTTTTAGAATTTCAGACATTAAAAAGTCTTTTTACTAAATGTGGAGTTAGCCGATATCGGTTTGTTTAACCAGGGAATTATTATCACGTTGTGACACTTTTTCAATTAGAACACTGGCGTTTCCTGGTTACGGTCTCGTGTCTCCCCTGATGTCTCCCCTAGGGGAGACATCAGGATTTTTAAATCCTGTTGTCTCCCCTAGGCGGGGGAGACATCAGAACTTGCTAATAAATTATATTATTTCGGTCTCGTGTCTCCCCTGGCGGCTCGCGTTGGGGGGACACCAGGATTTTTAAATCCTGTTGTCTCCCCTAGGCGGGGGAGACATCAGAACTTGTTAATAAATTATATTATTTCGGTCTCGTGTCTCCCCTCGGGGAGACATCAGGATTTTTAAATCTTCTTGTCTCCCCTAGGCGGGGGACAGATTCGCTTTACGGCAGAAGTACAGTCAACTGGTAGTTGTGAAATTTTTCACACCTCAGAATTGTCAGGAGGCAAAATAACTTAGACTTTTTTCATAAATTCCAACAAAAACATGCATATTTTATTTCTGAAACTTATCTTTAACTATTTATTTCTTTCATAAATAAAAATAAAGTACCAGGACAGCATAAATCAAACGAGTATACCGACTACCCCACATGAGTATACAAACCACAAAACGTCGAGGCATACAATATATTAACGCAGCTTTTCCAAAAAATGTCCAACACTGATTTCTTCGTGAATTAATTGTAATTGTGTGTTTAATATAAACATGTCTCTTTCGGTATTAACTTTCCTCCTTTTACTGGAATGTATGCCATCTTCAAAGTTAATGATTTCAACTTTGTTCATCGACATATCTTTTTCTAACACCGAAAACAGCTTTGCAATTGTCACATAATTCTTATTGATTTTCCGATTTATTTTTGAATGCCATCCTTCCGCAAAATTATTGGTTCGGTGGTGTTGATCGTAAATGCACCATTCCGTTATAAATTGTTCATTTTTTAACCATGTCTTTTCCATGTATTCTAGAAATGGCTTTAATTTAATTTCATCTAATTCTTTAGACTGGTTTTTAATGTATTCATATCCCTCTAAGACCTTATGCCGCGGTAACAGAGGAAGCACTGCACACAAACCAACGATTCTCCGATGTAGTTTAGATTTAATGTGTTTATCCTTGGCCTTTCTCCATAAACAATTAATAAAGTGGTAGTGACACCTTTTAATAATAACATTTGGAAAAAAATCTTTTATAGGGTTAGTTAAATCCATTTCGAAATCAGCATGAAACTTATTGGGTTCCCAATCAGGAACACTTGCTTTAATGATGTCGTATACAATAAAATACGACTGCTCGGTCTTGTCGCTCATCAGAGCATATACTATGGGTATAATATTTGTAGTTTCAGCGATGCTCCCTAGGTCACCATGTAATGTTAGTAATTGAGTAAATGGGCGAGGGACGCTCTTAAAAGTTGCATCTCCAAAATACTCTTTAAGTGTCCTTAATAGCAGCTTTCCTTTTTGTGAGCACAATACTATAATCCTTTTACTTTCCGTTTTGTAGTCACCTAATATTAACGGTTGATATTTTATAGGGATCTCTACTTCACTAATATCATTATAGATTAATTTGTTAACACTTAATTCCGATTTTCGTCTAGTATAAATTGCAGTTTTGGTACTTTGGTAAGAGGGTATAGGCGTCAACATATTAAGACCTCGATCATACAACGGTTCCATCAAATCTTCATATACTTTTTTTACAGGTTCCTCAACAGTAGCGGCAGCTTTAGTTTTTATTTCTTGTAAAGTTAACGCAACCTCATTTCGAGCTTCGTTGGGCAAACATTTCATGAGACTCGACTTATGTTCTGTTAATTTCAAAACGTGGCTATCCTAAAAATATTAATAATTTATTAAATACCTATTACGAAACTTTAATTTATTTACTGAAACTAGCGAAGAACGATCCAAGTTCGATTATTACTAAACTATTATAGATAGATATATTAAGTGTAGAATTGAAGACGTAATATTATGCGCTCTACACACCAAAGCCCGGCGGCATATGTCGGCAACATTTTGCCAGCGGGATAGGTTGGCGGCTTCAGTCATTGCAAGTCTTAAAACTTTGCCTGAGAAAGAGGACTGGCACTTATATAAAACTACTTACATTTAGGGTCACCGCTCCT
This sequence comes from Sesamia nonagrioides, assembly GCA_017933935.1. NCBI lineage: Eukaryota > Metazoa > Arthropoda > Insecta > Lepidoptera > Noctuidae > Sesamia > Sesamia nonagrioides. Next base: position 803,905 of record JADWQK010000275.1, on the reverse strand, counting down.
GAGCATTTGTATTTTTTTTTGTTGCAGCAAACCCATCTTTCGGTATTATTAGAATACTTTTTGTGTATAGTATACTGGAACCCTTCATGAATTAAAATATTCCCACCCTTTCTATGAACGAAATGAAATTTTACACTCATTTTGTAATAAATATTAGAAATATCCAGGATGCAGTCAGAAGCAACACAAATGACAAACTTGACATTGAAAGTTATCAGATTGTACTCAATTAGTCATGGTAATTACCTAACACATAAATACTTATTTAAATAAAAAGGAGGTCGCAACTATTCTGAAGGTGCGATGTATAAAAATAAAGTACCAGGACAGCATCAATCAATATGTATGTAATGTAAATTACTTAGTTTTAATTTAGTACACTCAGATTTCATTAAAAAAGTATATGTATATTGAAAACGGATTTTAAAGATAGGTACGTATTTTGTTTGTATCTAGTACTTAAGATACCTTTTGTAAAAAAGTATTTATCTTTATCTCAAATAACTTGTTAATTAAACAGTATCTCAAGTATCTTGTATTTCAAATCCCCTACGGTATTTTGCCCATCTCAGGCGATAATGAAGTTATGCTGTCTTAGTTGCTCACCGTGTAGGTAACACGGTGGGCAACTGCCTCGACGACGTTCTGTGGTTTGTATACTCATGTGGGGTAGTCGGTATACTCGTTTGATTTATGCTGTCCTGGTACTTTATTTTTATTTATGAAAGAAATAAATAGTTAAAGATAAGTTTCAGAAATAAAATATGCATGTTTTTGTTGGAATTTATGAAAAAAGTCTAAGTTATTTTGCCTCCTGACAATTCTGAGGTGTGAAAAATTTCACAACTACCAGTTGACTGTATGTCTGCCGTAAAGCGAATCTGTCCCCCGCCTAGGAGAGACAAGATTTAAAAATCCTGATGTCTCCCCGAGGGGAGACACGAGACCGAAATAATATAATTTATTAACAAGTTCTGATGTCTCCCCCGCCTAGGGGAGACAACAGGATTTAAAAATCCTGATGTCTCCCCAACGCGAGCCGCCAGGGGAGACACGAGACCGAAATAATATAATTTATTAGCAAGTTCTGATGTCTCCCCCGTCTAGGGGAGACAACAGGATTTAAAAATCCTGATGTCTCCCCTAGGGGAGACATCAGGGGAGACACGAGACCGTAACCCGTTTCCTATAGCAAGGCACGAGAGAAGAATTTTAAAGATATTGAAATTGTCTTTCAATGTTTTTATAATCATAAGTTTATTATTTTCTATTATCCTTACTAAGTTTAGAATTTTAATGTATTTACTAGTTTGACAGGATTTAAAAATCCTGATGTCTCCCCTAGGGGAGACATCAGGGGAGACACGAGACCGTAACCCGTTTCCTATAGCAAGGCACGAGAGAAGAATTTTAAAGATATTGAAATTGTCTTTCAATGTTTTTATAATCATAAGTTTATTATTTTCTATTATCCTTACTAAGTTTAGAATTTTAATGTATTTACTAGTTTGACGAGGTAAGCAACAGCATTATATTATCTATATTATCACATCTATTGGCATTAACAATAAGTAGGTAACTAGAATAATAGCACTGTGAAAACAACACAGCTTTTTGCTGTAGATATATAAGACGTTGTTCGCTATTGGTAATTCTCACTAATTAAGACAGTCAATTGATGGTTCAGTGACTTCTCGTTTACAATGCATGGAATAGTATCTTCTCCGCACTCCGTAATCAAGACAAATTACAAATATTGTTTCATCAAACCGGTACTTATCTAGGTTAATTTAATATCGTCAAGTAGGTCGGAACATATTTGTTTAATCATAATATTACTTGCACTTTGTGTCATCAATATTGACCTATGACTATTGACAACGAAAGAAATAAGTAGTACCTATTTGGCGCTCAAGCTGTTGAACAAAAGAAAATGTTTGCACTTACCAATAGCAGCTGCTCGTCGCTCGCTTTTAGTACTACATTTCCAAAACTTCATATTTTAAAGTTTTCGCAAAGAAAGTCACCAAGTCACCAAGAACCGAGATGACACAGTGTGCGCCCGCTAAGGCAAGTCGCCATCGTCAAACTGTCCGGTTGGGGGCCGAAACAATGACTTTTGTTTACAAATGAACGACGCGGAGGATTTATTAAACTGTCGAGTGAAGTGGCCGGCTGCAGGAGACCAATGAGCCGAGGCAGAACGAGTGCGACGAACGTACACCCCCGGCGGCCAATCTCCGGTTGTAACTCAGCACCAGTCTATTGGAGGATGGCGTGGGAGCCTCGACCCCGATCACACAAATGTCCCTAAATCCTGGTGTTTAAACCAAAAGAAACACATATTGTAGCGTACAAAAGTTTAATTTCTATCACATCTTGTCTTCCTACGGTAATAATTTTGGAACACAGACGCCGAATATACTAAGGGCAAATCACTACGATTCGAAGCAAACAACTGTTTCTGAGCTTGAAAAGTTCACGAGAGGTGGTATGCATCATGATTTGCTGTATTCGGCTTAACTCCTGACTGTTGTTAGTTATCAAGAATATTGTGAATTTATCGAAGAATCGATAATAAAATTGCTCCGAATCTTACTTGTTATTGCACTATAAAAATACAATCATGGATAAGCATAATTTCTAGGCACATTTCTGTACTGTCTATAGTTAATTTGATTATGATTACACACTTCTATCAGTTATACATAAGTTACGCTATATCTTATCTTATTTAATATAAAACAAAATGAGATTTTCAATTTCGTCTCCAACTCGAAACAACTAGTCTTGTCATCGCGAGGACATCCATTATTCAGTGAAAACTTGACAAGACATACAATCAGTAAAATATTTTTATCTGTTAGATAATAAGTAATATATCGTTGGGATAAATAAATATGCCAATGAATTGTGTAGTGTACAATTCTATAAAATATGTAGTCTACAATGACCAATGACATATAAAACCTTGAGCTTGTCTTGTGACATATCCAATGCTGTACTGCCCGGATACTATGGCAAATCTCTCTTGAACACTACATATAATTTTAGTTTCACCATATTTAGTTTGGAAAATTAAGTTAAATAATGACATTGTAACATTTTCAATAATATAAGAATCTATTTTTGAAAATGTTACAATTGTTACCTTCTGAAATTAACACCCTGAACAGTTTAAGACTGACTTTCTGGGACTACAATAAATCATATAGAAATATTTGAATTCTTGATAATAAAAAAGAAGGTTAACGACTCAAATATAGTTTATCAAAACTTAAATTTACAAGACAGAATAAAAATTACAGATTTTTTTTTCCTTGAAGTAGTTAAAGAGTTCATGAAAATTACAAGTATCAAACAAATCAGTAGTTTATAAAAACCAACGACCATACAGCCCATGTGGTCTGGTAAAAACGCCAGTGGATTCTACTTGTGAAAAGTTATGCCTCCATATTTACTTCCCGGTGTTTTTTGTATGTTTGAATATGCTCTACTTAACGCATGGCTGAATGGTATCTATCTATAATTATTGTCTATACCCAGTATGAGCGGGACGATAAAAAAAGTAGTAACGACAAACTAAATATTGTATCTTTTTAAAAATTTATTATTTGTAGTATTAGAAAATAGTAAGTAATAAAGACTAACATAACGAAAATCCTTAAAATCTTGTAAAAAAAAAAAGTTAAATTCATAGGTCACCTGTTTATAATCATAGTCAATTATTTTTATATTTACATAATTATGTGGTCGGGTCCGTAATCATGTCAATTTTCAAAGTGACATCGAATTTACAAATTGATTATGATACTAAACATGACGCTAGTAAAATGTAAGACGAACTGGAGAGTCGTCGAACACTAAGGATTTGCCATGATTTTTACATGTTGTAACTTACAAAGGATTTTTAAACAAAATCGTAAAGACGCGTGGAAAAATATACTTTTTACGTAAATAATGGCAATTGTAACCCCGTAATTTACACGTTTAGTTTTGATACAACACATATTTGTAACACTGTTATTTTTTAAATTGCTTGAAATACAGTTTTGATAAACTGTTTTATTACTATTACATGGTACCTATTTGTAGTATTCAAGAGCCATTTAAAAGAAAAAAAAAGGCACAATAAGAATCCTTTCGATAAACTGGGCTGGGCACTAGTTACTGGTCCATAGTATTTGTAGTATTCAAGGGCCTTTAAAAAAAATAAGAAACATTTTATGCATAATCTTGGAATTACCGTAAATTATTCACTGTTGCCGATACGTAATATTTTCTATAAAATAATTGACTGTTTAATCGCAGCATTAGACTACAAGTGATGTTTAATATGAAATCAATAGGGTCTGTATGAAAATCACATGGTTCTTCAAAATGATTTTATTAAAATGTTTGGTCACTGTGATATTAAAACTAGGTACACCAGAGCCTAACCTACCTTTGTCTGTTCTTATAAATAAAAACTTAAATTATGAACTCATAGTAGAGGTCTTGATCCTCAGCATTCTGAAAGTCAGCCTTCTTCATAGACAATGAAATAGTTTTGGAAAACTAAATGCGCGTGTTGATGTCACCGAGCAAATGTGTATATTTGATTAAAATTGTCTTTATAATACGCGTTCTTTTGTTGTAATATACTAAATATCTATAATGTGATAACTTGATAAGTAAATAGACACTAAATCGAAATCACATGCAACAACATTATGATCATGTTTTCTTTAGATAAGACTTTCATGAGTATTGCTATGTGAATTATTGCTGCTGTGCACTAAAGACTAAAACATTGAACTGGAAGAGTGTTTTAAATTTACTAAAATTATGGTACAGAATAAAATGGTGGTAATCTTCAGACCGCCTCAGTAACAGTAACATCTAAATTGCTAGAGATAGCGTCATAGTTTGAACGCTCCTATTACATTATTTTAACGGAATACAGTCATGGCTGAAATGTATTCTTTGAGTACACACAAGGAATGTCTGCACATGCCTTATATTTTGATATGTATGTATGTTCAATCAGAGAAAAACAAAGTACTTGAGATTGACTCTTCTACTGTGTCTATAAAGAATGTGAATTATATTATTCTTCCAAAAAATTCTATGTTACTAAAATAATTATTTTGGTTATCTGGTTATTCTATTGAAACCGTACTAAAGCACTGTAATACATCACTTTCCGTTAAAATCCTATTATTACTTTATTCTAAACATTTAATTCCGAAATTATAATCCCATATTATAATGCACAAGTTATCGCACAAGTTATGTCAAAATCCACATCATATTATGAAGGCACTGCTTTTTGATACACGAAAATAACTTGTCGATCATAATATTGCAATAAATAAATTGATCACTATTTTGAAACAATCTCCTACAAAACTGCTAGCTGTCATAACCATACATTTTCATAAATCAAGTAATGAGAGTAACAAGCTCGAGTCCCCTCAATAATTTTTTTGTAAATTTATGCCAGAGTTAAACCACTGATTTATGGTTGAACCTAAATTAATGCTGGTGTAACATTCCGCGTTAATTATTAATTTGGATAAATAATCAGCTTAAATAATTAATGATAAACGGAATACTTCTCTGACTTAACTTACTTCTGAAGATTTAGTGGTTATGAATGCTTGTTACTCTCAGTTAGACACCCCTACCTGTACAGCCAACTTAACTATTGTAGTTTTGAGTGTGAAAAATGATTGGACTCAATTTCATCACAGTTTAAATCTAATTACTATAGCACAACAGTTCTTGTGGATGTAGGGGCCCATCAAACAAAGGTGGTTCTCATCAGCAGCCCATGAAGCTTCTACACAATGTCTATACTCATAATAAAAATAATTTTAGTTATCTGTGTTGAAAAACCAGATTACATATTTCTAAAATAAACTACACAGCTAATCACTAACATAAATGGTGTAAATATGATTAATGTTTATACTTACAGATAGTTTTATTAAATTAGTTTTCCAACCAATACTGAAAAGGTGTTGCCTAACTATCCTTGCTAACTTATTGCCAAAGTTACATGTGACGTTTCAAATTAACCAGATTTTTTCAGGAACCGTCCAATTTACAACAGTTCAGTCGTCGCGAGATCGAAGGTTACGTACAAATGTCTACATCTGCTACACTGTGTTTTGCATTACTTGAAACTTATGCAGTAGCTGTCAACAGCCGTCAATGCCTGTACCACGCTCCCTGAACGCGAGTTTGGAAGTGGGAAACAGGAGTCACAATATAGGCTTGTTGTGGCTGTTGGACTACAGCTAATGGTATGACTTGCTGTGCCATTTCTACAGGCTGTCCATTCTCCTCTGAGACCCCCAGTGGCTGTACACAATGCTGCTGTGCCACTTGTTGTACACCTTGCTGTGTGAGCACTTGTTGGTGTTGGCTTACTTGCGGCACCAACATTTGTTGTTGCATTTGCTGCTGTTGTTGAGGCTGTTGCTGGTGTATAACAACATGGGCCTGGTTCTGCATCTGTTGATGCTGCTGAACTTGTACTTGTTGCACTTGTTGTTGTTGCTGTTGCTGCTGTTGTTGCTGCTGTTGCTGTTGTTGTTGTTGCTGCTGCTGCTGCACTTGCTGCTGCTGTGCTTGTTGTTGCGCCTGCTGTTCTCTATCATGCTCCTCTTTCTTCTTAGCCTCCATAGCTGCTTTTTTAGCGTCAGACTTCTCTTTCTCCTGCTGTAGTCTAATAGGATCCTTGTTTTTATCATATGACATACATTTACCGCTGCGGAATGGCACCATGTCTTTTGGAATATCTTGCTTCTTTGTTGCAAATTTCACATGAGGGAACTGGTCCTTCATGAATGCACGGAAAGTTGAGTAGCCCATAAGTTTTACACCTGGCTCTAAAATCTCTCCATATTCCTTGTAAGCCTCAAATAAATGTTTCCTCGAGTCTCCTTGAATAATGACAGTCTTACTAGCTTTTTTACCACTTTCCCCAGATGGCTGAATATCTTTAGGTGAACTTGCATGTTGTTTCAAATATTCCTTCAAGAAATTAGTTGCATGTTTGTAAATATCTAGAGTGAATGTGTTATATGGCTTCTTACCAACATTACCGTGTATCCGAGGGGCAACACCATGCGTCATCACGTGTTGCCTGATCCGTTTCAGCTGATAATGAGTAACATTCTCTAGATACAAGAAAGCCTCTAGACAAACCTTCCTGCCTTGATAAACATAGCATGCTCGCAGTCTCCTCCTGACTTTGTGACGTGATGTCTCAGCTGGATTAGCTAAGCTTGCCATTGTGATGCCCATCAGGTACATATCATGTTCACTCTTAGTCAGTTCTGCAATATTGAGTCTATGCCGATAGACTGCTTCTGGATTAAGTCCTCGATAACAGTTGTCTTTACAATCGCAACCTCTTCTCAGTCTTTCTTTGACCTGAAATAGCATTATTGCAATTTTAATATAAACTCAGTTTCTAACGAAATTCAAATTAGTAATTGAGAGATACACAGATGTATATGATGTCAGGACACCAGATTATACAGAAAGGCCGACAATTCTGACATACCAAAGCAAAAGCTTGAAGTGAGAGAGAAATAAATGAATACGAGTTGAAACTGGGTTACAATAAAATGAATATGGTAGATAAGTCCAACTGGCATAGCACTAATGATGAAAATTAAGGTCCATAATATTTGTATCATAATTTGCAAGCTACAATTAAAATAACATGTTATTATTAAGAACCTTGGGAAGATAACCTAAAAAAGTGACATCCCATCAAGCATACTACAGATAACAAAACAAAAAAACTTCTCACCTGTGTAGGATTATCTTCCAATTTATTGTCAAGAACTTCTTCATCACTATCAGATTCAGCTTTTTTCTTTTTTTTATTGCCAGTCTTCTTTTCAACTTTGGGTTTAGTATCAATTTCCATGTCTGCTTGATCCCCTTCGACTTGAGGCTCAAATTCAATACTATAAGATCCCGGTAAGTTCTGCAAATTTGCAGCACCATTTTCCACCTGTATAGTGTGTCCTTGCCATAAAACCTGTAAATTGATAAAAATGGTCATTATACAGCTGTGTTCATATAGTAGCTGAAGATCCTTTGAAACACAATGTAGAGATGTTTGCTTAATTAGGTAAATAGGTGTGGTAATTATGAGTACCTGCTCCTGATGACCATTGTAGTTATGCTGTTGCAGGTTTTGTGCTCCCATCTCAAAGACAGAGTGCTGGCCCATGACGGGAGTGTGCCACTGAGCACTCTCGCCGTACTCGCCGCCACCGTTCTGGTCCGATGGTATGGACACGATTATCGCTTCCTTGCTGTCAACGCTTCGCCGCTCCACAGAAAGCAGCGAATGCAGCACCTCGCTCGCCTCTTTCTCAGCAGGATTCACCACTTCCATTTTTTCGAACGACATTCCGCCTGCTCGATGCTACAACCGATCGTTCACATTAAATCACATGTACGTACATACGTGTATGTACAAAGCCACACGACAATCCCGCCCCGACCGCTAGGAGTATCGACAACCCCAAGACACAATACAAGAAAAACCGCGATAACTTTTCAAATTCATGTAAATAAACATAACAAAAACCGCGCAATTATTAACCTTAATCGCATTTTTTAAGTTTCATTATCGCATAGCGGATCGAACTCCCGTGGAATATTGGGCCATATAGTCATAGCAAAGGAAGATTAAAACTCACCTATTTCACGCTATTTCAGACACTGAGATGCATAAAAACGTATCCCCACAGTTTCCAACTGACTGTGGTTTGTTTTAATTCACTTCATTTTGATATTACAGTCATAATTATAGAGAAATGCACAAATATTTCACCGAGTTCACGGAAGCAATATGGCGATACACTTTCTGTGAATAAAATCAGAGGACGCCGTAGAACACGTAATTTGTACAGTGCGCCACCACCAGACGGCGCTGAGGACGCGTTTCCGTATCGACACTCATGTCGCGAACTAGCGCGGCAAAATTTAAACAAAAATAGTTTTATTTTGCAACGACTGACAGAAAATCAGGTACTGTAATATTAACTTTTGAAGAAAAACAGATTGGCCTCATTATAAACAATGTCGTTTCCCAGCAACAGAAATCACTACGAATCTAAATAGTTCGGTTTACTTAGATTTTTCATTAACGAAAAATATATCGTTGTTTTAGTTTTTTTAGACTACTAGAAGATTTATGAATTTTAAAGTTTTTACGCCACCTGCTGGACAATTTCAAATTATAATATTTATGTCATCAAACCTAATATATGTCAAAAAAATCTAGGGTGAATAACCCAAACACTAGCACTGCACCAAATTATCAACACTCCGAATAAATTGTCTAATTCTAAGGTTTTCACTTACTAATTTGGGGTACCACACTAATAGATAAATAAATGTATGATTTTGGAATCCTACTATTGGGATCACCATACTTTGAAGGTTCAAAATGGCAGAAATTGTATGAATAAACATTTGTGTCCTGCAGCTTCTTTTGTTTCTTGTGATCGCCGGTAAGTTCTTATGTTTCCATTTTATGATATATCGGGATCTTTTACAAATTTTATATTAAAACTACCGGTTTCGCTGATATTTAAGATAGTTTATGAAGATAATTTGAAGAGTGGAATTTAAGATTATGGTGATAAATTGGTAAAATACATGGTGCTGATAATTGGATCGAATATTATGTAAATTTCAAATTATCAGCACTGGTGCCGATAATAGGAAAAAAGTACGTAAATACTTAATTCATACTTTTCTTAATGTAAACTGTGTATTTTATGCATAGAATTCATTTCGTTTTTTAAAAGTAATTTATACTATCAGAATCCAATTCATAGTATATAGGCGCTTCAATGCCTGAGGTTCGCATTAGAAACAAGGAGGTTCTGAGAGTACTGTGTCGTCTGGACGTGAATAAGGCTAGTGGTCCGGATGGTATACCAGAGCATGTGCGCCGGAGTTGTCTCCTGTATTGACGCGCTTGTATCGCCTCTCATTTAGGACTGGTATAGTGCCCAAGTCCTGGAAGCTTGCTAACGTGCAGCCTGTGCCCAATAATACTTAGCTACTAGCTTACCAACACTTTGCAAAATTATGGAGCGTGTATTGAACTCGCGCCTCTTGGCATACCTGGAAGGTAACGATCTCCTCAGTGACCGACAGTACGGGTTTCGCCGCAATCGGTCAACTGGGGACCTACTAGTGTATGCCACTCACTTGTGGGGCGAGGCCCTCGAGAAGAATGGGGAAGCGATTGCTGTCTCCCTTGATGTCTCGAAGGCCTTCGACCGGTATGGCACGCTGGCCTTTTGAGTAAGCTTCCAGCGTACGGCATTTCCCCTAGCCTGACTGGCTGGGTAAAAGACTTCCTGACTGAACGGTCCCTCCGAGTTGTTGTCGACGGATGCTCTTCTGAGCCCATGTCAACTAATGCCGGTGTTCCTCAGGGTCTGTTCTCTCTGCAACTCTGTTTCTGCTGCATATTAACGATCTGCTGATGCCCGGTATCTATGGGTATGCAGATGACAGCACAGTTGTAGAGAGATACCTGCCGGATGCTCGGGCTAGTAGGGAATCAATCCGGTCCGAAAGAGAGGCCATGGTTGAGCGAACGAGTGTTGCACTGCAGGCAGTCTCCGAATGGGGCAATGCCAATCTTGTAGCATTCAATGCCGCCAAAACACAGGCGTGTCTTTTCACCGCCAAAGGAGCCCGTTCACCTTGGCCCCTACTTTTCGGAATGTGTCCTTGGAGTGTTCCGACCGCCTTCAGCTTTTGGGAGTTGAGATTTCCTCGAACCTTAACTTTGGGCGGTTCATTGAGTCCAAGGCCAAGGTGGCTGCCAGGAAACTTGGCGTTATTGCAAAGGTCCGGCAGTACTTCACACCTGGGCAGCTTCTAATGTTATACAAAGCACAGGTCCGTTCGTGTGTGGAGTACTGCAGCCACATTTGGGCTGGTGCTGCCAAGTGTCACCTGGCCACTTTGGATTCAGTGGAGAGACGTGCAAAGAGGCTGATTGGTGACCCTGATCTAACTTGAGTTGGTCTTCAAAGCCTAGAGCACAGGCGTAGAGTAGCCAGCCTTTCGGTGTTCTATAGGATGCATTTCGGGAGTGTGCGAGGGAATTGCATGATTTAATTCCCCCATCTCCGTTCCACCAGCGGACGACCCGTCGTACGGCTGGTTTCCACCCTTACGTTGTTAACACCACTGCGATCCGGACGAAGCGTTTCGCCTCCTCCTTTATACCGCGTGCATCGAGGGACTGGAACAATTTGCCAGCGGCGGTGTTTCCGTCGGACTACAATTTGAGTGTCTTCAAGGCTAGAGTGAATAGGCTCTTAATAAACTAGTGCGCTTTACCATCAACGATTGCGTCATTGCTTACCATCAGGCAGGATTGCGGTCAAGCGCTGGTTTATAATTTGAAAAAAAAAAAAATAGTGCTGAAACTTTATTTATAAATTGGTTTTTGTAGAATTTCAACATTTTTTGGAAAGGATTTCCAAAAAGAAAATCTGAGAAGTCAGGAAGACAAAACCCCTTTAAATATGACATACCGGAAAGAAATGGTATGACCTCTTTATACGCCGCGGCGTATAAAGTCGCCGTCAACCAGAACTCAGCGAACGCACTGTCGAAACTGTAAAATTAGCCAGTGCTAATGTGAACAATTATTTTGAGATCTTACAGGACCCAGCTCGTGTTTTTAATTGGGATGAATCTAATTTTCAGTTATGTCCCAAAAATGGCACAGTTATTTCGTTACGATGAGAAAGAGACGTGTATGATGTGGACCACGCTACAGCTAAAACAGCTCTTTCTGTACTGTTCACATTTTGCGCCAACGGAGATGTAACACCTCCATTAGTTGTGTTTCTCAACAAGAGGCTTCCCAAGGATAAAACATTATCACTTCCAGATGAGTGGGGCATTGGTCTATGCGATACTGGCTGGATGAAGTCAGAACTTTTTTATGATTATATCTAAAAAATGTTCGATCCAACTTTGTTAATTTTATAAAAGCGGTTGGTAGTGATTGTTTTGTGTTGCTATAGTAACTATATAAAAATCTTAATAAAAAACAGATTTTAAAAATGGAAATATTTTATTTAATGCAATACATAACAGTGATAGTCAAGTGTTGATAATTGGCTCGCTTGCCAGTAATTAGTGAGAGACCCATTTTTTATTCTAACTTGTCTAAAAAATCTTGGATAGAGGTCAACCTATGTTTTTCCTTTATATCGTCTTCCTTATTAAATATTAGAACTACAAAGTTTGCCTTGACGGTTAAAGAACTATTTTTCACAATAATAAATAGGCTGAAATTAGAACTAACTCTTAAAGTGCTGATAATTGGGTACTTCACCCTACTTATAATCCTTTGGTTCTCTCCGATGTTATTTGATTTTGGAACCTCTAAAAAAATCGTAGGTACCTATGTAAAATTTAACAAGAAAATGTAGGTAATTACTTTGTGTGTATTATCTCGCAGAATACTTGACTTCGCTTTAGGCGAGATGGAATCTTAACTACACTCAGGATTCTAGTCTTAACTCTGGAAGTATTCGTTACGCTCAGAGTTCAATATACTTATACACCCGTGACCATATGACTACATAACTCCTTAGTGAACAATCTACCAGTAATGTGATTTAATTTCTTTCTTTTTGTCAGTTTTTGGCTCTAATGTGATTTTAAAATCTAAAGACTTGTCCTCATAGGGGCAACTAAAATATCTCACATTCTTCGATTAGCTGCGAATACTTGCAAGTAATATTAAACATTAAAAATCACATCGTGACGGGGTCCACGAGGACCGATGTCTCCTGGGTCAGGGTTGCGGGTTGGTTGAACAAGAAACCGTGGCTCTGGCCGTCGCACAGGCAAGTGAAGAAGCACGGGTGGGTTTTAGTCAGTAAAAGTGTGACACGCCTTTCCGCTCCGCCCAAAGCGGGAGAAGTCATTTGATGATTTCCCATCCAAACAACATTAGAAATTAAATAGGTAATTGGGTTTAGTCAGTAAAAGTCTGACACGCCTTTCCGCTCCGCCCAAAGCGGGAGAAGTCATTTGATGATTTCCCATCCAAACAACATTAGAAATTAAATAGGTAATTGGGTTTAGTCAGTAAAAGTCTGACACGCCTTTCCGCTCCGCCCAAAGCGGGAGAAGTCATTTGATGATTTCCCATCCAAACAACATTAGAAATTAAATAGGTAACGAAAAACAAAAAATAAACTAAATTTGAGTTAAGTGCATATTTTTCTTTTTAGAAAAGGACACACTATAAATATTAGTTTAGTCATCTCAATTTGGGTCTGATTTCCTATGTGACGACTTTAGTTACCTGTCCACCATGTCTTTAATCGCGTCTTTTTGACGATGGAGTATTTTGATTTCAATAATAAACTAATATTTTTGAATTTTGGCGGGAAAGTTAAGCTGAATGTCACGCTCATTTTTAATTGGACTTTTAAATTATTTATAGTGTTGTTTACTAAATAAAAGTACGTGATTTATGTAGTAAAAAGTGCATTCTGTAAATCAATACATAGTATAAAACAAAGTCGCTTTCGCTGTATGTCCGTATGTATGCTTAGATCTTTAAAACTACGCAACGGATTTTGACGCGGTTTTTTTTAATAGATAGAGTGATTCTTAAGGAAAGTTTAGACTACCTTTTATCCCGGAAAAAATTGATATTCCCGAGGGAAATCCAAAAAGCGCGATATAACCGAACTCTACGCGGGCGAAGCCGCGGGCGGAAAGCTAGTAATTCATAAAGAACATTGCGATATCGCAGCATAGTGGCCTGTCATCATGACTTTGCCTCAAACCTCCCTCGTAGACGGTTACGCGGACGTCTTTTTCGACATGAATGAAAATTCATTACGTGACATTGGCTAAATGCACAAACCATGCGAAGCCAAAGAAGAAACAAATAAATAAATAGTTCTTGACAATCCCAACACGTGACATTGGCTAAATGAACAAATCGTGCGAAACCAAAGAAAAAAAAAAAAAGTAATATTTTATCTTCCACTGCACTTAAGTTTGTAAAGAAGGGAATCTACGCCACTCATATACTGAGCAAGTGCCTAATCACTACGTTTTACCACTCATAGATATGCTCGTACTAGCCCCGCACGATGATATTGCGATTGGCGGCCATCTTGGTGACGTAGTCGAACTCGCAACATCGGTACCGTTCGCAAGTTCAGTCCGCGCTTACCCACTTACGCACATCGAATATTTTTGTTAGCTTTTTGTTTTTGTTATCCTGTTTTATTGTTTTTCTTGAGTTTTGTTGTTTAGTTTTGTTAACTGTTACTCGTTAAAATGACTAAGAAATTAATTAACAGTCGTGTTCGTGAAATTATAATTAAAGTGGACAATTATTTTGTTAAAGAGGAAAAGGACTGTAAGTTAGTTCTTGAAAGTATAAACCGTGCTAAAAAAAGTGCTTCGGACACTACTGAGGATATTTTAATACCGAAGCAACTGCTAATAGTTATCAAAAATATTTTGCAAAATTCTACCAAAGTCACGGAGCGTGTGGCATGTGCCACACAGAAACAGCCAGTGAGTCAGAAACAGCCAGTGGCAGCAAAATGAGAACTCCCTCTAAAGGAAAAAGGCAAAAGAAGGAATATTTCGACGGGTGTCCTTAACAGCTTTAAGAAATATTATACATTCAATGTATACGGTGAGGAGAGAAATACCCACAATGCGCAAAATATTGGCGGCTTCAAAAGTAGACCTAATTATACTGGTAGTGAAACTACTTTAAGAAAAATAATTAAATGTGTTTTAGACTACCAATTTAAACGATGCTACCAAAAAAGACTGGCTCTAATTGAAAGACCCCAAATTCAAGCGTGGATGGCTAAATATTTACGACGTATGAAAGAAAACGACTCGCTTGGTAATAACGATAGACCCTTTATTTATCTCGACGAAACGTGGGTATACACGCACACTACACGGTAACAAAATGTTGGCAAACAGCAACCGATGTCGGAGTGAGACGGAACGACAGCCCTGGCCGCCGATGGATAATAGTTCACGCGGGAAGTTAAAGCGGTTTTGTTGACAAAGCCTTTTTAATGTTTAAAGCAGACACCAAAACAGGGGATTACTATGATTAAATGAATTTCACCAAGTGGCTTACAGAAAAATTAGTACCCAACATACCACGCAACTCCATAATTGTGATGGACAACGCCCCTTATCACAGTAGGGAAGAGAATAGGCCACCAAGTATGAACAATAAAAAACAGTTGATGGTTGAGTGGCTACAAGCTCACAACATCGACTTTCCCAACGACAGTACAAAACCTGAACTGTATTTATTAATTAACGGCACAGACCGCCGAAAAATTATAAAATTGAAAATTTATTAGCTGGCAATGGCCATGAGGTCGTTAGATTACCACCCTACAACTGCGACCTCAACCCCATTGAGTACATCTGTAACCTGGTAAAGATGAAGAATGTGCAGCAGTTGGAAATTCGCATTGAAGCTCTGACGTTGGAGGCGTTGGCGTCAATAACTCCAGATGACTGGCGAAAGGAAGTCAATCATGTTAAACGGCTTGAAGAGGAATATTGGAATAAAGATCGAATAACTGACGAGTTATTTGTCATAAATACGGCAGACGACAGTGAATCGGAAACGACAGACACAGAAAGCAGTTCTGATTCGGAAGACTATATGAGTAGGTTAAGATTGTTTTGAATTATATATAAACATTTTTTTACATACTATCCTGGTTTTATTTATAAGCTGATACATGTATGTAGTAATTAAAACATGACTGCTACACACTGTGGACTCTGGTTCAATTCCCGCTCGCAAATTAACAGAAATGTAATTAGAAAAAAATAGTATACGAGTGCATATAAGAAAGATATACGAATAAGTATATTTTTCTTACGTCTAAAAGAATTATTTCCTTGAAATTTTTAATAATGAAAGTTTATTTGTCAGAATATGGGTGAGTAGGTATAAAGAGTGTATATACAATAAAATTATAAGATACAAATAAACCCTTAACCCCAGCTTATTAATTTTGCATTTAACATTCTTTTGCTAGCTGTCCTTTTGTGTGACAGATGACGTCACAAAGCTGTTATTGTGACAAGGTTCCATCGCAATATCATCGTGCGGGGCTTATAAGTATGTGGTAGGCCATATACCTACCTAAAAATTTTTTGTTATCACTCAACACTCATCATTATCATCTTTCATCTGACCATATGTTCAATGTACTCTGTGCATCTGACCATTTCTACTACGTAGTACTACGTACTAGATACCAACGAAATTTTTTCATGTTCATTATTGAAACCTTCCATGCAAATAACCTTATAATAAACATAACCTTTTGCACTTTTATGTATTCTTGTAGGTAAAATTACTTCTGCGGCGTTGGGCGGTATATTAGCCGTTTTTTTTTTTTAATTAACATTAGATGCCTGTATCCAAGAGATTTAAGAATTTTAATGTCTTTGCCTGTATCCAAAAGTCTAGAAAAAAAACTACGCACAATACAATTAAAGCGGGGTTCGATGTATAGAGGGTCCGCAACGCAACGACGTGGAACAAAACTCAACTGCCACACGAGAGGTTTGGCGGGAATGTCAAGATGAGTGTCACGCTCATTTTTCATTGGACTTTTAAAATTATTTATAGTGTCGTTTACTAAATAAAAACGCGTGATTTATGTCGTAAAAAGTGCATTCAGTGAATAATTCAAAAAGAACAGTGAAATATTGTAGCATAGTGGCCGCATCATGTCTTTACGCTAAACCGCTCCTTATCGTCCAAACGCGGGAAACGAAAGGAGTTAGATTAGTTAGGATAAGTTTAGGATAAGCTAGGATAAGTTAGGATTAATTAGGTTATAAGTTTACTCAAGAATATATATACTGAAGACTAGGCTGTATGGCGTACTATGCCTTTGCCTTTTCCGTTCAGAAGAACGGAAAAAATTGAACCAAAAAAAAAAATCAACTGCCACACAACCCTGGTATTTAATTTATGTAGGTATAGGTTCCACTTATTTATTTTGTTATATAGAAAGGAACGCAGTTTGATTTTCCTACCTACCTATAATAGAAATATACTTACACATGGGCACCGGTTGTTCTATTAAAGTCACTTCCTTTCGACATCCGCGCTTTTATTTCCTAGAATGTCGCTCAATTTGTTTCTTCTAATTCAAATGCAAATATTTTATTTTAGATACTTTTCGATATTTAGTAGTGTAGTTTAGCCTAATGTTAGTATTAATTTAGGCTAAGACAAGACGGGTGTAATATTTCAGGATATGTCTCATTAATCATCATTGATAAAATATTAAACAATGTTAATCATTAAACATGATATTAAATTGAAAACCTATCTAACTTTAATTTTTGAATAGAATGGACATGGTTATGAATAAGTTCAATCATAGCACAGGTTACAGAATACTACATAATCAGAGCAAATTTTAACCTTTTGAACGCCCATCTATATAATACGCGATGAGTCCTCCTGCGCCACACTACAAATGTATAACGTATCTATAGTAAAACGTAGGGATGGGATTAGTGTCCTATCGACAAATAAAATTATACATTTAAAATAATGTTTATTCACCAATTTACGAAGCTAAATAAAAACTGTAATCGTAATTTCATGTTTTATTTTATTTCATAAAAAAAAACAATATGAAAACCTGGATATATTCCCCATAATAAAGAAAAGAATTTTAAATTTATTAGACGTGTGTTCTACAAGGCACATCCCTATTTGTCTCCAAATTTAATCCTTCTACTTCATATCAAGTAGTTGGCGCTCGAGGCACGTCAAAATCCTTTCTGTTCTAGGGATGTCTAGATTTCTATGGTATATATTTTATATTCACTGGGACCGTGTCCCTTGCACACGGTCGCGGTACTGTTCATGCGCTCGAGCAGTCTCGGTTTTTACTTTTGCCCTGTATTGTGCAAACTCCATATAATCAATCCGTGACCTACTCAATTTATATTTTTTATGCAATAAATATTTATGTTTTATATCTTTAATAATTTCACCCGTGTACCAAACTGGATATGCGTATCTATTATTTAATGATTTAATAATTTTTGAAGGAACACACTTGTCAAAAATGTCATATCTTTATATATATAATTCTACTGTACGTGTGTATGTCATTGAACTCCTCCTAAACGGCTTAACCGATTTCAATGATTTTTTCTGTATGCGTTTGAGTGGCGCCCTGGATCGTTTAGATTCACAAATCAGCCCGGCAGATGGCGCTGATTGCTTGAAAAAGCATGTGATCTCGGAAACGGCCCTAACGATTTCGCTAAAATTTGATATGTGGTGGTTTTCGGGGACGAGAAATCGATCTAGCTCAGTCTTATGTCTGCGGAAGCGCATATTTTCGAGTTTTCTCTTTCGCAATATTTCACGCATAATATGGGCGCTAATTTCGCGCGGTTTGACATTGCGGCTGTGGCGTGGTTGATAGAGGTATGGTTCTACTCGCGATGGCTGGTGTTCCTCGGTTCAAACCCAGGCAGACTCAAGTACTTCTTTTTTTGTTTTTAGACAAGTTTATAGTTTTTTTTTTGGTTTTTGGAGTTACTTAAAAAGAAAATTGTATAAAAGAATTGAAAGGGGAAAAAATAAAAATAAATATATATTTTTTTTTATTTAATTAAAATTGTACTTAAGAACTAAAAGAAAAAAAAAATAGAAAGAAATAAATATTTTAAATTTTTTATTTAACTTTAAGAGACTGAAACAAGAGCTCTAGAGTCTAGGGGTAGAGAGAGGTGTGATATATTTGTTACAAAATGTAGATGACAATGCTTTCCGTGGGTATATTCCTTAATCTGCTGTACGTGTGTACGCCACTGAAGTCCTCCTAAAGCGCTGGTCCGATTTGAATGATTTTTTTATGCGTTATAGTGACGCCCTGGATTGTTTAGATTCACAAATTAGTCCGGCAGATGGCGCTGCAGTCGTGTCTAGGTTATTTATCGTAAACGGCTGAACTGATTTGAATGAATTTTTGTTTTTACATTCAAGTCGTATGTAGGTTATTTATCTATACCTACTGCACCTAAACGGCTGGACTGATTTGAATGATTTTTTTGTTTGCGTTTGGGTGACGCTCTGGATGGTTTAGATTCACAAATCAGCCCGGCAGATGGCGCTGCAGTCGGTGTATAGGTTATTTATCCTAAACGGCTGAACTGATTTGAATAAATATTTGTTTATACATTCAAGTGGGGGCCTGGAAAATTTACATTTACAAATCTGCCCGGCAGATGGCGCTGCAGTCGGTATCTAGGTTATTTATCTATACCTACTGCAACTAAACGGCTGGACTGATTTGAATAAATAAATAAATAATAATAAATATATACGGACAAATCACACAGATTGAGCTAGCCCCAAAGTAAGTTCGAGACTTGTGTTATGGGATACTAACTCAACGATACTATATTTATAATAGATACATAAATAGATAAACATCCAGAACCCGGGCCAATCAGGAAAAGATCGGTTCCCATCATGACCTGGCCGGGGATCGAACCCGGGGCCTCCACGTCGCAGGCAGGCGTGTTGACCCCTGCGCCACGGAGGTCGTCAATGTCATGTTATTTATTCCTTACGGCTGGATCGATTTGAATGAATTTTTGTTTATACATTTTACTGGAAAATTTACATTCACAAAAAAACAATTCGGCAGATGGCGCTGTAGTCGGTATTTAGGTTATTTATCTATACTGCAACTGTACGGGTGGACCGATTTCTACGATTTTTTTTTTAATTTGATACATTTTTTTTTATTATACCTAGACTATATTAATCACTCTGGCAACATATAGTAATTAATCAAACATCACAGGCGAACCCGGCTTGCTGATGATGTCTTAACTTGGCTCGCCGAACTTGACAGCGTGGCGGGAGGCCTCGGTGACTCGGATAAGTCTGGCTGAACCAGAATATTGCCGATGTTGCGCTCCTGACTTTTTTTTTACCTCATTTAAATCGTTTAGTTCTTCGGCAGTTAAATTAAGCTCTGAAAATGTTATTCCCTCAGAAGATGATGGTGACATTGTTGAGATGTATTTCCGTTTTAACAAGTAGTTTCTTCACTCGATTTTTTTGTTCCTTAGCCCTACTAATTCGTATTATTTGGCTCAAATTGTGACCGCATTTGATGCAAAACTTGAAGGTTTCAGCGGTTATTGTAAAAACATTCGTCGCATCTTAACAAGTTTTTCGTGCAATTATTGATTATAACGAATTGTTTTCGAAAAATTGATGTTGTTTCAAAATAAAGAATCAAAATTAAAAAATCAAAATTGTTTATTTCAAATTAACCAACAGTTGGTACTTTTGAATAGTCAATGTCGGTCAGTCCAAGAAAAGTGAAGCTATATAGCACCTTCCAAAGCGTAGATCTCTATGGAGAAGAACGTGCAAGAGACTCCATGAACACTCTTCAAAAACCATAATATGGATTACATATCTTCATTACATATTTCTGTTGCTTCTATCATGTGAGCACAATGTATAATTATAAAAATCAATGAAAAGATAGAAAATTAATTAAGCCCACTGGCAGCTAAGAGATGGCCAGTCTGCACTGACGGCCCCCGTTCACGAGCATGACGCGCGCATTAGCCCCACTTAGCTCAACCATTTTGAAGGGAACCAAATTACCTGACAACACTTGCCACTGAATAATAATAATATTATTGATCTTTCCTTTCATACTTTTTAATACCCTATACATACATATAGTGGAGTGGGATTTCGTTTGAGTGGTAATCTGCTTATCATATTAAAAAGTATAGCGGTTATTAAAAGCCGATACAATTTATTTTATTAAAAACTAGCTTTCCGCCCGCGGCTTCGCCCGCGTGGAGTTCGGTTATATCGCGCTTTTTAGATTTCCCTCGGGAATATCAAATTTTTCCGGGATAAAAGGTAGCCTATGTTCTTTCTCAGGATTTAACCTTTTGAACGCCCATCTATATAATACGCGATGAGTCCTCCTGCGCCACACTACAAATGTATAACGTATCTATAGTAAAACGTAGGGATGGGATTAGTGTCCTATCGACAAATAAAATTATACATTTAAAATAATGTTTATTCACCAATTTACGAAGCTAAATAAAAACTGTAATCGTAATTTCATATTTTATTTTATTTCATAAAAAAAACAATATGAAAACCTGGATATATTCCCCATAATAAAGAAAAGAATTTTAAATTTATTAGACGTGTGTTCTACAAGGCACATCCCTATTTGTCTCCAAATTTAATCCTTCTACTTCATATCAAGTAGTTGGCGCTCGAGGCACGTCAAAATCCTTTCTGTTCTAGGGATGTCTAGATTTCTATGGTATATATTTTATATTCACTGTGGTCGAGTTACACGTGCATAAACTCAACCGATTCCTGCATAATTTATTTCGTTTACTTACAACAAATACAATTAATAGAAGCTAAATACGTGGTTTTCTACGTTTTAAAAAATAAAATAAAATGGAGGGTAAATGTCTGTTTTACACAAGACCTTTTTTTTAATGGTATCGCTAAATACTCGCAATTATTTTTCTGGTTTGTAGAAACAAATTTTCTATTTGTTTACTGAAGAAAATTCCTGAAACGGAAGTTGACGACTTAACGGAATGTCAAGACGACGAACTATTTCAAAATTCTGATTCAGACTTGAACAACTCGCAATAATTCGTCATATTCAGTCACAATTTTTTTTATAAGGACATGTGCGCCAACTCAAGATGTAAACATTGCACTTCACTCAAATGCACAAAGTCACTATGACCTTGAAACCCGTCCGCTTATGACGTCACATATTTCCTTCTATACACGTCGGTGGCGTGTACGGACCGCTAACTAACTAACTTTGTAGGGATGGGTTTTTCAAACGGGGTTTCACTATCGGCAATGATTAGAAAACCTATTACCTAATTCTTGATTAAGGTGAATAAAACCTAGTTTAAAGTGTACAATATTTATAAAATATTATATATTTACGTCATTTTCTTGCAATAATAGTATTTATGATCATTTCTACGAGATGAAATATAGCGAGGTCTTCGTCGTGTCCCATCACTGGCTTACTTGATATCAAGTAATTGGCGCTGGGGGCATTAAAATATTTTCTGGCGTTTTTGTTTCTATTGAAAATTAAACAAATAAGAACTTATTATGCGTGAAAAAGTTAAAAATATGTTTGATAACAGGGCAAATTTCCATAAAAACAAAATAAAAGGTCTTGTAAAAGTCGTAAATTTATTTTATACTGTGATTACTTCTAATCAAGTAGTGGCGCTGAGGGCACGAAAATCTCGAACTTCTATAGAAGTGATTGGCGTTCAAAAGGTTAAGCTGTTAAAAAGAAAAGTTGAGATCACGCAACGCAAAACAAGGTCACACACCCTAAAAAGCAAACTGTCATCAGTGAAAACAAAACGCGTTTCATAACATATTTGAAGTAATATACAGTATATAATAATTATACAGTACATAAGTATCCATTTAGAAAAATATTAAATAAATGTGTTAAAAGTTACTTATTAATACATTATTAATGTAGCTACGTAAGAATCATGACTAATCTAATAAGAAATGGTTAAAAAACTCAGTGAAACAGTAAGTCCAAACTTTCTTCCTAATTATTTGCTCACGTTAGTGCGTTTGTTTTTGTGTTTTAACAATCAGGTATCGTTTTATGTTGTAGTGCAAAATGGGTAGGACTTACATATTAATAATTTTATTTTATTATCATCAGCTTTTGCTTCATATTAGATACGTTTTAAGCGCGTAGACCTTGCAAGTTTAGTGATTTTGTAAGTATTTTAACATGGGCTATTTAATATGATATCATTGCAGGTTCAGTTATTTAAACCTAGCTCTATTACTCACCAGCTGCTGCGTCAAGGGCGAAGCAGCTACTGCGAGACTTGACGACACCTCCTGGCGACGGACCATCAGGCCACTCCATCCTCTCCTCCATCGCCTTCGACGCACTTCTCTTAAATTGCTCCAAAAAACTGTCTATTTGTGTTTCTATACTAGTCGGGGAGTTGGCCATCGTTTCCACCGAAACACCGAAAACAAACACAACACTAACCTGCCGTTCACGACATTTTTCGTTTATAACGTTGTTTCTTTGTTTTCCAACAGAAATCCGTATTTACGGACATTCAAAATTGTATCGTATTGCATAATTCACCGTCATTTTTTGTCGAATTAGTTCATCGACCCGACTTTGAGTACAATAATATCAAAGAAGACCGCGGAACGTCCCCGAGTATGAAAGAGACTATTGGATAGCGATGTAGGGATGTAATAAGTGTTTAGAAAACATCGATAATTGTTAGAACCAACAAAATACCGATATAAGTATTCAAACATATCCCAAAATCATCGAGACGTAAATAAAGTCAGACTTAATGTATGAAATGGGTGGAAAAATAAGTACTTACGGATTTCATTGCCAAAAGCGTCGTCTAATTTAAGTATTTGGCTTGTTTTGGAACTAGATGAAGCTACAATTCGCGTTTGATTGTTAAATAAACTTAGTATTTGAAACAAAGTTAAAGTCAGAATTTCTGTGGTAGTGATAAAAGAACACATAACCAATTTAATCGATATTTCTAAAAACTACTAACATCCCTACAACGAAATTATTTTACTACGGATACCGTTATGCTATAGACGGCAACGAAAATAAAGCGACACCCACTGACATCTATCGATCGCCTCGAGCAGCTGTTTGAGTTCGTGCAACTTGGAGTTGCCAGTTATAGCGGTTGAAAAAAAAAATGCGGTGAATATATCTTTGAATTTCATTTGTTTCCTTGAAAAGCTGTCGCTTGTAATAAGATACTCCTTTTATGTATAAGAATTTTCATGAAAACATAGCTGAAATTGATCGTATTTATTTATACGCATGCGTTGTTAATTCTGATAAGTGTGTGTTAAGTACGATGACGTTTGTGAGATAGTGTGGGTAGCACCGCGGCGAGGGGGTCGCGGTCGCCGGTCGCGCACGCTGCGTGCATTAGCTAGTACTGCGCGAAGAGCGCGTGTAGTTTGTGATATCAGAGGTGACTGGAACTGTCACACACGAGACTACACCCGGCCACAAAATGTCAAGTAAGCTTCAATAGTACTATACTATACCTAATACAGCTTTTTTTTCTATTTCATGCGTTGTTTACATTAATTATAGCATTTGGTAATTGATTAGGATTTGTTCTACATTTCCCAATTGAAATACTTTTACATTTTAATGAGGTAGTTAGTTAAAAATACTTGCTAAATGTGTCGATCAATAGATATGTTAGAATTACTTCAATTAATATATTATTTCGTTACCACTAACCAGTTCATTTTTATTAATTCACATCATGCATTAAGGACCCTTCAAGGAAAATGTTGTAATCATCAATTAAAAACACCAGTACCTACTTTTTATTAAAAAAAAATCAAATCAAGAATCACGAGAATCAACCCTTCAATTTCTCTAGAAAGTACAATCATCACAACGTTATTTTTTATAGTTTAGTATTTTTTGGAATGTCAAAGTTCGATGTTGTAATAGTGGTAATAATTAATTTTCCGACGTACAACACTCAATTTCCCAATATAATGGGATATAACGTGGTCCATGACGTCTTTACACTAACTTGTTATCTGTAATTATATCGACAGAATTATCCGAATATTTTATTATGTTTGTGTAAAGTATGTGAGGAAGCTGCATAACCTTGAATTATTCTGGTCTAGCATGTGTGTCCGATATCTTTATTGACCCCACAAATATCTACGTCATCCTACGTTAGCAGCCAAAGATTATGTATTATTCTTCTACCCAAACTTTAATTTCTTTCATATCATCAGTAAGAGATCATAAACAGACTATCGTTATCTACTACAAATACATATATTATGTATTCATAAATACCGGGCAATCAACTACGTGATATGAACAGTTAAAAGTAAACTGCAGCATTGTGTACAGCCAGCCACCTTTACCTTCACTAACTTACAATATTATTCTGTCATAAATCCTTATTGCATTAGGCTACCGATATTATGTAAAAAATGAAAAAAGAGGGTAGATATTGAGTTTAGTCTTTAATTGGACGGTATGTCTTGATATGATGGTATGACGTTATGTTTTGAGAGACTAGAGTAAAAAGGTAGCAAGTTTGTGGGGCTGTTAATTGAGAGAACCTAAATCTAGTACCTTTATATTCATCTGTCTTCTAAGTGGCTTGATAGGATTACAGTATTATTGGCCTGGCGCCTGAGCCTTGTAATATCGTATTCAAAAGGGATATTCGATATTCAATACTAACCACAATGGTTCATCCGACCTGATTGCGGCTAAACTGGCGCCAGCTAAGTACATACTGATATGTACCAATCTGCTACATTATTACCGTTCCCATTTGAATGCAATTTAGCATTCAACTTTCGAGACAATAAAAGTATTATATCAGTCAAATGTCCCTACCTATACTCCGTTCGCGTTAGCTTTTTAACCAAAAGAGGATCATAGAAGCAGAGATGTATAACATCTAATTTCCGAGACAAATTTAGTTTTGAATAAATAGAAAAGTAAAAACGAATAACAACTGAATAACGAAAATCAGTAAAACACAAATTAGATATCATTGACAAGTATCGCATTCAATTGTCGACGATACTTGTGTACTAATGCTATCTAATAACCAAACACAGAGCCTATTTGGCGGAAGCCATTACAAGCCTGAAAAAAATGTCTGTTGCCACAACGTATATTAGGAATAAATTCAGATTTTTGTAGACTTGTATGGAAAGGGTTCCAGATACTGACCATCTCTGATATTTTAGGTTTTTAAGATTGACACTAGTAGCTTACGTAAAAACTAAATAATTTAATTATGTAATTAAAAGCCTCATAAATTATAAGGTAAATAGTTCAAATGACTTGATTTAAGTAAGTATAAAAATTGGATATAAGTTAATTATAATAAATTGAGCAAGGCACAATATACACAATTACTTAAAGGACTTTTAGGTCCGTATTACAGAACGTCACTCAAAGCTCTAGCTTTACTTAGGTCTTGTTTCAAGCCATTTGATTGGTTGAAACTAGTTTAAGTAATGTTTAAGTATAGATCAATGCTTGAGTTTCCTTCCGGAATACGGACCTTAGTACAAAGTGTACCCCAAAAACAACCTTTTTAATTTTTGTCTAATGCTATCGCGAATGAAAATAACTTACTAATGTATGTTAACTTTATGACAAGGGTCGATGCAGCTAGGAATATAATTTGAATTATTGTTGCATGTTCAAAAGGAATTGTTATTTGCAGAACACCGATTCGTTCAGTTTTATAGCACACAATACCTAGAAAGATTTATGGGTATCGTTCGTACTAAACCCGGGCCATTGGCAAACCAGTCCCACTTTCTCTAACGACAAGTCTTTGGGTTTCATTTTACAACACTGAAAATTAAATATTGGCCGAGTGTAATGCATTTCGCTGACGGCGCATAGCGTGTGCACATCATAGATGCGAACTTAGAAAGTGCGGATCACGAAGGCCACTTTTTTGAACAGTGAAAATTTTGCTAGTTTTGAATAGGTATGTGTGACAATATAATAAGATGAACACGCCATCATTGCATTCCTTTATTCCGTTAAACGGTCGACTGCCCGCTTGGTTCCATCCCGCCGGACCGGCCGCACCTAAATAGAAACCGCAGGGACATTGCTCCCGAGCGCGTTTGATCCTGCATCTCAACTCTCGAGTGCCTTGTTGGGGTGCCTTTTGCCAGGAGAACATTTCCATGCGTTTATTAAACTCAAAATTATTCTTGGTTTCCTGTTATGTCATCCAGCTAACTAGTAGCTGGCCTGTCGAACTGACATTTCTGAAAATAAATCTCCGTGGCTTTACGATGTTGATAAACCATTAATGCTGTAAAAACATGTAATGAACCGGGCAAATTTCTGGCCACAAGTATTTGGCCTCGAAAATTGACGGAATTTCCTGAGATAAAATGGATGCAAGGTTTTGATAGTTTTACGACTTGGAGGATGTATTAAGTTTCTTTATATCAACGAAGACTAAACGTCTGGAGTGGTTGAATTTGAGACCCCAAGCGTTAAACTAATAAAATACTGCTCTTTTAATTTACCTATACATATATATTCTTAGGAAATTAGATAACTTGGTCAATAATAATACGTAGTCGTTTTGTGTATGTGGGGAATGTCCTACTGTCTGGAACGTTACCACATAGACTCGCGCTGATACAGAAGACTTACGAGTTTAATTGTGGAATACATAGGCGTGAACGGACTCGACACAAAATATCTGACGCTACACCGTAGTTTTATTTTGAATTTTATTTGTGTCGCGCTATTTCGGAACTGAACGTGCGGCACTTGTCTATTACATGGTGGTATATGTAATGGCCCACGCAGACTGAACGCCGGGAGCTATTCCGGTGAATATTTGCCTGGAATCTGAGATGTTATCTTACGCCATATTAAAACAATACATCATACTTAACTTTGATAGTTTGGCTTTATTGATCGCCTTAATTTAGTGTCGTACTTACCTTGCTACAAAAATAAAACGCATGGCATGCCAATATCACACAAGGTATGATAATAAATGACTAAACAATAAATGTTTCCCAATTAGACTGAATGTCGAGGCATGAAGTCGTGGTTAATATTGACAGGTGAAGAAATAATCGTTGGCATACGCATATACGGCGCCAAGTCTTGTAGCACGTGCCAAACTATATATATATATATATATAAATATAATGTATCTACTAAATAGTATATCTACCTACGTAGATGGTGTGCGTCTTTTTCAAGAGGAAGAAACTGCGCACTTCCTCATAACATTTGACGATGACGATGGCAATGCTTCGGCTTGAACAGATGGTTGATCGCGAAAATACAGATCTGAGTAATCCTCCAAAACAACGTTTCTCCAGTTATTTTAGAGATTTACGTCTTTGGCACCAAAACAGAGACCAGAAATGTGATTGAGTAGACTCGTGCGTTTGTAAATTAGACTTAAATAATTATAATGCGGATTTATAAATAGCCTGTTCAATGGTGTGACAGTCAGACTATAAAGTTCAATTTACGGTCTAACATAGCAGTTTTTGTTATTAACTGTAAAATATATATGAGAGGAGACCTTTTTATCGCCCCACTGGAGGAGTGTGAGAGAGGAGACCTGAGCCAGGCACAGGTCTCCTCTCTCACACTCCTCCAGTGGGGCGATAAAAAGGTTGATGATATTCAGCAATGGCACCAATTCCATTGTTCACAAACTAAATTTAAGTATAGTCCATCTTTGTCTTTCTCTTTCTTTAAGAAAAGGACAGAAAATAAGTAGTAATTAGTTTAGTCCTGCCAAATTAAATATTGCTTTAGGTATCTTTATGTATCTTTAGTCGCCATGTTTTTAATCACATCTAAACTTAGACTATGGAGTCAGTACTCACTTATCTAATATAATAGGGATGTATCCAAGTTATGAAATTCAAAAAAATAATTAGTCCGTCTTATAGACAACTAGCTTTACGCTCGCGTCTTCGCCCGCGTGGAGTTCGGTTATATCGCGCTTTTTAGATTTCCTTCGGGAAAATCAAATTTTCCGGGATAAAAGGTAGCCTATGTTCTTTCTCAGGGTCTAAAGATTGTCTGTGCCAAATTTCATCAAAATCGGTTGGGAGGTTTAAGCGGGAAAGCGTAACAGACAGACAGACAGAGTTACTTTTGCATTTATAATATTAGTATGGATAGTATGGATAAAAAAGATTAAGACCCTTATTTTTTATTTTTCCGAAATTACCAAAAACTACTGAGATATAGCGTATTAAAGTTACGAAGTAGGGGCTAATTATGTCACGCCGTGGTATATTTTGTACCACGGCGTGACGCCATGCGACTTTTCAAGTCAATATATCTTCCTAAGTATTTGAATGAAAGATAAATTAAAAAATACGTGTTCAATCCATACTATCCATACTAATATTATAAATGCGAAAGTAACTCTGTCTGTCTATCTGTCTGTCTGTCTGTTACGCTTTCCCGCTTAAACCTCTCAACCGATTTTGATGAAATTTGGCACAGACAATCTTTAGACCCTGAGAAAGAACATAGGCTACCTTTTATCCCGGAAAAATTTTATGGTCCTGAATGTTCCTGAGGGAAATCTAAAAAGCGCGATATAACCGAACTCCACGCGGGCGAAGCCGCGGGCGGAAAGCTAGTATTTTTTATAAATCTATCTGATGGACATTAAATATTTTGATACAACCCAATTTGTTCTTCCTGTCCACTTCTTATTGAAATAGAAAAAATGAAAAAATGCGCCGAACATAAATTTTGTTTATTATGTGAACAAGGGAATCTGTGCCAATGTCAAGTGACCATAGTCTTAATGATAGCTAATACGAAGCCAACTGCCAATGCTGGTTTAATTTTACGAGTAAGATAGTACAGAGAGGACTTCACCTATCTAATAGTTCCCAGTCCTGAGCCTGTAGCCAATGTAACATCGATTCGTAGCGAAGCGAAATCGAATACCAAACCAACCAATAACGAAAATGATTGACCACGCGAAGACGCGACATGATAAATCACGTGGTCAATCGTTCCCGACATTGGTTCGTTTGGTATTCAATTTCGTTTCGCTACGAAGCGATGTTACATTGGCTAGCGCCCCTGGTCCTGTAGCCAATGTAACATCGCTTCGTAGCGAAGCGAAATCGAAAGCAAACCAACCAATGGCGGGAACGATTGACGACGTGATTCATCGCGTCGCGTGGTCAAATGTTTCCGTTATTGGTTGGTTTGGTATTCGATTTCGCTTCGCTACGAATCGATGTTACATTGGCTACAGGCCCTGGTTGCAAATAGAGAAACTCGGAAACTGGAAATGTCGCAATTAACTACGTCATAGAGGCCTAAAATAGGGCAAAATTACATACTCTGGCAGTCTAGTTGTTTCTAAATTTCTGGCGAGTAATACCATGATGTCAGCTACTTGGGTGGCCTTAATGACTTACTTGGTAGAAGCCCTAGTTAAATGCCCTAAACTCTTAAAGACATGAATGCTATATCAACATGTTTTAAATTTCATTCAAGAATTTTTGTGTCAAATGAAGGTAATATTTTTAATAGAATTCATGATTTTAAGATAATTATTCTATAGTAGGCTATAATATAATAATAAGGATTAGGCTAGACATGATCTTAATAGTATTGCTGTTTATTGCGATTTAGAATAGGTAGTACCAACTCATATCCTCCCGAGGGTGTCTTCAGAGGCGATTAAGGGGACTATCACCAAGAAAGCGGGCAGCAGCGATTGTCCTGTGGAATATCAAATTACTGCAATCCCCAACCCGCCTGCCAAGTGTGGTGATTATGCCAAACCCCCCTCAAAGCCATGAAAGCCCTGTGGGAGACTTTTGTCTAGCATAGGACCTCTATAGGAAAGAGACCCTCCAGGTGGTGTTATCTAAGGACCGATTTCCGTAATTAAAATCGTTCAGAATCTAATCACATGCATGTACGTAATGAGACTGTGTACTTTCATAAAATTGCGGGAACTGCCTCTCTGTTATAAAATGTAGTAATGCAAAAAGCAAGGAGCATAAACAAGTGAAATATATCTCAGTTACGAGTACAAAACACGTTTTTGGAGGACACTTTTTACCAGCATTTTGTAACAGTAAAATAGAAACTAAGACTAAAATGGTATTTTTTTTAAATCTGGGAAATGCTAGTATAGTAATATTTTTCTGCCTAACCATTAGAGTAGGTAATACAGGCACCATGCTTTTAATTCGTACCTATCATGATAAGGAATACTTCAACGAACACGTTGAAAATGCTTAACGAAAATCAATTTTAAATAATATTCTTACTTCAGGTACAGAAGGGAACTACTTCCTATAACTATTCACTTTCCATAGTGACTTCCTAGTCATGTCACATAGAAACTATAAGCAAAAACACAATTTCGGTTAGCTGTGTATTTACACACACATAACCTACTAGCCACTATAGGCATCTTTTGAATGTGCACAAATATTGGCCATCTTCGGCAAACAGTCTGAAGTACCCATTGTGAAATACCCAGGGTGATGCCCATTGAGAAGCAATAAGCAAAATTATCGGAACCTAGCCGGATAATGAACAGAATTTAAAAGAAATGTGATATTATGAAACCAGCGCCTGGTATCAGGCAGAATAAGGCAGTAACCATGTCACTGTTGACAAAACAACAATGTTTAAGTCAATTCAATGTGGGTCGTCCGTTTGGTTTCTTCTTACCGTTTTGTTTTGTGCACAGATCGAGCATGGGTGACGTTAGCCACAAACGACTCTTATGGTCTGGGAGCCCTGGTGCTGGCGCATTCGCTGCGCCGCGTTGGCTCCGCGTACCCTGCAGTGGTACTCATCACACCATCCGTCACTGAGCCTATGAGGTACTATAAACTAACTTTTTTAAGGAACCGTTTTGATTCTCGTTGTAATTTCTAATGGTATGTGAAAACAACGTGATGGTGCCATTATAATGAGGCCGTCCCTTCAATCAAGGTTCGGTAAGTTTTACTTAAAGTGGCTGCTACCGTCCAAGAATGTGACGTTACTTGCTCTGCGCACACGTGGATGTTAGTGCCTACTCATCTCATAAATATTCTCTGAGTACTCCACGGTGCCGCCCACGAGAGGAGGTGGTAAACTATTCTTGGTTTGAATACAGGACAAAAAATTGTGTGTAAACATTTCGATATTTTGTACACCTCTTATTTTCTACATTCTATTACAACAATGCAAGTTGGCACTAACACTAGCATGACTTAAATGTGGAGTCAGGATTTAAATTGGGAAGGGAAGATGACATTTAAATTTAATTGTCATCTTCCATTCTCAATTTAAATTTACATACATAGTATCTTTTCTTCTTCATCCTGAGTATGCTACGGATAAAAAGCGTACCTAGTATAGACGGTTAATGACCGTTAAAATTATCGCTTTAGTAACGATTGTTGAAATAATTAATTACAAATGCATACATTCAGAGGGACTAATTGGTCTGAAGTGAAGTTCATGTGTGATTGATGTATATAAATCACAAGACCATTCGTAGTTTAAATTGACAGTAATTGAAATTCAATAAAAAGGGAAGCAGCGAATAAATACTGTTGGATCTCAGTGTGTGTATGAAGATAACACCTATTTTTAAGTTGTCATTATTGACTGATTGTATACATAGGTATGATTGTTGAAGCACAGTCATACTCCATTATCACTGTAGCATTAAACATATATTTCGAACTCTGCCAAACACAATTTTCAAGTGAATAATTGATCAGCCAATATTCACACATTTATGTATTTATGTATTCATAGTGGACGTAAGACCGGCTACACAAATATGGACATACCAAAAGTCGATTTTAAAGCAAATAAGTATATAGGGCGATTTCTTATCTATACTTATGTGTACGAATGTATTAAACCAAAATTAGATTAAACATTATTAAAGCGGTAACTTCAAAAAATACGATGGTTTGCTCCTTTCTGGAAGTGCAATAATAACAACAGCAGATAACGTGGGGTTCAAGATCATTGACAATTGATCTTAAGTGGTTAACAACCTACACACAATAAACTCTCAAACCAACTGCACAGCAAAGATAGAGGGTAGTATGAAAAATTATTTAAATATATTCTGGATTGATGTTCTCAGAGAGCGTCTCCGCGCAGTGTTCGCGGAGGTGATCATAGTGGATGTGCTGGACTCGCAGGACGCGGCACACCTTGCTCTGCTGCAGCGCCCCGAGCTTGGCATCACCTTTACTAAAATCCACTGCTGGAATCTCACGCAGTACGAGAAGTGCGTGTTCCTGGATGCCGACACATTGGTGAGCTTTTTTGGCAGCAATCTCAGACAGATGTGTCTTCTCTCTAAAGTTTAATTAATCAACGTCTTGTAACGTCGGCAGCTCTAATGCATTAAACCAAATTAAATCGTATATGTTTAGTAGTTTGCTCCAACGATCTAGTAAACGGTTTCATGTCCTAGCGTCACTATCCATTCCCATTTTAGCGTGCAAGTTTATTCTTGATGTTCTCGATTAGTAAAGCAAACTTTTCTGTGTAAATATTTTTACAAAATCAAAGAGTAATTTTAGATTTAAAAAGGCTTGGCGATTGCTTCAATCAATTCTCGTGTTGGTCACTTAACATTTATGCAACTGTATCCTATCATAAAGTGTTCGGTCTCAGAAGTCGACACTATTAGCGGGATGTAAGTGATTTATTTGATTAAGAGTAGGTATGCTATATTAATGGTCAACAATGTAACACCGTAGACTGTAGTTTTCTCAGCCAAATTTGCAAATGTTGAGTGTGTTGTGATGGCGACCTCGGCTATAGACTTGGCGTCAACATGTTTTAAATGTTGTAAATCATTTTCGATATTCTATTTCGATATGTAATTAACAGTTTATGAGTGTATGTAACTGTTTATGAGATAAGAAAGTCAATGTTACCGGATGTCGACGTTAGTGCAGTAACCCGAGATGATGAGACGCATAACCGTGGCCCAAATATTTTGTTCTCGACAATTTTGGACCAGCTCCAATATTGTACACTTTCATTCTTCAGTTCTTTTGAAGGTAGCACATGTGTTATGAAAGTAAAACTATCATTACACGATGTTTGCATGCCGTTATCAGTTATATCATGAAATTACATAATGTAAACGTGTAGAAAATTTCAATTTATGAAATTCTAATTATAAACAGTAAGATAGTGTCCCGATAGAATCCATTGACTCGCTGAGTTTTTATTTATCGCAGGTTATTGAGTCAACTCGCGTTTTTATCCATTAGCAGATAAAGAGTTCTTGATAAAAAATACCAGTTATTTGCTATACATGTTCCTCATGTAGATCACAATGAAATCTTTGTATAATGAGAGCATCATAATTCGTCATTTTGATTAGATCTATAAAAAATGTTGAGATGATAGAGGTCAAAAAGATAGGATCACTTAATCATACTTTTGGGTTCTACCAGATTTATAAAAGCTAGTTACCAGCCCTTACACACATATACATATATCACTTCTGAATTGCATTTTGCAAGTTCAGGAGGATATTACTTCTTGGTTACTACTACGCAAGCAAAGGCTTCTTTATGGATCGCTAGTCTCATCATGTTGAGCGAAAACCTTCGGATGTCATATGGCAACTTAACAATAATCTCGTTCACTAGGTTGTCCAAAACAGCGATGAGTTGTTCGAACGTGAACAGCTCTCGGCAGCCCCAGACGTCGGTTGGCCCGACTGCTTCAACTCTGGAGTATTCGTATACTCCCCTTCAGCTGAAACCTTTAGCAAGCTTGTCGCCTTCGCACAGGAGCGTGGCAGCTTTGATGGTAAGATCCTTCTGTAAATTATCACGATGATGTTCTATTTTCCTTTATTTTTTGGTTTGACCCATACTAGGAATTATTGTTGTATCCTGTATGTTACAAAAAAACTCACACAAACAGCAACTCACATACCAAAATTTTCATCGTAGGAATTGAATCACCAATCTGAATCGATCCATTCAAAGTCTGATCTAAGATCATCGTTAGTTTAAAAACTGTCTAAACAGTTTTTTTTTCTGCTTATTGTAGATGTTTCCTGAAGACTTAAATTCTGCAACGTTATTTTTCCCAGAAATAATTGTATGATTTCAGTGGATATTCGTAAAGCACTTTTTATTTTTTCACTTTTCAACAATATATGTTGAAATTCATCATATTTTTATGTAAACTGTTAAGAAAACTCAAATGAATGGCGTTACTTTACCTTCTAGTGCTTTCACTTTGTTAGTGATGGTAATTTGTCAAGTTCTTTAGCGTGTAAAATGATTGATACAGGTGGCGACCAAGGCCTGTTGAACTCTTTCTTCTCCGACTGGGCACGTGGAGACATCAACAAGCATCTACCTTTCCTCTACAATGTTACTTCAGCTGCCTTCTACTCGTACCTGCCCGCTTTGAAACAGTAAGTTATATTACTGCCTTGATTTGTTTCAGTTCCAATCATTATTTTACGGTCAACACCAGGGCATGCAAATATTTATTGAATTCGTCTAAAAAATTATGGACTATGTAATTTATACTTACTTGCGAAAAGTATCTTTTCCAAAATATGCATAGGAAATCGATTAAAAATCACATCAATGTATTTCTTTTGTTCAAAATGCCTAGAAACAAAGACATCATTAAAACTAAGAAACCGTTTATGTTGGCACTTTGTTTCGCACGAGTGAAAATACCTGATGCATTCGCACGCCGGTATTTACGCTGGCACTCATGAATACAGTGTCGCAAGCAAGCAACCTATATTCATGTATAGGTCATAAAGTACACATCATGTATGACGCTATCTTAAATTTAAAATAACAAGACTCCAAATCTTGCTACGGAGGCTAAAATTATTCATGATCCAGCAATGTTTCTCAATATTGTATATGACCGTTATTTGTGTTATCAAACTCAAATTCAAGGAAACAATATAATACCAGTGAGAGGGTTGGTTCCTATCTAATCTTACCATATTATCAGCGGTAAATAAAATTCTGTTGTTGAACTTGTGTCAATGTACATAATCCAGTCTTTAATTTAACTGGATTTATGATTGATTGATGGGGTGATTGTTGTAACTTCAATCTCTTTCCATTGTAAATAGGCGCGAAAAAATATATGGTATGTGTGAATTCCGTTCAAAGTTAGTCCATAGTAACAAAGGACGTCCAAAAACGTGTCTGACCGACAATATTACGAAACACCTGGATGAGTAGTAGGTGATGCACAGAACCGGGGAATGTGGCAGAAAGGGTAGACCGAGAAATTCCAGGGTATGGTGAGGATGATATGTGTATTACTCTTATCTATTCTCTATTTATTTTCTTATGCCTCTATTGTTAAAAACAGCCACTTTACTTCAAGCAATATCACTCTTTCTAACCGTTTCCCGCTTTCAGTTTCGGACAGAACCTGAAGATCATCCACTTCATTGGCGCCGCCAAACCCTGGCTGCAACAATTCAACTTTGAGACCGGGTCCGTGGGTGCGCCCGACCACATCCGTGGCCTCCTCCAGCTATGGTGGGACATCTTCGTTGGAGATGTCCACTCTCAGCTCGACACTGGCATGGTAAGTCATTGAGAAGTTTGTAGTAAGATTCTTTAATAAATCAGGCAGGGGTAAGCTATGATTCTACTATGGCTTTGTTGATCTTCTAAGAACACAAATAGGAAAGTGAATGAGCCTAAAAATAACATGACTTGCGCCAAATAATGTCTTGCTACGCCCAGTAATTTATGCATATGAAACGAATCGAAATAGAACAAATGAAATCTATATCCCTATATTGTATTACAACGAAAATAATATATTCAATTATATTGAAAATTGTAACCTCAAGAATTCTTTAGTATTACATGATATTGCGATTGATCTAGATTAATTTCCATATCGGTTACACATTATTGAAATCGAACCCATCTGTGTGCGGTTTGTCGAGACCGCAAGTATCTCGGGGTGCCTGGTATGGCCCAGTAAATCGATCCATTGTCATTACAACCTCCGATCTGAACACTACAACATGTTTTCCAAGCATTCACGGAGGGACTCTAACTCTAAAGTTGCAGAGGTGAGACTTACACATTTTAACTTTGGCTTTCACAATTTTATGTTGACGTATGTGTAGGTCATTTGTTTTAAATATTTATTTTTTATAATATAGCACCGTGTTAGGTCTTGTGTATCCCTGAGTGACTAAACAGTAAACTACCAATAACATTAGCTTGCACTCGCGCTTGTACACTACTACTGCTAATTGACGCACCTTTTGTTTGAAGCACCCCTGTGACATGATGTTTCTCCAAAATACTAACATTTTCTAACTTTACAAAATATATGTTTATCTGCTTTTGCACGGTTTGATTAATATCTGTATGGGACGGAGTAGATGGTGTTGGTATTTTGGTGAAGTGCTCACCGCGGAATCTTTATAAACATACCGAAAATATTATTTGCTTTTGAACTATGTATATATTTTTAATTTAAAGTTTTTTTTTATGTTTTGTTTGTTAGCTTTTCTTTCAAGCGATTGTTTAAGTTTACGCCTTACTTACGTTAGTATGTTTATTTAGTGACCCATTATTATATTGAAACAAATAGTCGCTTGGACAAAGTTTTTTGCACCGTATCGTGAGATAACTAGTGCGCGAAGCTTAGTCCAAGTGTTTGTGTGCATGCATACTACTGAGTTGTTTCACTTCAACCGATAGGTTGAGGTGGGGGCACATGACGCACATGAAGCACAACCGGAGTCACTTCCACTAGACGTGCGGCAGCAATTCCTCTATCAGCCAACTCCGGACCCGGAATCTGAATTTGCTTGGCATCACCCCGATGTACAAAATAAAGAAGAATCGCGTGAGCCGCAGATAGATGAAACAGAGTTTCACGATCCTTGGAAAATTTATAGAGGTAACATACCGCCAAATACAGAAGATGCATCTAGCCCTCATGTGGAATTAAGAAGAGTAGAAGATCATGAAGAAATGAGACAATACGCCTGGAATTATCAGGCACAAGAACCTCCGTCCACATATACAGTACACAATCCCAATGAAGATAGTCAAACGCATTACACAGATCATTGGCCACACGAGACACAACATGAAAATAAACACGAACATCACCACCATGAAAGTAACTGGTATCAAGAACACAATCACAATTGGGGCCACGATCATCATCATCATAATCACGATTATCATGACCATCACCGTCACGATCATCATGACCATTACCATCATGATCATCATGACTATCATCGTAACGACTATCATGACCATCACCGTCACGATCAACGTGACCATTACCATCATGACCATCACCATGACAATCATCATGACCATAACCGTCATGATCATCATGACCAACACCGTCACGAACATTATGAGCATCACAGTCATGATAATCATGGCCATCAGAGTCACGATAATCATGGTCATCAGAGTCACGATTATCATGGTCATCAGAGTCACGACAAGCATGGTCATCAGAGTCACGTAAATTATGGTCATCAGAATCACGAAAATTATGGCCATCACGATCATGATAATCATGATCATCACAGTCACGACAATCATGGTCATCACAGACATGATAATCATAGTTATCACAGTCACGATAGTCAAGATCATTACAATCACAGTCATGATCATCACCAACATACGCACTCACATGACCAACACCACGATAATAACAATCACGCACAGCACTATAAACATGAAACACCACATTATTACATTGATCAACAAAAACATGAACACACTAGTAATCCCACTTCATTCGATCTTCAAAAAGCGGCGATACAAAAAGAAATAACAGTACACCATGTTCGCGTGGTAAAAGAAAAAAAACGCTCTCGTCGTAGTCGAAGACTGCACCGCATTGATATTCCTAAAGAACAAGGAATTGGGAATGGGAATGTCTCCGATACAGAAAGTATTGATTTGGACGACATAGTGCCAAGACACCCGTACGATGGCTTCTATCTCAGACACAGAGCTATCATCGACTCTAGAGGTCGAAAAGTTTGCTCGCATGAAATACCACCCACTCCGTCTCCCTCCCCTCCGCCCGACTCCCCATCACCGATAGAGAATGGCTTGCACTCACCAGGAGAAAAGCTGCTGGATACCCACAACTGTGAAGGCCAAGTAAGTTACACACAGAAATTACAATAAGTTACATCCTCGACAACCAGAGGTAAAAAGGATTTTTTGTTAAAAAGCTTTGACGCAAAAGTGTTTGCCATTATAATGTAAGCTCAGTTTGTAGATAAGCTTTGCATGCTCACCACTTGATTGTACTCCGCACGTATTAACTAGTAATTAACACTATTCCTTAGAAGTGTATTTAAAAAACCTATTAGAAATGTAGACAGTTCATTACTATTACACGAGCTGAAACTACACAAAACAAACCTCTGTTACAGAGTGGTGTTGCCGGCAACCTGGCGCGAGTGCTACCTGGCGCGGCGGGCCAGCGCGAAGCCCTGGATGAGTTGACGCGCCGCCAGGGCTGGGAGGCTGGGAACATTGACTACATGGGTGCCGACTCCTTTGCAAACATTTGGGCTAAGATCTCGCAAACACTGAGCCAGCCCCGCACCTCACCACCTAAGCAATCTCCCCCGAGGGAACCCTCCCCACAGTCTGCTCCCCAACAGGTGGTTGTTCAGTCCGGTGAGGTAGTACAGGAACCTGTGGCTGGACAAGTGGAAGTGGCAAAAGAAGTCGTTCCCACAGACAGTGGCTCGCCCGCACCAGTAGCGGCTGCCCCCGCACCCGTAGCACCAATCGAAACTCCCATCGTAGCGCCCGTCGAAGCGCCCGTCGCCGCACCTGCGGAACCGCCAGTTGCATCTGTCGAAGCGCCCGTCATCGCACCTGCCGAAGCGCCCGTCGTACCACCCGTCGAAGCGCCCGTCAAAGAACCTGCCAAAGCGCCTGTCGTGGTACCCGTCGAAGCGCCTGGCGAATCTCCTGTGGTAGCTCCAGTGCCTGTCACAGTTGAAGCGCCTGCGCTCGCGAAAGCAGTTGCACCTGTACAGCAGGCAGCGCAGCCTGAACCTGTACCAGTGGTAGAATCTCCGCTTGTAGTGCCTGCATCCGTGGAAACCATCGTCCCAGACGTGCCCGCGCCTGTAGCAACACTGCCGTCCGCAGCAGATACCGCCCCGGCAGCATCCGTCAAGGTCGAACCTCCAAAGGCCTCGGCAGCCGAACCCGTCGCAGAGAAGTTGGCGCAAAAGACTGAAATTCCCGTAGCAGCCGCCGCCGCTCCGGCCGCCCCTGCCCCTGTCGCACCTGCCCCGGTTTCACCCACAGCGGCCGCACCCGCCCCGGCCTCACCCGCCCCAGCCCCACCCGTCCCGGCCTCACCTGCTCCAGCCTCACCCGCCCCAGCATCACCAGCTCCGGTGACACCCACGCAGAGCAGCCCGGCCACCCCTAAGAAGACCCCGTCCGTGTCGGACAGCCCACCGCTGGCCACGACGCCGTCTCCGGAGGCCGCGCCGGCTGCCAAAGGTGAGTATTCAGCACAACGGCGATGACGCCTTCAACAGTTAACAGCTTTGCACTTTCAATTCTCACAGAGTTCATTTTGCAGTTTTCAGACTTCCACTAATATGTTTATAGTTTAGCTGCAACCTTGTTACGTGGCTCGGTCCGCTGATGTATGTGAACAGCTGGACGGGTGTCACGTAACTCGATGTCTCACATGTTTTCTTTTGTGCCGTTTTGTGATGTTTGGTTTTATGTTTATTTTATCAGCATACGTTTCAAAATTCGTTGTTATTTCACCCAGCTTCCGAGGAGGCAGCGCAAGAGACGCGGCTTTGATAGATCAGGTAATAATAATTATTTTACTTGGACTCAACGCAGCTTCATATTTGCGCTGAATTTGGGTTACGGTGGAGGACTGTGTTTTGTTAATATAGCTTCCATCCACCTTGTGAAGTCTACAATCCTATAGGTACACGGCTTTTTCATTTCCAATGAATTCCAATCTGAATCAATTCTTCATCAATTAAAATTACATTAGCTTAATTGAAATTCTTCATTATTTCGCACAATGTTTACACAATTTTCGGCTGAAATATTCTGTGGATTTTGGGTTGCGTCCAAGTAGATGCAGATCGTAGGGACGTTTGGTCGACCACTCATTCAGCTATTTCTGGGGAAATTATTATAATGGCAGTTCGCCTGTAATAAATGCTCTTCATTTAATCAGCTGAATAAGTTGTTACTCTGCAGTTGCATCCGATACCATCATTTGGTGCAACTTTGCATGTCTGTGTGATGCACCCATGGAGATTGTTACAATTTTCTTAGTATCTCCACATGTCGCAAAATTGTAACAGATCTCCGATGTATTACATTTTTGTTTTACACATTGCAAGGAACATTATTCAATGCTTATCATAGCGATACATCTTCACGTAGTAGTAGCACACAATTTGTACACACTCGTAGAACCTATTTATACCTAAATAATTATAATGTAATCTAATGATTAATTATATTCATATCTTTAACTTCGACCCTTTTTCAAGTTTAATGGATCGTTCTCCTCGCCTGAAAACCGAAACCAAATATTAAATAATTATCCTTGTAATGGCCATTGAAGCTTTGAGACTCCACTAAACTGACACAGCCCTAACTTTCCGCTTGCATTGTTTCTAAATAACCTAGTAGCTGTTTTCCCTCGACTTTGTTCCAGGCATTAACCGAGCTTGCTCTCTAATGTGACCGCCATACTAACGCCACGTCTAATCGCTCGAGAGAATAAAGGCGAGAATTGGTTGTGTAGCCGAGGAGCGTCGCAAGCCGGCCGGCAAGCTGAAGTTAAGTCCCCCCGCCGCCGCCGACCCGCTGCCCACGCCCGACAGCGAGCTGGAGGACGCCGCCGCACTCGCCTCCGACATCATCGCGCAGGAGCTGCGTTCGCCCGCCGCGCCGCCCGCCGCCGCCTCGCCCGCCGTTACCTCGCCCACGTCGCCAGTCGGCGCGGTCTCGCTGGCACAGATCGGCGTCAAAGCCCCCGCTAAGGGCAAGTCCTCCATCGCCGCGCAAATAGAGTCATCTATCACAGAGACCCCGCCGGCGACCCCCACCTCCCCCGCGGCTCCTGCGACTCCCACGTCACCGGCGCCGGCGCCTGCCGCGGACGCGCCCAAGAAGAAGGTGGTTAAAAAAGTAGTGAAGAAGGAGGGCGCGGCTGGTGCGGCGGGCGCTGACGCTCCAGTGCCGCCGCCACGCAAGAAGGAAAAGAAACCCAAAGAGAAGTGAGCGCGCGCGACACGCTCCCGATAGTTCCTCTGTGCCATAATCGTAGCCTTTCTAATCTTAAAAGTCTATTTAATTTATCGAATAATTATGCTTTTATCTATCGCATAATTTTTTACTATAATTATGATGTTAGAATTAATGTTATACTCACTATCACACGGCAAATGTATTGTAGTTTGATTTTTATACCTTTACTTTTTCTACCTATTAATTCTATATTTTATGTTTTTAACAAGTGATTATAATCGGTTTTATTGTTCTGAAAATTGATCTACCGAAGGACGAGACGTATTTATTATGGAAGCGAAAGTTTATATGAAATTTTATATTAAAAGTCTATTTTTGGATTACCTAATATGCGTTTTTTTTCTTCTTCATCTTGAGTTTCACTATTAGCAAATAACAACCCATTTCTTATCATAGTGGTTATGTATTCATGTTTAGAATAGCCCTAATCCTGCGAGTGCGGAAACCAAACGAATAACATAGAACATAGAACATAGCCCTAATCCTGTTAGATATAGATTAGGTATTTGTTGACATTTGTACAACAAAATATTATAAATTCTCTTTATTATTCATCATCATTATCAACTCAGCCACATGAAGTCCACTGCTGGACATAGGCCTCCCCCAAGGATTACCAAAAAGAACGGTTGGACGCGACCTGCATCCAGTGCTTCCCTGCGACTTTGGTCAGATCATCCGACCACCGAACAGTTGGTGGGCGTCCGACGCTGCGCTCGCCAGTATGTGGTCGCCATTCAAGAGCCTTTCTACCCCATCAGCCACACTTCAGAGAGCTAATCCGCTGGACAATGTTGGCGACTTTAGTTCTTCTACGAATCTCCTCTTTCCTGATTCGATCACGTAGAGAAACACCTAGCACAATTGCCCTCTCCATAGCTCTCTGTGCGACCTTGAGCTTTCTTATGAGGCCCATAGTGAGGGACCACGTTTCTTATCCATATTTTCTTCTATAATTATAAATTACAGACATAAATAAAGAAATTTTACAAAAGGTAACACATTGGACGGTGTTATCGCTAAGAGCGTACGATATGGGTTAGAGTCTAACCCATATCGTTTAGCATTAATATTATTGTCTAACCGTTAGACAATAATATTAATGCTAAAACTAATCACACACACACATGATATAAAACTGGGGCATTACTGACTTTCTAACGAGACAATTTGGTAATCTGATATATAAATTGCGAAAACGACCACCTACTTAGTTTCACGTTAGAGATAATGATACACACGCATGTATGAAAGAATTCAGACGCCGCCGGATTTCAGGGCCACGGTTACTGGCGACTGGTGAGACAAGATTAGGCTATAAATACGAGATAAAATTATTACATAAGGTTTACCGAATTGTATGTTTTGGGAGGCTATTTAGGGCGACACACTAAATTCAAAACTAATTTTAGTTACAAACATAACTGCTTGTCATAAGATGTGTGAGAAGTTACACGAAGGGATAGGATAAGAGTCAGATAAGTACATTAGTGGAAGTCTGTAAATGGTCTGTAAATGTCCGATCAATTTAGACATTTTAGACAATTGAAATAACAAAAATTCTGTCAATTTTTATTTTGTAGGGTAAACCCAAGGTCTCCAATCTCCAATAAAAGGGCTCTGTCGGAATTTTTGTTATTTGACCACTATTTTTATGACTAAATTGACCGGACTGTGCCCATACTATAACATGTGATACGGAGGAATGAGGAAAATCTCAAGGGGAGAGTTACGGGTATACATGTCGAGGGCTATCTTTAAGTGGAGGAAGACCAAAGAAAGGATAGGAAGAAGAAATGACAATATTTTTAGAAAAAGGGTGAGTACCGAGATGAAGACGAATAGAGAAATGTGGAAGAAAAATAAAGACATTAACTAAATTGGGATGAGGACATGAGAATAGCTGTCACAGAGATAAATTAGGCGCTAGCAGGTAATTACATCCTGTATGGGCGTACCCAGGGGGAGAGGGGGCAACTGCTAAACGGGGACTTATACAGGATATTTGGGGCCTGCTTGGCCTAAAATACCTATTGCTTCATGTAGACATGTATTAAGTTAGCTCTTTTTGCGAAATAACATTCTTTTTTTTTTAGGGGTTTTTTATTTAAGTTTAGGCCGGTTTTATAGGCATTAGTAGAATCAGTTACCGATACCTAACAATACCTTCACGGATCGGACAGGGTTTTCTTTACATACTGTATTTAAGCTAGACCAGCATCCTAATGCGTAACAAACTATACTATTATATTATATTTTTTTTTATTTAGTATATTATTAGGATGCATTTCGGGGAGTGTGCGATGGAATTGCATGATTTAATTCCTCCATCTCCGTTCCACCAGCGGACGACCCGTCGTACGGCTGGTTTCCACCCTTACGTTGTTAACACCTTTACGATCCGGACGAAGCGTTTCGCCTCCTCCTTTATACCGCGTACATCGAGGGACTGGAATAATTTGCCAGCGGCGGTGTTTCCGTCGGACTACAATTTGAGTGTCTTCAAGGCTAGAGTGAATAGGCTCTTAATAAACTAGTGCGCTTTACCATCAACGATTGCGTCACTGCTTACCATCAGGCAGGATTGCGGTCAAGCGCTA
The DNA here is from genome assembly GCA_017933935.1 of Sesamia nonagrioides. Classification (NCBI taxonomy): domain Eukaryota; kingdom Metazoa; phylum Arthropoda; class Insecta; order Lepidoptera; family Noctuidae; genus Sesamia; species Sesamia nonagrioides. The sequence continues at coordinate 759,217 of JADWQK010000275.1, read as the reverse complement.
GTTTATAATATATATAAAAAAAAAAAACTATTAATATATTTATTATCAAAATGAATAATTTTGAAGCATATTGCTAATCCATTGCTTCTTATCTTCGAAAAATGTGTCTTCTCAATAACGTAAACAACGCAATGAATATTGTTCAACTGTCAAAGTGAAACCCAATGCTACTGATAGTGTTACGCAATAACCCCGCTGCTTACGAAACTATGTCCAATGTATAAACCAATGACCAATGAATATTCCTGAATAATAATAATGATCGAGGCGAAATATTTGTTCTTTAATTTATTGCGACTACAGTGTTCTGTAGATCGTCAGATATGAAAGACGACGTGCAGTTATTAAGTACGGACGACAGCAGGTCAAGCTACCCCAAAGTGAAATATTCCCAATCAACCTTGAGCCTTAATGCTTTAGAGATAAAGTTGAAAATCTAATGAGGAAATTTGACAGATTGTAGTAGCTTGATGTGCTGCCGTCTGTACAAGGAGTGACTGCTTAACAGACCTCCACGACGAACTTACTACTACTGGGTAATACGATATACGACACGTTGTCACATTATCGGGTTACTGACTACCCGGACCAATGGCTTTCCGGGGTTTGGGGGATCTCGGTATGTAAAGATAGTAAGACCCATCTACGAATCAACCGTGGCAAGCGTAGCTAAACCTGATCGATCTGTGCCCGTGCGGTGTTTTTCCTGAGCCACAAGACCTCTTCATCACTATCAGGAAAACAACAGTATCTCGGTTATAATGAGTCCATAATTGTGAAACAAGTGTAATTTCTACACCTTGTACTAGTTTTAACCTACTTACTTCAAAAAAGGAGGAGGTTCTCAATTCGTCAGATTTTTTTTTTACCTCATACCGCATCGAAAGCTGCAGACTATGGGTTGTATCCTAAAAAATATTATAATGTCCATCAGATAGATTTATAAAAAATATTGAACACGTATTTTTTATTTTTTCTTTCATTCAAATACTTAGGAAGATATATTGATTTGAAATGTCGCATGACGTTACGCCGTGGTTCAAAATATACCACGGCGTGACGTAATTAGCCCCCACTCTGTAACTTTAATACGCTATATCTCAGTAGCTTTTCGTAATTTCGGCAAAATAAAAAATACGGGTTTTAATTTTTTTTATTATCTATAAGACGGACTAATTATTTTTTTTGATATTCATACCTTGGATACATCCCTATTCTTTACTTAGGTACAGTCTACGTTATGTTAAGGTTTACAGAACGCTCACACAGCGAATAATTGCTATAACTGAGACTTGTAGCGGAAAAATTGAAAATAATAATTTTCAATTGCACAGAAGTAGATGAATTTGAAAATTTACTAAAAGAATGTTTGAATTATTAATGCAAAACAAAAAAAAAACAACAAAAAGTTCCTCTCCGGCGGGGAATCGAACCCCGGTCTCCCGCGTGACAGGCGGGGATACTTACCACTATACTACCGAAGATGTGTTAAGTACTGCTAAAAAAGTAGCTTGTATCAAAAATATTACTAATTGATTATTATTATTTTTTTTAATATAAGTACAGACAACTTTCTTAATATTAAAATATAAAAATATAATGCTTTAATATTTAATAAATACTTTATAAAAAAAGAACACCCCGGTTGTTAGTAAACAAGCGCCATCTAGTGATATCTTTTAGAACAATATGTAACGAGTAGAGTTCTAGCTGTTTCCGGACTAACTACACAGATGTCAGTAATGTAAATAAATAAATATATGATCAAAACAACAAACTCTTTGGAGCAAGAACAAACTCTTTGGAGCAAGGCAGGGTCACGGGCAAAATCGAATATAGACATTACTTGCCCACAAGTCGTCCACGCGTAGTTTCATTCAATTACTTACCTATACACAAGTAAATAGACATTTATCGTGTGTGTACCAGCTTCTGCCAGCGGCTTCACCCACTTGATTTCTTGTGGGACATAGATCTTATATGTATACATAATTTAGTCAATCAAGTGATAATTTAGTAATTAGTTTTGAGCTAAATCTGGTTCGACAATTAGCCAGCCCAAATGTGGCTGCAGTACTCCGCACATGAACGGACCTGTGCTTTGTATAGCATAAGAAGCTGTCCTAGTGGGAAATACCGCCGGACCTTTGCGATATCGCCAAGTTTCCTGGCAGCCACCTTGGCCTTGGACCCAATGAACCACCCAAAGTTAAGGTTCAAGAAAATCTCAACTCCCAAAAGCTGAAGGCGGTCGGTGCAATCCAAGGATACATTCCGAGAAGTAGGAGCCAGGGTGAACGGGCTTCTTTTGGCGGTGAAAAGACACGCTTCTGTTTTGGCAGCTGTGAATGCTACAAGATTGGCCTTGCCCCAATCAGAGACATAAATCAATTACTTACAGTTTTTTTTTTTGTTGTGTTGGGAATTCATCAAATGACTTCTCCTGCTCTGGGCGGAGCGGAAGGGTGTGTTAGACTTTTACTGACTAAAATCCACCCTTGTTTCTTCACTTGCCTGTGCGACGGCCAGGGCTACGGTTTCTTGTTTAACCAACCCGCAACCCTGACCCAGGAGGCATCGGTCTTCGTGGACCCCGTCACGATGTGCTGACATCTCATTGAGGCGCGCGTGGAACACGACGCCCCGTCGACTCGGGCCTGGTCCTTACCGGGCGGTGAGCTGCCCACTACCCACCGCATCCATTACAGTTCTGGCGATGATCGACGGGAGGTTTGCTGTCCTGTGCCGTAGGTATATTGGATATGGCAGGCATGTTGCTAGTTGTGCCCGGTAACTTTTGTCTTAGATATGTGTAGTGTTATTTTTGTGTATATGTACATTATGTACCTATATTCTGGTTGCTGTATGGTTGCTTTTGGATTACCTGAAATAACAGTTTTTTGTATAACAGGGTATTTGAATAAAAAAAAAAACTAATTAGTCCGTCAGTCACATTTCCAAAAAATACTAGACACGTATTTTTTCTTTTTTCATATAAACAACAAAAGAAGACGACACAGCGCGTTAAAAACTCGTGTGACGTCACTGCACGCTACACTTTTTAGCGGCCAGTGACGTCACCAGCCACCACTCCTGATCTTTGATGCCTTTTATATTTGTAAATTTTTATTGATTTGATAAAACAAAATATACGTTAGTATTCAATATTTTTCTATAATCTGAATGACGGACTAATTAGTTTTTTTAGTCGAATACCCTATTGGTCTAAGTCTGCCTACCTATTATAACTTTTCGCAAATAGGTACAGCTAACAGCACATCAAGCTAACTACAATCTGTCAGATTTCTTTATTAGATTTTCAACTTTTAGCAAAGCATTAAGACTCAAGGTTGATTGGGAATAATAGACAGTTTGGGGTAGCTTGACCTGCAGCTGTCGCCCATACCTACCTACTTCGTTTTTGCTTAGAATTATTTTTTATTTTATTTATTTTATTATTTATGTACACACAATAAAATACATAAGGATAACACAAAATTAAGATCTTAGTGCAAAGGTCTGCTTATTTCTTAAGAAATTTCCAGCAGACCTACGAAAGGCGAAGTAACACAGAAATGTAAACAATAGTGTGTAAGAACAAGGAGGAAAAAAATATGAATATGATAAGTATAAAAGTAATAAAATTAAATACATATGTATACCTAAACATGTAATTCAAAAATAATTACATAAATATACTTAAATAAATACATATACTAAAATATATAAATATGTAGGTATATCGACGCTTGAAAGGCAATCATATCTATAAAGCGCCAAAAATTCGTAAATTGAGTTATATACACCAAACGACGCAGAAAAATCTGGCGGTTCGAATGGTGTTTATACCTAACTCAATTTACGAAGTTTTGTCGCTTAGATATGATTGCCTTTCAAGCGTCGATATCATCATTATCAACCTTTTATTGTCCCACTGCTTATATTGGACACAGGTCTCCTCTCATACAGAGAAGGATTGAGCGTAATTACCACACTTGCTCAATGCGGGATGGCGATTCCTCAAGACGTTTTCTTTCACCTTTTAATCAGGGATTGGTGTCCTAGATATACTTAGAAAGAAAATATTAAATATGATTTATAATATACATAATTATAAATTCTCACAGTATAAATAGAAGAAAGGTACCTAATGCTCTTTTAAACGAGTTAGTCCCTCTCTACTCAACCACTCGGGGTTATAGCATGTTGTCAAATAGCCTTTTTGAAGCATTTTGCTATCAAATGCAAAAGCAATTTTCCAAATCCGAGACGTCGGTATCTACTCCAAACTTACGAATAAATAAAAGAACAAGTTTTATCTCTTTATAATATTGGTAATAGGTTTTGTTACCATCAGAAGACTCTTGGTGCAATATATTGGCCCAAGAGGTGGTTCGTGAGAGGCGTGCCTCAAACTGCGAGGAGCGGCGAGCGTGCTCTATAATTTGGAACAAAATTGCGGACAGAAACAAACAAGAGCCTTGTTCCGCCGATCTTGTTAAAGTAATTATGTTATGAGTTATCTGGTGATCAAGTTAGTTTCTTTACTACCTATGTATGTTGATGAATTAACAATCAGTTCTCAGAGGCACGTGTAATGTTTTTTTTTTTTTTTACATATTATAAACCAGCGCTTGACCGCAATCCTGCCTGATGGTAAGCAGTGACGCAATCGTTGATGGTAAAGCGCACTAGTTTATTAAGAGCCTATTCACTCTAGCCTTGAAGACACTCAAATTGTAGTCCGACGGAAACACCGCCGCTGGCAAATTGTTCCAGTCCCTCGATGAACGCGGTATAAAGGAGGAGGCGAAACGCTTCGTCCGGATCGTAGTGGTGTTAACAACGTAAGGGTGGAAACCAGCCGTACGACGGGTCGTCCGCTGGTGGAATGGAGATGGGGGAATTAAACCATGCAATTCCCTCGCACACTCCCCGAAATGCATCCTATAGAACACCGAAAGGCTGGCTACTCTACGCCTGTGCTCTAGGCTTTGGAGACCAACTTGAGTTAGATCAGGGTCACGTCTCTCCACTGAATCCAAAGTGGCCAGGTGACACTTGGCAGCACCAGCCCAAATGTGGCAAATCTTGAAAATATGCTACTTATGTTTTATTTTTCTTTTTTAGTGGATATACACATGGCAACTCGATATTCAATGAGAAAAATCTAAACCGAGGAGGATTCGCATACGAAGAGTATGTACGGACGATAGCTGAAACTGTCAAATATTCCCAATCAACTGTAAGCCTTAATGCTTTAGCGATAAAGTTGGAGATGTAATAAAGAAATCTGACAGATTGTAGTAGCTTGATGTACTGTCGTCCATACCATCATCTAGAGAAAATAAAAAACTGATTTTTTTTTTATGTTATAGTAGCAACAGGAATGAGAGAAGAAGAAGTTATGTGTGAAATTTTCAAAAGTCTTAGTACCAGGGCTTCTTTTTTACCCTTTGGTAAGGAATCCTAAAAATGAACAGGAGAAATCTAATTATTGGGAACAAACAAACTTAACGCTGAGAAAGAACAAAGCGACAATTAAAAAAAACGCAAAAGGCCATTGGCCAGTATCTTAGGTTTTCTCTGCATAATGCTGAGAAGACCTAAGATACGAGGACCGTTGAGACAGGCTCAGCGTTGATTATCAGACAATGATATTTAGACCGCACGGTTAGCGCAGTGGCTAAGCTATTGATCAAAAGTAGGGCAACACTGCGCTGCGTGTCGCGGATTCGATTCCCGCACGGAACAAATATTTGTATGACCTACAAGTAGTTGTTCCGGGTCTGGCTGTTTGTGTATGTGAGTTTATATGTTTGCAAACGCACCCACAGGAGAAATTCCTGGTGTGGGGAAACGTTTAGTGGTAAGTATAGGTCTCAGGTAATCTCTATCTGCAAATATATTAAATTATATTTGAAGATAGTGATTGCGATAAAACGCAATTAGATACGTTATAATCAGATAATAATGGCGTCAAATCCTTTGACAGGAATAAATTAATATTTCCTTCATAAAATATAATGAAAAATAGAAAAGAAAGAAAAGTATTTCCCGTGACACGTACATACAAGATAATAAAACTAAACAATCAGAAATTGTTAAAGGAGGCTTCAAATAATATGATAAGCACTGAATTTAAATTTAGTTTAGTTTGGGACCAAGTTAATCGGCGCCATTGTATTGTTTAGTTTCCAATCGAAACAAACTCGCCACTAGCTTTACATTGATGACACCCAACGGAAGCAGAAAGCGACTATAAGCCCCGCACGATGATATTGCGATGGAACCTTGTCACAATAACAGCGTTGTGACGTCATCTGTCACACAAAAGGACAGCTAGCAAAAGAATGTTAAATACAAAATTAATATTAGGGTTAAGGGTTTATTTGTATTATATAATTTTATTACACTCTTTATAAAGAATGTATGTATAAATTAATATTAGGGTTAAGGGTTTATTTGTATTTTGTAATTTTATTATACATACACTCTTTATAAAGATTGTAATAAAATTGTAAAAAAAAAACCTTAACCCTAATATTAATTTTGCATATAACATTCTTTCGTAGGTATACCTACTCACCCATATTCTTACAAACAAACTTTCATTATTAAAAATTTCAAGGAAATAATTTTTGTAGACGTAAGAAAAATATACTTATTCGTATATCTTTCTTACATGTATACTATTTTTTTCTAACTACATTTCTGTTAATTTGCGAGCTGGAATTGAACCAGAGTCCACTGTGTAGTAGTCATGTTTTAATTACTACCTACATCTATCAGCTTATAAATAAAACCAGGATAATATGTAAAAAAATATATATAGTCTTCCGAATCAGAACTGCTTTCTGTGTCTGTCGTTTCCGATTCACTGTCGTCGCCGTATTTATGACAAATAACTCGTCAGTTATTCGATCTTTATTCCAATATTCCTCTTCAAGCCGTTTAACATGATTGACTTCCTTTCGCCAGTCATCTGGAGTTATTGACTCCGACGCCTCCAACGTCAGAGCTTCAATGCGACTTTCCAACTGCTACACATTCTTTTCTGACACCCTCGTCTTTACCAGGTTCCAGATGTACTCAATGGGGTTGAGGTCGCAGTTGTAAGGTGGTAATCTAACGACTTCATGGCCATTGCCAGCTAATAAATGTCAATTTTATAATTTTTCGGCGGTCTGTGCCGTTTAATTAATGAATACAGTTCAGGTTTTGTACTGTCGTTGGGAAAGTCGATGTTGTGAGCTTGTAGCCACTCAACAATCAACTGTTTTTTATTGTTCATACTTGGTGGCCTATTCTCATCCCTGCTGTGATAAGGGGCGTTGTCCATCACAATTTTGGAGTTGCGTGGTATGTTGGGTACTAATTTTTCTGTAAGCCACTTGGTGAAATTCTCAGCATTCATTTGATCATAGTAATCCCCCGTTTTAGTATCTGCTTTAAACATTAAAAGGACATTGTCAACAAAACCGCTTTAACTTCTTTATCCATCGGCGGCCGGGGCTGTCGTTCCATCTCACTCCATCGGTTGCTGTTTGCCAACATTTTTCTACCGTGTAGTGTGCGTGTATCCACGTTTCGTCGAGATAAATAACGGGTCTTTTGTCTTTTATTTTTCACCAAGCGAGTAATTTTCTTTCATACGTCGTAAATATTTAGCCCTCCACGCTTGAATTTGGGGTCTTTAAATTGGAGCCAGTCTTTTTTGGATGCATCGTTTAAATTGGTAGCCTAAATCACATTTAATTATTTTTCTTAATGTAGTTTCACTACCAGTATAATTAAGGTCTACTTTTGAAGCCGCCAAGATTTTGCGCATTGTGGGTATTTCTCTCCTCACCGTATACATTGAATCTATAATATTTCTTAAAGCTGTTAAGGAAAACCCGTCGAAATATTTCTTCTTTTGTCTTTTTCCTTTAGTAGTTCTCATTTTGCTGCCACTGGCTGTTGCTGACTCATGCACTCGTATCAATTTCGTCACAGTATTTTTTGCAACGCCTGTGGCACATGCCACACACTCCGTGACTTTGATAGAATTTTGCAAAATATTTTTAATAACTATAATAATATATATTTAGTATTAAAATGTCCGACGCACTTTTTAAAGCACGGTTTATACTTTCAAGAACTAACTTACAGTCCTCTTTCTCTTTAACAAAACAATTGTCCACTTTAATTATAATTTCACGAGCACGACTATTAATTAATTTCTTACTCATTTTAACGAGTAACAGCTAACAAAACTAAACAACAAAACTCTAGAACAACAATAAAACAGGATAACAAAAACAAAAAGCTAACAAAAATATTCGATGTGCGTAAGTAGGTAAGCGCGGACTGAACTTGCGAACGGTACCGACAGTGCGAGTTCGACTACGTCACCAAGATGGCCGCCAATCGCAATATCATCGTGCGGGGCTTATAAGGGCCTGGACTGACGCCTTGTAATAATCCAAGTGCTTGCAGCAACTTTCACACCCCATCGATCGTAACTCGTTCGTGATTCGATATCGAGTTGTTTACACGCTTGTTAGTCACAATGAGCTTCTTATTATGAAACGGTGGCTGCCTGTGGGTGGTCCTACACCGTTCACTGACGTCGCGTCGTTAGCACTACCAAAGTACCTATCTCACTCGATACTCGTAATTAGTATCGAGTTTGTTTTGATTGATACTCGGTAACACACTGACTCGACTTTTTAGGATGATGTCTGAACACCATCAATACAGTATGCCTATCTATTGACTGTAACTGGGTGAATTTTCATTTTATGATTAAATATGATAGTTTTTGTGTGACATTGCTTTTTTCTTGAATAATTAAAAACTATCAATAAAATTATGATGTTATTTGAAAAACTAATGTGTTTGTATATTTAAACGATAATTTAAACACCAAATTTAAAAGAAAAATCATGAAATATAAATATCGCGTTGAAGCGAATGATGTTGTGTAGACGTAAATGATATTGTCTGTTGAAGTCAATGATAAGATGTAGACGTTAATGATGCAAATGAAACACATAGATTACAATCAGCTCTTCATAGAAGAAATATGAACATTCGAGTACTAATTGTTTATGATATATATCTCAAAGTCTTTGATTTGTTTAAACAGAAAGCAACCAGGCTCAAAAAATAATTAACTTTGGTTTAAATCACAGAAATCGTTGATTTGAAGCAATAAACAATACACACAAAATAAGACACAAAATGATTATTCAATAAGATATTGTGATTGCTAAACATGTACTTAACAAAATAAAATACACAAAAATCTATTTTTTTCTCAAAAGTTACTAGCCTCTTTAAAATGATGCGTAGTTATAGCCCACGAATTTATTTTTTTCTTAATATTCCAGTTCAGTGTCAGGTTGTATCTTGATCAAAATTTTATAATACATCTTTCTAAGTAAGATTTGTACTATAAGCACTTTGATTTTGTTCTTATGGTACAAATCGTAACTTTTTATTTATACACGCCTTCTCTCTATGTTGCTATCATCATTCTGGGTTTTTTGATGTCACTCTTATTGTTGAGATTTGCTTGTAGCCTTAAAATTGGCATTCTTTGATTTCTATTAATTTTCCGCTCTTACTCTGGTTCTTTATAATATTTATCAACTTAATTATTTTCTTCAATTCGTGATATCTTCTTCCTTTCTGCTTTTTGTACGTCTTCTTTTGTTAATAAACCAATAGGGTCTTATCTAAAATCAGTTTCTTCAGAAATTTCATTAGCTTGAACAACTATATTTGGAAACTCGATGACGAATATTTTTTCTCTGTCTATCATTATCATCTCAGCGTTAATCCCAGTCGCATCCGAAGCTTTTTCCAGCTTTAAATCTGGGGTCCGCTTTACCAGTCTAACTGCTGATTTGGCTAAACTTCTAAATTTTTCGTGAAGCGACTGCCGTCTTACCTCCACAACCCGAAGGCGATATTTCTGCATTGCTGTTAGACCAATTGTTGGACCTTTGAGGACTCCAACAACCCTTAACGACTTCTATTAGATGTTCGTATGGCAACCAGGATCAACGGCTGAACGTGCTTTCCGAGGCACGACCAGACAAAGAGTGCAAATATTCATATTGATGCATACAAATATTTGCACTGCGCGGGGATTGAACCCGCGCCTCCTTGTGCAGCGGCCACATTCGCTACCGCAACGCCACGGAAGCTGTCCTTTTTGGTGCTGTCTATATTTCTTCGTATTTACCTTGCACTGTTTAGGCAATTTTCTTTGTTGACATGGAGTTTTTCTGTTATGGATATCTGTTTCCTTTCTTCTTTACGTTTTTTTTTTATTTGGCTCGTTGTTCTTCTTTTTCTAATGCATATAGTTCGTGGTCATTTTTTATTTCTAAAACTAGCGTCTTTTGCATAGCCTTTGCTGGGCTAAACGTTCTGCTTTCGTTTTAGCCATAGCTGTACCTGAGTAATGAAATAGAGTAAACATGTTAGTTTAAAACTATTAATTTACATCTAATAACTTGTTCTACTGTATAGTAATAAAATTTAAAGGAATGTAATTGAATTGCTTTTAAAATGCTTAATTTATTACACCGAAATCATTAACCTCTATATAGCGTCATTGTAAACGTAACAAAAATGTCATTTTCCTCATAAGATATCATTCACCTCATCTAGAAATTCCCGATGAATGATGTTACGATTAATGACGAAACAAGTTAAAACACATCCCTGTCCAAGCAAACGCAAACCTACAATATAACATTATACTTCATATTTAATACAAATTCAGTATTGTTCATGCTCATTTATCAATAAAATAAAACAAAATATACTTAACAACAATATTTCCAATCGTTTAATGACGAAATTCGATGACAAATTAAAATCAATTCACTTCAAAACGTAATTTTACTATGTATACATGCAGACTAGTAAGAATCTCCACAACGACTAAAGTGGGGCACCGGGGAAGCTATCCGAAATGCATTTGGTTACTGTTATTAAATATTTTCGTTGAATAAATTTCTTGAAACCACAATCGTGGAAACAAATGACGATATTCTTGTGACGAATTTTTAAATGGTTATACAATATGTAAAGAAAACCCTGTCCGATCCGTGAAGGTATTGTTAGGTATCGATAACTGATTCTAATAATGCCCACAAAGACAGGCAAAACTTAAAAAAAAAATCCCCCTAAAAAAATAAATATTATTTCGCAAAAAGAGGTAACTTAATACATGTGCTGTATGCAACCCCTTCCGCGGGCGGCGGCGGGGGGCAGGGCACGCGGCACCTGTGACGTGTCGCGTCGCTATTCGCTTATAATAATACCGGTGTTGTCACTTTTGTAAAAATTACCAGATTTCGGGGAAATTGGAATTAATTCCCGGGAAAAAAGGATTATTTCAAAATTCATTAGTATTGTTACTATGATGATTATGTAAAATTTTATATTATATTTGGTCAAGTGTTTACCTAACCTTTATTATCCTTACGGGTCGGACAGGGTTTTCTTTACATATTGTATAATAATTTCAGGGGTAAATCTCGATTTAAGAAAAGTAATAAATATTCAGTTTATACTTAAAACATTACAAATGAGATTAAATCAAATGAAATTTAAGCCAACAAAAATAGGATTTTGAGAAATTAGTCAACATGGTAATGAAAGTAACGGAGAGGTAAATGATTTCCGCGATACTATTTTTAAATTTTTTATGTAGTATCTAATTGTTTTGTTATTTTATTACCTACTAACCATACATAAGTATATAAAGAATAGTGTTAGATATATATTACATAAGGCGTAGTGAATTTTTTTGTGAAAAAATAGAAGCACACCAATAATATGCTATTTTGAAAATCCACCCAACTGTAAGTATGTATGTAGTTAAGTAAGTACGTACTTACGTATTATGATAATTTTATTAAATAGTGGTAGGTACTTTTTTCGTTTGAATAATGAGAAAGTTACCGTTAGTCTTTATTATTGCACTGCTGAACAAGTCAGTCAAATTTTAATTTAATATGCTATTAAACATTTTTATTCTACAACAAAGCTGGAACCCTATATGTATTATCTTTCAAATATTTCATATTCCAATACAACTACGCCTCAGTTGTTACAATAATACTACACTATGTGACTATAGTAAATATTGAATAAACTTTTTTTTAACAAATGTATTATATCGCCATCTAGTGTACGCCACTAGTAGTTTTTTTTAAAGTTCTTGGCTGTGCCTTGCGCTCCGTCATCTCTTTTCTCACTCGTACAAAAATATTCGTTCACAAACGCACACATACAACTGCACCAATACGTGAGCTACGCACGCGGCAACGCGACGCAACACAAACAACCAGTTTGACAGGAACAGTGGCGCGCGGAGGTAGTGCCGCTTGATTTCGTAAAGTAACATTGATAATATCAATGTTTATAAACAGAATTTGATAAGAAACTGAAACTAATCCATCTGTTCATGAATAAAATAAAAACCTTTGGTAGATTAACGTGTTGATTCGCGAGTTTACTTGGTTTTCCTGTTGGATTTGTACGTTTTATTCGAGTGTGTAATCTTGTATCTGCGAGAACTCAGCATCGTTGATTTGGTTGGGACGGTGGATGAAAATGTGAAACAAATATGTGTTGGTGAACTTACCGTGGTGTCGGACTTGGAGTTGGTACTTTGAGACGGTTGTGGTGGTCAGAGCCGGCAGGATGAGGTGCTTCGTGTTTCTGTTGCTGTTGCCTGTGTCCCTGGCACACCTCAATGTTTACCTGAGTAGCGCCGAAGTGTGGAGGTTATTAGGTAAGTTCAATTGCATTTGCCCTTATCGACGAAACAGCTGCACGTAGCTGCAACTGTTATCGTGGTATCGATAATCTGTAGTGATAAGCCCATTTGGTGCACATAAGGTATCAAAATGTTTGTTAGTTATAGTACAACATCTATGCGAAATCAAATCGAAAATTACTTCTTGAACAAAATGAAAACAAAATAAACTGGAAAATATGATTGAGAGTATCTACCTTCTTACTCATTATAGCGTGAAGGTTATAGGTTATGTACCTATATTTTATTTAGGCTAAATTAGCCGATTATCACACTTCACTTTATTCTAATTTGTAATATTGACTTCTTTAAATCGGCCATAAATTGGTGCAAGTCAATCAACATCTTAGTCTTAAAAAAGCAACATAGAAAAATAGTTTGTAAAACATTACCAGACTAACAAAACTGCATAATGCAAATGTGCAATTCAAGGCCAAAAAAGTTGTCAAATTAAGCATTAAATATTGTGCCTCATGCTTGAAATGCAAACGTTCATAAAAGTTTACCTTGAACGTGCACATTATTTTTGTTTCGAGTTTCGTTATTTGGTTACAGTGGCGGCCATAAAAACACACCACCCCTTATTAATTATCGAGTTGGATAAAATAGTGTGGGCTATTTTTGATAAAATCAAAATCAAAAGTCATTTATTCAAGTTAGGCTGAGAATCACCAATTTTTGAACGCCAGTATTACACAAGGAAGTCCCTCAAAATGCCCGCCCTACGCGATATACTTAAATGGTTAATTTTAATATTGTTGTCATTAAAATTTCAACCGCCTCCATATTATATGCCTACTTAAACGTACCTAATTAAGTTTAGGTAACTAATAGTATTAAAGTTGGCAATTGCACTGGTATTAAGTATGTACTAAGTATTAACTGTAAGTTACCTATTATACCTATACATTATACTTACGTATTACGAAACTAATTAATACTTCGGATCTAGTAAGTACGTACTTACTAGATTATTAACTCGGAATTGAAATTGATTGTTTCCTTAATTATTAATTTAGTACTTTAGACACTTGCATAGAAAACATTAAACAGAATGGCGTTGTAATTACAAAAGGTATGTACGGTTATTTTGGATTAAAGGGGATTTAAAATTAACAGTAAATTCCATTTTTATTTAGTAACGGTACAATAGCCAGTGTCCGTTAAGTTTAAAACACTTCGTGTCAAGCGGAAACATTGTTCTCAGCTCAAGAACTTTAATCCTCGAGATTATAATGAGACGAACGTCACAACTAATACCTGTGAGCTTTTCATTTATGGCTTTGAATTAAGCTGGAGTGACATTTTTGAAAGGGCCCGTGCGCGCACGCAGGTAATGGGCTTAGAGATGTGACGCTTTACAAATACAATGAGCTAGTTTTTGTCCCCTCTCTATTGTAACAACCTTCCTCAGACAGAGTGCAATCCATCTTTGTCGACGCAAGAACCACCTGCCTGTTGTTCTTGCTTAAAAATTAGAATTATAATGAACAATATTAAGGACTAAACGGGACCATCGGTTTTCTTACTTCATAAATAGGACGATACTTTACGTAACGAAAGTAAAAAAATGTTTTTCTGTTCAATATGAGCAGTAAATAATTAAAAATCTATGTAAATTACCTATCGTATAACAAGCACACGTTGAGAACGCCGTTCTGTTACCGCTGCAGCTCTTTGTTTTACGAAAGATAATTTATTTACAACTATAATAATACATATAAAAATTAACATATCACGGATCTTTATGCGTTATCTGGTAAAGCTTCCATAGTCCGCGCGGCGTATCAGGCGGTTCGATCGGCTCTGCGGGTACATTGCTACATGTCATTTATTTCAGATGACATTAATGGAGATTCTATGGAACACAACCAATAAACTCGACGCCTAAAATGTGTAATCCGACACGATGGGAATGGGACGCATATTTTAACTCGTTTTGATTAGAAACTACAAGATGGCAAAATGTAATTTTATTTGCCTAGTCGCTTTATGGATATGGAAATGTTACTTGACGCCCACGTATTTGATGTCCCGACACAGAATGTAAATTAATTTAACGCTATCATCATTTAAGTAGGAATTTTCATTTAAAAAGTCTTGCGACAACTTAATTGCATAAAATACCAACACTAAATTGTATACTAAATACACACATAACATACATAATCAGCCAATAATGTTCCCACTGTTTGGACACAGGCCTCCTCTCGGTGAGAGGGAGTGGGCCGTAATCTACCACGCTGGCCGAGTGGAGCTGAACACCGGTGGCCCTATGGTTTCGGCCGTGACTTACAAGTTGTAGGTCGTAGGTTCGAACACCGTCAGGCGCATGACTTTCTGTAAATTATTTCATCACCACAGCTCTCAAAACGGTGAAGGAAAACATCGTGAGGAAACCGGCATGTCCTAGGGTAAAAGGACTTCGAAGGCATGTGACAGCTACCAACCCGCACTGGGCCAGCGTGGTAGATTACGGCCCACTCTCTCTCACCGAGAAGAGGCCTGTGTATACTAAATATTAAAACTAAATTGTAATATGACTGCAGTATCCATAGCTACTTGTTAATCCCGGACTCCCGCACCACCCTTGGCGTGCTAAGGCGGTATCAGACGACAGGATAGTTTATGCTCACCTGTTATCGTTCATCTGTATTCTGTAGAACTTACGGACCAACAAACATCCAAGTGTAGTGAGTTCAGCGTTTTAAGTCTTTTATCTTCCTGAGTATTCAATTTTACAACAGTAACACACAATATTCTTTTTAAAAATCGAATAAAGTACAATTTCAACCATGTTGCAGAATATGAAATACTCTACTAGACGCTCAAACCATACTTTTTATAAAACGCACAATTCCTACGAATTGTACCATTTATTTGCTTCTGAAGATAGGTGGCCGGGCGCATTGTTGTTCGAGCAGCCCCAACAAGGAACGTAGGCGCAAACCTATAATAATATTTCCTTGCTTGATACAGCCACAGATAAAAACTCATTATTTATAATACTTGGTTATTCGAAAGTTTGGTTTAAATCCCAGAATAGAAGCAATTTTGCGGTGATATAAACCAAAGCAAAATAAAATGAGAACAGTTGGACTGATTACGGCAATCATGCTTATTGTAACCACATTATCTTTGCCAGATTTCACGTTGCCAGTCTTCTAACGGTACTATAAATTAGATGTTTGTACATTGATATATTATTATTAAAATATCTAGGTACTCGATATTGAATTCCAGCATCCGACGAAGGTAAAAATATCTTGTACCATCGTCTTGGATTACATGGCTAGAGCTGTGGTGGGCGCATAACAAAAAATCTTGCGTTATTCGATACTGCGGTGCAGTGTTGAATTCCGTCTAGTCACCGTTACCTCCTCCCCCGGTTACAGAATTGTTGACATTGGACTATCTTTTTAGAAACCAAAAAAGTATTTGCATTTGAAACATTTACGATTTATCAAAAGCCTTTTTTGTTTCGTTCACATTTCCGGTTGTGTTATCTTATTTTGTTATCTAAAGGACTCTCTTTTCTTAGACCTATACCAATATTATCTATCAGTGTCACAAGTATTAAACTGGTCTACGTGTGAATCCTAACCGTCCCAAGCTTAAGCCTCTCATCCGGGACATCATCTTGCGAGATAACACTTTTACAATTCAGGTATAGAAACGACAATAGAATGAATATAAACAGTCAGGAATAGTCATTGTTGTTTTAATAAATACTATTTAATGCTGCATTCAGGCAGCGCCATTCGGATCTCGTCCCCTAAACGAAGACGTCGTTTGGAGAATTAACAATGAATTATTTCAATAAACAGCCAGCGACGGCGCAATATAAATATGGGCTCACGTCCTTCTCGAAACTATTCTTTATGTAAATGCAGTTGACACGCGGGATGATGTGGAGTGGGTCCTAAATAAATTTAATTTCATGGACGGTTGGGTAGCAGTTTTTAATCTGTGGGGGTGTGACACGTTCCCGCGGGCAGGTGCGGCTTAAGCAAAACACGGTACCCTATGCTTACGTGATCAGCATGAGAGTGGTTAATTAAAAATATAAATTGTTTCCATGTATCAGCACGATATTATGATTACGAGATAACAAACTACAAGATGTAATCAAATCATCATTCATTTCATCAGTGCTGTAGCTATTGCTAGAGATAGATGTGAGTGTTGTTCTTTGTAGTGTATACTTTTACAGCTTAGAAGTAGGAAGGCTAAAGCGTGGAATACGCATCAAGTAATTGCTACTTACTTCGATCTAGCACTTTGTTAGTCATCAACACCAACAAAACCAGATGATTTATCTTTGAATACATAAATGTTTGTTATAGAATAGGAGGTAAATTTAATAACAATAATGAAAGCACGGCTTTCGGCAATGCAGACTGGATGGCGAAAATAGAATTAGGTGCACATGCAGCAAGCCGCGGGCAACAGACGGATTACTTACTACCTATGTGCACTACATGAATATGCATCTCGTTATTTTCAATTACGCTTGACGTCGGCTTAGCTTTAATCGTTTAAGCTCTGCAATCTATTGTCGTCGACACCTCATGCAATTTTAATGATTAGTCATTGTCGTAGCTTTATCAAATGCATGTTGTTTTGCCATTCATTATGCTGTTGGGATCTGAAATTCTAATGTAACAGCTTTGTAATGGCATGTTGGTTTTGACTTTTAGATTTTGCCTTCTTAATTAAACATTGGTTAATAAGTTTGTATTCGTAAATTGATTGGCACATAAAACGAATAAGTTTTGTCAATTATTCTTACCAGAATTATCCACATCACATATTTATCGAAAACGTAAAAATCTATGATTTCATACATAAATGATTATACGTCTACAAGGCAATCACCTGCGACGAGGTTGATAGATTGAATACTGGAGATCCATCAACTTCGCATAATACCCCTCTCAGTTTTTGTATTCCATGGCTCATGCAGAAGCACAAAAAATAAATAACAATAAAAATGTATCACCCTTTGCAAGCTTATCTATTATCTGATAATTTTGCTACAGTTGTTGGCAATTGTCACATTTCGATGTGTTAAATAGAGGCGTTTTATTGAATACATGCTACGGAATACTCGACAAGGATACAATAAGAAGCTTCGACGAATGCAAAAAGTTATTAATAGAGTGACCGTATTTTAATGCTCGCCATTGTAATATGTGGAAAAAAATATTCTATTATGTGATCAATCCTAGGAGAAGATTGATCACATTATAGATATCTTTCTATAGAATCTTTATTTCTTTCCTCAATAAATGTTGTAGTAAGTGAAAAGTATAGAAAAAACCTATCAGTTATGAAGTTGTTTTTTGTTTGCATCTCGATGGTGGGATCTTGTTACGCCATCTCTGGCTTAACCATCAGTCAAGTCAGTGCGGTTTGCGGTATACGATCAATATACAGATACGGACTTCATTTTAGAATTAACACTCACACACCTTCGCTTGAAATCTAAAAATGTTATTTTGGATTAAGATAACGTTATATTTAGGGGAAGGTGTTATACCTGTGGACATTCGCCGGATTTTGAATGAAAATCATTTTTTTTGACTTAATTATAATTTAATAGCCATAAAGTATCACAAATATTATTACAGTAATAGTTAATGCTTAACAATTAGCAGTCTTCAGTTTGGTACAAATTATAATTATTATAATAAATGACTTTTTTTTAAAAACACTAAATTTGTCCACAGGTACATCTCATGATTGTACCTATGGACAGCTATACTTGTACCTATGGACGGCAATGTACCTATGGACTGGTCAATTTTCCTTATATAATAATTCTATAAAAATCAACAAAACTAAACAGAAACTCTTTATAAAGTAACAAATAACGTTAAATAAATAATCAGTTAAATTTGTTTTTGGCTTCGCAATACTGTTTATATAATGCTAAGGCAGTGTCATCAGAGGTATCTGAATCATCATCATCATCATCATCTAAAATACACTTCTCACATACAAATTCCGACTCATCATCTGATTCAAAAATATCTCTATGTGATCTTGATACACATTTCTTGTGATATTTTATTTCACATAGAGAACTATTGAGCATTTTGTTAACACTTTCATGTCTTTTACATCCTATAGGTACACATGGCATAAGGTAACACCTCGTCATCAAGAATTGTGACTTTTTTTTCTGCAGATGAGATGTTCTTTTCGCTAACGCCGACCTTTGGTAGCCCTTTTGAGGATTTTTTTTTTGTCTTTTTCGGTATATTTTCTTTCTTATTTTTTTTTTCTTCTATTTTTCTTTTTTTTGCTTTATTAATTGCTTCGTTCTTTATTTCAGTTTTTTCAGGTGTATCAGTTAAAATTCTACTCTTTCCAGGTTTCTTTCCTCGTCTAGCTGCTTTTTGAGGGTCTGCTTTTAGGAACGGGCATACAGATTCCGGCGTTATTTTGTGAAGCTCTTTTTTCGGAGTGATTAGTGCATTTTCCATATCTTAACTAGTCCCATCCAGAGAGAAATGACAAACAGCAGTAGACTGAGTTTCTTTGCCCTGATTTGTATAAAGAATTTCAGATGGTCCAGTAATATGCATTACCTCTTCTACACTATCATTAGGTTGTTGTATCTCCGAGTAGACATTAAGATTTTCATCATGAGTGCAGTTGAAGATGATTTTCGACCCTTCCGTGAATCTGAAACTGTAGTCAATGGCTTGGGTCGATCAGTAACAAATGAGCATAAAAAATCTTCTTCGCTGAATATATCTCTATTAAATGGGCAAATGCCTGTTACTTTGAAACTTTTAATAATGTTTTGGGGTGTGAAAGCAAGAGGATATGCGTCACCGACAATTTCTGAAATGTCATAAATTGTGATAGGTTTTCCAGGGTGATTTAGGATCTATTTATCGGCTGCTTTGTTGTATTGTGCCTTAAATGGTCCAAAAACGCAACGATCTAAAGGTTGTAAATTATCTGATGTGTGTGGAGGCAACTGACTACGAGACTACGAGGCTCTGAAAAAACAGGACAAAATTACTTCTTATTATGAATTTGCTAATAAAGTAATAAATTAAATCCAAAGTTTGTACCTGTGGACAGTCCACAGGTACATAATCTTTGATGTCCATAGGTACAAATCTGACATTATAACCTAAAAAAGGAATTACCGCCATAATCGGTACTACTTTACACTGTTATATCACTGAAAATAGATGTTTAACAATATACACTACATTCTGACCCAAGCTAATGATATATTCTCTGCATATATTCACAAAAATATAGAACGAAAATGATATATAAATACTTTTTTGTAGAAAACCTTTAACAGTCCGTCACCAGCTACACAATAACAAACACAAAATGGCTACTAGTTAGTGTTGCCATACATCAAAAATACTTTACAAATGCATTCAATTCTTGTATCAATTTTTTAAGATATCGAAGGTGTCCACAGGTAAAACCGTCCATAGGTATAACATCTTCCCCTACCTATCAGGGTTTGTAAAAATCCAATATTTATATTAAATATCAAAATTTCCTATTTTAATATCATCCGATATAATAACCGATAAATGTCGTGTCTAATAAAATATGCAATATTCATTGGTTTTATTCATTTCAACTAGTTTTAATGTAAAATAAAAGTTTGCGTTTGGTTATTTGGCGTTTTCATTATAAGTAACAAAAGCTTGTCTTTGAATTATAATTCACCATCATCATCATCATCATCAACCTTTTTATCGTCCCACTGCTGGGCACAGGTCTCTTCTCCTACAGAGAAGGAGTTACAATTAGTATTACATAACCATAATAAATATAACGATTACTAAATATACACAAAGTACTTAATTGTTATTTAGTAATTATATATTTTACAAACCCTAGTATTTTATATCTAATTTTCACTCATATTTCACTGAGTAACGAAATGCGTAGGTGCTCTACGCACTCAATCCTATTTAATAGCCCAATCAGAACACACAATTTGATTGTGATAGTACTATCAGTAAACACAAAAGCATTTAATAGACTATTACGCATTGTCCATTAAACTCTACTAACTAAACAAAGCAATCGGCGCACGTGCGGTGTGAGTCCCACACTCGCATTCCCGCCATTATGCCCGGGTTACACGAGGTAAGCTATTCAAAGTTAGGACAGCAAACTAAAACCTCTTTATACTAACCTGTATATTATCGAAACTGCGCGAAATGTGAAGTTGGCATGGTTTGAACTGTCAAAATAATGTCCGTATGATTGAAATTTGAATTCCTAACCGTTTCTGGTATTTCTACTAAATACGATATTGACGATGTTTGCTTGTGGTAAGATTTTGAAGGGAATAATATGTATAGAATTAGGGCCCAGATAATTTCAAACTAGTACGGTACACATGTTGCGATCAGAAAAATAAACGGTCACTGCACAGTAACCAATCCTAACAAGCTTTGGCCACGAAGCTAGTTCGCAAGCCAGGATAGTTGCTGGGTGTGACACTGGCTTAAATAAAATCCCGCCCTATTAAATTATCCTAGCTTAAGACGCTAGTTTACTTGCTTTCTTACATGTTAACTAGCCTAGAGATGAAGCTAGTTCTGTGTAACCAAGCCTTAGTTACTAGCTTGGTAGCTTATTATACAAACTAGACTCATGTATATCAGGCATTACGGCTCTGTCTTTATGGAATGGCCATTTTATAACCATGTGCCATAAACTACCATGCATTCTCGTTCTAACCACCAAAGTGTTACAAGTTTTTACTTCACTTACGAAGTACGCACTTACAAGGTGCAACACATCTTGTTATGCAGATAGCATAATATTCGCGTATCTTTATGACCATGGTGCAACAGCTTTTTGTGCTATTTTTCTCTGTACTTATAGGCAATGGTGGTAAAATATTTTTAGTTCAAAATTTAATCACTTTTCATTTTGTGTGTGAATGGGCAGCTGTTTGTTATGATCTTTGTGTTAATACGGGAAATCTGACGGAATTTCAAATGTATATGTTTACAATTAATTATCACGATGAAAAAAAATAATACCTTACGAGCTAAATTAATTGACCCTATTTTGGTCAGTGCCAAATTTTATTAACTTGTCTATCATTCTCAACCAACCAAAGCTCCAATTAAAAACATACATACATTTACAAATATATGTACCTAAATCCCAAAAACACCAAAACCGAATGTGAATCCTGAGACGGTTTGCAGCCAATAGTGACAAGTTGGCAATGTATCCAGGTCAGTCGACAGCTGAATAAATAGATCTTTTATAAATAACGCGAAACTCTGGGCAATAAACCGTGAGAAGGCACGGCTAATTTGTACTGAATCTTGACTGGCGCTTTGTGAACGAGCATAATCTAGTGAGAAATCTGTTGTTTTAAGGCTAAGGTCAAGAACTAAATACGCTTTTGTTGAGTCCAACGACTATCCATTTTGAAAACTTTAGTACTTAACCAATAATTACATAAATATGTGAAATAAAAAATTATGCAGTGCATACAGTGAATAATGAAAACAAAGGCATGTAGAAAGCTCGTTCATCTGTCCAACTGACAATGAAAAATCTTTATGCTATACGCGGTACATATCACGTGGAAAGATCAACGTTCTAAAATTACTTTTCTCCGCGTGATCGATAGTTGAACATATTCAAAATAATGGTTTCGGGCGTCGGCGAGGGTCGACCTCTCAATCACACCTCGGTTTTGTGCCCGCTCGGCAATTTGCCCGAATGGATGGAGATGTCAACGCGACAAAAAGCTTCGATCGATCAGCGTTGCTGCGCTAGCGCAAGCACGCAGTCACTTTTTGTTAGACCTTCTAACCATGTTTAGAACTTTGTTCTTTCAGATTTATTTGCTTTTCAGTATGTGATGCGGTTATATTTGTAGACTCAAAAAAAAAAAAAAAAAAAAATAAGCATCTCTGTGTATAATGTTTGATACAATGTTCAAAAGTTTTAATTCGATTTAGAATCCAGTGTTTCAAGCCTGTGAATAGAATCTGTGTAATACTATTACTGCCAATCTCCCTCGGGAGTACGGGGGAGCGTTACCAGACTAGAACAATGGGCATGCGCCCGAAAAACGGTTCACTAGCGAGATGAGGTGCAACGGCCGCCGACGAGATGCTTCCGCCACTCGATGACGAATATTAGACTAAAACTAGCACAATTACCGCGAGTTATTGCACTGAACAGTAGCGCATGTAGCATTGTGCCATAGATAGATAGAGGTCAGATGTTGTGTCCGTCCCTCTGACTGGTGAGCGAACGTCGACGAGCCGTCACGACGCGTCCATCAACTGCCACCGCCGACGAGCCAGCAGCGAACACAGTTTAAGCTCAGTTTAAAACCTGACAGTTCTCCGACCATGATAGATGATATACGAGCGCGTGGAATGTGCCCAAACCGAAATAGCAGCCGCCCCGACATGGACACTCGTTAACGTTTTAGCTAATGACATTACGGCTCATTTTTGTTTTTGTTCGGCTATTAAAGATGAGGTCTGTGTTTGTTTTGGGGTCGAGGATTACCGGCGCTGACCCATAATCCCACGTCCATAGTTAATGACTGCTTTAATAGCCTACGAAGGAAGTATCTCGCGCGACTATGATGCGACGAGCATAATATTAGAACTCCCGTAGTGATGGCACACGACTAGTATTTTATGTTTCCTTTGTGATTGTGGGAGCTCAAAAATGTGCCATTAAGGATAATGCTGGGACAATTTTGTTGGCTACGCAGCGTAATTGAATAGGCGGTCGGGAGGCGCACGCGACCCTGCTCTGCTTTAGGAGAGAATGTGCAAATAAATGTGTCTAATTTAATGTAATATTATTTGCGTTTACGCACATTATTACATGAATCAAAGCTGCTATTCTCTTTCTACGGGCACTACGCTACTAAAAGCTTCTTAATGTTTTGAATATTTGCAAAGCTTCTGCGTCGCAGGGACATTATCTAAATTGTTTAATGCACTTAGAGACAGTGTGAAGCAAGACGCATTAACATGTTAAAATTTCACACAACGTTAACTATGTATGACTATTGGTTATGAGTGATGGATTTTATGGTCGTCCAAGTCGGTAAAGCGTTACTTATACGTAAATAAATGCCCGTGTTTTTGGTTGTTAGTTATTTATAATTTAAAATAGTGAGGGACCACACACGGGCAGTTGGCCCGCAAGAGCAAACAGCGCTGGCGTCAGCACGGGGGCACCGAACGAGCATACCTGCCTTTCCCAGCTTCTCTGTCTATGTGTACACTCTCGTTTAGCTTGTGCGTGGTGCTAATCACTTCTAAACACGATACCACATACTATCATTATGGAACGCCATTCTTTTCATAGTTAACAGCTCGTAAGTACTTTCATGGATCACTGATATAAGTATTACTGCTCATTTTGTTTGACTATCCAATCTCTCTTACTACTAGTTTTTTTAGAATCCAATGTTACATTTTGAATGTAGAATTTAAAAAAGATTTTACATTACATAAGTTTCAAAACGTGCTTTGTTGGCAAAACATTTTTCGAATTCATATTGTCGTAATTAAGGACCGTGAAATATCGACCCACTCGATTGTGTCATAGTTTGGTGACAATACAGTATTTACGAAGAAGGACGGAAAATAAACAAACATTGCGCACAATCGGACGAATAAATATGCTGGCACAATGCACGGCCAGCACGTCATAATAAGGCAGTGGCTTTTGTACGGCCGGCTGTAAATCATACAGTCCTTTGAAGAGAATGGCACACCATAAATAATGCCCCAAAATTCGGCTGCGATGCTCTCCACCGGGACATTTTTGTTGCCCGTGAAGAGAATTCTAATGGTGAAACAAATTAATCAATGGGGTCGCGACTGAATTTAACTTTTTTGCCACAACGCCTATTGTGATCAAGTTTATGGGTGTCAATAAAGCCCTAAACGTTTTGACGTTAAAATAGCTTTAATATATGGAGCCGATTTTCATATTACACTATAAGTCGCACTAGTTAGAACTGTACAATAGAAACTCTCTTCTCTAATGTGGTAATTGTTTTGATTTAATAACGTTACGCTTAAAATTTAAACCGGACTCGTAAATATTGAACTGCAGCCACTTTGGATTTTTATGGGTTCGTAAGAAAGCAATTAAAGTTGAGCATTATGATAGTATTGAAGAATTTAACGCGGTCGACGTTGTTACGACTCAACTGAGCTTTAATGGTTCAGTGCACCCCTGAATAAACACGGCTATTTGGAGTTAAATTTGCTTGCACCGGATATAGCTGCCACTCGAACTTATCCATCATGTGCCTCTAAATGAAGAATTGTTCCATGGCCCAGCGGAGCACTGCCAGTCTGCCACTTGAGATTCTTCTAGGATCAACAATGAATAAAGGTTTTGTTATTCGTGGTGATGTGGTCACCTCACCTTATTTTATGATCAGTAAATCTTTCCAGTTATGAGCTCCTAAATAATAACATTTTATAGGTCTCTGTCGTAGAATTGACGAATGCACACTTACGTTTTATCGTCGATGGGTAACCAAAGTGTCCCTAGATTTATGATTTCCAATGAAAATTCAAGTTTATTGCTGATGTGTTTCGTTGAATTTGTGGCCAAGAAAGACATTCAGGATATCGTTGTTAAACTATCAGGAGAGGTTGTTACTTGGCTTACCCATAACTCATAATGCACATATGTGCGTTATCAAAAGGACGACCACCCAACAGTTGTCCTTAAACACAGCGTGAAATAGCATCTAATGTTATCTTTGCATCACAATAAACTGCATCATGTGACGTTTGTTTGGGCCTCCAGTGTGTTTTGACAAGACTATAAGAAACGAAAGGTATGACATAGATTGATTTGGACAGTAAATCTTAACATGTCTCAAAGTGAATTCGTATGTTTCGCAGCATGGCGTAGTCGTGGTGTTTCTGTAGGGCTAGCCCCCCGCGGTGCAGGGCCCGCCGCGAGGACCCGCATGCCCCAAAATTTACATTCTTATTCGGGATAAGGGTTATTGTAATGCGCTATGAGTTCCTAGCAGTCGACTAGATAACGGCTAGTCACTTTGGAATCAATAAAATACACACAAATTTGTCACTGCGATCCCTGGGGATCGACCCGGCGTATTGTCCTCTAGTTTTATTTACATTAGGCTCCCAAGACCAAACTGGTCATTGTGTCCGATGTTTATTTTAGAATGAAATAAAATAAACATTTAACAGTCGTACCGTTCACCAAGCATGACTGGATATTTTATTTCTTTTCTTTTGAATTTATTATTATATCTACTGTTATTGCATTTAATTGTTTTATTGTCAGTTGGGAGAGAAAAGACGAATTCTGTATGTATAATTAAATAAACGAATGCTGTCTTCATGAGAAGTTAATGTTTGACTAACCTGTCTCCACAAGGCAGGTTAGTCAAACACCGCGACACCCTCGCGGGCGCTGAACGGTAGAAGCTGTTGAATAAGAAAATACACTTTTGGGAAGCAGTTGTAGAGAACAAATATTGGTTGAATCCGTTCGGAGGTGCGCGTGGACTAATATTTGGATACTACAGGTCGTTATTACATGCTAAAGGTGATCATACTTCCACCCACAGTACGATTAAATTGTGGGTTCGACTACATAATGTAAGTATATTGCGGAGGAGGAATTTATAGGAAATCCAGAATATTATATCGCCGAGTGGCGTCTAAATGTATGTTATTCTTTTTTGTGTGTCACAATTTAGTTAAATATTCCCGAATTGATATTCAAGTAGATCTCAGTGGAATACAAAATAAACGTTAGGATTTATTTATTGTATATCTTATTTTATAGCGGAACGTTCGTAAAACTCATTTCCTTAATTCGTAATGTCGTTCAATACGATTGCGTTCACGTTCGGGTTATACTTTATTTCGAGCTCAGTAGGTTCGAGCCAATCGTACGTATTTAATGGCAGTAATGGGGGACTGCGTTTATTTAACCGCTCGTAACTCGACTCGTTATGGCCGCGTGTGGATTTTTAAAACATGGCTGCAGTACCGCTGTACGTCATTTCCTCGCCTCGTCCATCAATTTTGTCGGATTAAGTTTAAACTGAGATGGTGTTAATAAGCCTAATGAGGTTACTGGTAAATGATTTACGTTTACTGAGTAATGAGTGGAGGGACACAATTCTTTATGAGTGCTCGAATAGCTAACTTTTGTACAAGTCTTATGTAAACTAAGAAAAAGTTTCCATAGCATTGCCAAAATAATGCTAGTTATGTGTACTGGCGAACTGGAAAATACAGAAGTCCAAGAACTAGCAATCTTTAGTCAATCAGCAGTCCTCAAATACAATTTAGATTTGAAGAACGTTAAAGCTAACGAGGTATGCGGAGTTGCTAGGTTAATTGTGTCTGTGGAGTGTATCGTGGATCTGGTGCGCTGTGGCCACATTACCATGTACGAGTGTCCCACTGTCGTCTGATTGCATCGCAGCGTCGTGATCGGGGAAATGCTCGCCTCCGCTCTACGGTCACGTTTCTGCCTCGAAGAAAAAAAGACAAAAACCCATGCAAATAATGTATAAAAGTCAATATGGGTTTACCGTCGCAGCTGCGTTTTATACCTTATGTATAAATTAAAGAAAGGTTTTCTGTGAAGAAAAAAATCCGTCGTGTAGCTAGCTGGTCGTGAGGACGTGTGGTGTGAGTATGAAGAGGAATGCAAGTGTGCGAGCTAATGTGAGAGAGGTGTGGGCACACAGAGCCTCGCACACTCTTTTTGCAAATGCAAATTCAATTCCAACTCAGAAATTTTACGAGAATATTCCGAATGGAAATGTTTACTTTTCTCTTTACTGCATGTTTTTATTTGCTAGCTCGCCAGTGTAGCAGAGTCGTGCGAAAGATGAATATTGACTGTAAGTATGCTAATACCTCTTCAACATTCGCCGGTGGGTACTGTAATCAAAATGTGCGGTTTTGTTTGGGTTGTTAGTTGTTAGGGTCGGCCGTTACCATTAGAACCGCTCGCTCGAACATGAGATAATTCACGGGAGATT
The DNA here is from genome assembly GCA_017933935.1 of Sesamia nonagrioides. Taxonomy (NCBI): domain Eukaryota; kingdom Metazoa; phylum Arthropoda; class Insecta; order Lepidoptera; family Noctuidae; genus Sesamia; species Sesamia nonagrioides. Next base: position 731,327 of record JADWQK010000275.1, on the reverse strand, counting down.
GCGCAGACTGCTCCCTTCTGCATGTTCCCTCATTAACGACACAACTTAATTCTTTCTTTTGTCCACTTCGATTGGTAGGAGCACTTTTCCCGATCATTTAAAAAACTACTGCTCAACGTTTTTACTTTTTTACACTAGCAAGTCTGCGCGCGCTTATTTAGTTTTTATTTTAGTTTATAATTGGCTTTTCTCGTTTGTTTTTCGAACATTACTGTTTTAACTGATCGTAGTTCGCAACCTTGCGTGGTCTGGTACGAAATTTTTATTCGTTTGTTTTCGTGACTTTAAATAAGTTGAAAAATAAGGTGTCGTGTCGTTTGACGGTTATCTTAGAACCGGTAGCTACTTTAAAAGAAGTCCGTCTAATTGTAATGGGCAGCAACCAGGTGGAATAATACTCGGACTCGCCCGAAGGCTTTCAAAAAAGAGGCGAGAGGCGTGGCTGAGATCCTGTTTGTTTTCGAGTCGACTTTAATCGCCGCCGAAAACGAAATCTCCCTTGGTTACGTCCTTAATGCTGATTTATAGACACCGCATGCTGTTATTATAAACTTATGGTTACATCTCCTGCGACGGGTGGATTCCCCTCGACGTTCCCAAGTCATAATATCAATTAACTCATTCATAATTCTTAATAAGAACTCTTAATTAGAATACTGGTTCCAAAAAGTCTTATGATGTAAAGTTAGTTTTAATATTTTTTAAATGAAGCCAAACGTTTCGCAGGAAGTGCAGCTGTGCAGGAGGGTTCATTGTTGCGGATATCCACCAATAAATCTATATGCGGTAAACATAAATCACTTGCTGAATTATTAAGACATCATATTCAATCTCATAGCGACATTATTATTACAGCAATACATAGGAATAAGCTACCCTAGTTAGTTACCACTTCAAGTAAAATTGGATCGCTGTAGAAAGAGGTGACTTGGACAGATTGTCGGCAGTTGAAACTTGGTTGGTTATCCGGAGGTGCTTGTTGGGATAATACGGGCAATCCATCTTAACAGCCGGCACTCGATGATGGATCTGTGATGGAGATCACGACTCGTTTCTTTGTTGTTTTGTTTTGTTGGTAAACGCAGCGTCTGCGCCGCTTTTTCCGCCCTGTTAGAACCTTGTTACGTTTGAATAGGCTATTTATGAAGTTAATTGGTTCTTCTCTAGTGGTGATAGTTTGTAATGTAGTTTATTTATGTATTCAATTTAAGAGCTTTAGAAGCTGAAAATTATTTTTCAAGAATTTCGAAGGCTTGGCACAGTTAGTAAATAAAGTCGATAAAGACTTATTTTCGAAATCTTAATTACGGGCAAAATATTTAAAGTATTATAATCGAAACCGAAGTGAGATTTAATTAAAGAACATCACTCTGATTCTGCCATTCTTTAATTCTAAGCTTCTATAATGGAATTCCAAACAGTAATATTGTCGAATCATTTCTGTTAGTACTACCGAAATTTGATTAGGTTCGTCTGTGATACGGTCTTGAGTTCCAGACAAAAGCTATTTAGTTCAAAGGTATTCCATATGGTAAATAAGTGTGTTGTTGCCCAACGATTCATGAAGTTGATGACTATCAAAGTGTGTTAATGATTATCGAAATATTGGAATCTGAAGTTGTGTCCACTAAAAATGACGAGGTAGGCGATGCGTAGGCTTGAAATGTAAGTGTGAGATAACATCATCTTGTCTTATATCGTAGGGTGTCTCCATAGCTTTCACCGGTGCGTCAGCAATGCCCAATGGGCGCGTGTTGTGACAGCCTCCCACGATAAACTCCATGTTTATATGCGCGCGCGCCGCCCGCCATGTTTGTTTTATCTCGTACCACTGCGCGTCCGTGTTAATAAATGTCTCGTATTGAAAAAAAATCTTATCCTTCTTTTTTATTCAATATTTTTATGTTACCCGTATGTTTTATTTAGACATCGATTTATTAATAATAATGGATCCTTCAGGGTCGTTAGATCAAAATTTAAGATGTACGTACGTGTAGGCGTTTTTTATATATTGTTTTTTGTTATAGTCAGTTGTGTGGGTCTCATTTTTATTGGGGTTTGAACAAGGGACGACGGTACGTGTTGGTGTATTTTATATTCAAAACAGATGTTATCCTGCGGCTATGGCTGGGAAATTAATTGAATTTGTTTTGTTTGTTATTCGATTCAAATCACATGCATATTTAAACATTTTCACATTTGAATTTAACTAGCTACTAACATTACACGTCTAGCGGATAATATCCATCAAATGATTTAGTAAATTTACGGAGTTAGTTAATATTCAAGCGCGTCGTTTGTAATGGTAGGCTCTGGAGTGATATAAAACCGATCATTTGTTAGTGTTGATTGCCCAATCTTGTTCTGGTCTGTTGGGCATCGAATACGGCTAGTTAGTGAGGGGCGCATCCAATTTGTGATCGGAGCGGTGAGCATTGTCGCTTTGTCGCTCTGCCCGGAAACTGTCTCATGACGGAAGGCGTGGAAAAGCGTGTAATTAAATAGCTAAATAACCTCATCCTCTACACTTACTGGCTGCATACCTTGTTATATAGAAATTGTAGCGTTGTAAAACTGACAGATAAAGAAGTGGCGTTTTTTGTCGTAGTCGTAATGTAGGTTCGTCCAAAAAGTATTAAAAGAGGCAAAAAGTTCTTCGCTTGAGTACATAGTTCAGATTCCTATGTCGTTACTGGTTTCGACAGCAGTTAAAATTCTTGACAAAAGTTATCTTGTATTTGATAGTGTCTGGTGGTGTAAGAGCTAGAAATAAAAGTGTTGCAAACATCTACACTTCACAAGTGAGTCCGTGAATTCTCCCTGAAACCGAGAATTCCGCCACAATTCACGCTATAACCACCCGCTTGTTGCTTTAATACTTAACATTTTATTTTGTAAGAGTTGAGATGAGAAATAACACGACCGCACGCCAGGGCACCTGAGGGCAGGCCTCGCTTACACCCACCGTTTATAAATTTTGCTCTTTTTGCGCATTGTTTACTTAACGGGCGATGTTTTAAATTTTATGATTTCCATTATGACTGACGGTGACTGGCGGCCGCGGATCAAATTATATTCTGAACGGTTGCCAGCTCGATAATTCCAGATCGTGTGTGCGATTCTTTTCGATTGCTTTTAATTTATTCGATGGGGTCTGGTGTAAAATTACGTGTTGTTAATGGTCTTGGATCCGTTTGCTCGACGTCCTAAAGGTGAATTATAATTTTATGCTTCAGGTTTACAAGTGTATATGATACGATACGTAGGTGTTCGCCGGGTGTAAACAGGGCAGGTTAAGCACGCTGGCTGGCGTCGACGCTTGTTTGGAGAGCCCTCGTCGAGAGCACTTCACAAACGGCTCTCTTCAAGCCTTCGTTCAACAGACGATTTTTTAAACTGCCCGTCCGTATTGTTTTCGTTTTATTTTCATTTTATTTCGTCCCTACGTAAATAACAGGCGCACAGTTGGTCTCAAAATGTCAAAAAAGTATTTGCCCCTTCTGTGTAACATTTTCCTCCTGGTGAGTGTTATATTATAACCTTTCTAAGTTCCAATGCAAACAGCCGCCGCGTCGTGCTTCTGTCGTCCCATACACTGCTTGTGTTAGTACAAATCCACGACATAATACAGTGTGGCGGTCGGATAATATTTGGTGAGCCTTGTTTGACAAGCGTGTTCGTGTGTTTTGTTATTGGACACCTCTACTCCGCACACAGTTTCTATTTGAATTGCCCTGACACAAACTAATGGCAGTTTTCAGGAACGCGGTGGCCCTCCGTCCGGTGCAGCTGTTTGTTTGTACATCTGACGATGCGAGACATTTTCCCAAATAAATGGAAACCAGTAGCCAACGGATATTTGTACACGTATTTCTTATCAAGTAGCGATAAGTTAAAAATAAATCATATCGCGCGATAACGCATCGATTTAACAGAAGGGCTACCGTGCGATAACCTCTTCGGAAGGATTGTGGTAATCTAATAGATAAGCCCGAGAAATTCGTCGTCGTGTGTACAGTCGTGGACGTGGACGGACTCTGTAATTGAAATATAAACGATACAAGACACAAATTCATGCGGAGGGGTTGTTTATAATCTGGCAACATTTACAAACATGTCACGACTGTGTTCGTGCTTAGTTTTTTTCTAGTTTACGTGATGCTGTTTGTCACATCGCACTGCCTGGAGCTGTCGAGTGAAATGGGTTACTTTTTTGTATGTGTTTCATGTTTCGTTCAAAGTTGCTGAGACAGGCAATTTAATCTTTCAGCATTGCCATTAGAGTGTTTCCCGAAGCGATAGCGGTGCTAAGTTCTAGTTGCGGTTTTTGTGGTCCGCGGGCGAGCACGAAGCGTGATCGCGTTATGTGGTCACGACTCCCTGTGGTCTACTTCGCGTAACTAGACTGGGATTAGCTGATCTTGTAGAAGCAAATGTTCTGACACATAAGATTGAAATGCGAACTCAGTTGCCTCTTTCTGTTAACTTGTGGCTTTGGAATGGATGTGGAGATGCCACTTTGTTCTTAACTTCTAATTTGGAAATCCCTTTTTAGATTCCTTATCAGCGAGCTATTCTTATTTGACTACCCATGCATGACGCATGTCTAAATTGTGTGAATTTCGTCTATTACATGTGTCTATGAACCAGGCTTCAGCTGAAATGTTTAAAGTTATAAATATCACATGAGCAGGAGATTCGAACTCATAACTAAGTTGTACTTAATTTCCTTTGGAGTGTAGCACATGTGACGTCATAAATTTTAACACTTCTGCCGACGTAGCTTTCGGCGAATCTTCTAGGGTTGACTCTTTACTGTCTACTCTCGAGGTCGACATTAAAAAAAATCCAACCTTTGAAAAGTACTGTAAAGGTGCGCGAACTGACCAATATCTCCCTCTTTAGTCTCTGAACTGTATCAATAAACCTTCATAAAATCCTTAGAACTCGACACTTTGCCGTCGAGTTTTGGTAGCCCTAGCTTTCCGCCATCTACCTCATCTTTATACAGCATAAACACAAGACAGGCAAGTTTGTTTTGATGTTCCTATATGACGTGCTTATGGTAATGTAACGATAATGTTTACGTATCCGCAATAATTCAGCGTCAGGTGCGTACCATTACGACTCGTAGATCTGTCCGCACAACATTTCGACTTGCTGTACGCCGTAACCTCGCTAAATAAAAAAGTAGAAGTTCAACTCTTGTTCGTTTCTAATCCAGTTAAAGTTATGGTTTAGTTTCGATCACATTTCGTATCGCGTTAAAGTTTTGACTTCGATTGAAGTAAAATCAATGTATGAGTGATACATTTCGTCAGATATTAAGTATAATTAAAACTGATAAATTATATGTAAATCTAATCGTTTAGTCGTAAGTTTGACAAATGGCAAAGAAAAAGTTAGCTTTGTTCCAACTTTTCAATTGACAGCGGTTACGTTCCAATTACGATCCAGATATGGTTAAACCATCTGTCAAACGGTTAGCGCGATGCGAAACCTAACAAAAGTTATGGTTTGGTTGCGATCCAATTCTGTTTTGGTTGAATTATTTTAGCGCGATTGCCCCCTGATCGTAAACACACACTATGTATTTATTTTATTACAACACTTATTTATTATACCGTTAACGCACGCACGTTTGATAATTGCTGCTCAAAGTACAACATCCAACAGTCACCCGCATGTAAATATATAATAATTTATAGTTAATAAGACAAAGCTGTAAATAATCGACTCTGTTTCCGTATCGCCGCACATCATTAGGGGCAAAATCTCAATAAACATGTGGTACCACTCTACTACCATAGAAAAAATCAGGAAAAGATTCCGACTGTCAAACTAATTCGTAGGGATTACGGCTGAGGGGCACGCGGGCAAAAAGACGCATCAATCAAAGTGCCAATGCGCTGCGGGATATTTTTAAAATTCGATTTCGACTATTCAATCGTACGATTTGAGTATCGCTGGTAGCTTTCGCTCATTTAAACCGCGTACTCAATATTAGCAGCAATGTAAACCAATGGAATGATGGTGTCGTTCCAGTAGAACTTGTTTGAGATAAAAGAAAAACCGCGGCTAATTTGCTTGATATGGCCGATGGCATGCATATCACACTCATTGGTGATTATACCTCAATTAATTGGTCGTTTTCGTTCCAATTAATTCATTATAAATGTCTGTTAAACTTTTTTAAAGATTTCTTTTTGCATAATTATCTGATCCGTAGATATGATAGTCTTTGGCTTAATCGTTGCAATAAAAACTGCATTAATAAAGTGTGATAAGTGCTTTATTGTTCGCTTAATTTGTTGCGATTGCTCTGATTGCTTCAATAAATTTATTTAATGAATGCACGTGTGTATTAGATACCGTGTAATTAAATGAGAAGGGGAGGTTGGAGGTAAATGGCACATGTAACAGCACGGCGCCCGGCGGTGAGGGATGGTGGTGATTATTGCACACATTACCTGCTACAAGATATTGTCTACATCTCCTGCGCCCTTCGTAGCCTGCAACTTGATTGTATTGAGGAAAACTACACTTTATTATTTCCCTCATGATAATATTTTGAAGTAAAAATATGCATATCCTAGGCCCATATTGTAGGAACTTATTAAAGAATCATGCATTAACACTTAAAACTCGTTTAAAGCAATTTGATTGGTTGACACTAGTTTTAAGTAGTTTGAGTCTTGAGTGAGATTCTATAAGTGCTTCTTTCTTCAATGAAGTGACCTTATTTTTTAAATACACTTAAACTCACCTGTTGATCCTCAGACGCTAGGACAGTTTTTCACTCCATCCCACACAGATCCATTTTATATGGCTACAGTATTACTGCATTATAATGTAACCAGCTCATAGATAGATTAACCTGAGACCAATAAAGGAATGGTTTTGCAAGATAATTGCACGCTTATTGCTTAGCAGCGACGTTATCCATCCAATACTTTATATAATATATTCTACAGACACGTATAGTAGACAAAAGCTACCAAAACACGTCTTTGAAATCTAAAGCTCTTTGTTTTATCATCCAGCAGTCTTTAGTACACCGTGGACATAAAAATGGATAAATAGGTGTAAAAAAGATTATATTTTATTTTGGTGTTTATTCCATAATCAAAAGGCTGGCTGACCTTTTTTCGTGATATCTATAAAAATAAAGTGAGCTCTTCGCGCCTCGGCACCGTTCTTACAGATTTTAATTTCACAGGGCTTTTGTGTCGCTGATCAGCTTTGATCGCAAGACGTTCGGCCAAATCTTGTTAGGGACAAAGCCCAGGCAGGCTGACGGATGAACAATGGTGGATCGCATTACCCCACCTCACTTCCGGCACGGTGACTCCGAAAACCTCAAATGCCTCAAAGTTTTACACCTGACTACACTTCTGTCAGACGTTTTTTCGACAAATACTATTACACAATTATCTATGGTCCAATTGCCACGTACTGTAACGCGATATATTACCTTTTTTGTATCTGCTGTGCGATGAATCACAATTGTTGATAATGTAGTCAATTAATTTTTTTAAAGGGCCTGTTTTAGTTTTTGCGCACCTAAATTGATCACGAAACCTTTTCGTTTTATCAATTTGTTTTTCCCACACGTTTTATTTTGACAGCTTTTATGTGTACATTGGATAAGACAAATTGTTATTATTAAGTTATTTTTGCATTAAGGCCATATCGTTTCTGGGAAATAACAATTTATTATTGGAGAAACATAAAATTCTTCGTAACTTTTACAATCCATGTCAGGATGTGTATGTAGAACATGTTCTCTTTTTACGAACATCGATATAGTGCCGATAAATAACCGATTACGAGCGTCTTTTACGAGCAAATCGACATCTCGAGCGCATTGCGATCCCATATTTTATAGCTATTTACAATTAAGGCGACAAATTTGGTTCGTGTCGTGTGCTTGTGTCGCAGATTTATAATCAGCTAAATCTGTCTAGCGCGGCGTGTCCCTGCGCTGAGTAATTTAAGCTTTATATTGGTTGCAGGGATAATTAAATGTCACCTCACAAAAATGTCAATGTTCTTGGGGACTTTACGTGCTGGAAATAATCATGTTGTTTGTAGAAGTTACAGCTAAAAACAGTAGCGTTAACTAGTTATAAGTTCATACAAGACCTTAGAGACGTAGCTGCGTATATGTTTATCGACCATACTCGATACTTCACAGTTCCACGCCATAAACGTTGACAACACGTATGAAATTACCTGTATATGACAAAAAATATGTTTTTAATTTTACGTCCACCTTTTCTTAGTATATTACAGTGTTTTATGGGATCTTTTATCATCATATGATGTTGTTTTATAGGTTGTGGTAATGCTGTAAAATGTTAAACAGTTATTTATTTAGCGGTTTTCCGGCTGGTTGCTATTCCCTCCGCCGCGCCGTACAAAATTTTCATCATAATGCAAATGTGTGGGAGAAATAATAAACGCCGACATTTTTCCCCGCCTATGAAACGAACCCTCGCGTCGGCCAACTGAAGTGCATTTTGTAAACGCGCAACTCTATGCTATACCTAGTGATGTACCTGTAATATTATCGAATAATCAACTAGTGCAATTCATACATTTATTCTATAGGCTTATAGCAACAATTTATCATATTTTTTTTTTGAATATACTACTAAAATGTTATTCGAAACGAGTTCGGGTGATTTATAGTTTATGGTTATTTTAGAAAGGCTCGTTTTGCTATAATTTTTTTAACGTTGAGCACTTAATTGTAAATATATGATAAATTTATAGTTTTTAACTTTTTAGAGTAAATTCTGCTAATCAAAATTTGCAGTCACCTGGGCAAATAAAAATCGACTGTTACAGTGACGTACACATTTGAACATCCCTATCCTCACCTTTTTAATTCCATCGACACCTTTGCACTTTGTTTTATTTTCTTGCACGCTTCGTGCGCATAATTCCACAATAAAGCTTCTGTTGTGCCCTAAAATCTTTACATCCATTCCTCGAAGGGGAACTTCAACTTTCTATACGAAATATCAACGCGTCCATTGTGCGCCTTTCTATTTTATTCTTCACAAATGGGTTTTTGTACGACTGTAATGAAGGCTTTATTCGGAGGTGCGAATGTAGAATGCGTCAATAGTGAAGAGCACGCGAATCGCGCCATTTTGTCGGTGTTCAACTTATTAAATTTTATTATGAGAATTTCGGGGACGACGCATGTAGGAATCCGCGATAAGGTTTTGAAAGCTCCGTGGCGACCGTAGCACCGTTAGCGGGGAATTAGTTTGAATAAGCAGAAAAAAGCGGGCGCCGTCGTCGGTGGAGGCGGGTGCCGGTTATCTCTAGTTATTTTTCGTATCAAGTAGTTCTTTTTTCTTCGCCGTGACATCAGAGGCGCCGCGCACGGTAGCACTCCCGCTGCTTATTACTATGTGGGAATGTAACAGAACAGCTTTATGGAGTACCTACGTATTTATTTTTTATAGCTTCTCGTAAATGTTTAGATAACTCTCATCTGTTTTGCTCCAAAACTATGTATATCAACGAACTTTGATTTCGTGGAAACAATTTATTAAAACTGTGCTCAGGTATTGGCTTAACTTTGTGAGATATCTTCGCTAGATAAGCGAGCGACACCGGTTGTAGAACTTGTTAATAAATTAGGTGTCCTATTAGAAAGTTCTTCAACCTCTTTATTGTAGCGCGAATAAATATTATGCATTATTAATTTATGTTATTAACTTCGTTCGGATCTTCGGAATATTAAGAGAAATATTTATGAATTTTAAAGTAAGTTGTTTAATATTTACATAATACATTGTCGCAACGTTTTAATCTCTATCTTTTTAATTTCATCTCCAATTTTAGTATCGCAACAACCAGAAAACCTTGTAAAATTTTTAAATCAATAAATTACATCTCCAACTGAAAAGGCCAATTAAAAAAAATCAATATAGTGTGTAGATAGGTACAGTCGTAAACAACGGTGCGATAAAACGGGAAGCAAAGCAGCGCCTGCGCAAGTCACACCGATTTGTCGCGTCGAGTCGACGCACGCAGTGCGTATGCAAATTATATCGTTCTTTATCGTCACTCGTTAGCGTTTAATCGTCTTTATCGCGCCTGGAATAAACAAATACCCATTAAAAGCGTTAAAATTATTAATATAACCGCATCAACGCCTGTTTGGGAGCCTCATTTGCATGCGTGCCTGTGTACTTACCAGTGTTTAGATAGGACGGTATTATTTAATGATAATACATAGTGTCAAAACACCGCCGTCGTACTCACTGCAAGGATTCTGGTGATGGCTTTGCTATAGAACCGGTCACAATATTTAAATTTGCTTTTGATTATGACACTTCCAACAAATGGAATTCATGTTTTCGAGGTTGTTTGCTTTTATTTTTATTACTCAAGAATGTAATCAAATATTCATTTAACGATTAGCAGGAAACATAATTAAATACATAATTATATTATACACATACGGACTTATTTGATGGTAGGTGTCCGTTATTATTAATCAACATCTTACTTTGGCGACTGTGGTACCGTTGACTCATTTGAATTATAAAATACATTATCGTTCTGTATCTTCACACCAAAGACGACATTTAAAAGGATCTTGCGACAATATTGACATATACTTCAGGCGCAAACTGATACCAAAAAATGTACATTAAAATCATAAAGTTAATGATGTAGGAACTTGATATGGTCCTGAACGAGCTACGTATAATAATTGCGTGGCTTCGAAGAAAAGACTCCGGCGCAGGAAGCTCGTATTCTTATATTAGGTGGTAGTTATCTACAGTATGACAGTTATTATTTATTATAACTCATGAATGAGTACCTACTGTAACTCGTTTGGTTAGGTGAGCAGAAGATTGGTTAAAGGGCATTTACCTTTTGGCTAATTATTATGAATTTTGGCGTTTAATTAGCTTCTATAAACAGCCGCAACGCGATAGCGCTACAAGAGTCTCGTAAGTAGAGGTCTATGTGAGCTTTTAAAGCTATTGTGATTCGGTTGCCATCGTTAATAATCAATTATTGGAAAAGCAACTATAAGTTGTCAATATCTGAGTGCTTCAGTTAGGTTGGGTATATTATTACGATTGTCTTCCTCGTTTTGACGATTTTGATGATTTTGATTTCTTCATTACGAAAATATGTAGGTGGATCCACGTTCGATACGATGCACACACAAACACATACGCACACCACAATCACGCATATCTTTCGCAATAAATTCTGTAAATTATGATGAAAACTGCAGCAAATCCTTTTGGAGAACAGAGAGGCCACACAGGCAGAGACGTACTTAAATTATTTAATTACAATATAGATACATAGGTGCGAAAAGTAATGCCTTCTCCATTAAAACTTTAATTGGCTTTAGGCTGTCTACCTATCGCGGAATACGTGAAAGGGTGAAGTACTTACAAGCGTGAAGATTTTAATAACACGTAGCAAATTCATTATAATTATTCGCCATAAATGCAATACACGTGTAAGCTTTCAAAGTTTAAAGTAAAATGATACCCGTCTGCAATGGGTTTATACAATCAAGAAAGCCCACTTGTTATTAGTATAAGTGCCTTCAAGAATTTCCAATTTGGTCTGTGTGCACTTAAACCTGTGCTAACTCCCCCGGGAAGATAATAAGAGAGGGTACAAGAGTGTTTTTCCTTTTTATGGAAAATATAAATTATTAAACGAATTGTCTGTAATAAACTGGTAGCTCCAAGTTTTAACACAACTTTATAGACACGAATCTCTAAGGTTTATCTCGAAGTTAGATAGAACGGAACTCCGGAAACTTTCCTTAACGAAACTACAAAGCTTCACTTAGAAAATAACATATCAGTAGTCTGAGAAGTAATTGTGTAACGCACTATCAGTAGTATTCGCTGTTGTTTTTACAGATCGTCATCACACTCTCGGTGGTAGGCCATAACATTGGCTGCCGGCAGAAGTCACCACCCACCAGACAAAGTCTTGAAGCCAAGCGATTCGTCGTGTTCCGGCATGATCTCTGGTGAAGCCGTTCGGAGGTCGGGTCTGAGCAGTTGTGTTGCGTTATGTGGCGGGTACGATGCGCCAAATGTTGTTTTGTTGGGAGTTTGGTCATGGAGTCTCCAGATCAATCTCCCTCTAGCGCAGCATCGTTTGGTCGTGTTGGTCTTGGGTTTAACATTGCATCACCTCGCTCAACTGCCGTCATCCTTCCTATTCCTAAGTTTTTTGAGTGAATAGGCTTAATAAACTACTGCGCTTTACTATCAACGCTTGCATAACTGCTTACCATCAGGCGGGATTGCAGTCAAGCACTAGTTTATAATTATAAAAAAAAATCATCATCATCATCTTAGCGTTAATCCAAGTCGCATCCGAAGCTTTTTCAGCTTTGGAGTCTGGGGTCCGCTTTACTGTTGTTGTGTATAAAGATAACAGCATTAATTGCGTTATTCATGTTGTTGAGCTTACAGATATTTCAAACATATTTAACAATAAATTAGTAGTGTCCTTCTATTTGATTCAGCAAATAAGGTGTACATTTTGGCTATGAAAGTCCTTCAAGCCTTTCCAGTTTGACCTGTGCCCTTTTAAAATTCTGATTAATCTAATAAATTTTACTTTAACACAACTGTACAGACAAATCTCCAAAGAGTATCACGAAGTTAAGATAGGATCCAACTTCAGAAACTTCCCTTAACGTAACCAAAGTTTCGCGAGCAAAAAACCTCAGATTTTGGCCATGAACGTTTTTTTTTCTTCTCTAAACCAGGTTCTCATGATTTGTGGACAGGTGGCGCGGGCGTCGTTCGCGGCGTCTTTGTGGTAGCTCTTTGATCTCGCCGCCACATTGTACGCTCGCGTACAAAACTTTTTGCCTCGAATTGTTCGATATTGACGCGAACTGATTTGTTGTGAACTCTCAATAGATTTGAGAGTATCGGGAATGCTTTGAAAGTAGACTGACTGGCGTCGTATTTCTCATATTGTGTAATAGTAGGGAAGTTTATAAAAGGGAATAATACGTCTATTTTGATAAGTTTTGTTTGATTTTTCTGAATGGAAATATGATATCTTTCATATTTCATATAAAGCTTATTTCTCTTCCTGGTTTACTCTACACAAATCCGCAATATTTTCTCATGTTTAGTAGTTGGTATCTCCTAACGTATTCCAAAAGAACAGATATAGAATACCGTATAAAATAAAATAAATAAAAAACGTGGCAAACTAATAATCTTGACCTCCATTGTCCACAGGTCTAACGGCGGAGTTGTTCTACGTGCGAGATGGTCAGATCAACGAGTACGCGTTGAACTTTGTGGTGCCTGTGCCTGCCACCATCGCAGACCTTCACTTCACCTGGCAGAGTCTTACTAGGAAACCGGTAAATATTACCTACTTACTTTATTCTTCGAATACGGAAAACCACGACGATAATGATGGTTAAAAATGGTCATGAGGATTAGGACATGAGTAGAATTAGACAAGTTGACAAATTGATTTAGATGAGGTAGTTTATACAATGTATTATATTATTTGTTGTGTTCTAGGAGATGTTATTGATGACCAAGCTAAATAAAAGAAATTGATAAAACAAACATGTCGACTTAGAAACGATAAGAATGCTGTTAGCGATGATACCTTTTTTACTAATATAAGCTAATTTACGAGCAGTCATGTTTAAAATAAGCGGTTAATTTCATACTAATCTGTAATCAAATCTAATTTTTCGACATTCCGTCGAGCCTTAAAATTTATACGATATTTAATTTCCATGAGAATATTTATGGATTAGGTAACCTAATCCTCAATTCGCGCTAGTTTTTAAAGCAAACAAAATAGTAAAACGTATAATTACACTGTTGGTTTTAACTTTTTGAGCTACAATTACATTGGAATTTAAATAACGATTGAAAAAACCCAGTATGTAAAAGCTATCCCGTTTCAAAACCGGTGGATAGAAATAGAGCTGTGTGTTGGTTTAACGAACAATTGATTTGATGAAACAATCGAGCTATTATGGTAATGCGCGACACGGAACGAATGGGAAATTGATCATGATCATCGAGTCTCGCACGTTCCCAATCAACAATTCTTTATTCACGCAATTAGCGAAATATTTTGTTAAGAACTTTTTTAGTTTATTGTTGAGAATGTCAATAAAAGGTTATTGACAGTCTCAAGAATATAGTAAAAAGTTCCTAAAAAACCATTTCGCTAAATTAAGTAATTGCTTCCACTAAGGAGCGAAAGTTTTTTCTTTCAAGTTGTTGGACAGGGGATCTTATGTTGACTCACAGCCCTCCTCAAAACAGCCATTCTTATGGTAATTAAGCAACCATCACCCGTGTTTAGATACCTTCCTTTTAGTTTCTATAAAATCATCATTATACACAACATCTGCTGTTTTTGATTGATTGTCCTGCGTTCTCGAATATTCCTTACATTTTCCTCGTTTGGTCTTAATTCAAATGACTTCGCTTTTCATGCTAATGCCACCGCTGCTGGCTGATCACGACGCAGCACCGCATTATGCACTACATATCCCGTGCTCTGCATCTCTAACCAAATAATATGTGCATTTATTTATTTTATCCGTAGCCGTCAGCACACGACGAAACGGACCAAAAGAAATCAGTTGAGCCTTGAGCGGCATTGCATTTTGATCGGGAGCGACGCGAGTCGCGACGTCCTCTTTACATATTCAATAGTCAGCCAACAAAAGTAGCATCCGAAGTACCCCGCAAACAAGTTCGGTGAACTTGTCAATAAGACATCTGCTTGTTTAGGATGTTATTTGCAAGTCATACGAGCGCTCCCCAGATTACGGGACGCTTCATCAAATTAAATGTATTCATGGCGCCGTCTACAGGATTTCATGGCGTTAAGCTATATCAACTCCATGTACAGCGCTTTCATACATATAACGAATAGTATTCAGATGTAGCCGCCTACCATCTAAGCCAAATGCTTCAGGATTTACATGTATGAATAATACTTAAACGCTTTTGAAATCGTCGACGTTCTCTTTTGTAGCATTTGAAAAATAAACAAAGTGCTGAGTTTGGTTCGGTTGCGATCACGCGGCCGAGCCCTTAGCTCCTTATCAGTATCTCGGCGAGCTTTGTGCGCCGCCACTATCAGATCTGCGATTCCCCCTCACTTCACTGCTACTCCCTTATTTATATGGCGGCGCTTTTGACTAGGCAAAGCAAATATTTGGGAACCGGTTAACTAGTGCCGATGAGCGGTCGCCACCATTGTCTGTGCGCACCGACTGCCGACTGATAATATTTAATTAGCGGCCGCGGTGTCGCACCTCTGCATTGCCGCGGTCCGCCACTTACGAGCCGCTCCGCCTCTGTGATGCATGTCTGATGAGCCGGCCAAAGGGCCCGCGGCGAATGCTGTTTGTTTAACAATTCATGTAACGCCGCCTGATGATTAGTTAGATAATGAGCGCCCCAAGATCATAATATTTAATAACCGGCTTCAAAACAAAGTCGCCGGGAGATACAACATCTGTGGAACATGCCTCCCCGCGGCATGTCACAATTCTTTCACGTCATCCACATAAGGGAAACATAAACCACATCGAACGACCACATCGATCTACATATGCAAATATAGCCAATGCCCAACGGGAACAAACTATGTCGTTTATTCATCCAATAAAGGAGCGATGTTCGTGCTCTCACGGTGGGTTACGCTCGATATTTGATCTCTTCTGACACGGCTGTGGTTGCTGAGATGGACCGTTTAGGGTCACCTTACGTGCTGAGCTCCGTCAATTGCGTACTGATACAGTTACATTGTGACGTGATTGTACCGTTAGGAATGTGTGGATTCTATGTACTTAGTTATAAACAAGGTGAGCTTGAGTTACGAATCATTGTTTTTGTTGCAGTTGCCGTATACGCTACACGTGGACGTGACGGACCAGCAGAATGCTATGCACCCACCAACCGTCAATATATCAAACGAGGGCTTTGTGCCGACCGAGCCGCAGACATGGCGAGTAGACTTGCCTTGTACGCACACGGTCGCCGCTGAAGTGGACATCATTATATTTCTGAACGTCTCGACGGGACCCTCGTCCTCTACGTTGCGATTCAGACGGAAAAAGATATGTCTGAAGGAAGCTCCCAGACCGGCCGTAAGAGTAGATAGTGTACCACATGCGCCTACATCGGCGGATATATTCTATGCGGGAGCTGGTTGCGCTGGCGGAGCGCTGCTCATAGCTGCAGTAGCTGCTGCAGCTTGTAGAGCACGTGCGAGGAAGCTGCGACGAGCTCGAAGTGATGAACAAGATGCTCATGCATTCTTACCAGATTCTTCTTGCAAATCTGCCGCTAGCTACACCAGCTATCGCCGACCTACCTCACTGCCTGTTGCGGCGGCTGAAGAGAAAGCAAGGGACTTACAACAAAGGATAGCGGAGCTGACAATACAACGTTGTCGAGTCAGGTTGCGCTCTGTGGCTATGGAGGGAACCTTCGGGCGGGTGTACAGAGGGACTTATGCTGATGAAGATGGAAGGGAACAGGAGGTGCTCGTGAAGACTGTTGCTGAACACGCTTCTCAAGTGCAGGTAATAATGGTTTTGTAATCTGTGTGTAATTTAGTTTTGTTACAAACGCAAAATGTAAAACTATGAACTTCTTTTACTTACGATAGGTTATGTTTTTTCGTAGGTATCACTGCTACTTCAAGAAGGCTGCATGTTATACGGGCTTCACCACGAACGTGTATTATCAGTTCTGGGTGTTAGTATCGAGGACCAGACAGCTCCATTCCTTCTGTACCCCTGGAATTCGACGTGGCGGAACTTGAAACAGTTCCTTCTGGCTTGTCGGGGAGTGACAGTGGGGGGTGCAATGGGAGGAGCTCCCCCACCGCCGCCACTTACGACACAGCATGTCGTCAGGATGGCACTCCATGCTTTAGATGGATTACTGTATCTCCACTCACAGCATGTCTTACACAAAGACATGGCTGCTAGGAACTGCATGTAAGTATTATTTTGATAAATAAAATCATGAATTTGTATATTGGTTCCAAAATCTTGAGTAACAGAGCTAATAATCTAAAGAAATATCCCTAATCAATTGTTTGTCTCAATAGAGTTGACGAAAATCTTCGAGTGATGATTGCGGACAACGCTCTCTCGCGAGATCTGTTCCCTGCTGATTACCACTGCCTCGGAGACAATGAGAATAGGCCGATCAAGTGGTTAGCGCTAGAAGCTCTTACGAAGAGACAGTTCAGTCCAGCTGCCGATGTGTGGGCCTTAGGAGTTTTGCTATGGGAATTAACGACCCTGGCACATCAACCATACGCAGAGGTGGATCCCTTCGAGGTAGCCGCGTACCTGAGGGACGGGTATCGGTTGCAGCAGCCAGCAAATTGCCCTGATGAACTGTAAGTAGCATTAGCAACTATATTTTAACACTATTCTGGTATGGTTCGTTTAGCATATAAATTTCTGTTGTCTGGGCCGCAGCCAATTGGAACAGTATTCTGATACTTGAGTGTTGTTTATGGATTCGTAAAGTTCATTCTCCTCAATGACTGAATTGCTCGCCATAGTTAATGTCTAGTTCAGTATTCTCATGTTATTGTCTTTTTTTCTCTAGGTTTGCGGTAATGGCGTATTGTTGGGCGATGTCGCCCGACGATCGGCCGACGTTGACGCAACTACAGATCTTCTTACGAGACTTCCACACGCAACTCACGAGATTCGTGTAAAGCATTCCTTGTTAACTCTTAAAGACATCCCAAAGACGACAATAAAGTGTTATTTAAAGTCAAGTATAGTGAGACAGAAGGACGTGAGGCCTTACCGTGGAGTGAGTGACGAAGTGACTGTGTACAGTGAAATTGTTAAAGAGACTGATTTTTATTATGTGTTTATTTTTATAAGTAAATTATTTTATTGACATAGTTATCACATATTTGGTTTTCATCTTGTAGTACTTTTTCACTATTGATTTACTGTTTTGACAGCGATTTTTCAATATTACGTAGACTTATTACTATATCTTCTGTAAATAATCACTTTCTGATACACTGCGCTATCTTATAGTACTTTTTCGCTATTGATCTACAGTTTTGACAGTAATTTTTCAACATTACGTAGGCTTATTACTTCATCATCAACCTTTTTATCGTCCCACTGCTGGACACAGGTTTCCTCTCATATAGAGGATTGAACGTAATCACCACGCGTATTGCTTATTCTTCTCTAAATAATTACTTTCTGATACACTGAGCTGTATATGGCAAAATACTTACAATTATTTCATAACTATTCAAATTACTACCAATAGAGGTGAAGAACCATGCGCAATGTAGGAACTCAATTACACCATAAATTTGTTCCATCCAAGTACAAAATGTAGCAATTATGCTACGCTAAGAATTATTTATTGTGCTAGTGCTATGCGAGAAAAATAATATACAGTCATAATCTGTAAAACCGTGAACAACGGCGGTCGACCACTTTTCCACCAACGGATGCGGGATGAGGATCTCAATGTACAGGATGTAATGGAAAGTGTCTATATCATCTAAAGAAGATATGCCCTTGGTATATGGTGCTTCCGTTACATCCTGCATTATGTTTTATTATGAAGGACCACGCAGACCTTTTTACAGGGTAGTCGGATTTAGATTAGTTCAAAAGAATCGATAATGAAACATCACTAAATTACTTAAAAAAGAAATAACCAAATCAAATTAACAATGCAATCTGAAATCTACAGTGAATAAAGATATTTGCTTGAAAATTGAGTTGCATGATATCAGCCGGACATACATTGCAAGTTCGAGAAAAGCATGTGTTAAGAACTTAGTTATTAAGGTTAAAAAAAAAAGATTATTTTTTATTTCAGTTTTTCGGCGTTCCTATTTCTTTTATTAAAAACTTGTCACTCTTTTACTCCATTCGGAATAAGATTAGACATTTAAACAAACCTTTTTTACAGTACGGTCGACCGATTTTGACTTCTAGAATCTATTCCATTGGTATGAAAGGCATTAAACGCGAAAAAGTGGTTAAAATACCAACTGTCCTTGCTGTTGCTGTTTGTCGTGCCACCAACTCAAAATAACTCGATTCAGCTGTAAAAAAGGTTTGATTAAAGGTCAATTCTTATTTCGAATAGAGCGTATGTAAATAGTGTTAAGGTTGAAAAGTGGTCCACCCTTTTCTTTTTTTGTTTGGGATGGGAAATCATGAAATGACCTCTCTCGCTCTATCTTATATTATGATATTAGATAAATCACGTCAAAGCAGTGTATCTTTAAAGTTATTTCTAAACTAAGATGAAAACTTTCGTTTTGATTACCAATAAATTAATCCAGACGACCAACTTTTAGTTCAATATGGAGTAAGTTTATTGTCCCTAATTAAATAATAATTATGTTACCATCTTTGAATCGAATCTGAAGTCGTATTGGCCTGTAGCCACAGTCTAACTTTCTATATAGATATTTGACAAAAAGTTATAATGTTCTTCTGCTGTTCTAATAACACCTCTTTGTCCAATATTTTGCGGTTCTTCATACCGATTATGACTACTATTCCATAGGCATTAAAAGAAAAAAAAAGTGGTTACAATGCCAACTATTTATTGCAGCTAAATTTGTCATACGACCACCGCAATAGAATTCAAAATCGGTTAGTTGGACTGTAAAAAATATTTATTTCAATGTCTAATTTCATTCCGAATAGAGTACAGTATGAGATCTGAGTCAGTGTAAGAGGTGGTTACACTGTGGTCATACCGGTATCCACCTGTGGTCACACTGTGACATTGTCTCTAAAGTTTACTTTGAGACAATGTCATAGTATCAGTTTCTTTTAGTTAATCAATTCTAAAATAAGTGATAACTATTGATACCATTCGTCAGTTCTCTAATACTACTTCGTAGAAAAACATGTTGTATAAAGTTAGAAAATTGACACTTATCATATTATTTGAACCTCGATACTGCCATATTAGAATAGAGAATTTTGTAAATATTTATGGGCGATAGCGACTGTATTGTATAAATACGTAATATTGAATGTGCCTCAGAGTTTATCAAGACGTTTATAAGTGTTTAGAGTATTATAATTATTGATTAAGACTGGACTAGAAACAATTTTACCCATAAACTATTTAATAAAATATTCTGCCTTACAATACCATTGTCTATGGTTCTTAATTCAATAGTAGTTTAATCTGGCACTTTGTAATAAAATATTATCTATGACGTAACATTTATAATCTGTGCTGTTATTTTGAATGTTTTTAATAAATGTTTTTCTATTCGTTCACCTAATATAACTAAATTAATAAAATTGGCATTCATTCTAGATATATATGTATATCTAGATGGTCAATGTGTATTTTAAAACATGATTAAAAACCAGATACCAAGTTAAACTTTTACCCAAAAGGGGATATAACTATTATTTGAATGATTGATTTAATAATTACTTCTAATAAATTTTATGACAGTAATTAATGATTTAGTCATTTAGAGGTATAAACGTACTGATTAACATGTTATTTTTTTGGCAAGCCATAAATTTTATCATTTAAATCGAATAATAACTCATTTGTGAGACTTAATATTTATGTTGCTAAAAGTTAATATTTTACAATAACTGATATCTTTTAACCAAAATTTGAAACACCTAATTCATTATAATGCATTCAAAAAACTATGTTATTGATTTCCAAGAAATTGTAACATTCATGTTTAGTCCATAAACAATATTTTTCTGTCTAGTTCTAGAACTATTCTTGTCAATAATTTTGTTACGAATGTATCCCAAATAGAGTTGATAGCGATCATGTATACTAAGACCTGTTATTTGGGGCCGCAATACATTTTGTACATGTGTAAATATTGTAAGACTACACAGATGTGAATATATGGGTGATTAATAATCTAAAAAATGTGTTTTTGTCTCTCAATAAAATACTCAGGTGTCATGGAAAATGACACCTGAGTATTTTCTTCCAACCCCTTCCTTACTCATTTACCTTTCATCATCATGTCAGCGTTAATCCCAATCGCATCCGAAGTTTTTTCGGCTTTGGAGTCTGGGGTCCACTTTACCAGTGTAACTGCGATTTTGACTAAACTTCGATATTTACCGTGAAGCGACTGCCGTCTGACCTCCACAACCCCAAGGCGATATCGAAGCATTGCAGTTAAACCAATTGTTGGGATTTTGAGGGTTCCAACAACTCGTCACGACTGCCATTAGATGTTCGTAGGGCAACCGGGACTAACGGCTTAATGTGCTTTCCGAGACACGACCAGACCACTGCACTGCGCGGGGATTGAAGCCGCGCTTCCTTGCACAGCGGCCGCGTTCGCTACCGCTACGCCACAGAGGCTGTCCTTACTCATTTACCTTTACATACGCATAATGAGCATAAAATGTTACCATCGCTGGGCCACAGGCCTCTGTGAGGCTCTGTACTGGTTGGTAGATGTCACATTTGGTTTTGAATTTTTGAGTCTTGAATATTCCGGTTTCCTCACGATCTTTTCTTTACAACAATGTAGGTTGGAATCTACGATCTTATAGTCAGTAAGTTGTGCCCCCCGGGCCACCACTGCTCCGTACTCTGTGACCGTTCCTATTAACCCTTTGACCTAACATAACTTGTTCAAAATCCTCTCGGGGGTTGAAACTACGCTATTTTCCGGGATCAGAGTGTCTTAAATAACATCTTGATCTTAACCTGATTTCCCACATTGAACCTCTCTTGATCCAATTTATCGCTTCTTTATTTGTAGACCAATAAAAGTAAATTGAAAATGCTGTGAAATAGAATGTAAATACATACCTACAAAGTTCAAATGCGAAAAAAGAAAGAAAAGACGCATTAATATTGAATTCTATTTTCCCTTACTTCAAATAAATTCAAATCCATGCATGAAAGCCTAATGAAAAAGTTAAAAAAAAAACTTGGAAACAAAGGCGTATTTTAAGTATAATAATTGATTTCACTTGTCAAATTACTTATCCCTGCGTGAAATCCTAATAAAAAAATTATTAAAAAAAAGTAAAGTAAAAAATACACTTCCATATTCAAATTAGGTACAAGTTTATCAACCACTGGCATGTTTTGTACGACGCAAACGTGTGAGTCACACACCATGGCTCACCCTACATCGTATTCAAGATACAAATTGTAGCATTTTTCACACAAATGAGCATGTTTTATTGCCTTTGCGTCTCCTTACATACATTAATAACATACCTCGATACATTTTGCCACCCCTCCCTTTATACAGCTTCGGTACCACAGATGGACACTAGGTAGGTATTTCTGTTAGAAAATAAGTAAAATGCCCTTTTCAGTCAAGGAAAAACTTTTTTTTATTGTTATAAACTAGTGCTAGACCGCAATCCCGCTTGATGGTAAGCAGTGAAGCCATCGTTGATGGTAAAGCGAGCTAGTTTATTAAGAGCCTATTCACTTTAGCCTTGAAGACACTAAAATTGTAGATTTTATAACCAATCAATAGTCAATCCATATCGCACCAATCAGCGCCAAATGATATAATTATGTAGGTACTTATGTACTTACAGAATGACAATTTTTAAACCACTCATTACTGATGTATGGCCAACATTTATGTCTTATAAAAAACCTTTTGGGCCGAGGCAGAGCATGATATCTGGCCTTGAAAAAAAAAAGAAATCAATTATATATATTTTTAAATATTGGGTAAAAATTAAAAAAAAGATTCCACAACTTCAGGCCCCGACGAGATTCGAACTCGTGATCTCCTGTTTACTAGACAGGCGCTTTAACCAACTAAGCCACGGCGCCTCATGTCAGAGTGACGAAATTTTGGTATACAATGTAAAACTCTCAAGGAAGATTTATGTCAGCAGATAAAGGTGAATTTACAATGAGCGCCTGAATAAACAATTTGTTATTGTGTTTGAGTTATTAAATGACGATAACAGTAACAGTAGCCGAGTACACTGCTATTATCGATAAAGTGCGAAGATAAATAATTACGTAACTAAATGATTTAATGATTATGATAATGATTCTGGCAGGAATATTTATTTCGTTGCTTGATTTATGTTTCTTTTGTAACTGTTACAGGAACGAACGCTTCTAGAAAGATACTCCACATTTCTAGTCCCCCCTAAGATAAGGGTCACTTGTAGGAACTTGCGGTAGGTAAGTGTGTGGTATGCCGTACTAAAGTACCTATTTGACATGACTCAATAGAGCACAATACATGATGTCGTTGTCAGCTTGTCTTATAGACTTCTACCAACTTCGGTTTCCAATGCTATTTGGTGGGTAATGTACGGACGACAGCAGGTCAAGCTACCCGAAATTGTCAAATATTCCCAATCAACTTTGAGCCTTAATCCTTTAGCCATAAAGATGACAGTCTAATAAAGAAATTTGACAGGTTGTAGTAGCTGGATGTGCTGCCGTCTGTACATACCCAGGTATATAATGGGGTAATAATGGGAGTATTATCGTCATTGGTACAGTCAACAACAAAAGTCGATTAAGACTTCAGTTTCCGAAGTATTAATTACTGAGAGAAATATTTTATTATAATCGAAACCGAAATAACGTTCAATTGGTTAAAGAACGGAATTCCCTGTATCTCTTTCACTTTTGTACAACTCTTAGTTTAAACCGCAGTCACACGTTGTCAAGCTGCTACGGTAGGTAGGTATATGTAACGTGTGACTACGCCTTTCCAAACATGAAAGTTTATCTGTACATAGTGAATATTGCATACTTCAGAATAGTATTGTATGACATTATTGTCAATTTACAACGAAGGCATCTTGATAGAGTCTACTGTGTCCATTTACTTGCAACTACATTAGCAACTTTGTTCACTTCAGTATTCTGAAAATCTTGTTTTATACTTTTTCAGCGTCGTTTTTTTGTCGTAGTTGGGTTTTAGTTTTTTAACTTTTTATTCATCAATCATCATCCCAGCGTTAATCCCAGTCGCATCCGAAGCCTTGTCAGCTTTGGAGTCTGGGGTCCGCTTTACCAGTCCAACTGCTGATATGGCTAAACTTCGACATTTTCCGTGAAGCGACTGCCGTCTGACCTCCACAACCCGAAGGCGACATCGAAGCATTGCAGTTAGAACAATTGTTGGACTTTTGAGGGCTCCAACAACCCGTAACGACTGCCACTAGATGTTCGTATGGCAACCGGGACCAACGGCTTAACGTGCTTTCCGAGGCACGACCAGACCAGTGCAAATATTCAAGTTTTCAAGTTTTTTAACTTTTTATTATTTGTACTATTTTGGTGTTAAAGTGTATTTGTGGCGCATAATATTAACAAAAGTTAAATTGATGAACTAAAAAAGATGTGAATTATATGCAATCAGCCAATGCATTCAGGTAAAGTCACAAGCAAATGCTAGTAATATTTATATATTCAAAATGTACAATTAAAGCGCTTTCAAATGATACCAAACACGGCATATTTACCTTAACTTTATTTTTTTACTCTGTATGTTTTGTCCGCTCGAGGGCGCCACATACGATTTTGTGAAACCCCATATACTTAGCCTATAACCAGCGGACAATTAAGACGCTTCTAATGATATGTCATTTGCCGAATTCTGATAAGTAGTTTAGAAGTTCCGAGGGAACAGATGAACATACATACATACATACATACATACATACATACATAGCCTGTCAAAATCATAACCCTCCTTTTCCTTTGCCGTAGTCGGGTAAAAATAGGAGCACTTAATATTACTACAAATAAATACTATGCCTTCAATTTGCATCACTGTAAAACGGGCACGATCTAAGAAGGGGTAAATAAATAAAATAAAAGTAGAATGTTATTCAGTGACAGAGTCTAACCTGATACCTAAATGCCGTTTAGTCAATTAATGATAGTTTTATTGGTGTTAATGATATCTGAAGATTTTATATTTGTGTGAGTGCGTGACCTACTATCATGTGGCAATATACTACATTATTCAATGGCAACCGATTCTTCATTTCACCGAGATGTGTGTAGCAGCCGTGGCCGAGCGGTTAAGGCGTCTGACTAGAAATCAGATTCCCTCTGGGAGCGTAGGTTCGAATCCTACCGGCTGCGAACACTTTTTGGGTTTATTTTCTGCCTTTAATTGCCACTTTATCACGATTATTGAGGTAATTTATTTTTTTATCAGTCATCGTTATTACGATTTTAAACGAAACGGTCTCTTTATTGCACGCACTGGTGATATTTTATGCGGTATTTTATTATGTGGCTATTTGACGACTGCCGAGTTCCCATATAATGCGAAGCAACCCCTTGGTCGTTCCCGAACCCGCCCGTTTTTTTTTCCAAAAAATTGAAGTGGTACTTTCTAATGACCTCAAAAATGCGCGGGACGGGACCGATATAACTGTTCTCTTTCAATTAATAAGCTGTATGTACGGCAACAGCAGGTCAAGCTACCCCAAACTGCCAAATATTCCTAATCAACCTTGAGCCTTAATGCTTTATGGATAAAGCTGAAAATCTAATAAAGAAATCTGACAGATTGTAGTAGTTTGACGTGCTGTCGTCTGTACATATTTTGTTTATCTATGGTCACCGAAGCCATTAAAATGGCGTTTTATATGTGTTATGAGCATTATGGACGGTCCCATGTAAGACATAAATTAGCGGATGTTGAGCTGGGTTGTAGAAATGGGAACATACTCACATGTTTTCATGTTCACAAAGGGTATGGAGGTATTAAATTTGTTGTTTGTATTCGAGTAATTTCATCAGCACCACGATTGAAACAGTATTTTATCTAGATAAGTATTATGATACAAGTTCTTTGGCTTTTTATCCCATTTTTATTATTTCTATCTAAAATATATGTATTATGGATTTTTTTTTCTAAAACCACAAGCCAAGTACAAAACTTCGAATTTCGATTCTGGTGATTTCCAAAGACGTTTCCTTCTCCACAATTCTACAAATTAATTTATCAAATCTTCCTTGACAAAAACTGGACCCTTTTTTTAGCTATGTAGAGACGCCAGCATACTAGTTAAGTAGTTACTACAACTAGTCAAAATTTAATAGAATTTAGACTTTATTTTTGAAACACTAGATTCAAAGTTGATTAACTTTTACAGTTTCAGGTAGTTTGACCTGCGGGCGTCTATAGAAAAAGTCGAATTTCCATGCCGTTTGTCATCTCGCTGTTTTCCCTCGTCTCCACAATACTGCTATCCAATCATCTTCGACAAAAACCCGACACTAAGCTGCTAAGGCACAGGCTTAGCTCCTGAGCTCAGCTTAATTGCACCAGCACGTGTTCCCCACCATATGGCAAAGACAACCACCACACGGCCTAAGTAAGCCCGGATTTGCTTTAAGATTAGTAAAAGCGATCAAGAGCGGGTCAGGCTCACGTGAAAGGTTCCGTACCGCCGAGCGGCGTACAATTATATTAAACTAGTTTTCCGCCCGCGGCTTCGCCCGTGTGGAGTTCGGCTATATCGCATTTCCAAGGGAACTCTTCAAAAGTCCGGAATCAAAACTATCCTATGTTATTTCTCAAGGTCAACTCTATCTTTGTACCAAATTTCAATAAAATCAGTTCAGTGCTTTAGACGTGAAAGCGTAACAGACAGACAGACAGAATTACTTTCGCATTTATGTATAATACTAGCTTCCGCCCGCGGCTTCGCCCGCGTGGAGTTCGGTTATATCGCGCTTTTTAGATTTCCCTCGGGAACATCAAATTTTTCCGGGATAAAAGGTAGCCTATGCCCTTTCTCAGGGTCTAAATATTGTGTGCTTTCCGCCCGCGTCTTCGCCCGCGTGGTGTTCGGTTATATCGCGCTTTTTAGATTCCCCTCGGGAATATCAATTTTTCCGGGATAACAGGTAGCCTATGTTTTTTCTCAGGGTCCAAAGATTGTCTGTGCCAAATTTCATTAAAATCGGTTGAGAGGTTTAGGCGGGAAAGCGTAACAGACAGACAGACAGACAGACAGAGTTACTTTCGCATTTATAATATTAGTATGGACTAGCTTTCCGCCCGCGGCTTCGCCCGCGTGGAGTTCGGTTATATCGCGCTTTTTAGATTTCCCTCGGGAACATCAATTTTTCCGGGATAAAAGGTAGCCTATGTTCTTTCTCAGGGTCTAAAGATTGTCTGTGCCAAATTTCATCAAAATCGGCTGAGAGGTTTAAGCGGGAAAGCGTAACAGACAGACAGACAGACAGACAGACAGACAGACATACCGACAGACAGACAGACAGAGTTACTTTCGCATTTATAATATTAGTATGGAAGTATGGATTAGTAGGGATGACACTAAGTTTTATTTTATTAAAATAAAGTCACGTTTCTTTACTGATTTTACTTGATTTTAATTTTTCGGTTGTTACATTTTCACAAGAAGTTTTTCTTTTTTTTTTAGGACGGGTCATCCGATGATGGAATGGAGATAGAGGAATTAAGTCATGGAATTCCCTTGCACACTCTCCAAAATGCATCCTATAGAACACCGACACTGGCTAGCCTACACTTGTGCTCCAGGCTTTGGAGACCGTTTTGAACCAAAGCAAGCTACTACAATTTGTCAGATTTCTATATTAGATTTTCAACTTTATACATAAAGCATTAAGACTCAAGGTGATTGGAAATTGTTGACAGTTTCGGGTAGGTTGACCTGCTGTCGTCCGTACATTTTGACCATTTTATTTTAAACAGCCCTGCAAGTAAAATATAGACGGACGAACAGCGGCGCCATAGTAATACGACGCCATTGGTACCCATTACCCAGAGTTATTATCATCAGCCTATATCAGCCCACTGTTGGGGATACGCCTTTCTTATTGCACGTCATTAAACTCGATTTCCGGCAACTTTCATCCCGCTGCTACCAGCCATTTCTTGGCGTACGGTACCCTAAAAAGGATTACAGCAGCATAAGAAACTACTCGTTACTAGCATCTTGCAAGATATCATAAATATTAACCGGCCAGCTTTTTTCTGAATAATTTGCAAGTTTAATGTCCTACATTTATGGAGGGAGAAAAAACCCAAGATGTGTTACCACTATCCGTACATGGAAAACAATACTTCAAGTGTGGAGAACACGATAGATCATCGTTTCAAGACGGTGGGATTTAATTCTTTTTTATATCATACCTCCTATTGACCTAGCTGTGCCCGCGGCTTTATTCGAGTACATATTGGAGTTTTTTTTCAAATCAATTCTACCTGATGGTAAGCAGTGATGCAATCGTTGATGGTAAAGCGCGCTAGTTTATTAAGAGCCTATTCACTAATTGGCGCATCGTACCCGGCACACATTGCAACACAACTGCTCAGACCCGTCCTCCGTATGGCATCACCAGGCATCATGCCGAAACGACGAATCGCTTGGCGGTAAGACTGTCTAGTGTATGGTAACTTTTGCCGGCAGCCGATGATATGGGCTGCTACCGATTTGTAGGTTTTACAAGGGTTCTGTAGGCAAAGGGTAGAAACGGAACCTTATAACTCAGAGTAAGACTCCATTGTCTGTCAGTCACCAGACTATATCTGACAGCTAGACACCTGAAATTTTCATAGACGATGTATTTTTGTTGCCGCTTAAACTTTTTTATAGATGGTATGCAACCCTTTGTGGGAGAGTCCTACTCGCTCTTGACCGGTTTTTTTATTATTTTATAATTGTAATTCTCTGAATCATCAGTTGTCTCTGAGATTTTACAATTTCTAAGCACAAAGACAGACAAAAAATGATTTTTCGTTACTTACAAGAAACGCAGTACAGTTATGAAGCTGTTATTTTGACTTTACTAACAGATTAAATTAGTTATTTGTATTTCTTATTTAGGTTATATCTTATTATATGTATATTTTTTTATTATATGTATGTAGTTTAGTATTGGAAGTTAGCTTGTGAAAATACAAGATAGCTTGAGAAATACGAATAAAACCAAAGTTATATAAGTATTACAAACAGACACTTCAATTATATTTATTTGTAACAAGATACATTGGACGGGTTTCCATGGAACCGTCTACGGAAAGTTTTCCTGTAGAATATCCAGTCTGCGTATGGGAACAGAATTTCATAAATTATAACTTACAACGTACTCGTAAATGCCTTCTTTTTGTGTTCAGGCTCCCGGGACACAATTAAATCCTACAAATTACGTGGTAATCTTTAGATTAGCAGGCTTCCTAGTTTTTTCAAGATACCACACTATCAAGCTTTGTCAACGGTTACTTTGTAAGATTTGGGGTCAAAACGGTTCTACGTTATTTCCATTTCTTCAAATTGTCATACAAACTGAAAAATCCCATTGCCTTACAAGCTGAAAACAAATTAAGCGTTATTAATCGTATTGAAAGTCTTTATTTGTCTCAAATTCTTAACATCAAAATATAGGTGTTAAATATAAAAGGTGTCTGAGGTAGTCGTAGTTCTATCAACTATTGTCCTTCTATATTACCAAGAGAAAATGTTAATTTCAAAGTGAAAAATAAGTAACTTCGGACTTCCGAAATTAGTTACTTTTCACGACTTCCGCAATTAGTTATTTAGAGTTCTTTTTTTGGAAGTACAATTGCCGCTAGACTTTTTTGGTCTTCCAACATCAGATCCTGATTTTCTTCACATAGGACCACCTAGAAGACATCCTTCCAACAAAAAAAAAAAAAGAATCACAAAATCAGCTCATAGACAACACAAAATTATCCGCGAATAAACATAATCAAGCATATACTTACCAATATTTTACACGGAGCAACTGCCTAACTAACCTCAACTAATTGTAAGATTGGTTGTCAGATTTTCGGGCTTCTGATTACCCGAAACAGCTGTCAAAGATCCACGAAGCTCGACTGAAAGATCGACTCTGACTCGAAAGATCGACTGCCGGCAGGGTAATTGCGTAACATATACTATCAGCTGCAATGGGTTTCATTTTGACAGTTCAACAACATTCATTGCGTTATTTACGTTGTTAAGCTGACACACTTTCCGAACATATAGAGCAATGGTTAAGCAATTGGCTTCAGCATCATTCCTATTGATAGTAATACAGTGTTACGCAATTAAGGTGCGGGACCAGCCGCTTAATTTCCTTTCCGAGGCACGGAGGGGTGTCGGCACGTAAAGATGGGAAGAGTCAAAATATTAGGTATACAATAGAAGTCACAAGACATATTTACTGTATACTTTATAACTAGGCTTTCTTTAGTATGCAAATACTAATTACATACAGCAAAGCCACCAGACCAATATTAACATCGTGCATTCCGTGCATGACTCACACACAATATATGTATAATGTATATCTATAGTTAAGGACAGCATTTTCTACAGATAATAAGAAATTGCCAATAAAGAGGTTATATTACTAAATATTTCACTGTTCCATACAGAATGAGTCCATTACTCGTCTGACGTAGCACATTTTATCGCGATAAGCGCTTACGACTCTCAATAGTCGATTGTTGTTAAGAAAATGGGGAAATATTGAGGCTCTCAAAATGATGAGACAGGGTGGCAGTCGGGGGTTGTACTGAATTATAATATGAATAATAAATACATGAGATTAAGTAAAGGCACAAGTACAATTGAAACAATATATTCGATTACTGGCAGTAAGGTTCTGGAGTGGCGGCCCCCAACAAGGTGGACCGATAACCTGGCGAAGGTCGCGGGGAACTGATGGATGCGGGCAGCACAAGACCGGTTATCGTGGAAAGCCTTGGGGAGGCCTGTGTCCAGCAGTGGACCTCTATAGGCTGAAGAAGAAGAAAGAAATTTGATTAATACAAAAGAAACAATTAAAAAAAATTACAATACCCGCACTCTTATAACGCGTAACCCTATTATTATTATTATTAATTTGAATCATTTTGAAGCGTGGCTAATATATTGCTCCATGTGATCGAAAAATGCGATCGATCAACTTCGTAAATGATGCAATGAATGTTGAGGAACTGTCAAAATGAAACCCTTTGCTTTGTGTAGTGTGTTATGGAATTATCCTACAAAATTGTATAGACTCAGAATAAATTGTAAACCAGTTTTTTTATAGTAAGAACTGTTTTACATTTATGAATTTAAATATAAAGCCTTCCTGGTAGCTTTTATGGTAAAACAAACTCTTTATAGCTTCATTTTAACCAATTATAATTTAGGGGTTAATACCTATATTCTTGTAACTGCTTACACGAAAATAAACATCAAATTTTCTTTGCAAAATCCAGCCCTGTACTTTAGCGGTCGTAATGAAGTTCAAGTTATGTGTCCTTAACATGGGGGAGTAATTACTGATGGGTCTCTTTGTGTTCAGATAACAGTGTTGGGGTCTGAACGTAATCCTGTCTGGCTGATAACGCGGCGGTCGAAACAACAGCGATTGGAAATTACAAGATAGTGTGGTATGTATGGGTCTAAGTTATGTTGTTCTCGTGGAAGATACTGGTTGTAATTTGTATGTAAGTGTAGTTTAGTGTTGCCTAGTTAGTAATTATTTAATTGATTTATTAGGTATGGCCTTCGAGCAACACAGGGAAGGTATGGCGGATGTCGCATAGCGAAATGATGTATAATGAGTTACGAGTCGGTTCGAACAATCGTGGGCTCGACAACTTCAGTCAGAGGAATACTTGTGACGTCTACATGCACATAGCTCCTGTGGTGGATTACGGCCCACTCTCTTACAGAGAGGAGACCTGTACTCCAGTAGTTGAAATTTTATAGGCTAAATATTATGATTAATTGCTGAAATGCCTTCAGGGTCTTCTGCCCTTGAATACTAAAATTTCTTTAATACAGACACTTATTCAGCCGATTATAGACTATGCCGACGCCTGCTACCTGGATGCTACTGAGGAGCTGTTAAACAAGCTGAAGCGCTTGCAAAACCTGTGCATTCGCCTTTTTTTCGGTCTTCGTAAGTATGACCATGTTTCTCACATTCGCAAGGAACTCAAGTGGCTCCCAATCCGCCTTCGCAGGAATGCTAGGATTTTATGTCTCCTTTTCAAGATCTTACACAACCGGTCTTATCCTTCCTACCTGCGTGAGCGTTTTTCTTACGCGCGCTCTAGCGGCGCACCCTGTATATATCACACCTAAGATCCATCCTTAAATCCCATCCTCATAAAACGATTTACTATTCCTATTCCTTCTCTGTACAAGTGTACATGCTGTAAGATTGTGGAACTCACTCCCGCCTAAATTCGTGATTTAAACACTATTTCTAAATTTAAACGTCGATTGACCTTTCCTTTATATTGTGAGAATTTGTTTATTATTGATGCATATTTATATATTTTAGTATTATGTATTTATTTAAGTAATGTTATATAATTATTTTTGGTTTATATTTTTAAGTGTATTTAATATTATTACTTTTATACTTATCATATTCATAGTTTATTTCCTCCTTGTTCTTAAACACTATTGTCTACATTTCTGTTTTACTTCTCCTTTCGCAGGTCTGCTGGAATAAAATTTCTTAAGAAATACCTTTGTACTCAGATCTTAATATTGCCGTATCTTTATGTATTTTATTGTGTGTACATAAATAATAAAATAAATAAATTGATGTATTTCAGAGATGATTTTAGTTGACTTCACACTGAATAGTTTTTTCATACAATCAGAAGTCAACCTATACTGGTTATGTTGAGTTTGATGTGTAGCCGTGCATCCCAACACTAACTGTGATTCAATTCAACTGTGTTTTTTATAGAATAAATATAATATCCCCGGTTTACAAACTTAGTGGCAGTATGTGACAATGATCGCAGAATGGGTGGTCGATGGGGTCGAATGGTTCTGAAGTAGAGATCGCGCTGACAGGCCTCCTCCAAGGTGGGCTAGTAACCTCGTGAAGGCTGCAAGAATCTGATGGTTGCTCAAAACTCAAAACCTATTGAAGAGCTGGTGGCAAGCTTAGGTGTGGGCTCTTTTGGCTGTAGTGAAGTTTATAAAGTATGTTTTTTTTTTATTTAGTAGTAGTTTTTGTATTCGTACATTAATAAATTTGATGAAAACAATTATCTAATTAGTAATACAACTGAAATTACAAATAAAACCATCATGAAATTTTTGGCTCCAGCAAATGTAAAAAAAAAGTAATTTCGCGTTAACTCCTCGAGAGTTAGAATCCAAAACGAGGGTGCATTCGACACAATATCAGAGCGCACGAGTCCTCTGGTGAAAATCATTGAAGCCCCATGTCCCATGGGATGGGATGTTACAACCACCCCACCGCAGCTGATAGAGAGACCAATCACAATCAAAAATAGCAATCTTTAATTAAAATCGGAGACTATATCAAAATAATGTGAGTGTTGTTTGGTAGTCTATAAAATTGTTGTTTTACATTCAGGAACTTACCATAATGGAACAAGCAGAATTAATTATATTGCTTGTTCAGTTTGATTGCTTTTTTTTGCTACAGGAAGAGAGTAATGGCCCAGTGCTAACGGACCCGAATATGCGTAATTACGCGTTGTAAGTCGTGTTTGTATCTATGACAGGCTCTTCATCATTATCAACCTTTTTATCGTCCCACTGCTGGGCACAGGTCTCCTCTCATACAGAAAAGGATTGAGCGTAATCACCACGCTTGTTCAATGCGGGTTGGCGATTTCAGGCTTAAAGTCCAGGTTTCCTCAAGATGTTTTCCTTCGCCTTTTAATCAGTCATTGGTGCCCAAGATATACTTAGAAAGTGCATATAACTTAGTAAAGTTACATTGGTACTTGCCTGACCTGGAATCGAACCCGCGCACTCATACTTGAGAGGCTGGTGTTTTAACCACTAGGCCACCACGACTTCGTCAGGCTCTTCAGTTTGTGTAAATTATTTCATCATCTGCATTGGAACCGCGAGGAGGATATGACGGTCCACTCCCTCTCATAAAGAGGCGGCCTGCGTCCCATCCCAGCAGTGAGACCTTGTTGCAGAAAAATAGGACTGATTATTAGTTTTCTAGGTAGCTGAAGCTAAGACTGATGTCTAGGTCAGGGTTGTGGGTTGGTCACAAGAGAAACCGTGGCCCTGGCGCACAGGCAAGTGAAGGAATACGGGTGGGCTTTAGTCAGTAAAAGTCTGCTCCGCCCAGAGCGGGAGAGGTCATTCGATGATTTCCATTCCAGAACAAAAAAGGCAACATATATCTTGGCTCTGTCGAGTGCAGCCCAGAGAACACACATTAATATACACGAAAGCACACGTACGAGTAGATGACATCTTTGCATACGTTAAACAATCTGCAAAGAAAACCAAATACTTCATAATATATTTGATTTCCATTAGTAGGTACTACTACTCTACCACATTCTTCATAAAAAGAGAATATTTGAATTTTCATATAGGTACATACTTATTTGTGCAAAATGTCTAGCATATCTTTACGACTGAAATGACAAAAGTAATTAGTAGTCTAACGCCAGTAATATATTCTTCAAGCACCTAATTTAGGAGAAAAACGCGACAATTACTTCGCTGTCTTCCAAACGCAGGTAGTCAGGAATTTCTCATTTGGAACTGTGGAAAAATGTTTGCGTATTTAATAAGTATGAGCAGTCGCGTAATTGGGACAGCTCGGCTTAGCATTTTTTCACGTTCCTTTGTTTTTGGTTATATCTTTCAAGCAGAGTTAAATTAAACCGGCATCTAGGTACTATGCAGAGTAAATATTTTGTTTATTAAAATTTTTCAGGCAGGTACTGCAGTGCTATTCTGTAACTAAGTGAGTGTGGAATAAGCCTTCATTCCAAGTAAAGCTGGACTGTGACTATTGACTGTTCACTCTAAGCGCACTCCACCTAACTTTACACTTTGGGATTTTAAAAGAATCGATCTGTAGAAATTATACGGTTTGAATATTAATCCATTAAGGTACAGGTATAGCCTTGGGCACGCCACAATAGTGGAGGTAAGTACCCTCTTTGAGGCTAGAGAGGCGCCACGGCGTTCTCATCTACCGCCTGACGTAGGTCCTCACCCGACACGACTGTTTCGGCAGGTTTCTGTTCCGGATAAGGATCGCCCTGGATACGGTGGAGGTCTGTGAGGAGCACCGCTGTGTCCTCGTCGGCAATCAGCGGCGATCTCTTGCGTCCGGCCCTGGTCTAGGCCATGATCCGAAGCGAGAGTGTATAGCAGACCGTCACCCCCTTCTGTGGGTGGGTTTTTTTCTGCAAAAGTCTGACACGCCGTCATTTGATGATTTCCCATCCACACAAGAAAAAAGGTATACAGCCTATGAATATCGTGTCCTCTCTGTGAGACGCAAAGGTGATAATCCCTCACACGGCCGAAGTGCGGGATGGTAGATATCACATGGCTTCAAAATTTTAGTTCTAGGACATGTTGGTTTCTTTTACCGACTTGAGAGGAGTGGTGATGAAATAATTAAAGCGCATGATTGAATCCGAATTAACGACCTACACGGCGGCTACACCTCATTGATCTTACTTCATTAAGGTAAAGGTAGGACGACAGCAGCAGGCAGGTCAAGCTACCCGAAACTGTCAAATATTCCCTATCAACCTTAAACCTTATTGCTTTAAAGATAAAGTTGAAAATCTAATGGAAAAATTTGACAGATTTTAGAAGCTTGATGTGCTGTCGTCTGTACCCGAAACAATTTTTATTACAAAAATAATGGAATCAAATGATTTCCTTTCTACTTCAAATTATGACATGACTCACTTTATCAAATTAAGTACGTACTTAATTCATATTTAAATATTTGCCAAGTTAAACGAACTGCGAAAGAAAAACAATAAGGAAAGCGGGGGAGAACGGAACACTGTAATATTTACCCACTTGACATTAAGGTCCGGTACACGCGAGCAGTTTCTTAATGTTGTATGCAACATTTGTTAGTAATGATATCTATCAAGTTTGAGAAGTTTGGTGACGACAACATATTTTAACTTTTCAACGGTACAAGTCTGTAAGCTTTGCGTGGTGCTCTACAGACAACTTGCACGTGTGGTAGAAAGGTAATAAGCAGACACACGCACACATGTTAGTGTAAAAAATGAAAGCCAATGCTACTGTCACTCGTCAACATTGTTGCGTTATTTACGTTGTCAGGCAGACAAATTTTCGAACCTGATGAAGCAATGGATTATCACTATTTTTCAAAAAGATTCAAATTGTGAATTGTGCCTTTAAAATATACAGTTACAGTGCCGCAAACCTGCTCGTTTGCCGCAAGCCTTAGTAAAGGAATTAAACAGGGAGAGTAAAAGCGGAATTATTTAATCTGTCCACGGAAATGGTGATTGATGACTATCGTCATGTTCATTTACACGAAGCGAAAAAACGCTTTCAGGACCGTCATTAGTGTTGTTTGTGAAATCAAGAGTTTGTACCAGGAGGATTGTAGTGTTTTTTATCCATGAATTTTACGCTGGCACTGAACTCTGCTGAATATTAAGGTTTCGATTTACGTACTAAACGATTAACTTTTAAGTTTTACTATCGATATTTATTGTATTACTGGCCGTTTGACAGTAAATTTCATTTGAAATTTATTTTTATTAGTAAATAGTATTGGAAGAACAAATTCAAATTTTAAACCGTAACTTGTGTCTTGTTATATCACAAATTATAAAGTGACATGTTATTTATTAATGAATGGTTATTAAATGTTCAGTTATGAATACTATTAAGCAGTGCAGCACACATTCCGTAATAGGTACATACATATTTATTAGGCACATTAATTACCCCGTAAAACAAAATGGAAACGCTTGCAATTGACACTTATAATTTCGAGCTCGACATTTGTTCCAGAATGTATCGGTTTCATAATGATTCTGACATCATTATCATTATTATGATTACCTGCTGTATTACACATGTCGATATAATTCAACTCATTATACGATAGTTTTCGACGGATGGACGATTTCTGGTCGAAGTTGCAGCCGAAGCCAGAAGTATAATAACCCTGACTAATTCAAATCAAATTAAGCTAAAAGTGAATAATGTTCTTTTTTATTGTTGAATGCACACTATTAATAGCAATAGGTTTCATGTTGACAGTTCAACAACATACATTGCGTTATTTAATTTGTTAAGCAGGCACATTTTTCGGACATATGTAGCAATGGATTAGTAATATGCTTCGAAATGATTCCAACTTGAAACAAAATTGAATTTTGGCCTCGATCGCGACTGATGGTAAGATAGAAAAGTTTTGTTTTCATTATACTGACTTCATTATCCTTTTTAAACATGTCATAATATTGTCTTTTTTTTTTAAAAGTAATTTAATTTATTAAGTTTTCTCTCAATTAGTGAATACCTTTGGTTTCCGCCAAAGCCTTGTCTTATTTTTTCGGAAGCCAAAACTCAATTCTTTGGCCGAAGGTGGTCGAAGCCAAAGGTTCAATCGGACACTATACTATCATGTCATTATTAGTCATTAATGCTCGAAGCGTAAGCTCGATGCTCGGTAAGGGACAAACCTGTCGTGAGTCGTGACTGTCACTTGTGATTGATCGCGTGTAGTAAAATCGCTCCCGTCAGGTGCGAGCGGAGCGCGCAATCAATCATGCTCATTTTTAATCAATTTACTTGCTCATCTATGAAATTGGGAGATTTATTAATGAGTATTCCCTGGTGTCGATGCGTGGTGAGGTTCGTTAGAGAGATTAAAAGTGTTGGTAATGAGTTTGGTGACGTGGACCAATTTAAATAATTGATGTTCCAGTCGTCGTGAGGAATAAATATTAAATAATGTTGCTTTTATTAAGTTGTTCTGTAGCATTATCTTGGTAAAATGGGTTAAATTTTGATTTTTGTTTATCAATGATATTACTTTAATTTTAAGTAAATGTATTGTGTTTCTTCGTGGGAGTCATCATCATCATCTCAGTGTTAATCCCAGTCGCTTCCGTAGCTTTTTCAGCTTTGGAGTCTGGGGTCCGCTTTACCAGTCCAACTGCTGATTTTGGCTAAGCTTCGATATTTTACGTGTAGCGACTGCCGTCTGACCTCCACAACCCGAAAGCGATATCTAAGCATTGCAGTTAAACCAATTGTTAGACTTTTGAGTTCTCCAACAACCCGTAACGACAGCCACTAGATGTTCGTATGGCAACCGGGACCAACGGCTTAACGTGCTTTCCGAGGCACGACCAGACCAGTGCAAATTTTCATATTCATGCATACAAATATTTGCACTGTACGGTTTCGTTCGCTACCGCTACGCCACGGAGGCTGCTGTTTCTTTTTGCTGTTTGAGTAATGGTTATTAATTACATAGAATGATATTTTGTTGAGTTCTTTGCTCAACTAAACATTGTATTCATTATACTTTACCTTTATGCCCTTATCTTAAGGTCCACCACCAGTGTCCGCTATGGTACGGACGACAGCAGGTCAAGCTACCCGAAACTGTCAAATATTCTTGAGTCTTAATGCTTTAGAGATAAAGTTTAAAATCTAATAAAGGAATCTGACAGATTGTAGTAGCTTGATGTGCTGTAGTTTGTACATTTAAAAATCGATGTTAGCTATTCGCATATTGGTTTCCAAACATCCGACCGTTATTCAAAACAGAACATGATCGCATTACGATTCAAAAAACACTACAGCGTCCAACGTGGCGAAAAACATTTCACGCTTGTGGCTTCGTAACACGACCCCCGGTGTGGTGTGTGATCACATTCTCCCCTGTTTACCCGCGAAGAGGTGACACTTCATTTTCCTTTCATTGGACGCGGATTGTGAAACCCTGCATCCCCTCTACTTTACATAATGAATTCCCAACGGACCACAAGGCTCCGAAATATCGTTAAGATTATGAACCTCTGAGGCTCCGGTTATCCGGTGCCGTCGCCGGAATCAATTTAATTGTTTTCAAACCCGGATCTCTTAATTTTCAAGATTTAAAGGAGATTATGTTTTTGATTAGTGAGCACTTCTAACTTGAGAATTTGTTTTCAGATGATGAATCGGTTTGATGCTGAAGTTTGAGACCGTGGTTTTGATTTACTTATTTGAAGCTACCGTAAAATGTTATACGTCCACTCGTATTAAACACACACCGTAGTTCCAAACGCCACATGGTTAAAATAAAAACAGTCATGGGACCATCAACATATACCTACTAATGGACATGCCATAGAGATGAGAATTGTGGCACTCCGAAAAAAAGAGAGGAAACGAAGTTTAAGGCTATTTTAATCTCTCTCAAAATCCTCCATCTTCTATGTGGAAAGAGATAGTGCTAGACCGAAGACATAGGCCATTTCTCTCACTCTTTTCAAACCAAAATAATACTGCAGATTATACGCGTACGGCATGTCCATTAGTACATACAGATATGTCGATGCATGGGACTAGCCGACGGAAGTTAAAACTGATATCGTTCAAAAACACAGAATACATGAAAAGTAAAAAACAAAAAACGATCACGGTGTCGGGTAGGTCATGCTCACGTGAATTCAATGCTTTTCCCCCATCCAACAATAGTGCTCAAAGTGGCTAAAAAAGTTCCACTTAGAAAAAATAATACATGCATTATTATGAGGAAAAGTCTGCATTTATTGTTTTATTTCTATTTTTAAAAAAAGACTACTTAATAGAAATAAACTTAACAGTAGTTGGTTTACAAAGTGCCAATTCATATGACGAATGATACAATTTTAAACCTTGACTAAAACGTAGCTAATATCGACACAGCAACAACATTTCAGTACCGCACATAGATGGTACACGTACCTACACTTCGGTTTTAATATTCCCGGATTGGCATTCTTACCGAAGAAGAATACTTTTTCTCCATTTTGTGACGGGGGAGCTAGTCGGCTGTCGACACGGTCGTTTTGGTCCATCGGCTGTCATGGCGGCATGAAGCTTGGCCAAGATTGGGTGCATCTCTTAGCAGTTCATTAGGGTAATCTGTTGGTGGATATGTTCGGTAATAGGTGTTTGTTTTTGGTCGAGTTGATAGGTTTGGAGAGTTCATTATTTGTTTGGATGACGTCCATTTGTAAATAAAGATCTGTAAGTTAAAGATTAAAATTTACTTTCCTATTATAATGTTTTAGTCGTGCTGGCCTAGTGGTTAAAACACCAGCCTATTACTTTCATATTATTTAACACAAGTGAGTGTGCGGGTTCGATTCCAGGTCAGGCAGGTACCAACGTAACTTTTTCTAAGTTATATGTACTTTCTAAGTACATCATGGACACCAATGACAGATTACAAGGTGAAGGAAAATATCTCAAGGAAACCTGGACTTTAAGTCTGAAATCGCCAACCCGCAATGAGTAAGCGTAGTTCACGCTTGCTCAATGGTGCCCATCAGTGGGACGATAATAAAAATTTTATGATGGTGACGAAGAATTGTTTTCAGCTTGAATTGTTGTAGTTTTTAGGTTTCAGTTTAAATAGCATGGTTTGCAAATATTATTATTTTTAGGTATATGTAGGTACTCTGTGGAAAATGTTGTTGGTTACACATTTGACCAATCTTTTTGTATTTCTTTCTATAAAATGTAATGTGTCACTGTTTGTTTTCCATTATAAAAAATAGTTATTTGTTATACAAGAGTGCAAAGTTGCTTTTTAACCGCGTGTTCAATTTTGATGACCGAGCAAGCGAAGGATTCTTAAATTGAATCACGAGCGCAGCGAGTGATTCAAAATTAGAATCCTGAGCGTTAGCGAGGGAATCAAAAGGACACGAGGTGAAAAATCTTTGCACTCGAGTGCAACACGTAACTTTTCATTCCACCTCAGCGAGGAAATGACTAAATGCAATAAAAAAATGTTTACAATCACAAGATAGGTACACTTTTATTTCAGTTTAGGTATTAATTACTACATTATGATAGGTAAGTATTACAGAATAATCTTTAAATTATAATAAAATAATACTAAAGTATAATTAAGAAAATTTTAAAGTAACGTTGCAACAGTTATTTAAATTGAGTGTAATATTTTTGTTTGGTACTGTAATATTGGTGTTAGTCACTTGTGTACTGTTTTTCGGTAAACTGTCTGTCATACTTAATAGTTGTACCGATTCATCGGATTCCCTTGGCGTGAATGTTAGAGAGAGAGGGAGATGGTTAGGTGTTTCATAACGGCTTATTTTTGATGTAGAAGGGCCAGTCCAAGTTTCCGATTGAGGCTCTTTCAGTGTAATGGCTCCTACGATGCCTTCACATATTGTAGACTTATTTTAGATGGAATCCTCTATGTATCCCTCTACAACTGCATTGGTCTTCCAGCCTCCGTGGCGCTTAAGGAACAGGAGATCAGCTCCGGAATCAGCCAAAAGTGTGGCTGAAGTTCGTCGGAAACAATGACCCGTGTACAACAGGGGTTCTGGAAGTTCAAGAAATGTTGCTATTTCTCGTGGGATACTGCCAATTTTATTAGTACCCATAGGCTGTCTAACACACTTTCCATTGCGATACTGTAGAAAAAAACGATTGATTGGAGTGTTAGGCGGCCGTAAGGCTTGATATTTCTCAACAATCGTTACGTATTCCTTGCGAATGACAAAGTTGCGGTCTCTTTTTGTCTTTGTATTAGGTAAATTAATTAATAGTAAGTCATCTGAATGTTTCTCAATGTTTTTGACATTAAGTTGTGTTAGTTCATTAGTTCGACATGCTCCGTTTATTCCAATAATAAGAACAACCTGCAATGTAAAGAGTATTGTAGTAGATAAATGAATAAAATTTATATGAACGCATAATTATGCCTATCAACATTTACTAAGTATACTATTTAATTGAGATTAATATATGTACTTAAGTAGATACTGAATGTGCAACTGACTTACTTTTGCCGCCAAATATACGGAATCGGGTGCTTCGTTAAGAAACTTTTCAATATCAGATACTGTGAAAACCTTCGATTTTTTTGGATGATGACCAGATGAGGCTCTTTTTAAAAATGCTACTAATTTAGGATAGGTATCGATATGTATGTCTTTTTTCATCTTTATTGTTGCTTTTAGCATCGAATACGTACTCCATAGAGTGCTTGCTTTCTTGTTCTCGGATAATTCTATAAAATATGCCAGCAAAACGTTTTCTGAGAAAGTTTTGGCTCCTTTTGCTAGTCGCCACGTGTTGAACATATCGTACTGTTTTAAATACTTCTCGCGTGATTGTTGAGGTAGAAAGCTCATTTGCGCATTATTAACAGTTTCAGTCAATTCTGTTGGCGTCAAACAAACTTCCTCGTCGCTAGAATCACTCATTTTAGTTTTTCACTTGTTTTCAAGTTTCTTTTTTTTACTAAAAGGTTTAACAATGATGTGAAAAATTCCGCGTAAAGAACCGCGTACAAAGAAAATTGA
The DNA here is from genome assembly GCA_017933935.1 of Sesamia nonagrioides. Classification (NCBI taxonomy): domain Eukaryota; kingdom Metazoa; phylum Arthropoda; class Insecta; order Lepidoptera; family Noctuidae; genus Sesamia; species Sesamia nonagrioides. Next base: position 688,931 of record JADWQK010000275.1, on the reverse strand, counting down.
AAAAAGAACACCAAGAAGGTTCCGAGTCTGAGTTTTTAACAAATTAAAAAAAAGTTGTATGATATATTCGGCACCATAGAGGTAACAGTAAATAGGTTTAATGTTTTTTTTTAATTTACAAACTTAGTGCACACGATGTTCTAAATTCAATTTACTTTATCCTCTAGAGAATAAAAACGGCTTTTCCAGTCAGATATTGGAGATTAAAAATACTCTTTCCGAGATGGTGGGATGAAAAAAATATTAACTAGTTATTATAGATAATGGTATAGCGTTTGACAAAACGCCATTCATTCCGCCGTCATTTTTAACGGCCCAAACGGTACGCGTTTTGTTCAGTGCTATAACAAAAGTATTGATTAAATATTTGAGTACATAACGCACATACAAAGTGTATCTACAGCACGTACAGCAATGAAGCATTTTTTACTGGAATCTCTTAAGTTAAATTTTAAATTTATTCAATTACTGAAAATTATATGCCGCAATGAAGATGAGGATGACTTTATAAAATCTACCAACTAAATTCACATTATGAACATAGATAGATATCTCCAATAAGTTCACCGCAAAAATTCCCCTTCAAGACCAATCTTCAAATTTTAGCTTGAAGATCCTCCTACAATAACTAAAACAATATTTCACTTACCCAGATAACCATAAAATAAACCAAAACTCTCCACCATTTACGCAGACCCTATCGATTTTTCTACGGTAAAATAAAACCCATGATATGTCCTTAAACCTTCTCAATTTCCCCTGGATGAGTTTCCGCGATCCTTCAAAGGTTTCTCTAAGCCGACACTTCATTTTCTTCAGCCCTTTTATACGACATATGTTGCCATGCTCAAATAATACAAATACTTACCCACGTGGTTAGGTACAATCGGTTAAGAAAGTCGTGCCAATCTTAGCTTAGAACGTCTAAGTGCAATAAGTTTTTTTTTAAACGTTATAAACTAGTGCTTCACCGCGACCCTGCCTGATGGTAAGCATTGATGCAAACATTGATGTTAAAGAGCAGTAGTTTATTAAAAGCCTATTCAGTCTAGCCTGGAAGACACTTAAAGTTTAATCAGATAGAAGACCGCCGCAGGCAAATGTTCCAGTCCCTCGGTGTACGCGGTATAAACGACAAGGCGAAACGCTTAGTCCAGACCATAGCGGTGTTAATAACTTAAGGGTGGATTAGCTCCGTACGAAGCGCGACGGGTCGGCCGATGATGGAATGGTGATGGCGGATCCTCATACCTGTGGCCAAATCCACTGGCCGGGACTGGTCCAGTGCTCGCGCAAAGATAAGGCAACAGACGAACAGTACCAGCCAGACCAGAAGAAGATACATATTATATACGCTGTATAAAAAAAGGCTGATAAAAGCTTCTATCTACAGAACGTCACTCAAACTCAAGCTCTACTTAAGTCTCGGTTCAAGCCTTTTGATTGGTTGAAACTAGTTTTAAGTAATGCTTAAGCAGAGATGCAATTGTTGATGTTGCTGTTGCGACATTGTTGTGTTGTTGTTGCTGTGTCGATATTAGTTACGGTTTTCAGATAGTCCTATTAAGTAATAATAATAATACGTATTAATTTCATAAACAAAAACCAAAGCACTTCGCACTGAAAGTAATATTACAATTACTATGCAATAGTAGATACCATCTTTATAACTAGGACTACCCTGTATCTTAAAAAATAGGATCCAACCAAATGGATTCTGTTAATATTCATAACCCAAAATAGGAGAAAACAGTGTCAACGATCTGTACTAACAGAAAAAATAAAAAAAAAGCTTTAAAAATAATTTGGCGGATAATTCAAATAAATTCAAAAAAGTAGTCATTCCTACCCATTTAACCTTTTTTTTTAACTGTCAGAACAGTTTCTTCGCCGAATGTACATGACTGTGGATATGAAAATTGCGAGAGATAACATTACAGGTGGGGGCTAGGGATTTATTCGACGAATGTGTTTAATGTTCGATGATATTGGAAGACATTTCCTGTAACGAATTTTGGTAGATACTTATCGAATTTGAATGTAAGTAGCAAGCTTTATATAAATGATGGAGTTAAAATTGCGATTCCATCAAATAGAACTTTGGTAAACTAACGGTGAACTATGCTGATTTCGGAATAAGTTAAGGCAGTTTACAGTCCGCTCAATTCATTTTGATTTTTATTTTGTTCTGCATAAAGATGGCATTAAAAGAAAAAGAAAGTGGTTACAATACCAACTATTTACTACAGCTAGCATTTACCATGCCACCACCGCAATAGAGGTTAAAATCGGTTGAACGAACTATAAAAAGGCTTATTTAAATGTCTAATCTTATTCCGAATGGAAATTTAGATACAACAGACTAATTAGGTACTTAACTGTCCAACCTACTATCTAATTGCTTAGTCAATCAACATACTTAAAACAAGGTAGGTGTACATGGGCGTGCTCAGCTTCTGGAGGGGGGGGGGGATTCAGGCCCAGGCGAATCAAGTAAAATTTTTAGACTGAGTAATCTTTGTGCGCTAAATAGTCGCACGCGGTTTTTTGGCAATTAGTACTTAAAACAAGGTAGGTGTACATTTTTCATTCGCTGATCGCATGTGTCTTTTCACCGCCAAAAGGAGCCTGTTCACCTTGGCTCCTACTTTTCGAAATGTGTCCTTGGAGTGTTCCGACCGCCTTCAGCTTTTGGGAGTTGAGATTTTCTCGAACCTTAACTTTGGGCGGTTCATTGAGTCCAAGGCCAAGGTGGCTGCCAGGAAACTTGGCGTTATCGCAAAGGTCCGGCAGTACTTCACACCTGGGCAGCTTCTAATGTTATACAAAGCACAGGTCCGTTCGTGTGTGGAGTACTGCAGCCACATTTGGGCTGGTGCTGCTAAGTGTCACCTGGCCACTTTGGATTCAATGGAGAGGCGTGCGAAGAGGCTGATTGGTGACCCTGATCTAACTCGAGATGGTCTCCAAAGCCTAGAGCACAGGCGTAGAGTAGCCAGCCTTTCGGTGTTCTATAGGATGCATTTTGGGGAGTGTGCGAGGGAATTGCATGATTTAATTCCCCCATCTCCGTTCCACTATCGGACGACCCGTCGTACGGCTGGTTTCCACCCTTACGTTGTTTACACCACTACGATCCGGACGAAGCGTTTCGCCTCCTCCTTTATACCGCGTACATCGAGGGACTGGAACAATTTGCCAGCGGCGGTGTTTCTGTCGGACTACAATTTGAGTGTCTTCAAGGCTAGAGTGAATAGGCTCTTAATAAACTAGTGCGCTTTACCATCAACGATTGCGTCACTGCTTACCATCAGGCAGGATTGTGGTCAAGCGCTAGTTTATAATATATATACAGTATGTTAAATAACAGAGGGCGTTCCCTTAAACTCGTTAATATATATCATTAATAGATTAAAATAAAAATATCAGCATAGAAAAATAAGCATAAAAAATCCGAATAAAAAAAAAATCTAATTGGAAATAAATTTGAAACCTCCTGTTTTAAATCAAAATAGTAGTCGTAATGTATAAATAAATTGCGACGTTGCTGTCTTTCATGTTCGCGTGTACAGTGTGTTTCTTTTACATGTCAATTTAAAATTTTTATTGAATATTTTCTAATTGGAAAAAATTTTAAAACATTTTGTTTTCGAATGGAAATATTTTTTTAACATGTATGTATGCTATACTATTTCGGGTTAACGGGAACGCCCTCTGTTAGTTAACATACTGTATATATATATAAAATTAGGTCTTGGACAGTCGTTACTGGTCGTCAGTAGACCGAAAGTCTGACAACCATTCTTAGCACCCCTGCGATACCCCTATCGCATCACCCAGTGGTTCTGAAGATCAGATAGGCAGTTGGTACATAAAAAATACTGGTGTCTAGCTACTTTCCAATCCTGGAGCACAGGCGAAGAGTAGCCAGCATGTCGGTATTCTATAAGATGCATTTTGGAGAGTTTGCGCGGGAATTACATGACTTAATTCCCCATCTCCGTTCCCTTACGTTGTTGACACCCCTACGATCCGGACGAAGCGATTCCCCTCGTCTTTTACACCGCATACATCGAGGGACTGGAACAATTTGGCAGCGGCGATGTTTCCATCTGAAGTATTTAAGTACCTTCAAGGCTAGAGTGAATAGGCTCTTAATAAACTAGCGTGCTTTACCATCAATGATTGCATCACTACTTACGATCAGGCGGGATGGAGGGCAAGCACTAGTTTATAATTAAAAAAAAAACCAGTCAGTACAGTACCCATCAACCTACTTAACAACGAAGTAAGTAAATTCATATACTTAAGTTTATATTATATTTCGATATTTTTACAGGCGCATGAAAAACTTGTAAAAGGATTTTTATTACCATTTCATGCCTATAATTTCCCCGGTCGTTGGATCTCTGCCATTTTCGCACGACTTAGCTTGCGTTTCAAGCTCATTCCTCATTCCTCTTCCCTCAGATTTGGCAACGTAAGACTATCAAGGTGTTCACTCAACCGTTTTTATGTAAACAGAGCAAATATAATTAATCAACGTCGACTCTCCAGCCCTCCACGCGCAATTACCTCATTTTCGGTAAAACAAACACCCGCAGGAAATTAAAGGAAAATTAACGAAGTCGGGCCGCAAATTAATGTGAAATAATAATTAAATTCCGCGTTGGTTATCAGCAATACAACTAAGTTTGGCGGATAACATCTTATCTTTGCTGGTGGCGGAATACGGAACTAAATTAAAATTTACTGAATCTGACATTTTGTTGACGGTTGCCCTTAGCAAGCAGCGCCGCTGTGAACTGCAAAGTTATGTTTGTCGCTCTGTAATACTGTAATCAGCGCTGAAAACTTTCCTTTCTGCTTAGAACTTCAAAAGTTGTGCTTTGTTATTAATTTTGCGAAAATTTTGTTCCCAAATGTAATTATTCGGTTCTAAATGATGATTTGCGGTTTGGTGTTAAGTAAATTGTTTACTGAAGCTTTGCTAAGTTTGTTTTGTTGTTTCGTGTTTTGTTAGTATGCTTGCTGTACGTTTAATTGTTGTCAAAGGATAGATTGAATTGAGTATCAGCTTTGCTGTTGACTTTTTAATACATAAGTCGTTACTTACCTAGGTAAGTATGTTTTCATGTGTAGGTATGGGTACATATACAATGTTAGTTTTTCTTTATTCGGAACTTTAATGTAGTTTGTTCACAATAAGCAATTGAATCGATTCCAATCATTATTACACTATGTTCTATTTTTCTCAAATTTATTTAGAAATTGTTGCAGTGTGGTTACCGAGCGCACAACTCAGCTGACGTTAGATCATAGTAGGTACTAGGTGCGTGAGACAGAGCCCCTGGCGCCGCGCCGTTGCAAGCGCGGCCGGGCAAGCGGTGCGCTGACCATATTTTTGTTAGGACAACCAGACCACATAACAAGCTCATAACTTTGTGGTTTTTCATTATATCATTTTGAAATTTTATACATTGATTATTTACTTAAAAATACTGGACACATGTTTCAGGTTTCGCATACTTATACAAAAATTAACGTTGTATGTATGTACAATTGTACAGAAATGGGAATGTATAGCTTTATGTATCGTCGTGTGTATAAGGTAAATCTTTGTGCCAACCGAAGCAACTATGAATAGGTCCACAAACGTAGAAGATCAAGGAGCACTGAAAATATTGTAGCTTGAATACCTTTGCAATTTGTGCATAATTCTCATATAATCAGAATTAATTTATGCCGCACTATAGATATACCGCACAATAGATTACCTCTATAGTGCTACACCATAAACCAGGCTTCACGCTTGTACTACTAATCATGGTGTACAATCTAGTGTAGCCACTATGTATTGTCTCCTAATTCTGAGCCTAGCCGGGGTGATGTGCTCGTACGTAATCCTTGCACGTCGGTATCTATGCAGACGTGATAAGAGGTAGCGGAAGACGGGGCTTATCACGTCGCTTGTGGGTCGCTCGATACTAATCGCGTGACTAGGATCCGGCTGCGGTTTCGCTGTGCGAGCGCTACTTTTACAAGTTTGAGATGGATTTCAATTTGGTTTACTGAACTTTCGCGGGCAGGGCACTGTTCTAGGTTTGGAAGAAAGTACTCAACACCTTTTTTTTTCTTTTTTTTTTGTTGGGATGGGAAATCATCAAATGACTTCTCCCGCTCTGGGCGGAGCGGCGTGTTAGAATTTTACTGACTAAAACCCACCCGTGTTTGTTCGCTTGCCTGTGCGACGGCCAGGGCCACGGTTTCTTGTTTAACCAACCCGCAACCCTGACCCAGGAGGCATCGGTCTTCGTGGACCCCGTCACGATGTGCTGACATCTCTTTGAGGCGCGCGTGAAACACGACGCGCCTTCGACTCGGGCCTGGTCCTTACCGGGCGGCGAGCTGAAGTACTCAACACCTTAAGTTACGATTCTTGTTCGTCATTCGGCTTGGTTTACGCTCAGGTGGCTGCGTAGATCTAAATCAGAGAGGCCAAGTACGTTTACCCGATGTAGTGTAAAGATAAAACGGTAGGATACGGTAGTTTTCCAAGAAAAGGAAGAAAATTAGGTTCTCTTACACGGAAAAAAATCTAGGAAAGGACCATTACCTGTCTCTTAAGTAACTTGTCTTCACAGAAATCTTAACAAGCATTATTATTAAGATAGATTAAGAGACTGGGTTTTTTTTATTTTAAACCTCGAAACTATTGGACGGAAGACAGCAGGTCAAGTTACCCGAAACCATCGGATAGTTCCAATCAAAATGGAGGCTTAATGCTTTAGCCACAAAGTTGAAGATCTAATAAAAACATTTGACAGATTGTATTAGCTTGATGTGCTGTCGTTTGTACAAAGAAATATGTATCATTTCAGCAGTCTACTGTTGTGATCTCAACCTGTGTCTATGTGTTATTTTGGATATATTCATTAAACACATTGCTCCACACTAGGAATTATTCATGTATCGTGAGTACATTTACAAAAATATAAACTCTATAAAAAAAAAATTGATCCCTGCGGGAATCGAACCCGCGACGCGCAGCATAAGAGTCGAATAGCTACTGCGCTAACCATGTCGTCAAAATTTAAACTTTATTACAAGAAATGTACAAAGATATGATAGCTACAGAGATAGAACAGTTATCTGATTCTGCAAAATAACACTTAACAAGAACATGCGCTACTAAGTTATGCAAAGTAAGCTAAGAGTAAGTAGTTAGCTAAGTTTATTTTTTAAACTAAAATTTAGTTGTTTCAAGTTGATGCACGTATTAACTTGTATAGGTACTACTTATCCACGTTTAAGTTAAGCGCTCATACCTACATCCTGTGGACATAGTGCACCTGTAATAAGCTTGGCGTAGTACCGGGCATAAAATAGTACCAACCCATATTCTCCCGCGGGTGTCGTAAGAGGCAACTAAGGGAACTCTCACCAGGGAAGCGGTTAGCAGCATTCCTGTGGAATAACAAATACTGCAATCCCCAACCCGCCTGCCAAGCGTGGGAATTATGGCAATGCCCCCCAATGGAATGAAAGCCTTGGGGGAGGCATTTGTTCAGCAGAGGACCTGCATAGCCTGAGAAGAAGATGAAAAACTGTATGAAAATCAGAAACAAAATGCAATGAAAATAGTTTAAAGGAAGAAAGGAGGATGAAAATACATTTATTCAGCTATAAAGGCACACAATACATCTAAAATAAACATACACCAGGCAGCAACAAATAAAAATCAAATAGAAAGTACTAAGTACTAGTAACTCTAAAATACAAAAAATATCAGCAGTGTCCCTCGCGGCTGCACCAAAAAGGTCCAGTTCAGCAAAAATGACAGACAAATAGTGCCTGACGCTGGTTTTCAACTGAATCTGAATGATGGCTTGAATGTACATACTGTTAGCAAAATTCTTAAAGTAAAAATTCCAAAGTTAGGACAAAACAGCATTTTAATCCTAAGGGGCAAAAGGTTTTATTTTTGACTGTTACCTAAAAATTTTTTACCTGCAAAAACATAAGGTCTTTATTCATAAGTAGAATAATCAAAATAAAAATACCTATTTCGCACAGTATTTGTACATCTATGGAGGCGTATCCTAGGTATATGTTTTGGCAACCACAGAACACTGAAAACATGCCAGCAATAAAATCAACAGCCACACAATGCCGAACAGAAATTTGAGCATTTTTCAGTTCAAACGGGAGCATTCGCCGCGAAAGAGGGATTGCCTACAGATGTGCGGACAAAGGCAGAATTTTTATTAGAATCTCTTCTATTGTTCTGTCGTAACAAATATCTGGTAATGAGACCTGATTTTTCTTTTTAATGAGCCGTAGGATGCTGAGGGAATATAAAGGGTTGATAAAGTACGTTCCATTTATTAGTGAGAGATGTTGATGGAGGTTTTGTAGATAATGGTTTGATGAGTAAATATTCTTTCACCCTCTGTTATTTGTATTGGGGTCAGTATGGGAGGGAGCAGTTGTAAGAGATGACATGCGTGCCAAGAATCTCTCACCACAGGATGCTAAAGATCGCGCGAAATGGAGGAGAATGTGCAGGAAAGCGGACCCCGGGATCCAACGCGATAGCCGCGGATGCAATCGCTCAAATGATGATGATGATGAGTATGGGAGGGAGCAGTGGAGACTCTGGGGTAACGGTTTCGAGTTACGAGTTGTCATTAATAAGTCTAAACCCAACCTTTCTTCTTCTTCTCATACTATAGAAATCCACTGCTGGACAAAGCCCTTCCAGAGCTTTTCACAATGATTGTTCTTGTGCTGCCCGCTTTCATCTAGCTTCCCAGATCATCTGTCCACTTTGTTGGGGGCCTCCCTACACTGCGTCTTCCGTACGTGACCGCCACTCCAGAGCCTTACTGCTCCAACAGCCATCGGTTTAATGAGTTCTACGAGCAATGTGTGCTGCTGTTTAATTTTAGCGACTCTAACAACTATATCGGTGACTTTTTTTTACAAAAACTAATTACTATTGGATATTCCGATGCAGTACGCTTGCCGCATAACGAGCCTATAAGAAGAAAAAGAAGAAGATTGGTTTTGTTGTAAATAACTGTAATTAATAATAATTGTAAATAATAATAATTGTTGTAACCGAAATAGGTTATCAGAGTAACGATATCTAGAATTCTAGATAGCTGTCACCAGCTACCCAGTTAACGTTAAAAACAAAAACACATAAACAAACTTACCATACTTCGATTTATAATACTTTTATATAATAATCTATAATGTGGATTGCAGATTCTCATCTCACGACACGGCTAGCGCAGTGGCGGAGCGATTGACTGCTGTGCTGGGTGTCGCGGGTTCAATCTTCAAATAGAACAGATATTTGTATGGCCTACAAATAGTTGTTCCGGGTCTGGCTGTTTGTGTATGTAAGTTTATATGTTTGTAAACCACCCATGATACAGGAGTAATTCCTATATGGATTCCAAAATATTCATCATCATCTCAGCGTTAATCCCAGTCGCATCCGAAGCTTTTTCAGCTTTAGAGTCTGGGGTCCGCTTTACCAGTCTAACTGCTGATTTTGGCTAAACTTCGATATTTTTTCGTGAAGGGACTGCCGTCTGATCTCCACAACCTTAATTCGATATCGAAGCATTGCAGTCAGACCAATTGTTGGACTTGTGAGGGCTCCAACAACCCGTAACGACTGCCATTAGATTTTCGTATGGTAACCGGGACCAACGGCTTAACGTGTTTTCCGAGGCACGACCAGACCAGTGCAAATATTCATATTCATGCATACAAATATTTGAATTGCGCGGCTATCGAACCCACGCCTCCTGGTGCAGTGGCCGCGTTCGCTACCGCTACGCCACAGAGGCTGTGGATTCTAAATTATTATAGAAAGAATGAAGGTACATCCTTCATTCTTCAGTCATGGTGGCCTAGTGGTTAAAACACCAGCCTTTCAAGAATGAGTGCGCGGGTTCGATTCCAGATCAAACAAGTACCAATTTAACTTTTCTAAAGTTATATGTACTTTCTAAGTATGTCTTGGACATGAATGACTGAAGGTGAAGGAAAATATCTTGAGGAAACCTGGACTTTAAGTCTGAAATCACCAACCCGCATTGAGCAAGCGTGGTGATTACGCTCAATCCTTCTCTGTATGAGAGGAGACCTGTGCCCAGCAGTGGGACGATAAATAGGTTGATGATGATGATGTTAGAAAGAACTAATTTTCGTTTATTTATAAACATGACATAAAAAGATGGTTATTCTGAATGATAAGTTTTCCTTCTATTATCTGTGGTTCCAGTAAAACAATACAAACTCGCAGGTACTAGCTAAGTAAGTAGCTTATTAAGTAATGAAGTTCATCCGTCATTGGTGTACCCTACACGCTATAGGTCATTGACCTTACTCATGTAATGGAAAATTCATTAGTGTCGTGTACTAATACGGTTTACTTACGGTTTACTAATATATTTGACCTCACGTCTAACGGTGGAGGTCAGTCCAGCTTGGGTAGAGCACTTCACTTCACTAAAGTAAAGGTATGCTTGGGTGCTTCCAAATCCTAGATTAGCAGGCAGTTTCACCTTGCTTAAATTTTAAGGGGGCTAAATTTGCGAGAGGAAATGCCAGGGTGTCACCATTGTGTGGATCGCTCTGAGGGCACGGTGGAGCATACGGTGGAGGTCTGCCCGGCTTGGGTAGAGCACCGCCGTGTTCTCGTAGCGGCCATCGGCGGCGATCTCTCGCGTCCGTCCCTGGTCCAGGCCAGGGTTAGGAGCGAGAGTGCATAGCAGACCGTTACCTTCCCCTGCGAAGCAGTGATGCTGGTAAAGGAGGAGGCGGAGCGCGTGAAGGAAAGGAAAACACAGCCTCAAAAAAAGAACACCCTTATGTAGAATGACGTGGGCTACTGGTTATCGGTAGAGTTTTATCTTAGGAGTATTTGGGACAACCCCAACTGTTTGTAGGTGGAAACTAAGTAATATATATTTTTTTAATATGCTTCAACGCGATCTCGCTTGATGGTAAGCAGTGATGCAATCGTTAATGGCAAAGCGCACTAGTTTATTAAGAGCCTATTCCCTCTGGCCTGAAGAAACTTAAGTTTTAATTAAACGGGAAGACCGCAAAAACATTTAAACTCATATATACAAACAGCCAATCCCGGAACAACTACCTGTAGGCCATACAAAGCATTTATCACCATTGTGCCCAACACTTTGAAGGAAAATATCGTGAGGAAACCGGCTTATCCTAGAATCAACATTTATCCTAGAATCAACATTTATAGGGCACATCCACTAATCAGCACTGGGCTGGTAGCTGATTCTGGTGCATTTACAGTGACAGAAAGAAGGCGGCCCAAGACTGGGAACGTTACCATTACCATACAGGTTTGCCATAATCCCCACGCTTGGCAGGCTGGTTGGGGATCGCAGTAATTGGTAATCCCCAGGAGAAGCGCTGCTGCCCGCTTTTCTGGTGAGAGTTCCCTTAATCGCCTTTTACGACACCCACGAGAGGATGGGTTGGTGCTATTCTAAGCCCGGTACCACACTGAGGTTATTACTACAAACGATTATCACAAGCACGGAGGACGGGGCTGAGTTTTCCGATGTGTGCCGGGTACGATGCACCAACTGTTGTTGTGTCAGGTTTTTTGGTCGTGGAGGGTCTCCACATCAATCTCCCTCTGGCGCAGCATCGTTGGTCGTGTTGTTGGGTTTAACATTGTATCACCTCGCTCAACTGCCGTCTTCCTTCCTATTCACTAAGTTTTTAAAGAGAAAAGCCTTAATAAACTAGCACGCTTTACCATCAACGATTTCATCCCTGCTTACCATCAGGCGGGATTGCAGTCAAGCACTAGTTGATAATTATTTTTAAAAAAGCTAAATATTTCAGGTCAGGTCAGTTTCTTCAGAAATATATATTACAAGAAGGTGCCTATTTATGAACGTAGTCAAGCCTTACTAGGCTTCTATTAGTAATGTAATGCACAACTTCTTTAGGACTTGTTTAGACGTCTGTATTTGGTCAGATTAGCCGAATAAGTTTTAAAATGTTTAAAGTACACTGAATAAAATTACTTCGTGTACATTTTATTAATTTTATAAGCCTAAATAAGGTGGTTAGTTGCAACATGTCATATGGTCTTCTAGGAATTGTTTTGCTGTTCAACTCTTTTGGCTCGTTTATGTACTTTGACACTAATTCACCGGCCTATTAAAGCACCTTAATTGCGTGCCATACTTCCCACCACAATCCGAGGATATTGAAGTCAATAAAAATTTCATCATAAAAAATTCATTGCTTCGTTTGCTTAACCACGTAAATAACGCAATGCACGTAATTGCACCCGAAAGGACGGCACGGTTGGCGTATTGGAGTGTATAGGGTTCGATTCCTGCGGAACAAATATTTGTAACGCACGCACGCACGCACGCACGCACCCGTTAGCAAGCAACGTAGTAGAGTGTAAAAAAGTGCTTCCTCTCTCCTAGCTTCACATATGTTGTTGTGCCCGACAGGGTCCACATGAACAAATTTTAAGAAATTACCATCTAAGAATACATGTGGAAAACAATAAAGTATTGAGTATAGTATGGTCTAAAAAGTAGTTGTTCCGGGTCTCGCTGTTTGTGTATTGTAAGTGCACAGATTCCTAGAGTGGGCAAGGTTTAAAAAAAGAAAAAAATTACGTAACACACTATTACGCTCCATTTAAATCATTTTGAAGCATATTGCTAATCCATTGCTCCATATATTCGAAAAATGTGTTTGCTCATCGCCAAAACAACGTAATGGATGTTGTTGAACTGTCAAAATTAAACCCATTGCTTCTGATAGAGACACAATTGCCCTGCTGGACTGTTAAAATGTAAGGCATTGCGGTGGTGCGCCAATGTATGTGTTATGTACATAACTACCCCGAAGGTCTTTGGACAGAGTTGGGTGTACCTGTACATCCTATTTGTTTATTTATTTACGAGAGCATGACAAAGAATACATGGTTACTCAGGAACTAGTACTTAGTAAGAAAGCACTGCTTAAATATTAACGAGATCTCGTTCCAGTTCTTGTTCTCTGGATAAGGCAAAAACAGACTCAAGGCTATAAAAGGTAACCTTAAAACCGTTGTAGCAAACAGTTTTTGAAGGCTTTTTATATCTTAACTTTTTTATACAATTTGATCGGCGTTCAAAATGAGTATACAGAGATTGCAGGAAAATGGGTAGGTAATTTCATAACAATCCAGATATGCAATAAAAATATTTTGTTTTAGATGATATTTACATTATACAATATGTAAAGAAAACCCTGTCCGACCCATAAGGATAATAAAGGTTAGGTAAACACATGACCAAATATAATATAAAATTTTATGTAATCATCATAGTAATATACTAATGAATTTTAAAATAATCTTTTTTCCCGCGAATTGATCCAACTTCCCCGGAATTTGGTAATTTAAAAAAAGTTACAACACCATTTTGACGGTACGCTTATGCGATTCGACTACGCGTCGCGTGCCCTGCCCCCCGTCGCCCGCGGAAGGGTGTCCTACCGCACATGTATTAAGTCTCCTCTTTTTGCAAAATAGTATTAATTTTTTTAGGGAGATTTTTTTGAAACTTTAGTCCGGCTTTGTAGAATCAGTTATCGATTCCTAACAATACCTTCACGGATCGGACAGGGTTTTCTTTACATATTGTATAAGCTAACATTTAAAATAATAAAATGCATGTTTATGAAAAAAATAATAATAATCATGGAACAATGTTTAAAAGCTGGCGGTATTGCCACGTGTTTTTAGTTATAAGGAACAAAAAAATAGAAAGTCAGCAATTGTAAAAACTTTTCTCATACAAGTTGTAGGAAATGAGACTTCAACTTATTTTTTAACCGACTTCAAAAAGGAGGAGGTTACTCAATTCGACCGTATATATGCTTTTTTTTTATGTTTGTTCGCGCATAACTTCGTCGTTTATGAACCGATTTTGATAATTCTTTTACTGTTGGAAAGAAGACGTTCCCAAGGTGGTCCCATGATAAGGATATCAGGATTTGATGGTGGAAGACCAGAGAAAGCAAGGGGAACTTTCAAAAATTGCAGGGGCGACTAGTGCTTCTCTTAGCTTTTCATTAAGTATTTTAAAGCACTACAATTTAATAAAGGTCTGGAGTAGATCTGATGATGGAGCCGGGAGACAGTCGAAGGAACTCCTCAACAATTCACAGCAGCTACATTGTGTTTGGGCTCGATTAATTTGTATTGATAAGAACTTTACACCTAGATGGGTTGTGACTGTCATAAGAGCTCTCATGACGAAGACAAAGGCCAGTTCCGGGAATTCCTCAACGGTTTTTTACAGTAGCTACTTTGTGGTTGGACTTCATTCATTTATATTGATGAGACCTTTGCATCCATTTGGTTAAAATAATGGTCTACAGTAAATTTGATGACGAAGATCATAGGCAGTTGAGGGAATACTTAGGTACGGGTAAAAATTAAAGTAAACAAAATTACGTCGTTTCCCAACTATATTTGCGTCAGCTTTCAGTCTGACCGGATGCAACTCAGTACATCCGACTTCCAAAAACCACTACAAAGTGAAAAATAACTAATTTCGGAAGTCTTTTTTTTTTTTTTTAAATATTATAAACCAGCGCTTGACCGCAATCCTGCCTGATGGTAAGCAGTGACGCAATCGTTGATGGTAAAGCGCACTAGCTTATTAAGAGCCTATTCACTCTTGCCTTGAAGACACTCAAATTGTAGTCCGACGGAAACACCGCCGCGGGCAAATCATTCCAGTCCCTCGATGTACGCGGTATAAATGAGGAGGCGAAACGCTTCGTCCGGATCGTAGTGGTGTTAACAACGTAAGGGTGGAAACCAGCCGTACGACGGGTCGTCCGCTGGTGGAACGGAGATGGGGGAATTAAATCATGCAATTCCCTCGCACACTCCCCGAAATGCATCCTATAGAACACCGAAAGGCTGGCTACTCTACGCCTGTGCTCTAGGCTTTGGAGACCAACTCGAGTTAGATCAGGGTCACCAATCAGCCTCTTTGCACGTCTCTCCACTGAATCCAAAGTGGCCAGGTGACACTTGGCAGCACCAGCCCAAATGTGGCTGCAGTACTCCACACACGAACGGACCTGTGCTTTGTACAACATTAGAAGCTGCCCAGGTGTGAAGTACTGCCGGTCGGTGTCAAAAAACGAATATACAAAACCAAAGACACCGACTTCCGAAATTAGTTATTTTTCACTTTGTAGTGGTTTTTGGAAGTCGGTTGTTTTTTTGTAAAAAAGTTTTTTTTATGATGGATTCGAAATGTACCCCTATGAAACTGAAGTATTGAAACTTTTAACATCTTCAATAAAAACATACACAAAATGTTTTTCACCATTCTTGCTCAAAAATATCGTCATTGTAAGAAAGCGAGGTAAAAATAGCATTTCAGCCTCTAGAAGAAAAAGTTTTTTTTATTTCTTAACCGTTACTTATTACAGCTTACAAAATGAAAGTCTATTCAAAAATAGAATAATCATGAATAAGAAAGAGTTGACTTATGATATACAATACGTATAACTCGCGCAGATAAAGAAAAGATCTGAAAATGGCGGCGGATACTTATGGTACGGTTGACAAAACAGGCCATAGTTCAATCACAAACCAAATGCTAAGATAGAAAAATGTCAAATTTACGTTGTAAATATTGTTATTTACGACGTAAATTTGCCATTTTACTTGTTTATTGTTGTGTTTGTTTTTTATTTTGTTGTTTTTGTTGAGTTTGAACAATCAAACTCAACAAAAACAAAAATATCAACAAAAACAACAAAATAACAGAGATTTTAGCGGAACGAAATTAACGATAACTCGAAGCGCATCAAAGTAGCTTGGAAAGCGAATCCTGAATTCCTGATCGATGTTTTTTTTTTTTGCAGCGCTTACTTCACTGTGTGAGTATAGACAGCGATAGAAAGTGAGTGAGAACGCATGCGAGCGGACGCCATTTACAGATCTTTTCTTTATCTGCGCGTGTTATACTGTTTTATAAAAGAAGAACGATATTTCTGAAATTGGAACTTAAAAAAATTCTTCGGATTTTTTTCTCTAATTGTAAACTCAGCTTTAATTAGTTAGTGATTCATTTTAATTAGTGATCGTAATTTATTTAATACTAGCTGCGCCATGCGGTTTCACCCGCGTTTGTTTCGATCCAGTGGAAATATCGAGATAAAAAGTATCCTATGTGTTATTCCCGATTAAATTGCATTAGAAAACGCCGCTGTTTTAGCGTGAGAGTAACAAACATAATTATATTCTCACAAATTTTAATTTAGAGTATAGAAAAGTAGAGTAGAACACGTGGCGTCAAAAACCGATGTTAACTCGGTTTCTACTTACTTCCTCGCTAAAGCTCGGGAGTAAAACTACCTCATACCTATAGAATGGGTCATTTTAGCCTCTTGTATAACAATCTACTATTAACTAAAGATGACGGCGCTTAAAAGCGTCGAATCTTATTTGAAAATGGAACAATGGCAAAAGGCAGGTCATACGAGTAAGGTTCTAATATCTAAAGAGGGCGTGCGGAGGGTACACAAGAGGATGGGCTTGGTACGAATAGTTCTTTCAGCGCCGGGACAATTGTGAACGTGGTGGGAGGAGGTCATATGAACAGAACGAGAGTAAAACGATATGGTTTTAAAAATGTAAATGTTTTTATTTTGTTTTAATGAATATAAGTTATAGATGGATTAGGATTGTGGGTTGTGGGATTTAAATTGGCACTGAATTATCTCTTACATCAAAAATATTGAAGTGAAATGAAATGGTTATTTAGTAAATGCGATATTCGACTTTACCGCCCGCTCTTTACCGTATTTGCTTAAGACCAATTTCTAAAGCCTGGAGCACAGGACGCTTTTCGCGAAAAGTGTGCACAGGAATTATATGACTTAAATCCATCTCCGTTCCATCATCCCACGACCCGTCGTACGGCGAGGAGTATCGGTCCTTTACACCGCTACGATCCAGACGAAGCGTTTCGCCTCGTGTTTTATACCACGTACGTACATCGAGGGACTGTAGTAGACTGAAGACCACGTAGATAAGAGAGATAGATAGTAGCCCATCGGTATCGGGAACAGGGTCCAAGCTACCGTCGGTCAGGGCTCCAGAGACAGGAACGACAATGCGAGCAGTATCAAAAAGTATCGCTTTCTGAATGAAGCCCTTGATCCAGCTGCCTAACGAGAGCCTCCTGAGGTGTTAGTCGAGGCTCTTGGCTATAAGGCTATACTTCCCATATGTCGACAACCTCGTGAGCGAAGCCAAGATTTTTGTTTTGTTTATCTTTCTCGGCTTTCACGAGGTTCTCATCATCACAGTAACGAAGTCATGCTTATTTAAAAAAATCCCCAAAATTTTCATATCTCTTTTCCGATTTTAAATCTCAAATCTCGGCAGCCATAATGCCCCAACGGTTGGTAAGTACCATCAAGGCAGCAACAGACGTGCGAGGTAATTAAACTAATTGCCCGCTCATTGCTCACTTAGCAAGTACTTATTAGCATAGGTCGGTGACCCCGACACGTGCTTTTGATACCTCTGCTATCTCATTGCGGGCTTTTAATGGTTCGGGTTGGAAATATGGATTTTTGAACAGTTGTAAGTATAATTCGTGTAGTCGCGTAAGGATGTAAAAGGGTTGATTATAAACTGGTGCTTGACTTCGATCGGACTTTCGGACACTAGTTTATTATTATTATTTAACATTAATAGTTTAGTTAGCTAAGGTATAATAGTAAACAAACTCATAACCCATACCACTGTCCATGGGATCATGTTGATTTTACAAGAATTAATGAAATGGAGATAGTCTTGGTGGCCTAGTGGTTAAAACACCAGCCTCTCAAGTATGAGTGCGCGGGTTCGATTCCAGCTCAGGCAAGTACCGATATAACTTTTCTAAAGTTATATGTACTTTCTAAGTATATCTTGGACACCAATGACTGAAGGTGAAGGAAAACATCTTGAGGAAACCTGGACTTTAAGTCTGAAATCGCCAACCCGCATTGAGCAAGCGTGGTGATTACGCTCAATCCTTGTCTTTATGAGAGGAGACCTGTGCCCAGTAGTGGGATCATAAAAGGTTGATGATGATGATGATGAATGAAATGGACGTATACAGAAAGGGACAGTAAGAAAAAGACACCAGACAAAGTCTTGCCGCCAAGCGATTCGTCGTGTTCCGGCATGATGTCTGGTGAAGCCGTACGGAGAACGGGTCTGAGCAGTTGTGTTGCGATGTGTGCCGGGTACGATGTGCCTAATGTTGTTGTGTCGGGAGTTTGGTCGTGAAGGCTCTCCAGATCATCCTCTGGCGCAGCATCGTTGGTCGTGTTGTTGGGTTAAACATTGCATCACCTCGCTCAACTGCCGTCTTCCTTCCTATTCACTCAGTTTTTTTTCAGTGAATAGGCTTAATAAGCTAGTGCGTTTTACCATCAACGATTGCATCACTGCTTACCATCAGGCGGGATTGCAGTCAAGCACTAGTTTATAACTATTAAAAAAAAAAAAAAAACCTGAAAAGTCACACAAGCCGACTCAAGACAGCGCTGACCGTCCAGATTTAGTGCGCGGGGACAAAACACGTTACAACACATTATCAGCAAGAAGTAGTCAACGCTAAGTATTAGGTACCTATGAGCCTATTCACCCTAGCCTTGATGACACTTAAGTTGTAATCAGCCGGGAAGACCGCTACAGGCAAATTGTTCCAGTTCTTCGTTATACATGGTATAAAAGACGAGGCGAAACGCTAATTTTCGTCACATACATAAACTTACCTTTGATAGCAATTCCTTTTATTTTGACAGTTCAGTCACATTCATTGGGTTATACAGTATGTTAACTAACAGAGGGCGTTCCCGTTAACCCGAAATAGTATAGCATACATACATGCTAAAAAAAATATTTCCATTCGAAAACAAAATGTTTTAAAATGTTTTCCAATAAGAAAATATTCAATAAAAATTTTAAATTGACATGTAAAAGAAACACACTGTACACGCGAACATGAAAGACGGCAACGTCGCAATTTATTTATACATGACGACTACTATTTTGATTTAAAACAGGAGGTTTCAAATTTATTTCCAATTAGAATTTTTTTTTTACGGATTTTTTTATGCTTATTTTTCTATGCTGATATTTTTATTTTAATCTATTAATGATATATATTAACGAGTTTAAGGGAACGCCCTCTGTAATTTAAGATACTGTATACGTTGTTGAACAGACGAGTTTTTCAGACCTATGAACCAATGGATAAGGAATCACGTTTAAAACCTTTTGTTTTTTAAGTACATACAATATTTATATTTTTAGCAATTAGAATAAGGATGTATCCAAGGTATGAAATACAAAAAAAAAATAATTAGTCCGTCTTATAGATAAAAAAAAAAAAATAAATTAAGACCCGTATTTTTTATTTTGTTGAAATTACCAAAAGCTACTGAGATATAGCGTATTAAAGTTACGGAGTGGGGCTAATTACGTCACGCCGTGGTACAAAATATACCATGTCATGTGACAAAATATACCACGTTATGCGACATTTCAAATCAATATATCTTCCTAGGTATTTGAATGAAAGAAAAGATAAAAAATACGTGTTCAATATTTTTTATAAATCTATCTGATGAACATTAAATTATTTTTTAGGATACAACCCCAGTATGAATATACCTAGATCCAATTGCTTACAAGTATTTCCATGCCAAATAGTTTTTTTTTCTTCTGATATGGTGGTCATATTTTACTCACTGCTGAAATTGTTCCTTCATTTTTCTCAATAAAAATATTTGCATATTAAAGTTCTTAGTACCTACATTTATGTGCATTCGTATTTTGATAAATTGATAATTATGTATGAATGCACCTATGTTTATTACATAGTTGCATTTAAGTAATACCTTAATACTTTAGCGGCACGCGCTGGTTTGTCGGATAATTGTATAAAATATGGATCTGCAATTTTTGTGTTAGGATGTAGATTGTGTTGAAGGCAGATATAATAAATATTGTATCTAGTTACTTCCTATACTATTATATAATTATGGGTATCTATACCTAGTGGGGAAGTATATTAAATTTATTTATTTACCGTAAAGGCGTTTAGTAATTGCGTACACGTTACGTTTTTATTTTTACTGTACTATCGTTTCCGTGCCACTTGTAATTGTTTGTTGCACCGGGTGATCGGGTCTTTCCGTCGGCAGCTCGGCACCGGCTGTTGCCGAAAACCAGCGCAGGGCTCTGTTTTGCATATAGTCGCAGCATAATGCTGAGCGACAGCCGTTTCGCGCGGATTTGATGCATGTTTCCTGCAACCATTTCTTATTTTTTGTGTTTTTGTAAATTTTTGCTTCATGTTTACCGCAAATAAATGTTTTTCTTTCTTTACACTTTATTTTATGCAATTAACGCCCTTACAGTATACCATGTATATGGATGGACGTATAAAGGGTGATACAGTATCGGAAAACACTCACTTTACACACAAGGCTTCGCAAAACCGCCCTAATTTTAAAGCACGCTTCTGTAATTCACAAATCCGATTTCGCTGTACGTTACCGCGATATCGAATGTCGCAATATTAATTAATGTTCCCAAACCTTGTTATCCACTCATTTATATTCAAATTGAAACGGGAAGCGCACACAATTAGATTAAATTTTAATCAATATATGTATATGATACGTTGTATGTAGGTATATGTCCTGAAAACCCTCAAAATTTTGTACTGTTTACGTTTAAGGGATGAACCAAGGAATTGTTTAAGCACAAAATAGGCTTATTTCCGTTCATAGTTAATCCGATTTGGGCACAGTTCCAAATAGGATGAAATTTAACTAATTTTGAACTCTCTGGTGGAAGATTAGTTTAGGAACTTGTGTTTTAACACGTAATGATATTTAATTAAAAGTTAAGTACGAGTATTCACCGAGCTTGATTATTTCATTAAGGATGTCTTATATTGGTCTATTTATTCCGGCGGATTATAGGGCACTTAATCGGCACAACCGGGCGGCATTATCGTAATTGTTTTTTTAGTGTTTATTCTGTATTCGATATAAATTATAGAAACATAAAGATTTTACAAAGGGTGACCAATTCGGCGGTCTTATAGCTAAGAGCGATCTTTTACAGACAGCCTTTGGATGGAATACTAAGGGGAAGAAAAAGAAAAATAATGTAGGTCTACAGTTAGTTATTGTTCTGAGGTCTACAGGGTACTACTAAAATAGATTATTCAATAAACATGTACCATAGATTATACACCAAATAGGTACAATATCTATTGCTGAATCAAATATGTATGCGCTGTTTGAAGGCCGCTTAAAGTAAGAAACCTGAATTTCATCAAACATAAAGTAACAAACTACCCCTAACAAACATTTATATATGAACAGTAAAACTGCAACTCCATACTGTTTTTTAAAAAGTTAATGCTGCAGCCACACTCCATAATCCATATTTACTCATTTCTGGGTACACCTCCGACCATGTCGGACGTGGGCATGCTACAATAAAATAAACTAAACATTTCAGTATTCGCTCGCGAGTTGCGATAACAACTGGTATTGTTCTTGCCGGTGCTCGCGACCGTAAATCTGGGCTAAGGTGCTGTAACGAGCCCTATTGTCGAACAATTGTAGCATACGCCCATTGTCGCTGCCTCATTTTTACACTGTTACAATACTGTATTTTGAACTATATTTTCTCTGAAACTTTTTAGACCTTTTTAAAAAATTTTGGGGGATAGAAGCCATCACTAAGGACGAATTTCGTCATGAGGAAGAGCTGTCAGTGTTGATTGTGAAAATGAGGAACTGATAGTTCTTGCAACGCAGTTCAGAAAAAAAAAAATCAAAAATCATTTATCCAAACTAGGCTGAGAATCACCACTTTTTGAACGTCAATGTTACATAAAACAGTCCCCCAAAACGCCCGCCCTTCGCCACTTCCTAGTGCTTTCGCTGGGAAGAAGAAGCTCTCAAGCTCCCCAGGAGCGCAGCTGTCGGTTCATTAAAAAAAAAAAAAAAACTTCACTTTCTACGTATGTAGTCCTTATGCCAGCTAGCCAGGCCAAAATACCAGCAAAGCAAGAAAAAAATAATTAAAAAATAATTATTTAAATAAGTTAAAACTTATTACTTAAATAAAAGCCACAGGTATAACAGGCGTGATAGCTCACATATTTATGTATTGTAAAAAAAGACAAATAATGAACTCATATACAGTATGTTAAATAACAGAGGGCGTTCCCTTAAACTCGTTAATATATATCATTAATAGATTAAAATAAAAATATCAGCATAGAAAATAAGCATAAAAAAATCCGAATAAAAAAAAATTCTAATTGGAAATAAATTTGAAACCTCCTGTTTTAAATCAAAATAGTAGTCGTCATGTATAAGTCGCGTGTACAGTGTGTTTCTTTTACATGTCAATTTAAAATTTTTATTGAATATTTTCATATTGGAAAAAATTTTAAAACATTTTGTTTTCGAATGGAAATATTTCTTTTAGCATGTATGTATGCTATACTATTTCGGGTTAACGGGAACGCCCTCTGTTAGTTAACATACTGTATGTGCCAGTCCTCAAATCCTGGATAGTATTTATCTGGATACTATATAGAGTTTGAAACGAGATTCCTTCTCGTTGCAGCGTTGTTGCTAATCCATTTTAGTCACTGCTTCGGAGAGTGTTGGGAGTATTCATGCTTTGATATAATTAATGCCTGTTTGGAGACGCTGTAGTTTGTAGTCTCATCGGCAAATTAAATTAATAGAATATCTTGTGGAAGTTAATCTAAAATGTACGGATAGATAGACTAAATTGTAAGCTTTGTGATACCTAAGTAACATAAATATGACATGTATACAACTTTACGAAAATTAATTTCAGAGTCACAACGGAAGGTGGAATATTTTTGGTTCCATTCCAACCATAAAATCGATAGTAGCATTTAGATGCTACTTTCGATTTTATGGTTATAATCAGCGAATAATATAATTAATTTTCATATCTTTTGGGAATCATGTTGCCTTTTGAAACGAATTTTTATCTCCCTAGTGCCATATTTCTTCTCTTATCAAAATATTGTACCAGCGGTTTTGTTAATTCTATTTTCTATCTGACTTCTTTTTTTCTTGTGTTCCTAAATGACTGGTCAAAATAATTATGGGGATAAATATAATGACCACCATAAAATGCTTTGATACCCTTAGTTTTGTAACCAAAAATATCTACTTAACACAAGAAAAATAAAGTCTAAAAATACAATAGTACCAGCTATTTTAGTCACGACTCCACTTTAAATTGTATTCGACCACCAAATTTAGTAAATGATCACCAAATCTTGACGACCAAATTAAACTGTGACCAAAACACCGAAAACAAAACATAAAATGACACGACAGTCATCCCATGTCCACCCATAGGTTAGAACTGTGACCAAAACAGAGCGCGAGCCGAGCGAGCGAAGCGAGCGTGCCGCGGTAGCGGCCGGCGAAGCGCCAAAAAACAAAATATTTGTATTTATTTCTTATTAAAATCTACTTGAATAAATAAATAATACATCATATAATACATCACTACTACTGAGAGACGGTTCGCTAAACTGCCGACAGTATCTATAAAGACGTGGACAGAAAGTTACCAATGGGCAGAATTTAAAAACTTTGGTTATAATTTTATATTAAAACGCTGGTACAATTTTGCTGATCATTTACTATTTTGGGGTTACTCATGATTTACTTGGAGTCATTTTACTTAAATAGGATAGCAAAGTGTTAAAACTTTGGTTATAATTTTACATTAAAATGCGAGTTTCATTTTGGTGATCATTTACTATTTTTGTCTGCTATTTGTTACTATATCTGGTGGTAAGTTAAACATAAGCCAATAATTATTGCATTTAAAGGTGGCAGTCCGCACGTCGGTCGCGGTCCCAAACCTATCGATCGATCCTTCAAATCATATTTGTGCAAAATTGGTGCTGTAAATTAATGGAATATCTTGATCCCTATGCCAAATCCAACAAATTTTTATTGGGAATTTCATATTATTCAAAATGTCGTAAGCTAGTGGAGCCGTCCCTACATTAATGGGTGTTGATTCCCGATAAGCCATGGACCGCGCGTGCTCTTCGCTCGGCTCGCAGCGTTGGCCACGCGGCTTCTAACCACGACACATCGAGATAGTCTATTTGGTCCAGCTATTAAATCTAGACCAGGCAAACAAATAGAAATTACGAATAAAAGGAGTTAAAGGAGCTGGAGCGTGACCTTTTTAGTTATAGGATTACTAGCTTTCCGCTCGCGGCTTCACCCGCGTGTAGTTCGGTTATATCGCGCATTTTAGATTTCCCTCGGAAATATCAAATTTCTCCGGGATAAAAAGTACTCCATTATTTAATCCGGACTTCTAACTTTACGTCTGCAAGGCATTTCAAGGCAATCGGTTCAGTAGTTACGGCGTGAAAGCAGAACAAGCAAACAAAGAAACTCAAACGATCAGTTTAATGGTTATTTTAGACAAAAAATACCTAATTACTAATATCAAATGTTAAGGAAAAAACATGGAGATATTTTTGTTTTGGGATTGCCCTGCTCCTATACTATTTTAAACCTACTTAAAAAATACTAAGACTTTATTATTTTGCCGTAATTTAAGGTATTTGGTTTAAGGTATGAACATTAGGGTTTTCTTAGTTAGTTAGGGATCTGTAGTATCATCATATGTTAAAGTCGACCTAAAGACATGCACAATCATCATCATCATCATCATCATCATCAGCCCCCACTCGTCCACTGCTGGACATAGGCCTCCTTCATGGCACTCCAAAATCATCATCATCCCAGCGTTAATCGCAGTCGCATCCGAAGCCTTTTCAGCTTTGGAGTCTGGGGTTCGCTTTACCAGTCCAACTGCTGATATGGCTAAACTTCGACATTTTCCGTGAAGCGACTGCCGTCTGACCTCCACAACCCGAAGGCGACATCGAAGCATTGCGGTTAGACCAATTGTTGGACTTTTGAAGGCTCCAACAACCCGTAACGACTGCCACTAGATGTTCGTATGGCAACCGGGACCAACGGCTTAACGTGCTTTCCGAGGCACGACCAGACCAGTGCAAATATTCATATTCATGCATACAAATACTTGCACTGTGCGGGGATCGAACCCGCGCCACCTTGCGCAGCGGCCGCGTCCGCTACCGCTACGCCGCGGAGGCTAGCGTCATCATGGCACTCCAAAATGCACAATAATAAATCACAATTTCGTTTAATTGTATTCAGAAACTTTCCCCATTTGTAAACAAACTTAGTACAAATTATTACTCACTACCATTCAAATTACGACAAAGTTAATTACAATTTCAGGCAATTCAATAATGTTCATCTCGATACGGCGGCAGCCAACAACAATTTGTTTTAGCAACAAGAGGAACATGATTTCAATTTAACTCAATAAACTGCTCCTAACTCGATTCACTAGAAATAGTTCGTCTTTGTTGTAATGTAATTCGCGCCCATCCAATGCCGATTTGTAATGATTTTAATGTACGAATGATGCCCTTCCAACTGTTCAAAAACCGACATAAATTGAAACGCGGCGGAATATGGAAAAGAATTTTTTGAAGTACTGCGTTTGACATTTTGTGTTGCATGCAGCGCCACCTTTAAATGTCAAGTTATGCTGGTGGAGCCGCCACATGCGATGTATTGTTCACGCCCCCTCAGGTCGTGGACTATTGTACTCAAGTGTATTATAATTGCTGGTTATTTATTGTGGCGCGGCGGGGGACAATTCTGCTACATAAAATTCACTTCAACTTAAATAAATTAAGCTCTTGTTAAATCGAGAAAGTATTTTCCATTGTCATTTTGGAATATATATTTAAATTTTATATATTGCTGCCTATCGAGTTGTTGTTTGTTATTTTTTTCAAATATTTAATTGATGTCTCTTTTTTGCATTACGTCATATTTATCTTTACACACATGAAGATACTCTGCCTGTTCTAAAATTCCTGTTTTTCGTTTTATTCTGTCACTTATTTTATTATTTTTATTCATTTATGACATGTAAGCGCCACATAAACAACTTTATTTTCCTTCATGTCTTTTCAGTAAATATGAGAAAACTTTTGGCAGCATTCTCACAATTTTTTGAATAATCTGGAAGGCTGCCAGAATTCCGCGTTTATTTCGCGCGCTCCGTCCAATACACACAAACCGTCCATCAATTAGTTACAAATAGTAGTTTCTGTAATGTACACACATATGCGAAGCCCCTGTAATCCAGCGTCAAATTCAATCTGGTAACAAAATTTTGTTGACGGTTAATCCGACACGCTTTGTCGCGAGAGCCGCCATATGGCGTCTTACAATTTTTTTGTCACCATCCAACACAATAGCAGATTTAGACGTATTTGATGACGTTTGAGATTTCACGGGGGCCGCTAAATATCAATACAATTGGTGTGAAATTACAACAAAAAATAATGAGCGTATTAATCGATGAATTTTTGAGTTGCATTGTATGAATTGTATCAATACAGTTTGTTATTCGCCGCTGAGAAATATTATGGATTTCGGGCGTGAAGTTACGGTCGATAAATGCTTTCTTTGTATAAATTGAGGTGATTTTAATAAGGACGGTAGTATATGGTGGTGACGTTGGTTGTGATGTACTATTTTATGCTATGGTTAATTCGATAAAGTAAGTAAATATTTAGACTAAATACTGTCGAAGATAATCTCATTATAATTATATACACGGGATTGCTCTTGTGTAAAGCTGTTTTTTAATAAAATATTCATCGTACCATTCGTACTTAACAACTTTTCAATATGATTTAGCTTTTCGTAGAAGCTTATCTTCGGAACACGACAGGCATTAGAGGTGATTCAAATTCAGCTATTGTTGTGCAAATCTCCGCCAGGGGGCGCCTGCTACGGCTGTTGATTACGGACACGGAACAGAATTATATTTGGAAGATGCCAGGAAACGCACGAAGGGAGTTCAAGCTTAGAATTATAAGGACGATGGGTGAGTGAGGCTTATTGTTACGGAAAGTGGCAATCGGATTGCAATGAATATTGTTATCACATTGTCGTAATATATTCCAGTGGTTGCATTGACTGGAACACCTTTCTTAATAAACCACAATTTTATCTTGTTTTCACAGACAAGCATTTTCAAAATCATTCAATGAATGATGTGGTTTTCTCAGATATTATCAATCTTCTGGAGGTTCTTAACAAAGGAGGCTGGTTTAACACCAACATAATATAAAACTGAATCTTTCAGGAGGATATTACTAATCCATAGCTCCATAGTGTTGGAAAATTTTGTTTCCCGACAACATAAATAACACAATTGATTTTGTTCAACTTTTTTGTTGTTGTTCTGGATAGTGTGTCAAACAAATACCTCGTTGTATCAAAACTGAAACTATTTCTACTGCGGAATACAGAATAACTCCTCGTAGTCATGACGTGGCAAGTTGGTTTGATGCAAATATCGTGAGACAGCCGGACGGCGTACATCACGGTGTTTTATGACCATCCAACGCGTTTGTTTACAATTTACAAATCTGCTAGAACCTTGTGTACTTATTGGAGATTACTGGTGCCATTATTGTAGGTGCTACTTGGTTGTAGCTAATATTTTAGAGGAATAATGTGTAAAGGATGGAAATATAGATTTGAATGTTGATTTATGCAGATAACATGAAATGGACATAGATCTACAAACTAATGTTCTAGCAGGAAGCAGGATGGTAAAAGCAAAAAAAAAAAAATAACAACTCGTTTTTTTTTATATATATTATAAACTAGCGCTTGACCGCAATCCTGCCTGATGGTAAGCAGTGACGCAATCGTTGATGGTAAAGCGCACTAGTTTATTAAGAGCCTATTCACTCTAGCCTTGAAGACACTCAAATTGTAGTCCGACGGAAACACCGCCGCTGGCAAATTGTTCCAGTCCCTCGATGTACGCGGTATAAAGGAGGAGGCGAAACGCTTCGTCCGGATCGTAGTGGTGTTAACAACGTAAGGGTGGAAACCAGCCGTACGACAGGTCGTCCGATGGTGGAACGGAGATGGGGGAATTAAATCATGCAATTCCCTCGCACACTCCCCAAAATGCATCCTATAGAACACCGAAAGGCTGGCTACTCTACGCCTGTGCTCTAGGCTTTGGAGACCATCTCGAGTTAGATCAGGGTCACCAATCAGCCTCTTCGCACGCCTCTCTATCGAATCCAAAGTGGCCAAGTGGCACTTAGCAGCACCAGCCCAAATGTGGCGTTCGATTTTGGAGTTCCAAAGATGCAGCAGATTGTACGTTCTAAAAAAGATTTTAGATGTTAAATAGGTACAGACGACAGCACAGTAAGCTACTACAATCTGCCAAATTTCTATATTAGATTATCAACTTCATCAGTAAAGCATTAAGGCTCAAGGTTGACTGGAAATATTTGACAGTTTCGGGTAGCTTGACCTGTACCTACAATAGGACTTCCGCTATGTGTGTCACAGTCAGCATCAAAAGTTCATAAACACTTTAGTTTTTGAAATCTCAATTAAGTAGATACTGAGCATAATATTTTAATAGAATCCCAACCGAAGTGACATTTAATTAAAGAACGGTGCTCTGATTGGCTCTCTCTCCCTTATCTAAATCTATCCTAATATCAAAAAGTATGTTATCTAATACCATCATCATCATCATCATCGCAGCGTGAATCTCAGTCGCATCCGAAGATTTTTCAGCTTTGGAGTCTGGGGTCCGCTTTACCAGTTTATCTGCTGATTTTGGCTAAACTTCGATATTTTCCGTGAAGCGACTGCCGTCCTACCTCCACAACCCGAAGGCGATATCGAAGCATTGCAGTTAGACCAATTGTTGGACTTTTGAGGGCTCCAACAACCCGTAACGGTTGCCACTAGATGTTCGTATGGCAACCGGGACCAACCATATCTCTAATAATTTCGTGTTAATCGCTCGAAGGGTGGAAGGTTGTCTGTAAAAGATCGCTCTTAGCGATAAGATCGCCCATTGTACAGTCATTTGTACAGTCTTTATATTTATGTTCTGTAATCTATATGGTGTACATAATAAAGAGTATTTCTATTGTATCGATATTTGTTGATGACTGCAGTTAAGTAAATAATCTTACTAAAATAACTTTCCTATATACAATTCTATATTCGGTATAATATGTAGTCTGTCAAAACCTAAGCAACACCAAAAATAAAATAAATTCAAAAATTTCATTCTCACGGTCCATTAGACGAAAGGGCTTAAATAATAAAATTTTCGCAGAACCCATAAGAATAATGTGTCCCTTTTTAGGTAGAATTCAAGGTCATCACTCATCCGCACATCTTTTCTAATTTCACGATCTATCCGTTGCAAGTGAAGACACGGAAGCCCTCGTGGTGAATATAAATCACGATTGTGTAGCACCCCTACACCCTGAACCTCACGCGATCTAAAGAGGAGAGGATTTTAATTTGTGAACATATATACTGGAGGTTAGGATAGTTAATATGCTAGAGAAATTAAGAAAAGTTTTTGAAGGCCTTATTAAGTCTATCTCTGTTTGTCTATGCATAACTCAAAGGTTGAATGGTCGAAATAGAAAATGCCTTTGATAGTATGCCTCTTTACATTTATATGATTGAAGTATTAGATCCGTATACTCGGATTTTTTGGACACGTATCAAGGCGCAATAATGACTCCACACAACGTTTGGTCGTCCAGGGCAGTGTGCAGGAGTGGAAGGGAACAGACCTCGTGGAAGGTCACCGATGAGGTGGACTGACCAAATCGAGTCGGCAGTGGGGGGACCTGTTAATTAATGCTCCAGACTGTCGTCCAACAGGGATAGGTGGAGTTTTCTCGAATTCACTCATAGTGACCAAGACCATTCTGTCAAGAGCGAAATGAAGAAGAAGAAGATTAGATCAATAAATTGACACGGTTCATGCAATGGCTGAGCGAGCGACTGCTGCGTTGCGTGTCGCGGGTTTGATTCCCATATGAAATAATTATTTGTATGGCTTTCAGGTAGTTGTAATGGGTCTGGCTGTTTGTGCATATGAGTTTAAATGTTTGGAAACGCACCTACGATACAGGAGTGCGGTGAGGCGGGTTTCTATAAAAGAAAAGAAGTGTACTATTTTTCACCAATTTATGTACATGAATCTTATATTTGTATTCTCCAAAATCTTAAGACCTAGAACTGATAATTCCGAATCATCATCATCATCAACATCAACCTTTTTATCGTTCAACTGCTGGGCACAGGTCTCCTCTCATACAGAGAAGGCTTGAGCGTAATCACCACGCTTGCTCAATGCGGGTTGGCGACTTCAGACTTAAAGTCCAGGTTTCCTCAAGATGTTTTCCTTCACCTTCAGTCATTGGTGTACAAGATATGCTTAGAAAGTACATATAACTTTAGAAAAGTTACATCGGTACTTGCCTGACCTGGAATCGAACCCGCGCACTCATACTTGAGAGGCTGGTGTTTTAACCACTAGGCCACCACGACTTAATAATAATAATGATAATTCCGAATGTGGTGCTTTAATGCTTTAAAACGAAAGTCGGCAATAAAAATAAACCAGCCACCATTTTAATACACAAGAAATGAATGTTACGCACACGATATGTACTTACGATTTGCATTTTGGCATCATTCATTCATCATATTCCAACCCCTGCTCAGTTTATGATCCTTAAAAATGACTATATTTTGCCCCCTAAAGGATGGTTATGAAGTTGACTGAACGCGTGCTATATCTTGAATATTGCCAGTAATATGTCAGCGAATTTGCTTGGCGAACCCATCTTCTCTGATAGAGAGATCATTCGTATTGTGTGTACCCTTTGAAAGAATGATCAAATATACCACTTACCCAGCATTTTGTTGGAAAGAATTTATTAAATATCTTTAGAGAACATCAATATTACAACAATCATCTACCTATTTCTAGAAAACTGTTTTAGGCATTCGTTTAAAGCCACTGGCTACAGAAGTACAGACGACAGCACATAAAGCTACTACAATCTGTCAGATTTCTTTATTGAATTTTCAACTTTAGAGCTAAAGTATTAAGCCTCAAGGTTGATTGGGAACATTTGACATTTTCGGGTAGCTGGACCTACTGTCATCCTATCATACAAACCTTTTGTCTTTTTCATAGCTTTCTGCACTTTGCATATTCAAATATTTCGTAACAGTTCATTGTAGTTTCCTAAAGGAAAATCTGAGAGAAAAGCGGGATAATGAAAGAGAAATATTTATGTTCATTTAGATTACAATTTGTCTTGAAGTATCTAGACTTCACAGTAAGTGCTGTGAGATTTTAATTAAGACTAGAATCGTGCTTTCATCATCGTCCCAGCGTTAATCCCAGTCGCATCCGAAGCCTTTCCAGCTTTGGAATCTGGGGTCCGCTATACCAGTCCAACTGCTTATATGGCTAAACTTCGACATTTTCCGTGAAGCGACTGCCGTCTGACCTCCACAACCCGAAGGCGACATCGAAGCTATGCAGTTAGACCAATTGTTGGACTTTTGAGGGCTCCAACAACCCGTAACGACTGCCACTAGATGTTCGTATGGCAACCGGGACCAACGGCTTAACGTGCTTTCCGAGGCACGACCAGACCAGTGCAAATATTCATATTCATGCATACAAATATTTGCACTGTGCGGGGATCGAACCCGCGCCACCTTGCTCCGCTACCGCTACGCCACGAAGGCTGTCCGTCATGTGTTGTCAGTTCATTGTAGTTTCCTAAAGGAAAACCTGAGAGAAAAGCGGGATAATGAAAGAGAAATATTTATGTTCATTTAGATAACAATTTGTCTTGAAGAATCTAGACTTCAGTAAGTGCTGTGAGATTTTAATTAAGACTAGAATCGTGCTTTAAGATGATTAAAAGCAAAGTAGGTAAAATTATGTCCTCTAGTTATGTTATATAACATGTATATCGACGCTTGAAAGGCTTGAAGGCTTGAAAGAATAACTAAGCGACAAAAATTCGTAAATTGAGTTATATACACCATTCGAGCCTCCATTTTTCTGCGTCGTTTGGTGTATATAACTAAATTTACAAATTTTTGTCGCTTAAATATGATTGCCGTTCAAGCGTCGATATGTATATTTGACGTACTCCGTGGCGCAGCGGCTGTGACGTGGAGGCCCCGGGTTCGATCCCCGGCCAGGTCATGATGGAAAACGATCTTTATCCGATTGGCCTGGGTCTTGGATGTTTATCTATATATGTATCTATTATAAATATAGTATCGTTGAGTTAGTATCCCATAACACAAGTCTCGAACTTACTTTGGGGCTAGCTCAATCTGTGTGATTTGTCCGTATATATATATATATATATATATATTTTCATTTATAGTATGTTAATATAGTATTGTATATGTTTATATGGGAAATACGTTAACTGCAGTCAGAGCATCAAAAAATTATATTATTTTTTATAGAAATATTTAATGAATAAGAAAAAATTACAGTAAATACTTATATTCAGTACACAGTAAATATACACACTTATACAATGTGTAACATAAAGGGTATATACGTAACAAAGGCGGCATTTTTACATAATATCAAATGATATTGGAAAGGTTTTTTAGTCCTATCTCTTTATGTTAGGAAGTTATTAGGAAAAACACCGCCTGTGATGGGCTACTGGGCTACTAGTCGCATAGAGTTATTGAAGACATTTATCGTGATTTTGGCAAGTAACGTGACGTGTAACAAGTAGTTATTAACGTATGTAGTGTGGTGCCACGTTCGTTATGATTTGATTTTAAGAAACACACGAAACCATAACATTTGGTATCAATTTTTTGAGTATTTTATTTTGAGTTGAAACCCTTCCGATAGCGTTTGATATCATATAAAGATGCCATGCCCTTGCTATGTATACACCCGTTATGTTACACGTTGTACACAGTTACAGTGAATATCATATCTATAAATTTTATAAATCCATTCAAAAACAAAATCAATAAAAAAGGAAAAAAGCTCATAAAAATAATAAATGTCAGGAAATTTTGTCATAGACAGGTCAATTGAAAATTTACAAATTTGTCAAAAAATAAATAATTAAAACAATTCAAGTCAAAAACCAAATATACCGAATACAATAATGTCATCTCTCATTATAAGATAGCATGTCATTTATAAATTCGTTTACGCTTTTACTGGGTTTGCAATTGCACTTCGGACTTTAGCCAAAAGTAATGCTGAATCTCTGTGATCTTCATACTGGGCGACACTACTGGGAGACCTGCCTTCGGCGCGGCAGATATTACGGTGCACGAGTGTGTGCTCAGACAGAGGTTCAATCTCTTTTCTCTCACTCTCAATAGTCCGATGGTATAGCAATTCGACGACCTGAGAGAAGTGAGGCGCAGGACTAACGTACTTTCCGAGGCACGGCTGTATTACACCGTCAACTTTCAAACTCCTGTTACTAAGAAAGTCCAAATAAAAAGCAGTAGGTAATACTTTGCGTGACCCGAGAATGAAATGTCTGATGAAGCCGCGTACGGCGTCTACGGTCTGAGCAGTTGTGTTGCGATGTGTTTTTTTTTTTTGCATATTATAAACTAGCGCTTGACCGCAATCCTGCCTGGTGGTAAGCAGTGACGCAATCGTTGATGGTAAAGCGCACTAGTTTATTAAGAGCCTATTCACTCTAGCCTTGAAGACACTCAAATTGTAGTCCGACGGAAACACCGCCGCTGGCAAATTGTTCCAGTCCCTCGATGTACGCGGTATAAAGGAGGAGGCGAAACGCCTCGTCCGGATCGTAGTGGTGTTAACAACGTTAGGGTGGAAACCAGCCGTACGACGGGTCGTCCGCTGGTGGAACGGAGATGGGGGAAATAAATCATGCAATTCCCTCGCACACTCCCCGAAATGCATCCTATAGAACACCGAAAGGCTGGCTACTCTACGCCTGTGCTCTAGGCTTTGGAGACCGACTCGAGTTAGATCAGGGTCACCAATCAGCCTCTTGCACGTCTCTCCACTGAATCCAAAGTGGCCAGGTGACACTTGGCAGCACCAGCCCAAATGTGGCTGCAGTACTCCACACACGAACGGACCTGTGCTTTGTATAACATTAGAAGCTGCCCAGGTGTGAAGTACTGCCGGACCTTTGCGATAACGCCAAGTTTCCTGGCAGCCACCTTGGCCTTGGACTCAATGAACTGCCCAAAGTTAAGGTTCGAGGAAATCTCAACTCCCAAAAGCTGAAGGCGGTCGGAACACTCCAAGGACACATTCCGAAAAGTAGGGGCCAAGGTGAACGGGCTCCTATTGGCGGTGAAAAGACACGCCTGTGTTTGGCGGCATTGAATGCTACAAGATTGGCATTGCCCCATTCGGAGACTGCCTGCAGTGCAACACTCGTTCGCTCAACCATGGCCTCTCTTTCTGACCGGATTGATTCCCTACTAGCCCGAGCATCCGGCAGGTATCTCTCTACAACTGTGCTGTCATCTGCATACCCATAGATACCGGGCATCAGCAGATCGTTAATATGCAGCAGGAACAGAGTTGCAGAGAGAACAGACCCCTGAGGAACACCGGCATTAGTTGACATGGGCTCAGAAGAGCATCCGTCGACAACAACTCGGAGGGTCCGTTCAGTCAGGAAGTCTTTTACCCAGCCAGTCAGGCTAGGGGAAATGCCGTACGCTGGAAGTTTACTCAAAAGGCCAGCGTGCCATACCCGGTCGAAGGCCTTCGAGACATCAAGGGAGACAGCAATCGCTTCCCCATTCTTCTCGAGGGCCTCGCCCCACAAGTGAGTGGCATACACTAGTAGGTCCCCAGTTGACCGATTGCGGCGAAACCCGTACTGTCGGTCACTGAGGAGATCGTTACCTTCCAGGCATGCCAAGAGGCGCGAGTTCAATACACGCTCCATAATTTTGCAAAGTATGGAGGTGATCGAAATCGGCTGATAGTTGGCAGGATCGGCACGACTACCCTTCTTGGGCACGGGCTGCACGTTAGCAAGCTTCCAGGACTTGGGCACTATACCAGTCCTAAATGAGAGGCGATACAAGCGCGTCAATACAGGAGACAACTCGGGCGCACATGCTTTAAGAACAATCGCTGGTATATCATCCGGACCACTAGCCTTATTCACGTCCAGACGACACAGTACTCTCAGAACCTCCTTGTTTCTAATGCGAACCTCAGGCATTGAAGCTCCGCAATGAGGTAAATTAGGTGGAGTAGCACTGCCAGTATCCAGACGCGAATTATGGGCAAAGAGAGAAGCAAAGAGACCTGCTTTCTCTCTCGCCGTATGAGCCAGTGTTCCATCAGGCCTAACCAGCGGAGGCAGTGAGGGCCGACAGAAGTTCGCCTCAACCGATTTGGCAAGGGACCAAAAAAGGATCTGCTACCGGATGGCTGCGCAGATAACTTGTTGCCAATATGGGTAATGCGGTCGAAGCGAGCCTTCTTGAGCGCCTTCTTGTAGGACTTGGCAGCACGGTTAAAGGCTCTCTTCTTTGAGCTTAGATCCGGAGCTCCGCGGTCACGAGCGTCAACCCAGGCGAGAAATGCCGTGTGCTTACGCTGTTCAGCTTGGACACAATCGGCATTGAACCATGGGCGAGCCGAGCCACCGACGGGCACGTCATTGAATGGGATAAAATACTCCATAGCTTGACGCACCA
The DNA here is from genome assembly GCA_017933935.1 of Sesamia nonagrioides. NCBI lineage: Eukaryota > Metazoa > Arthropoda > Insecta > Lepidoptera > Noctuidae > Sesamia > Sesamia nonagrioides. The sequence goes on along the minus strand of JADWQK010000275.1, from coordinate 653,069 downwards.
CATCGGTTATAGCGTCCGCACAGCTCGACGGATTGTCAGAAGAGAAGCAGACCTGCTGCCAAGGATAAGACGCAAAGAAGTGGCGCATCTCATCCCAATCCGCTGACCTGTATCGCCACATTCGCCGTTCACCACGAGAGTCGTGATCTGGTGGGGAGAAGGACGATACAGACTTCACCAGACAGTGGTCTGAAGTTCCCAACGGTGAGGAAACTGTTATAACACATCTGTCCGGATCAGTGGTCAGCAGAAGGTCCAAACAGTTGGCAGTGTGGCCAACTACATCAGGCACCCTAGTCGCTTGCTCTACCAGCTGGGAAAGGCCCATAGAAAGCGCGAAGTTTCGCGCTTCTCTCCCAGCGTGGTCGGTCCTCTGGTATGGGAAGAGCCAGTCCTAGTGGCAGGCGATGAAGTCCCCCAGAGCGACGAACTGAGCGTCAGGGTGCCGATGCAGCGCATTGTCAGCAGCCTCACTGAGGTGGTCAAATAATCGAGTCGTCTCCTGATCACCGCTGTGCGATCGGTAGACACAGGTGTAAACAATTTTGTCCACACCAGTGTCAACCAACAGCCATAGGGACGAGAAGTGAGGGTCTTCGAGGTGACGGAGGCGCCGGCAACAGATGTCATTGCGGATATACACACAGACCCCGGCACGCTGCAGGAAATGATGCTCCAAAGAGTATCCCGGGTAGCCGAGGTATGCCGCATCAGACGGACATCTGATCTGGGTCTCCGTCAAGAAAAGTAGATGTGGCTTTTCAGTCTCAAGGTGGTGATGTACTGCAATGAGATTTGAGTGCAGACCTCGAACATTTGAGAGGTGCACTTGGAATGAGAGGACGTGCGCCCGCTGTACACATCTACTTTTCTTTATTAACCTTTTCATTAAAAAAAAATTGAGTGAATAGGAAGGAAGACGGCAGTTGAGTGAGGTGATGCAATGATAAACCCAACAATGCGACCAACGATGCTGGGCCAGAGGGAGATTGATCTGGAGACTGCGGGGACGCCCGAACCCCCCCAGGGCTCGCCATCGGGTCCTCTCGTCCGGTCGCCAACCGGCACGATGGGGCCACCCTGGGATTTTTCGCAGTTGGCGGGGCAGCCTTTCGTATGTGGCTGGCACACTACTTGGGCCCCCAACTACCTGCAGTCGGCCAGCGGAGAACCGTGCTTCGGATCCCGCTACCCTCCACGAACAAACTCCCGACACAACACCATCTGGCGCATCGCACCCGGCACACATCGCAACACAACTGCTCAGACCCGTCCTCCGAACGGCTTCATCAGACATCATGCCGGAACACGACGAATCGCTTGGCGGCATGTCTTTGTCTGGTGGGTGGTAACTTACGCCGGCGGTCGATGTTGTGGCCTACCACCGAGAAAAAGTGCCGGGTACAATGCGCCAAATGTTGTTGTGTCAGGAGTTTGATCGTGGAGGGTCTTCAGATCAATCTCCCTCTGGCGTAGCATCGTTGGTAGTGTTGTTTGGTTTATCATTGCATCACTTCGCTCAACTGCTTCGCTTCCTTCCTATTCCCTCAGTTTTTTGAGTGAATAGGCTCTTAATAAACTAGCGTGCTTTACTATCAACGATTGCATCACTGCTTACCATTAGGCGGGATTGCAGTCAAGCACTAATTTATAATTATAAAAAGAAAACCCGCTCAGCAGACGCTTGCAATCAAGAGACCAACGGTACTGTACTGTAAACTAAACTAAAGTTACCGATATTATCTTTATAAGTGTTTCATAGTTTCGGATGGGAAAAAATTCTAATTGTGGCCATCCATCAGACCCTTTTCTGTTTAGCATACGCATAGCATCACTCAGCGCCATTCGCATACTCCCACATACTTGGCTGTAAATGGGCCATTATAAGAGTACTTATTGCTATTTCTAAGGGAAATATTTTATGCATAAGTACTTCAGTGAAGGAGCATCTAATATGGCTACCGAGTTTCATTTGATATTATTTCTGTTCATATACAATATGTAAATAAAACCCCGTCAGATCCGTGAAGGTATTGTTAGGTGTGGATAACTGATTCTACTAATGCCTATAAAGCCGGGCTAAACTTAAAAAAATCCCTCTTAAACTTAAAAAAATCCTCCTTAAAAATAAATACTATTTCGCAAAAAGAGGTAACTTAATACATGGGTGGTAATCAATCCATGCGCGGGTGACAGGGGCAGGGTACGCGGCACGTGGTCGTATACCTCATAATAATACCGTCAAAACGGTGTTGTCACTTTTTCAAAAATGATCAAATTTCGGGGAAGTTGGAATTAATTCGCGGAATAAAAGATATTTCAAAATTCATTAGTATTGTTACTCTGATGATTACGTAAAATTTTATATTATATTTGGTCATGTGTTTACCTAACCTTTATTATCCTTATGGGTCGGACAGGGTTCGTATATTACAATATGATTTTTTTTAAATGTCATTTTCCTATAAAAACAATGGCCTGATGATCACGTACATACGATTAAAAGCTTAAATAAAGGCCAAAAGTGATCGTAGCTGTGTTTTAGCAGTACAAAAGAACTTTGGCCGATTTTGACTAATTTTGGATGAGCTGAAAAACTGCGTGACCAAATATATCACAGCTTTAACGCGAAGATTCAAAAGACCTGTTATTGCTGAGCCAACACGTAAAATCGTAGCCCGGAGCCGGAGCCATGCCTCTCACATGATTTACGCCCGGAGCGTGCATCACGCGCCGTCAGCAACTCGCGTCTACACTAAGAGATTTGCTGCATCCCTAATTGTTTTAATATCGTTTGTCTAGTGAAAGGATAGCTGCTGTTCTGCAATTCTTTCTGCAGACTTTTCTCTATAAATTTTCTAAAATCTGTAAGGACGATTTTGTCGAATACAGCCATCACCATCATCATCAACCTTTTTATCGTCCCACTGCTTGGCACAGGTCTCCTCTCATACAGAATACAAGCAAGATCAATAGAATTATTTTCAAAGAAATGCTTGATATTATTGTTGTGAATCCGTTGGTGATTATGTTTTGTTAGACACATCCACATGATCAACTAATATTTCCTTTACTTTGTTTATCGTAACTTGATGCATCTATTTCCTTTCCGTTGATTGATTCGCGCAAGACGGAAAAGGTAAATCGATCAGTCAAGACAACTTTTCGCAAATCACTGTTTTACTAGTAACCTAATATATAATATAATCATAGAACTATGATATGATTCATACGATTTAGAAAATTAACTAACACACCATAAGCTTTATAAACTGTCATATGTCCCAGAGTTTACATATTTTAGAGGTGTTCTATTGGCTTTTGAGGAGTTTTTCTTTTCTCATATACCATTTTGAAAGTATTATAATATTTTCCGCAAAAATCCTGGTCCCCCAATATGAACATGGCACGGAATCCACGGCACGGAGGTTCCTAATTTCGTTATTTATCGCTTTACGGAGAGACGCAAAAATGTCCGACGCCCGACCCCTTAAATCATACGCAGTTCTTTTAATTGAGAAAATAATACCTCCAACTAAATTGGTTTGAAATGACTTAAGAATTTTCCCTGGTCTGAATATAAAATGTTTTCTGAAGAAAAATCTTCCATTAATTTAGGACTGGACGTAAATAACAGAAATGCTGTAAATTCCGACGCCAGTCATTCTATAAAAAAGTTAAGTAAAGTAGGGCAGGCTGATGGAATTTATGTGAATAATCCCGGTTATGTGTACAATGAAGTGAGTTCAGTTTTTAAATATGGAAGAAAAGTTGGTGTCACTTAAATCTTTATAGAACAACCTTTTTAGAATAATGCTTTTGATTGAAGTTGACTTTTTAACAACCAAGTTAGATCTTGGGCCAGTATACAGAGATTCATAAAATGAATTACTTTATCAAACATTATAATCCATCAGATCCAAACGGAAACATTAATATTCTCTCATTTCTTCTTTACAATCACAGATAAGCCCTCAAAAACAATAGCCAGTTATCACTCAGTACATAATAAATGCAGACATGATTTACAAGCCGTTACTCATAAAATATATGGTTACTTACCCAACGCTGGCGCATACCATATCTCGGTTAATTTATCATCTACCGCAAGAAATTGATATATGCACTCAGCCCGCATGCCGTCAGAGCATCTACATACATTCTGGACTTGTTACACGAACTTAACCTTGAGGAGCACAATGAAACAGCAAAGGATAAACAACTTTGGTGGACTGAAAGTAAAATTGAATTTTGATTGGGAGGTTTTAAACGCAGGAACTTGTAAGAAGGCCCCGTGTGGTGCCAAAGCTCAACGGGTGGTAAACTTCTTATTTGCATATGTGTTTGTTTTATAATAACAAATCAAAAATGGTTGTACGCTTATTAGTGAGCGGATGTTAGCTCAGTTACTTTTATTTAAACATGGTCTTTTTGACTCCTATGGGGAATTTATGGACAGTTTGATGTTTATCGTGGAATCATGCGCAGCGTGATAGAAGTTTCATGTTAAAGTGCGGTGAAAGAAGTTAAAATTTAAGTTACATGTCGTATTTTTTTTATATTTTGTATTGACCTATCAGATGAATCTTGCTCAGACTTTCTTAACTTCAGACCAATGAATTTTGCTATTGACGCCTCAACCATAAGAAGAACCAATACCAGAATCCTAAAAAAAAGAAAAAACAGGATTGAATTAATTTAGAAAGCTATTAGGAAAAAAATCTTTTCTTCAAATTAAAACATCAATTTGAAGGCGGTCCAAAAAACTGCAACCATCAAACAAACAAGCAGACGTTGAAGAAACAGGTAGAGGTCCTAAAACTGGCCATCTTACGAAAAATCTTTTCAAATTATGAGCCTAATGAACAGCCATAACTCTTTCAGCTAAGGAGGAAAGGATCCTATCCCCTATAAAACAGGAGCACGCACCTACTGTCGAGCGTACGCTTGGACCAGGAACCTAAACCTTCGTAAAGAGAGCGTTTATTACTATGAGTCTGCAACCGGTGCTATTTATGTGGGAATCGTGAATCCATTCGTGCTGTGTTCTCATTGTAACACAAAAGGTTTGTATAGGGTATAATAGGGCTTGATGGAAAATTATTAGGTCTGGTGGCTAATGTATCTTGGGTGGTGGATGAAATGATCGCGGTATCATGGCGGTGATGATGTGTGTGATTATTAAAATAAAGGAAAACAAAAGGATTAAGATTGCGACCATTGTTTTTTTATTTCTATCTAACCGAGCTGTCACTCCACTAGATACTGAAGGAATTGATACTTTGACAGCTAATTCCATGCTCAATTCACTTTTCGTGGTGACATTTTTACAGAATAAATCTGCATGTCTTATATATGTACCCTGTCCGTTAAGCTTTCCGCTTTTGGACAGCTGTATCAGAATGTACATAATAATTATGTAAAAGTTATCCTTAAATTGCGTCATAAAATAAATACACAATATGCACAGAAAACCCTGTCCGATCTGTGAAGGTATTGTTAGGTATCGATAACTGATTCTATTAATGCCTACAAAGCCGGGCTAAACTTATTTATATAATAATACCGTCAAAATGGTGTTGTAATTTTTTTTTAAATTACCTAATTTCGGGGAAGTTGGAATAAATTCGCGGGAAAAAAGATTATTTCAAAATTCATTAGTATTGATACTAGGATGATTACTTACGTATTTTTTTTATTATAATTGGTTCTGTGTTTATTTAAGCTTTATTATCCTTATGGGACGGTCAGGGTTTTCTTTACATATTGTATACCTATAAAATTTTATGAGCAATAACTTATTAGCTGATCTTATTTATGTCTTCTAACAGACATTATAATACCGTACGTGTATCAATCAATGTATTGTTGTGTGTGTTATTGCAATCACTAGTTTTATCTGTCAAAAAACGATTGACGTAATAGACAGACTTTAGTCCTCACAATATAATAATAGTCTTTAAAGTTCTGTCATGATTGTTTTGCACGAAGATACACCCAGTAGCGTCATAAAGATATGACAATGGTTTTTACGCCTTATTATAAAGGCTTCATAACACTAGAAAACTTGCTCTAACGAGGTAAAACAAGGCGCTATTATTAAAGAAGGAAGAAAAAATGGTTGGCTTTAAAAAATATCTGAAGCCTGATCGTATACTATAAATTCAATTAAGTACGTACATGTTATAACATTGTTGTGATCATAAAGTAGTGTAGCGAAGGCCATAATGTTCTCTATGAAACTGTTCGTAAAGACGAGAATAGCGTGCACATTGTAGGCTTGCAGGGTTCAGTAACTGGTGGTTGGATGTTGCGGTTTTCCGTATCCTAGATAATTTATTAGATTATCAACGGCTCGCGTACTGCAGTGCATTCGCCAATGATTAATGGGAACGGAGAGTTTCGAGAGCAAGCTTTAGTTTCGAAAGTTAGAGAGAGAATTTTACATGGGATCAAACAAGAACATAGGAAAAACTATGCAGTGACTTCTCGTAAATCGTTGAGTTTTCATTCAGCATCCATCATTACAATCAGTTGGAATCATTTTGATGCTTATTGCTATTCCGTTGCTCCCTTCATTCGAACACGTATCTGCTCAACAACGTAAATAACGCAATGAATGCTGTTGAACTGTCAAAATGTAACCCGTTATTCCTGATAATCAGTGACGGATTAAGACTACTTGATGCCCTAAGCAATCCACGCCTGTGGGCCCCCCATAACCGTAGTCAACTAGAATCGGTGTTTAAACTTTTACCGCCTAAAAACATTAGATTTTTGTAAAATAAGATTTTTTTTTATATATTATAAACTAGCGCTTGACCGCAATCCTGCCTGATGGTAAGCAGTGACACAATCGTTGATGGTAAAGCGCACTAGTTTATTAAGAGCCTATTCACTCTAGCCTTGAAGACACTCAAATTGTAGTCCGACGGAAACACCGCCGCTGGCAAACTATTCCAGTCCCTCGATGTACGCGGTATAAAGGGGGAGGCGAAACGCTTCGTCCGGATCGTAGTGGTGTTAACAACGTAAGGGTGGAAACCAGCCGTACGACGGGTCGTCCGCTGGTGGAACGGAGATGGGGAATTAAATCATGCAATTCCATCGCACACTCCCCGAAATGCATCCTATAGAACACCGAAAGGCTGGCTACTCTACGCCTGTGCTCTAGGCTTTGGAGACCGACTCAAGTTAGATCAGGGTCACCAATCAGCCTCTTTGCACGTCTCTCCACTGAATCCAAAGTGGCCAGGTGACACTTGGCAGCACCAGCCCAAATGTAGCTGCAGTACTCCACACACGAACGGACCTGTGCTTTGTATAACATTAGAAGCTGCCCAGGTGTGAAGTACTGCCGGACCTTTGCCATAACGCCAAGTTTCCTGGCAGCCACCTTAGCCTTGGACTCAATGAACCGCCCAAAGTTAAGGTCCGAGGAAATCTCAACTCCCAAAAGCTGAAGGCGGTCGGAACACTCCAAGGACACATTCCGAAAAGTAGGAGCCAAAGTGAACGGGCTCCTTTTGGCGGTGAAAAGACACGCCTGTGTTTTGGCGACATTGAATGCTACAAGATTGGCATTGCCCCATTCGGAGACTGCCCGCAGTGCAACACTCTTTCGCTCAACCATGGCCTCTCTTTCGGACCGGATTGATTCCCTACTAGCCCGAGGGACCGTTCAGTCAGGAAGTCTTTTACCCGGCCAGTCAGGCTAGGGGAAATGCCGTACGCTGGAAGCTTACTCAAAAGGCCAGCGTGCCATATCCGGTCGAAGGCCTTCGAGACATTAAGGGAGACAGCAATCGCTTCCCCATTCTTCTCGAGGGCCTCGCCCCACAAGTGAGTGGCATACACTAGTAGGTCCCCAGTTGACCGATTGCGGCGAAACCTGTACTGTCGGTCACTGAGGAGATCGTTACCTTCCAGGTATGCCAAGAGGCGCGAGTTCAATACGCGCTCCATAATTTTGCAAAGTATGGAGGTGATCGAAATCGGCCGATAGTTGGCAGGATCAGCACGACTACCCTTCTTGGGCACGGGCTGCACGTTAGCAAGCTTCCAGGACTTGGGCACTATACCAGTCCTAAATGAGAGGCGATACAAGCGCGTCAATACAGGAGACAACTCGGGCGCACAAGCTTTAAGAACAATCGCTGGTATACCATCCGGACAACTAGCCTTATCCACGTCCAGACGACACAGTACTCTCAGAATCTCCTTGTTCCTAATGCGAACCTCAGGCATTGAAGCTTCGCAATGAGGTAAATTACGTGGAGTAGCACTGCCAGTATCAAGACGCGAATTATGGGCAAAAAGAGAAGCAAAGAGACCTGCTTTCTCTCTCGCCGTATGAGCCAGTGTTCCATCAGGCCTAACCAGCGGAGGCAGTGAGGGCCGACAGAAGTTCGCCTCAACCGACTTGGCAAGGGACCAAAAAGATCTGCTACCGGATGGCTGCGCAGATAACTTGTTGCCAATATGGGTGATGCGGTCGAAGCGAGCCTTCTTGAGCGCTTTCTTGAAGGACTTGGCAGCACGGTTAAAGGCTCTCTTCTTTGAGCTTAGATCCGGAGCTCCGCAGTCATGAGCGTCAACCCAGGCGAGAAATGCCGTGTGCTTACGCTGTTCAGCTTTTACACAATCGGCATTGAACCATGGGCGAGCCGAGCCACCGACGGGCACGTCATTGAATGGGATAAAATACTCCATAGCTTGACGCACCACATCGGTTATAGCGTCCGCACAGCTCGACGGATTGTCAGAAGAGTAGCAGACCTGCTGCCAAGGATAAGACGCAAGATGATGAGATGTAACGTACCTTAGAAATGAAGTAAGTGCGACAACAATAAAAACCAAAGCAAATTATTTATTTACTGAAATGCGCCTTGCGGCTTTATCGGGCATTGAATTCAGGGAAGATAGTATTAACGTCTAAATGTTTTTAACATATCGGACTCTCTCTTAAAACGCACCAGTTTTCAAATTAGTCCTAAAAACTTTTTTTGGTGTGGTTGTTGGTGACTTAAGAGTGAGACGTGATTCGCGATGCCATAAGAACGGACATTTTTTGTGCTTCTTCTGGTGCCCCCCCAGACGTGATGCCCTAGGCAATTGCTTAATTTGATTAAGGGTTAATCCGTCACTGCTGATAATGTGTTATGCAATTACCCTGCTGGGCCCCAATTCTCGTAATTTATAACGTTCAAAATCTAGTCGCAGTTTCAACTCGGCGACAAACAAATAACTTTGTAAAAACTTAAATCACTGAAATTATTATAAACATTTTAATTTTTAATGTCTGGACTTAAAAAAGGACGATGATCCTTGAGTTTGTTTCGGCTTTTTCTTCTCAGAGATAGTCAGGAAATGCCGGCTCCATCTAGTTTTTTTTTTTATTTTTTATTAATTATATTATAAACTAGCGCTTGACCGCAATCCTGCCTGATGGTAAGCAGTGACGCAGTCGTTGATGGTAAAGCGCACTAGTTTATTAAGGTCGTACCCTCACCAAATGACCTCGAGCATTTGCTCCCTCTTCACCGCGCCCCACCTCTACAATACTTCGCAAAATATTACTAGCGCCGTCTGGCGGACGAAGTACTTACAAATACAAGTTAAATTCATAGACCACAGAAGTAACAGACATGGCACTTTTATTTTTGTTTATTGGTGCGCCCAAATACTTTTGGTTATTATGTACTCAAACAAATGTTGACGATACTTCATAATAAAAATTCTGCGGTGTTTATTTTTTAACCGACTTCAGAAAAAGGTGGTTCTCAGTTCGATTTATTGTCGCTGATAACTTTATGGTTAATGAACCTATTTTGACCATTCTTTTTTTATATGAAGGGATATGCTGCCTATGTAATCCCATTGTTACCACGTCAGTGTCGATAATGGAAATTCTGAGAAATTTAGGCCAATTATCGAAAATTGTAGGCACGCTTCGGGTGACAACTTGATACTCGTGTTTATATCGGATGATACTATAAAACCGTGAAGATTTGGGCCTGACCTGATGATGGAGATGACAGAATATCAAGGGAATCCACATCGGAAGCAACTGTCACGTGTTTGGGCATAGTTAATGTGTATTGATTAGACCTTTATAACTAAATATGTTATGACTGTAACTTCAGGGTTGGAAGTTAGTTTTGTAAATTGAAAGTTAGCTAAGTCAGATGGGCAAAGGGATAGAAAAATAATATAATAAAGTTTAATTTATCATTATTTATTATTATAAGGGAAAACGTAATCAGGGTCAAATAAATTTCTGCAGAACTGACACATTTAAAAAAAAAAATTCATGTGTTTTTTTGGGACCAGGCAAGACTGTGAAATTATATTATTAACTTCCGAAATTAGTTATTTTTCACTTTGTAGTGGTTTTTGAAGTCGGTTGTTTTTTTGTAAAAAGTTTTTATTTTTATGTTTGTTTGCGGATAACTTCGCCTAAAATTTGGTATTTCGATGAATTTTTGGGCATTTCGACATGGGTGTCGTGATAGGGGTTTTTGGGAGTGCAGATCACGAATATGACGTAATTTTTGAAATCCAATATGGCCGACACCAATTTTATGATATTTTGACATGGGTGTCGTGAAAGGGGTTTTTGTGCTTGCTAATCACGAAAATGACGTCATTTTGGAAATCCAAGATGGCCGACACCAATTTTATGATATTTTGACATGGGTGTGTGACGGGGGTTTTCGGGGGTGCAGATCACGAAAATGACGTCATTTTTGAAATCCAAGTTGGCTGACACCAATTTTATGATATTTTGACATGGGTGTCGTGACGCGGGTTTTCGGGGGTGCAGATCACGAAAATGACGTCATTTTTGAAATCCAAGATGGCTGACACCAATTTTATGATATTTTGACATGGGTGTCGTGAAAGGGGTTTTCGCGGGTGCTAATCACGAAAATGACGTCATTTTTGAAATCCAAGGTGGCCGAAATTATATTTCATGATATTTTGACTTGGGTATCGTGACGGGTTTTCGGGGCGCTGATCACGAAAATGACGTCATTTTTGAAATCCAAGGTGCCCGAAATTATATTTCATGATATTTTGACTTGGGTATCGTGACGGGTTTTCGGGGCGCTGATCACGAAAATGACGTCAATTATAAGCTGTGGCATAGCTTCTATTTCTTTATCAAAGTCAAAAATAAAACATCAAATATAGTTTAGTCGCTAAATCGCCACCATTTTTCGCACTCCTTCAATGACGTCACTGGTAAAAAATAAATAAATAAATAAACTACAAAAAGAAAATACATACTTATACAAATGTATACGTTAATTGGCAAAATAAAAAAAATACTATGTCATAAATAACTAATAAAAAATTTCCTACTAACTACATACTGCGGAACTCGGTGTGCACACCTTTGCGATTTACCCCGCAGCCACGCGTAGAATTGCGTTTTTTATCTGCATTTCCATGTACATCTGCAGCCCTGCGCGTGAGCGCAGATTCAATGTATAGTACCATGCGTTTCTTCATACAAAATTTGGTACTAGCGAACATCTATCTTATATATAAAATTCTCGTGTCACAGTTTTCGTTCCTATACTCCTCCAAAACGGCTTGACCGATTCTCATGAAATTTTGTGAGCGTATTGAGTAGGTCTGAGAATCGGCCAACATCTGTTTTTCATCCCCCTAAATGTTAGGGGTAGTCCACCCCTACTTGTTTTTTTTATTTTACACAACATTTTTAGTTTCTATTTTTTTACAACATACAAAAATACATACAATCCTAAATTTTCACCCTTCTACGATCAATCCTTCAAAACTGATCAATCGTCATTTAATTAGTTTTATTCCCATGGGAAATCTAAAAAACGCGATATAACTCAATTCCACGCGGGCGAAGCCGCGGGCGGAAAGCTAGTACTAATATATAAAGCTGAAGAGTTTGTTTGTTTGAACGCGCTAATCTCAGGAACTACGGGTCCGATTTGAAAAGTTCTTTTTGCGTTGGATAGCTCATTAATCCAGAAAGGCTTAAGGCTATAAAACATCACGCTGCGACTAATAGGAGCAGAGCATTACTAACTCCACGCGAACGAAGTCGCTGGCGGCCGCTAGTATAAAATAGCTTTACCGCGGCAGCCCCGAGTGCCACATGTTTTTGTTTTATTAGAAAGACGATATCTTCAAGGTAGTCTCATGTTTAGGAAATTAGGGTCTGATGATGAAGACTAGGTAAATCTAGAAGAAATTTAATAAATCAAAGGGGCGTCTAGGGCTTTTCTAAGTTTTTTCATTAAGTGTTTTAACGCACTACAATTTAGTAAAGTTCGGAGTTGATGATGGAGCTGGGAGACAGCCGAGGGAACTCCTTAACGATTCACATCAGCTGCCTCGTGTTTGTGCTTAATAAATTTGTATTGATAAGAACTTTACACCTAAATGAGTTGTGATCATCATTAAAGCTCTGATGTTGAAGACAAAGGCCAGTTAAGGGAACTCCTTAAAGGCTTACAATAGTTACCTTATGTTTGGACTTATTTCTGTTCATTTATATTGATGAAAACTTTACACCCATATAAGTAGGTTAAAATGAATGTCTGCAATAGATCTGATGATAGAGCCGAGAGAAATTCGAGGGAACTCCTCAACGATTCACAGCAGATACCTTGTGTAATATCTTGATTAATTTGTATTGATAAGAGCTTTACACCTAGATGGATTGTTATGATCATTAGGAGTCTGATAATGAAGACGAAGGACAGTCTGTTGAGGGAACTCCTCAAAGGTTTACAGTAGCTGCTTTGTGGTTGGACTTAATGCATTTATATTGATGAGAAATTTGCACGCATATGGGTAAAAATTAAAGTAAAAAAAACATGTTTTTTTTTTTGGACCAGGCAAGACTGTGAAATTATATTATTATTCTCGTTTAATAAAACAAATACGTAAATTGTAAAAAATAAAACTATCGTATTTCAAAATGAATAACAAATACATATACTATAATATTATTTACGCAAAGCTTCCTTTCGCAGAAAAATAATAAACATCCGACTAATACAATATCCGATCAGACTGGACGTTGACGGCAGCATATTTGGAAAAGGCCTGCAAGCAAACGACCTATTTCGTTTGATTTAATTCCTTTAAGACCACAATGAAAGTATGAGCATTTCTAGAAATAACGCAATGAAATAACACAACTTAAATTCAGTCTCTTGATTTTAATTGATGTTTGCATAAACATGACGAGTAGGTAGTGTTTGTACTATGTTAAAGTAGAGTGTTGTAAATTGTTGAGGAATTCCCTCGACTGTCTATGGTTTTATCATCTGATGTAATTCAGACTTTAATTTTTACCCATATGGGTGCAAATTTCTCATCAATATAAATGAATTAAGTCAAACCACAAAGCAGCTACTGTAAACCTTTGAGGAGTTCCCTCAACAGACTGTCCTTCGTCTTCATTATCAGACTCCTAATGATCATAACAATCCATCTAGGTGTAAAGCTCTTATCAATACAAATTAATCAAGATATTACACAAGGTAGCTGCTGTGAATCGTTGAGGAGTTCCCTCGAATTTCTCTCGGCTCTGTCATCAGATCTATTGCAGACATTCATTTTAGCCTACTTATATGGGTGTAAAGTTTTCATCAATATAAATGAAATAAGTCCAAACATAAGGTAACTATTGTAAACCTTTAAGGAGTTCCCTTAACTGGCCTTTGTCTTCAACATCAGAGCTTTAATGATAATCACAACTCATTTAGGTGTAAAGTTCTTATCAATACAAATTTATTAAGCACAAACACGAGGCAGCTGATGTGAATCGTTAAGGAGTTCCCTCGGCTGTCTCCCGGCTCCATCATCAACTCCGAACTTTACTAAATTGTAGTGCGTTAAAACACTTAATGAAAAAACTTTGAAAAGCCCTAGACGCCCCTTTGATTTTTTAAATTTCTTCTAGATTTACCTAGTCTTCCATCATCAGACCTAATTTCCTAAACATGAGACTACCTTGAAGATATCGTCTTTCTAATAAAACAAAAACATGTGGCACTCAGGGCTGCCGCGGTAAAGCTATTTTATACTAGCGGCCGCCAGCGACTTCGTTCGCGTGGAGTTAGTAATGCTCTGCTCCTATTAGTCGCAGCGTGATGTTTTATAGCCTTAAGCCTTTCTGGATTAATGAGCTATCCAACGCAAAAAGAATTTTTCAAATCGGACCCGTAGTGCCTGAGATTAGCGCGTTCAAACAAACAAACTCTTCAGCTTTATATATTGGTACTAGCTTTCCGCCCGCGGCTTCGCCCGCGTGAAATTGGGTTATATCGCGTTTTTTAGATTTCCCATGGGAATAAAACTAATTAAATGACGATTGATCAGTTTTGAAGGATTGATCGTAGAAGGGTGAAAATTTAGGATTGTATGTATTTTTGTATGTTGTAAAAAAATAGAAACTAAAAATATTGTGTAAAAATAAAAAAAACAAGTAGGGGGGACTACCCCTAACATTTAGGGGGATGAAAAACAGATGTTGGCCGATTCTCAGACCTACTCAATACGCTCACAAAATTTCATGAGAATCGGTCAAGCCGTTTCGGAGGAGTATAGGAACGAAAACTGTGACACGAGAATTTTATATATAAGATAGATGTTCGCTAGTACCAAATTTTGTATGGAGAAACGCATGGTACTATACATTGAATCTGCGCTCACGCGCAGGGCTGCAGATGTGCATGCAAATGCAGATAAAAACGCAATCCTGCGCGTGGCTGCGGGGTAAATCGCAAAGGTGTGCACACCGAGTTCCGCAGTATGTAGTTAGTAGGAAATTTTTTATTAGTTATTTATGACATAGTATTTTTTTTATTTTGCTAATTAACGTATACATTTGTATAAGTCATTCATCATTTTCTCATCGTCATTCGTCATTTCGTCATTTTCTTTTTTGTAGTTTATTTATTTATTTATTTTTTACCAGTGACGTCATTGAAGGAGTGCGAAAAATGGTGGCGATTTAGCGACTAAACTATATTTGATGTTTTATTTTTGACTTTGATAAAGAAATAGAAGCTATGCCACAGCTTATAATTGACGTCATTTTCGTGATCAGCGCTCCGAAAACCCGTCACGATACCCACGTCAAAATATCATAAAATATAATTTCGGCCACCTTGGATTTCAAAAATGACGTCATTTTCGTGATTAGCACCCGCGAAAACTCCTTTCACGACACCCATGTCAAAATATCATAAAATTGGTGTCAGCCATCTTGGATTTCAAAAATGACGTCATTTTCGTGATTAGCACCCGCGATAATCCCTTTCACGATACCCATGTCAAAATATCATAAAATTGGTGTCAGCCATCTTGGATTTCAAAAATGACGTCATTTTCGTGATCTGCACCCCCGAAAACCCCCGTCACGACACCCATGTCAAAATATCATAAAATTGGTGTCAGCCATCTTGGATTTCCAAAATGACGTCATTTTCGTGATCTGCACCCCCGAAAACCCCCGTCACGACACCCATGTCAAAATATCATAAAATTGGTGTCGGCCATCTTGGATTTCCAAAATGACGTCATTTTCGTGATTAGCACCCACAAAAACCCCTTTCACGACACCCCTGTCAAAATATCATAAAATTGGTGTCGGCCATCTTGGATTTCCAAAATGACGTCATTTT
The DNA here is from genome assembly GCA_017933935.1 of Sesamia nonagrioides. Lineage (NCBI taxonomy): Eukaryota > Metazoa > Arthropoda > Insecta > Lepidoptera > Noctuidae > Sesamia > Sesamia nonagrioides. The sequence continues at coordinate 637,383 of JADWQK010000275.1, read as the reverse complement.
CGTGATTAGCACCCACAAAACCCCTTTCACGACACCCATGTCAAAATATCATAAAATTGGTGTCGGCCATCTTGGATTTCCAAAATGACGTCATTTTCGTGATTAGCACCCGCGAAAACTCCTTTCACGACACCCATGTCAAATATCATAAAATTGGTGTCAGCCATCTTGGATTTCAAAAATGACGTCCTTTTCGTGATTAGCACCCGCGAAAACCCCTTTCACGATACCCATGTCAAAATATCATAAAATTGGTGTCAGCCATCTTGGATTTCAAAAATGACGTCATTTTCGTGATCTGCACCCCCGAAAACCCCCGTCACGACACCCATGTCAAAATATCATAAAATTGGTGTCGGCCATCTTGGATTTCCAAAATGATGTCTATTTCGTGATTAGCACCCACAAAAACCCCTTTCACGACACCCATGTCAAAATATCATAAAATTGGTGTCGGCCATCTTGGATTTCCAAAATGACGTCATTTTCGTGATTAGCACCCACAAAAACCCCTTTCACGACACCCATGTCAAAACATCATAAAATTGGTGTCGGCCATCTTGGATTTCCAAAATGACGTCATTTTCGTGATTAGCACCCACAAAAACCCCTTTCACGACACCCATGTCAAAATATCATAAAATTGGTGTCGGCCATCTTGGATTTCAAAAATTACGTCATATTCATGATCTGCACTCCCGAAAACCCCTATCACGACACCCATGTCGAAATACCCAAAAATTCATCGAAATACCAAATTTTAGGCGAAGTTATCCGCAAACAAACATAAAAATAGAAACTTTTTACAAAAAAACAACCGACTTCAAAAACCACTACAAAGTGAAAAATAACTAATTTCGGAAGTTGGTGTCTTTGGTTTTGTATATTCGTTTTAGACACCGACTTCTGAAATTAGTTATTTTTCACTTTACATAGTGGTTTTTGGAAGTCGGTTGTTTTTTCTAAAAAAGCTTTTATTTTACATTTTTTAGTTGTTAAAAGTACTATGTATTCAGTTGCATCCGGTCAGACTGGAAGCTGACGCAAATATAGTTGGGAAATGACGTACTTTTGTTTACTTTAATTTTTACCCGTAAGTACATATTCCCTCAACTGCCTATGGTCTTCATCATTAAATTTACTGTAGACTATTATTTTAACCTAATCGGAGTAAAGGTCTTAATAATATAAATGAATGAAGTCCAACCACAAAGTAGCTACTGGAAACCGTTGAGGAGTTCCCGGAACTGGCCTTTGTCTTCATCATTAGAGCTCTTATGAGAGTCGCAACCCATCTAGGTGTAAAGTTCTTATCAATACAAATTAATCGAGCCCAACCCCAAGGTAGCTGCTGTCAATTGTTGAGGAGTTCCTTCGACTGTCTCTCAGCTCCATCATCAAATCTACTCCAGACCTTTATTAAATTGTAGTGCTTTAAAATATTTAATGAAAATGCTAAGAAATGCACTAGTCGCCCCCAATTTTTGAAAGTTCCGCTTGTTTTCTCTGGACTTCCACCATCAAACCTTGATATCCTTATCAAGGGACCACCTTGGGAACGTCTTCCTTCCAACAGAAAAATAATTATCAAAATCGGTTTATAAATGACGAAGTTATGCGCGAACAAACATAAAAAAAAACATACGGTCGAATTGAGTAACCTCCTCCTTTTTGAAGTCGGTTAAAAATTGAACATAAAAAACATATAATTGAGCAACCTCCTCCTTTTTGAAATCGGTTAAAAAAACGAACACCAAAATAAACATCAATAACAGAGACACTCTAAGAGATACATACTCTATGTGACATGCGGTGCGTGAGCGAGCAAGCAGATGCTTTCTCGCTCACGCGCCGCCCGCTTATGCTAGCGGAGCGCGCGATGACGAACGACACGGGTTCCCCCTTCGAGAGCGTGTGGCATACTGAATCTCAATAGCCCGGGCAACAGAAATGATGGCGAATGCGCTCAGATTGTTGAATAAAATTTTGATTTTGGTCGTTTTAAAAAAATATTTCTACAATAATGTTCGTCATGAAATTATCTATCCATTAGTGTAAGAACGCAATCTAAATAATGCTTACTTTCCAAGGAGATGCACGTTTATGATAATTATTTCTCTTGTCAGTGGTTTCGTTGTGAAGGAATTATTTAAACATTATACTTAGTAAAATAAAAAAAAAAATCTACAATTTTGGAGCCAAGATTATGGAGAAAATTTATGTATTTTTAGTAAGTTGATATTTCTTTTGGATAAAGAGTAGATAGCTCCGAAAAACTACATAAAAACGGCTTGCGGTGTGTTTTTCCTCTGGAGCCGCCTTAAGAGCCTATCAGTTTAAAAACATATGACATGTAAAAGTGATCAGTGATCCTACTTGCTTAGTAAACGATTTCATTTAATTTCATTTCATTTGTCAAAATGTAAGAAAATTAGAATTATTTTTTGACAGATTGAGATCAGACTGTGGCCGTTCATAAAATTAGTAGAATTATCCCTCTGGTCGTAGTACGTACCTATACTCTTTGGAAAAGTTTGTAGGGTAATTTTTACTATAATGATTTATTGCTTTTCTATGTTTTGAACCAATGTAGTGGCTAAGTTGCTTGCTAATTTTGTTCGCATTATAATTTCTTCTATTAATTTAGTCAGGCGAAAATGATCCTTCGTCTTAATTGACTAACAATAGGAATAATTTTCATTTTTTCAGTTTGACATAATTCATTGCATATACAATATGTAAAGAAAACCCTGTCCGACCCTTAAGGATAATAAAGGTTAGGTAATCACTTGACCAAATATGATATAAAATTTTACATAATCATCATAGTAACAATACTAATGAATTTTGAAATAATCCTTTTTTCCCGCGAATTAATTCCAATTTCCCCGAAATTTGGTAATTTAAAAAAAAGTGACAACACCGGTATTATTATAAGCGAATAGCGACGCGACCACGTCAGGTGCCGCGTGGCCTGCCCCCCGCCGCCCGCGGACAGGGTTGCTTAGCATACATGTATTAAGTTACCTCTTTATGCGAAATTATATTTATTTTTTTAGGGGGATTTTTTTAAGTTTAGTCGGTCTTTATGGGCATTAGTAGAATCAGTTATCGATACCTAACAACACCTTCACGGATCGGACAGGGTTTTCTTTACATATTGTATATTTTGACGACCAGACAAATTTTGCAAACATATAATGTAATGGATACCTAAGCAATATCATTAAAAATGCGGTTCATAGTTACATACTCTGGCTGTCAAATCGACCTGTGTGAATAACCCAATCAGGCATAAATAACAAGGTCAGAGATGAATGATTTTACATTGACATTTTCAAAATAAGACGGGATATTGCCGAGTTCTGATTTGACCTCTCGTCTCAACAGACACGCATGAATCAGCATCGTTTAGCTGAACCGCACTACTGTCATTAGTTCAGTGACCCAGCGCAAGTCGCAACGTTTCCATCAGCATGTCACTTGAGAGCAATGAGCTTGATATGCTCGAACTGTAACAATCAAGGCTATTTGCAGTAATTTATTGGCTTCGCGATGCTCAATTTGTGTAAGATTTCAGACTTGTTAGCAAAATTACATCACGAATGAATGGCTGGTTTTCGATGTTAGATTTGTGGTCTGTGTTCACGAATAACTAAAGTGCGAGGAAGTGTAAAAATGCATTTGCATGTGTGTCGGTAGAAAACTATTTCAACTGTTACATGAAGCCTAAAGTTGTATTTAGGATAGCACGAACATTGAAGCTGAGTGAAATCTTAAATTCAGCACATGGTTCTAGGGACACTATAGTAGAATTTAAAAAAAAAATACATTTGGTGTTGTCGGTGTTCTATAGAAAGCATTTTGGAGAGTGCGAGGGAATTGCATGATTTAATTCCCCCATCTCCGTTCCATCATCGGACGACACATCGTACGGCGAGTTTTCACCCTTCTTACGTTGTTGACACCACAACGATCCGAACAAAGCGTTTCTTTTATTCCGCGTACATCGAGGAACTGGAGCATTTTACCAGCAGCGGTGTCCTGACTACAATGTGAGTGTCAAGGCTAGAGTGAATTAGCTTCTTAATAAACTAGCGCGCTTTACCATCAACGATTGCATCACTGCTTACCACCAGGGGGTTTTCAGTAAAGCACTAGTTTATCCATACTTCCATACTAATATTATAAATGCGAAAGTGTCTCTGTCTGTCTGTCTGTCTGTCCTTTTTTTTTTTTTTTCTTTTATAAATTATAAACCAGCGCTTGACCGCAATCCTGCCTGATGGTAAGCAGTGACGCAATCGTTGCATGGTAAAGCGCACTAGTTAAGAGCCTATTCACTCTAGCCTTTGAAGACACCCAAATTGTAGTCCGACGGAAACACCGCCGCGGCAAATTGTTCCAGTCCCCGATGTGCGCGTATAAAGGAGGAGGCGAAGCGCTTTCGTCCGGATCGTAATGGTGTTAACAACGTAGGGTGGAAACCAGCCGCACGACGGTCGTCCGCTGGTGGAACGGAGATGGGGAATTAAATCATGCAATTCCCTCGCACACTCCCCGAAATGCATCCTATAGAACACCGAAAGGCTGGCTACTCTACGCCTGTGCTCTAGGCTTGGAGACCAACTCGAGTTAGATCAGGGTCACTAATCAGCCTCTTTGCACGTCTCCTCCACTGAATCCAAAGTGGCCAGGTGACACTTGGCAGCACCAGCCCAAATGTGGCTGCAGTACTCCACACACGAACGGACCTGTGCTTTGTATAACATAAGAAGCTGCCCAGGTGTGAAGTACTGCCGGACCTTGCGATAACGCCAAGTTTCCTGGCAGCCACCCTGGCCTTGGACTCAATGAACCGCCCAAAGTTAAGGTTCGAGGAAATCTCAACTCCCAAGAGCTGAAGGCGGTCGGAACACCTGGACACATTCCGAAAAGTAGGGGCCAAGGTGAACGGGCTTCTTTTGGCGGTGAAAAGACACGCCTGTGTTTTGGCGGCATTGAATGCTACAAGATTGGTATTGCCCCATTCGGAGACTGCCTGCAGTGCAACACTCGTTCGCTCAACCATGGCCTCTCTTTCGGACCGGATTGATTCCCTACTAGCCCGAGCATCCGGCAGGTATCTCTCTACAATTGTGCTGTCATCTGCATACCCATAGATACCGGGCATCAGCAGATCGTTAATATGCAGCAGAAACAGAGTTGCAGAGAGAACAGACCCCTGAGGAACACCGGTATTAGTTGACATGGGCTCAGAAGAGCATCCGTCGACAACAACTCGGAGGGACCGTTCAGTCAGGAAGTCTTTTACCCAGCCAGTCAGGCTAGGGGAAATGCCGTACGCTGGAAGCTTACTCAAAAAGGCCAGCGTGCCAAACCCGGTCGAAGGCCTTCGAGACATCAAGGGAGACAGCAATCGCTTCCCCATTCTTCTCGAGGGCCTCGCCCCACAAGTGAGTGTCCGGCTTTCACGCCAAAACTACTGAACCGATGGTAATGAAATTTGGTACACAGATAGTCTAGAGTCTGAGAAAGGACATAGGCTATATAACATCCCGCTATGACCAATAGGAGCAGAGCAGTAACAAAAAATGTTGCGAAAATGGGAGAAAACGCAAACGTGCATATTGCTCTCAATATTTTAACAGGCGCTTACTTAATATCAACTGAGCAATAATTCAAAATGTTGCCAATGACCGAGATGGTTTGTTCTTTATGGATTCTACAGGAGGTACGCGCAAAACCTATATTTTATGATAACGGAGTTGCTGTTGCAGTTGCTTCTTCAGGAATAGAAAGAAAGAAAGAAAAAACGTTTATTTGCAGTAAACATGTGTGTGTTTCTTGTGTAGACATAGTTGAGGGAAACATTCGTCACATCCACGCAAAACGGCTGTCGCTCAGTATTATGCTGCGAATCTTTGCAAAACAGAGCCCAGCGCTGGTTTTCAGCAACAGCCGGCGCCGACGTAAAGACGTCACCCGGCTGGAATAGCTGCAACATTCCTTAGTGGGGGACGAACAGCGCACTCACTTCTAAAGTTACCATTGAACTTAGCTCATGAAGAAATAGTATGCAACATTAGTAAAAGCAGTGAGCGCGAAAGAATGTTACACCAGTGTAATTTGATGTGATTACTAGGAGTACAGATGCAGATGAGACAGATGAAATAAATGCCTGTTTGAAAGCATCTGCATTATGGGTTCACGTAAAAAAGTATTGTCTCACAACGAATATGCGAGTACAAGTTCACGATTCTCAAGCCGGGCAATATGCAGCTACTCTTCTAAAATTCGGAGAAGATCGCATGCCAACTAACAGGAACGGTATGATTACACTGAGTCATGAGTTATGTCAAATTGTGGATAGATCAGATGACCTATCATATAATGTCTATCCGGATCTTCAAACACATATGGCCACCCGAGAATGACTATGCGAAAGGGCAATTTTGGCGCCGACTAATGAAATAGTTAATAAAATAAATGTACAAATCATGTTAAATGTTCAGGGAAATGTTAGGAGAATGCTAGGGAGTCCAAGGAGTACAAGGTGACCAAGGAGTCCAAGAAGTCCAAGGAGTCCAAGCAGCCCAAGCTGTCCAAGGAGTCCAAGGTGTCCAAGAAGTCCTGGGAGTCCATGGAGTCCAAAGAGTCCAAGGAGTCCATGAAGTCCAAGTAGTCCAGGGAGTCCAAGGAATCCAGAGTATCCAGGGAGTGAAAAGAGCCCAAGGAGTCCAAGGAGTCCAGGGAGTCCAGGGTCTCCAGGGTGTCCAGGGAGTCCAAGGAGTCAACGGAGTCCAAGTAGTCCAAAGAGCCCAGGGTGTTTAAGGAGTCCAAGGACTCCAGGGTGTTCAAGGAGTCTAGCGAGTCCAGGGAGTCCAATTAGTCCAAGGAGTCCCGAGTGCAAGGAGTCCAAGGAGTCCCAGGAGTCCAAAGAGTACAGGAAGTCCAGGGAGTCCAAGGACACCAGGGAGTCCAGGGTCTGCAGGGTGTCCGGGAAGTCCAAGGAGTCAAAGGAGTCCAAGTAGTCCAAAGAGCCCAAGAAGTCCAAAGAGCCCAAGGAGTCCAAAGAGCCCAGGGTGTTTAAGGAGTCCAGGATGTCCAGGAAGTCCAGGGACACCAAGGAGTTCAACAAGTCCAGGGAGTCCAGGGAGTCGAGGGTGTCTCGAAAGTCCAGGGAGTCCAAGGAGTCCAAAGAGTACAGGAAGTCCAAGGAGTCCAGGGAGTCCAAAGAGCCCAAATAGTCCAAGGAGTCCAGAGAGTCCAGGGTCTTCAGGGTGTCCAGGGAGGCCAAAGAGCTTAAAGAGTCCAAGGAGTCTAGGGAGTCCAAGGAAACCAGGGTGTCTAAGGGTCCCAGGAGTCCAAGGAGTACAGGAATTCCAAGGAGTCCAGGGAGTCCAGGGAGTCTAGGGTGTCCAGGGACTCCAAAGAGCCCAAAGAGTCCTAGGAATCCAGGGACTTTAGGGTCTCCAGGGTGTCCAGGGAGTCCAAGGAGTCCAGGGAGTTCAGGGTCTCCAGGGTGTCCAGGGAGTCTAAGGGGTCAAAGGAGTCCAAGAAGTCCAAAGAGCCTAAGGAGTCCAAAGAGCCCAGGGTGTTTAAGGAGTCCAAGTAGTCCAAAGAGCTAAAGAGTCCAGGGAGTCCAAGGAGTCAAGGGAGGCCAGGGAGTCCAAGGAGTCCAAGTAGTCCAAGTAGTCCAAGTAGTCCAAGTAGTCCAAGTAGTCCAAGTAGTCCAGGATGTCCAGGAAGTCCAGGGAGTCCAAGGAGTCCAAGAAGTCCAAGGAGTCCAAGGAGTCCAAGGAGTCCAAGGAGTCCCAGGAGTCCAAGAAGTCCAGGAAGTCCAATGTGTCCAGGGAGTTAAGGTAGTCCAAGGAGTCCAAATAGTCCAAGGAGTCCAGGATGTCCTGGAAGTCCAGGGAGTCCAAGGAGTCCTAGAAGTCCAAGGAGTCCAAGGAGTCCAAGGAGTCCAAGAAGTCCAGGATGTCCAGGAAGTCCAGGGAGTCCAAGGAGTCCAAGGAGTCGAAGGAGTCCAAGGAGTTCAGGGAGTCCTAGGTGTCCAGGGAGTAGAAGGAGTCCAAGGAGTCCAGGATGTCCAGGGTCTCCAGGGTGTCCAGGGAGTCCAAGGAGTCAACGGAGTCAACGGAGTCCAAGTAGTCCAAAGAGCCCAGGGTGTTTAAGGAAACCAAGGACTCCAGGGTGTTCAAGGAGTCTAGCGAGTCCAGGGAGTCCAATTAGTCCAAGGAGTCCCGAGTGCAAGGAGTCCAAGGAGTCCCAGGAGTCCAAAGAGTACAGGAAGTCCAGGGAGTCCAAGGACACCAGGGAGTCCAGGGTCTGCAGGGTGTCCGGGAAGTCCAAGGAGTCAAAGGAGTCCAAGTAGTCCAAAGAGCCCAAGGAGTCCAAAGAGCCCAAGGAGTCCAAAGAGCCCAGGGTGTTTAAGGAGTCCAGGATGTCCAGGAAGTCCAGGGACACCAAGGAGTCCAACAAGTCCAGGGAGTCCAGGGAGTCGAGGGTGTCTCGAAAGTCCAGGGAGTCCAAGGAGTCCAAAGAGTACAGGAAGTCCAAGGAGTCCAGGGTATCCAGGGAGTCCAAAGAGCCCAAGGAGTCCATGGAGTCCAGGGAGTCCAGGGTCTCCAGGGTGTCCAGGGAGTCCAAGGAGTCAACGGAGTCAACGGAGTCCAAGTAGTCCAAAGAGCCCAGGGTGTTTAAGGAGTCCAAGGACTCAAAGGAATCCAAGAAGTCCAAGGAGTCCAAGGAGTCCAGGATGTCCAGGGAGTCCAGGGAGTCCAGGGAGTCCAGACAGTCCAAGGAGTCTAAGAAGTCCTAGAAGTCCAGGGTGTCCAGGGAGTTCAGGTAGTCCAAGTAGTCCCAGGAGTCCAAGTAGTCCAAGGAGTCCAGGATGTCCAAGGTGTCGAAGGAGTCCAAGGAGTCCAGGAAGTCCAAGGAGTCCAGGATGTCCAGGGAGTCCAGGGAGTCCAGGGAGTCCAAGGAGTCGAAGGAGTCCAAGGAGTTCAGGGAGTCTAGGGAGTCCTAGGTGTCCAGGGAGTAGAAGGAGTCCGAGGAGTCCAGGATGTCCAGGAATTCCGAGGTGTCCAGGGAGTTCAGGTAGTCCAAAAAGTCCAGGTAGTCCAAAAAGTCCAGTGTATCCAAGGAGTCCAAGGAGTCCCAGAAGTCCAGGATGTCCAGGAAGTCCAAGGAGTTCCAGGAGTCCAAGAACTCCAGGAAGTCCAATGTGTCCAGGGAGTCCAAGGGAGTCAAGGGGAGGCCAGGGGGAGTCAAAGGAGTCCAAGTGAAGTCCAAAGTGAAGAGATTCCAAGTGGTCCAGTGGTCAAGAGTGGTCAAGAGTGGTCAGGATGTCAGGAGTCCAGGAGTCAAGGAGGTCAAGAGTCAAGGAGTCCAAGGAGTCCAAAGGAGTCCAAAGAGGAGTCCCAGAGATCAAAGAGATCAGGAGTCAAATGTGTCCAGGGAGTTAAGGTGGTCAAGGAGTCCAAAATGGTCCAAGGTCAGGATGTCCTGGAGATTCCAGGGGAGTCCAAGGAGTCCTAGAAGTCCAGGAGTCCAAGGAGTCCGGAGGTCCAAGAAGTCCTGGGAGTCCATGGAGTCCAAAGAGTCCAAGGAGTCCATGAAGTCCAAGTAGTCCAGGGAGTCCAAGGAATCCAGGGTATCCAGGGAGTCCAAAGAGCCCAAGGAGTCCAAGGAGTCCAGGGAGTCCAGGGTCTCCAGGGTGTCCAGGGAGTCCAAGGAGTCAACGGAGTCCAAGTAGTCCAAAGAGCCCAGGGTGTTTAAGGAGTCCAAGGACTCCAGGGTGTTCAAGGAGTCTAGCGAGTCCAGGGAGTCCAATTGGTCCAAGGAGTCCCGAGTGCAAGGAGTCCCAGGAGTCCAAAGAGTACAGGAAGTCCAGGGAGTTCAAGGACACCAGGGAGTCCAGGGTCTGCAGGGTGTCCGGGAAGTCCAAGGAGTCAAAGGAGTCCAAATAGTCCAAAGAGCCCAAGGAGTCCAAAGAGCCCAAGGAGTCCAAAGAGCCCAAGGAGTCCAAAGAGCCCAGGGTGTTTAAGGAGTCCAGGATGTCCAGGAAGTCCAGGGACACCAAGGAGTCCAACAAGTCCAGGGAGTCCAGGGAGTCGAGGGTGTCTCGAAAGTCCAGGGAGTCCAAGGAGTCCAAAGAGTACAGGAAGTCCAAGGAGTCCAGGGTATCCAGGGAGTCCAAAGAGCCCAAGGAGTCCATGGAGTCCAGGGAGTCCAGGGTCTCCAGGGTGTCCAGGGAGTCCAAGGAGTCAACGGAGTCAACGGAGTCCAAGTAGTCCAAAGAGCCCAGGGTGTTTAAGGAGTCCAAGGACTCAAAGGAATCCAAGAAGTCCAAGGAGTCCAAGGAGTCCAGGATGTCCAGGGAGTCCAGGGAGTCCAGGGAGTCCAGACAGTCCAAGGAGTCTAAGAAGTCCTAGAAGTCCAGGGTGTCCAGGGAGTTCAGGTAGTCCAAGTAGTCCCAGGAGTCCAAGTAGTCCAAGGAGTCCAGGATGTCCAAGGTGTCGAAGGAGTCCAAGGAGTCCAGGAAGTCCAAGGAGTCCAGGATGTCCAGGGAGTCCAGGGAGTCCAGGGAGTCCAAGGAGTCGAAGGAGTCCAAGGAGTTCAGGGAGTCTAGGGAGTCCTAGGTGTCCAGGGAGTAGAAGGAGTCCGAGGAGTCCAGGATGTCCAGGAATTCCGAGGTGTCCAGGGAGTTCAGGTAGTCCAAAAAGTCCAGGTAGTCCAAAAAGTCCAGTGTATCCAAGGAGTCCAAGGAGTCCCAGAAGTCCAGGATGTCCAGGAAGTCCAAGGAGTTCCAGGAGTCCAAGAACTCCAGGAAGTCCAATGTGTCCAGGGAGTCCAAGGAGGCCAAGGAGTCCAAGGAGTCCTAGAAGTCCGAAAATTCCGGGGTGTCCAGGATGTCCAAGAAGTCCAAAAAGTCCAGGGTGTCCAAGATGTCCAGGAAGTCCAGGGAGTCCTAGGAGTCCAATAAGTCCAAGGAGTCCAAGGAGTCCAGGGAGTCCAATAAGCCCAAGGGGTCCAATGAGTCCAGGTTATCCAGGAAGTCCAGGACCCAGGAGTCCAAGAACTCCAGGAAGTCCAATGTGTCCAGGGAGTCCAAGGAGTCCAAGGAGTCCAGGGAGTCCTAGAAGTCCGAAAATTCCGGGGTTTCCAGGATGTCCAAGAAGTCCAAAAAGTCCAGGGTGTCCAAGATGTCCAGGAAGTCCAGGGAGTCCTAGGAGTCCAATAAGTCGAAGGAGTCCAAGGAGTTCAGGGAGTCCAGGGAGTCCTAGGTGTCCAGGGAGTAGAAGGAGTCCAAGGAGTCCAGGATGTCCAGGAATTCCGAGGTGTCCAGGGAGTCCAGTGACTCCAAGGAGTCGAAGGAGTCCAAGGAGTTCAGGGAGTCCAGGGAGTCCTAGGTGTCCAGGGAGTAGAAGGAGTCCAAGGAGTCCAGGATGTCCAGGAATTCCGAGGTGTCCAGGGAGTCCAGGTGGTCCAAGGTGTCGAAGGAGTCCAAGGAGTCCAGGATGTCCAGGAATTTCGAGGTGTCCAGGGAGTCCAGGGAGTCCAAGGAGTCGAAGGATTCCAAGGAGTTCAGGGAGTCCAGAGAGTCCTAGGTGTCCAGGGAGTAGAAGGAGTCCAAGGAGTCCAGGATGTCCAGCAATTCCGAGGTGTCCAGGGAGTCCAGGAAGTCCAAGGTGTCGAAGGAGTCCAAGGAGTCCAGGGAGTCCAAGGTGTCCATCAGGATGTCCAGGGAGTCCAGGGAGTCCAGGGAGTCCAAGGAGTCGAAGGAGTCCAAGGAGTTCAGGGAGTCCAGGGAGTCCGAGGTGTCCAGGGAGTCCAGGTAGTCCAAAAAGTCCACGAAGTACAGGGTGACCAGGGTGTTCAGGTAGTCCAAGGAATCCAAGGAGTCCAGGATGTCCAGGTAGTCCAAGGAGTCCAAGGAGTCCAAGGAGTCCAAGGAGTCCAGGAAGTCCAGGGTGTCCAGGGAGTTCAGGTAGTCCAAGGAGTCCAGGATGTCCAAGGAGTCCAAGGAGTCCAAGGAGTCCAGGATGTCCAGGAAGTCCAGGGAGTTCAGGTAGTCCAAGCAGTCCAAGGAGTCTAAGTCCTAGAAGTCCGGGGTGTCCAAGGAGTTCATATAGTCCAAGTAGTCCCAGGAGTCCAAGTAGTCCAAGGAGTCCAGGATGTCCAAGGAGTCGAAGGAGTCCAAGGAGTCGAAGGAGTCCAAGGGGTCCAGGGAATCTAAGGGGTCCAGGATGTCCAGGGAGTCCAGGGAGTCCAGGGAGTCCAAGGAGTCGAAGGAGTCCAAGGAGTCGAAGGAGTCCAAGGAGTCCAAGGAGTTCAGGGAGTCCAGGGAGTCCTAGGTGTCCAGGGAGTAGAAGGAGTCCAAGAAGTCCAGGGAGTCCAGGGAGTCCAGGGAGTCCAAGGAGTCGAAGGAGTCCAAGGAGTCCAGGGAATCCAAGGAGTCCAGGATGTCCAGGGAGTCCAGGGAGTCCAGGGAGTCCAAGGAGTCGAAGGAGTCCAAGGAGTTCAGGGAGTCCAGGGAGTCCTAGGTGTCCAGGGAGTAGAAGGAGTCCAAGGAGTCCAGGGAGTCCAAGGAGTCCAGGATGTCCAGGGAGTCCAGGGAGTCCAGGGAGTCCAGGGAGTCCAAGGAGTCGAAGGAGTCCAAGGAGTCCAGGGAATCCAAGGAGTCCAGGATGTCCAGGGAGTCCAGGGAGTCCAGGGAGTCCAGGGAGTCCAAGGAGTCGAAGGAGTCCAAGGAGTTCAGGGAGTCCAGGGAGTCCTAGGTGTCCAGGGAGTAGAAGGAGTCCAAGGAGTCCAGGGAGTCCAAGGAGTCCAGGTAGTCCAAGAAGTCCCAGGAGTCCAGGGAGTCCAAGGAGTCCAGGATGTCCAAGGAGTCCAGGGAGTCCAGGGAGTCCAAGGAGTCGAAGTAGTCCAAGGAGTTCAGGGAGACCAGGGAGTCCTAGGTGTCCAGGGAGTAGAAGGAGTCCAAGGAGTCCAGGTGGTCCAAAACGTCCACGAAGTACTGGGTGACCAGGGAGTTCAGGTAGTCCAAGGAATCCAAGCAGTCCAAGGAGTCCAGGATGTCCAGGAAGTCCAGGGACTCCAAGAAGGAATCAGGGAGTCTAAAAGTCAGGGGTGTCCAAGGGTTCAAGAGTAGTCCAGGGAGTCCCAAGGATGTCCAGGGAGTCGAGGAGTCCAGAGTCAGGAGTCAAGGAGTCAGGATGTCCAGGGGAGTCAGGAGTCAGGGGAGTCAGGGGTCAAGGGTCAGAGGAGTCAGGGGTTCAGGAGGTCAGGGACTCCAAGGAATACAAGGAAGTCTAAAAAGGTCAGGTGTCCAAGGAGTTCAAGTGGTCAAGGAGTCAGGAGTCCAAGGAGTCAGAAAGGAGTCAAAGGAGTTCAGGGGAGTCCAGGGAGTCTGGGTGTCCAGGGGTAGAAGGAGTCCCAAGGGGTCAGGGGTCAAGGGAGTCCAGGATGTCCAGGGAGTCCAGGGAGTCCAGGGAGTCCAAGGAGTCGAAGGAGTCCAAGGAGTTCAGGGAGTCCAGGGAGTCCTAGGTGTCCAGGGAGTAGAAGGAGTCCAAGGAGTCCAGGGAGTCCAAGGAGTCCAGGTAGTCCAAGAAGTCCCAGGAGTCCAGGGAGTCCAAGGAGTCCAGGATGTCCAAGGAGTCCAGGGAGTCCAGGGAGTCCAAGGAGTCGAAGTAGTCCAAGGAGTTCAGGGAGACCAGGGAGTCCTAGGTGTCCAGGGAGTAGAAGGAGTCCAAGGAGTCCAGGTGGTCCAAAACGTCCACGAAGTACTGGGTGACCAGGGAGTTCAGGTAGTCCAAGGAATCCAAGCAGTCCAAGGAGTCCAGGATGTCCAGGAAGTCCAGGGAGTCCAAGGAGTCCAAAGAGTACAGGAAGTCCAAGGAGTCCAGGGTATCCAGGGAGTCCAAAGAGCCCAAGGAGTCCAAGGAGTCCAGGGAGTCCAGGGTCTCCAGGGTGTCCAGGGAGTCCAAGGAGTCAACGGAGTCAACGGAGTCCAAGTAGTCCAAAGAGCCCAGGGTGTTTAAGGAGTCCAAGGACTCAAAGGAATCCAAGAAGTCCAAGGAGTCCAAGGAGTCCAGGATGTCCAGGGAGTCCAGGGAGTCCAGGGAGTCCAGGGAGTCCAGGGAGTCCAGGGAGTCCAAGGAGTCTAAGAAGTCCTAGAAGTCCAGGGTGTCCAGGGAGTTCAGGTAGTCCAAGTAGTCCCAGGAGTCCAAGTAATCCAAGGAGTCCAGGATGTCCAAGGTGTCGAAGAAGTCCAAGGAGTCCAGGGAGTCCAAGGAGTCCAGGATGTCCAGGGAGTCCAGGGAGTCCAGGGAGTCCAAGGAGTCGAAGGAGTCCAAGGAGTCCAAGGAGTTTAGGGAGTCTAGGGAGTCCTAGGTGTCCAGGGAGTAGAAGGAGTCCGAGGAGTCCAGGATGTCCAGGAATTCCGAGGTGTCCAGGGAGTCCAGGTAGTCCAAAAAGTCCAGGTAGTCCAAAAAGTCCAGTGTATCCAAGGAGTCCAAGGAGTCCAAGGAGTCCAAGAAGTCCAGGATGTCCAGGAAGTCCAAGGAGTCCCAGGAGTCCAAGAACTCCAGGAAGTCCAATGTGTCCAGGGAGTCCAAGGAGTCCAAGGAGTCCTAGAAGTCCGAAAATTCCGGGGTGTCCAGGATGTCCAAGAAGTCCAAAAAGTCCAGGATGTCCAAGATGTCCAGGAAGTCCAGGGAGTCCTAGGAGTCCAATAAGTCCAAGGAGTCCAAGGAGTCCAGGGAGTCCAATAAGCCCAAGGGGTCCAATGAGTCCAGGTTATCCAGGAAGTCCAGGACCCAGGAGTCCAAGAACTCCAGGAAGTCCAATGTGTCCAGGGAGTCCAAGGAGTCCAAGGAGTCCAGGGAGTCCTAGAAGTCCGAAAATTCCGGGGTTTCCAGGATGTCCAAGAAGTCCAAAAAGTCCAGGGTGTCCAAGATGTCCAGGAAGTCCAGGGAGTCCTAGGAGTCCAATAAGTCGAAGGAGTCCAAGGAGTTCAGGGAGTCCAGGGAGTCCTAGGTGTCCAGGGAGTAGAAGGAGTCCAAGGAGTCCAGGATGTCCAGGAATTCCGAGGTGTCCAGGGAGTCCAGTGACTCCAAGGAGTCGAAGGAGTCCAAGGAGTTCAGGAGTCCAGGGAGTCCTAGGTGTCCAGGGAGTAGAAGGAGTCCAAGGAGTCCAGGATGTCCAGGAATTCCGAGGTGTCCAGGGAGTCCAGGTGGTCCAAGGTGTCGAAGTAGTCCAAGGAGTCCAGGATGTCCAGGAATTTCGAGGTGTCCAGGGAGTCCAGGGAGTCCAAGGAGTCGAAGGATTCCAAGGAGTTCAGGGAGTCCAGAGAGTCCTAGGTGTCCAGGGAGTAGAAGGAGTCCAAGGAGTCCAGGATGTCCAGCAATTCCGAGGTGTCCAGGGAGTCCAGGAAGTCCAAGGTGTCGAAGGAGTCCAAGGAGTCCAGGGAGTCCAAGGTGTCCATCAGGATGTCCAGGGAGTCCAGGGAGTCCAGGGAGTCCAAGGAGTCGAAGGAGTCCAAGGAGTTCAGGGAGTCCAGGGAGTCCGAGGTGTCCAGGGAGTCCAGGTAGTCCAAAAAGTCCACGAAGTACAGGGTGACCAGGGAGTTCAGGTAGTCCAAGGAATTCCAAGGAGTCCAGGATGTCCAGGTAGTCCAAGGAGTCCCAAGGAGTCCAAGGAGTCCAGGAAGTCCAGGGTGTCCAGGGAGTTCAGGTAGTCCAAGGAGTCCAGGATGTCCAAGGAGTCCAAGGAGTCCAAGGAGTCCAGGATGTCCAGGAAGTCCAGGGAGTTCAGGTAGTCCAAGCAGTCCAAGGAGTCTAAGTCCTAGAAGTCCGGGGTGTCCAAGGAGTTCATATAGTCCAAGTAGTCCCAGGAGTCCAAGTAGTCCAAGGAGTCCAGGATGTCCAAGGAGTCGAAGGAGTCCAAGGAGTCGAAGGAGTCCAAGGGGTCCAGGGAATCTAAGGGGTCCAGGATGTCCAGGGAGTCCAGGGAGTCCAGGGAGTCCAAGGAGTCGAAGGAGTCCAAGGAGTCGAAGGAGTCCAAGGAGTCCAAGGAGTTCAGGGAGTCCAGGGAGTCCTAGGTGTCCAGGGAGTAGAAGGAGTCCAAGAAGTCCAGGGAGTCCAGGGAGTCCAGGGAGTCCAAGGAGTCGAAGGAGTCCAAGGAGTCCAGGGAATCCAAGGAGTCCAGGGATGTTCAGTGAGTCCAAGGAGTCCAGGATGTCCAAGGAGTCCTGGGAGTCCAGGGAGTCCAAGGAGTCGAAGGAGTCCAAGGAGTTCAGGGAGACCAGGGAGTCCAAGGAGTCGAAGGAGTCCAAGGAGTCGAAGGAGTCCAAGGAGTTCAGGGAGTCCAGGGAGTCCTAGGTGTCCAGGGAGTAGAAGGAGTCCAAGGAGTCCAGGTGGTCCAAAAAGTCCACGAAGTACAGGGTGACCAGGGAGTTCAGGTAGTCCAAGGAATCCAAACAGTCCAAGGAGTCCAGGATGTCCAGGAAGTCCAGGGACTCCAAGGAATCCAAGAAGTCTAAAAAGTCCAGGGTGTCCAAGGAGTTCAAGTAGTCCAAGGAGTCCAGGATGTCCAAGGAGTCGAAGGAGTCCAAGGAGTCCAGGGAATCCAAGGAGTCCAGGATGTCCAGGGAGTCCAGGGAGTCCAGGGAGTCCAGGGAGTCCAAGGAGTCGAAGGAGTCCAAGGAGTTCAGGGAGTCCAGGGACTCCAAGGAATGCAAGAAGTCTAAAAAGTCCAGGGTGTCCAAGGAGTTCAAGTAGTCCAAGGAGTCCAGGGAGTCCAAGGAGTCGAAGGAGTCCAAGGAGTTCAGGGAGTCCAGGGAGTCCTAGGTGTCCAGGGAGTAGAAGGAGTCCAAGGAGTCCAGGGAGTCCAAGGAGTCCAGGATGTCCAGGGAGTCCAGGGAGTCCAGGGAGTCCAGGGAGTCCAAGGAGTCGAAGGAGTCCAAGGAGTCCAGGGAATCCAAGGAGTCCAGGATGTCCAGGGAGTCCAGGGAGTCCAGGGAGTCCAGGGAGTCCAAGGAGTCGAAGGAGTCCAAGGAGTTCAGGGAGTCCAGGGAATCCTAGGTGTCCAGGGAGTGGAAGGAGTCCAAGGAGTCCAGGGAGTCCAAGGGAGTCCAGGTAGTCCAAGAAGTCCCAGGAGTCCAGGGAGAGTCCTAGGAGTCCAGGATGTCCAAGGAGTCCAGGGAGTCCAGGGAGTCCAAGGAGTCGAAGGAGTCCAAGGAGTTCAGGGAGACCAGGGAGTCCTAGGTGTCCAGGGAGTAGAAGGAGTCCAAGGAGTCCAGGTGGTCCAAAAAGTCCACGAAGTACAGGGTGACCAGGGAGTTCAGGTAGTCCAAGGAATCCAAGCAGTCCAAGGAGTCCAGGATGTCCAGGAAGTCCAGGGACTCCAAGGAATCCAAGAAGTCTAAAAAGTCCAGGGTGTCCAAGGAGTTCAAGTAGTCCAAGGAGTCCTGGATGTCCAAGGAGTCCAAGGAGTCCAGGGAATCCAAGGAGTCCAGGATGTCCAGGGAGTCCAGGGATTCCAGGGAGTCCAGGGAGTCCAAGGAGTCGAAGGAGTCCAAGGAGTCCAGGGAATCCAAGGAGTCCAGGATGTCCAGGGAGTCCAGGGAGTCCAGGGAGTCCTAGGTGTCCAGGGAGTCCAAGGAGTCCAAGGAGTCCAAGGAGTCCAAGGAGTCCAGGATGTCCAGGGAGTCCAGGGAGTCTGGGAAGTCCAGGGAGTCCAAGGAGTCGAAGGAGTCCAAGGAGTTCAGGGAGTCCAGGGAGTCCTAGGTGTCCAGGGAGTAGAAGGAGTCCAAGGAGTCCAGGAATTCCGAGGTGTCCAGGGAGTCCAGGTAGTCCAAGAAGTCAAAGGAGTCAAAGGAGTCCAAAGAGCCCAGGGAGTTCAGGTAGTCCAAGCAGTCCAAGGAGTCTAAAAAGTCCTAGAAGTCCGGGGTGTCCAGGGAGTTCAGGTAGTCCAAGTAGTCCCAGGAGTTCAAGTAGTCCAAGGAGTCCAGGATGTCCAAGGAGTCGAAGGAGTCCAAGGAGTCCAGGGAGTCCAAGGAGTCCAGGATGTCCAGGGAGTCCAGGGAGTCCAGGGAGTCCAAGGAGTCGAAGGAGTCCAAAGAGTTCAGCGAGTCCAGGGAGTCCTAGGTGTCCCGGGAGTAGAAGGAGTCCAAGGAGTCCAGGATGTCCAGGAATTCCGAGGTGTCCAGGGAATCCAGGTAGTCCAAGAAGTCCAAGAGGTCCAGGTAGTCCAAAAAGTCCACGAAGTACAGGGTGACCAGGGAGTTCAGGTAGTCCAAGGAATCCAAGCAGTCCAAGGAGTCCAGGATGTCCAGGTAGTTTAAGGAGTCCAAGGAGTCCAAGGAGTCCAAGGAGTCCAGGAAGTCCAGGGTGTCCAGGGAGTTCAGGTAGTCCAAGGAGTCCAGGATGTCCAGGGAGTCCAAGGAGTCTAAGAAGTCCAAGAAGTCCGGCGTGTCCAGGGAGTTCAAGTAGTCCAAGAAGTACAAGGAGTCCAAGGAGTCCAAGTAGTCCAAGGAGTCCAGGATGTCAATGGAGTCCAAGGAGTCCAGGATATCCAGAGAATCCAGGGAGTCCAAGGAGTCTAACTAGCCCAAGGAGTCCAAGGAGTCCATGGAGTCCAGGGTGTTTAAGGAGTTCAAAGAGTCCAGGGTGTACAAAGAGTTCTAGGAGTCCAGGATGTCCAGGTAGTACAAGGAGTCCAAGGACACCAAGGAGTCCCAAGAAGTCCAAGGAGTCCAGGGAGTCCAGAGTGTTCAGGATGTCCTGGGAGCCCAAGGAGTCAAAGGAGTCCATGGAGTCCAATAAGCCCAAGGAGTCCAGGGAGTCCAGGGAGTCCAGGGAGTCCAGGGTTTCCAGGGTGTCCGGGGAGTCTAGGAATCCAAGTAGACCAAAGAGACCAAGGAGTCCATGGAGTCCAAGGAGTCCAAGAAGTCTAAGGAGACCATGGACTCCAAAGAGACCAAGGAGTCCAAGGAGTTCAGGGAGTCCAAGGAGTCCAGGGTATCCAGGGTGTATAGGGAGTCCAAGGAGACCAAGGAATCCAGGGTGTTCAAGGAGTCCAAGGAAACCAAGGATTCCAAGGTCAAGGTCAAGCCAAGGCAAGTTTTAGCACATTTATTAAATGATTTCAGGTAATATTTACAAAGTTATAAAACTAAACATTCTACAAATTATTAAATAAAAATTACTAAATAAAACTATTACCCTAATTTTTTAATTAGAAAATTTTTTGATGCTTTATTTTAATTTATTAATAGAAAACTATTAATAAATTAAAATAAAGCATCAAAAAATTCTTCGGCATCGCTGACGACTGTTAAAGTCAAAGTTGAAGTCTAAGTCAAAGTTAAAGTGGCTGTTGTGTAGTTGTGACGTTAATTAACGTCAAAAACGGAAAACATAATGCTTATTAATCTTCCCCCGCGATCTTAATTTAAATTAGCGCAGCATTGTAAAGCAGTATCTGTTGACGTGAACAGTGTGAAGAGGCCTATGCAAGGCCATGCAAATGCTCCAACAGCGTCGCAGCGGGTTTTATGACGAACCGAAAGGCTGGCTACTCTACGCCTGTGCTTCAGGCTTTGGAGACCATTTTGAATTAAATCTGGGTCGCCATATAGCCTCTTCGCACACCTCTCTACTGAATCCAAAGTAACCAGGTGATACTTTGCGGGACCTGCCCAAATGTGACTGCAGTAGTCCACACAAGAACAGACCTGTGCTTTGTGCAACATTAGAAGCTGCCTCGGTGTGAAGTACTGCCGTACCTTTGCGATAACGTCTAGTTTCTTGGCAGCCAATTTGGCCTTCGAACCAAAGAACCACCCAAAGTACCTAAAGTAACTAAAGTTAAGATCCCAACTCCCAAAAGCTGAAGGTGGTCGGTGCACTCCAAGGATACATTCCGAAAAGTAGGAGCCAAGGTGAACGGGCTTCTTTAAAGTCATGTGTAAAAGCATATACGTGTATTATTGTCAGAAGCAGTGTCACGCGGCTTTCCTGGTTCTCCCTGGTAAAGCCTTCACACCAGGGGCCTATGTCTGCTATTTTTATAAATTTATCATTCCAATGCGATTCCATTGTCATTTTGTTAAAAAGTTCCTAATCTTTAAGTTCATAATGATAATGAATTCGGTCAGTCGTTTCGTAATGGAATGGTGATAAAATCACATTGCTGTATTGCCAATATTAATAAGGCCCGTTAGTAGAAATGATTTTCTAAAAACTACTACTCAACTTGATCATTTATTAATATGGAATGAAGTGTCAGTGATTGACCACTGGAAAAACATAATGTCGGCATTTAATTAGTAGATTACAAAACTTGTCAAAATCGATCATTATGAAATCATTAATCGACCATTCTGACTCTATTGTAATAGCAAACTAAGGCCTCTGAAAAACCACAAGTCGCCACCGATTGCCACTAGTAAAGATGACTCCATATCACATCTCTGTTAACTATGTAATCTAAAAACGCGTCTAGAAATAGCATAGCATGAAGTTCACTTCAATAGAAAACAAAAAAGTACCTTTAGCATCATTTGTATCATCAATCTTTTTATTAACCCACTGCTGGGTACAGGTCTCCTCTCATACAGAGAAGGATTGAGCGTAATCACCACGCTTGCTCAATGCGGGTTGGCGATTTCAGACTTTTAAGTTATAAGGTGAAGGAAAACATCTTGAGGAAACTGGACATTAGTCCAGGTTTCCTCAAGATGTTTTCCTTCACCTTGAAATCAGTCATTGGTGTTCAAGTAATCCTTAGAAGGTAAGTACATATAGCTTACAAAAGTTACATCGGTACTTGCCTGACCTGGAATCGAACCCGCACACTCATACTTGAGAGGCTGGTGTTTTAACCACTAGGCCACCACGACATATTATAGCATCATTTTGCATATTGCATATACTTAATTGAGTAAACTGATTATTACGCCGTATGAGGTCCTAATTATCACAGCTTTGGCATTAGCTTACCTCTTAGAACAATATAGAAAATATACAGAAGGTAAGTGCACGTACCAAAATATGACAAAAACGACACAGATAGACTGAATACCAGAATAAATCAGCACACTAAATCACACACATAGTTGACAGCCTCCGTGGCGTAGCGGTAACGGACGCGGCCGCTGCGCAAGGCAGCGCGGTTTCGATTCCCGCACAGTGCAAGTATTTGTATGCATGAATATGAATATTTGCACTGGTCTGGTCGTGCTTCGGAAAGCACGTTAAGCCGTTGGTCCCGGTTGCCATACGAACATATAGTGGCAGTCGTTACGGGTTGTTGGAGCCCTCAAAAATCCAACAATTGGTCTAACTGCAATGCTTCGATGTCGCCTTCGGGTTGTGGAGGTCAGACGGCAGTCGCTTCACGCAAAATGTCGAAGTTTAGCCATATCAGCAGTTGGACTGGTAAAGCGGACCCCAGACTCCAAAGCTGAAAAGGCTTCGGATGCGACTGGGATTAACGCTGGGATGATGACTAAATCACACACATAGTGTCAATCACAAAGATATTGACGGTTATTGCTAATTCAATGCTTTATATGTACGAAAAATTTGGCTGCTCGACAACGTGTATAACGCAATGAACATTTTGTTACGAAATTACCCCGAAGGATATAACTTATAATGTTATTGAAGCTATTTTATTTATTTTATTTTATTTATTTATGAAATGCTATGAAATGGGTGATAACTTTACGTCCTTTGGGGGAATGCGCAAAGGTTACTTCAAATGTTGGGAATTTGCTATTTGTGTTTCCGTACAGAATTGCGAGTAGATAAAAATATGTGTAAAAAGACTCCCTATTGCACTCCGTTGGTGAAAGAATTAGGCAGAAGTTAAAAAAAGTTATTTTAAAAGTATAATCTTCACTAATATATAAAGCTCTAGCAATAAACGCGGTAATCTCAGGAACTACTAGTCCGATTTGAAAAAATCTTTATGCGTTGGGTAGTCCATTAAACCAAGAAGGCTTTAGACTATATAACATCACGCTGTGACCAACAGGAGCGGAGCATAACAAAAATTGAAAATGTATGCTGTTTATTTTGGGGTTAAAATAAAATGTTCAAATAACTAACTCCACGCGAACGAAGTCGCGGGCGGACGCTAGTTTATAATAAAAGTACAATATCGGCTTTACAGTTAAGATTGATACTGAATTTACTGTTAAAAAATTCCGTGCTGTTGGACTCCCATGACAGTTAATAGCTTACCGCTGCGCCAACCGTGCCGCCATCATTGAAACTAAAAGACTGGAATAAAACAGGTACAGGTTGTTAGCGGATCAAGAGAGACTGTTTCTGCAAGCCAGATATTTTTTAAATATTCTGCGTTTTGTTGTAAGTTTGGAGAGAATACCTACGCACATAATTAGCCTATAATATTTCCGCTCCTGGGACGCAGCCTCGTCCGTGAGAGGTAGTGGGCCGTAATAGACCACGCGGGCCGATTGCGGGTTGGTAGATGTCACATGTCTTCGAACTATTTTTTTTAACTCTCACGATATTTTCTTCAACGTTTTGAGAGCAGTGAAGTAAAGCGCTTGATGGGTTTTGAATCTACGCCCTAGAACTTGAAAGTCCCGGCCGATATCACTAGGCCACCGCCGCACTCAATCAATACACATCATCATCATCAACCTTTTTATCGTCCCACTGCTGGTCTGGTCTCATACAGAGAAGGATTGAGCGTAATCACCACGCTTGCTCAATGCGGGTTGGCGATTAATTAATCAATACACAGCAGCATATAAATTAATTTAACGCGTTTTTTTTTGTTGGCAGATTAGTGTCCTGTGACAAGAAGTAGGTCTTCTGCACATCTTTTTATTTCGCCCCCACAGGCCGCGTGTTGTCGTCAGTCGATCTGTCTGTCAACATGCGCACACGCCGGCCGCCGACCACTAAATACGTCTGCGCCAACGTTACTGTTTCCGATACTATTTCCATTTGTTGTTGTTTCCTCGATTTCTTACTTCACGCGATAAAGGAAGCTTTACGTCTATTAGGATATTTATTTGGCTGTTATTATTTGAGGTGGGTGGGGGACATCAAAGGTTGGGAAACAGTTGGAAGGGACTTTTGATCCCCTTTGGATGTAGTTTTTTTTTCTAATCCTGTTTCATAATTATTTCAAGTTATTGGTTCTCATTTGGAAAATCCCCGTGTGGTACCGGGCATAGAATAGTAGCATCCCATATCCGTCCGTGGGTGTCGTAACAGGCGACTAAGGGAACTCTCACCAATAAAGCGGGCAGCAGCGCTTCTTCTGTGAAATAAAAAAATCTGCGATCCCAAACCCGCCTGCCAAGCATGAGGATTATGGCAATGCCCCCAATGGAATGAAAGCCTTGGGGAGGCCTTTTGTCCAGCAGGATTTGGAAAAACTGATAATACAACGAAAGGATGGAAACCTGGAATCAAGCGATCCGACAGAGAACTATAGTGGTTGATGTAGCTCACAACCATGTTAGCTATGACCGATTGGTTCTATTAGACGTAAAACCAATCACCATTGGGGTAGACGTGTTCTTGAGTGGAGACCGAGAATCGACAAACCTAAAGTAGGGCGCATCAGGCTAGGTGGGTCGACTATCTGCTTCGGGTGCCTCAAATACCTACCTGTGGTGGGAGAAAAGCCCCATCCAATTGGTGAAGCCTTTATCCAGTAGCGGATTGTTGCAGGCTGATGACTAGCTGCGCTGCGCGATGTCACTCGCGTAGGTTTCGATAGGTATGTTTTTTTATATGCTCTGCTCCTATTGGACGCAGCGTGGTGTTATATAGCCTAAAGCCTTCCTGAATTAATGGGCTTTCCAACGCAAAAAGAATTTATCAAATCGCGCTAGTAGTTTCTGAGATTAGCAGGTTCAAACAAACAAACAAAGAAACACACTCTTCAGCTTTATATATTAGCACAGATTACAGAATAATATTAGTGTTATATATATTATACTATTGGTGAAACACACATTCCGTTCATACATTGTTTGAATTTATTTTCTAATTAAACTAAAAGCTCAGAGCGCTTCAGATTAGATTACACAGAAACACGACATACCTAATTTGATTTCTATTCATTCAAACATTGTTTCCGCCATTCCCATCCGGAATTAGGTTACCGAGTCAACGATGCCTCCCTATCTGTTCCTAAAATCGGTCAAACGAGGTTTATGGAACATTTCTGTACAGTTTTATGGAGTTTTCGTTGTTCAGTATGGGAGAAGTGCGCAGTAACCATAACTCTTAGGAGTCGTTATAATTTATTTCACTTTTCGGTATACATATACTCGCGAATATTTGAGATTTATGACATGTGTCAAACTCGGAATGGAATGCGAATAGGTACTATTTGACAGTTATGGAATACAAATGGGTATTAAAAACGTAATATTCTGTTTGGTTAGTAGTGGATATAGTGTAAGATGTAAAGTTAGGATAAAATTAATAGAATATTCTTTACTAGCTGCGCCACGCGGTTTCACCCGGGTAGGATTTCATGTTTTTTTTATATGCTCCGCTTCTATTGGTCGCAGCGTGATTTATATTATGCCCTATTGATTGGCTATCCAACACAAAGAGAATTTTTCAAATCGGACCAGTAGTTCCTGAGGTTAGCGCGTTCAAACAAACAAACTCTTCAGCTTTATATATTAGTATAGATTACCACGTATATGTATACACCATATCAATTACAGAACGAAAATATGAAGATTATACAAAGGGTAACGCAATGGGCGGTCTTATCGCTAAGAGTGATCTTTTATAGACAACCTTAGGATGAAATACCAAGGAAAAAGAGAGACAAAAAATGTTTCAGACAATAAATGTTTCTCGGTGAGGGGCTGGTACCTGGCTAAATAGGTAACAGCCGGACAGGTGGAATGATCAGTTTTAGTTTGGTTAAGTTTTGAAAAGGCTCGCTAGATTCATTTGGCTCTCAGTGAATTACATCTATCTATATTCTATACTAATATATAAAGCTGAAAAGTTTGTTTGTATGTTGGTTTGATTGTTTGAACGCACTAATCTCAGGAACTACAAGTCCGATTTGAAAAATTCTTTTTGTGTTGGATAGCCTATTAATCCAGGAAGGCTTTAGGCTATATAACATCACGCTGTGACCAATAGGAGCGGAGCATAACTAAACCACGCGTACGAAGTCGCTGGCGGCCGCTAGTACTAATATATAAAGCTGAAGAGTTTGTTTGTTTAAATGCGCTAATCTCAGGAACTAATGGTCCGATTTGAAAAATTCTGTTTGCGTTGGTTAGCCCTTCAGTCTAGGAAGCCTTTAGGCTATATAACATCACGCTGGGACTATTAGGAGCAGAGCATATAGAAAAAAAAAAACATATCGAAACCTACGCGGGCGAAGCCGCTGAGAGCAGCTACTTATAGATAAACTTCATTGATATAATATTAAACAGATATGATATGCTCTAACAAATTAACCAAAATAAATGAGCCGATCGGAGCTTTTGGAGGTGATTTTTTTTATTCTGCGTACATTTCACACGTTGGCACAGTGTGAGTGAGATGGGGCGCAATCTAAAGCATAGAGAAGAAAAAGATGGCTAGTGTTTGTCGATTGCGCTTAAATAGAATCGACGAAAACTAAAGCGACTTGCTGGACTTACCTCCTTTTGTACGCTTCATTTTCAGTGCGCTAGTGACGTATCTACCTTAGTTTAATATTATATCAATGATAAATTTCAACAAAATAAATCTTTAGTCTATTACTCTAGCTTCTCGAGAATAAGCTTGATTATTGTTTCAGCTGTAACTTGTGGACTTTCCTTACAATAAACAGTGCTCCAATGGACTCCATAACTGAATGTCACAACACTGAGTAAATTATTGGTACTCGTTGTTTATTTGTTTTTCAGTCGAGTGTCAGCATTTGGTTTGTGTATCGTCGTGTGTTGTTTTAGGGACAGTGTACCAGAAATTTATTAATTTTACTTTAGCGGTGTTTATAATTCAAATAATTTACACTCCATCGCCACTTAATCAGTTATCTACTTTAGCAACATGTATTCTAAGTTGATTTTTGTATGACTCTTTGTAACAAAAAGGTCCTAGTAAGTTTTTGATTGGAATAAAATTTAAACCTCGTTAAATACAACATTCACTTTTTTACATGGTTTTTATTAGCTTCACTTGTATGTTTGCTTGCTTGCTTGCTTGTTTGTCCGTCCCTAACTCTTTGGTCTACGAGTGAGCGGCTCATTACTGTAGAATGTCCCACCGTTTTCAATACGTTCGTTCGTTCGCTTTTTTTTTAAAGAATATCGAATTAAAAAGTTGAAAATAAATATAGTTTAAAAAACTAAAAAAACTTGCTTTTAAAAAAGCGTGAGTCGCTTAATATACAAAAATTATGGTACAAAGCGCCTCACGCTTTTTTAAATTTTTTTTTGACTTTTTAGTTTGATATTCTTTATAAGCATGTTTTTTTAGTTTTTTAAACTATATTTATTGTTCCATAACTCGAAAATCGTCTCAAAATAATTCAAATAGTTATATCCAAATAATTAAGGCGATTAGTAACGACGATGACCTTGCGCATCTGGGCGGGGCTAGGCAGAAAACCCCCGCGCACCCCGCATCATATTTACGTGCACATTTCCTACTCGCTTGCTTCGAGCGCGGGCGTCTCGCGACAAACGTAGAATGCCATACCATGTCTAAAAAGTATACTATTCATACTATTCTGTCTAAAAAGTACCTAATATAGAATTACGCGGTATCAAAACTCATGCCCTAAAGTGAAACATATTAGGTAATTACGTTTATTATGTTGTTTTCGATACTGCGTTGCAGGGATTTTTTTATTTAAAAAAGGGGAAACAAATATTAGTTTTATAAAAATGATTAATGCAAAATGGGAACCGGTTTAATCTTTTATTTATAGTTATTATTTAGCATTTAGCGTTTTTGATATAATTCCTATTGATACTTACCAGGCCTTAAAAAAAATCCCGGAAACTCCATCATCTAAATAAAACTCACAGGTCAGATTAAAATAGGTGCATATTATTTAGAATACATATTGTTTAAAAATTTAGCTGGCCAAATTTTAGGTAATGAACACCTGAGACTAATGAACTTAAAGAATGAAAAAAAGAAATTGTTTTGATTTACCTACTAGAAAAAAAAATGGGGAAATTTAATCATTCATATGGATTAAATTACAAGTATCAATTATATATTTTTTTAGGGAAGGAAAATATTTGTCTTGGACTTAGCAAAAATTTGACGATTTTTTTTTTTTTTGAGATGTTCTTATTTTTTATTGGAGGAATGAACAGGGTGTGGCCATAGAAATAACTTTGACCCTTTTCACTTTTTCGCTGCGACACCCTAATTTCGTCGTCGTAGCCCCTCACATCGTGGGCCGTATTATCTCGAAAATGGTACGACGCGGCGAAAAAGTGCTAGGGGTCAAAGTTCTTTCATAGTTCTTTCTTTCCTCGGTGGTAGGCCAGAACATCGGCTGCCGGCATAAGTTACCACCCACCAGACAAAGTCATGCCGCCACCTTAATGTTCCGGCATGATAACTGGTGAAGCCGTTCAGAGGACGGGTCTGAGCAGTTGTGTTGCGGTGTGTGCCGGGTACGATGCGCCAAATGATGTTTTGTCGGGAGTTTGGTCGTGGAGGGTAGCGGGATCCGAAGCACGGTGCTCCGCTGGCCGACCGCAGGTAATTGGGGGCCCAAGTAGTGTGCCAGCCACACACGAAAGGCTGCCCAGCCAACTGCAAAAATCCCAGGCCCCATCATGCCGGTTGGCGACCGGGCGAGAGGACCCGATAGCGATCCCTGAGGGGCGTCCCCGCAGTCTCCAGATCAATCTCCCTCTGGCCCAGCATCGTTGGTCGCATTGTTGGGTTTAACATTGCATCACCTCACTCAACTGCCGTCTTCCTTCCTATACACTCATTTAAATCTATGAACAGGTCTAATAACAAAAGTAGGTATGCACAGCGGACGCACGTCCTCTCATTCAAAGTGCACCTCTCTAATATTTGAGGTCTGCACTCCAATCTCACTGCACTACACCACCACCTTGAGACTGAGAAGTCCCATCTGCTTTTCTTGACGGAGACCCAGATCAGATGTCCGTCTGATGCGGCATACCTCAGCTACCCGGGATACGCATTGGAGGATCATTTAGAGCACTCTGTGTATGTCCGCAATGACATCTGTTGCCGGCACCTCTGCCACCTCAAAGACCATCACTTCTCGTCCCTATGGCTGTTGGTTGACACTGGTATGGACAAAATTGTTTACACTTGTGTCTACCGATCGCACAGCGGTGATCAGGAGACAACTCGATTATTTGACCACCTCAGTGAGGCTGCTGACGATGCGCTGCACCGGCACCCTGACGCACAGTTCGTTTCTCTGGGGGACTTCAACACCTGCCATCAGGACTGGCTTTTCCCGTACAAGAGGACCGACCACGCTGGGAGAGAAGCGCGAAACTTCGCGCTTTCCATGGGACTTTCCCAGCTGGTAGAACGAGCGATTAGGGTGCCTGATGTAGTTGGTCATACCGCCAATTGTCTGGACCTTCTGCTGACCACTGATCCGAACAAATGTATTGTAACAGTTTCCTCACCGTTGAGAACTTCAGACCACTTTCTGGTGAAGTCTGTATCGTCCTTCTCCCCACTAGATGACGACTCTCGGGTAGATACGCCACTTCTTTGCGTCTTATCCTTGGCAGGAGGTTTGCTTCTCTTCTGACAATCCGTGAGCTGTGCAGACGCTATAACCAATGCGGTGCGTCAAGCTATGGAGTATTTTATCCCCTTCAATGACGTGCCCGTCGGTGGCTCGGCTCGCCCATGGTTCAATGCCGATTGTGTCAAAGGTGAACAGCGTAAGCACACGACATTTCTTACCTGGGTTGACGCTCGTGACCGCGGAGCTCCGGGTGAGAGCCTTTAATCGTGCTGCCAAGTCCTACAAAAAGGCGCTTAAGAAGGCTCGCTTCGACCGCATTACCCATATTGGCAACAAGTTATCTGCGCTACCATTCGGTAGCAGATCTTTATGGTTCCTTGCCAAATCGGTCGAGGCGAACTTCTGTCGGCCCACACTCCCTCCGCTGGTTCGGCCTGATGGAACACTGGCTCTTACGGCGAGAGAGAAAACAGGTCTCTTTGCATCTCTCTTTGCCCATAATTCGCGTCTTGACACTTGAAGTGCTACTCCACCTAATTTACCTCATTGCGGAACTTCAATGCCTGAGGTTCGCATTAGGAACAAGGAGGTTCTGAGAATACTGTGTCGTCTGGACGCGAATAAGGCTAGTTGTCCAGATTGTATACCAGCGATTGTTCTTAAAGTATGTGCGCCCGATGTCTCCTGTATTGACGCGCTTGTATCGCTTCTCGTTTATGACTGGTATAGTGACCAAGGCCTGCAAGCTTGCCAAAGTGCAGCCCGTGCCCAAAAAGGGTAATCGTAGTCGTGCCGATCCCACCAACTATCAGCCGATTTCGATCACCTCCATACTTTGCAAAATTATGGAGCATGTGTTGAAGTCGCGCCTCTTGGCATACTTGGAAGGTAACGATCTCCTCATTGACCGACAGTACGGGTTTCGTTGCAATCGGTCAACAGGGGACCTTCTAGTGTATGTCACTCACTTGTGGGGCGAGGCCCTCGAGAGAAATGGGGAAGCGATTGTCTCCCTTGATATCTCGAAGGCCTTCGATCGGGTATGGCACGCTGGCCTTTTGAGTAAGTTTCTACGGCATTTCCTCTGGCTTGACTGGCTGGGTAAAAGACTTCCTGACTGAACGGTCCCTCCGAGTTGTTGTCAACGGGTGCTCATCTGAGCCCATGTTGACTAATGCCGTTGTTCCTCAGGGGTCTGTTCTCTCTGCAACTCTGTTCTTGCTGCATATTAACGATCTGCTGATGCCCGGTATCTATGGGCATGCAGACAACAGCACAATTGTGGAGAGATACCTGCCGGATGCTCGGGCTAGTAGGGAATCAATCCGGTTCGAAAGAGAGGCTATGGTAGAGCGAACGAATGTTGCACTACAGGCAGTCTCCGAATGGGGCAAGGCCAATCTTGAAGCATTCAATGCCGCCAAAACACAGGCGTGTCTTTTCACCACCAAAAGGAGCCCGTTCACCTTCGCTCCTACTTTTCGAAATGTATCCTTGGAGTGTACCGACCGCCTTCAGCTTTTGGGAGTTGAGATTTCCTCGAACCTAAACTTTGGGCGGTTCATTGAGTCCAAGGCCAAGGTGGCTGCCAGGAAACAAGGCGTTATCGCAAAGATCCGGCGGTATTATATATATTGTATACATTTTCATTTTTAATGCCTGGACTTGAAAAAAGACGATGATCCCTGAGTTTGTTTCGGCTATTTCTTCTCAGTTAGGTAATGCCGGCTTCATCTAGTTAAAAAAAATAAACATGACGTGTAAAAGTGATCAGTGATCCTACTTGCTTAATAAACGATTTCATTTCACTTCACACCAGGGCAGCTTCTTATGATGTACAAAGCACAGGTCTGTTCGTGTGTAGAGTACTGCAGCCACATTTGGGCTGGTGCTGCTAAGTGTCACCTGGCCACTTTGGATTCAGTACTGCGAGTTTCCACCCTTACGTTGTTAACACCACTACGATCCGGACAAAGCGTTTCGCTTCCTCTTTTATACCGCGTACATCGAGGGACTGGAATAATTTGCCAGCGGCGGTGTTTCCTTCATACTACAATTTGAGTGTCTTCAAGGCTAGAGTGAATAGGCTCTTAATAAACTAGCGCGCTTTACCATCAACGATCGTATCACTTTACCATCAGGCCAGACTGCGGTCAAGCGCTAAGTTATAATTAAAAAGAAAAATGACCCGTATAAGAAGTTACCCTCTTGACGCCCTATGCAATAAATCTTTTTCGAAAATTAAAAAATAAATCGTCTAAAATTTACTCAAAAAAAAAAAAACTCAAAACATCGCATAAAGCGTCCAAGCGCGGCAATAAATACTAAGGGCTAATATTTACACTTACTCACAGAAGTCAAAACTATTTACACTGATCAGAATCTAGAAAATACTAATATTATAAACGGGAAAGTGAGTTTGTTTGTTTGTTCCGCTTTCACGCCGTAACTACTGAACCGATTGCTTTGAAATTTTGTAGACGTAAAGTTAGAAGTCCGGATTAAATGATAGGGGGCTTTTTATCCCGGATAAATTTGATATTCCCGAAGGAATCTAATAAGCGCGATATAACCATTATCATCATCCCAGCGTTAATCCCAGTCGCATCCGAAGCCTTTTCAGCTTTGGAGTCTGGGGTTCGCTTTACCAGTCCAACTGCTGATATGGCTAAACTTCGACATTTTCCATGAAGCGACTGCCGTCTAACCTCCACAACCCGAAGGCGACATCGAAGCATTGCAGTTAGACCAATTGTAGGACTTTTGAGGGCTCCAACAACCCGTGACGACTGCCACTAGATGTTCGTAGGGCAACCGGGACCAACGGCTTAACGTGCTTTCCGAGGCACGGCCAGACCAGTAGAAATATTCATATTCATGCATACAAATACTTGCACTGTGCAGGGATCGAACCCGCGCCACCTTGCGCAGCGGCCGCGTCCGCTACCGCTACGCCACGGAGGCTGTCGCGATAAAAGCGCAATATAACCGAATCATACTAATATTATAAATGGGAAAGTGTCATACTAATATTATAAATGGGAAAGTGAGTTTGTTTCTTTGTTTGTTCTGCTTTCACGCCGTAACTACTGAACCGATTGCTTTGAAATTTTGTAGACGTAAAGTTAGAAATCCGGATTAAATGATAGGATACTTCTTATCCCGGAAAAAATTGATGATCCCAAAGGAAATCTGAAAAGCGCGATATAACCGAACTCCACGCGGCCGAAGCCGCGGGCGGAAAGCTAGTGTCGAAATAAAACATCATATAAAATCACGTAAAGCGTCCCAGCGCGGCAATAAATGCAAACGTCCAATAATTATACACAAAATCACGAAAAATACTTCGTTGCACTCGAAGTACTTAGCGTTACAGCTTCCGCTTCCCGCTCATCTATGAAGCTATACTTAGTTCGAGCTATACATAATTATTTTATATTGATCGTAGTTGCGTCATTATTTATGTTAATTTAAATTTATTATGATTACTTTAAATTACTTGGGAGGGTTTTAAAACCTTAGTTTATTCTAAAATCACACTTGGAAGTACACTTCCGGTCTTTCGGCCATTAATTTATTAATTTTTGAATTATTGATGCAATTTCCGATTACCGCCAACTCTTATTATAAAATCCTACCGAGCATTTTTTTTTTCACACAGATTGAGCTAGCCCCAAAGTAAGTTCGAGACTTGTGTTATGGGATACTAACTCAAAGATACTATATATAATAGATACGTATATAGATAAACATCCAAGACCCAGGCCAATCAGGAAAAGATCGTTTTTCCATCATGACCTGGCCGGGGATCGAACCCGGGGCCTCCACGTCGCAGGCAGGCGTATTGACCGCTGCGCCACGGAGGTCGTCAACATTAGTCAGCATTAGTCTTCCCGCCCATCGGATATTTATTTATTGAATCAAGCATTGTTCAAATAAATAAATACAAACAACTTTCGATATTTTAGGTTAATCCAAATATCTGTACACAATAATTGATAATTACTAGCGTTACTATTAACTTTTTCTTAATTTTATTCAATACCTGATAATTTCCGTTTCTGTTGTTTATTAGTGTTGTGACTATTCGTTAGTGTTTTGACTCAATGGTGTATAAAAGCTACTAATGTCTGTACTGTTGATCATTAATTAAACAGACTTGTACTGGATCATACTACGTTGTTATTATTTTCCCCGCTTCTGAAGCATGTCTTTACATTAGTATCCAAGGGTGCGCGGAGCAAAAAGTGACACAGCCTCCTCTCACGAGCGCTGGCGCGAGGTGGAGTCGAGGTGGAGGCGCGGGTGCGCTGGCGCACCCGCGCCCGCGTCCCGCATAGAGCCCCTCTGAACCTCGTAAGGCGAAAACTCGTACGGACACTCATTTTTATTACTTTTCTTATTAAATATTTCATCAATTTTAAAATAGAACTATGATTATATAGTTCTTACAGGTACACGTTACTGCGAGTAAGAATATTTTAAAAAGTCTAAGCGCTTTATGAGAAATATCGATTTAAAAGTTAAAAAACGCCGTGTAGAAATCATTTTTTTTTTGACGTAAATATAGGCCGTATAGAAAATAATAAACAATAAATATGTTGTGCTTGAATCTATGATTATAATATATTTTTTTCAAAATTTTTGATTAAGGCATTTTGGAGGAATAAACTTTGAAAGATGAGCGTTTTTGGCCGCTCGAGGGTATCTATCACCTTAATTTCTTGCACTTTCAAAACTCTTGCACGACATCCGTAGTTTCGACCGCAGTTACCTACGTCCGTTTCCTAATTCTTGTAGAGTAGACTAAGCAGCGTTGTTATAATTATGTGTATTCATTATATCGTCGCCATATAGTGCATGATCAAACGTGAGAACCTATTTCCAATAAAAAAAAAACTAAATCTGAAACTCTTTCTGTTGGAATATGTAACAAAAAGATGTGTGTGGTAGGGCCATGTAATATGAACTCTATGATGTACTATTGTTTATGCTCTTTAATAAATCTGTCTTTTGTCCAGCCATATTGTTTTTCACTACAGGTTATGGGCCCAGTTACGCGAGTTTTATACGATTTTGGTGGAAATAAAGTGCAAAAATGTCGACAAATCTTATTACAAGTATTGCAAAACTTAAAGGAAGAGAAAATTACGAAGATTGGGCGTTCGCAGTAGAAAACTACCTCGTTTTAGAAGGCATGCAACAATGCATCGTGACCGGCGGCGATCCAAATGACGCTAAAGCAAAAGCCAAGATAATTTTAACGATAGATCCCAGTTTATTTGTGCATATTAAGAGTGAATCAACTGCAATGGGACTGTGGCAGAAGCTAAAAAAATTATTTGATGATAATGGCTACACGCGGCGCATCGGATTGCTTCGGAACCTCATTTCAATTCGTCGAGAAAATTCGGATTCAATGTCTCAATATGTGACTTCGTTGTTAGAAACCAGTCAACGATTGAATAATACAGGATTCAAGATCAGTGATGAGTGGGTTGGCTCCTTGTTGTTAGCAGGATTACCTGAGAAATTTGAGCCAATGATAATGGCCATAGAACATTCTGGTATTGAGTTGACAACGGATGCCATTAAATCTAAATTACTAGATATGGAAGACGGAAGTGACGTTGGTAGTACGAATTCTACACAGAAAGCGTTTGCGACGAAAGGTTGGCAACATAAAAAGAAATACCAAACGCACGCGAATAAACAAACGTCATCGAAAAACGTCAACAAATCAAATGTCAGATGTTTCAAATGCAAAGAACTTGGACATTTTATGAATAAATGTGAAAATACTACTTCAAAAAGCAAGGAATGTAATGCATTCAGTGCAGTGTTTCTCAGTGGTAACTTTAATCAAACGGATTGGTACGTCGATAGCGGTGCCAGCTGTCATTTAACGTCTAAAAAAGACTGGTTGTTAAATACAATAAATCAACAACATTTGCAAGAGGTAATCATCGCTGATAAAACGAAAATTCCTGTTGAAGGCTGTGGTGATGTGCAAATAACTACTGTTGTTGGTGATACCGAGCACGAGAACACAGTGATGGGAGTGTATTATGTACCAAACCTGGCTACAAATTTGTTATCTGTAAGCCAGTTAATAAGAAAGGGAAACACAGTGACATTTGATGCGAAGCACTGTTATATTTATAACCAAAATAGTAAACTTGTAGCGACTGCAGATTTGGTTGGAGGTGTCTATAAGTTGAGAATCAAGCAAGTGGATTGTTTGTTGACTTCAATGTCCCAAAGTGTGTGGCATAGAAGGTTTGGTCACCTGAATAGCAAAGACCTCAATGTAATGAGAGGTGGAGCTGTAAAAGGTATGTCATACTCGGACAAGGCTCAGGTCAGTAAAACAAACTGCATTGTGTGCTGCGAGGGAAAGCAGGCTAGGTTGCCATTCTCACATGTTGGCAACAGAAGCAAGGAACTTCTCGATATTGTACATGCAGACGTTTGTGGTCCTATGGAAGCCAGATCTATTGGAGGAAAGAGATATTTTTTGTTGTTCGTCGACGACTACAGTCGAATGACATTTGTATATTTCCTGAAGACAAAAGATGAAGTATTCTCACAGTTCAAGGCATTCAAGACATTGGTGGAAAATCAGACAGGTAGGAAGTTGAAACTGTTTAGGACAGACAACGGTATGGAATTCTGCAGTAAGGAATTTGAAAAATTCTTAGAACTTGCTGGAATTGTGCATCAAAAAACGTGTCCATACACACCTGAACAGAACGGTCGCTGTGAGCGGTTTAACCGTACAGTAGTAGAGAAAGCAAGGTGTTTGCTATTTGATGCAGGATTGCCTAAGCGTTTTTGGGCAGAAGCAGTGAATACTGCTGTTTATTTGCGCAACAGATCAATCGCATCAGGATTGGATAACAAAACACCTGTGGAAGTCTGGACCGGAGATAAACCAGATGTCAGTAATTTACGCATCTTTGGCAGCAAGACCATGGTGCACACACCTAAAGAAAAAAGGTTGAAATTTGATAGAAAAGCGACTCAGTGTATTCTTGTTGGATACTCAGACACTGTGAAAGGTTACAGAGTTTACAATCCCAACAATGACAGTGTAACTATAGCTAGAGATATTGTTGTGATTGAGGAGGGAATTGAACAGAAACAAGATGTGATACACTTTGACATTAGTGATGACAAAGGCACTGATGACATTTTCCCAATGAAGAAAGAAAGGGAAGAATGTACCCAAGAAGTGGGGGATATGAAGCGCACAAGAACATTAGAAGGTCAGGAGAAGAAAGAAGTACCGAGCCACATAGGAAAAAGTTCAGGTACTGATGAAGAGGATTTTGAGGACTCCACAGATGTGCTGGAAGTTGGACTTGCAGAGCCAAAGCAAGATCATATGTCTCAGCCTAGGCTTGAGTGTCCAGTGGAGAAGCTTACTAAGCGTATCCGTAAAAAGCCTGATCGTTATGGCTATGGTGTTAGTAATGTGTGCATAGGTCAAATCAGTGATACAAGTGTAAGTGAAATAACTCTAGATGAAGCGTTGAATGGACCAGAAAGTGAACAGTGGAAATTAGCAATGCAAAGTGAATTTCAATCATTTGAAGAAAATGACGCTTGGGAATTGGTTGATGTTCCTCCTAATGACACTATTGTACAGTGTAGATGGGTTTTTAAGCGAAAACTTGATAATGATAATAAAGTCAGGTATAGGGCCAGACTAGTGGCTAAGGGCTTTACCCAAAGGCCTGGCATTGATTTTGATGAGTGTTTTTCACCTGTTGTCAGGCACTCCACTTTGAGATTGTTATTTGCTTTAGCAGTTCAGCTTCATTTGGATATTTGTCATTTGGATGTTGACACAGCATTTTTGAATGGTTTCTTAAGTGAAAAAATGTATATGATGAAACCACCAGGTTTTCAAAGTAGTGATAATGATATCAACAAAGTTTTGCTATTGAAGCGTGCAATTTATGGCTTAAAACAGTCATCAAGGGCCTGGTATCAAAGAGTTGAGGAATTGTTACAGTCCTTAGGTTATAAAAAATCTAAACTAGAACCATGTCTATTTACTAAAATTAATAAAGGTATTAAGATAATTATTGCATTGTATGTTGATGATTTCTTTGTGTTTTCAAATAATGAAAAAGAAACTATGTTGTTAAAAGAAAGTTTGTCATCAAAATTTAAAATCAAAGATTTGGGATGTATTAAGAATTGTTTAGGTATGAGAGTGGTAGTAGATAAGCAGAAAGGTACTATAACTTTAGATCAAGAAAGCTATATTGAAGAATTGTTGTTAAAATTTAACTTTTCTGATTGTAAGTCTGCAGAGACACCAATTGAACCTAAACTGAATTTGACTAAAAGTGAGAAATGTGACAATAAGTTACCTTATCAGAAACTGATTGGTTCGCTGATGTATGTAGCTGTGCTCACACGACCTGATATTGTATTTTCTGTAAATTTCTTGAGTCAGTTTAATAACTGCTACAATGAGAAACATTTTGCATATGCAAAAAGGATTCTAAAATATTTAAAGAAAACTAAGTCTTTTTGTTTAAAGTTTGCAGCTAGTGGTAATAGTCAGTTAGAGGCTTTTGTTGATGCAGACTGGGCGAGTAATGTAATTGATCGGAGATCCTATACTGGATACTTTTTCAGGCTGTCAAACTGTGCAATCTCTTGGGAAACCAAGAAACAGAGTACTGTGGCTTTATCTAGTACGGAGGCCGAATACATGGGCATTGCAGAAAGTTGCAAAGAAGCTGTTTATTTGCGAAATTTGTTATTTGAATTAACTAATGAGGCTTATCCTATACCAATATTTAATGATAATCAGTCAGCCCATAAGTTGTCGGCCAATCCCATTCATCATAAAAGATCCAAGCACATAGATGTGCGGTATCATTTTTGTAGAGAAATAGTTGCTAGTGAAATTGTAAAGATCAAATACATGTCTACTTCAGAGATGCCCGCAGATCTATTAACTAAGGGTTTAAGTAAAATGAAACATTATAATTTTTTGGAAATGTTTGGTTTATTTGATAGAGATAAATAGTTTTTAGTTAGCAGAGATATAATGTAATGGTACATGGACCCTAATATTTTGTTAAGTGGGGGTGTTGGAATATGTAACAAAAAGATGTGTGTGGTAGGGCCATGTAATATGAACTCTATGATGTACTATTGTTTATGCTCTTTAATAAATCTGTCTTTTGTCCAGCCATATTGTTTTTCACTACACTTTCAGCTCTCTGCAAGCGATAAAATCTAATTTACGGGGGTAGAAGTAACCGTTAGGGGCTTATTTGCTATAAATTTATTTACCTTTGGTAGGTAAATAATTTAGTATCGAGCAAAAGATTCAACTATCGATAAAGTTACATAATATAAGAAGTACAGACGGCAGCAGATCAAGCTACCCGAAACTGTCAAATAGTCCTAATCCACCTTGAGCCTTATTGCTTTAACGATAAAGTTGAAAATCTAATAAAGAAATTCGACAGATTGTAGTTGCTTGATGTGTTGTCGCTTGAACAACCAGATATACATAAATTCGCCACCTACATTTCGCGTTCCCGCTCCGAGTTCGTTATTCCCAAAGCGGAGTAGTAAAATGGGTATTTTACTACCTGCAGACTGAGAATAAGGTGATATTATCAGGTACTTATCTCGTCTCCATGTCGTAAGTATTCCGGGAGAGAAATAGCACGTGTTTTCTCTGCTACCAATATGTTAGTAAGTGTTTGTGTACTATTTCTATCTTCGAGATCGTTATGTTGTTCGGAATGGGTCTAACGAGGAACGAATAACCTCTAATCGATCAGAGTGAACTGTGTGAAATGTACAATAAATTTGTGTTCATGTCTAGTGTAATTGTGTTTGTTTGAACATTCGTCTTAGAGATGTTGGTTTAGCCTTTATAAAGATAAAATGGATATTTACCCCTTCATTAACAAACGTTGCTTAACGTTATAGCGTCTTTATAACCATACGTTTTTGACGTTTAAACGTCTCGTTAATATTAACCAACGTTTATTAATTTGATATACATAGAAAGTACATATAACTTTAGAAAAGTTACATTGGTACTTGCCTGACCTAGAATCGACCTCGCGCACACATACTTGAAAGGCTGGTGTTATAACCACTAGGCCGCCACGACATCTATCATTCTAAGTATTTCTTGGACACCAAAGACTGAAGGTGAAGGAAAACATCTTGAAGAAACCTAGACTTTAAGTCTGAAATCGCCAACCCGCATTGAGCAAGCGTGGTGATTACGCTCAATCCTTCTATGTATGAGACCTGTGCCCAGCAGTGGGACGATAAAAAGGTTAATGATGATGATGATTACTTTGACAAGTGTTTCAATTTGAAAAAGATTTTGTTTGGCTTTTTGTTTATCTATGCTCCGTTTACGTTAGCTTTAGACAAAAGAGGCTGGTAGAAGCAGAGATGTACAACATCTAATTTGAGAAGAAATCAAACAATTTTAATAAATATACAAACTAGGAAACAAACTAGGTGACCCGTGCGATGTATTCGCACATTGATTTTCAATTGTAAGTTTTCGAAAAACCCCTGAAATATGTGTAATTTGTATATTTTTTCCGGTGTACCGGTCCAGAAAAGCTTTAAAATTATGCCTCAGTTATGTATTGATAAAGTATGAAGGAAGTTATAAAGTACTGACAAGAAAAAGCCCTTGAGAAATAATAAGTATATATGACGACAATAACAGCTGAATAACAAAAATCGGCAAAAAACATATTCACAAGTATCGCCAAGTGAAATGACAATCAAACACACTCTACGTATTTTAGTGAAAGCTTTTATAAAATCAGCAAAATTAAAAAAAAATCTGTGCTGCCGCAGCGCATGACTTTAGTATGAAATATTTTACATTTGGCAGACTTGTAGCAAAATGTAAAGCGTTCCAAGTGCTGACCACTCCTGATACCTTTAGGTTTTTAACATTGACAGCAATACCTCGGGTAAAAGCTAAAGAATTTTATTAGTTAAAAGCCTCATAAATTCAGAAGATAGATACTTCAAATGAGATTATTTAAGTAAAACAGTTGGTAATTACTTCAGTAGGTACTTACATATTGTAAGTTGATTATAATAAATTCAGCATCAATCTTAACTGTATCAAAGCACACTATACATATCTAGCGGTATCTACAACCGCCACATGCGAACAATGCGTCATTTTGAGGTCACACGAATTCTACATCTCGCAAGCAGAGTTTACAGTGCAAATAGCATACATACAACTTCCCAAAAACCAACCGCGCGTTGGGCAAGTGCCCGCAAGAGTTAACATCCGTCTGGTCGGAGGATCCTCCCTTTTCTATGGAGGATGAGTGAACTTTACTCTCTGTTCCTTATGCCTCCACACTGGTGATTGTACTTTTATTACAAAGTGTAGTTTAAAAACAACCTTTTTTAACTTCTGTCTATGCTATCGCGAATAGAGAATAAGTAGACTCTTCAACTGATTATCTCGCTTCAGCATACTTTTGCTGAAACTT
Source organism: Sesamia nonagrioides (assembly GCA_017933935.1). Lineage (NCBI taxonomy): Eukaryota > Metazoa > Arthropoda > Insecta > Lepidoptera > Noctuidae > Sesamia > Sesamia nonagrioides. The sequence goes on along the minus strand of JADWQK010000275.1, from coordinate 597,109 downwards.
TCTTTTCCATCTGCCAACGTTGTTAGTTTTCGTTTGTTCATTAGTGCGCGTCTAGATTTTATTATTTTTAGTTCGTCTGAAAAAGGCTGAGTAGAATTATAAAAGTTAGGTATTCTTCTTAGAGCACCGCCGACCGAACCGCCCTTGAGAATTTCCAATAAACACGCTGAAACAAAATGTTCATAATTGTGGTTGGGTGGAAAGTAAATAAATATTACGCCGGAACCAAAACTAATACTATTATTATTTATTTATTCAATACATACAGTCTTGTTAGAGGTTTGTTAGTTCTGTACCATTAAACAAGAAACAGTTTTGGTGCTCACATTCGTTATAAGAACTCCTAAGTAAGAATTGTTTGAACCTGTACCATTCGGTAGGTCACCTTAGGTCTAGCAATGCGTTTTTATACGGTAGGTACCTAAACAATGTCTAGTTTTCGAGATATATGGCTTAAAAGTTACGCACTGCATGTCACGCGATATTGAACCTTATGCCATCGACATAAGGTGCATTCGTAACAATATATTTGTAATATCTATTATTAATGTACCCACACCATTGTTTTTTTTCTCTCAATAATAATATAAGCTTAAAAGAGCATTACCTTTCCTCTATATTGTGAGAATTTGTTAATTATTTATACATATTTATATATTTTAGTATTATGTATTTATTTAAGTATACTTATATGTTTATTTTTAGTTTACATATTTAGGTATATTTAATATTATTACTTTAATAGTTATTATATTCATATTTTATTTCCTCCTTGTTATTGCACACTATTGTCTACATTTCTGTTTTACTTCTCCTTTCGCAGGTCTGCTGGAAGAAATTTCTTAAGAAACAAGCAGCACCTTTGTACTCAGATCTTAATTTTGTCGTATCTCTTTGTATTTTATTGTGTGTACATAAATAATAAAATAAATAAATAAGCCAATAACGTAGAATATACAAAGAACCATACTCTCACAAATTTAACGTTTTCTATGTAATTCGATCACCGTTTCTGATTATTATACCGCAAATATTACCTCTTTTACAAACATGACCCCAAAAATATCTTTCTAATATCTATAATATAATCGAAGCAAATTATTTCTACCCTATACATCTTTGGTTATAACTGTAACCATCTTTAAGGATTCTCTAACCATATCGCCGCTGCAGCGCTGTATGTTTAGCATAATCCACCTATTTGTCGGGACAGGCCCGCGGGCTGATAGACCTGACCCTCATATTTCCCCGATAATCCCACTTCTGCTGAAAAAGGTCATTTCACTTTTCCCGTAAGTCTATGGCTCAGTTGAATGTGGGTCTGTGGGATAATGGATTTCATTGCTTATTTAATATTTTCTTGTAGAGTTGAAAGCTTGTGCACAAAATAAGTGTGCAAGCGACCTAAAACTGAAATAATCGTTAGCCGCCAGCTTGACGCTTATGTCAGATGTCAAGAGTATGTAGGTAGAGCCAAAGTTAGTGAACGAGCTAGCCTAAAACTGGTGTCCCATTTTAAATGTAAGGACCAAAATAAAAGTGTTCTGTAAAGACATTGATGATGATGAGGATGATATGAGATATGTACATATTCTTCTCCGTGGTAGGCCATAACATCGGCTGCCGGCAGAAGTTACCACCGGTCGAGGTCGTGAGAGCCTCCAGATCAATCTCCCTCTAGCGCAGCATCGTTTGGTCGTGTTGGTCTTGGGTTTAACATTGCATCACCTCGCTCAACTGCCGGCATCCTTCCTATTCCTTAGTTTTTTAAGTCATCATCATCTCAGCGTTAATCCCAGTCGCATCCGCAGCCTTTTCAGCTTTGGAGTCTGGGGTCCGCTTTACCAGTCCAACTGCTGATTTGGCTAAACTTCGACATTTTCCGTGAAGCGACTGCCGTCTGACCTCCACAACCCGAAGGCGACATCGAAGCATTGCAGTTAGACCAATTGTTGGACTTTTGAGGGCTCCAACAACCCGTAACGACTGCCACTAGATGTTCGTATGGCAACCGGGACCAACGGCTTAACGTGCTTTCCGAGGCACGACCAGACCAGTGCAAATATTCATATTCATGCATACAAATATTTGCATTGTGCGGGGATCGAACCCGCGCTTCCTTGCGCAACGGCCGCGTTCGCTACCGCTACGCCACAGAGGCTGTCCTTTCTACCTACAATACTAGATCTTTATCATGTAAATTAGTTCGTTTATTTCTTTTTCCTTACTCGGCTCAATGTTCACGTTTGCAAGAATTTCCATACATCACGATGACATTTTGTTTTAATAAAAAAACAATTGATGGCATTTTAAATTGTTAATCGTTGTCAAACAATCAATAGGAATCAACTATCTATATTCTATACTATACTGATACTTCTAATAGTTTTTTAAGTGAATAGGCTTAATAAACTAGTGCGCTTTACCATTAACTATTGCATCACTGCTTACCATCAGGCGGGATTGCAGTCAAGCACTAGTTTATAATTATTAAAAAAAAAATATTATGTAACAAACTCACCGTATTGGTGAAAATTTGTAATTGGTAAGATTGTTTATTTAACAAGTATAATTGAGTTATTTCCACAAGCACATTTAATTGAAAAAAAAAAACTGTTGTTAGATGAGAACAGCTGTCAAGAATCTGTTAAGGACGCATTTTGTGCAACTTTATTAATTACAGACTTTCCATAAATTAAAAAAAGAGTGCGTTTTTTTCATTGTCTTCTAAAGAAAAACATATAACCCCCATCAATATGCCGAAAGTGATTAAAAGTGAGATTAAAGGTGATTGGGCTTATATCCCTGTCGGCACTTTTAATAAATTTTGAAGGTCAAACTTTGTACTATTTATTTTGTGGTTACACTTTGCGCACATACTCATTTTGCGCGGAATTTGAGTAATGGATTAATATATTATGTAATAGTCTACGGAATACTTAACCTATTACGTTACGGATTTTTCAAAGTTCTACAAGATTTTGCATTAAGCGAGTTATGAAAGTAAACACATCAAAATCTGTTCTTATTTTTTCTTTTACATAAATTTTTATTTGTGAGGAAGGCAAAAACCAAACCAAATAAATATGATGATTTAAATATTTAATATGGCTAATCATTTAATAAAAATTTGAGTGAGAAGAGCCAACTCATTAGATCTTACTACATGAAATTACCCGTCGGCTGTACTTACCATAAACACGGGAAACACCAATATGCCCCAATAATTTCATAGCCCAATAAAATTACCACAATAAATAATGTTGTTTACCCCTGAACTGACATGACCATTGCAACAAACACATAAATCCAGGGTTCCGTCCATTTCCCGTTCCCTATCGGGTTCCGCTTCCGTTTTGACACCGTTGTAATTGTCGTGGGAGACGCCTTCATTGTTCTGTACTCTATGAATTATTTGTACAGCTGTCTCGCTCTAATTGTTAACTTTGAACGAGGAATGAAGAGATGGTTTAGCTGCTGTTGGAGGAAGACTTTGTTTTGGATGTGGTATATTTAATCCTATTAAAATCTAAGTACATATTAGGTTCGTACGATATTAAGCCCTTCCTATATCCAGAGGAGCAATGCTCATAATTTAAAGTAAGTTCACAGTCTGAAGGCCCATCATTTTGACAATCAAAGACTATAAAACTTCAAAAAGTAAGGATCTTCTTCTTCTCTTGATCAACGGCCCCTGTGGAAGAAACACAACAATTTTGCCAATAACACGTTTAAAAAATTATAGAAATTCTTTGAAAATTTTAATTCACAATAATGACGGATATTGCCAATGACAGTCTGACACGAAGTCCTAAATGTAAGGATAGTAGAAGTGTTTTTGAGATTGAGACTAAGATCAGCACCCTAATTGCGTAACAAACTATTACTATCAATTGGGATCATTTTGAAGCACATTGCTGATCCATAGCTCCATATGCTCGAAAAAAGTGTCTACACAATAAACTATATACGTAACGCAATGAATGTTGTTGAACTGTCAAAATGAAACCCATTGCTATTGTCTACATACTGTCTTATACGCGATTACCTTGCGGATTGTGAATGTACTTATAATATCAAGAATTGCCCCCTGGAATGTATGAACAGTCAGAGTAAATTAAAGCATTGGCTGGTACGATACTTACATACAACTTTTGCTTCGTTTACGTTCATACATACACGCCGTTTTCATATACTTCGCACCAGCACCCTAATTGCGTAACACACTATTACTGTCAGTTGGAAGCATTTCGAAGCATATTGCTAATCCATTGGTCTATGTGTTCGAAAACGTGTCTGCTCGACAACGTAAATAACGCAATGAATGTTGTTGACCTGTCAAAATGAAGCCCATCACTACTCATAGTGTGTTGCGTAATTACTCTGCAGATACATCTGCAGAACATCATCAATAATGTAACTACATACATAAAAGTTAAATTAAGACGACTTGAAAGACCATCTGTAAAATTAGCTACTATTTAATTTTTGTAGGTATAGAAGTATTTGATTGACGGACAGATAAATGATTACCGAGCGATAATTTAACGTCAGTAGCCGGTCGATCACCCATCGCTCATTGAAGCTTTTATAACTGTTTACCGTTCCTAATTGCATTCTCTATGGTCACGCTTGTTGCAACTTTTGTCTCAGGTGTTATAATGTTTTGTTAAATATTCCGCAACGATTTTTGTGTTTATTTTTATTGCGATTTCGATTATAATTGTTGTACTGTGTATTTATTATCACTACAAATAATGGATTACTAATATTATCTGTTTATTAACCGTTTTTTGACAGCTGTGTCAGAACGTAACTATTCCAATACACATATACAGATAAAATAACAAACAAAATTAAAGGTAAACTTGTAACTTTAAAATTCGTAACAAATAAATATACAAACTGCCTTATCTTATTGAATTATCTTATGTGTCTTCTTCTCTCTTCATCTTCTCTTTTTACAGACTTTTTAATACTGTACATGTATTTAGGTAGGTAACAATGTAAGTAGGTATTCTGTGATTTTTCAATGACTGCTTCCATCTGTGATAAGACGGGTTACCTAATACACAGGACATTTGCATTGGTATTTCGAAAGTGAGGTTTCAGAAGAATAAGTACAGTGTTAATTATTGAACTCACTGAATTATATGAATAAAGAGTTTACTGCATAAAATACTGCGACTTACAAGTTGCGTGTACAAAATTATTGTTTTTTATTTAGATACAGGTGTATTCTCAAAATATGTATTTTTATTAGCTTTTAGGCCGTAATTTAGTTAAGCAATCGAAATTATTTCTCCTAGATAAGATAGTAATATAAATTGGTGCTAAAAAGGTTATCGTTAATTACTTATTCTAAGAGATCGTTATAAATTAACTAATGAATTAGCCAATGGTCATAAAAATGTACCAATACCTACTAATATAATAAACAGGTGTGAATTCTTTAGGAAATTTATTCTAAGTATTTATTTAATAGCTTTGACACGGGGAGTTATAAATATATAGAAAATATCGTTTGTAATTAATTAGGTTTCTAATAAACATTTAAATAAGGCAGCCAAAGACTAGCGTAACTTCAGAACCACAGAGGTGTGATGATCCAGTTCACGTCTAGGTTTGGAGAGCTACCATGGCCAGAGGTATTTTTTTCCGTTATCGAGAGTCGAGACGTATGAGGGTGAAACCGCAGTACGCAGCTAGAATATTCTTTGTATATTCTACTATTTTATAAATTTTGGTCATTGGTATTTTTTTTATAATTATACCTATACTATGCTTAACCGCAATCCAGCCTGATGGTGAACAATTCACGAGAAATCGCGGTACGGCGGACAGAGCTCCGGCAGGATCTCATAGCGATACGGAGAGTGCGGTTGTCGCAAACTTGCAACCCAGTGCTGAGCACGCCACAATAGCGGCGGTAAGTCCCCTCTCTAAGGAGTGGCTAAACAGAAAAAAAAAATGGTAAACAATGATACAATAGTTAATGGTAAAGCGCGCTAGTTTATTTAGGTGTATTCCCTCTAGCCTTGAAGACACTTAAATTGTTAGCCTGCATCACCCCACTGCTAGCCTTTTTGGAGCAGCCGTGAGGCATATTTTCCTACTAGTTCCTTACATCGGACTTTACACATTTTATACGTGTAACAAAAAGGGTATATACATACCAAGGGCATGGCATCTTTAGATGATATCAAACGATATCGGAAGGGTTTCAACTCAAAATAAAATACTCAAAAAATTGGTACCAAATTTTCGGTTTCCTGTGTTTCTTAAAATCAAATCATAAAAACGTGGCAGCACACTACATACGTTAATAACTACTCGTTACCCGTCACGTTACTTGCCAAAATCCGATAAATGTCTTCAATATCTCTGTGCGACTAGTATGATAGTAGCCTATCACAGGCGGTGTTTTTCCTCATAACTTCCTAACATAAAAAGATAGAATTAAAAAACCCTTCCAATATCGTTTGATAGCATGTAAAGATGCCATGCCTTTGTTATGTATATACCATTATACCCTTTATGTTACACGTTGTATATTTTGTTTTTATCTGACGTATTTATCAGAGGACCAATTCAAAATGTTCAAAATCTAGTCTAAGTCTCATCTCGGTGACAAACAAATCTCAAAACTTGAATTTTTTTTCGAAGTGGAAGTCAAATCTTGATTAGGTAATCGATTTTTACGTTGACTATTATTATCATCATCATCATCTCAGCGTATAATCCCGGTCGCATCCGCGGCTTTCGCGTTGGAGCCCGGGGTCCGCTTTCCTACTAATACGCCTCCATTTCGCACGATCTCTAGCATCCCGTGGTGTGAGATTGTTGGCACCCATGTCATCTCTTAAAACGTCAAGCCAGTACTTCTTTGGTCTACCCCGCTTGTTCCGGCCCGGCGGAGGCGCCATGGCAAGACATTTGTTACCCACGTAGCCTGCCGGTTTACGTAAGACGTGACCGTACCAGCGCAGACGACTCTCGGCTTCTCTTGCTTGATGTTGACTATTATTATATTTACACAATAATATCTCACACACTCATTCCTACCACCACACCAGTCTACAATTAATGTCACTTCAGATAAATATCAATAAATAACTCCCACACAAGACTATTAAACTCAATTTAAAAATTAAATAGTGTTATGACGTGTCAATAAATACTTAACTGCAATTACACGTTCTCCACAGCAATTACTTAGGGTGTCTTTATTATGTTGTAGTTAGGGTTGCTACAAACAAAAAAAAAATATTACGACTTATAAATTCGATTCCCGCATGGAACAAATATTAGAATGGCCTACAATTAGTTGTTCCGGGTCTGGCTGTTTGTGCATGTGAGTTTATATGCTTGTAAACGCACCCACGATACAGGAGAAATTCAGAGTGTAAGGCAACATTAAAAAAAAAAAGTGTCACATCATCTTTTTAGCCTTTTCCCATATAGAAAAAAAAAGTTAATGAATGAACATAGTCATTAATTCGTTCATAACTACATAATTTCTTTCTCAAATGAATGAATGGACATTGTCATTTATTGGTTCGTTTGGTTATTTATTTCTCAGTATTATTGTCGGTGTTATCCTCTCAGTAATATGTTCCAATTTACTTGCGGAAGGATCATACATTCCCGCGACCCCTGACGTAGGTGAGAGATGGAACAGCGCAGCGGGGTGATTTTCAGTTACTAAGACTTTGACAGGCCCCTCCGCACCGCAAGATGGAGGACATCCGTAAGGATTTTACACCCTGGAACAAAAAAAGAAGCTCCCATTCTAACCGAATGCAGCGAACTCCAATATAATGGAGCGACTGCCGTGCTGCCCGCATCCATCGGCTTCCCGCGATCTTCACCAGGTCATCGGTCCACCTTGTTGGGGGCCTTCCTACGCTGTGTCTTCCAGTACGTGGCTGTCACTCCAGAACCTTACTGCCCCATCGGCCATCGGTTCTACGAGCAATGTGCCCCGCCCACTGCCACTTAAGTTTAGCGACTCGCAGAGCTATGTCGGTGACTTTAGTTCTTCTGTGGATCTTCTGTGTCCTCATTTCTGATTAGATCACGCAGAGAAACTCCGAGCATAGCTCTTTCCATTGCCCTTTGTGTGACTCTGAGCCTTCGTATGAGGTCCATTGTGAGCCCAACCCAGCAAAACCCAGAGTGAGTAAAACCCAGTTACTGAGAATATACTAAACTAGTTGTCAGACGTCTTACCGACTATCAGTAACGACTGTCAAAAATTCACGAAAGACAGCCGGGGCCATAGCTCAACGTACGTTCCGGGTTATTAAATTATCTGTCATGAATGGACAAGCTGAGTGACCTTTGCTGCTTTGGCATGCCTTCGAATTTTTAGTAGTCTTTCATTTTTCTAAGAACAGGTGATTATAAATTATATTTTGGACGTTGATTGAAGTCCAGGAATTTTGTGAGGAAACGATGTAGAATGACCCTAATGGCGTACACACTAACATTCACAAACTAAATGAATTATTTTGAAGGTATATTATCTATACTCTATACTAATATATAAAGCTCAAGAGTTTGTTTGTATGCTTGTTTGTTTGTTTGTTCGCGCTAATCTCGGGAACTACTGAGCCGATTTAAAAAATTCTTTTTGCGTTGGATAGCCCATTAATCCAGGAAGGCTTTAGGCTACATAACATCACGCTGCGACCAATAGGAGCTGAGCATAACTAATTCCACGCGAACGAAGTCGCTGGCGGCCGCTAGTTCTAGATAAATAACTTCATGAATGCTGTAGGAATTGAAAGGATTTGGACATAATATTATTTCATGAATACTATGGAAATTGAAATGGAAAAATATAAATTGTTTATAATAATACATAGGATTCCATATTTTCACACACAATAATTTTTTTAAAAGTGTTTTGGGAAGTACCCATTATACCCACACAAATATTTAGAAGCCACCATCACTGACTTGAATCATCTTTGACCGTTATTGGAATAAGTATAATAAAGAATTGAATATGTAGAATAATTTGATAGGTATGTATTTTAAAGGTCACCTTTCAAAGATCATCTTTGCATTTCTCGCCGGTCGAAACTTCACATGACCTGAAGCTGGTTCTTTATTTGGATAAAGGAATAAATGCTACCAGTCTATTGGGAATATTTGCCATAATGCGGTTTAGTATTTCGACGTGTAATTGCCCTTTTTGTTTTTAATGTATTCATTTCTTTAGTTAGTAACAGTCAGGCCCTCAAGAGATAACCTTCCGGACATCTTATAGTGCGAAAAAAAACTCGTAACTACCAAGGATGAAATTCGCAAAATACCCTAATTGTTTATATGGAATTGACAGGTGTCAAGAATTCATTCTCCTGTTAGTAGTACTGTACGCTTTTAATTTGTGTAAATTATTATTAGCTGGGAAAAATATTGTTTGCTTTACTAGCAACCCTAGTCTCCAAAGGGTTATTTCACACACGACACGTCATGCGAAACGCTACGTTTTTTATTGTACAGTGTCGTGCTTTATCATAGGTTATTAATTACTAGCGGATACAGCTTATGTTCAATTAACACGTGAGCGGTCGCCGGGGACGCCAAATTAGTTTAGTTGAATAATATCTTATAAACAATGTTTGGTTCCAAAGGGGCTATTTGGGATATCATTTTAGTAGTTACTGAAAGGCCTACCTCCCTTTAATACATATTAACACTGTAATTTGGAACCAAATATATTATATTGTTTATGTTAAGTGCCGTGTTTCGGAAAGCATGTTCAGCAGGTGGTCCGTATAGGGTATTTGAGTCATCATCATCATCATCAACCTTTTATCGTCCCACTGCTGGGTACAGGTCTCCTCTCATACAGAGAAGGATTGAGCGTAATAACCACGCTTGCTCAATGCGGGTTGGCGATTTCAGACTTATGAAGTCCAGGTTTCTTCAAGATGTTTTCCTTCCCCTTCAGTCATTGGTGTCCAAGATATTATTAGCAAGTACATATAACTTTAGAAAAGTTACATTGGTACTTGCCTGACCTGGATTCGAACCCGCACACTCATACTTGAGAGGCTGGTGTTTTAACCACTAGGCCACCACGACTTTATTAAAATACTAGCGGCCGCCAGCGACTTCGTTCGCGTGGAATTAGTCATGCTCAGCTCCTATTGGCAATATTTACGGCTGCGTTAGCTCCCGTTTTCGCAACATTTTTTGTTACTGCTCTGCTCGTATTGGTCATAGCGGGATGTTATATAGCCTAAAGCCTTCCTGGATTAATAGGCTATCCAACGCAAAAAGAATTTTTCAAATCGGACTAGTAGTTCCTGAGACTAGCGCGCACAAACAAACAAACAAACAGACTCTTCAGCTTTATATATTAGTATAGGTTTGTAGTGGGTATTTGAGTAAAAAAAACTAATTAGTCCGTCATTCAGATTTCCAAAAATTTTGTTTGTCTGTTTGTTTGAACGCGCTAATCTCAGGAACTCCTGGTCCGATTTGAACTTTTTTTTTGCGTTGGAATGTCCATTAATCCAGGAAGGATTTAGGCTATATAACATCACGCTGCGACCAATAGGAGCGGAGCACATAAAAGAAAACATATCGACACCTAAGCGTTATTAATATTAAATTAATACCTAGTTATTAATATTTTTATGCCGTTGTTATACCTACATGACAAGTCATCCTCTATGGTCCAAGATCTCCCTAGATACAGGGTTATCTAGGTTAGGAGACAGGGTGGCATGATGTTTATAGATTCACTAGCTTTCCGCCCGCGGCTTCGCCCGCGTGGAGTTCGGTTATATCGCGCTTTTTAGATTTCCCTCGGGAACATCAAATTTTTCCGGGATAAAAGGTAGCCAATGTTTTTTCTCAGGGTCTAAAGATTGTCTGTGCCAAATTTCATGAAAATCGGTTGAGAGGTTTAAGCGGGAAAGGGTAACAGACAGACAGACAGACAGACAGACAGACAGACAGACAGACCGATAGACAGACAGACAGACAGAGTTACTTTCGCATTTATAATATTAGTATGGATGTAAATAATTCATATTATTTTGTACATCTGCTCATAAGTATAAATGCGGTTAGCGCAGCGGTCAAGCTATTGACTGCAGCGCTGCGTGTCGCGGGTTCGATTCCTGCACGAAACCTACAGGTATACCCTACAGGTACTTGTTCCGGGTCTGGATATTTGTGTACGTGAGTTTATAAGTTTGTAAACGCACCCACGATACAGGAGAATTGCCTAGTATGGGGCAAAGTTTTTTTAATGTAGTACGGACGACAGCAGGTCAAGCTACCTGAAACTGTCAGATATTCACAATAAACCTTGAGCCTTAATGCTTTCGAGATAAAGTTGAAAATTGGATAAAGAAATCTGACAGATTTTAGTAGCTTGACGTGCTGTCGCCTGTACATAAAAAAATACACGTACATTTATGAATCATGTGTGTTTGTCATAATAAAGATGATTATTATTAATTACATATTTTCCACTAGTTGTTGTTGTGACTGTTGGCTTGCTTTTTTTGCTTGTCAGGGTTATCATTTCTAGTTTCCACTATTCTCAGTATGCTTACAACTTGAGTACAAGATCTACAGTTAGATCTAAATACCAACAAGAATGCGTACAAAAACAGCTAAAATTTCAAGTTCCGTTGATCTTTTAAAAGAAAAGAATGTAAAGTATTTAGTACTTCTACGAAGTGTGAATTCGTTTGATATTCAGAATAGATGTAACTTTTTACGACGAATCAGCTAAGATTTATTGTTATTGCACTATTAATGCCCTTTAGCTTTGCCCGCACTAATTTTATACTAAGATTGTAGTAGCTACTTATGTTTTCGTCAACAGCTTTAGCAGCTTCCTTGTTTTTTGAATAGGTATCGTTGTTATTATAGTTACCTGTTTTAATAATAATATCGTGTTAATTAGTAATAAAGTGGGATTTAATGGATTGGAACGCACATTTGGGGCATATTTTTGTGTTTGCTGCTCTTAGTTAAATTCCAGTTTTGCCCTATCTTTTAAGTGGGTATATTATATGTAAGTATATTATAGTATTTTGTAAACACATAAATAAAGGCGTTAACTTGCGGAGGTTAGACATGCAGTTGATCCATGGAAAGTACTGAAAAATGATTTTCTTCTGTAAGTATGTTTGTACAAACGTTTTTCACTCGTCAATCATAATTTTAAAAATTAGTTGAGGTCGGCGATACCTGTCTCGCTAGACTGACAAGAAACGCCGAAACAAACTCAGAAGTCTCTCTTAAAATCTGGACATAATTTTGGTCAAATCGTATTTATGAAGATTATGTGGTTTGATATGGTCTTTTGAGGAAAGAACCGCACGGATTAGGGGACCAGTCAATGTACGCACTTTGACTGGCTGACTGAATCTGTGTGGTTATGCCAGAAATCGTGCAGCAACTTCAACTCAAAATTTAAGGAGACAACAATACCAAAGACATTTCTTTGGTCTACCCTATTTCATTAAATAGGGTAGGCCACATAAGTTACTTGAAACTGCCAGATGATGGTAAAACTAACAGAGCAGAAAAACTACAGGAAGAACCAACAACACGACCACGATGCTGCGCCTCAGATTCATCTGGAAACCCTCCACGACCAAACTCCCAACACAACAACATTTGATGCATCGTACCCAGTATACATCGCAACACAACTGCTCAGACCCGTCCTCAGTACGGCTTCACCAGACATCATACCGGAACACGACGAATCGCTTGGCGGCAAGACATACAACAAAAAGGCATTTTTGTAGCGTATCTTGTGAAGTCATAAGTATGAAAGTTTGCAAAAGAAGAAAAACTAATAAAACAAGCGAAGACCAAGTGGTGAGTAGAAAACTAAACCAGTGGAGTTCATTTCAAAGAAGCTTGATTCATAAATACAGCTCCGTAAACTTCTTGGGATAAAGCTATAGGATTACTTATTTCGCTGCATCCGACGCCAGGGACGCCGAAAAATACTTGAAGCAGAATGGAAAATGGTGGAAGTTAAACGTGAGACGGAGTGACTGTGTATTATACATACATATACGGCTGATACCTGCCATATCCGCCGTAATATACATATACAATTTGTTTTTTGCAGAAAGTGATCAATGATTGCATTTAAGAATGACTGCACGATTAGCGCAGTGTTTAAGCTATTGACCGCTGCGCTGTGTGTCGCGGGTTCGATTCCCGCATGGAACTAAAATTATGATCGAGTAGTTTCGGGCTTGGCTGTTTGTGTACGTTTGAGTTTATTGGTTTGTACACGCTCTTATGATACAGGAGAAATCCGTAGTAAGAGGCAAAGAGATTTAAGATAAAAAATTAATGTCTTTGGTAAGAGGCAGTTTTTTATGGTCATTCAAATATTTGTATGACCTTTAAGTAGTTGTGCCGGGTCTGGTTGTTTGTATATGTCAGTTTATATGTTTGTAAACGCACTCACGATACAGGGAAAATTCCTAGTGTGGCGCAACTTTTCTTTGTTAAAAAAAAAAGTATCATAGACACTTATTCAAGCATGCGATGACTGAACTACATGACACATTCTATATGCAAGATGTAATGTCATGTTTATGACACTTGAGCAACATTGCTAAGGATACGGACAGTTAGACTTCTACTGGTTTAGTTGGATTTGGTTATCAAATAATAATTAGAAGTTTTAAGTAACTTAGAAAACAAATAGTTAACTTTCAATATATTATGATTGCATAATGTCCATAATTAACAAATAACTTTATTACGATTACAAAGTCCATTCACCATCAGCAACTTATCCGGCATTACAAACAAATTCGTCGCCTTAAAAAGAGCAATAAATTATAAAATTAAAAACATCTGTAACTAACACGGGCCTGCTAAATGGCTCGTATGTAGGATTAAAAAGATTTCCCGGCTCACTCCGGGTCATAAAAGCTCTTAAATTCAAGGCGATCTGTCGGGAGCAAACGTTTCGCACTCGCACTCTATAGATGTTTTAATCCTGCTCTTGAAATATGTTCAGGGGTTTGCCCGCCTCGGGGGATATCGTCCAATTCACTGACAACCATCTAGGCCGAGCGTAGATTAACGGATGTCTTCCCTTTTTTAGGGTAGGTCTAAACGATTATGGATATAGAGCAGTTGGCGAAATTATTATCTGCCAAGATTTTGACTATCATCATCATTATTATCAATCTTTTTATGTCCCACTGCTGGGCACAGGTCTCCTCTTAAACAGAGAAGGATTGAGCGTAATCACCACGCTTGCTCAATGCGAGTTGGTGATTTCAGACCTAAAGTCCAGGTTTCCTCAAGATGTTTTCCTTCACCTTTTCATCAGTTATTGGTGTCCAAGATATACTTAGAAAGTACATATAACTTAGAAAAGTTACCATGGTACTGATCTGGAATCGAACTCGCACACTCTGACTTGAGAGACTGGTGTTTTAACCACTAGATCACCACGACTCTAAGATCCTATAGGTATTAAGAAATAGTTCATTTGGCTGGGTTTTGTTCTCACTCCAGACAGCTGTCAGACCCACCATCAGAATCCATTTATTGAATTAATCGTTTGACCTAGCACCATCCAATGGCAAGCCAAGGTGACTAATAATGTAAAGATTGTTATTCAAATAAAACTTTGGGTAAAAATAAATACTACGTTGGTAAAACTTTAGTAAATGAGTCTTTTCTCAGAAGTAACATAGGTATCTCAGTATAAAATCACTCTTGAACCAGATTACTAAAACATGTTACTTGGAACTTCCGAATCACTTCAAGGTAACTGGACAAATTATTTTTAATATACTTATGCAACAATAATTATCTTATATCCATACTAATATTTTAAATGCGAAACTATTTCTGTCTGTCTGTCCGGCTTTCACGCCAAACCTACTGAACTGATTGTAATGAAATTTGGTACACAGATAGTATAGAGCCCGAGAAAGGACATAGGCTATAAAACATCCCGCTATGACCAATAGGAGCAGAGCAGGAACAATAAATGTTGCGAAAACGGGAGCAAACGTGGACTTACATATTGCTCAACTGAGCCTTTTCGGTTCGAACCTTACGCGGGTTAAACCGCGGGGCATAGCTACTTATTTATATTTAGATAACCAACTTTCACCTGTGAAGAAGTACCTAAGTAGGTAAACAAAATTGTCACACTAATATGATAGCCAAACACACTACTTAGAAGCTGCATCGCGTGAAAACAATATAGCGACGTGTCAAGTCCCCACAGGGCAGGGTTACGAAAATTAGACCCCGGGGAGCAAACTGCATTCGACCTGCATATGTGCATAGTACGGTTTATGCAATATAAGATCAAGTAAGTGACTAAAAGACAAAATATCGGTCTTTAAGACAAATCTACTATTGGTTATATACTAGTGGTTAAAACACCAGCCTCTCAGGTATGAGTGGGCGGGTTCGATTCCAGGTCAGGCAAGTATCAATGTAACTTTTCTAAAGTTATATGTACTTGCCAAGTATATCTTGGACACCAGTGACTGAAGGTGAAGGAAAACATCTTGAGGAAACCTGGACTTTTATAAGTCTGAAATCGCCAACCCGCATTGAGCAAGCGTGGTGATTACGCTCAATCCTTCCTGTATGAGAGGAGACTTGTGCCCTGCAGTGGGACGATAAAAAGGTTGATGATGATGATGATGACATGTAGAAATTGCAGGGTGTGGTTACCGAGCGCTCCACGCAGCTTACAATAGATACTTGAGACGTACTTGCGCGCGTGCAACAGCTGATGCCAGAGGTCAACGCACCGTGCCCACCCACCCGAGCGGAGCTTTGACCATATTTTTGTTGGGACAACCAAGTAGAATAGCAAGATCATACTTTGTGGTTTTTCATTATACATTTTTGAAATTTTGTACATAGATCTTTTTCTTAAAAATACTAGACACGTGTTTCGTGTTTCGCATAAACAATACATAATGAATATATGTATATTTATTCGACTCGTAAAAATGTTGTCTGGAAATTCGGTGACAAACCTTTTTTTTACAGAAATTGGTGCAGTCACGACGCTAGAAGTTCCGGATTCCAATCATGCCACTGACGAATTTGTATCGAAACTTATTGAAAAGTTTGTTGTGACATTCTAATATTTAAGATTTCACGCAGTTTGATAAGTTTATGCAGTCTGTACAACTTTTGGTCCAAACTAACTGAATTATAAAAAATAAATACACATTTACAAATTAAACGAGGAATGATCTAGAACAGTGGTTCCCAATTAGGGTTTTTTTTCGCACAATTTCAAGGAAGACCTCAAACTTGCGTATCCCTTATTGCAGGAATGTTAAATAAAAAATGAAATCAGGTGTATTTTATATTTATTACTAGCTTTCCGCCCGCGGCTTCGCCCGGGTGGAGTTGGAGGGAATATCAATTTTTTTCGGGATAAAAGGTAGTCTATGTCCTGTCTCAGGGTCTAAAGATTGTCTGTGCCAAATGTCATCAAAATCGGTTGAGAGGTTTAAGCGGGAAAGCGTAACAGACGGACAGAAATATTAGTATGGATTTTTATAATTCTAAAAAATCTGCTTATTTTTGTTCTGCCCGTACCACGTGATGCAATCTCGTGTACCTGCGGGGGTACACGTAACTACTAATTGGGAAACATTGATCTAGAATACTGGGAGCCAGAATACAGGATGTGGAAGGCAAAAAGCAAACAGGCTTATAGATATATGTAACTTAACTCTAAAATAAAAAAAACACATTCTTATAAATAAGAACCACAGATGCAGTTAGCAAAGATCAGGGGATCTGACCAGAATAACTCAACGTTAAGATTTACATGATACGAAACAAAAGAAGATTCAATTAAAAACTAGAACATCTCAGAGAACAAACAGTGAACAAAATAAAAACTGCAAATCATGTTCCATTCTTGTTGAACAACGACCCAGACTCGCCATGCGCATTCCCAATGAAGTTATCAAGAAATACAGGGGCCCTCACAACAGGGGTTACTAACGTAGTCCGTACAAAAAAGCTAACATGTCGCACAGAAATTGCGTTACTTCTGTCAAGGGGAGCACGCGAAATAGTGAATAATGTAGGCTTCCATTCATATAGTTAAAAGTTTAAACACCCTCTATTGACTGAACAATCGCTGGGTGTGAAATGATAAATGTGAAGTCTGCTCGGGTTTGTTTGCTATTGAACGGTATAAATGATTGTATTTCATCTATTTGTGAATGGAGTAGCGGTTCTTTTGCAGTGGAGAGGACAGGATCTTTGTTGCGTAAAATATAATAAAAATAAAAAATAAATAAAATAAAAAAATAAAAGTAAAAAATATCTGCACTTAATAATACTTTAGCCTAATAATACTAATACTATAGCTGGAGGCCTTCCCCAAGGATCTCCACGACGACCGGCCATGCGCCTCCAGCTTCCAGCGGTTTCCCGCGACCTTGTGTAGGGCCTACCCATGCTGCATTATCTATTCATTATTAGACAAATCAGTAACAGCGTTTTGTCTTATTGTTGCTACTATATGGTTTATGGTCCTATTGGCTCCATTACTAGCACTATCGGAATGTTTGTCCAGCACTACCAACACATAAATCAAAATATTCCATTTCAGTTCTCTTTTACGTCTACCATATTTCACCTTTATCCCGAAGCCTCGTTTTCCTAAGGAACCTTGAAACGAATACCCACCGTTTTTATTTTATAATACGCTCATGTATAGGTACTTGTCCGTTTTAACAAAAACTATTCCTAAGAGCCTTCATAAAACTTGGACGAGGAATAAGGAGAAAACTAATTCATATTCAAGTTGAGTACGAACACTTATAACTTTCAGCTGTGGGATATCGTGGGAAGTATAGCTTTATTTTCACGACTTTACTTCTATTGTCATTCTGGATATATGTATTAATATTTTTAGATGACTAGATGTTTTTTGTTTTTAAAACCATATTTTGGGATAGGATCGACATCAATATGCACTAATCATTTAATAAAGGTACCTATTATAATTTCTAAACTTGATAAGTACAACTAAATCAACAAACGTGACAAATAGTGAACCTTATGTATTTCCATAAGGATAAGGTCTATCTCAATAGTGCTAATCGTTCAACTTCAACTCATCGATAAAGTCGTCGATAAGATGCTTTACAAAATATCATGCCGTAGGCAAACTGATGGGTTAACATTGAACGTAAATTACATGTTCATTCGACAAAGACGACCCTTTGCTTCTAGCACTTTATTCAAGAAAGTACTTGGATTGATATTTCTCGGTGGTAGGCTATACCATCGGCTGCCGGCAGAAGTTACCACCCACCAGACAAAGCCTTGCCGCCAAGGCGATTCGTCGTGTTCCGGCATGATGTCTGGTGAAGCCGTACGGAGGACGGTTCTGAGCAGTTGTCTTGCGATGTGTGCCGAGTACGATGCGTCAAATATTGTTGTGTCGGGAGTTTGGTCGTGGAGGGTCTCCACATCAATCTCCCTCTGGCGCAGCATTGTTGGTCGTGTAGTTGGGTTTAACATTGCACCACCTCGCTCAACTGCCATCTTCCTTCCTATTCACCAAGATTTTTTAAGTGAATAGGCTTAATAAACTAGCGCGTTTTACCATCAACGATTGCATCACTGCTTACCATCAGGCGGGATTGCAGTCAAGCGCTACTTTATAATTATAAAAAAAAGTAACTACCGCAATCTGAAATCTTTCCAACCACTTTTATAATCTCAGCCATCTTTGTACACATTCGGTCATCGTAGAGCATTGTACAGTTTCAGACTGTTCAGCGGATACAAAGAAAAAGTTCCTTACTATGAACAAAAGCCTACCAGTGGCAGGCGATGGACCGTGGCATTTACACTCGGTTTTAATCAATGAAGTTCTGGAGCGATAGGACTCACCACAAAGGAAATTATTGAGTCGGGAAATGGTTGAGACTGGATAAAGATGGTGGTGCAAGTTAGGGACGAATAGATATTGGAATTTGGGGAACGATATTTAGGGTTGATTATCCATATCCATACTAATATTATAAATGCGAGAGTAACTCTGTCTGTGTGTCTGTTACGCTTTCCCGCTTAAACATCCCAACCGCTTTTGATAAAATTTGGCACAGACAATCTTTAGACCCTGGGAAAGGACATAGGCTACAGACAGACAGACAGAGTTACTTTCGCATTTATAATATTAGAATGGATGACCCATGATGTTTATTTCCTTTTAATGTTACTATGCATCATCCTACTCCGGGGCAAAGGTTTCTGTATCAATTTCAGTTCTTTATATACAAGGCTGAAATGGACCACCAGACGTTTTGTCTAGCTTTCCCAGCAATCTTCGGGGTTGACAACGATGAAAAAGTCACTTAATGATGTTATACTTTCAATGATGGAACTTATCTCTTTATTATCTGACAATATTACAGCTTACTTATACTTAGAAATAATAAAGAAAGGTATAAACTGGACAGAAATATTAGTTATAACGTTATATTCATAAAAACAGTAATAAAGTTGATTTACATCAAAACCCAATTGGTTCTAAAGGGGATCCAAAAACCATTATTGATAAAGTTTATGTGGTGATAAAATTGCAGAAAGGATGGAATAGAAATGATACAATACCATATACCTTTAGCTATTTCAAATAAAATCAACGAGAACGTGATCTGGCAAGACATAAAAGTTTTTAGTCTTGAGAGAGAATTTATCACAGTCGTAAATCGTTTTTGCTCCCTTAGAAAAAACATTTGATGGTAAAAAAAATTAAGTAAATACAAATTTTCTTATCAAAATGAATGGCTCTGCCCGCGTTCATGTCATCCTTCATCGTTGACATGAGCAAATAATTCGATATCCGTTTTCCGATTCGTGCCTGCTTATCTGTCCGTGCTCGGGTCCTTGCAAGACACCGGGCCTTTGGGTTGCATTGAAGTGTGAGGACGACAGGGTTGGGATTGTAACTGTTACCTGAACGCGATAATGATGTATTTGATGTTTATTAAGGACGATTAGATTTGTGACGGTACATATAAGAGTCATAAAAGAGAAGACCCAAGGTTGCCTGCGAAGTTAAAATTTTCTATCGTTATTATTGGTTGATATTTCTTGTAGAATATCAGTTATATTTCAATGATTAAAACCCTGTTCCAGTAGTAAATCCTGGTCAATATATAACCTTACATTGACCTGCCAGTAAGTCGTGGTGGCCTAGTTGTTAAAACACCAGCCTCTCAAGTATGAGTGCGCGGGTTCGATTCCAGGTCAGGCAAGTACCAATATGACTTTTCTAAAGTTATATGTACTTTCTAAGTATATCTTGGACACCAATGACTGAAGGTGAAGGAAAACATCTTGAGGAAACCTGAACTTTATAAGTCTGAAATCACCAACCCGCATTGAGTAAGCGTTGTGATTACGCTCAATCCTTCTCTTTATGAGAGGAGACTTGTACCCAGCAGTGGGACGATAAAAAGGTTCGTGATGATGATGATGATTGACCTGCAAATTACAAAAAAAAATGTTAAACAAAATTTCGCAGGTACCTACAATAGTACCTTCTTTCTTTGATCTTTAAATTTTGGTAGATTTACGGTTTCTGAGATATCCAGCAATCGATCCACTATAATAAATTGGGAGTACCTAGCAAGTAGAACCACTTTATTACGGAATTGAAAATAATTCCTCAAAAACTTTATAACATTTCAATTTCAGCTTGGATTTCATAACAAAACAGTACATTGTCTAATGTGCGCTGTTAGCTTGGACCGGAATGCTGCAGCTGCATTCGGATTGTTAGAGTCGTTATTGAATTGTGGCAGTCGTGAGACAGTATCCTACTTGTATTGATAGCTCTCATTCAATAGGCGAATGGTAGAAAAATTGCTTTTCGCAACAATGAAATATATTGTCTCTTCGAATATTTTGCTGTGAATACAATGTGATATTGATATTTGTGGTTTCTTACAGATGCTGATATTAAATTGAATCGTTTTGGGAAATGATTCCTTCGGTTATCTTCATTGTTTGTCATAGTAGGCATTTAACTATATATCGGCGGCTAAAATGCTTTTTAATGGTTTACTTAGCTGTAGGTGTTTGATAAAACTTTGAAGTAATGTAGTTCTTATTACTTCTTCTTTTAATGTTTGATGATTTCTAAAAATATGAAAAACGATAAACAGAAAATGCAAAGTATCAACGTGTATCCCAAATAATGTCAAAAAACGATATTGAACGTGAGACTGTTTGCACATAATAACAGAAAATATTTCCCATGGTTCAATAATAAAACTTCATAAAATAAAAAAATCATCAGAGGGAACGATCTTGGCGAGTTGTTCGACCAAGTTGAATTACTTCCAAGTCTTGGCATTCATAAACGTGACCGTAATATTTCTTCCTCAAGCCACTTTGTTTTCGAAAAGTTTTATTTTGTAATTTACTTGAAAGTAAGCCTCGTTTGCAAAAGAGATAAAAATTACAAAGCTGTAAATAATACGGCTAACGAATATTCTTAATAAACTGAAGAATCCGAGTTGGAACTTAATTTCCCTTTGGTTATGAACAAAGAAAACATATTAAAGAGTGCTGTAACTGCCGTTCTGGGTGCTATACAGAAGAAGCAATTGAGCG
Source organism: Sesamia nonagrioides (assembly GCA_017933935.1). Classification (NCBI taxonomy): domain Eukaryota; kingdom Metazoa; phylum Arthropoda; class Insecta; order Lepidoptera; family Noctuidae; genus Sesamia; species Sesamia nonagrioides. Next base: position 575,446 of record JADWQK010000275.1, on the reverse strand, counting down.
GAATTGTCATTGTAACCTATAACTATTGTCCTTTTAAGTTGCATTTTGCTCACATGTCCTCCCATGGGCGTCGTAAAAAGCGATTATGGGGATTGCGTTTGAATAGGTCTAACTTCACCTACATTTACGACGATAGGCAATATACCAATATCTACTGAAAAAATTTGAAGTTATGGAATGCATAAAACATTCAATACCAATTTTTACGGAATTCGTTTTTAGATTTGTATTGATACACGCTGGATGAACATCGAAAAGCACAAATAATGTTTAACGTTTCGACTTGTGAGCTGTTCTTGTTGGTATTTATTTCATTCTTTCAAGTTATTATACAAAAAACAAAATGTAAAACCATACTAATATTATGAATGCGAAAGGAACTCTGTCTGTCTGTCTGTCTGTTACGCTTTCCCGCTTAAACCTCTCAATCGATTTTGATGAAATTTGGCACAGACAATCTTTAGACCCTGAGAAAGAACATAGGCTACATTTTATCCCGGAAATTTGATATTCCCGAGGGAAATCTAAAAAGCGCGATATAACCAAACTCCACGGGGGCGAAGCCGCGGGCGGAAAGCTAGTTTATAATAAAGTAATAAATTAAATATATAAAAATATTTGTATCTTGTTTTTAAGTCAACGGATAATTCTAATTGGGTTGTCCTCTGCAATGCATTCATTGGAATGGACAATCCAATTGACTTTACATTATCTTTCTGTTTCAGCTAGTTAGTAATCTGAATTTTGTAACATTATTAGACTGGTGTTATCAAACGAAATTAATTTATTTGATTAGTCGCTTGAGCAGTCACAACATTAACGATGTGCTCGTTACTTCTGTCAATAACACTGGCATGAACAGCTAAAATGTCGTCATGGCAACTATTCGATTTTTAAACTGACTTGCTTGCTGAAATTAAACCAGATACAACTAACCAAATTAGGCCAAACACAAGTTTTACATGTCAACAACTTGTTGGCATGTGAGTCTGATGTTGGCAATGGAAATTAGAATAATGAACTAACTTCCAAGTCCATTTGTATAATCACGGAATAATAAAAAACAGGCAATATTAACACATATGCGACTATCATTTGCATTGAGTTACCCCTTCCCAAGGATTAAGTTTACTTTCAAAAACACGATGGAAGACACAATTATGAGTTCTAAACTTGACAAACCAAATACCGTATCGAACAAAAGACCTCTTCGGAAGTCCACTCACATAGCCCCGCACTAATGCTGATATAAAACCTCATTATAAATCCCCTTTGGATTTCACTGGCTGATGGGGAACAGCGAGGAATTAGGGATGCGCGGTCACGTCCCGGGTATGAAAATAACAAGGCGTTAGATGAATGGACGTAAGGCTAAAATTTATTGGAAAGAAGTTATGTTGCTGCCGATTTATTTGGACGTGAAGAGTTTTTGGAATTAAACAATTCAGGGTAATTTTCACATGAAGTTTGTTATGCAGCCGGGAGAAAACATTTTATAAAGAGTCACAGCACAAAATCATAATGAATCATTGTTATTATAAAACATGTTGAAAAGTTTAGATTGCTCAGTATGTTTTTTATACATTTCTTCATTCGGAACGGTTCGCTTCTCACGCTGTTAATGGTTAGTTTCAGACGTTAACCAAATACTTACCTATGTTTTTAAAACTCGATCTATAATATGCCACGTTCAGACTCGATTCATTTGCTTTTGGTTTTGCAACATATTTACTAACAATTAGTGTATTTATAGCAGTCACTGTTTCTCTTTTTTCGTTTCTATTTTTCTATGCTTAATACTCACATAACACTCATACTCAATGTTAACACAAAACGAAATGCAAAATTTTCTATGATGACACGGTCACCGTATTTTCTCCTATTTCTCTCTCTACGACAGCTGCTCCCAGTGGCATTTTAGCGGCCTTCACCACCGTTCGTTGAGGGTAAGCACGGGGGAGGATTAGCGCCCCTGACCCCGTGACTGTGACTGCGACGACTCAATCGGACCGTCTCATTACCACGCCCTGTATTGACGCTCGATAAGTATCCTATATTATTATAATTTGTTTCGGGGATCATGTTGTAAGGATTTGGACAGCTTGTTAGCAACATTTTGATTTTATTTATTTGGTTTGCAGATATGGGTTCTGTTAAATATTTGGGATTGTTATATTATTATATTTCGTTCATCCAAACATGACTATGTCGTGGTGGCCTAGTGATTCAAACACCAGCCTCTCAAGTATGAGTGTGCAGGTTCGATTCCAGGTCAGGCAAGTACCAATGTAACTTTTCTAAGTTATATGTCCTTTTTAAGTATATCTTGGACACCAATGTCTGATTACAGGTGAAAGAAAACATCTTGAGGAAACCTGGACTTTAAGTCTGAAATCGCCAACCCGCATTGAGCAAGCGTGGTGATTACGCTCTATCCTTCTCTGTATGAGAGGAGACCTGTGCCCAGCAGTGGGACGATAAAAAAGGTTGATGACGGTCCAGACATGATCTTTGTGTCACTCAGAAAAATGCATTCTGAATATATATTTATTGGTATGATTGAGATTGATTGATGATTATAAAAATTAAGCTCCATGTACCTTTCCGGAGAGATATTTTTGCGCGCGCGAAAACATCCTGACTTACAAAACCCCATACAAAACCGAAAATACTCCAGATCGATATTTCAATAAAAGTAAGTAATAATGTTCCAGGCGACAATAATAAGCGTGACACCCATTAACGGCACGTGATGCAGCATGCGTGATTTGATTCTGAGCGACTGACATTAAACAAATATGGTCAGAAGGATGACTTTAATCAAAAATTGCCCGGAGCAAAGACTATCTCCTCTGATGGGGGTTCGTGTATCGCTTAAATATCAAGGACTAGACGTGTCTAGACGATGTTGCGTGACGCGGGTTCGATTCCCGGACAGGACAAATATTTGTATGGCCTACAGGTAGTTGTTCAGGGTCTGGATGTTTGTGTGTGTGAGTTTAAATTTTTTTAAACGCACCCACGATACTGGAAAAATTGCTAGTGGGGGCCATGGCTTTTTTTAAAATCAGGTATGCGGTATCTCCGTAGATTAAGGTAGTGTGAATTGCGTTAGCTTTGAAGATCATCAATACAGGAAGGTCTTCTAAGCTAACGGAATTCTCACTGCTGAATTTCAGGTCATGTTTGAATTTAATGCCATCAATTCGCTGAGAGTAAAAAGAAGTTAAGGCTATGTAATACCAATCTCTGAGGAACTATGTAATTAATTGATGAGGCCGATGATAATACGAGACGAGAGAACTTTTGTGGCGTTGGAAATATTAGCCATAGCCATACAGCAAGAGGGTGGAGTGTTAAGGCTGCATCAGAATGATTCTCGTATTTGTGAGAAAGTTTAAATTATAATTTAAGAGTAAATTTAATATGTTTAACTTTTAAAAAAATATTTTTAATATAATTTAAATTGTCTCTGTCACAATTTGAATCGCCAAAAACGTAAGTAGGTTACATTTTTGTCGGTGGCTATTGCTAAAGGGACATGACGACAAATTTTGAATGTTTTTAAATGTAGGAATTACCTGTCATATACGTTTTTGTTTCTTATATTTCTTTGGGAAGTGTTTAACAGACATTTACAAACGCTCTCGCTTCGTCATTAAATCAATGACCTTCTGATTCCTTTCTACTGTACATTGACAATAAATAATGTTGGGTCTTGATTGCGTTCGATGCATAGAATTGCAAATATTTATTCTATGGCCACTGATGGTGCGTGTGGCGTAAGTAATTTACAATTGAATATTGCTTTGTCAAGTGTAATTAGAAAAATAGAATAGAGTACCTACTTTCCATTGTGTATACCATACCTATAAATTCAAACAGGGTCCAGAGGATAAAAATAAATCCTCTTGCTTCGAGATGCTCTGTACCAGCCGAAGGTGATTCATGCCTATGTTCTGCTTTGGATGTCTTTCAGTGGAAATCACGATGATGAATTTGGCAGAAATTAACGGTATATTGTTTCTAAAAGTGCTTAGCTAGAATTGCAATGCAATTCTATCACCATTTCATTACGAGACGACTGACCCATAATTTATCATCATCATCATCATCATCAGCCTCTACTCATCCACTGCTGGACATAGGCCTCTTCCATGGCACGCCAACAAGCTCGATCCTGGGCAGTTCTCCGCCAGCCACTACCAGCCACCTTTTTGATGTCGTCACTCCATCTCGCCCAAGGGCGTCCTACGCTACGTTTGCCGAGACGCGGTCTCCACCTGAGGACTCGTTTACCCCAACGGTTATCGGTCCTGCGGCATATGTGACAATCCAAATAACAAAAAAAAAAAAAAAAATTTTTTTAATGAATTTAGAAGATCACCAAATTTATAAAAATAGCAGACCAGGGCCCCCTGTTGTACGATCGTGCGAAGCTACGCTTACCGCGGTTGTTCTGTGGATGGGACCATCTTCACATACCGAGAAGTCCGATAGTCTGACCAACAGTCTTACCAAGAGATATCGCAAGCTCCCTATAAAGCACTGGTATTCTGCTGAATCCGGTAGGGCTCGAAGCCGACGAGATGATGATTTATACTTAACTTACTAATGTCTATGATAATGATTTAGACAAAATATCTAACAAAACAATGAGCTAGAGAAACAAAAATAGACATACGCAATTAGCACCAAATAATTACAAGCTGACAAATACTAAATTACCATCCATTTCTAAAAGCTTTCTTTTGTTTTTCTCTATTCCACTTGTCAATAATTAATCTCTATCAGACAAAGGCATGCGACGTTCTGCCGCGGTCTATAGAATGAGTTCAAAACTATTTTGTTTACAAACTATCCAATTAAGCGGGACTTTCGAGTGCCATAGACTACCATAAAGTTTTGTTGTTGATTATCCCGCGATTAGGAATAAGGGGAATAAATGACACGCGATCAGAAGCAGAAATTATTATTACTTTTGATAGTGTGATTATTAGTATGATAACAGGAAAAATGTGGGAACTGATAAGAAATTCTTGTCAGTTTCGTGATGTTTGGGGAAATTGAAAAAGTTATGGGATTAGGTTGCTGAAAGGGGATTTCCTTCTGGATATTGATTAAAATGTAATGCTGCCTGGATCATTGAAAATAAGAACCACTTTTTTCAAATATAAGGGCGAATTTCAAATTATTCATCGCCGAAATTTGGTTGTACGTAAATATAAGTACACCTCTGCCTTACTTTACGGGATAACAAGGCGTGTAATTAAGATATGTAATTATGTTGCGTTATGTAATTATGATATCTTCCTCCACTTAATCATTTTTTGGCTAAAACCTAGTACGTTTGGGACACTTTTTATAAAAGGTTTGTTTTTTTTTTGTTTTTTGCATAATCTTACTACCCTAGTTAGTCCCCACCGAATACAAAAACACCAACGCTGAAACTCACTTAAGAGCAGATATATTTAGGCATCGATATCTAGTAACTTCATGATTCTCGTAACCTGTTTAAAACCTAGTAAGTCTCTGTACTTGGACAGTCAAATGAATACTTTTCTAAGGCTGACTCTATTACGTTTACACGCTCTCTTTAAAAGTTTCATTTTAGAAAATTCTTCAAAACTATGTTTGGAAATCCTCGTTTCAAACCAGCCATCCGATTCGATCAGATCAGCCATCTGGCTCCCGTGCTGAACAAAATACGTTTCAGAAAGCATTTGGGTTGTATCCTAAAAAATAATTTAATGTGCATCAGATAGAATTAATAAAAATATTGAACACGTATTTTTTATTTTTTTTTTCTTTCAAATACTTATGAAGATATATTGATTTGAAATGTCGCATGACGTCACGTCGTGCTACGAAAAATACCACGGCGTGACGTAATTAGCCCCCACTCCGTAACGTTAATACGCTATATCTCAGTAGTTTTTGGTAATTTCGACAAAATAAAAAATACGGTTCTTAATTTTTTTTTATTATCTATAAGACGGACTAATTACTTTTTTAATTTTCATACCATGGATACATCCCGTCACTAAACCACAGACCAAATACATAGTACCTACAAAGTAAACAATGATGTTTGCTCCAGGTGGAGTAGATAAGAGGAGTAGAGATACCTTTCTGGAGAACAGGCAGGCAGAATACCTACTAACTAAGATGAAGGCTACAACAGTCTATTTATTTTATCTATCTACCTATCTTAATTAAAATAGTGCTAAGCTTGAGCTTAAGGCGATAGCGTCAGGAAAGCCCGTAAAATTAAAATATTCTTGTGCTTTTTGCAATTTGCAGTATCAGGCACGTTGTACACAATATAAGTACCTATGTTGATATAAAATTCTAAATGAATGATTTGACAAATATTTATTTATAGAATTATAACCAAAATCAAAGGTTATTTATTGAAATTAGGGTGAGAATCAACACTTTTCGAATGACAAAATTACAAAAGGCAGTACCCAAAAACGCCCGACCTTCATAGTACCTTTGTAGTACTTTCGTTGGTAAGAAGAAGATTAATTATCAAAATATAATTATCAATATCACCAAACTAAGCTCATAATTAATGACTATGTTATAAAATCATCCCGGACCATGGTTTTTGATTCGCACGTCATTACGAATCATTATTTCAATCAATATTGAACCTGACACTGCCGCTGACTCTCTTGTTCACATACTAAACTAATATGTATTTAGTTATGTGCATCTTTTTCTTTTCATTTCATGAAGAAAAGGATAGAAGATAACATTTTAGTTTATTTTCTGTCAAATTAAGATATTCCGTAGACAGTTTAGACGCGATTATAAACATGGCGACCAAAAATACCTCAATTTACGTCAGGCGCGGACTGATTTGACAGGTCTAAACTAATATAAATTATCTTTTATCCTTTTCTTAATCTATACTTATTAATCTATACTAATATATAAAGCGGAAGAGTTTGTATGTTTGTTTGTTTGTTTGTGCGCGCTAATCTCGGGAACTACTGGACACTGGTCCGATTTGAAAAATTCTTTTTGCGTTGGATAGCCCATTAATCCAGGAAGGCTTTAGGCTATATAACATCCCGCTATGCCCAATAGGAGCAGAGCAGTAACAAAAAATGTTGCGAAAACGGGAGCTAACGCAGCCGTACATATTGCCAATAGGAGCTGAGCATGACTAATTCTACGCGAACGAAGTCGCTGGCGGCCGCTAGTCTATACTAATATACATAAAGCTGAAGAGTTTGTTTGTATGTTTGTTTGTTTGTTCGTGCTAATCTCGGGAACTACTGGTCCGATTTGAAAAATTATTTTTGCGTTGGATAGCCCATTAATCCAGGAAGGCTTTAGGCTATAAAACATCACGCTGCTACCAATAGGAGCGGAGCATAATTAACTCCACTCGAACGAAGTCGCTGGCGGCCGCTAGTGAAATAGAAAGTTAAAGTTGCACTGAAATTAAATTTAGTTTAGTTTGTGAACAAGGGAATCGGGGCCACGGTCCTGTAAAATGCAGGAAAAAAATGAATATCACGGGTAGGTAATACCTTAGCGCATCATCATCATCATCATTTTAGCCGAAAGACGTCCACTGCTGGACATAGGCCTCCCCCAAGGTTCTCCACGACGACCGGTCCTGCTCCTCCCGTATCCAGCGGTTTCCCGCGACCTTCACCAGGTCGTCGGTCCACCTTGTCGCCGGCCTGTAGAGCAGTAAGAAAAAATGTTGCGAAAACGGGAGCTAACGCAGCCGTACATATTGCCAATAGGAGCTGAGCATGACTAATTCCAGGCGAACGAAGTCGCTGGCGGCCGCTAATATATAAAGCTGAAAAGTTTGTTTGTTTGTTTGTTCGCGCTAATCTCGGAAACTACTGGTCCGATTTCAAAAAATATTTTTGAGATGGATAGCCCATTAATCCAGGAAGGCTTTAGGCTATATAACATCACGCTGCGACCAATAGTCGCTGGCGGCCGCTAGTGATATAGAAAGTTAAAGTTGCACTGAACTTAAATTTAGTTTAGTTTGTGAACAAGGGAATCGAAGCCACGGTCCTGTAAAATGTAAGAAAAAAATTAATATCACGGGTAGGTAATACCTTAGTGCATCATCATCATCATCATTTTAGCCGAAAGACGTCCACTGCTGGACATAGGCCTTTTTTTTTTTCGGGGTGGAAATCCTCATAGGATGTCCGCCGCCCTAGGGTGGGCGACGGGGTCTGTCAGACTTTTACTGACTAAAACCACCCCGGTGTCTCTTCTATCACGAGCGCGCGTAGGGCCGCGGGAGTCTAAATTCTTCCGCAGCCCCACACTCTCGTGCTGGCCCGGTCTGTCCGGGCCTCGTCTCCGGCACGGGGTAGTGGGGTGTTAAGCTACCCCGTGCATCGCCTCAGAGGCGCGCGCTGACACTCGCGCGCGCCTCCGCCTCGGGGTCCATCGAATAGGGGGCGGGGACTTCCCCATGTCCCTCGCTCCTGGACCCATTCATGGGGGGCGGAAGAGGGCGTTAACCGCCCTTCTTCGGCGCCCGGTGCGTCTTCTGCGGCCCGGGAAGGGAGTTGAGATCTCCCTCTCCCGTTCCGCAGCTTCCTTCTGCGACATCACGTCCTCGCAGAAGGACACCACCACATCCCACGACTCTACGCTGCCGGCCATCCTCCGCACTACTGCCGGCAGCGTCAGGTCGCCTCCTACTTCATTTGTGAGGACACGGCGCTGCTCCTCCCAAGCTACACACTCGGAGAGCGTGTGCTGCGCCGTGTCCTCCCCGCATTGGACGCAGTGGTGGCACCGAGCGTCCGGCTCCCTGCCTAGGCGACATAGGTACTTGCCGAAGTAGCCGTGCCCCGACAGCACCTGCGTCACCCTGAACGACAGGGAGCCGTGCCTTCTCCCGAGCCAGTCGTCGAGTACTGGCCGGATCGCCTCGACGGTAGCGAGGCCGGCGGTAGGGCGCATAAGCCTCTGCCGCCAGTCCGCCACCAGGACCTGCCGCTGCGCCGGACTGGAGCCCCGTGTCCGCTCTTCCTGGACATAGGCCTCCCCCAAGGTTCTCCACGATGACCGGTCCTGCTCCTCCCGTATCCAGCGGTTTCCCACGACCTTCACCAGGTCGTCGGTCCACCTTGTCGCCGGCCTACCCACGCTATGTCTTCCGGTGCGTGGTCGCCACTCGAGAACCCATCGGCCCCATCGGGCATCGGTCTTACGGGCAATGTGTCCAGCCCACTGCCACTTTAGTGTTGCAATTCTTCGGGAATTGCTTAGTACATGTTCTTATAATATTCCTACTGCTGGGCTTCAAGAGGGAGTGAGCCATACCTAATCCTTCTCACGGATTCAGTGCAGGCAGACGGAAGTCACATGTCTTCGATGTTTAGTTCTCAGACATGGAAGTTTTATATTCATGTTTTCATTCTCCATGTTGAGCATACCCCTTAACGAATTAAATCAAGATGATTTACATTCCCTGTCTCTTTGCTTTTCTTACCTTTCAGCCGTGCATTGTAAGCAATACATCTGTTATTTTAATTCACAATCGCTATTTAAATTGCAAAACGTATCAGAATCCATTTAAATCCTAAAGCATTATTCTCACTGCAGTTCGTTATTAATTATATTGTTAACGATACAGTAAGTTATGAAAATAAATAATTCGTGTTCAATTTTGGACCCTATCTTTCTGTGTTCAGAGTTTAAATTGAAATGATGTGTCTCCGATTTATTCTCGATCACAATTACTCATTTCATTGCGCCCGAGTCGCGGGCTGCTCGCAGACCCATACGTCTTGCCGGAGACAATATTATTTATCCAAGGTACACTGACAGGGGGTAACAACTACGCGCGCAGTGTAAACTCGAAGGAGTGGGCGAGTAAATCAACTATTTGCATTGGTTACACTGCGCGGGCGCAAGACGGTATGCACGCAACTGCGGTGGGCAAGCGGATTTTGTAGAGCTTATTTTTCTTATATTTTTTTCGGAAGCAATTTTTCGTTTCATATCGAATTAATTTTTCATTTATATTCATCATCATCATCTCAGCGTTAATCCCAATCGCATCCGAAGCCTTTTCAGCTTTGGAGTCGGGTCCGCTTTACCGGTCTAATAACTGCCGATTTTGGCTAAACTTCGATATTTTCCGTGAAGCGACTGCCGTCTGAACTCCGCAACCCGAAGGCGATTTCGAAGCATTTCAGCTACACCAATTGTTGGGCTTTTAAGGGCTCCAACAATTCGTAACGACTGCCATTAGATGATCGTAAGTAAGGCAACCGGGACAAACGGCTTAACGTGCTTTGGTACGTTAAGCCGTGCTTGGCAAGACCAGACCAGTGCAAATATTCATATTCATGCATACAAATATTTGCACTGCGCGGAGATCGAACCCGCGCCTCCTTGCGCAGCGGTCGCGTTCGCTACCGCTACTCCACGGAGACTGACAGTTTTCATTTCTAACTATTAATAAATGTTAAACACACTTTATTTTTGAAGAATTGGAATGAAACATTATTAGATCTTTCTTTATTAAAAAAATTAAATACTAAAATTAACATAAAGAGAATATGTAGTTGAGTAAAATTACAAATAATTAAGTTGAAAGTACGAATTAGGGAATTTAACAACATTTACTCAAAAAATAACAGTTTTTTTCTTTGGCACCATCTTAAAATAGGTACTTCTAGTTTACGCCGCAGGGCATATTCATTAATACCATAAACAGCAATTTTTGTAAAATAACTTTATTATAGTCTGAAGTCTGAACACCTTATTTAATACAGGGTGCGCTCGCGCCTAGAGTGTCCAAAGAAATAAAATTCGTCTGAATTTTTGTGGACACCTCTTTTGGCCCCTCATTCAAAATATGTGCAGCCTTGTTACTTATCTGAAATTTTCTACATAGAGGTTTTTCTTAACTTTTAACATGTGAAGGTTTCGATAAGTGCTACGTGCAGCTAGCGACTGTTTTGGGTTTATGATCTGCTTTGTTATTTTATAAGAGTTAACTCATCTTTGTTATACACGTATTTTTGTGACAAATAAATCAAAATGGAAAAAGTCAGTATATTTTTATTTGGCTGTCCGGCCTTATATCGGGACTTTTGAATTTTTAACTGGTAACCCTACTTCGCTGCAGGCGAGGACCTCGTTAGCGACACGCATGCGCGAAACGCGGTCGGCGCCGGCGCGACAAATGCGACGTCGTAACTTACACCCGCCACGACGCACAATGAGAGAAACATGAAATAATCATCCAAGGTATGCAAATGTACAGACAGTAAAAGTTAAGGAATTAAAGTGTCAGTGTAGTTAGTTCTGTTTTTTTCAGCAATAAAGGTTTAAAATAATACTATTGTTTCAGTTCTTAATTAGAAATAAAGGTTTACAATAAACACAAGTAGGTACAAAATATGCACATACAATGCTGAAATATGTACTGTCGAGTTGATCCACATATTTAGGGTCGATTAGCGCGCTATGGACCGAGAAAGGCTCGGAGTTTCTTCGTAGGATAAGATTAGAAACACAACTATCGCAATATCATCATCTTAGCGTTAATCCCAGTCACATCTGAAGTTTTTTTGGAGTCTGGGGTCCGCTTTACCAGTCTAACTGCTGATTTTGGCTAAACTTCGATATTTTCTGTGAAGCGACTGCCGTTTGACCTCCACAACCCGAAGGCGATATCGAAACATTGCAGTTAGACCAATTGTTGGACTTTTGAGGGCTCCAATAACCCGTAACGACTGCCATTAGATGTTCGTAATATAACCGGTAGCAACGGCTTAACTTGCTTGCCAAGGCACGACCAGTGCAAATACTCATATTCATGCATACAAATATTTGCGCTGCAAGGGGATCGAACCTGCGCATCCTTGCGCAGCGGCCGCGTTCGCTAACGTTGCGCCACCGTAGTTATCAAATTGTGAGTAATAGTGTATAACGCAATTAAGGTGCTGGAGTCGAAATCGCATATCAGCAAGAATAATGTGGGATGTTGAGAAGACCTTGAAAAGATGGCTGGTCCAGACTGGATGCGTACGGGGGTTGACAAGGTAGTTTGGAGCGGCATGTCAGAAGCCTATGTCCAGAAGTGAACTGCGATACGCTGAGTTTATTGAAGAGGACACAAGCAGGACACATTCTTCTGCGAGGTTTACAAGCAAAATTTTGAATTCGTATGTCATCTTGACTCTATCAATAATTCCCCTGACTTTATGTCAACTGGGGGTTTCCTAGGTTAGAGAGATGAGGAACAGGGTAGAATAATATTCACTCAGCTTCCATAGAAAAGGAAAGACCTTTCGGCCAGACGGGTGTGGCACTTGCCTAACGGTTGATGTTTTGAAGTAGTTGAAATGGCTATAATAATATAATCTATCTATACTAATATATAAAGCTGAAGAGTTTGTTTGTTTGTGCGCGCTAATCTCAGGAACTACTAGTCCGATTTGAAAAAGTAACAAAAAATGTTGCGAAAACGGGAGCTAACGCAGACTTACATATTCCTTCCATTATTTTAACAGGCGCTTATTTTATATCAACTGAGCTCTTTTTAAATTTTTTCGGAACGCGACGAACAGCGCACTCAGTCAGCATTGAACTTAGCTCATGAGGAAATGCAATATTAGTAAAAGCAGTGAGCGCGGAAGAATGTTACAGCAGTGTAAGTTGTTAGTTTGGGATAAATGTGATGATGTTCCACAAAAGGGCAATTGAAGCACTACATCGCACAATGGGGGATATCAAAGGCAACGAAGATATCATGGGAGGTATGGTGGTGCTTTTAGTTGGTCTTTAGGCAGACCCTTCCGGTGATTACTAGGGGTATGCCGCCGCCAGATGAAATAAATGCCTCTTTGAAAGCATCTGCATTCCATAATGCAAATGCTCAAACCCATGTTCGCGTGAAAAAGTATTGTCTCACCACGAATATGCGAGGGCAACTTCATCACGATTCTCAAGCCGGGTATAAGCAATATGCAGCTACTCTTTTAAAAATCGGAGTAGATCGCATGCCAACTGACAGGAACGGCATGATTAGAGTGAGTCGTGAGTCCTGTCAAGTTGTGGATAGCTCAGATGACCTATTAAATAATTCTATCCGGATCTTTAAACAAATATGGCCAACCGAGAATGGCTATGCGAAAGGGCAATTTTGGCGGCGACTAATGAAATAGTAAAATAAATGAACAAATCATGTTAAACGTTCAGGGAAATGTTATCAAATACCTCTCAGTGAACAATATTACGGACACTGAACAAATTACATCATACCCTATAGAATTTTCAACTCTTTAGAATTATCAGAAGTGCCACCCCATAAGTTGATACTAAAAGTTGGTGTACCAGTCCTATTAATGAGGAATCTTAACACTCCAAAACTGTGTAATGGTACTCGGTTACAAATAACACATTTGGGTCACAACATTGTAAAGGCTACAATCATGGCTGGAATGGCAAAAGGACAAAATGTCTTGATTCCCCGTATTTCCATTATCCCGACTGAATTGCCATTTCATTTTAAAAGAGTACAGTTCCTTCTGAAAGCAGCATTTGCTATAACAATAACAAAGCCGACAGACGCTTAAAGTTGCCGGAGTGGCATGCTCACGTATATCAAATCCAGAAAACCTTTATGTTTTGGCAAAACAAAAAAAAGTTGTTTATAAAACAGTACTTACTTAAATGTTCTCATATTTTATCAAGCGTTACTACGCAAGGGTTAAAATTACTATTTTAACCCTTATTTCATAATACCCTAAGCATATCCAAAACACCAACCAACGCAAAATAATTAGAAGTATGCTATTTGATGTTTCTTTCCTTGGCTGAACCTTTAAACCCGGTAAAATTAACGTTGCTATAGACCTTATGTATCTTTATAATCCCACTAATAATAAAAACGCGAAAATGTGTGAGGATGTTTGAAACCTTGCAGTAATGTAGGCATTTTACTTGGCATTCTCCCGGAAAGGGGAACCACCGCGCGGCGGGCGCTGTAAACTGAAGCCTACGCGGACGAAGTCGCGGGCAACAGCTAGTAATCAAATATACGTAGGGTGTAGGTACTATTCATTCTGTGGTAGGGTGTAAATTTGTTCCCAACCAACAGTAAAAAAGCCTTTCATTTTCAAAAAACAAGACAAATTTTTCGAACATAGTGTGGCGGCAACGTGATTTTAAACAAGGTTCAAGTAGACTGTATTTAGGATAGCAATATATTAGAAACTATAAGCAAATATGCGACTGAATGATGCCTTCGGAGTATATCTCTCTGATTAAGGTGCTAAAGCAGCAAACCACTTACCTCCAACCTTCAGATTCGGGGTTCTGTCACTGGCAGATGGCCCTAACTTTATTAATTTTCAATTTTGAGGCCTAAAACCCACCGGGGGTTACTTTAAATACTTAAAACTAATTACATTTTTTCTGTCCGTTAAAAGATCATGGCCATGACTCGCTAGCTTGCCAGTTCGAAAGGAAGTGCATTCGCCACGCCGTGCGGCGGTCAGCGGAAGTACGCACACTACTATGGTCGCATTCCGTTTACTCTAAGTTCTCGGCAGCGTTCACTGCCGATAAATACAAAAATCAGAGGAGATATCCAACACATAGGAAGCGATGGATAAACAAAAAATATCCTTCAAAATAATTCATACTGAGCTTGATAATGTGTTACCCAATTACGGTGCAGGTGGGTTACTTTACCCACTCATAAAAAAAGGTTACAGTCTTGCATGTTGAAGTAGGTGGACCATAAAGTACTTAGTTGCAGTGTAATAAAAGTCAATCCAAATAAAATTGCCCGTCATTTCTAATTACGTACATTTACAAGCCAGATGCAATACCTACAGAGCTACAGAGTCAAGTGCAGAGACAATTTACAATCCGCTGTACATTTTAATTGTGGACCGTTTAAAACGTATTACAATTTGAGCGTACAAGCATTTATCAAAATGTCCTGATGCGGGGCTATAATAGGCGTAATGAATGAACTGGGAGACAAGTCCGTTTTATTGTTTTATATCCTCGTAAATCAAAGAGGTTTTATTGTTTCTTTACTTTGTTATGAGGTTAATGTTTCGCGGGAGGTTTTTATACGCATAGGATAATGGCCCTGATTCTCTTGTTTAAAAACTTAACTAATTTTAAATTAAGTTGCATATTTTTCTTTATATTTCGTTAAGAAAAGGATAGAAGATAATATTTTAGTTTAATCCTATCAGTTAAGCTACTCCATAGACAGTGTAGACGCGATTATAAACATGGCGATCAAAAATACGTCAATTTACATCAGGAGCGGACTAATTTGACAGGTTACTAACATTGTATCTTCTGTCCTTTTCTTAATGATATAGATACAAAAAGAAGCACTGAACTTAAATTTAATTTCATCATCATCATCAACCTCGTCCCACTGCTGGGCACAGGTCTCCTCTCATACAGAGAAGGCGATTTCAGACTTTAAGTCCAGGTTTCCTCAAGATGTTTTCCTTCACCTTCAGTCATTGGTGTATTTATTTAAGTATTTATTTAGGTATTAATATTTATCTAACGTATTTGTTTATAAAATTAATGTAAATTGAATGCTTATTTTATATTTGACTAGCTTTCCGCCCGCGGCTTCGCCCGCGTGGAGTTCGGTTATATCGCGGTTTTTAGATTTCCCTCGGGAACGAACACTATATTATGCATTTATTATACATACAAACCTTCCTTAAGAATCACTCTATCTATTAAAAAAAACCGCGTCAAAATCCGTTGCGTAGTTTTAAAGATCTAAGCATACATACGGACATACAGCGAAAGCGACTTTGTTTTATACTATGTATTGATTAATTACAATATATTTAACATATATACCTAATACCTATACACACACACACTCATTTATGCATGTCACAACTTTTTCATGAGATTCTGTTTAGTTTTTATATCATTTGGATAACTATTATTATAATATATCCTTTATATTATTGCGGACTGTGTTTTTGTAATTCTAGCGTATGGCACTCGTGGGTTGCAGCTGAAAATCAGCGTCAGATGGTACACCTTGTGTTGTCATCTGACATTATGCTGAGCTGAGGCCCTTTTGGCATTACACGCCAAGTTTTATAGTTCTAAATTTATGTTTTTGCTGTAATGTCAATAAATGCATTTTTCTTTCTTTCTTTCTTTTCTTTCTAAGATATACTTAGAAAGTACATATATAACTTTAGAAAAGTTACATTGCTACTTGCCTGGCCTGGAATCGAACCCGCGCACTCATACTTGAGAGGCTGGTGTTTTAACCACTAGGCCACCACTACTTAAATTTAATTTAGTTTGTGTTAATGATAAGCTTTTAAATGGTGGTAGGGCTTAACATTCCTGATGATGAAGGCTCCAGTTCTAACCCAATAATTGATGATGATCTCACGCAGGTTAGGTCGACTACATGTCTAGTACTTTCCGATGTATGATGCACTTCTAAATCCTATAGCTTTAAATAAGAATTATATCAATTTTTTATTAAGAACTCACGAGTAATTTTCTTTTATGACGTTGAACAGCTTTTTTGTTACAATTTTAAGTTCAATGCAACTTATTCTTTCTAATTAATTAAGACAACATATTATTCCATTGCTGTCTTAATTAGTACTGTCAAATTAAGATATTCCATAGACAGTTTACACGTGATTAAATAAAAATACGCTAATTTATGACAGGCACTGACTAATTTCACAGGACTAAAGCAATACATTTTTTTTTAAATGCAAACCTTTACCCCACTCTAGGAATTTCTCCTGTATCATGGATGCGTTTACAAACATATAAACTCACATACACAAACAACCAGACACAGGACAACTACTTGTAGCGCAGCAGTCAAACATTTAACCACAAGGCCAACCGAGCCGTCAAACCGTATCTTCTGTCTTTTCTTAGTGACATAGAATGCCAACAAGGGAATCGGTACCATTGTCATAAATTAAAACATTAATCTTGAATCATCTATTCCTTGGTGTTCTTATGAGACTGTCACCATCTCGCTTCCTCTTTCCTATTCTGAGAAACCGTCACTTCAACAAAAATAGAAACACTACAAATCCGCAATTTATTATCCACGTTTGTAATGCCTGGTCTTACGATTAGAGTTTTCCAGCAGAAAAAGCACGATGAAATTAACGCATCATACTTTATTCTACTAAAATCCGGAAAAAACCGGATCCAATAAATCCTTCAAAGAGAACACCTTCCGAATTCCCTAACTTATGTAAATCCTGTAAGTATCCCACGTATACCTGACAGCGGGATTGTTAGTTTCGCATTAGTATGCCAGACGTAAGCCAGCTCTGACTAAGGTCTTGGTAACTCTGCTTCTATTATCGTCTAAGTTATAGCTCGCTCCGTACCTGACTTAGCTGTCCTGCCTGCATAATTCCACAAAGTTTTTAAAGAACAAGTTAAGATTAATATGAACGTTGAATGCTTTTTGCTCCAAAGGCATTATTACCTTTGTGAAAGTCTTTAATAGAAATTGTATACCAAATCCTTTATTCTATTTCATATTGTTACTCCATGTGTACGACTGGTTTATACTACAGAAAATGCATGTCCCAGATCGTATGCAGAATGTAAAGTTACCCCCGCAGCTGCCAAATTGGCGGAAAAACAAACAGGTTTTGCTTCAAACATTTTCTCTCTGTAGCGAAGCCTTTATTTATTCAACGTGACTGCTATTAAATCACCCGGAAATCACAAATAAATTGTTAAGCCTTTAGTTATCTACTCACATAAAACTGCTGAATAACACACATTAGGAAACGACCTATTTCCAAAAGCAGCAAGGGTCACCGAACGCGAGCTTCCCATAAATCATAGCGATACAAAACGACTGCCATCATAATTGTCATGCAAGGAGGAGTGCACGACTCACTCACGTTTATAATACGCTCGTAATTTTTCAGTATTTGGTTACATGACGATGACCTGCAGGGGTTCTATAAGCTGAGCGGGTAGCGGGTGAAGTTGAACAAGAAAATAAGAGGAGTGTCATAGATCTACCAATCACAGTGGGAATCAACGCTTCACGGAAAATATCGAAGCTTAGCCAAAATCAGCAGTTAGACTGGTAAAGCGAACCCCAGACTCCAAAGCCGAAAAAGCTGCGGATGCGACTGGGATTAACGCTGAGATGATGATGATGATGATGACAGTGGGAATCAACGGCTTGTTTCGGTTTCTCTTCTCAGAGGTAATCAGTTAGGAAATACCGGCTCCAGCTAGTTTAAAAAAAAAATGACATGTAAAAGTGATCTGTAATCCTACTTGCATAATAAACGATTTCATTTCATTTCATTAGCTTGTGGGGTCTCGGTATATATTGATGAAACCGAGATTCCTCATAATAAAGATACAATTTCTCATCATCCCAAATCGAATAACTTCTACTCCAGGCTAGACATAGATCTTCCTCAAGTGTCTCCCTCCACATTAACTGGTCCTGGCTGTTTCGCATCCAGCATTTATCCGTGATAAAGATTTTGAGTACACAATTAATTTTGTTGTCATATTCACCCATTAGGAATCTAATAGGTAACGGTTTCATCTGTCTTAATCATTACCATAATACTAACCATCACAGCTACAATTTAAAATCTTTCCGGTCTTCAAAATTAACGACGAGCGAGATGCATAAAATTAATTAACCAATTCAAGTTCAAACATCATCATCAAATTATTTTTTAGTATCAATTTTGTGGTAGCTATCAGATTCGGAACTGGGAATTGGCTCTATAAAACGGCCGATTAAATTTCACGTGGGTGTAAAGTGGTTGGTTTAACCGCTTTCTGATGCTCTGTGGTCACGGCTTGGCCATACATCATACCAGACCATGGTATACCACGTGCGGTGAGATCCACAGATAAGCAATAAATGGATGCCGAATAATTCACGAGTCCTGTCATAAATTTGTATCTCTCTATCGGGTATCGGGATCGGGTAACTTGAGAAGTGAAGGGTTAAGGGATGATGGACGATGAGTTATTTTAGTGGTTTCAGATATCTGATGCATGAGGGTTAATTAGTTAACATTTTGACGTTTAGTGTTCGTTTCTAAGTCATTGACAAAATATTAAACTAAGGTAGATATGTCATTAGCGTACTGAAAATGAAGCGTACAAAAGGAAGGAAAGTCCTGCATCTCGCCTTAGACACTCTCGATACACTCGTAAAAACAAACGATAAACACTAACAGCGCAATCGACAATCACTAGCCATCTTTTTCTTCTCTATGCTTTAGATTTTGCCCCATCTCACTCACACTGTACCAATGTATGCCGAATAAAAATATGCATGTGTGCTGCTGCTGTGTTCGGCACATTTTTTTGGTCAGTTTGTTAGAATATATCGTATCTGTTTAATATTTTATCAATGTTCTAAGTGCTGTCTTGGATATTTTGTTTGAGTATGAATGAAAAACCAGCAATGTAAAAAATGCATGAATGAACTGGGTAAGTAAATCAAACGTAGAATGGAAAAAAGTTGTCGCTATTCTTTTCTTGTGTTTGATCCCATGAATGACTACACTGAAAAAGTACAAGTCCATTATGTGGTGTACTCAGCGTTTTAAAAATATGCCCATCATCCCTTCTGTCTGCACTTCTTCACCCCTAATATACGCAACGCCTTTCCAATAACATTACTGTCTGAAGTCGTACAAGTAAATTGATCGATCACGTCACCCCAGAACATGGAACAGGGGTGTCATAGTGAAAAATGTTGCTATTTGTTGCAATTAGGGAACATCTTGTGATCTCGGTGCTCTTCGTAAAAAAACAGGGTGACATGGTGGTGAGAACTGAGCAGGGTCTTTATAAAAAACCTTTTTTTACATACCTATTAGTTTACTTCATTTTCAGTTTATTTACTTGATAGATCCGAGAAAGCATAAAGACATTCTCATGTGCTTTATAAACGAGTGTCAATTCGATATAAACGATTTGACTTTTACGACTGTTTTTTTATGACTTTTTTTTTTCCATTCATCGTCTTGTAAAAGCGCATAATTAATAATCAAACTTCTTATTATATGCAATGTGTCTTTCCTGGCTTCCTCTATCATCATCATCATCATCATCTCAGCGTTAATCCCAGTCGCATCTGAAGCTTTTTCAGCTTTGGACTCTAGTCCTTGGTTCCTATATCGTGATGTTAAAATGTTATCGGTAATTAAATTATACCTAATATTTTCATGTGAACTGCCTCCCTCATGAAGTTATGATTTAAAATTGACTTTTGAAGAAATTGGATAGTTGAGTAGAAATTGGAGACTACACAAACAACGTAAAGATCCTTTACACGATCTAACATCTAATTTATATCTTCCTGAGAGGTAACACTAGCCTTTTCCGAACTATATTCGACCTAAAATCCATAAATTTGAAGAGCTGATAAATAAATAAAATATGAGAAGGTGTCACGAGAGCGCGGGCGGCGGGTGGTTGGTTGCGCGGGCGTATTGTATGGAGATGTGCCCAAGATGTGTGGTGTGCAATAAAACAATGATCGTAAACAAACAAGCATTCGGAGCCGACGCACCGTCATCGTTAGCATGTTTTTTATGTATGTAATTATTGGGATGGTTAAAGTGGCGTGGAGTTGATAATTCAATATGAACATTCTAGAATTTAGGAAATGACTTAGGTTGGGAGATTTATCAAAGTGTAATATGGAATGGCGACTGCCTCCGTGGCGTAGCGGTAGCGAACGCGGCCGCTGAGCAAGGAGGCGCGGGTTCGATCTCCGCGCAGTGCAAATATTTGTATGTATGAATATGAATATTTACACGGTCTGGTAGTGCCTCGGAAAGCACGTTAAGCCGTTGGTCCCGGTTGCCGTACGAACATCTAATGGCAGTCGTTACGGGTTGTTGGAGCCCTCAAAAGTCCAAGAATTGTTCTAACTGCAATGCTTCGATATCGCCTTCGGGTTGCGGAGGTCAGACCAGTCGCTTCATAGAAAATGTCAAAATTTAGCCAAACTCAGCAGTTAGACTAGTAAAGCGGACCCCAGACTGCAAAGCTGAAAAAGCTTTGGATGCGACTGGGATTAACGCTGAGATGATGATAATGTTATGGCATGGCATACCGTTGTGGAATAACGGAACATGGATTTATTACGTACAATTAAAAGTTTTTGGACATGTAATTTTTCTGTACTGAGGAAAAGCTCTTTTGATGCTTGAAGATTCAAGTACTTAGGTCTGAAAAGTTAAGAAGAAGTGTAAATCATACAGGGAACAGTAGCAGGTTCATCCAAAGTATACTTTTCATACTTAATAAAACGTGTTCCGTGTTCAATGAAAGCGAGGTTTACATGGCTATTATGTTTCCAATATAACTGCAGAAAAGTAGAAAAAAAATTGAAAGAAAGAAAATTATTTATTTCGACTCGTACAGGCACGTCATAAACTAAACTAAGCAGAGTCAAAATAAAAAAAAAACCTAGACATATTAAAAAAGAAACACAAAAAAAATGTAGCTTAAAGTCCTATACGAGAGCCAAAGGCTGGCTGTCTTACTAACATAGGGTTAAGATTTTGTGTAGTAGGTACTAACCAAATATGGACACTGTCCGAAATAAATCTATACTAATATATAAAGCTGAAGAGTTTGTTTGTTTGTTTAAACGTGCTAATCTCAGGTCCGATTTGAAAAATTCTTTTCGAGTTGGATAGCCCATTAATCCAGGATGGCTTTAGGCTATATAACATCACGCTGCGGCCAATAGGAGCCGAGAATAACTAACTCAAAGCGGATGAAGTCGCTGGCAGCCGCTAGTTAAGCCTCCTATCTCAGAATTATGCGTAGCGACATATATTTTTTAAATGTCAGATCAAACATTTACATTACACAGCACCTAAACGACTCCACACACGTCTTGTTCTACGTTCAACTAAGTAACATTCACGCATCGTCATGGTCCGTCCGTCTGTCACATCGTTAATACTTTAACAGTCTAATTGTACCTTAATGTAAAGTAAAAAAACTAAATAAAAGCTTGTAGAAAGCAATTAAAGAACAATTTGTGTGATTACGGGCCACGGCCGCGATTTGTTTTGTACTTTCAAATAGAATTTGATGGTGTTACAGATACGTAGGCACTTTCTATCTTGAATGCCAATTAAATTTTGTTTTAAACAGGCTTCTGTTGGCTTTATTTAAAGAACTGGAAGGTATGGGTTTTGATAGATGATGATTGAAAATAAAGAAACCCGTCATAGTATAGGCGACAGCACATCAAGCTGCTACTCTTCAGCATGCTCAAAGTTGATTAGGAATAGTTGATACTTTCGGGTAGCTTGACCTGCTGTCGAAGTTTGGTCAGAGTCGAGAGTCGCACGTCATACTCGCACGCACCACACTCGTAGGTTTAATCAAAGTAGAAGAAAATATAGAGAAAATGTGTGAATTTGATTCGCGTTTTAATACAGAGCCATCTAGTATAAGCTTTTAGAAGCTCACATCATAAGTCGAAATAGGTTTTCATTTTGAGTTCGCTACCAACTTTTTTAATGTCATAAACTAAAGCGAATTTAACCACATTGACATTGGCACAAAGATACTCTAGTGCCATAAAAAAAAAAAAAAAAAAAACTAAAGCGAAACATTTGTGAGTTTTCGCAACCGCCATCTTAAATTTTCACGCACCTCACTATTGGCGACTGCACCTTCGAAAACCACGAACACAATGAGATAAAAATACGATTATTCGTTACATGATTACTATGACTAAGTAGTTTATTCTTGACGCAAGCTGCGTTAAAAAGAACTTCGTTACAATAAAAAGAATAGATATACTTAGAATATTCTATTATTCTAAGACAAAATATCCCGATAAATATGTCAAACAAAACGATGCCACATCGATCATCACAACCAAACTGACAGAAACACGTAAAGCAAAATATTGTTGTAATGAAACGCGTAGGCGACGTTACGTCAGTCATGCCAGGGCTGGAAGGAAGTGATTCATAAATAATTCAAGAACCACGTAGGATAATCGTCCGATACTGTTTGTTAGTCAAATAAGCCATTGTGGATGTTAGCATCCGATATGGGAATTGGATAGACTTTGGGACGAAAGAGATGCGTTATTAGTCGGCTATTGGATTTTTGGGACTGGAATATATTTTAGTAAGCCGATTTTTATTAAAGAACGAGAACTGCTCAGGATCGAGCTTGTTGGCGTGCCATGAAAGAGGCCTATGTCCAGCAGTGGACGAGTAAAGGCTGATGATGATGATGATGAAGCCGATTTTTTATCGTAACGAACTGGAATATTACCGGATTGGAATTATGGAAGAGTTGCTCTTTATAGCCATTGGAGTTGGTTCATCTGCACTAATAAATAAAGCTGAAGAGTTTGTTTGTTTGAACGCGCTAATCTCAGGAACTACTATCTAGTCCGATTTGAAAAATTCTATTTGCGTTGGATATCCTATTAGGTAATCCTCCTGAAGTCGTGGTGGCCTAGTGGTTAAAACACCAGCCTCTCAAGTATGAGTGCGCGGGTTCGATTCCAGGTCAGACAAGTACCAATGTAACTTTTCTAAAGTTATATGTACTTTCTAAGTATAATATCTTGGACACCAATGACTGAATGTGAAGGAAATCATCTTGAGGAAACCTGGACTTTAAGTCTGAAATCGCCAACCCGCATTGAGCAAGCGTGGTGATTACGCTCAATCCTTCTCTGCATGAGAAGAGACTTGTGCCCAGCAGTGGGACGATAAAAAGGTTGATAATGATGATGATGATCCTATTAATCCAGAAAGGTTTTAGGTTTTATATAACTACACGTTGAGACCAATAGGAATGGAGCATAACAAAAAATTAAAATGTATGCTGTATATTATGATCTAGAAGTGTAATAATGTATCTATAGAAATCGACTATTTTGGGGTTAAAATAAGATATTCAAATAACTAACTCCACGCGAACGAAGTCGCGGGCGGCAGCTAGTAACATACACAATAGCTATTTTTGATGTATATTTTCATAAACATACCTACAACAAAAACAGGGCAATGTCAGGGATGTCCACAACCCTCCGTGGACTACCTATGGAGGGTACTGGAGTAGTGTGGGCTCACTGATAACGACCGTGACTTACAAGGTCGGAGGCTCGAACCCAGATAGGCTATAATATATATTTTGTGTAATTTTTTTGTCACTAATAATCCTCTCAAAGTCAAAACCAGAAAGAATCTTTTAATAAAGGTGGTGACTACCGATATGACGTCCAATAGATAAGTACAGAAGAAAAAGACATGTTTTTTTGTAACAATTATATACTAATGCTTGACCGCAATCCCGCCTGATGTTAAGCAGAGGTGCAATCGTTGATTTGAAATCGCACTTGTTTATTAAGCATATTCACTCAAACAAAAAAAAAAAAAACTGGGTGAATAGGAAGGAAGACGGACGGTTTTTGTATGTTGCACAAATAAATTGTTATACGGATACGAGAATGGAAAACCTCCGTGGCGTAGCGGTAGCGAACGCGGCCGGCGATATTTGCGCAAGGAGGCGCGGGTTCGATCCCCGCACAGTGCAAATATTTGTATGCATGAATATGAATATTTGCACTGGTCTGGTCGTGCCTCGGAAAGCAAGTTAAGCCGTTGGTCCCGGTTGCCATACGAACATCTAGTGGTAGTCGTTACGTACGTCGGTTGGTTGGAGCCCTCAAAAGTCTAACAATTGGCCTAACTGCAATGCTTAGATATCGCCTCCGGGTTGTGGAGGTCAGACGGCAGTCGCTTCACGGAAAATATCTAAGTTTAGCCAAAATCAGCAATTAGGACTGGTAAAGCGGACCCCAGACTCCAACGCTGAAAAGCTACGGATGCGACTGGGATTAACGCTGAGATGATGATGATGACGGATACGAGAATATTGCACTCAAATGGCTAAGGGAATCATGATGAGGAAACCGGCATGTTCTGAAAACAAGAATTCGAAGACGTGTGTAGATTATGTCCAACTATATGGCCAACGGATAATGAATAAGGGAAAGGTAGTGTCAGTGGTAGGCCATAATATCGGATGCCGGCAGAAGTTGCCCGGCACCCATCAGACAATGTCTTGCTGCCAAGCGATTCGTCGTGTTTCGGCATGATGTCTGGTGAAGCTGTACGGAGGACGGGTCTGAGCAGTTCTGCTGCGACGTGTGCCGGGTGTGATGTGCCAATGTTGTTTGTTGTTGAGTCGGGTGTTTGGTCGTGGAGGGTCTCCAGATCAATCTTGGTGCAGCATCGTTGATCGTGTTGTTGGGTTTAACATTGCATCACCTCGCTTAACTACGATCGACATATTAAAGAGAGGAAGTAATCCCAAGGATGACAGAAAGCACATGTATTAACATACACACTTGTGAACCATTCCCACACGCACACACCAATGGCGAGACGTCTCCCCTGACGTTGGTCGTCATGGTCGAAGTTCAAGTAAAATCCTGCAGATAATTAAGTTCAAGTAAACTTAATTATCTGCAGGATTGCGTATCAATAATAGCAAATCGGTTTCATTTTGACAGTTCAGTAAGATTCATTGGGTTATTCACGTTGTTGAGTAAAGACATTTTTTAGAAATGTGGAGCAATGCAAGCAATCAATATGCTTCAAAACCAATTGATAGTAATAATGTGTTACACGATTAAGGTTTTGATAAGGGATGGGAAGAACAAACTATCGGAATACATAATTAATCAGAACAAAAGTTGAATATTACTGCTTATGCGATGACAAAAACACATTGCATCCGCTTAATCGTTGCAGCTTTTAAATCAATTAAAGCGAATGAATGTGTTCTGTTATCTGTATCTTGTACTACATGCTTAAACTACTGACTTCCTGTACGAAGTCGATTTACAGCTTAAAAATCTTGTACACACTATTTTATTGCGTTCACGCAACGTATTCAATCAAACGATAGGGCTGTGCTTTCCTTCACTAGAACGTAGTATTTTGTAGTTGGGATACCTGTTACCAGTAACAGGAATACTAGTAATTAGAATGCCTTTTGAGTGATGAATAGAGATTTTTGAGCGTTTTTCGGGGAAACATAGTGTTATGACTGTGTATGGTTTCTGTTTTTATGTTCGTATATGCACTTATTTTTTTCTTTTATGAGGTGTTTTTCATGGAAGGTTATTACGTTACATACGTACACATAATTTTGCTCAAAAACTAAAGAGAATTGTTAAAAAAATTATTCTTTTTCACACTGAGGACCGTATTACAGAACCTTACTCAAGATTCAAGCATTATTTAAAACTAGTTTCAACCAATCAAATAGCTTCAAACGAGATTTAAGTAAAGCTTGAGTTTTGAGTGAGGTTGAGCGGACCTAAGAGTTATTTTTTTACTGCAAGTGTAAGTTTTTACCGGTAACCCAACACTCATTCTGTTCCCTCTTCTTTTAAGGGACTTTTCTGTGAAATGTTTATCCGAGAACACAAATCACTGTTCTAATATACCTGTTATTTATCATGCCTGTTCCTTTTCCCATCCACACAGCTAACGTGTAGAATATTAATCGCTTTTATACGACCTCCGGATGCGTCCACGTTTGTGAATTCACAACTAATGTTTATTAACACCGATTACATTTTATTTGTATAAAAAGCTTGTTTATTTTTTAATGGTTTGAGGTTCATGTGTTGCATTACGATTTCTCTGTTGTTTATTTGTGTGTGGCTGATTTAGATTTGGTGTAGAATTACAGATTTTGGTGTAAGTCAACAAGAAAAAGTTGAAATTGACGTGAAAATAAGCTATTGTTTTTTTTCTGGTAATTTTGATAATAATTGTCTTCGTCATAGTCATCATGAATTGAGGTGAAAGACGTTCATAGCTGAACAATTATGTACATATGTCTCCTACAAGAAAAGCTGCTTCAACCGTTTCTGTGTTTCTCGTACACAACGGATTCCAGCGGTTTTCACCAGGACATCGATCCACCTCACTTAAGTGAATTTCACCTGTTTAAGAAGGAGTAGCTTGAAAAATTAAAAGAGTGTCCATGGAGTTTCTTGCCCGTTCATCTCCATAGGTACCCTTTGGAATGGGTGACTAGCTTCATCTTATTGACTGACCGATCTTCTGACAATTCAAAAGTGATTTTTTTTGAGTCGTGATCTGTAACTGTCCCAACCATGATATTAGTATATGAACCAATTGTTTTTCTCTTTCCAACAACCTGCGGCAACGGTCTTCGTGGACCCCGTCACAATATGCTGAAATGTCATTGAGGCGCTCGGGGAACAGAACGCGCCGTCGACCCGGGCCTAGGGGTCGATTATGTAACACATTATCAATCGGAATCGGTTTCAATTTGTCAGGTTAACAACATTCATTGCGTTATTTAAGTTTTGTGTGGACAAACTTTTTCGAAGTTATGAAGCAATGGTTTAGAAATTTGCTTCAAAATGATGCAGATTCCGATTAATAGTCTGTTACGTAATTGGGGTGCTGGTCCGTAGCGGGCGGCGAGTTGCCCAGTGCTCACCGCCCGCAAGCCCGCGCTGCGGTGGCTGGGAGTCCGATGTTGTCTCCCGACCAGGGCGAAGATTAGGAACCTTATCTGCATACGGTACTTTAGTAACCCTGTTGGCTATTTGGTTGGTTTTAGCAAATTAATAGGTCCTTTACTAATCTATTATCAAAGCCCCTCACCCGTTGCCATAATCATTATGGCGGACTCTAACTACTAACTACCTTCATCCGTACTTAATTCAACTCCAAAGAAAACTAGTAATTTATGCCTAACACATTACCCCAATTGCCAACTACGTATGCCTTACTCCACTAACTTAACTTGAACTTTGAACATTAACTTCTAGGTCGTACGGTTGAAATCTCCTTGTATAAATTATTTGTTATTTTAATACCTCAGCCATTCTAGCCCAGTGTCCCCTTACGGTCCGGTGAACAACGGACGGGGGCACTTAATTACGTGATAGTGGCGGTCCATTTTAGTAACACTCCCTCTTCAAGTGTTTTGCACGTGTGCCCACTATACGCCACAGACTAACTTTGTGAAGAAAGCTTTGTTGAGAAATACCCAGTAGGATAATTTTAAAGTGCTGTTTTTGTTACTCTGTGTCAATTGTCGTTGACTTTAGCAAAAGGAGCTATGTTGGGACCATGTGTCGGTTTGACAATACAATTTAAGGGTACAGGCTGCTCCTTTAGATTTGGGGCTATCGTCCCTTTGATTAATATTATCCTAATGGTCCACCGGAATTTGTAATTCGGAAGTTGTGGCAGTAATGTTCTTAGTTAAATTAATGTTTGACATAATTTGTATAGAATTATTTGTTGTAATTTTGGAATTACATAATAAATGCTTTGGGAAGCCACAACCTTTTGTATTTTGAGAATTATCTACACATTAAAATAGAGAGAGGCTGTTTATTCTTCACAAATAAATCGCCAGATACAAATAAAAAAGACACAAACAACATAATCCATAGCCTTGTATTAAAGCTTATAAAAAGTTGATTTCAAAATTTTTTCTACATTAATTTTTTTATTCTAATTTTGATTTTTGAAGGTCGAATCTCTCAGACCAGAAGGAAATGAAAGAGTAAATAAAGTCTAGAAAGACTTTATTTACTCTTTCATTTTATAAAACTCCTTGTAAAGAGCCATGTTTTTCACGAATTATTTTATGAGCTGCTTCAAGCTCTAATGCAAGTCCAGTCAAAGCTGCGTCGAGCATTACCGTCAAAATTCAAAATTCGCAAAGGAAACAAACCGATGCTCGCCTAAGTTCGGACGACAAACGATCGTAGAGGATTTGAAAATGGAACGAGTCGCAATCACGAAGGATTGTGCCGAATCCTATTCTACTCACATATCTATGGACGGCCAATCAGATAAGAGCTTCAGCACAACATACGATTTCCCCTCTGCCGCCTGTATTAATGATAACGGAGGGAGGCAGGGTAGGCTTGAATACTTGGTAAGCAAAAGCGTGAAGGGGTCGCGTGAATGACATTTGCGTAAGCGGCTGCCCGCCCTCAAGATTAGCTCTACGATGATTCCCGTTTGGCTAGACTTGAGAACAGTGGAATGGGTTGGAGACTTCATTTTTTGATAAATTAACTATTTTTTTTGGTATACAGAGGAAACCGGTGGCCATGCCGGTTATATAATGATATCGTTATAATAAAAAACATGGTGGTAATAATAAATAAATATAACCAAAAAATAAAGGACATGTGACTTCTACCGCGTCGTGTATTACAGCCCATTTCTCTAGAGGAAATGAGGCCTATGTCCCAACAGTGGGAAAATCAAAGGCTGATTATGTATAAATAACTAAGATCCATCTAATTCTAAATCATCGTAACAAGGTAATCTATAACCGATATAACAAAAAAAAAACACTTTTTATAACAATTTTACAAATTATATTTCGCAGATAGAGGCGCAATAAATACTTTTTCTTTCTTTACATAATATAAGTACATATATCAGACAGTTTCTTCAAATATATTTTTTTCAAACAATAGTGGCTCTTTGTTTTTCTCTGTGCAATCAATTGGAAGGCTCAAGCGTATCCCTAATTTAACTGTATCGGCGGCATGTTGTGAGCGAAGTTGTAACGGTCGCCATCAACCCTCGCCTACCCTCTGAAGTCAAACCTTACTTAGATATATTTTATTTATGGTTTGGATTCTAGAAAGTTCAAAGTTCTATCTTTTTGGTTTTCTTTTGCAGGGTAATTGCCTAACACACTATCAGTAGTAACGGGCATAGAGATATTATATCTCTATGGTAACGGGTTTCATTTTGACAGTTCAACAATATTCATTGCGTTATTTACGTTATTGAGCAGACATATTTTTGAACATAGGGAGCAATGGATTAGCTATGCTTTTAAAATTATTCCAATTGACTGTTTGACAGGACTAAACTAATATTTATCTTCTGTCCTTGTGTTAATGAAATAGAAAATAAAAAATAAGTACATTGAACTTAAATTTAGTTTACTTTGTAAACAAGGGACTTCGCGCCATTAACCTGTGTGAAAATAATTTTGTTTGCCCTGTTCGAATATAATTTGTAACAATTTCGTGACTTTAAAAGAGTGTTCGTGTAGTTTCTTTTACAGACGTCAGCACATCCAGCTACCACAATCTGACAAATTTCTTTATTACATTTTCAACTTTATCGCTAAAGCATTAATGCTCAATGTGGAGTAGCAATTCAAATTTATCTATACTAATATACAACGTGTAACAAAAAGGGTATATACATACCAAGGGCATGGCATCTTTAGATGATATCAAACGATATCGGAAGGGTTTCAACTAAAAATAAAATACTCAAAAAATTGGTACCAAATATTCGGTTTCGTGTGTTTCTTAAAATAAAAACATAACAAACGTGGCACTAGACTACATACGTTAATAACTACTCGTTACCCGTCACGTTACTTGCTAAAATCCGATAAATGTCTTCAATATCTCTGTGCGACTAGTATGATAGTAGCCTATCACAGGCGGTGTTTTTCCTCATAACTTCCTAACATAAAGAGATAGAATTAAAAAACTCTTCCAATATCGTTTGATATCATGTAAAGATGCCATGCCTTTGTTACGTATATACCCTTTATGTTACACGTTGTATAAAGCTGAAGTTTGTTTCTTTGAACGCGCTAATCTGAGGAACTACTGATCCGATTTGAGAAATTCTTTTTTCGTTTGATAGCCCATTCATCCAGGGAGGTTTTAGGTATAACATCACGTTGTGACCAATAGGAGCGGCGCATATCATGTTCAAATTACTAACTCCACACGAACGAAGTCGCTGGCGACCGCTAGTTTGAAATAAATGCTTTGATTTTAGTTTTTAAATTAAAGTATATCTTCTACGAGAATTCCGATAACTTTTAAAATCTCAGTACATTTTCAAGAACAGCACCCTAATTGCGTAAGTAACACACTATTACTCCATCATCATCATCCCAGTGTTAATCCCAGTCGCATCCGAAGCCTTTTTCAGCTTTGGAGTCTGGGGTTCGCTTTACCAGTCCAACTGCTGATATGGCTAAACTTCGACATTTTTCATGAAGCGACTGCCGTCTGACCTCCACAACCCGAAGGCGACATCGAAGCATTGCAGTTAGACCAATTGTAGGACTTTTGAGGGCTCCAACAACCCGTAACGACTGCCACTAGATGTTCGTAGGGCATCCGGGACCAACGGCTTAACGTGCTTTCCGAGACACGACCAGACCAGTACAAATATTCATATTCATGCATACAAATACTTGCACTGTGCGGGGATCGAACCCGCGCCACCTTGCGCAGCGGCCGCATCCGCTACCGCTACGCCACGGAGGCTGTCAAGTAACACACTATTACTATCAGTTGAAATCATTTCGGTAAACTTCGTCGAGTATTTTCGTCGCCCATACCCCAATGTTTGAAGACAAAAATCTTCAACCAGTGCGTCCTACCTGTCATGACTTACGGAGCCGAGACGTGGACACTAACGATCAGACTAGTCCATAAGTTTAAAGTCGCTCAGCGAGCTATGGAGCGGGCTATGTTGGGCGTCTCTCTGAAGGAACGCATCAGAAATGAGGTGATCCGACAGATGACCAGAGTCACCGACATAGCTGAGAGGATTAGCAAGCTGAAGTGGCAATGGGCTGGTCACATATGCCGCAGGACCGACAACCGTTAGGGTAAACGAGTCCTCGAGTGGAGACCGCGTCTCGGCAAACGTAGCGTGGGACGCCCTTGGGCAAGATGGAGCGACGACATCAAAAAGGTGGCTGGCGGAGAACTGCTCGGGATCGAGCTTGTTGGCGTGCCATGAACGAGGCCTATGTCCAGCAGTGGACAAGTAGGGGCTGATGATGACAATGATGATGATGATGAAATCATTTCGAAACTTATTGCTAATACATTACTCCAATTGTTCGAAAAACGTGTCTGCTCAGCAACGTCAATACCGCAATAAATATTGTTCAATTGTCAGAATGAAACCCATTGCTACTGATAATGTGTTACGTAATTACCCTGCTCTATTATATTGTACTAGCTTTCCGCCCGCGGCTTCGCCCACGTGGAGTTCGGTTATATCGCGCTTTTTAAATTTCCCTCGGGAACCTTAAATTTTTCCGGGATAAAAGGTAGCCTATGTTCTTTCTCGGGGTCTACAGATTGTCCGTGCCAAATTTTATCGAAATCGGTTGAGAGGTTTAGGCGGGAAAGCGTAACAGACAGACAGACAGACAGACAGACAGACAGACAGTCAGATAGACAGACAGACAGATAGAGTTACTTTCGCATTTATAATATTAGTATGGATTGCATCTAGAGATGATATAAATTCAAGCTGCGCACCTTATCACCTATACAGGCAAACTTTTCACTTTAGCATTTACACTGTTTCTGCTCAGTTGGTCCCTTGAAATTAATTTCGCTGGCGAAAAACATTTAAAATGACTTCTGCCAGCGTTTGCCCAACTTTCCCGACGCTTTTGTACGACAAAAACCACTTTGAACTACCTCACTTTAGTTTTAATTATATTTTTAACGTTTCTACAGTCGCTATGGAAGTCTATGGTAGTTAAAAGTTGATTTTGTGTTTATTTTAATGTGAAGGTTTGAAGCATAAGTTTCAATTTATAAACTACTCGTCGAGTCCCGGCTGGAATTAAAATATTTATTGAATTAACGTTCATTTGGTTCTTTTCTACTTTTTGTTCAAAGAAAACTTACATAATCCATACTTAATACTTAATATTATAAATGCGAAAGTAACTCTGTCTGTCTGTTACGCTTTCCCGCTTAAATCTCTCAACCGATTTTGATGAAATTTGGCACAGACAATCTTTAGACCCTGAGAAAGGACATAGGCTACCTTTTATTGAAAAAATTGATATTCCCGAGGGAAATCTAAAAAGCGCGATATAACCGAATTCCACGCGGGCGAAGC
Organism: Sesamia nonagrioides; assembly: GCA_017933935.1. Taxonomy (NCBI): domain Eukaryota; kingdom Metazoa; phylum Arthropoda; class Insecta; order Lepidoptera; family Noctuidae; genus Sesamia; species Sesamia nonagrioides. Next base: position 542,426 of record JADWQK010000275.1, on the reverse strand, counting down.
CGCAGTCGGAAAGATAGTATGTCTATAATGAGACACAGGCCTCCTCTTTGTGAGGTTCCACTGGTACCTAACAGGCTGGACCGCCTATTGCATCTGTTTGGTGGATCCATGCAGGTCCAGCGCGGTTTAGTAGATTTCGCATGTCTTCGAATTTCTGTTCCTAGAACATTTCGGCTTCCTCACGAAGGTTTTCTACAACCGTATTGAGACTAATGGTATTGAAATAATTTACACAACGTCAAGAGCTTGCCGAACCTAATATCTAAAATTACTGATTATTTAGAAGACAATAAAGCTTGGGACTGAGCTGCTCGCTCTGCTAAGCATTGTTATTAAGCAATATGCGTAATTATGACATTTTAAACACTGTTTTTTTTTAAATCACGTAAATTATTTTAAACGTTTTCATTTTTAATGTCTGGTCTTGAAAAAAGACGATGATCCCTGAATTTATTTCGGCTATTTCTTCTCAGAGGTAGTCAGTTAGGAGATGCCGGCTCCATCTAGTTTAAAAATATGACGTGCAAAAGTGATCAGTGATCCTACTTGCTTAAATAAACGATTTCATTTCATTTCTTACCACCTTACAACTCCTAACTGACAGCTTGTACCACTTGCTCATCACTGACTGCTCCCTTAAAAAAAAGAAGGCTTAGATAATGTTAGTGAATAGAAATACTTAGCTAATGAAATTCTTGGTCGTTCGGGTCGCTGTAAAAGAGAGCGGGTTCTATGAAGTTAATTTCGGCAGCGAAAATTCATGAAAAACCCTATCTACATAATACTATCTAAAGAGTGGTGGTAGTTTTAAAAACCGAATCGCTGGCTTCACAAAGTACTTCAATTATTATAAGTGTTAATGTAATGGAGGATAAGTGAAATTCATTGTTCTTTTGTCTAATTATCATGTAAAGTACCTACCTAGTTTACATGATAATTAGACAACTTGGAAACTTTTCTAAGGCCCTCATAATGCTTTCACAGTTAAAGAGTTATCAGATCTAACGTAGAGCCAACTCGTCACTCTATAAGGCTCATTTATTTTTTTTGGTTTTGCGGTGAAAAGCTGCGTTTTCTAACAGACTTCCTCCGTCAGAATGTAGGATTTTTACCGGCTACATTCTCCTCGGTGTTCCATCACTCTACAGTGGCTTGTACTTAGGTCAGGTTCTGCGAGGACGTGATGTCGCAGAAGGAAGCTGCGGAACGGGAGATGGAGATCTCAACTCCCTTCCCGGGCCGCAGAAGACGCACCGGGCGCCGAAGAAGGGCGGATAACGCCCTCTTTCGCCCCCCATGAATGGGTCCAGGGGCGATTGACATGGGGAAGTCCCCGCCCCATATTCGATGGACCCCGAGGCGGAGGCGCGCGCGAGTGTCGACGCACGCCCCTGAGGCGATGCACGGGGTAGTTTAACACCCCACTACCCCGTGCAGGAGACGGGGCCGTGACAGACCGGGCCAGCACGAGGGTGTGGGGCCGTGGAAGAATTTAGACTCCCGCGGCCTCACGCATTTGCTCGTGATAGAAGAGACACCGGGGTGGTTTTAATCAGTAAAAATCTGACAGACCCCGTCGCCCAACCCAGGGAGGAGGACATCCTATGAGGATTTCCAATCCGAAAAAAAAAAAAGGATATACGGCTTGGCCGCGGCAGAATCAAGGACTCCCGCGGCCCCGCGCGCACGTGACCTAAGAGACACCGGGGTGGTTTTTAGTCATTAGGAGTCTGATAGACCCCGTCGCCCACCCCAGGGTGGGGGACATGCATGAGCATTTTGCACACCGAAACAAAAACAAGGATGTACAGTTTCGCTGTTTCGCGGCCGTCACATAGATACAGTCAGGCTTAGTCACACTCCTATGGGCTTATGTGGGTTGGAGGGCAAAAGTACTGAAATGTCACGATTGTGAGCAAATCCTGTATGCCGAATTTCAGTTTTCTAGAAAGAAGTTAAAATTTTTGATCAGTGAGTGAATCAGTGAAGAAATGGATGTATTCAAATTATAAAAGCCAGGCCATAGTATATTTTATAAATCCCTCGAATTGGAACTCTTTAACATTATCTTAGTTGAAATAGCGATGTACGTAATGCTTTATGGTTTTGGTTAATTTTGGTACTGCTGTGCTCCCAGATATTTGGAAATCAAATGAATGAAACAAGAAAAGAAGAAATCAGCAAGCGAAAGACCACGTGGAAGATATATTTATCTACAATCTGGGGACCTTAACTCATTTGCATTTGCCCCGACTTAAAACAAAACATAAACAAACAATATTATCCCGTTAGCTATACAAAGAGAGCCGAAGACCTTCAACAACTGATCTCTATGTCTAAAACCGATTCATATTGTATGCAAATGACTTATTTAAAGTACATAGTCCTGTCAACTCCATTGAAATGTCATTAGGATAGTTTTGAAATGACATTGTCGCTTGACACGGGTCTCAGTTAATTTCCGCCGGGATTCGGGAACTCTCGGACTCCGCATAGACTTGATTTTGTAAACTACACTTGAATATTCTGGAGTCCTGCTGATCTAACTATACTATAGATAATTTAACGTAACTCTGAACTGAAAGAGCGAGAAGCTAATTCACTGAATCAATTTTGACGAAATTTTGTATAGAATAGTAATACTTTTTAGTCAATCGCGATAACTGACATTCACATTAGTTCTATATATCAAATCAAATCAAATCATTTATTTCAAATAAACCAGTTACAGGCACTTTTGAATTGTCAGAAGGTCGGTCAGTCAATAACACGGAATAGTAAAATAGTCAATAAGATGAAGCTAGTCGCCCATTCCAAAGAGTAGGTACCTATGGAGAAGAACGGGCACATACACATTATACATACATATTACACAACGTTATTTTTTCTTAAAGTATACGAAACCTGAATATAGTTTGTTTAGAATAAGCAACTGAATCCATTCCAATCATTTTTATACCATGTTATATTTTCCCAAATACATCAAAAAATTGTTACAGTGTAGTTACCGAGCGCGCCACGCAGGTTTCTGTAACGCGCGCCCGCGCAACAGCTGACGCCAGAGGTCAAAGCCCCGCACGCCCGCCCGAACGGTACATTAACCATATTTTTGTTGGGACAACCGAGTAAGATAACAAGCTCATAACTTTATGGTTTTTCATGATATATTTTTGAAATTTTGTACAAAGGTTCTTTACTTAAAAATACTGGTCACGTGTTTTGTGTTTAAGCATACCCTGGGCTCCAACGCGAAAGCCGCGGTTGCAACCGGGATTATACGCTGAGATGATGATGATGACGTGTTTCGGGTTTCGCAAAACCAAAAAAATAATGTTGTATCCATATACGTTTTCAGTATTTTTAAAGAATGTCCAATACGTGGTGGTCATAAACATTTGTGGGACAGTTCAAGAGTAGGGACAGTTGCAGATTTAAAATTGCTTGATACATGCGTTTATGGCACTTTTCTGGCTGAAAAGCAAGAAACAAAATACGAACTTTGTTTCTTTTTACAAATCATTCTCAAAGTATAGAGGAAAAGCTTTAGAAAGGACTGTAAAAAATGCTTCCTGTAATAACAACCGCAAAGTACGCTTTTGTGCAAAAATTGTGAGGATAAACTGATTGAGTCGGGTTTAGTCGACCCCTAATGTAGGCGTACTTCGTCAAAAAGAGATTTCCTTCAAATATCTAGTCTAGGAGTTGCTCAGTCGAGTTCCGAATGCATTTATTGTTTTTCAGACTTCTCATACTTTCGGTGTCAAAAAACATCGTTTGACTACTAGAACCTCATGGCTTGACACGCGACGATGGGAAGATACCAGACGGAATGACTGTAATGCCTGGGAAGGTAGGTAGGCCTTTGGTGTGGGATGCAACGTGTGTCGACACCCTTGCGCCATCCCATCTTCCAAATACGTTGAGCTGTGCTGCAGCGGCTGCTGCAAGTGCAGAAAACCTCAAACGGCGGAAATACTCCAATCTCATTGGAACCAATATGTTTGAGTCGTTTGGGGTTGAAACACTGGGGCATGGGGTCCGAATGCACACCTTTTATTTCGAGACATCGCCAAACGTTTAATCGACTCTTTACGTAACTCTCTAGTTACGTGAAGAGTCGATTAAACGAAGAAAAAATAGCCCTTTGGCTGGGCTATTTTTTGGCCAAAGAATCAGCATCGCCATACAATGTGGCAATGCTGCCAGCCTGTTGACAGCGATGCGGATAAATTTTTTGATGCCCTTTAGTTATTTCCATTCCTCTTTTATATACTTATACATAATATTATTTTTTAAACTTTTTAAATTATGTAAATATTAACCATATATTTCGAAAATACAGAAATATAAATAATAAAAAAAGTGAGTACTAGTAAAAATTATAGGAGAGAATAGTTTTTTTTTTTTTCATTATAACCAAGTTCTTGACAGCAATCCCGCCCGCTAAAGCGCGCTAGTTTATTAACAGCCTATTCACTCTAGCTGCGAAGAGACTTAATGACACAATTTGTAATGACACGGGAAGACCGCTGCAGCCAAATTCTTCCAGTCCGTCAATGTACGCGGTATAAAAGATGAAACGAATACTCGCCGTGCAACGTGTCGTCCGATGATGGGACGGAGATGGGGAATTAAGTCATACAATTCCCGCGAACCCTCTCCAAAATGCATCCTACAGAACACCGACAGGATGGCTACTCTTCGCCTCTTCGGCTTTGGAGACCGTTTTGAACCAAATTGTGTTGCCAATCTACCTCTTTACACGCCTCTCCACCGAATCCAAAGGCTGAGATCCGAATACTCTTTTTTATATACTTACATTAAAGATGATAACTTTACAAAAGGTGACACAATGGAAGTCTTATCGCTGTGAGCGATCTTTTAAAGAGACTTTGGTTGGAATACCAAGGAAATATTCCAAGAAAATTTCGTTATCTGAAAATGCTTAGAGCTGAGTGCTGCCCTACTTTTAAAATTAATTCAGTTAAGAATTCCCGTTCCCAAAATTTGTAGCTTTACGTCCAATGAGATAACTTTTCTGTTTTTGCAATCTTCACCCTGGACTCTCATATTTTCCGAACTCGAAGCAAATTGTCAGGTTTCCCGTAGCAACATTTTCCTCCATTAAAAGTTTTATGTAATTACGTTTTCTTTGCTGCGATAAATAGAAAGGTATCAGAGTAAGTGTGCTGCCACTTGGGTTAACGACGCTTTTCTAATTTATTGCTTACAAATTGTAGGTTTCCCACTAACCTATTTTCCTTACCTTTTATGTGGAAAAATGAAAAGCTTGTATAGCTGCACCTGTGTTTTCCCTTGCCAAGCCAATTTGCCTATAATTTCGCAGAAAAAACACTCGAATATGTTAATCTATTCAGTCGTTCTTCACTCACATACTAATATAATAACATAACCATGACCACTAAATTCGCTCTCACATTATTGAATCCACCGGGACGAGCAACAAAATAAATACACAAAATAAATTATCCGTTCCCAATAAAACAACATCCTTGATACGCTCCAAAAAACACTAAGTGCGGGGTAAAGTTGCACAGAACTTATTTTGAAGCGTATTTCGTGTGGTTTAAAGTTGAATTTTGGTTATTTAAATGATAGGTTCGTGGCACGCGACGCATATCTTTCGGGCGGGCGTCGATTTTTCAAAAACCCATCTACAGCGCTTAATCGAGCGGATGTAAACACACCATTTTTCGCGTCTCGCGGAAAAATATCGATATCTCGCATTGTAGTGACGAGACAGCGGAATAGAGGGGTTCCCACGAATGAATATGTTTCCGATGTCTGCATTCATTAATCATGCATTGAGTGGTGGCATAATACCTCGTGTAATGGAGGGTTTTGTCGCAAAATAGCAGCTGGGTGTATAATGCACGTAGCGAGGATTCCGAACAATGCGAATAAAAGGCTTTGTTTCAGTAAAGATAATTCATCTTGCCTCTACGATCTACAGTTGACGGAGCGCGGCTTAGTGGATTAAACTATTGCATAAAGTGCTCCGGGGATAAGCTGGCTGTGCGCTGTGCCGGAGCCATCTTACTCAGGAAGGCTAACGACGCGGCATTGTTTCAAACAATACTAATTTACTTCAAACTTTAACAAGTTAAGTTAATTTCTTAAATGTATTTTTAATGACGGCCTTCAGAAACACCGAGAAGTAACTCGACACGTATTCAAATATTATTTGACATGAGATTTCTTACAGAACAGTAATTTCCGTGAGATTGCTCATGTCCCTAACCGCGTCGCATTGAATCGCATCACCATGCCCACGCTTTTGCTTAATTTTCATCATCATCATCAACTTTTTTCTCGTCCCACTGCTGGGCACAGGTCTCCTTTCATATAGAGAAGGATTGAGCGTAATCACCACGCTTGCTCAATGCGGGTTAGCGATTTCAGACATAAAGCCCAGGTTTCCTCAAGATGTTTTCCTTCGCCTTCAGTCATTGGTGTCCAAGATATACTTAGAAAGTACATATAACCTTAGAAAAGTTACATTGGTACTTGTCTGACCTGGAATCGAACCAGCGCACTTAGGTTAGTTACGACTTCTGTGATAATGTTTTTTCCGACCGCTTATATTTTTCACGGCTCCTAAACTAATAACGAGATGTTAAATAGCATGTAGCTTTCTTTAGGAATTGGACTAAAAGCAAAAATTCTAAGCAACAGCACCCTAATTGCGTAGCACATTATTATTCCCATTTTGAAGCATATTGCTGATTCATTGCTCCATATATTTAAACAATTGTCTGCTCAAAAACGTAAATAACGCAATTAATGTAGTTAAAACTGTAAAAATGAAACTCATTGCTATTTATGTTGCCTTACGCAATTACCTTTCAACTTAATTTTATGCGTCGTGTTCCAGCATGATGTCTGATGAAGCCTTACGGAGGACGGGTCTGAGCAGTTGTGTTGCGATGTGTGCCGGTTGGTTGATGTGTTGCCGCCAAATGGCATTGTGTTGGGAGTTTCCAGATCAATCTCCCTCTGGCGCAGCATCATTAGTCGTGTTGTTGGGTTTGACATTGCATCAACTCGCTCAAATGCCGTCTTCCTGTCAACTGTCTTCCTTCCCATTCACTCAGTTTTTTTCTGAGTGAATAGGCTCTTAATAAACTAGCGCGCTTTACCATCAACGATTGCATCACTGCATACCAACAGGCGGGATTGCGGTCAAGCACAAGTTTATAATTATACTAGCTTTCCGCCCGCGGCTTCGCCCGCGTGGAGTTCGGTTATATCGCGCTTTTTAGATTTCCCTCGGGAACATCATATTTTTCCGGGATAAAAGGTAGCCTATGTTCTTTCTCAGGGTCCAAAGATTGTCTGTGCCAAATTTCATCAAAATCGGTTGAGAGGTTTAAGCGGGAAAGCGTAACAGACAGACTGACAGACAGACAGACAGACAGACAGACAGACAGAGTTACTTTCGCATTTATAATATTAGTATGGATAAAAAAAAATATAAATAGATGAGAAACCACACATTCAAATCACCACTCTTGTAAAATATTCCTTGTCTTAAAAAAAAAAAAAAAAACTATTCAAATGGACAACTGTTATATATGTTTACTAGCTTTCCGCCCGCGCTTCGCCCGCGTAAATTTCGGTTATATCGCGCTTTTTAGATTTCCCTCGGGAACATCAAATTTTTCCGGGATAAAAGGTAGCCTATGTCCTTTCTCGGGGTCTAAAGATTGTGTGCTTTCCGCCCGCGTCTTCGTCCGCGTGGTGTTCGGTTATATCGCGCTTTTTAGATTTCCCTCGGGAATATCAAATTTTTCCGGGATAACAGGTAGCCTATGTTTTTCTCAGGGTCCAAAGATTGTCTGTGCCAAATTTCATCAAAATCGGTTGAGAGGTTTAGGCGGGAAAGCGTAACAGACAGACAGACAGACAGACAGACAGACAGAGTTACTTTCGCATTTATAATATTAGTATGGATTTAAAACATGTAAACGAGGACATATTATTTATCAGCTGAACTCATATTAAACATATAAGTACATCAGTGATCCAATTTATAAGCCACCAGGGAGTCTTGTTTCTATATCCAAAATGAACCTTGAAAGTAAGTGGGGTTTAGGGTTCGATTTCAGTTGTATTGTGAAGGTGTTTATGGCTATATAAATGGTTTACAGGGGATGATTAAAAATGGTCCGAAGCTATCCATCAACCGACAAGTCGCCTGCGATACACAGTGCGTCTTATTTGAATAACGCCCTTTGGACAGCGAATGGCATGGAGACGGTTGACTTTTTATGAATTTTTTGAGTAGGTACTACTTACTCTAACTCTCATCCACCTGTAATCAACTACTTAGCAAAGATTGTCGCTCAAAAAGAAGGATAAAGAATAAGTTCATCTAAATGAATAAAAATCTAAGTCTTCTCACCACCCAATTCCTTTGAAAAAGAAAGGAACGGTAGAATAGATGAATGGTAGAGAATGCCTAAGGCATTAATTTCGCCTTTGTACCGTTTTGTGAAAAAAAAATTAAATAAATGTGTAAAAATAAATTATTATTTATTAATAGGTTCTTAATAAACTAGCGCGCTTTACCATCAACGATTGCATCTCTGCCTACAATCAGGCGGGATTGTGGTCATGTACTAGTTTATAATTATATAAAAAAAAAACACCCATGCAAACTTTCAGGTTTATTCAATTACTAGGATTTTAGCAACGCGTCGACTCTATTGCTCTCTAGCACACCTACAGGGTGTGTTCAATCCAGTAGATTGATCGTTCCGTATCGGCAGCGCACAAATTGCGGCTCATTTTAATATTAGATCCGGATAACTAGTCTAACAAGTGCATGCCAGAGGGATTTTTGGTGTATACCTGTTATATGGATGATAGTCGTAGTAGGGAATGTCTGGGGACTGCAAAATCAATGCGGAACGGTTTTATAGGATTATGTTACATGTTTTGCGGATTTCTGCATAGTTGAATAAAATAGAATCTTCTTCTTCTTAGCCTATAGAGGGACCTCTATAGGCTAAGACGAAGGCCCCGAGGCTTTCATTCTGTTGGAGTGCATTGCCATAATACCCACGCTGGGCAGGAATTTGGTGTTCCACAGGAGAAGCGCTAGAATAGAATACTCATTATTATGTACACCATATAAATTATAGAAGTTAAATATGAAGATTTTACAAAGGGTGACAGAATGGGTGGTCTGCTATGCTGGTCTAGTCTGGTGATTTTAGTGCCGTAATTAAATGCTGTATCTTATTTTACTTTTCAAGTATAATTGCAAAATTATTGCATTCGTGCGAAAAACATAAACTTGGTATGTACATAAAGTGCATTGGGGCAGTTGAGAAAATGGTTCAAAGGCAGCAGCATTTTTATATAATATGTAAAGAAAACCCTGTCCGATCCGTGAAGGTATTGTTAGGTATCGTTAACTGATTCTAATAATGCCTAGAAAGCCGGGCTAAACTTTAAAAAAATCCCCCTAAAAAATAAATATTATTTCGAAAAAGCAAGGTAAATTAATGCATGTGCGGTAGGCAACACGTTAGGCATACATGCGCGGGTGAAGGGAGACAGGGCAGGCGGCACGTGATCGCTTCGCTCCGTCACAAATGGTGTTGTTACTTTTTTAAAAATTACCAAATTTTGGGGAAGTTGGAATTAATTCGCGGAAAAATAAGATTATAAGATTATTTCAAAGTTCATTAGTATTGTCACTATGATGATTATGTAAAATTTCATATTGTATTTGGCCATGCGTATACCTAACATTTATTATCCTTTTGGGTCGGACGGGGTTTTCTTTACATATTGAATATTGGCAACATTATGATTAAACGTAATATTTTCGGTCGTATAGCCTTTCGCGATTAGGTACTATTTGAATATTGCATGACTTTGTTAGTGCGTTTGGTAAAATTATCATCCTATAGAGATACCCATAACGCAATTGTTTTTTTTTTTTTTTTTTTTACAAATTATAAACCAGCGCTTGACCGCAATCCTGCCTGATGGTAAGCAGTGACGCAATCGTTGATGGTAAAGCGCACTAGTTTATTAAGAGCCTATTCACTCTAGCCTTGAAGACACTCAAATTGTAGTCCGACGGAAACACCGCCGCGGGCAAATTGTTCCAGTCCCTCGATGTACGCGGTATAAAGGAGGAGGCGAAGCGCTTCGTCCGGATCGTAGTGGTGTTAACAACGTAAGGGTGGAAACCAGCCGTACGACGGGTCGTCCGCTGGTGGAACGGAGATGGGGGAATTAAATCATGCAATTCCCTCGCACACTCGCCGAAATGCATCCTATAGAACACCGAAAGGCTGGCTACTCTACGCCTGTGCTCTAGGCTTTGGAGACCAACTCGAGTTAGATCAGGGTCACCAATCAGCCTCTTTGCACGTCTCTCCACTGAATCCAGAGTGGCCAGGTGACACTTGGCAGCACCAGCCCAAATGTGGCTGCAGTACTCCACACACGAACGGACCTGTGCTTTGTATAACATTAGAAGCTGCCCAGGTGTGAAGTACTGCCGGACCTTTGCGATAACGCCAAGTTTCCTGGCAGCCACCTTGGCCTTGGACTCAATGAACCGCCCAAAGTTAAGGTTCGAGGAAATCTCAACTCCCAAAAGCTGAAGGCGGTCGGAACACTCCAAGGACACATTCCGAAAAGTAGGGGCCAAGGTGAACGGGCTCCTTTTGGCGGTGAAAAGACACGCCTGTGTTTTGGCGGCATTGAATGCTACAAGATTGGCATTGCCCCATTCGGAGACTGCCTGCAGTGCAACACTCGTTCGCTCAACCATGGCCTCTCTTTCGGACCGGATTGATTCCCTACTAGCCCGAGCATCCGGCAGGTATCTCTCTACAACTGTGCTGTCATCTGCATACCCATAGATACTGGGCATCAGCAGATCGTTAATATGCAGCAGAAACAGAGTTGCAGAGAGAACAGACCCCTGAGGAACACCGGCATTAGTTGACATGGGCTCAGAAGAGCATCCGTCGACAACAACTCGGAGGGACCGTTCAGTCAGGAAGTCTTTTACCCAGCCAGTCAGGCTAGGGGAAATGCCGTACGCTGGAAGCTTACTCAAAAGGCCAGCGTGCCAAACCCGGTCGAAGGCCTTCGAGACATCAAGGGAGACAGCAATCGCTTCCCCATTCTTCTCGAGGGCCTCGCCCCACAAGTGAGTGGCATACACTAGTAGGTCCCCAGTTGACCGATTGCGGCGAAACCCGTACTGTCGGTCACTGAGGAGATCGTTACCTTCCAGGTATACCAAGAGGCGCGAGTTCAATACACGCTCCATAATTTTGCAAAGTATGGAGGTGATCGAAATCGGCCGATAGTTGGCAGGATCGGCACGACTACCCTTCTTGGGCACAGGCTGCACGTTAGCAAGCCTCCAGGACTTGGGCACTATACCAGTCCTAAATGAGAGGCGATACAAGCGCGTCAATACAGGAGACAACTCGGGCGCACATGCTTTAAGAACAATCGCTGGTATACCATCCGGACCACTAGCCTTATTCACGTCCAGACGACACAGTACTCTCAGAACCTCCTTGTTTCTAATGCGAACCTCAGGCATTGAAGCTCCGCAATAAGGTAAATTAGGTGGAGTAGCACTGCCAGTATCAAGACGCGAATTATGGGCAAAGAGAGATGCAAAGAGACCTGCTTTCTCTCTCGCCGTATGAGCCAGTGTTCCATCAGGCCTAACCAGCGGAGGCAGTGAGGGCCGACAGAAGTTCGCCTCAACCGATTTGGCAAGGGACCAAAAAGATCTGCTACCGGATGGCTGCGCAGATAACTTGTTGCCAATATGGGTAATGCGGTCGAAGCGAGCCTTCTTGAGCGCCTTCTTGAAGGACTTGGCAGCACGGTTAAAGGCTCTCTTCTTTGAGCTTAGATCCGGAGCTCCGCGGTCACGAGCGTCAACCCAGGCGAGAAATACCGTGTGCTTACGCTGTTCAGCTTGGACACAATCGGCATTGAACCATGGGCGAGCCGAGCCACCGACGGGCACGTCATTGAATGGGATAAAATACTCCATAGCTTGACGCACCACATCGGTTATAGCGTCCGCACAGCTCGAAGGATTGTCAGAGGAGAAGCAGACCTGCTGCCAAGGATAAGACGCAAAGAAGTGGCGCATCTCATCCCAATCCGCTGACCTGTATCGCCACATTCGCCGTTCACCACGAGAGTCGTGATCTGGTGGGGAAAAGGACGTCACAGACTTCACCAGACAGTGGTCTGAAGTTCCCAACGGTGAGGAAACTGTTACAACACATCTGTCCGGATCAGTGGTCAGCAGAAGGTCCAAACAGTTGGCAGTATGCCCAACTACATCAGGCACCCTAGTCGCTTGCTCTACCAGCTGGGAAAGGCCCATAGAAAGCGCGAAGTTTCGCGCTTCTCTCCCAGCGTGGTCGGTCCTCTGGTATGGGAAGAGCCAGTCCTGGTGGCAGGCGTTGAAGTCCCCCAGAGCGACGAACTGAGCGTCAGGGTGCCGATGCAGCGCATTGTCAGCAGCCTCACTGAGGTGGTCAAATAATCTAGTTGTCTCCTGATCACCGCTGTGCGATCGGTAGACACAGGTGTAAACAATTCTGTCCACACCAGTGTCAACCAACAGCCATAGGGACGAGAAGTGAGGGTCTTCGAGGTGACGGAGGCGCCGGCAACAGATGTCATTGCGGACATACACACAGACCCCGGCACGCTGCAGGAAATGATGCTCCAAAGAGTATCCCGGGTAGCCGAGGTATGCCGCATCAGACGGACATCTGATCTGGGTCTCCGTCAGGAAAAGTAGATGTGGCTTTTCAGTCTCAAGGTGGTAATGTACTGCAATGAGATTGGAGTGCAGACCTCTAATATTTGCGAGGTGCACTTTAAATGAGAGGACGTGCGCCCGCTATGCACACCTACTTTTCTTTATTGAACTTTTCATTATTTCAAAAATTGAGTGAATAGGAAGAAAGACGGCAGTTGAGTGAGGTGATGCAACGTTAAACCTCACAATGCGACCAACGATGCAGGGCCAGAGGGAGATTGTTCTGGAGACTGCGGGGACGCCCGAACCCCCCCAGGGATCGCCATCGGGTCCTCTCGTCCGGTCGCCAACCGGCACGATGGGGCCACCCTGGGATTTTTCGCAGTTGGCGGGGCAGCCTTTCGTATGTGGCTGGCACACTACTTGGGCCCCCAACTACCTGCGGTCGGCCAGCGGAGAACCGTGCTTCGGATCCCGCTACCCTCCACGAACAAACTCCCGACACAACACCATCTGGCGCATCGCACCCGGCACACATCGCAACACAACTGCTCAGACCCGTCCTCCGAACGGCTTCACCAGACATCATGCCGGAACACGACGAATCGCTTGGCGGCATGTCTTTGTCTGGTGGGTGGTAACTTATGCCGGCGGTTGATGTTGTGACCTACCACCGAGAAAATTGCCTCAGTAAACAATACTGTTTTACTTAGGTTACATCTCAATGATAGATATCTATTATAAGTGACTACTGTGAAAGTTAGCTAAAATTACGTTATTAAAAATAATTGCTCGAGTTAGTCATTATCTGTTATACTAACATACGTATTGATATAAATAAAAAATATTATTTAAAAACAAAAAACCCGCCTGCATAAAACTCTAACGAACTGAAAAAGTAGAAACAAGTTGAACAATCGCAGTTGGGGGACTGTTCTATGGAATACTTGTTTATCTAGCTAAGAAGTCCCCCAACTGCGATTGTTCAACTTGTTTCTACTTTTTCAGTTCGTTAGAGTTTTATGCAGGCGGGTTTTTTGTTTTTAAATAATATTTTTTATTTCAATCTTTTTAGTTTTAACAAATTATGTTTCTAATGTTCGAAAACTATGTCACCGTCTAAGACAAATCTAACGATGTCTCAAATGTGAAAATCCGTTAGCCGGTTCTGGAGATACAAGATAATAAAGAATATTACATACATTCATATATACAAGATACGCGCTTTGTGCATGCCTCCGAATGTAATTCTGTTTATAATTTTGCAAAAAATTGAAACTGACTGACTTTTGTTCTGAAATTTCTAAGTGTTCATTAATTACGTAGGTACGGGGACGACAGCAGGTCAAGCTACCTCAAACGGTCAGATATTTCCAATCAACGTAGAGCCTTAATGCTGTAGAGATAAAGTTGAAAATCTAATAAGTAAATCTGACAGATTGTAATAGCTTGATGTGATGTCGTCTGTACATAGGTTTGGTACAGTTTCAATATAGGTTTCTGGATTTATCATTGTATTTTTTCTAAATGCCTTATCATTGAATTCTCATCTTGTTTTAGTCTTTTCAGTTGATTTTTAATTGTAGTTATCCATGCAAGTGGTTTTTTCGTTTATTTAATTATTAATAAATGTATGTCTTTTTAGTTAAGAAATATTACGTAACCGGATTAATTCCTTAAATGAGTTTATGTTATGTGGTTGATTTAGCAATTTGTTAGGGTTGAGAAAACTGATATCAAGTCTGGAAAGATTCCTTACTCTACTCAAAGCAACGTAAGCTTGACCTTTTGCAAATAAGTTTCTACTTAAATCTACAACTGCTGGGTCTAAAGTTGTGACCTGTAGTTTATGCACCGTCACTGCCTAGCATAAAATTAAGGGAAACATTGGTTGCTCAATCTTGCCTTTTCCACGTAAAGCATTAAATTCTGTAGCACGAGGCTGGATGGATCCAGACTCCAATACCAGGCAGGTACCCTGTTATACTTGTGTTATCGAGCTCCACAAATACCGCTGGTAGTTTTCCTGGCTCCAACTGCTTTCTGCGTAGTGCTGGCCAATCTATTCATCGGATAATACCCATAGCACCGTTAACCAGCTCATGGTTAGCATTGATGTTCCGTCTTAGTATGGCTCAAGAGCTTATACCTAATTTGAGTTGGTTTGGTATACTACCTGATTTATTGGGATCTTCAGGTATGTATTCCTCTCGTGGTTTTTGACCATATGTTTTAGGATCAAATGAGATGTCTACAACACTAACATTGTATACTTTTGTGAGCTTTTATAACTTTTCTGTCATGGTCGCGTTACATACATATTAATGTAGCAGATTTTTTTTCTTTCCATTTATAATTTATACAGCACGTTATAATAGTTCTTTACTTATGAAATTGCCATCCTGCAGTACTGGCCATTTCAAATTAAAAAAAACCTGTTTGGCTAATAATTCTAATTTCAAATTAATTTTATCTTGCTTTTCTGTTTGTTTCAACATGGAGCTCTTTTTGTCCAAAAGTATTCGTTTGTTTACTGAATAGTGGTACATTGCTATCACATTTCAATCTTTTTTGTCAATAAGGATACGTTAAAAATTCGAGTAATTATGGAATATAAGTACCGTTATGCTAACAACGCGGCACATGCGGCACGCAACATCTACGACGTTTACGGAGCTAACACTACAAACTAACGCAGCACTTGTTATTGGTTTGCTCACTGCCGTTCGGGGAATTTCGACTTTAAAAATGAACCCCGCGGTCGTCTGAAGACTTTTGGTCGACAATGACGAATTGAAGACGATTGTGGAAACTGATGATACACAATCTACGGCTGATATAGCAACAGCTTTCGACAAAACAAACAAACAATACAAACTATATTGGACCATATGTGTTGAATTGGCAAGGTATAATATCTTGCCAAATGGGTGCCCCACGAACTCAATGATCGCCAGCGCGAAGTACGCGAGACGTGCCTGGCAGTGCTCAAAAGACAAACAAATGAAGGAACTTTGAAAAACATTGTTACCTGCTATGAAAAATGGTTTCTGTTTGCTAACCGCAAGCGCTTAGCAAGTTGATTAGATCCTGGTTCAGCACCTAAACAATGCCCCAAACGAAATCTTACCCCTAGGAAAGCGATGGTCCCTGTTTGGTGGTCTAACCGGTGTGATTCATCACATCTTCTTACCAAACGGGATCAGCATTACTGCAGATGTGTACTGTGAAGAGCTGAACACAATGATGGAGAAACTGGCACATCTCCAACCAGCATTGGTCAATCACTCCTCTCCGCTGCT
Organism: Sesamia nonagrioides; assembly: GCA_017933935.1. NCBI lineage: Eukaryota > Metazoa > Arthropoda > Insecta > Lepidoptera > Noctuidae > Sesamia > Sesamia nonagrioides. The sequence goes on along the minus strand of JADWQK010000275.1, from coordinate 526,325 downwards.
CCTGCACGACAATACGCAACCTCATACCGCACAACAGACAGTCTTCAAGTTGCAATAAAAGGTTGATGGGGTTGGAGGCTCTTCATCATCCGCCCTAATCACCAGACCTTTCGCCTACAGACTACTACTTTTTCTAGAATTTGAAAAGATTTTTTTTAAATTAAATTATAAACTAGCGCTTGACCGCCATTCCGCCTGATGGTAAGCAGTGACGCAGTCGTTGATGGTAAAGTGCACTATTAGTTTATTATGAGCCTATTCAGTCATCCGATGGTGGAACGGAGATGGGGGAATTAAATCATGCAATTCCCTCGCACACTCCCCAAAATGCATCCTATAGAAGACCGAAAGGCGGGCTACTCTACGCCTTGCTTTAGGCTTTGGAGACCGTCTCGAGTTAAGTCAGGGTTACCAATCAGCCTCTTGGCCCGCCTCTCCACTGAATCCAAAGTGGCCAGGTACTCCACACGAACCGACCTGTACTTTGTACAACATTAAAAGCTGCCCTGGTGTGAAGTACCGCCGGATCCTTGCGATAACGCCAAGTTCCTTGGTAGCCACCTTGGATTTGGACTCAATGAACCGCCCAAAGTTTAGGGTGGAGGAAATCTCAACTCCCAAAAGCTGAAGGCGGTCGGTACAGTCCAAGGATACATTTTGATAAGTAGGAGCCAAGGTGAATGGGCTCCTTTTGGGGGTGAAAAGACACGCCTGTGTTTTGGCGGTATTGAATGCTACAAGTTTGGCTTTGCCCCATTCGGAGACTGCCACTTGCCTCTCATCCAGCTGGTTTCTTTAAGAATCAATAAACTGCCAATGTGTTGGCAAAAATACATTTATTGCATGGGTAATTACTTCAATTAATACAAAAGATTTTTTTTCCTATTAAACGGCAATTTTATATTTAAAGACTTTTTTATATAAAATATATTTAGAATCAATATATTTATTATAATCAGTGATTAAAATCCTTAATTTTGATACCCAACTCGATATGCTTGGCAGAAAAAACATGTAATTCTTTTTTTGTTCCATTTAATACTAAGTTATATACATATTTAGAATCAGTGTTTAAAATCCTTCATTTTGATATCCCACTCGATATGCTTGGTAGAAATTTATTTCTTTATATCTCACAATATGGCGTCATACATCCGCCATTTTGGATTTTTTAAAATGTCACCTATCTAGTAGCAGTTGGGCAATTAAGTCAAATCTAACGATACCTCAAATGTGAAAATCCGTTCAGCGGTTCTGGAGATACTAGGTAATAAAGAATAATACATACAAGATAGGAGCTAAAAACATAACCCTCCTGGCAGTCGGGTAAAAACAAAATCTCTTAAACAAAAAGTCTTTCAAAATACATAACTCAATTTCCAAGCACTCGTTCAAATTTCGATTAACCCTCAAATGATGGATGGCCCCAATAATAAGTAACCAATGGATTTATAATCATAATCCTGTTGTTTGTTTACGGCCCGTATCTGTCGGGCACAGGCTGCTCCCCATACAGCCACGGCGAGGCGACTAATTGATCGGCCCAAATTGTTTACAGTACTAACAGAAACTACATAGCGTCTTGTGGTTTTATTAAACGTTTTGTGTTAGATCAAGTTTCGCCACTAGCTTTTGTATTTTTTCTATCAGATTGTAGGAGGACTCAATGGGTTCATTTTGTGAATTTTTCGTTTAGAATAATTTATTAATATGTATTTTGTGTATACTACTTTCAATCCGGTGAAGGAAAACTTCGTTAGGAGACTAGAACCAAACATTCAAAGACATGAACCCGGACTGGGCCCGCGCTGCTCGAACTCCACGCTGTAATCCATCACGCCGGCTAACGTGAAGTGGACCGAGTCCACACGCTCTCACAGAGAGGTATGACTGTGTCCTATCAGTGAGAATGTACTAGTTATGTATGGTGTGTATGTAGGTTTATTATGTACTAGCTTTCCGCTTGCGTGAAGTTCGGTTATATCGCTCTTTTTAAAGATTTTAGATTTCCCTCGGAATATCAAATTTTTCTACGATAAAAAGTACCCTATTATTTAATCCGGACTTCTAACTTTACGTCTGCAATATTTCAAAGCAATCGGTTCAATAGTTATTACGTGAAAGCGGAACAAACAATCAAACTCACTTTCCCATTTATAATATTAGTAAGGATTGTCGGATCTATGGCTTATTTTATACCAGATTAGAGATTTTGTCAAAAAACAAAAAAAAAAAAAAAAAATTACAGCATACCTATCATGCCTCGTTCTATTTTCTTTATTTGAATGAAATCGTCATTTGAAGTAATTATAACCATTTAGTAGTCGTCATCATGAATTATCCATACTAATATTATAAATGCGAAAGTAACTCTGGCTGTCTGTCTGTCTGTCTGTCTGTCTGTTACGCTTTCCGGCTTAAACCTCTCAACCGATTTTGATGAAATTTGGCACAGACAATCTTTAGACCCTGAGAAAGGACATAGGCTACCTTTTATTGAAACATTTGATATTCCCGAGGGAAATCCAAAAAGCGCGATATAACCGAATTCCACCCGGGCAAAGCCGCGGGCGGAAAGCTAGTATTATTATAACTTTATTATAAGACCTCAATTTCATTTAAATGTGTTATCTATCTATCATTTACGAGTAATTTGTTAGAAATGAGGTAGGGTTTAGAGTGTCGACTTGTTCGAGTGGACAGACTGGGTCCTAAACATACTCTGCTTTGTTTACTTTTCGACCCCTGTTTGTACAGTAGCCACGTCTTATCTATTTAATGCTTCCTTTAGTCCTGCTCAATAAAATTGATAGTAGAATGTAAAGTTATAAAAGCATTACATACCTATACATAGCGAGTTGCGTAGGACTACATTGTCTTATTTGTTTCAATCCTTAAGGTAATATTATATATTAGCAAGTAAAATTACCTATCTATTGTCGTGTAACGACAAGAAAAAGACTTTAGAGGGAGACAGTATTTATTAAGTATACAGAAAAGACAAGATGGAAGTATAAAAATGAATAATGTAGATGAATGATTGATGGGTGATGGTGAAGGGCGGCCCCTGGTGGACCGGCGGCAGTTACGGAGGAAGCGGCCCTGGCGGACCGGCGACAGCAACAGACGAGCGGCCCTGGCGGACCGGCGACAGCAACAGACGAGCGGCCCTGGTGGACCGGCGACAGCAACGGACGAGCGGCCCCGGTGGACCGGCGACAGCAACGGACGAGCGGCCCTGGTGGACCGGCGACAGCAACGGACGAGCGGCCCTGGTGGACCGGCGACAGCAACGGACGAGCGGCCCTGGTGGACCGGCGGCAGCAACCGGCGGAGGAGCGGCCCTGGTGGACCGGCGGCAGCTGCAGAGGAGCGGCCCTGGTGGACCGGCGGCAGCTGCAGAGGAGCGGCCCTGGTGGACCGGCGGCAGCAGCTACGGAGGAGACCGGCGTCAGCTACAGAAGAACGGCCCTGGTAGACCGGCGGCAGCTACTGGTAGAGGCAGCTACAGAAGAGGGACTGCCCCGGCGTCACTAGGCCGGCAGCAGTCGAGGGCTCCCGCGGCAAAGGGCCAGGCAGCTCCAGGCGCACCAGTTATATAGAGACTGGCACAGCAGGAAACACCCTAGAAGGGCTCTCGAGGCAGCGTTTACTGGAGACCTACTTTGCAGAGGAGCGGCCCTGGTGGACCGGCGGCAGCTGCAGAGGAGCGGCCCTGGTGGACCGGCGGCAGCTGCAGAGGAGCGGCCCTGGTGGACCGGCGGCAGCTACGGAGGAGCGGCCCTGGGGGACCGGCGTCAGCTACAGAAGAACGGCCCTGGTAGACCGGCGGCAGCTACAGAAGAGGGACTGCCCCGGCGTCACTAGGCCGGCAGCAGTCGAGGGCTCCCGCGGCAAAGGGCCAGGCAGCTCCAGGCGCACCAGTTATATAGAGACTGGCACAGCAGGAAACACCCTAGAAGGGCTCTCGAGGCAGCGTTTACTGGAGACCTACTTTTAAGAGGCTTGTTTGGAAGCCAGAGCTCGACTGACCACTGCTCTGCGATGATTTCTAAAGAAACCTCGGAGAACGGTTGGAGGTCGAAATTTAAAATATTCGAAAATATGGACGAGGAACGGTAAATAATTTTACCATAAAAGAGTTCGAATAACAATTATAAAATAAAAATAGCAGACCAACAAGAATTTTGATGAGAAGGTTGTCATAGATACATCATCAACAATGTTGTCAAAAAATGTCAAAATAATGAAAATGTTCCGTAACAATGTAAATATAAATGGTATTAAATTAAAAAGTGCTGTGTTTGATAGGAAAAAGTGATACAGTCCTGCATAGGTACAGCTTCCTACACTAAGGGGTCGCTAAGTAACCGAAACTTAGGCGTAAAGTTGAGGACTGAGTCTGTGAACAGAAAAATGAGTCCTGGTGTAGTGGAATATGATCAAAACAGAGCCTCATAATAATGGAATGCATATTATGGACCGTGGAAATGAATGATACATATATAAGTATGAATATGAGTATAAATAATAAGTGTAAGTATATCTGAATATGTACATAACATTACACTATTTAATAGACAAAATACGCGTTAAGATAAACCAGCATTATTATTTTAAGGAACGTAAAACTTGAATAGCATAGAAAAAAGCCATAGCCTTAAAAAAAGTTTTTTTTTTTTTGGAACGAGTGTCAGGCCATCAACATTTTTAATCACATAAGTGAAACATGACAAACGCGTTCTTAATTTAAAAATTCTATGCACGAGTACCTCCGAATTACTTCGCGTCGCATCGTTATCCAGATACCATCGACCATAACTAAAGTTAGGGTAAACAGGGTCGATTTTTTGTCGCAAAAAACTGTCGCGTCATGTGGGGAGCTGCGACAGTTTAGTTGCATGATGTCAAAAGATTTGTATGGACTGCTGTGTCACTGCAAGTCATGTTACATTATATAGATGTGTCACAGTTTTGATGCGATTATGCAGAAACAGCCGTGTCACAATTTTTTATGAGGTTTTAAATGATGAATAAAGAGTAAATCTATGTTGCATTAGAAAATATTTTTTCAATATGGTATTTGACTAAAAAAAAAAAAAACTATTTAGTCCGTCAGTCAGATTTCCAAAAAATACTAAACACGTATTTTTTCTTTTTTCATATAAACAAAAAAATGAAAACGACAAAGCGCGTTGAAAACTCGTGTGACGTCACGCGAGTGCACGCTACACTTTTTAGCGGCCAGTGACGTCACCAGCCACCTCTCCAGATCTTTGATGCCTTTTATATGTTTCAATTTTTATTGATTTAATAAAACAAAATATACGTACCTATCCAATATTTTTCTGTAATCTGATAGACGGACTAAATAGAAAATAGAAATTGTTTTTTTTTACCCAGGTAACATCACTATTGTAGAAATAGGTACAACTCCGTAGCTGCAGACGACAGCAACACTGCAGCAGGTGCTTTGTCGCCGCGACACTGACCACGATCCCAGGTTCACAAACTGAGTTCAATTTAAGTTCAGCGCATTTTTTTCTTATACAATATGTTAAGAAAACCCTGTCCGACCCGTAAGGATAATAAAGGTTAGGTAAACACATGACCAAATAACATATGAAATTTTACATAATCATCATAGTAACAGTGAATTTTGAAATAATCTCTTTTTCCCGCGAATTAATTCCAACTTTCCCAAAATTTGGTAATTTTTAAAAAGTGACAACATTATTTTTGACGGTACATAATTCTGAGCGAATAGCAATGCGACCGCGTGCCGCGTGGCCTGCCCCTCTTCGCCCGCGCCTGGATGGCCTATCGCACATGTTTTAAGTTACCTCTTTTTGCGAAATAATATTCAGTTTTTTAGGGGGATTTTTTTTTAAGATTAGCCCGGTTTGTAGGCATTAGTAGAATCAGTTATCGATACCTAACAACACCTTCACGGATCGGACAGGGTTTTCTTTACGTATTGTATATATTTTACATTAAGAGAAGGACAGAAGTCTTTATGAGATTTTCAACTTTATCGCTAAAGCTCCGCTAGAGCGGGCGAGCGGTGCGTTGACCTCTGGCGTCAGGTGTTGCGCGCGCGCAGGTACTATGATCTACCGTAAGCTGCGTGGCGCGCTCGGTAACCGCACTGCAACAATTTCTAAATGTATTTGCATATGTAGCGCATCTTTTTCTTACATATACATACATATCGACGCTTGAAAGGCAATCATATCTAAGCGACAAACATTCATAAATTGAGTGATGGATGGAGTGAATGGTGTATATAATTCAATTTACGAATTTTTGTCGCTTAGATATGATTGCCTTTCAAGCGTCGATATTTCATTAAGAAAAGGATAGAAGATGAAATATTAGTTTAGACAGACCTGGGCCTGTAGCCAATGTAACATCGCTTCGTAGCGAAGCGAAATCGAATACCAAACCAAGCAATGGCGGGAGCGATAGACCACGCGACGCGATAAATCACGTGGTCAATCGTTCCCGCCATTGGTTGGTTTGTTATTCGATTTCGCTTCGCTATGAAGCGATGTTACATTGGCTACAGGCCCTGTCAAATTAGTCATGCCATGTTTATAATCGCGTCTGAACTATCTATGGAGTAGCTTAATTTGAAAGGAATAAACTAAAATGTTATCTTCTGTCCTTTTCTTAACGAAATAGAAAGAAAAAGACGCACTAAACTTGAAATTAATTTAGTTTGTGAACAAGAGAATCGGCGCTACTATCCCTTTAGTACAAAACAAGGATTTTATTTAGATCTGCCCCATTGATATAATATTAAACAGATATGATATGCTCTAACAAATTAACCAATATAAATGTGCCGATCGGAGCAGCAGTACACACATGCAAATTTTTTATTCTGCGTATATTTCACACGTTGGTACAGTGTGAGTGAGATGGGGCGCAATCTAAAGCATAGAGAAGAAAAAGATGGCTAGTGTTGGTCGTTTGCGCTGTTAGTGTTTGTCGTTTGTTTTTACGAGTGTATCGAGAGTGACTAAAGCGAGATACTGGACTTACCTTCTTTTGTACGCTTCATTTTCAGTGCGCTAGTGACTTATCTACCTTAGTTTAATATTTTATCAATGATCTGCCCCCTTATTATAACTAGTGCTTGACTGCAGTCCCGCCTGATGGTAAGCAGTGATGCAATCGTTAATGGTAAAGCGCACTAGTTTATTAATAGCCTATTCCCTAAAAAAAAGCGAGTAAAAAGGAAGGAAGACGGCAGTTGAGCGAGGTGATGCAATGTTAAACCCGAATTATTTATTCTTCTTCTTCAGCCTATAGCTGTCCACTGCTGAACAAAGGCCTCCCCTAAAGCTTTCCACGCCGACCGGTCGTGTGTTGCCCGCATCCATCGGCTTCCCGCCACTTTCAACAGGTCATCGGTCCACCTTGTTGGGGGCCTTCCTACGCTGCGTCTTCCAGTACGTGGCCGCCAGTCCAGAACCTTACTGCCCCATTGGCCATCAGTTCTATAAGCGACTCGCAGAGCTATGTCGGTGACTTTGGTTTCGATTCGATCACGCAGAGTAACTCCGAGCATAGCTCTTTCCATTGCCCTTTGTGTGACTCTGAGCCTTCGTATGAGGCCCATTGTGAGCGACCACGTTTCAGTTCCGTAAGTCATCACTGGCAACACCACTGGTCAAAGACTTTAGTCTTGAGACACTGTGGTATCTTGGACGACGAGAAGATATAGCGTAGCTTCCCGAACGCTCCCAGCCAAGCTGGATTCGACGAGATGTTATTTATTAGATTGGTTCATTGGGAAAATTTGACAGTTTCGGGTAGCTTAACCTGATGTCGTCCGTACATTGTAACAAACGCTGTGAGTCTCGCTGTTCGAAATTTAAAATAAATTGATTATATAAATAAATAAAACGATACATTAAATTGAAACTTATTTATCGGGGCTCAGCTAGGGCTCCACCTAAAGTATCATTTATTAAAAAAAAAATGTCATTCCCAGAGATCACCCTAGGCGTCTGCCATTCCCACGCACAACGCCTCCAAACAATACGCAAGTTATTTTTTATTAAAACCAATGTTTATTTTATTTATCTCTCTCCTTATTTTATTGGGGACGCACACAATAGATTTCGCGACATCCCTACGGCGACACGCGACGTAAATGAGCCGTAATTTTGTAAATGGCAATATTTACGACGCAATAAATTAATAATAACCGAGTACTATTTAGGTTATTTATTATTTATAGATACAGTTATTCCATACATCTAAATATGGACTGTTTATTGATGAAACGATCTATTATTAAAGCACTTGTAGATATAATTGTGAAAAGCTTATTATATATGGGGACATTATATGCTTTTTCTTTTCCGACACAGATCTCCTATTGTTGAGAGGATTGTAGATGTCACATGTCTTTTGTTTTGGTTCTACTACACGCCTGGGCCTGTAGCCAATGTAACATCGCTTCATAGCGAAGCGAAATCGAATAACAAACCAACCAATGGCGGGAACGATTGACCACGTGATTTATCGCGTCGCATGGTCTATCGTTCCCGCCATTGGTTGGTTTGGTATTCGATTTCGCTTCGCTACGAAGCGATGTTTGTTACATTGGCTACAGGCCCTGTTTCCTCAAGCGCTCTGCAAGCCAAAGCCATATTCTTTGCCCGGTGGCACAGCCCGCCGACACAAACATTTATGTTGAAAGAAGCATGTCGGCAACTTTCGCCCGTGCGTGTATCCCGCCGACACGACGGCGGCTTGCCGGCGGCTAGCGTACGCAAGTGACAACATTTCAGCTGTAGTGTTAGGTCCGTATTACAGAACGTCACTCAAAACTCAAGCTTTACTTAAGTCTCGTTTCAAGCCATTTGATTGGTTGAAACTAGTTTTAAGTAATGCTTAAGCAGAGATCAATGCTTGAGTTTCCTTCTGGAATACGGACCTAAGTGTCACAAAGTGTGGCGTGCTAGTATTTTAACTGCCAAATAAGTTTCTGATATCGAGCCGCCGACATGCCGCCGGCAAAGTTTTACGACTTGCAATGACTGAAGCCGCCAACCTGGCTCGCCGGTAAAATGATGCCGACATATGCCGCCGGGCTGGAGGCTTTGGTGCCTAGAGGGCTTTGCAATGTTTTCTGGTTTTGAGAGCGGTGGTGATGAAATAATTTACGAAAAGTAATGCGCCTCTTCGGCACCTTAATTATGTAGCACACTGTTGCTATCAGTTGCAATCAATTCAAAGTATATTGCTAATCCGTTGCTGGAAAATGTGTCTACTCAACAACGGATATAATGCAATGAATGTTGTAGAACTGTCAAAATAAAACCCATTGCTACTGATAGGTAGTGTGTTACGTAATTACCCGATAAACTTATTAATTTGGTCATAGTAGATAAGTAAATGAAGGATATTTTTAAGAAAATTAAGTAGGTACAAAAAGACAGGTAAGATTAGTTTGTACTATGATCTAACGTCAGCTGTGTTGCGCTTAGAAACTATAAGCATAGAATAAAGAGAGGGAAGTACGTTATCTTCATACAAACGGACCGCGCGCGGCTTGTATGTGTGCGCCATAGTATCTATGCGTCGCCGCACGCACACCTAAACACAATATTAGAGTGCCTATGACTGCGCTAGTCGCGGCTAGCACGGAACGAGGTTCGCGCGTCACGGCTTTTCGGCACATTAGCTTTTAAAAAATGATCACATAAACTGCAAAGTTGGTATGTCTATTTATGAACAAATAAAAGACTTATATTTTTCAAATTATATTTCTAAAAGTTATTTACAAGGATACGGATATATTACACATTAAAGTTTAATAACAACGCGTTTCGTAATAGTCGAAACCGAAGAAAGTAGGTATTTTTCTGTAGCTAATTTGTAATTTTGTATTAAATGTGTGATTCAATAGATGTTATGTTTGTATTATTTATATTTGTATTAATTAAAAATAAAAATAAATATGGTTCTTTATGTGTACAAAACTAAAAATAAAAATTACAAAAAAAAAAACTGACTAGTATATGTAAACTAAATACTAAGCAAATAATTTAAACATAAGCTCTTAGTCTATAAATATTTGTTAGCGGTTTGGGCGACAACCGTAACCGACGAAGCGCGGACAGTCGTCAACCCTAAGACAGTAGGCAATTAAATCGCGGATTGGGTCGCAGATAACCTACTTCCCCTCTTTATTCTATGCTATAAGCCCCGCACGATGATATTGCGATGGAACCTTGTCACAATAACAGCGTTGTGACGTCATCTGTCACACAAAAGGACAGCTAGCAAAAGAATGTTAAATGCAAAATTAATATTAGGGTTAAGGGTTACCTACTCACCCATATTCTGACAAACAAACTTTCATTATTAAAAATTTCAAGGAAATAATTTTTGTAGACGTAAGAAAAATATACTTATTCGTATATCTTTCTTACATGTATACTATTTTTTTTAACTACATTTCTGTTAATTTGCGAGCGGGAATTGAACCAGAGTCCACTGTGTAGTAGTCATGTTTTAATTACTACCTACATCTATCAGCTTATAAATAAAACCAGGATAATATGTAAAAAAATGTATATAGTCTTCCGAATCAGAACTGCTTTCTGTGTCTGTCGTTTCCGATTCACTGTCGTCGCCGTATTTATGACAAATAACTCGTCAGTTATTCGATCTTTATTCCAATATTCCTCTTCAAGCCGTTTAACAAGATTGACTTCCTTTCGTCAGTCATCTGGAGTTATTGACTCCGACGCCTCCAACGTCAGAGCTTCAATGCGACTTTCCAACTGCTACATATTCTTTTCTGACACCCTCGTCTTTACCAGGTTCCAGATGTACTCAATGGGGTTGAGGTCGCAGTTGTAAGGTGGTAATCTAACGACTTCATGGCCATTGCCAGCTAATAAATTGTCAATTTTATAATTTTTCGGCGGTCTGTGCCGTTTAATTAATAAATACAGTTCAGGTTTTGTACTGTCGTTGGGAAAGTCGATGTTGTGATCTTGTAGCCACTCAACAATCAACTGTTTTTTATTGTTCATACTTGGTGGCCTATTCTCATCCCTACTGTGATAAGGGGCGTTGTCCATCACAATTTTGGAGTTGCGTGGTATGTTGGGTACTAATTTTTCTGTAAGCCACTTGGTGAAATTCTCAGCATTCATTTGATCATAGTAATCCCCCGTTTTGGTATCTGCTTTAAACATTAAAAGGGCATTGTCAACAAAACCGCTTTAACTTCTTTATCCATCGGCGGCCGGGGCTGTCGTTCCATCTAACACCTGATTGTAATCTTGGTCCATCGGGCTGTTCACGGTCAGCTGTCTCTAATGAGTCTGCACCATCAGTGACTCATACTGTGGAGTTGTTTGACAGTCTCAGCAGTACTTCCCTCGCCACACCAAACACAGAAGAATTAATAATAACAAATAAATTGTTAAACAATAGAAATAAAATATTGATGTACTGCGATGAAATGGGTAAAAATATGGGTCATACACTACAACACCATTTAAATGACCAAGTAATTAATTATTGTATGCCTGAAGCATCTTACAGTAAAATTATAGAAAAAGTTATAAGTGGTAATTACAGTCCATCCACAACCATTGTTATTTTGATTGGGAGAAGGGGAAATGCAAACAGTGTAAAAATTAAGAAATATTTTGAAAGTCTGGCCTCCTTAAATGTAAATAAAATAGTTTTGTTTGCCTTTCCTTATGGCAATGGCCTGTCACAGACGGAAAACAAAATTAGATATAGATGTAATATGACATTACAAACTATGACATTATATAATGAAAAATTTGAATTTATTGACTCTAATGTACTTATTAGTCAAAATTATTTTATGACCAAAGATAACTATTATCTTTGTAATTTTTATAAAGGACAGGTAGCAGAATCGCTATCATACTATATATATAAGTCAGCCAAGTGTTTGGCTAACTATACTGCTTCTATTGAGCAGTTAAGTAATACACTTAGTGGTAATGAGCAGAGCTTGGAATATGTTCCAAGCTATTTAAATTACAACTTGAGACAATAGAGTCAACCTCTAGCACTATTTTAAATACCAAGTTAGACTTGTACCCATTATCAAGGGACATTGAGACAACAGAGTTAAACTCTAGCATAACCGTAAACCAAGATATAATAATATCACACCCATCAAATAATTTTCAAAATAAAATTAATAATAATAACCTTAAAATTGTTCATCAAAATATACAGGGTGTGATAAATAAACAATTGGAATTGGAGTTGTTCATGAACTGTAATTACATTGATATTGTTTGTCTTACTGAACATTGGTTAAAAGCCCATCAGTTCATGTTCAGCTTTAATAACCATCAGATTGCTAGCTCGTTCAGCAGAGTGAATATGATAAGGGGTGGCTCCCTAATAATTGTTCGTAACAATTTCAAATTTAAAGAAAGGACTGATATTGTAAGCCTCTCTGTTGAGCGGGTTATTGAAATTGCTTGCATCGAGCTTGAGCGGTTCATTGTAATAAGTGTCTACAGGCCCCCATGTGCTTCCTATGATATTTTTGAGAAATATATGGAGGAAGTTTTATTAAAGACTTGTCGCAGTAACAAAACAGTTGTTGTTTGTGGAGACTTCAACATTAATGTTCTAGAGAAATCAGCTACAGTTAATAAATTTATGTCATTATTTAAGTCTTATAACTTGTACGCAAGATTCTTTGAGCCGACTAGAATAACTGCCACGAGTGCCACCTGTTTAGACAACATCTTTACTAACTCAAGACCTTCTGACCATTTAATTATAAACGAGTTAGACTCTGATCACTGTGGCCAGTTAGTTACTTTTACTCAGAAAAGTGAAGTCAGAGCTCAAAGAAAACTTGTGAGTTTTGTTCCTATAAATGAAAATCGTTTAGGACAATTTAAAAATAATTTAATTGAAAAGCTACCGGACTTGCCTTATCACGCCAATCCGGATCATGCGTATAGTGTACTATTTAACCTCATTAATTGTGAATTTATGAAAGTTTTCACAAAAAAAACATTGCCTGTTAGCGACCGTGTTATATTTAGTGACTGGGCAACCCCAGGTATTTATAAAAGCAGGGAAAAAATGTATGAATTATATCAGGAAAAAACATTTAACCATGATGAAGCTTTTCAAGATTTTGTTAAAAATTATTCAAAAACTTTTAAAAGAGCCTGTTCCTCAGCAAAAGCCATACACATTAAAAATAAAATAAAATCTTCTGGCAATAAAATCAAAACAACTTGGGGAATTATAAATTCTGAAACTGGAAGAACCAAAGTACAGAACCGCGATTTCCATCTTAAAATTAACGATGAAGATATAAAGGCGGACTTGGAGGTAGCAACTGAGTTTGAGAATTTTTTTACTAATATTCCAATAATGACAACAAAAACTTTGTCTTCTTCCTCCACTTCTGCATATGCCATACTAAAAGAATGTGTTCCAGAATGTGACAATCACTTTGAATTTACATTTGTGACTGCTAAAGACATTATAGAATCTTTTAAGGATCTTGATGTAAAAAAAACTGCCGATCATTGGGGTTTGTCAGTATACACTGTAGCTTCAATAATAGATGTTATCGCACCTTTCTTAGCAATTGTTTTTAATTCTTGTGTCACATCTGGTGTATTTCCTGATTTGATGAAACTAAGCAAAGTAATTCCACTGTTCAAATCTGGTAGTACAACTGATCCCACGAATTTTCGGCCAATATCGATATTACCAACTTTGAGCAAAATTTTTGAAAAATTAATTTTGAAATAGTTGTTGAGGCACTTTAACTTACACAATTTATTGCACGTGAAACAATTTGGTTTTACAAAGGGTCGTTCAACTACGGATGCGGGCGTGGCATTGCTAAAGAACATATTTGGGGCCTGGGAGGAATCGCAAGATGCTCTTGGTATTTTTTGTGATTTGTCCAAGGCCTTTGATTGCGTACATCATGATACTCTTATCAGGAAATTGTACCATTATGGTTTGAGGGACAGAGCTCTCGACCTTCTGACTTCTTATCTGAATAATCGAATTCAGAGGGTTGATGTTAATGGCAAGAGATCTGCAGGATCTGTGGTCACCATGGGCGTTCCGCAGGGCTCAATTCTAGGTCCATTCTTGTTTTTAATTTATATTAATGACTTACCTCATCACGTGAGGGATAATCACAACATAGTATTGTTCGCGGATGACACTTCTCTTATTTTTAAAGTCAAGCGTCAGCTAACAAACTTTGACGAAGTTAACAATGCACTCTCTAAAGTTGTCCATTGGTTTAATGTAAATAACCTCCTTTTAAATGAAAAAAAAACTAAAGTCATTAAATTTTCTACGCCAAATGTCAGGCAGCTAAGTACCAATGTTCAACTGAATGGAGTAGAGTTGATCCCTGTCGAGTCGACAGTTTTTCTTGGATTAACTATTGACGCCAAGTTACAATGGGGTCCTCACATTGAGAAGCTGTCGGGTAGACTCAGTTCTGCCGCCTTTGCTGTTAAGAAAATTAGACAGATAACTGATGTGGATACAGCCAGAATTGTTTATTTTAGTTATTTTCATAGTCTTATGACTTATGGGATTCTTCTCTGGGGAACTTGTGCGGACATCAATACCATCTTTGTTTTACAGAAGAGGGCTGTTCGAGCCATTTATAACCTTGGTCCTAGAGAATCTCTTAGAGAAAAGTTCAGAGAGGTGAACATTCTGACTGTTGCTTCACAATATATATTTGAAAATCTTATGTATGTTCACAAAAATATCTCGAATTTTAAGAAGATAAGCGATATTCATAATGTAAATACCAGGAACAAACACAATCTTGCTTTACATCACACTCGTCTCCACAGAGTAGGCAACTCGTTCATGGGTCAATGTATACACTTTTACAACAAGCTTCCCATGGACGTTCGAAACTTACCCATTAAACGATTTAAGAACCATATAAAGGCCAAACTTTGCAAAAAGGGGTATTATAAAATCACAGATTATTTAGAAGACAAAAAAGCTTGGGATTGAGCTGCTCGCTCTGTTAAGCATTGTTAATTTTTATTAAGCAATATGCGTAATTATAAGGTAAATTATTGTAAACATTTTCATTTTTAATGTCTGGACTTGAAAAAAGACGATGATCCCTGAGTTTGTTTCGGCCATTTCTTCTCAGAGGTAGTCAGTTAGGAAATGCCGGCTTCATCTAGTTAAAAAAATAAAATAAAAAATAAACATGACGTGTAAAAGTGATCAGTGATCCTACTTGCTTAATAAACGATTTCATTTCATTTCATTTCATCTCACTCCATCGGTTGCTGTTTGCCAACATTTTTCTACCGTGTAGTGTGCGTGTATCCACGTTTCGTCGAGATAAATAACGGGTCTTTTGTCTTTTATTTTTCACCAAGCGAGTAATTTTCTTTCATACGTCCTAAATATTTAGCCCTCCACGCTTGAATTTGGGGTCTTTAAATTGGGGCCAGTCTTTTTTGGTAGCATCATTTAAATTGGTAGCCTAAATCACATTTAATTCTTTCTTTTGTAGTTTTGTTGTAATTCTTAATGTAGTTTCACTACCAGTATAATTAAGGTCTACTTTTGAAACCGCCAAGATTTTGCGCATTGTGGGTATTTCTCTCCTCGCCGTATACATTGAATCTATAATATTTCTTAAAGCTGTTAAGGAAAACCCGTCGAAATATTTCTTCCTTTGTCTTTTTCCTTTAGTAGGAGTTCTCATTTTGCTGCCACTGGCTGTTGCTGACTCATGCTCTCGTATCAATTTCGTCACAGTATTTTTTGCAACGCCTGTGGCACATGCCACACACTCCGTGACTTTGATAGAATTTTGCAAAATATTTTTAATAACTATAAGCAGTTGCTTCGGTATTAAAATGTCCGAAGCACTTTTTAAAGCACGGTTTATACTTTCAAGAACTAACTTACAGTCCTTTTTCTCTTTAACAAAATAATTGTCCACCTTAATTATAATTTCACGAACACGACTATTAATTAATTTCTTACTCATTTTAACGAGTAACAGCTAACAAAACTAAACAACAAAACTCAAGAACAACAATAAAACAGGTTAACAAAAACAAAAAGCTAACAAAAATATTCGATGTGCGTAAGTGGGTAAGCGCGGACTGAACTTGCGAACGGTACCGACGGTGCGAGTTCGACTACGTCACCAAGATGGCCGCCAATCGCAATATCATCGTGCGGGGCTAGTACACTGCAATAATTGATAAATGTATTTGGGAAATAATATAACATGGTGTAAAAATGATTGGAATCGATTCAGTTGCTTATTCTGAACAAACTGTATTCAGGTTTCGTATAAAGAAAATATAACGTTGTATATTATTTATATTTATGACTAGCTTTCCGCCTGCGGCTTCGCCCGCGTGGAGGTCGGTTATATCGCGCTTTTTAGATTTCAATCGGGATCGATTTTTCCGGGATAAAAGGTAGCCTATGTTCTTTCTCAGGGTCTAAAGATTGTCTGTGCCAAATTTTATCGAAATCAGTTGAGAGGTTTAAGCGGGAAAGCGTAACAGACAGACAGACAGACAGAGTTACTTTCGCATTTATAATATTAGTATGGATGGATTGAACTATTTCAATTAAGAATCTGAATCGCGTGGCTTCGAATACAAAAAATATTTAATTTCAAACATTCTGTCATATACAATATGTTAAGAAAACCCTGTCCGACCCGTAAGGATAATAAAGGTTAGGTAAACACATGACCACATAACATATGACATTTATTTAACATAATCATCATAGTAGCAATACTAGTGAATTTCGAAATAATCTTTTTTTCCGGTGAGTTAATTCCAACTTCCCCAAAATTTGGTAATTTTTAAAAAGTGACAACATTATTTTTGACTGTATAATTCTGAGCGAATAGCGATGCGACCGCGTGCCGCGTGCCCTGCCCCTCTTCGCCCGCATCTGTATGGCCTACCGCACATGTTTTAAGTTACCTCTTTTTGCGAAATAATATTCATTTTTAGGGGGATTTTTTTTTTAAAGTCTAGCCCGGCTTTGTAGGCATTAGTAGAATCAGTTATCGATACCTAACAATACCTTCACGGATCGGACAGGGTTTTCTTTACATATTGTATAAATCGCTGCGAAGAGAGACAGTTATGTTCGAAACTCTACCTACTTATTCTATAATGATTCAACGGAAACTAACAATTCCCATTACATTTAATAAATTAATAATACCTCCAATACGTACAATTAAAACCCTCGAACATAGGTACATGCGAAATGAAACAACTACCTTCTTTACTCACATCAACGATAATTTGCTTAAAAAATAATAAGACAATCACAACTAAATTGGTATGTAAACGTAACATTATCATAATTGCAGGGCACAGTACAGTCATCAATACGCAGTCTGCCCGGGTAATTTGTCGGAGTATCGATGGGTAAAACAAACAAGCTTGTTCTGAAGAAATGACTTCTTGTAAAAAATCGTGGGTAATTTCCGATGTGTGTGTTCATAAACAAAAGTCATCATCGTGCCGGTAGGCATTATTGGCTTATTGCTTGTGCCTTCATTATAGAAGTACTTGTATGGAGACTATGTAGTAGAGTCTATGTACAGTCAAGACCAAAAGTCGAGTTACAATCTCATAAAACTATGGCCAAGCAATACTAGTTGTAGTTACGACCTTCTTCTATAATAAAGTTTGATACACACTTATACACTTTGACAACTTGCTGCCCGCTTATGATTGTTAGGTACTACTTACTAATTTCAACGCTCACAGTAAGTGTTTAAATAGCCTAGCGGTTCTCATCTTGATAGGCGTTACAAAATATTTTTGAAATGTTTATTGGTGAGTTATGAATGCTGACAACAAAAATATGTAAAAATATCGATCCACAACTTAACAATGATACTTTATTTTAAGATTTTTTCTATATTACAGTCATTATAAAAAGATGACGGTAGATTTGAAACAAACTGAACAAAAAATATTCCACTACCTTTTTTTTTTTTTTTTTTACCCAGTGGGAATCTCTACCAGACCGTCCTCCGTCTGAGGGTCGACGGAGGGTGTGCCGGGCTCTCACCGGCTAAACCCACTGGAGCGTTCCTCTTCTTGCCTATTGCCGGGGGTACGGGGCCTAGTTTGCATTCACCGCGTCCCCGGCAGGCCTTGACCCGCCGCGCGCGAGATCGGCGGGTCCCTCTTCCTCCTCTCCTTCCATCCGGTAGGCGTGTAGGAACAGCCACTACACGCCTACTCCGGCCCTAGTGACGGACGACGGACTCCCCCGGTCCTCGGCCCGTCGGCCTCTCCTTATGGAGGAAGCGGATCGACCTCGGCTTCCCTCCTCCTCCGGCCAGCGCGCCGTCGGCGGCACGGGAGAGTGCTCAGTGCTTCCCTCTCCCGCTCGGCCGTCTCCTTCGAGGAGATCACCTCCTCGCAAAAGGAGACGACGGCGTCCCATGACTCCCCGCTGTCGACCATGGTTCTGACCACGGCCGGCAGCGAGAGGTCGCGCCCACCGACCGCTGCGGTGAGCGCACGGCGCTGCTCGTCCCATGCGGGACACTCCTCGAGGGTGTGCAGCGCCGTGTCCTCTGCCCCGCCACCGCAGTGATGGCACGCCGGTGTCGGCTCCCGACCGATACGACACAGGTAACTGCCGAAACACCCGTGTCCGGTCAGCACCTGCGTCGCACGGAAGGTGAGCGTCCCATGCCTCTTCGGGTCGATCCACTTTTCCATGCAGGGTCTTACCGCCGCTATGACGGCGTGCCCCGCACTGGGTTGCGCAAGTCTCGCACACCACTCCGCCACCAGGACTTGGCGGAGCTCAGACCGCTTCGCCTCGATAACTCTCGGCAGAAACGATCTTTCGCCCCGCTCTCGGGCCTCCCCGCGCCACTTGTAAAGCGACGCGAGGGCTCTGGCCTCGAGATCCCAGGGCGCCGATCCAGCTAGGAGGCAGGCCGCCTCGTAGGAGATCGTGCGGTATCCTCTTATCACCCTGACTGCCGTCGCTCTCTGCGGCCCGTGAATGACCGCGAAGTTGCGAGGCGTCAGGTGATCCGCCCACACTGGGGCCCCGTAAAGGGCCATTGACCGCACGACTCCTAGGTACAACCTCCGGCACGATGAGTCGGGCCCCCCCAAGTTCGGCAGCAGTCGCGATAGTGCGGCTGCGGCCGTCCTCAGTTTGGGGGCCAGTTGCCGGAAGTGCGGCCCGAAATTCCACCTGCCGTCGAGGACGAGACCGAGATATCTCATCGTCGCCCCGACGGCAATGCGAACGCCTCCTACCTCGATGTGTGAGCCCGCAGGTGGACCCCGCCGAGCCCCGTGGAAGCACAGGGCCTCGGATTTGCTGAGGGCCACCTCCAGGCCCAGACGCCGGATCCTGTGGACCACTTGCGCAACCCCTGCCGTCGCTACGATGGCTGCGTCGCGAAACGTCCTCCCTCGCGCAGTGACGAGCGTGTCGTCAGCGTAGCACGTGACGACGACGCCGTGGAGGAGCGCGCCACGCAGCACCCAATCGTAACCGATGTTCCACAGGAGTGGGCCTAGAACCGACCCCTGTGGAACACCGC
This sequence comes from Sesamia nonagrioides, assembly GCA_017933935.1. Classification (NCBI taxonomy): domain Eukaryota; kingdom Metazoa; phylum Arthropoda; class Insecta; order Lepidoptera; family Noctuidae; genus Sesamia; species Sesamia nonagrioides. The sequence continues at coordinate 506,689 of JADWQK010000275.1, read as the reverse complement.
ACGTTGTCTCTCGCCGATACCAGCCACCACCGTGACCCGGGTAAATGACCTGCCTCTCTGCAAGGTAGGCCCCGACTGTTTGGCGGAGGTAGGGCGGCACCCCGTGGAATCGGAGCGCCTCCCTAATGCAGCTCCAGGGCAGGGTGTTGAACGCGTTGGCGATGTCCAAAGACACCGCCAACACCACCTCGCCCCGAGAGACGGCACTCTCCGCCGCGGCCTTTACGCGCATTATCGCGTCAATTGTGGAGCGCCCTTGGCGGAAGCCGAACTGACCATCCGCTAGGTCCGGCCCTGTCGTGTTTAGGTGGCGGACGAGGCGGTCTGCAACTACTCTTTCAAAGAGCTTGCCCACCTCGTCCAGCAACACTATGGGCCGGTACGCAGACGGCGAATCCGCCGGGCGCCCCGCCTTTTTCAGCAGGACCAGTTGGCCCGTCTTCCATGGACGGGGAAACTGGCCCCGCTCTAGGCACGCACTGAAAAGGCCCATCAGTCGAGGCCCGAGAGCCTCCGCGGCCAGGACCCAGGCTCGGCCAGGAATGCCGTCGGGCCCTGGGGCGGTGTTTTTGGCTTGAAGCCGGGACACCGCCGCTCTCAGCTCTCCCCGGGTCACGTCGGGCACGTCGTCGTCGTCGTCTTCCGCGTTCGCGTTGGCGTCAGCGGATCGAAGCGGAACCATGGGCGGCGAGATGTGCTCCGCCCTGACTGGGAAGAGGGCACTCACCACCTCTCGCAGCAGCTCGGGCCGCATACCCTGGGTGAGCGGAGGCGCCCAAGGGCGCAGCTTGTCCCGTACTGCGCGATAAGGACGCCCCCACGGGTCGCGGTCCAGGGTAGCTAGCTGCCGCTCGCGGGCCTCTGCCTTCGCTTTGGCGATAGCCCCCTTCAAAGCCTTCCTCGCTTCGCGGTAAGCCTCGTATAGTTCCGCCTCTCTGGCCTCAGCGTCTGGCGGGCGGCGCCGCCTTCTCCTATGCCGGGCATACTGGCGTCTAGCGGCCACACAGGCGGCACGGAGCCGTTCGATGTCCACCGACCACCAGTGCACCCGGCGCCTAGATGGCTGTTGACGCCGTCTAGGCATCGCCGCATCGCAGACGCTGGTCATGGCCAGCCGGAGCTGCTCGGCCTCCTCGTCGATGTTGACAGGCCTGTCCGGTGTAGTCACCCAGGCCTGACCATCGCGGCTTCGAGGAGCAGCTCCCGATCCAACTGCTTTAACGCCCAACGCGGACCGATCGAACCAGGGGTCGGCAGGGCCGGCGCAGGCGCAGGCGCAGTAGGCAGGGCGGAGACGTCAAAGCAAATATATCTATGATCCGACAACGTCTCCACCCCCTCCATAACACGCCAGCCTTGGACACGGCGTGCGAGGGCAGGGCTAGCGAACGTAATGTCCACTATGGAACCGCCCCGCTGGCGCACGCACGTGTTCACCGAGCCCTGGTTAAGGACGGCGAGACCGTACTCGACCGCCCACTCTTCCAACTCCTCGCCGCGAGCATCGGTAGTCGGGGAACCCCAGGCGCCTGACTTGGCGTTGAAGTCCCCGAGTACGACCACGGGGCGAGGGTGGTTGCGTCTGACGACAGTGCCCAATTCCTCCAACCATGCCTCAAATTCGGCGAGCGACCTGCTCGGAGAGAAGTAGACCCCGACAATCACTATCTCTCCGAGCAGTACCGAGACGAAGTTCCGTCCTTTGGCGACGGCTTCAAAGGACGGAGTCCCGGCCGATCTTCTCAGGATCATGGCCACCGAGTCGTGGGCGTCGCTCACCCAGTCATCCCTGGGGGGTACGAACCACGGCTCGGCGACCACCGCAACGTCGATCGACCACTGCGCCATGCTTTGGAGTAGAAGATCCTGAGCACGGGCGCAGTGGTTGATGTTGCCCTGAAGGAACCGAACGGAGGCGGACACAGACATTATTGAGTGTCCATGGTCCGCTCCCCCTCCGGCAGCGAGTCGGCTGCCTTAGAGGTTGGGGTCCGCTGCGCTATAGACGCCGCAGTGCCCTGGGCAGCAGGCCCAATCGCTTTGGTCCCCTTCTTTTTCTGCTTGGTGTGGGTGTCGGCGCAGGTTTTGCTGCCGATCCGGTGATCGGCCGGCCTGTCCGCCGCCGCACACTTAGGACAATTCGGCGGGGCGTCACATGCGGCAGCCCTGTGACCAGGCCGGCCGCACCGGAAGCAGAGCCCGCCGACTTGAATGGTCGACGAGCAATGCACCCCCAGGTGTCCCACCTCCAGACACCGGAAACACCTCTGCGGTCGGGGCGAGAGGATCTTAACCCGCGCCAACACCCATCCAACAAGCAGGTTGCGACCGCTTGCTTCTATGCGGCGGGCCGCCGCAACAGGGCAGGTCACTACTGTGGACCAGAGTCCCCCGAGGCCGGGCCCGATCTCGCCGGGCCGGACCTGCTCCAGGGGGCACCCGCCCGCCTCCGCGACGGCGGCCCCGAGCTCCTTCGTCGTGACCGTGTCATCCAGGCCCGAGACACGCAAGTTCAGCGTTTTTATGGGCCTGGTGACTTTCGCCTCCGGGAATTGCTCCTTAAGAGAGGCCTTCAGCCTCTCTGCAAGCGCGTCCGCCTTGTCGCTGCTTGTGGCGCCAGGTAACTCGAGCAAACGGGCACCGGTTGCCGCCTCCTTCCACACGATGCCCGTTATGCCCAGGTCCTTCAGATTAATGTCGGCCTTGGCTTTCGCCAGGACCGATGCGTACGACACGCCCCTTTCTATGGCCTCCGGCGGTAGCTTAATAGCCACCGCCGTGGACTTCGGAGCGCGGAGCTTCTGTTTCTCCTTCGCCGCTTTTGTCTTCTTCTTCTTTTTTTTCTTCTTTTTGTCACCAACGGTGACCCACTCTTGCGAGGTGGCCGTTGGTGCACCCGTAGTCGTCGCTGGGGCCGCCGGAGCAGCTGGGGCTGCTAGAGCAGCCGGAGCAGCGGCAACGGGCTTAGTCTTTGCCGGTTTTGGCGGGCTCGGCGCAGCAGCTTTCGTCGCATACGTCTGCGCCGGCGGTGTCTTGTCGTGGGCCAGCGGAGGCCGCAGCACTTTGCCCTCGATGACCGAGAAGCGGGCAGACAGCGCCGCCATCTCGGTCTTGAAGAGCCGGACAAGCTCTATTAGAGTCATTATAAAAAGATGACGGTAGATTTGAAACAAACTGAACAAAAAATATTCCACTACCTACAATAACTATTATTAACTACAATAACTCAAATAATATTACTTAGCTGTTGTTGGTTGGTGAACATATAGTTACGAGTTCGTGTTATTGGTTTTACTTTTTGATTCAATATGCAGGAATATGCAGCAATATATCTCAAATATCATAATATGAAACCAGCTTTTGTGTAAGTTGTTTTTATTATTATTTGGGTAAGGTGCAAACCAATCTCTTGTTGAAAGTGTGTAATAAATTTGTTATTGTTTTAGAGAAATACTGTAAGCCAAAGTCAAGAGGTTGGAGGACGAAGGTGGCTTATGTGTCGAGACAAGTGGAACGAAACAACAATATTTACCGTTGAATAAACCTTTGAATCTTGCGAAGAAGAGAGGTTGCATTTGTGGTTTAAAAATAAACTGGCGATACTGGTGGAGACTTATCGAGCTAAACAAAAAAAAAAACAATTTATAACAATCACAGTGCAGAAGTGTCCTACAAAGTGTTTTAAATATATGTCATTATATATCGTAATAACGGACTCTAAACCAACTCGTAAAGTAATTTAGCTAAGTGACAGTAATATGTTCGATTGGCTTAATTAATGGCTAGCAGATGTCGCCTTTTGCAATTTCAATACAAATTACTTTTGGTAAATTATAAAAACAATAATTTCGGAATTCGATAAGAAATAAGTTCGTTTACTTTTGAACTAAGAAAGCGCTTGAAGATTATAATCTCATGCCTTCAAACTCCGAAAAAAGGCACTGCAGGATGGCATGCTATACACGCAAAAAAATTGTAAATGTAATAAGCACTGTTTTGTGTTCTAAGTATAGATTATTTCATGATTGTAATAATATGCAGGTTAAGCTTCAATCCTCTTTTCTTTAAGAAAATGAATAATTAAGCTATAACCTCTTTAATGATAACATGTAATACTATAACTTTCATATCTAAAAACCAAAAATGTTTTTTTATATTTTTTACCATAATAATATCATAAGTTTGTCAAGGATTACTTTTATATAAAATATTACAATGCTGCCATTTCAACGTTTGTTTCATTTATTAGTATAAGTATATCTATACCGATTAATATCTTCTTCCTCAGCCTATAGATGTCCACTGCTGGACAAAGGCCTCCCCCAAGGCTTTCCACGATGACCGGTCTTGTGCTGCCCGCATCCATCGGCTTCCCGCGACCTTCACCAGGTCATCGGTCCACCTTGTTGGGGGTCTCCCTACGCTGCGTCTTCCAGTACGTGGCCGCCACTCCAGAACCTTGCTGCCCCATCAGCCATCGGTTCTACGAGCAATGTGCCCTGCCCACTGCCACTTGAGTTTAGCGACTCGCTTAATATATAACTTTATAATATATTGCATTATATTATTTATTATATTACATCTATAGTAAACTAAAACATATAATAAAAACCTATTTTGGTATAAATATTCAGTAAATTTTCCTATTCGTTTAAATATTATTTGCGAACATTTTTATTTTAAAATACAAATCAGTTATCATAATTTTAAATTATATGAAACAACAAAAAGATTTGCCGTTATTAAGGATCGAACCCACAATCGCTCGCTTATGATAGACCATTGTTAAGTGCGGCCGCTAACTTAACTTCAAATGAAGTAACGAAATTTTGCATTACTTTAAAGAAAGATGAAGACTGCGATAATAAAAATAATGCGTTAGTGTGCGTGGCCGGTTTAGCGCAGGCGACAGTAGTCTTTAAGGTGGGAATGGACTTCTACAGCTGATTGTACCTAGTTTTTTCTTTTGCATAGATGTGACTTACATAACTCCTGTACTATTCATTTATTTAATTACAACGGAAAAGACAAGAGATTAAGTAGATCAGTTTGTATATGAAAACAGCAAGTTTTGAAATACGCACGTAATCGTGATTTGCGCCAGACAAGATGGACCAACAGTAGATTGTTAACCTAGGGTTAAAAGAATCAAATCCCCAGGAATTTAGACAGTCCGATTAGTAACTATTTTACCGTGTTAAACAGTCTACTTTTCATTTCAAATATGACGAAAATAAAACTAGTTGTTTATTTAAACATTTTTTTTTAAATTTAATCACAGATGCATAACAGATTAATATCCCGCCAATTTACCTATGTCGACTTTTAAAAGTTTAAATATGGGACTTATTGCGTAGTTAATTAAAAAAAGAATAAGAATTAAGATTAAGAATAAGAATTTCTCTGTGCTTCTTTCTTGATGAAATAAATATTATTATTATTATTCCGTTTATTTTTTACATATACATATTCATTTACATTTTTAAATATTTATAAAAAACATAAAAACATTTAAAAATATAAAAAATAGTGTTCCACCGATGGCGGGAGCAGGGTCCAAGCTACCGGTGGTTAGGGCTCCAGAGACAGGAACCTCCTCACGATGCGGGCCGTATCGAGGAGTACTGCCTTTTGAATCAGGCCTTTGATCCAACTGCCTAACGAGAGCCTCAATAGATGTTGGTCGAGGCTCTTGGCTATCAAACCATTGGCCGATACGACAATCGGTACAATGACAGCCGAGTTCACATTCCACATGTCAACAACCTCGTGCGCCAAGTCGAGATATTTCATTTGTTTCTCTTTCTCAGCTTTCACGAGATTCCCGTCATGTGGAATGGTAACATCGACAATCATTGCGAGGCGCGCTAATCGATCTATCACTACTATATCAGGCTTATTTGCAACAATAGTCCTGTCAGTAATGATAGACCGATCCCAGTATAACGTGACATGGTCATTTTCAAGAACTGGGTCGGGCACATACTTATAATACGGTACCTCAGAATCCACAAGTTTATATTTCAAAACAAGTTGCTGGTGGATAATCCTAGCTACTTGGTTGTGCCTGTGCAAATACTCGCTGTTAGCCAGACGAGAGCAACCAGAGATAATATGTCTGATGGACTCACCCGGATGGTGACATGCCCGACACACGTCAATCGTCCCGTCCTTCATAATATATCTCCGGTAGTTATTCGTCAAGATAACTTCGTCCATAATTGCACAGACGAAACCTTCAGTTTCCCCGAAAAGGTCACCGAATCGTAGCCAGGATACGGAAGCTAAAAAGTCAACATCTGGCCCATGAAGAGCCCGATAAAATCGCCCGTGAAGTTCCTTGCTTTGCCATATCATCTTGCGGTCATCAGTGGTAAGTATTATAGGCTTGTGCCAGTTCCCTTTCGCCATGGATAGCGGGGTAAGCCCCTTGTCTACTGTGACAACATCATGATGCATACCCACTACGGTTTTTAAAAAATGTTCTCTGAGACTGCATACCTCTCGGTTGTGGAGGGTCTTCGCATTTAAAAAGCCTCGACCCCCGCACTTCCGCGGAATATACAGTCTCATCACCGATGATCGTGGGTGATGCATCCTGTTTGCTGTCAGCAGTGTACGGACCCTTCTATCCAAGGCGTCGAGTTCAGTCTGAGTCCATTTAAGTATGCCGAAAGAGTACATCAAAACCGGCATGACCCACCCGTTGAAGGCGCGCACCTTATTTCCGCCCGAAAGAAGACTTTTTAATACCTTCTTCAGGCGACCAAAGAAGCGCTCCTTCAACGATTGCTTCATGTCAGCATCGTTGATACCTAACGCTTCCGACATACCCAAATATTTATAGCTCTCGAATGAGGAGAGGGATCTAAGGTGTATGGAATCCGGGAGTGTAATTCCTTCGGATTCCATAATCTGCCCCCGCTCTACATGCATGACTGCACATTTGTCCACACCAAATTCCAATTTGATGCCACTACTAAAAGTTTCAATTACATTCAGTAGCTTCATCAGATGCAATTTATTGGGGGCAAAGAGTTTCAAATCATCCATGTAGAGGAGGTGAGATATGACCTGACCACCTCTCTTCAATCGATAACCCAGCCCTGAATCCTCCAGCAGTGTGCTTAGAGGATTCAGAGCTAAGCAGAACCAAAGTGGACTCAGACTGTCGCCCTGGAATATTCCCCGCTTAATCCATACAGGTTCATCATTCCCTTGGATCCGTCGACTCCCTGGATAGCGAAGGACTGTCTTCCATTGTCCCATACACGACCTAAGAAAAGTGCGTAGAGTTGCATTAATCTTGTACAACTCCAGTACCCTCATAAGCCATGTATGTGGCACCGAATCGTAGGCCTTCTTATAATCTATCCAGCAAGTTGAGAGGTCCTTGCGGGATCGACGAACCTGTTGGCTGATGGCCATGTCTATGAGGAGTAGCTCCTTAGTACCGCGGGACCCGCTCTTACATCCATTTTGAGAGACAGACATGATGGAGTTGCTGTCAAGATGTTTATTTATTTTAGCTTTCAAAATGGATGTAAGAACTTTATAAACCGTTGGTAAACATGTGATCGGCCTATAATTGTTGGGTTCCGCGGTGCTACCTGATTTATGGAGCAGGTGGGTAATTCCAGTTGTTAAGAACTGGGGTAGCGAACCAGACTCTAAGGATGACTGGAATTGAGATGCCAAACAAGTGTGTGAACTACTTAGCCATTTTAGCCAAAAGTTATGCAGCCCGTCCGGTCCCGGTGATTTCCAATTCGGTAACGAACGGACTGCTGTGGCTACATCTATTGGTGTTATTAAAATAGTATCCATTTCTGGTATCATTTCACACACTTGCTCGACATTCTGTATCCAGTCACCCTCAGCGTGACAGACGGGTACTGACCAGATGCTGCGCCAGAATGCACTCGTGGCGGCAACATCCGGCCGGCACACATCGGCCTCGTTCAGTTCAGAACGCTCCCAAGCTCTGTATACCCACCTCTCATCACTCTGGAACATGCGATTCTGCGTATATCGATCCACTCGCCGCTTATACCGCCGTATACGGTTCGCCCATGCACAAACTTTTTGCTTCAGGAAGTCGATGCGCTCTGTGACATGTGTTAGGTATTCTCGAGGACTGATTCCAGTCCCCGAGAACGCCTGTCTCACAAAGCGCATCACTCTTGGTCGTGTATTGCCCTCCCTGAAGCAGTATAGTTTGCCGATGAGTACCCTGGCCCCATCGATACGACGCTCGATCCTGTGCTGCCAGGCTGGTACGGCTGGTTTTGGTCGGTTAGCTTCATCACAGTTTGGGAATTTTATATTAGCTAATCGACATGCCGCTACAGCCGCGCAAAACAGGATCGAGTGTGTATCAATCAGATCCTCGCTGCTCTCAAAGACATTCTTGAGCTGCGAGTCCAGAGCACTCACCAACGCCCTATTCTTTTTGTGCATAGGTAGCCGTGGTAATCGCGGTCTAAGGTCTGTTGGAGTGGACCTATATTCGCGAAACGCATCCTCCAGTGTGCTCCTCAGTCGGTCGTTATACTGGCTACTTACTGTTTCAACCCTATCATCCTCTTCTTCCACACGATTGGACCGCGGCGGAACAGCATCAATAATTGACGCTAGTGCCGCGGTCTGTGTCAGAGTCGGGGCGATTTGGTTGCTCAGTACCTCTGAGCGCAGCCTATCAAGTGCGGTATCGTCCAACCTGTGATTGCGTTGGATGACCCGCACCTGATCCGACAGTCGTTGGGCCGAGACGTTGACAGTTGGTTCCAGTGCCTGAAACAGAGACAGCATCCTTTCACGGTACGCAGTGAGGTTAGTTCCCCCCTCTGTAGCCCCGTAATATGCGCGCATGACGTTCTCATTCATTGTTTGAGACCATCTCATGCGCTGCACACAACCACCGGCAGCGGGGACCCGGCTCGGGGCCGGATGGCCCCTAAGTCCCAAGCTCTTCGGTGGCCGGCCTCTCCCCTGCCGACGTACAGGTGTTGGCGACGTCGGCGGAGAGAAATACTCGTCGCTCGAGCTCAACGCAACTGCCGCGGCCGGTGTCGTCACAGCGTTCACAGTGGCGCTGGAGACCGGCGGCGGCGAGGCGGAGCTGAGCAACGAGTCCGGAGATGGTGGGCGTGCTCGTTGTCTTGCGGCAGATCTAGTCAACATATTTTCACCGTTTCATTTTTCTTTATTTATTTATATTTTTTGTGTTGTCGGTGACATATTCTGTCATGTCATCTTGTATTCTTAAATTTTGTGATTTGTCCATTTTACTTATTTATTAAATTATATTATGTATTATATTATTAGATTACAGCAGATACATATAAAGATAAATGCACAAAGAACTGTAATATATTTAACTAGATATTAATATGGTAAAATTTTTAAACGTGATCTGTTGACGTTGGCGGTGTTGCCATTATTTTGTTTATTATTATTATTATTATTTAATTGTGCTGTATTCCGCTCGAAAAAGTTTGCGCTAAGTTCACACTGGCTGTTTAGATGACACATGATCGCAGTATAATTTTTAATCAGTTTTTTTTTTACATTTAACTCTTCACGGTGATAGCAAGTAATTTGTCTGAATTTTTCCTTCTCTGGGGAGGGAAGCAGCATTTTCCACCCAATAATCAGATCATAACAACACTGCATTCCGAGTACGAGAAATGAAAATATACTTTCTTGTGGAATTCCTATACAAACTGTTACTTGATTATTACACACTGTTATTTGATTATTTTTTAAATGCAAAATGGTACTCGACTGTAGACTGAGAGGTTTAAATGAAGAGGATTGTTAGCCTGCACGTGTTTCAGGTAAGAAGAAATGCAATTTGCAATTTTGTCGGATGAATATCGGATAACGAGTGAACGGAGAGATTTTAAATTGCAGCCTCCGCATCTCGTTCGACGAAGTGTAATGAGAATAGAAGTATTTGTTTGTTGAAATGATGGGGTGTAGTTTATGGGCAAAGAAATCATTGGGATTTGATCTCCTGTGTTCTGTTTATAAACACCCGTTAAACTATTTTTCGATTCGCTAAAATTAAGTAGCAGTGGACGGGGCACATTGCTCGTAGAACCGATGGCCGATGGGGCAGTAAGGTCCTGGAGTGGCGGCTACGTACCGGAAGACGCAGCGTAGAGAGGCCCCCAACAAGGTGGACCGATGACCTGGTGAAGGTCTCAGGAAGCCGATGGATATGGGTAGCACAAGGCCGCTCATCGTGGAAAGCCTTGGGGGAGGCCTTTGTCCAGCACCTCCATAGGCTGAAGAAGAAACTTTTGTCACGCTTACAGTCTTACACCCCAATTGCACGACACACTATGACACTACCAATTACGACAATTTGAATAATTTTGAAGGATATAACTATAATCCATTGCTTTATATGTTTCAAAAATTTGGTTTCTCGACAGCGTACTTAGAAGTACCTAGATAATGCAATAAATGTTATTGAACTATGAACATGAAAACCGTTATAGAAACACGTTCGTTATTCAAAGCAGATTAATTTTTAATTTCTAATTGACAGTTCCTAATACAAATACATAGTTGACACATAATTTTTTTTTTTTGGGATTTTATGGCCTGTTTTCTAAGACCTTTAAGCCAAGTCTTAATTATATCTTGTCTTCTTTTGTAACTTATCCTAACTTATCCTAAACTTATCCTAACTAAACCTATCTCCTTTTGTTTCTCGCGTGAACTGACACTAGGAGGAAGTTTTGGTACAAAGCCATGATGTGGCCACTATGCTACAATATTTCACTGTTCTTTATGAGTTGACACATAATAACTACTAGATGTCGCTAGTGATGGGAAAAATAATCGCTAGTATTGGATTCAAACCAACATTCGTATTATACCATTATATATATTATATATACCATTATTCGTACTTTTAGTAAGTAACAAAATTAAATCGTCTCGTAGGTACATCAACATCCACACAAGCTAGTGGGTTGAAGTCTATTAAACATGGGTATGAGATTTAGGACTCCAATCGATCGATTCAGTAGCTTAGAATGAGCTGTCGATAGTATCAAACCCGGAATGACAGCTCACTCCACGCCAATTTTACCTAAGGTTTCACAGCGAGATGATTACTGAATCGCACTGCAGTTTCTAAACTTAAGTATTAGCACATACTAGTATTAACCTACTAAGTCGTGGTGGCCTAGTGGTTAATAACACTGGCCTCTGAAGTATGAGTGTGCGGACATGTACTTTCTAAGTATATCTTGGACAGTAATGACTGATTACAAAGTGAAGGAGAACATCTTGAGGAAACCTGGACTTTAAGTTTGAAATCGCCAACCCGCGTTGAGCAAGCGTGGTGATTACGCTCGATCCTTCTCTGTATGAGAGAAGATCTGTGCCCAGCAGTGGGACTATAAAAAGGTTGATGATGTTGATGATTGCCACTTGTCCCTCAACAAAACTGATTATGAAACAGAGAAGAATGACCATTCATAAAGCAACATGAATCTTACGACACCTTTCAACAGAAAGGAAACGAGATATCCCTAGAGACCGCAATTTTAAAAAGGCAAAGGGGAGCGTAAATAAAATTCTCTCAGATGCCGGTGAAAAAAATTTGCACCAGCTTGTTTAATAAATAACCGAGTTCCCGGACCGACATAATGCATAACAATATTTTTTTAGTTACCTCCGCGCCCTCTTCGCTAACCAAAGCCTGTCTGGTACTCAACTTCTCCAAGTTCCCTATTACGTCGTATTTCTTCATCGCCCTTCCTAAATTATGATTAAAATTTACGATAACCGCAATTTTCCTATCTAGCAACCCAAAGTTGTTTGCTCAAGCGACTTTTAGACGATTTTATGCAAAATTTACTTTGATTATGGGTAAAATTTGCACTTGTAAACACTGTGACGGGGTTAAAATGTAAATGTATATATAATTTGATGACTTTTGTTTATGAACTTTGTGCAATCTTTGGTAAATGTTTAACAGTAATTAAAACAAATGTTCCAGAGATCCGTCTGAAAACCATGGGTTGATACATTTAGAAAATTGGTATGAGTACTCTCATCATAGAATCAAAAACAAGTTAGAGTTTCGAGAACAAACACATTATTAGTTTGAACCATTGATAAATTATTAAAGTAAGGTAGATATGTCATTAGCGCACTGAAAATGAAGCGTATAAAAGGAAGGAAAGTCCTGCATCTCGCCTTAGTCACTCTCGATACACTCGTAAAAACAAACGACAAACACTAACAGCGCAAACGACAAACACTAGCCATCTTTTTCTTCTCTATGCTTTAGATTGTGCCCCATCTCACTCACACTGTACCAATGTATGCCGAATAAAAATATGCATATGTGCTGCTGCTGTGTTCGGCACATTTTTTTTGGTCAGTTTGTTAGAATATATCGTATCTATTTAATATTTCATCAATGGTTTGAACTAATAATGTGTTTTTTTTTTTTTTTTTCGAAACTAACATTTTTTTTTAATGATTATATACTAGTGCTTGATCGCAATCACGCCTGATGGTAGGCAGTGATCCAATCGTTGATGATTAAGCGCGTTAGTTTATTAAACCTATGCACTCCGAAAAACTTAGCCAATAGGAACGAAGACGGCAGTTGAGCGAGGTAATGCAATGTCAAACCCAACAACACGGCCGCTCAGACCCGTCCTCTATGAGAGGATGACTTCTTGAATAAAGCCATTGTAGCAGCGTGCTACAAAAAACAGTATAAACAACGTATCCAGAATTATTCTTTACTAGCGGCCGCCAGCGACTTCGTTTGTGTGGAGTTGGTTATGCTCCGCTCCTATTGGTCGTAACGTGAGGGTATATAGCCTAAAGCCTTCCTGGATTAATGGGCTATCCAACCCAAAAATAATTTTTCAAATCGGTCCAGTAGTTCCTGAGATTAGCGCGTTCAAACAAACAAACAAACTCTTCAGCTTTATAGATTAGTATAGATAAGAGGCCCCACTCAGCGCTACAGTGCTGCCTAGACTCGGTTAATACCTAACAGTATAATAACCAAACCCAGGTGTCCTCCCCTTTATTATCTACTACATATAAACTGTAATAAACCATAACACTTCACGGCTAACGTTGCATCGCCATAGAAGTTCTACAAACTTATTGGCCAACTTTTTGATATACCTCTTCAACATACTTCTTCCAATATTCAACCTTAATACCTTTAAAATAAGATCTATTTATCCTTTCTCGGAGGTAAATACAGAACTAGTAAAGTTACAGAAGTGCATTTGGCGCAGGTGGCAGTCCCCGTCGTCTTAAGTTACGAGATTCAAATAAATGGTTGTTTCCTTGACATTAGTTAATTATTCATAGTTATTTTCTTTGTTTTGTGTCGGCTGGCAACATTAGTTTTCAGTACCTACTGAATAAATTTGTGTTCCGCCGATAAATTCTGAAACATCATCATTCATCATCATTTCAGCCGAAAGACGTCCACTGCTGGACATAGGCCTCTCCCAAGGTTCTCCGCGACGACAGAAGTTAAAATTTCGCGAAGTTAAAATTAAAATTGTGTAAAATAAAATTATGATAGTCATTTATGTCGTTAATGAACGGTTACTGAATTTACAGTGTTGAAAAAAGTATCGACTCGGCCTTTGAACGTTGCAAGCGTGCTGCCGTGCGGGTTTGTAGGTATGACGTTGATCCCTGATGTGAACTCTATTAAATCAGCTGATAAGATAGCTTTTCGAGTTTTGTTTTCATTGCGCTTTTTGTATAATTTGCGAATTCATAAATTTTTATTATTATTACTTATTGGGTTATAAAAGTATAGCAATTATCTTCTAAAGTGAAAAAAGTACATATATTTATTTTTAATCATGAAAAAGCCGACGAAAAATTCCACCACTGGGGGGTTCAGAACCATGTACTGGATCCATGGTACTCATTTGTGCGTCGATGTCAGATACACCCTTTATAAATAGGAAGAAAGACGGCAGTTAAGCGAGGTGATGCAATCTCATGGGCGTAGCCAGCCTTGGGCTCAGGGTGGGTCAGCAGTCAACCCCCCTCTCTCCCGTTTTTTTTTTCTTTTTTGAGTAATTAGGCACCTTATAGATCAGAGTACAGTTAGGCATCTTTCTTAGTATATCTTGGACACCAATGACTGATTACAAAGTGAAGGAAAGTTTTAAGTCTGAAATCGCCAACCCGCATTGAGCAAGCGTGGTGATTATGCTCAATCCTTCTCTTTATGAGAGTAGACCTGTGCCCAGCAGTGGGACGATAAAAAGGTTAATAATGATGATGATAGATCAGAGCCAGGGTGGGGCCTGGTGCAATGTTAAACCCAACAACACGACCAGCAATGCTGCGCCAGAGGAAGATTGATCTGAAGACTGCGGGGACGCCAAAACTCCCCAGGGATCGCCATCGGGTCCTCTCGTCCGGTCGCCAACCGGCATGATGGGACCACCCTGGGATTTTTTGCAGTTAGCGAGATAGCCTTTCGTATGTGATTAGCACACTACTTGGGGCCCCAACTACCTGCGGTCGATCAACGGAACACCGTGCTTCGGATCCCGGGTACGATGCGCCAGATGTTGTTGTGCCGGGAGTTTGGTCGTTGAGAGTAGTGGGATCCGAAGCACGGTGTTCCGTTGATCGACCAACGGACCAAGGAAGGATGACGGCAGTTGAGCGAGGTGATGGCATCACCTCGCTCAACTGCCGTCATCCTTTCTATTCCTTAATCTTTTAAGTGAGTTTAACATTGCATCACCGTGATGCAATGTTAAACCCAAGACCAACACGACCAAACGAAGTTGCGCTAGAGGGAGATTGATCTGGAGACTCTCCACGACCAAAATCCCGACACTGGACCTAACAACATTTGGCGCATCGTACCCGCCACACTTCGCAACACAACTGCTCAGACCCGTCCCCCGTAGGTTAGTACATTAAGCTGACCATAGATTTGTGTTTTCATTAAACCAGTTGTGGTTCTAGTACAAAATAATGTGTTAGTATCAAAATGATTTCAGTCAAGTCAACAGGGTTGCTATATGCACGACCGCAGCGCCCTCATTTATTTTCACGACTGTATAGACAGACTATAATAGCACTGCTGTAAAAGAAAATCTGTCAGTATTCTTCTTTTCATTGGAAGTTCAGCAAACTGTGAACAAAATCCTTTATTTTATACTTAGTCGAAGGGTTTTTTTCGCTACAGTTTTCATCGCTAGATAATTTAATCCGAGACATACATGTCATGTAGAATTTTTGACAGTTGTTCTATACAAATTCTGTCAAACGTCAATTTTATTCCATGAAGTAACAATAATGGCCCTGTTTTACTAACCCATGTGTTTGTCCATGCAGCTATACTAACACCTACCACGAATGGAAAAGTTCGACGGCCTGCCTCTGTTTGCTGCCGTCACCACGTGACACTGGCAGAATAGTCGAAACCGGCTCAGTTGCCAAAAAGGGAAAAAAAAAAAATAATGGCCCTGATTATCTTGTTCACAAACTAAACAAAATTTAATTTCAGTGCATCTTTTTCTTTATATTTCATTATGAAAAGGACAGAAGATAATATTTTAGTTTAGACCTGTCAAATTAGTTACGCGCCTGACGTAATTGATGTAGTTTGGTCGCCATGTTTATAATTATTATAATCGCGTCTAAAGTGTCTATGGAATATCTAACTTGACAGAATTGAACTGAAATATTTTCTTCTATCCTTTTCTTAATAAAACAGAAACAAAATGATGCACTTAAATTAAAATTTGTTTAGTTTGTGAACAAGAGAGTCGGCGCCATTATTTGTCTCTATAAAATTAAGCCTAATTGAAAAGTTAACCATTGACAAATCCATCATCCAATTCTCGTGAAGCTTAAAATGTCGTTACTGTCAAAGAACAATTTGAGAAACACAAAAAAAATAACTGGTCTCTTACTAAATTGTAAGTGCTTAAACACTTAATGATTTAAATAAAATGTAATAAGTATTTTGGACGTCGCTCGCTCATACGTCATGTTATGACGAAACTCGTAACTTCGACTTTGAAGTGAAAAGTACAGTGACCATGGGTTTGAAAACTAAAACTGAAAAAGAAATACCTGTTTTTTTAGTTTGAGTTTTCTTAATTTTGTAGGGCTATGCGATAAACTCAAGCTCTACCACAAAACTGGTACCTACTTATTTCGAATTCGAGCAACATTTACCTACTCAAGTATTTGTATATACAACAATAATTTAGTCTAAACAACTTTTTTGGATTCATTTTGGATCATGTGTAAAATAATAAATAGCATTACAAAAAAACTCAATGACATAAAGTATGTTCACATTATAGTCACATCATATCGCTAAAATTTTAAGCATTTCTTTGAAATATTTTGAATTGTCAAGGAGTTGGTAAGAAAGATGAAGCCAGTTCAAAGGCGTAGTTGGAACCTATGGACAAGAGCGGGCAAGGAACTCCACTGACACTATTTTAAATCAAAATAATGGTGCTTTATTTATAAATATCAACCCAGAAATATCTGTTTATATTGTGTTATGTGTAATAAAAATATTTCAGTAATCATAATTC
Organism: Sesamia nonagrioides; assembly: GCA_017933935.1. Lineage (NCBI taxonomy): Eukaryota > Metazoa > Arthropoda > Insecta > Lepidoptera > Noctuidae > Sesamia > Sesamia nonagrioides. The sequence continues at coordinate 490,091 of JADWQK010000275.1, read as the reverse complement.
TTAATACTACAACACTAAATGGTCACCCTACTCCTCTTTCGTCTGACATGAGGTGATTACGGGCCTTGTTTATTTTGTTGTTATTGTTTCTTTTCCTTTTTTTTTTTATCTAAACACGATCGTGATTATCGAACGTAAGTGGACGGCCAGACTTGTGAGTGATTTCTTTTATTTATTATATTTTTATCCTTTGGGATTGTCCGTCGCAGCCACTTGTGAAGTTGGTGACCTTACTCTGTGGTGCGTTTCAGTCTGCTTAGCCTTTTTTTCTTCTTTTTGGTTCCATCACGGAAAGAAAAAGGTTAGGTTAAACCCGCCACACATTTTTCCACCCACTGCAACTTCTGAAAGCCAGAATCAACAGCGGAGACCGCCAGAAAAACGCCGAGCAGTGAAGCTCGACGAGTCCCGGAGAAATGATTCAACTGTCCTGGGTCCCGCAACGAAATTAATCAGAAAAGAATAGCGAAGGAGTAAGATAAAAAAATTTTTTTTTTGACTTCCCTCCATAACAAGCAGGAGACAGAACAGAACTAGGCCAATCGGCACAAAGGGACATTATTGCAACTGGGAGAAGCCCAGATTGCCAAGCACCAGGGAATTAAATTTGATTAAGTTAATGGGTCCTAAGTAGGTATGTGCTGTTACAATTGATTCCAATAATAGGTATGGCAAAAGCGCCTGAACGCACGGAAATTTGTTCTAGTTTTTACAAGGTCCGAGTAATAAAAGACTCCGGATGTAACTGGTACACTATCCAACATAATATTGCGTTTATTCTGTCAAAGAATACACTCCTACAAGATGTGATGTGCGGATTCTTCAAATTCACAGCTGGATGTAGAACATTGACACAAAGGCGAAGGAACAAGTTTAAAAGAATACAGTTTAGAATAAAGGTTAGACTAGTTGAATCTTAATGTGTGTCAGACTCTTGCTGCCTAAACTTATCCCACATACCTACTCCCAGGTCGAGAGAACGTACGATCCTTCCGCAACACCCAACTGGTTTGTAGACGTCAGATTGGCAGTCGCTCCTTGTAAAATTCTGTTATTCAGCTGCAGCTGGTTAGACTGGACGCTTACTTCGACAAAATTGGGAAAAGGCGAGATGGATGATGAATTCAACAGTTGTTTGAGTATTTCAAAGCAAGAAATTAAAAATGTTTTGTTGTTGTTATCAATGACGGCCTGTAATCCCACAGGTCGGGACCAGAAGTCCAATTTTCGTAAATTGAAACATTCAAAATCTAGTCACCAAAGTCACCGACATAGCTCTGCGAGTCGCTAAACTTAAGTGGCAGTGGGCAGGGCACATTGCTCGTAGAATCGATGGCCGATGCCGCCGATGGGGCAGTAAGGTTCTGGAGTGGCGGCCACGTACCGGAAGACGCAGCGTAGGGAGGCCCCCGACAAGGTGGACCGATGACCTGGTGAAGGTCGCGGGAAGCCGATGGATGCGGGCAGCGCAAGACCGGTCAGCGTGGAAAGCCTTTGTCTAGCAGTGGACATCTATAGGCTGAAGAAAATCTAGCCGCAGTCTCATCTTGGTGACTAACAAATGTGAAAAGCTTCTCAAAGCAGGACGTTTCGACAGATTGACACTGCATTCAGACTGTGAACGTTCTTAAAGCTTAAAGTTACGAGAATTTGCCCCTCGGTTCTTTCATGAGAGCAACTGACCAGGGGCTCTTGTCTGCTATTTTTATAAGTTTGTCATTCCAACAGGATTCTATTGTCATCATCATCATTCCAGCGTTAATCCCAGTCGCATCCGAAGCCTTTTCAGCTTTGGAGTCTGGGGTCCGCTTCACCAGTCCAACTGCTGATATGGCCAAACTTCGACATTTTCGGTGAAGCGACTGCCGTCTAACCTCCACAACCCGAAGGCGACATCGAAGCATTGCAGTTAGACCAATGGTTGGACTTTTGAGGGCTCCAACAACCCGTAACGACTGCCACTATATGTTCGTATGGCAACCGGGACCAACGGCTTAACGTGCTTACCGAGGCACGACCAGACCAGTGCAAATATTAATATTCATGCATACAAATACTTGCACTGTGCGGGGATCGAACCCGCGCCACCTTGCGCAGCGGCCGCGTCCGCTATCGCTACGCCACGGAGGCTGTCAACACGATTCTATTGTCATTGTGGTTTATAGTTCGTAATCTGCTAAATTCATAATGCTCGATCAATTATCTCAGACCTCTCGTAATAGAATGATGATAGAATGACATTGCCGTATTGCCATTATTATAAAACACGTTAATAGAAATGATTTTCTAAAAAATACTAAGTAATCAATTTGAACATTTATTAATATGGAGTGGGGTGTCCTGTGTCAGTGATAGACAACTGGAACGTCATAATGACGCCATTTTGTTAGCAGATTACGAAATAAGTCAAAATCAATTATCATGCGATTACTGATCGACCTTTTGACACTATTGTAATAGGGGCCCTTTTTTTTTGTTGCCATGGGAAATCATCAAATGACTTCTCCCAATCTGGGCGGAGCGGAAGGGCGTGTCAGACTTTTACTGACTAAAACCCACCCGTGTTTCTTCACTTGCCTGTGGGACGGCCAGGGCCAAGCTTTCTTGTTTAGGACTAGGGGCCCTGAATCCACTATGCGGCCTCACGGCGGATGTCACACGTGTCTTCGAATTTTCGGCTATAGCACAAGCCTCACGGTGTTTTCCTTTGCCGTAGCAGCTGAACCTACGACGTCACATGCGAACAATGCCTCATAGTCATGCGTTATGAAATTCCTGCATCTCGCAAGCAGAGTTAACAACAGACGTAACAAGCCAGCATACAACTTCACGACATCAATAATAAGCGCCTGGTCTATTAATGTCGGTTAGTGAACTTTACACGTTATTCCTTATACAATATGTAAAGAAAACCCCGTCCATCCATAAGGATAATAAAGGTTAGGTTAGGTTAGGTTCACATTCCGTGCGCAGTTTCTGGCCTGCCATCGGACGCGTCCCCAGGTGGCGGATAGGGGAACGGCCGCCAGATATGGGGGTTACCGGTTTATCGGCGCGGACCAAAACCAGAAGTGGGGACCGCTTCGGCGGTCACATGTGCGGCGAGTCAGCCACCACACCAGGTGGCTGACGTGACCCGAACTCCGGGTCACCGTCGGGCAACCCGGTCTCCTCATTGAGAGGAGCTGGGGGCCCCGTTTGCCTCCGGGCAAACGAGTGGGGCTAAGAAGAAGGACACCTCTCTAAAAAACCCTTGGCTGCTGCGTCTTCTCGCACTAGAAGACGTACCCAGTCCAGCCCCTCCTTACGGGGGGACCATTGTGGGCCGACGAATCGCCGGCGGGGGATTGGTAGACAGGCTCTGCCATTTCCCATGACCCCGCCACTCAGGCGATGTGGTTGTGCCGCTGTGGGTTTAGTGGGTATCCCCGGCTTCAGCTGGGCGACTCCCACACACGCCCTTCGGGGTACGGTGTGTAAATGCATTACCAGAGTATCAAAAAAAAAAGGTTTAGGTTCACATGACCAAATAAAGTATGAAATTTTACGTACCTAATCATCATAGTAACAATAGTAATGAATTTTGAAATAATCTTTTTTTCCGCGAATTAATTCCAACTTCCCAAGAACTTGGTATTTTTTAAAAAGTGACAACACTTCGCCTGCTCATGTATTGCCTGCCGCACATATATTGAGAGAAATAATATTATTTTTGTTAGGGTTTTTTTTTTCAAGTTCAGCCCGGCTTTGTAGGCATTAGTAGAATCAGTTATAGATACCTAACAATACTTTCACGGATCGGACAGGGTTTTCTTTACATATTGTATACTCCAAACCGTTTTAAAGGTAACAAATTGAAGTGCAGTGTGAAGAGTTCGTACTATGAACCTACGAATCGAGAAATCGAGGCCCATTACTTGTTTCACCTGTCCGTATCCCAAATTGTATGGGGTCGGCGCAACATGTCTTTTTCTTCCACATTTCTCAATTAATCGTCATCTCGGCAATCACCCCTCTTCCAACCAAATTCATCATTCACACTTTTCATCCTTTTTTTTTTGTTGTTTTTTCGTACCTATGCCGAATTTAAGTAGGGTTAAGTAAAGTTTTCGTAAGGTTATAATAAGGTTTTCAAAGCATTATTCACTGTTTTGAGGGTTCCGTTGCGTTTCGCCTCGACTATGATGATGAAATAATATAATTCTCTAGCTGCGCCACGCGATTTCACCCGCGTTTTTTCTATATGCCACGCTCCTAATGGTCACAGCGTGATGTTATATAGCCTAAAGTCTTCCTGGAGTAATGGGCTATCCAACGCGAAAAGAATTTTTCAAATCGGACGAGTAGTTCCTGAGATTAGCGCGTTCAAACAAACAAACTCTTCAGCTTTATATATTAGTATAGATTTATCACCATAATTTAGGTAATAAAGGTGCTGAAGCAGTAATAATAATGGCTTTAGATTTTATTTGGTACGAAGGACTGGAATAATTTGCCAGCGGCGGCGTTTCCGTCTGACTACAATTTAAGTGTCTTCAAGGCTAGAGTGAATAGACTCCTAATAAACTATCGGGCTTTACCATCAATAATTGCATCACTGCTTACCATCAGGCTGGATCGCGGTCAAGCACTAGTTTATAATTATAAAAAAAAGGTTTTCAATTTTGAAATATTTCCCAGGCTTGTCAGTTACCTTCTGACAGAAATTCATTTAGAAAAGAACATACTTGAATTAATTGGTGTGTCGAGCGTTCAGTATTTGTTCAGAAACATTAAGTAATAACAGTGTTGCTGATTCTTATCTTACACCATGAATATAGGTGGGTACTTGTTCTGCGCTATCAAAGCGGGTGCCGCCATTGATCTAAGCACTGAGGCATTCTGTGTTTTGTCCAGAATAAATAGAACGGTGGCGAAAAAGGAGCCTTCATTTGTATTGAAACGAATTTATCTCCGTGATTTTTTTATTTCGGTGGTAGGCCATAAAATCGGCTGCCGGCGGAGGGCAGGTCTGAGCAGTTGTGTTGCGATGTGTGACGGGTACGATGCGCCAAATGTTGTTGTGTCGGGAGTTTGGTCGTGGAGAGTCTCCAAATCAATCTCCCTCTAGCGCAGTATCGTTTGGTCGTGTTGGTCTTGGGTTTAACATTGCATCACCTCGCTCAACTTCCGTCATCCTTCCTGTTCCTAAGTTTTTTAAGTGAATAGGCTTAATAAACTAGTGCGCTTTACCATCAACGATTGCATCACTGCTTACCATCAGGCGGGATTGCAGTCAAGCACTAGTTTATATGTAATTATTAAAAAAAAAATCTAACAATTTTATTTTATTCAAAAATTACTAAAAAATATTTAATGTTGCGTACATCATCAACCTTTTATGATCCCACTGCTGGGCACAGGTCTCCTTTCATACAGAGAAGGATTGAGCGTAATCACCACGGTTGCTCAATGCGGGTTGGCGATTTCAGATTTAAAGTCCAGGTTTCCTCAAGATATTTTCCTTAACCTTGTAATCAGTCATTGGTGTCTAAGTTATACTTAGAAAGTTACATTGGTACCTGGTATTGGTGACCTGGAATCGAACCTGCACACTCATTCTTGAAAGGCTGGTGTTTTAACCACTAGGACACCACGACCACAGTCCAAACTATACTGGGTACTAAATAAATTCGGTCTGACGCTTCAAGCTTACTTTTTAACTTGACAGATAACTTGTTATAAGTGAATAACATTTGACCCGCCCTCTTTGGGAGTAGGGTGTGTAAGTATATCCGCTATGCAGGATTAGTCATCACTGACTCATAGGTTTTTAAAAAGCGCTTTTCAAGTGGAGGGTTAAATTGATTTTTCATTAGCAAGGATTTATTTTTTATATACTTTTGTTTGTTTCAATTTATCTTTTTTTTTTCTATACAATATGTAAAGAAAACCCTGTCCGACCCATAAGGATAATAAAGGCTATTTTTTTTATTAAGGGACAAAACCCGCCACACTGTTCCCAACCCACTGCAACTCCTGAAAGCCAGAATCAACAGTGGAGACCGCCAGAAAAACGCCGAGCAATGAAGCTCGACGAGTCCCGGAGAAACGTTTCAACTGTCTTGGGTCCCGCAACGAAATTAATCAGAAAAGAATAGCGGAGGAGTAAGAAAAAAGATATTTTTTCCACTTCCCTCCATAATAAGCAGGAGACAGAATAGAACTAGGCCAATCGGCACAAAGGGACATTATTGCAACTGGGAGAAGCCCAGATTGCCAAGCACCACGGAATAACATTTGATCAAGTTAATGGGTCCTAAGTAGGTATTTGCTGTTACAATTGATTCCAATAATAGGTATGGCAAAAGCGCCTGAACGCACGGAAATTAGTTCTAGTTTCAACAAGGTCCGTATAATAAACAACTCCGGATGTAACTTGTACACTATCCAACATAATATTGCGTTCATTCTGCCAAAGAATACACTCCCACAAGATGTGATGTGCGGACTGTTCAAATTCACAGTTCGATGTAGAACACTGACACAAAGGCGAAGGAACAAGTTTAAAAGAATACAGTTTACTTTTAAAGTTGCCATGACCTGTGAGAAATTGGGCAACGCAGTGGTCAACCTCCAGCCATGTCTTAGCCAGCCGATCGCCAACGGATGGAAAGAACAGATGGAGGTGCCGGCCCTTGATGGAATTATCCCACCTACTTTGCCATTCGGATAAGAGGTCCTCCCAGACGTCAGTCTGAGGTTTAAATAATCTAGAAATTCTATTGAGGTCGCGTTGTGTAACAAAGTTAGTGTCCATGGCCTCCCCCCTCGCGGAGTAGTACATTGAAGCACGTCGCTGTACTTCAAGATCGACTGGAAGTACACCTGCCAGAACGGGTAAGGCTTCAGTACTGACTGTTCTATACGCCTTGCATAAAAATATCAATGCCAAACGTTGGCTTTGAAGCAGTTTACGTCGCGCCGCCCCTATGCTGGCCCTATCGGCCCAAACAGGTGCACCGTAGCACATACATCCTAAGTAGGTAGCTCCATATATAGTTTTTAAAGTTAGGAAGGATAGACCCCACGTTGCTTTGGATATTCTAGTTAGGGCATAAAAGTTCCTTTTAGCTTTTTCGCCAACTATTTTTATGTGTTCGATAAATGAAAAATTCCTTTCTAAGACCATACCAAGGTAGCATACGGATTGCTGTTTTTTAACGGGAACGTTATTCAATTTAATAGTAGGCAATGATTTAAGATTACCTTTTAGTAGAAGTTGATAGGTTTTATGCGGCGCAAACGCTAGGCGGTTACGATCACCCCACTGAGATATTAGATTTAGGCAAGTATGGGCCAAGTTCTCAAGTCCGCCTCGGGTACTTGACTGAATGAGCAGTAGGCCGTCGTCCGCGTAACCAGTAAGTGAACAGCCGCAAGGAAGCGGGATCGCGAGAAAATCATCAAAACCCAAATTCCATAAATAAGGACCGACAACTGAACCCTGAGGACATCCCATGGTTAGTGCTTTAGTACTAGAAAAATGACCGAGCTTAAGTACCGCGGAACCGTTTATAAAGTACGAGTAAACGAGATTATATATGTTTCTATAGCAACCGCGGTTTTTTAATTTTAACAACAGCATAGGCCACCAAGCGTTATCAAAAGCCCCAGAAATATCCAAAAAGATACCAATCACGTACTAATAAAGGTTATGTAAACACTTGACCAAATATAATATAAAATTTTACATAATCACCATAGTAACAATAATAATGAATTTTGAAATAATCTTTTTTTCCCGGGAATTAATTCCAATTTCCCCGAAACTTGGTAATTTTTAAAAAACTGACAACACCATTTGTGACGGAGCGAATAGCGATGCGACCACATGCCGCATGCCCCGCCCCCCTTCACCCGCGCATGTATGCCTATCGGGGTGCCTGCCGCACATGCATTACGTTACCTCGCTTTTTTGAAATAACATTTATTTTTTTTGGGGGATTTTTTTTAAGTTTAGCCCGCTTTGTAGGCATTATTAGAATCACTTAACGACACCTAACAATACCTTCACGGATCGGACAGGGTTTTCTTTACATATTGTATATTATAAACTAACGCTTGACCGCAATCCTGCCTGATGGTACGCAGTGACGCAATCGTTGATGGTAAAGCGCACTAGTTTATTAAGAGCCTATTCACTCTAGCCTTGAAGACACTTAAATTGTAGTCCGACGGAAACACCGCCGCTGGCAAATTGTTCCAAGGAGGAGGCGAAACGCTTCGTCCGGATCGTAGTGGTGTTAACAACGTAAGTGTGGAAACCAGCCGTACGACGGGTCGTCCGATGGTGGAACGGAGATGGGGGAATTAAATCATGCAATTCCCTCGCACACTCCCCAAAATGCATCCTATCGAACACCGAAAGGCTGGCTACTCTACGCCTGTGCTCTAGGCTTTGGAGACCATCTCGAGTTAGACCAGGGTCACCAATCAGCCTCTTCGCACGCCTCTCCATCGAATCCAAAGCGGCCAGGTGAAACTTAGCAGCACCAGCCCAAATGTGGCTATCTTCTCTAATGTGGTATCTTTTGTCTTTGTCTTAATAACCAGAAAGACAAAGATGCATTGAAATTAAATTTAGTTTAGTTTCAACCTCGATGCCATTGTTTTTATTTTACTTGTAGTCTTATTTGCTTACACAAAATTCTAAATAGTATTATTTAGTATCAGGAGTAAACTGCTTTTTTAGTCTACGTACCTTGTGTATTTCTTCTTCAAAGCTAACAACATAGAAACACACGGACCTGACAAGTCATTCACAAGGAAAAGGAGCCATACCCGTATCCATTACTCACATGACATTTCGTGTTGAGAAAATTGAATTTCAGTGGAGGCGTAATATAATATACATATCTACGTATGCTAGAGGAAAAACAATGAGTTTTGTGCGAAAAGCAAGGCGGTAGTAGATCTTGTCGTTATGAGGTTTTTTATTTGTGCAAAGTTGATTGAAGATTTATTGAACTTGCTTACATCTTGTTCCTTACCTGATACTTATACTAGTTAGTTATTTGTCTGATAAAATTTTCAAAGTGATTATTTCACATTTTTATGCAATATAATAATATTAATAAGAATATAGGTATGAATGCCGATTCACCCGGTTCGTACGATTAAATTCGTGCGATCGATGCGCACGAACTTAATTGAATGAAACGGTATCTATTCTACCTACTAATTAGGCTCCATAATTATTCATTCAATGAGAAAGTCACTTATTTTGTATTATAAACAACGTGTAACAAAAAGGGTATATACATACCAAGGGCATGGCATCTTTAGATGATATCAAACGATATCGGTAGGGTTTCAACTCAAAATAAAATACTCAAAAAATTGGTACCAAACTTTCGGTTTCGTGTGTTTTTTAAAATCAAATCATAACAAACGTGGCAGCACACTACATGCGTTAATAACTACTCGATACCCGTCACGTTACTTGCCAAAATCCGATAAATGTCTTCAATATCTCTGTGTGACTAGTATGATAGCAGCCTATCACAGGCGGTGTTTTTCCTCCTAACTTCCTAACATAAAGAGATAGGATTAAAAAACCCTTCCAATATCGTTTGATATCATGTAAAGATGCCATGCTTTTGTTATGTATATAGCCTTTATGTTACACGTTGTATATCTATTATGTAGCTTATTAGGTTTTATGTTGTTTTTGTACTATATGTTTTGGAGAATAAATATATCTATTAGTATTATTTATTATTCCCTTTTATTTCATTTTATACATCATCATCATCATCTCAGCCGTTATCCCAGTCGCATCCGAGGCTTTTTCAGCTTTGGAGTCTGGGGTCAAATACATTTTTTAATATTTGCATATAAAAAAAAAATGAACATTACATTTGTGTCCAGTTAAATATTATTATATGTATTATTAACTTTATCAAACAAACCCAGGGTTTGGTAAGCTGCGAAGGCATTCGGCATTTATTAATGTGAATTTACTAGGTACGTATATTATCACCGTGCCTCCGGAACGCTGTGGTTTGGGCTATACCCTCCTGTCATATTTCAATTAATGGCGGAAGCCTTATTAATACCGGCAGTTTCCAGTTTCAACTCACAGTCAATAAGTTAATTGATTCTTGTATTAATTTTGAACGTCTTTCTCGAGTAATTCGACGTTGTTTGATTTTTAACACTTTCAGTGTTTTTATTGTCTGAAAATGATACTACAATAAGATACCTCTCTAATTAACTGTGCCTTTAGTTTTATTTTTCAGGCTTTACTAGCCTCTCTTCTAATTTCTTTTCACTTTCTCCGGTTTCTGTCAAGCTTAGTTTACTGATTGTCTTCTGCTAGATGTTGGTAACATTGTGTTGATTTTTCAATCTGGAATTCCTCATTCATAGCCCAGAGTCTGGATTTGTGCCCGGTTGGTGGCAAGTCTGGGCTCGCACCCCATTATATGAGACTACACTTCACTGGTGAAGGAGACACAAATTAAAATTTACACAGAGTTCAAAATACGCTAGTTTTAATATAATTTCCGCTACAGTATTATCTAATAGTAGTCTTTTGACGTCCGTGGAGACCCCGGGTTCGATCCCCGGCCAGGTCATGATGGAAAACGATCTTTTCCTGATTGGCCTGGGTCTTGGATGTTTATCTATATATGTATCTATTATAAATATAGTATCGTTGAGTTAGTATCACCTTATAATATAACACCTAATATAATATATTAAACGCTTATTATTATTATTATTATTATATAGATCTTATCCATTCGTGGGCACAAATCGTTTATGATAATTAATTACATATTTAAATTTCCTCACAAATACAAGTCAACACTATTCCATCTAACTCCCAGATCATGGTCACTACACTGAGACGCTTTTAGAAGTAGCCGCCATTTTATCTCCTATTGAATTTACATTGTGTCCGTTTTTTTTGTCTCAATCGTGACTGCCTGATAACTGGGTATTGAGTACATAAAACTTAGTTATTTTGCATGCTATAAATTCCAGCAATGCTTTGTGTATGCCGATATTTTTTATTTTGTTGATGAAAAAGTTAATAACAATAAAGCGTGCTGCTGATCAGCTGTCAAAACTTTTAATAGTTTACTTTGTATTATAAATTAGTCATTATTTGTTAAAGGTTCCATTGCTTTATGTATTGTGGGTAGAGTTTTATTTTGATCTTGCTACTGAACCTGTTAACTTTGATTTGAAAAATGACATCTTTGCGACGTAGTTTTTCGCGCTACGCCCTGTGCTATACAGTCTCTATCAATAAATCGCGCTAAAATAATTCAACCAAAACAGAATTGCATCGCAATCGCAACTAAACCAAAACTTTAGTTATGTTTCGAATCGCACTAACCGGATAACCTTCTGATAGAAGGGTTAACCATAACTGGATCACAATTGGAACGTAACCGCTGTCAAATGAAATAGTTGAAACAAAGCTAACTTTTCTGTGCCATTATGGATTTACTTATAATTTATTTAGTTTTAATTATTATATCTGACGAAATGTATCAGTCATTCATTGATTTTACAAAGAAAGTCAGTCAATCGAAGTTAAAACTTTAGTGCGATACGAAATGAGATCGAAACTAAACCTACGAATAATAGTTTAACTTCTACTGTTTTATTTAGCGCTATTGCCCCCCAGTAATGACAGAATCAAAACTCAATAAATTATTTATTCACGTCCGCTTTTCACGAAGTTATACAACATACTTCTCAACAGCACAGCTGTATGTTGGGTTAGAGAAACATGATTCTATACGATAGTAGATTTCAAATTAATCAAAAATTACAACAACAACCTTAAATTATCAAATTGTTTGACAGATCTGACAAAAACCTGTACCTACATCGAAGGAATTCCTGGTTTGACGAATTCTCTTTGTCATTATCCACTAGCTGCGCACCGTGGTTTCACGCGCTCCTATTGGTCGCAGCGTGATGTTATATAGCCTAAAGCCTTCCTGCATTAATGGGCTAACCATCGCAAAAAGAATTTCTCAAATCGGACCAGCAGCTCCTGAGATTAGGACGTTCAAACAAACCAACAAACTCTTCAGCTTTATATACTCGTATTAGTATAGATTACAAATGATAAGCCACCTTAACATAAGTAAAAGATGCATTGGATTATGAATTTTGTTCAAAACAAAAAATGGGATTGTGATGAAATTGTATTCTACCATTGCAGAACAAACTATCTGCTGGTGTCGGTTTTCATAAAAATTGGTATCTACGTCAATTGACGGCATAATATACAATACCTACGATTTTGACCTCAGTTAGGTACGTATCAAGTAGTATGTTTATGTTTAATAGTATAGTCAACCTTAGGTATTGGTAGGTATTTAGGTCTGAAACTTTTTAGCATTAACTAATTGAATACGTAGGTTGTTTGTAGTTAATTCTAAAAAGATCATAGTTACCTACGTAACTGCTATCAATAGCACTTGCTTGGAATCTTATTGGACCGGTACCTTAATGGAAAGTGGTCCACGAATCACTTCGTTGCGTGTTTTCTTTGAAAAACTTAGCGTATATGCCATATTTAGCGTAAAAGCATGAGGTAAAGGTAAGTTGAACGGTGTGGGACGGAGGCCCACTCCGCTGATTGCGGGCGCGCCATTTGCATCAGCCATATTGGTGTACTGTGAACATCGGTTGTACGCTTGGGCACAAAAATATCTGTCCGGTCTACCGGGCATAAAAACTTCGATCCAGCCGTCCCTTGCTGTTCTCTCCAGCGACTCCCTAAGCCGAGGTTCGTACCCCACAGGGGGTGCCCTTAGCGTGTAGTCGTTTAGTTTTTAGTTGCTCTGACTGGAGGCTTTAAATTAATTTAAGGCAGCCACAGGATAGTCCAGTTAAGTAGTCACGACCTCTCAAAGTCAACTAGTAGATGCCATAACAAAAAATAAAAAAAAATACCGTGCATGCAGTGCGTTCTTCAATCTGCTGTATTTTTTTTTGGGAGATAGTAAATAATATATACTTCCCAAGTAAACATAGGTAAAGTTGTTTATTTTGTTTAATAAATATTAAATATAAAAGTAACCATCTTGAAAGGCAGGTGCGCCCAATATTCAAATCGAATAGAGTAACTGTAATAGAAAACTAAATATGCAAATAACCATCTTCAAATGCAGGTTCGCCATATACTTATTCAAATAAAATAGAGTACGTATAATAGAAACCATAGACAAACTAGTTCGAATTACTTTTCTCTACCCAAAACTTGCAAATTTTCCCAATCAACCGTGATGCCTTAGTGATAAAGTTGAAAATCTATTAAATGAAATTGACAGCTTGTGCAAGCTTGATGTGCTGGCTGTGTCTGTATAATGGACAGTGAGATCAATGTATAGCTAGAATAAATTTAAGTATAAAATAAATTTAACTAACATAGTTCTTAAGTTTTGGTAACACTATGAGTCCTTGTTACTTTAATATTATAATCGGAATAAATTGATCTCACCGCTGGGACACAGACCTCTTTCTTTGAGAGGGACTGGGCAGTAGTTTACCATGGAGACTCAGTGCGGGTTGGTGGCGTCTAGCTAGCCAGATGCGATTTTAAGGAATAGTCTACGCTTAACCAAACCATTATTGATTATCATAGATTTCAATAGGTCAATTAAATCAAAGCCAATTAGAATTCATTAAAGCAGGTTTGGTCTGGTGATCTACCATCTATCCATCTAACTTTAAAATCTATACTAATATATAAAGCTGAAGAGTTTGTTTGTTTATTTGTTTGAACGCACTAATATCAGGAACTGCTGGTCCGATTTGAAAAATTCTTTTTGCGCTAGGGCTTAAGGTTATATAACTTCACGCTGCGACCAATAGGAGCAGAGCATATAAAAAAAACATATCGATACCTACACGGATGAAACCGCGCGGCGCAGCTAGTATTATATATGAAGAACTTTACTGCTTAACATACATGCATAACACTACTCGTAGACATAATAATCGGACCCTAATACTAATTTTCTCTGCCGACTGTACCTGTGTACTGTACAAAACTAGCACAGCATCTTGGTAATTTGAAAGCGTCACCCGCATCTCCCCCTGCTTACCATAAGAAAAACACAAGTTTTCTTGCGTTTTTACTTTCCATAATCATAGCATACCTGACGAACCGTACACATAGGTACCTGTGTGTTTATAGAATCTCACTACTGTATAGAAGTGGCAGTTTTACTTTTATAATAATTATAAACTAGTGCTTGACCGCAATCCCGCGTGGTGGTAAGCAGTGATGCAATCGTTGATGGTAAATCCCGCTAGTTTACAAAGAGCCTATTCGCTCAAAAAACACTGAGTGAATAGGAAGGAAGACGGCAGTTGAGCGAGGTGATGCAATATTAAACCCAACAATACGACCAACGATGCTGCGCCAGAAGGAGATTGATCTGGAGACCCTCCACGACCAACACCCGATACAACAACATTTTTGGCGCATCGTACCCGGCTAGGGTTGCCAGAGTTGCCAGATAGGAACTTACCTAATCCGGGACAGTCGTCGACAGGGACACTCGGAAAGAATGTCAGAACGCCAAAAAAAAGGTCATTCCAAATCCGGGACAGTCGTCGACAGACAGAAAGAACGTCTCAAAAAAAGCTCATTCGCCCATGATGTCGAGAAATGAAAATTCTTCACACGAGGAGGCAACCACGTCATTTCATTCGTCGCTAGTTTATTTTGTTACAAACTATAAGTTTTTAAAATCCGTTACAATTACCGCTAATTCCGGGACAAGAGGCAAGATTCCGGGACTTTCCCGGATTTCCCGGCGGTCTGGCAAGCCTACCCGGCACACATCGCAAAACAACTGTTTATACCCGCCCTCCATACGGCTTCACCAGACATCATGCCGGAACACGACGAATCGCTCGGCGGCAAGACTTTGTCTGGTGGGTGGTAATTTCTGAGTGAATTATCATTCCAACTTTTCCAACTTCCAGCTAGGAATTGACACGCTAGGTGGTAAGTTTTTTACCGAATCAATTGGCTGGAACCGATAGCACTCGCGTCACTATATCAATCGTGTGGAGGAGTGTGGAACACCGCCGGTGTTCACCGCAGTGGTTTAAGCCGGTAAGAGTCCGTCTAGTCTATCACCCACGCATCATCATCATCAATCTGTTTATCCTCCCACTGCTAGGTACAAGTCTCCTCCCATACAAAGAAAGATTGAGCGATAAGTATCACCACGCTTGCTCAATGCGGGTTGGCTAAACTTAAAGTCCAGGTTTCTTCTAGATGTTTCCCTTCACCTTTTAATCAGTCTCACGATGGAATATAATGAAAGACCATGAGGTTTCCTAACGGAAAAAAAAAGGAGTTGTAGTGAGAACATTTTGCCGGCGGGTGTCAGTCATTGCAAGTCGTAAAACTTTGCAGGCGGCATGTCGGTGACTCTTCATCAGAAACTCATTTGGTAGTTAAAATACTAGCACGTCACTAAAGCTGAAATGTCGCAGGGTAACTGAGCGCTTGCTTACGCTAGCCAACAGTAAGCCGCCGACATGTCAGCCCGCAACACGCGCGGTCGAAGGTTGCCGACATGCTTCTTTCAACATAAGTTGCTGGATTTTGTCGGCGGGCTGTGCCGCCGGGCGCCGGCTGGGCTTTGGTGTGTAGTGCGCTTAATGACTGCACACAGATAAGCTTTCATGGTGGGATTTTTACAGAATCTCACGGTTTTGAGTTAGGTATCCGCACGGCTATACCAATTATATGTATGTAGGTACGGACGACAGCAGGCCAAGCTACCCGATACTGCCAAATATTATCAATCAACCTTGAGTCTTAATACTTTAGAGATAATTTTGAAAATCTAATAAAGAGTTCTGACAGATTGTAGTAGCTTGATGTGCTGTCGCGTATAAGTTGACTTCAAATTGTAAGAAAAACCTAAACAATGCAATGACATGTATACATTCATTTCATTTCCGTAGCCACTACAGCAACAATAGAAAAAAAAGTTTTTTTTTTAATTTCTAATCAGCTATAGACAGATAGATATACGACACCCTTCATGCCACAATTATTCTCAATAAAAAAAAAGGATTATAATCAGCAACCCATACCATCAAGCAAGACAAATATAGCCCGTTTGACGTTTGCAAGTTACCCTATATCTCAAATACGGTCTGCAATCCCCCAGAATCCCCCTAGGAGGTACAACACAGCTTTGAGCTTTGAGCGCGCAATATCCACGGGCAAACAAACTCCTATCTGCCCGGAAGAGAGTTAGTTCTTTGTAGAATCTCTTTGCTTGCCACGATATCATGACTTCTGAGACTGTTTACAACGGGATGGTGACTGCGCCGCGTTGTGAAGAGCAAAGTTTATTTATACTATTACTTACTAAAAGAAAAAAAACAAAAGAAAAGTGAACAAACAACAATTTAAATTGTAAGTTATACTTAAAACAATAATAATAAATCGTTTATTACTTAACTGAAATAGTGTTCTCACAAGATAAATAAAAAAAAAAAGAATGTCTTTTCTATTTATAATCTATGGTACTTTTTGTATTAACCGCATTTTATGCAAATTGAAAATTGTAGGTATCTGGTTTGAGATTTGATTTACATTTCCTTCTAGTAACGTATGTACAAATAAACTAGGTAACACTTACTCTTGCTATTGTTTTGGGAAAAATAATTTTACTTGTGGACTGTACACAAGTCAAGCCTGGGAGGTATTTGCTATTTTAATAGAAGTGAAACCTATCGATTAGGGAGACATTTTTCTGATTTTTCTTGCTTCTTAATTCATACGGTTGTACGGGTTCTATTGTATGTTAAAAAAATATATTTTACAAAATATAGTAAATAGGATTGTAGAAATAATTGATTCAACAGAAATCATTAGACTATTGATTGTTTATTTTCTTCAGAAACTAAACAGTAATTTCAACGTCTCAAGCATCTGCCCGGCTAGCTCAGTCGGTAGAGCATGAGACTCTTAATCTCAGGGTCGTGGGTTCGAGCCCCACGTTGGGCGAAATCTTTTTGTCGTTTTAAATTCATGTCTGACCACCGCCATCTACCAAAAATGTCTGAAGCTTTACAGCCTTTCCTTTGTTGGTTCGTAAAGGTCGCACGTGTGTTCACAGATGGCGCTGATTTCAATATGTCATTATATTATATTAAGTAAATCATTTTATTTTGCTGTTGTGATACCTAGCTGTTAGTAAAAATCATGGAAGGTACTCAGTAAACAATAGTAAATTAAGTTTTGATATAATTCTCCACTATTCTACACTAGGTCGAAAAAACCGAAAAAGAAAAAAAAATATATGAATGTCTTTGGAAATAATGTATTTCAATAATATTGATTATGTTGAGTATAGTTTCGTTTGTGATCTATCTACCAGTACGAATAGAAATAAATATTTTTTCTTTATTTCAATGCAAAGAAAATTATATCTAGCTTTTTTTTAATGCTGGGCGAGTTCATTGTCAAGTTGATTTTGTTCGTTGACCATTCTTGTTTTAGTTACAGCTGTGTTTCAATTTAGGGTAAAGATGCCAGCTGGTCAAGCTACCTGAAACTGTTAAATTTCCCCAAACAACCTTGAACCTTAACAGTTTAGTATTAAAGTTGAAAACCTTTGACCCAACCAAAAGATATTTGACCGATTGTAGTAGCTTGATGTGCTTACATCTGTACCTATACAATCAACTAAGTATGTTCATGGATCTTAACGTAGATTCTTAAATTCCTGTGAATAATTTTAAGAGGCAAATTAACATATAAATAGGTAAATTTTTTTTACCACAAGTTAAAAATTAGCATACAAATGATACTTTATTTATATGACTATAGAAACCGTTTCGTAATATTAAGCATAGGACATACATGATGACGATTAAAACACTCTTGACGACTGCAGTAGGTAATAGATTGCTTATTTTTATTCAAAATATACAATGTGTCTTTTAATAGATACTACTGCTAGTTCATGTACATGATCATAGATGGCGCTGATTTCAACATAGCACAAACTTGTTATCCTGCATGTTTTGTACAGTGGGTGCTATTTATATCCAATTGCGTTTTTTTGCTAAGTAGTTATGATATCATCTGGCCTTTAATTATATACATAATTATATGTGTCGAGATTATAAATTATGATAGGTAAGTGTAATGCAGCTGCAGCGAAACCGAGCACATTTTCGAGCATTACTTTCGTCAACGTCCATACCATGTTGAAAACACCGGTTCTCGTCCGATCACCGAAGTTAAGCAACATCGGGCGTGGTCAGTACTTGGATGGGTGACCGCCTGGGAACACCACGTGATGTTGGCTTTTTGGTTGCTTCAGTTTTTTTTATTATAGAAAAATATAAAAGTTTTTTTTTTAATATGTATGTTCTTGTTTGTTAGAGACTGGTGTTTACAGTTTTGAATTTCAAAAACGAAGTAAGTACCTATATTTTACCTATGTAAATGGGGTTAATAAAAATAATCACAAAGACATATGGAGCTATAAATAACACTTTTTACGACCAAGAAGAAATTAGCATACAAACGATTCGTCGTTTTCCCATATAATATGTGATTACATAGAAGTCAGTCAGAGTTACGTCATGGAAGTCGTGGTGGCGTAGTGGTTAAAACACCAGCCTCTCAAGCACTAGCGTGCGGGTTTAATTCCAGGTCAGGCAAGTACCAATGTAACTTTTCTAAAGTTCTATGTACTTTCTAAGTATATCTTGGACACCAATGACTGAAGGTGAAGGAAAACATCTTGAGGAAACCTGGACTTTTAAGTCTGAAATCGCCAACCCGCATTGAGTAAGCGTGGTGATTACGCTCAATCCTACTCTGTATGAGAGGAGACCTGTGCCCAGCAGTGGGACGATAAAAAGGTTGATGATGATGATGATGATGATGTGATTACATTGAAACCACACCTGGTTTCAATGTAATCACATCTTGAGCTGAGGATCTAATTGACGATTTATACACTGTACTTGACCGTGAAATGATAGACGTTGGGTGGGATACCCTCTGGCTAGGTGTAAGCGACGACCTTTGCAGGTGCTGCTAACAGCACAGCAGTACCTAGGTAACCCTAAGGTTACGTAGGTACTGCAGTGCGTCGGGCATGTTCGCTTTGGCTTTCATGCCATCATGAGGAAGAAGGCGGCCTCATTGCTTGGTAGAACTAGGACCAGCGCTAACAGCATCCTACAAACCAAGGCCGACAAGTACGATGCGCCGGTGCTTATGTACTGGTTAGCATTGCTTGTGCGGCAGTCATGATTAGTTTTTAAGTGTTACTAACCCTTAGTAGCTAAGTTACTAACCTTTGGACCATTGTTGTCATTGAATAAATTATAATTAACTAGCTTTCCGCCCACGGCTTCGCCCGCGTGGAGTTCGGTTATATCGCACTTTTTAGATTTCCCTCGGGAATATCAACTTTTTCGGGATAAAATGTACCTTATTATTTTATCCGGATCTAACTTTATGTCTGCAAAATTTCAAAGCAATCGGTTCAGTAGTTACGACGTGAAAGAGGAACAAACAAACAAACACACTTTGCCGTGTCTGCAGGGTAGCTCGTAGCGACTTGATGAGAGTTGCTGACAATCGAGCTGAATTGCGTGACTTAAATGATTCCGTAATTTGAAAACTGTATTTGCTCAATAACGTAAATAACGCAAGCCGTTCAAAACAATTAAACTGGTAGGTACAGACCACAGCACATCAAGCTACTACAATCTGTCAGATTTCTTTATTAGATTTTTAACTTTATCTCCAAAGCATTAAGGCTCATGGTTGATTGCGAATATCTGAGAGTTTGGGGTAACTAGACCTGCTGATGTCCGTACTGTAGTGTGTTACGAAATGATCCTGTTGTCTCCACAATCATATTTGATTCTATTGGACACTATCAGTATCGGACGCTTAAACATAATACACAGTGACAATATGCTCAAGGGTCAAACTTTTTACACTCCACCATGCCATGTGACTGGCATAAAACCTTTTCTGCGTGCGTTCAAACCATGACAAATCAACATTAGCCAGTAGGTACCTACCATCATTACGCTCAGGTGTCTTATATTTGTTATAACTTCGACTCGGAGGTAATTGTGCAGCTTCCTTTGCGACATCATTTAGAGCAATTTTGTATAGTTTATATAAAACGTAGTAGCATGCGAAGGATGCCATATTGTTAGTGAACGAAGTGACAACATGTCAGGCCTCTGGTGTCTCTGTTTGAGTGTTTGTGGTAAGAAATTGATCTTTGAACAAGGTATTCATATTCATTCTATCAAGTCATCGTAACCAGAGTATCACTACATTTTCTATAATATACTTATCTATTGAACCCTCACACTTTCCTTTCAACATTACCTATTTGCTGCAGCAGTTTTCTTATAGTAGGTATATTCACGGATAGGATTTAGCGCCTTAATCATCAAATTGCATTACTGTTTAATTCCTGAAAATTCGGCGTAACACCTATGTCTTTTTTCCTTATCCATATCTATAGTAAGTCGTCTTACTCATCTCAAGTCTTTGTTTAGTTCTTTCCTAATAATTTATCATCTTTAACATAATTAAATCATTTTCTTTCTACCTACAACCATCATCATCTCAGCGTTAATCCCAGTCACATCCGTAGCTTTTTCAGCTTTGGAGTCTGGGGTCCGCTTTACCAGTCTAACTGCTGATTTTGGCTAAACATCGATATTTTCCGTGAAGCTACTACCGGCTGACCTTCATAACCCGAAGGCGATATCTAAGCATTGCAGTTAGACCAATTGTTAGTCCAACAACCCGTAACGACTGCCACTAGATGTTCGTATGGCAACCGGGACCAACGGCTTAACGTGCTTTCCGGGGCATGACCAGACCAGTGCAAATATTCATATTCATGCATACAAATATTTGCACTGTGCGGGGATCGAACCCGCGCCTCCTTGCGCAACGGCCGCGTTCGCTACCGCTACGCCACGGAGGCTGTCCTTTCTACCTACAATACTAGATCTTTATCATGTAAATTAGTTCGTTTATTTCTTTTTCCTTACTGGGCTCGTTTCGTCGGACGTTTGCAAGAATTACCATGCATCACGATGACACTTTGTTTTAAGATATAAGAAAAAAACAATTGATGGCGTTTTAATTTGTTAATCGTTGTCAAACAATCAATAGGAATCAACTATCTATATTCTATTTACTATACTGATACTTAGGTACTTAAAATGACAGTTTTAACCCGCTCATTGACTAAATTACCAACCCCCAAACCTATAAAATTCTCTCATTTCCTGCGAATTTCTGTGCATCAGCAGGCTAATATGTCCATTACTACCCCTATGCTACCAAGGATAAGAAATTGATATACATAGATATTACTATACAACTTGACATCTATTCTGCCTGAGTATGGGGCGACCCATAGACTTGCGTTGTTATGATGAAAAAGATTCTTTCTAACTCCATGTATTAAAAGTAGACATAATTGGTTGCCATGTTTGATATTGTAGACTGATATAATAATGTCTATATTTCTTCTCTTCATCGCCATGCTTGTGACAGTAGAAATCTTTCTGCAATCTGTAATGTTGTCTATACTTTCGTTAAAAAAACCTCATTTCTGTGTATAGTAGTAATAAAATCTCTTTAATCTTATTAATGAAGAAACCATTTCTGTTAGTTTTGAATAGATTTACATTAACCAAAGTATACAAACTTAAATAGATCACCATTAAGAAAAGCAAACGTTGAATACGCACAGACAAAAGCCGAAGGTTTAACTATTCTATGCCCAAGGTATCATTGACATTGACGTATTGGAAACGTAAAGCCTTGGGACGAAAATAGTAATTGACAATGTAGAGCAATTTCCCACGGAGAAAGGGGCTAAAGAGCAAGGTCAATGCCAATGTCTATTTGACTTTGATAAATAGGCCAATTTCATTTTGGATTATGGTTTCAAATAACTCTGTTTCTTTGATTCTTTATCAATAGAATTTGAATATCCGACCGCATTCAGTCAGTTGGCTTAAAGCTTTTGATTAATATCTGTTCCTGGTTGAGTTATCTACGTGTTAAGTTATATAGCTTTAAGGGTTTAAATTATAACTAAAAATTATTGAAAATGTCCGGACACAGCCATTTGGCATTTATACGATCCTTAGTTGTCCGATCAGTTATGTACAATAAGGAATGAATTAAGTTGTACAACTTTATGAGTTATATATAACAACTAAAACTAAATGCTGTGATTGTGACAGTCAGTTGTCATTTTCATAATCTTGACTTGGTTATCCGATCTGTAATATCCTATGATCGAAATATATATATGTGGATATATTTAGTCCTTCTTGGACTTAATATATCCACTAAATTATGCAGCTTAGTTTTCGGTACTCTGTGGTAACGATGTAAAACCCAACCAACTGACCACTATACCACTTAACAGCAAAAATCGGTAAAATAAAGTTTACATAGGGTCCTTTAAGATAATTTTCAGTCTACTTACTTATAAACATTCTGATAGATCAGCTATAGAGAACGTTAAATATTTTTTTCAAAATATTGCAGTAACTGAATATCAGTTACCTACTATTTCAAACTAATGCGAGCGTATCTTAATTTCACATATCGCTAAAGTTTTAATCGTTTTTATCATTTCAGCCTTTGCTGGTTGGAGTGATGCTGTCTCAACAAAGATGGATTTTGGTGGAGAAGAGATTCTATCGACAGTAACAAATTCTACTAAAGTGGAAGACGAAGATGTTGAAGTACAACATACGATTGTTTTATCAACTAAACTAAAAAACAATAATCGAAGGGGACTACACAACTCTAATGAAGGTAATCTTATATGAGTATTTTGAATTTATTAAACTTATTTTCACTTAACCACAATAGATTTCTTTCAATTTTTTTTACACGTTTTCAAGTTTGCTTTTAAGGAGGATATCAAGCAATCCGTGCTTATGTTTTAAATACATTTTTTTCTGCCCAACTGTAAGTATTAATTAAGTGTCCATTTTTAAAGAATACTTTGAGTTCTCTTGCGTGTGTGTGGGGCAATGGACGCAAGGGTAATTTTCCAGCCGGCTGACCCGAGCCAACTAGTTCTTTGTCTTTTAGCTAATGAGGACATTAAAATTCAACATTCTAGCAAAAAATTCCGAACGAATGTTTAGGTTAAGATTATGGATAATGATCATATCGATCGAAAAACAAACAGACTTACACGCAGATGTCCAGATGTCATCTATCTGCACAAGGTCGATGCTACTGACCTAATCATAATGACATAATTATCTGTTGACATTTGCGCGGGTGTAGGTGCAGAACATACCCAGATAATCAATCCGTCTATTTACGAAAATCAACGATTTGTGTTTAGATTCATAGCTATATATTTCACCATATTACATACTATTAGGTAAGATCAATCAATGTAATTTTTACTATAACAGTGGCCTTAGAGGTTTTCAAATGTAAAGTAAAATAATATCCATATTTTTCAAAACTTTCAGGTAACGCAGGACCACTGACATACAATATCGGTAACAAAGAAGCAAAGGAAGATAGTGGTGAAGTTCCCATAGTAAACGGATACAAAGCAGTTGAAACCACACAAATAAGAACTCCAGATACGAGGACTACGAAAAGATTTTACCCTGACTCTGCATTTATCAATCGAAATGTAAGAGATGAGTTAGATATATACCCAAATTATTTATCGAATCCTGCACAATGGAAACCGTCGAGTATCTATAATAACATTAACTGGATGAATCAAGAAGTACCAATAACAGAATATAATACAGACTGGAAACTGAGTAGACCAGCTTATCAGACTCCTGGAAAGTTTCATAGAAGGATAACAGATGATGGAATGAAAGAGTTCTATTGCATGAAATGTAGAGAGTTAAACGGTATGAGAGGATGTTCACAAGAGCGACAACGCCCAGTACAAAGGCGCAATTCTTGGATATACGAGACAACAACTCCGAAACTAAAGTTGGACGGTAAATTGGCGAAATTAAACTAATTTGTTTGCGGTCATTGTTTTTGTTCATCCCGTATCCGTAAATGTGCAGAAAAAACTTGAAGATGTTATCTGAACAACCTTGAAACGTAGCGCAGAGGTTGAAAGACTCGGAATAATAAGACGTTCATAATTGTGCGCACGTTTCCAAGTAATCGCTAATCCTTATGTTTTCGTCAGATGTTATTAAATTCATATCTTCCTCTCCATCAATAGGTGAGCATTCCTTAATATTAATAGTACATTACGATATTAGTGCGTAATGATGGTTATAACATGCGAGGCGGAATTTCAGCCCGAGCCGAAGGCGAGGGTGTAATTGAGCCGAGCATGTTATAACCAATACGCACGTATATCGTACGACGTTTTTTAACACACTTGCTAGGAAACAGAAAAAAAAGTATTTTATATTTTGTTCATTTTAAATAAACTCAATCTGTGAATGCACACTGTTGCTTTCCCGCCATTAGTATTATTATTTGCCATTTCAAATATGGAACAGCGCGCTGCTCACTGGCTAGAGCCACGCGGCGGCGATCAGTTCCATAATTATTTGAAATGACAAATAATGCTGTTATGGAATTTGTATGGACTATAACTTAACTATTTGCTTTGATAACACACGCGTTTGTTATGGCCCGCTTTACATATTTAAAACCGGTGGGATTACATCAGCTTTACGAGCAAGGGTGTTAAAAATTATGTAAAAGCATCATTGTGCTTAATTAATGTTTCTATCTGCAAGGTAGGTGAACCTTTTTTTGGTAGTTTTATAAAAACTGTACTTACGTTGATACCATCAAAATAAATGTTGCAAAAAGTAATGTTTCACATTGAAATTACCCAGATATTTAAAATTATTGCTACTTTGGGTTTAGCTTTATCTCATTGAAATAAAACAACAGCTATTAATAAAGATGAACTTCAAAAGGGTAAGACCCCTAACGAGGAAGAAGTCGAACAAATTACGTAAAACATTATCAAACTATAATTCAAATAAAAATATAAACAGTAACTCACAAACCATGTTGATGAATCATAAAATAAAAAAAACTTAGACTAACACTCTCGATTGAAGTATCTATAGATATTGTAGTGTTCTTACAACAGTTTTTTTTTTACCTTTAAATGAGCAGCCGTGAACCGTATAATCACTTTATTGATATATGTATCTTCATTTATAAATATTCTTTTAATAGTTCAAACTAATCATAACATTAATATAATTTCTGTTCGCCTCTACATAACCGAATACTAGATTTATAATTTGGACAATTAAATACCAGTAGTTATTCATTTATTTTTGAAACAATTCCAATAATTTTGCATCATGAGATCCATGTTTTTAAACAAATGTCATACGAGTAGGAGAATTTTAAATATCGTTTATTTCAGCTTAAGATTGGACTTTATAATGGGTGACCTTTCCGTTGTCATTGACAACAGTTTCAGCACCTCTATGGGACGACGTCTTGCCATTATCATTGGATGATGATGAGAATGATTGGCTGGAGACTGAATAGAATCCTCCGTTAGCTGGCGCTGAGGCCTGGGAGAATCGATTCACGTTCGGGCTGCCCTGAAAAGTTACGTGTTGTTAGTTTCATGGTTGTCCCAGACTTGGTGGGAAAGAAAGAACATCAAAAGGCTACCATACTCTATTTAGGGAGTGTGGTAGCTTTTTCGTTTTCATTGCCTTAACAATGCAAAAGGGTCTAAGATGTGCAGAATGTTAATTTTGAAAAACGTTGCACTATGGCACATTTAGAATTGGATAGATGTTACTTTAAAATCTATAGTACCTAGGTATTTTGTAAACAATCAAACATAACCAAATCAAAACACATTTTGATTTGAACCAAGGTAAGAAACCGCTACCGCGCTAAAGCGCGCGCTAAAGTATACAAAGAAAAGTAGAAAAATATGGGACAGACCTTTACCCAGCTGTGGGATAAAATAGATTACGTAAATGAAAAGGTATAGAATTATTTGTAAGTAACCTTCTGAACACAGAAGCATTGTGTGTGCAGCATGTTGCAAATGGAAAACAATATTAGTCGAGAAAAAAGAAATCCATTCTTATTATTCTCTTGTGTAATTTGCTATATTATATATATTTTATATATAATATACTATTAAAATAAATTCTTAGTGTAAACAATACAACAATAGAAATACTCAGTTAGTAGAGGAAGAGAGTAGAGGAGAATTTAGAAGCGGTATAAGTAGACCTTATGATCATATAATTTTAACTGATATCAATAAAATAAACAATAATAACTTGTTTGTGTTTAAAAAATAAAATACAGAGATGCTTTGTCTAGAAGGTTATCAGTTAAAAAAAAAAAGAATAAAAAATAACACAAAAAACAGCCAGGGATTGCAGGCAAGCAGGTACTAAAGTTAATAATCGTGATCTGTTCATTAAGAAGATTACCTACCAATACCTACAATGGCGAGCAAGATATTCTCATAGATACATAAAAGAAAAAACCTGCTACTACTTACTGGATTGCTTGGATATATCGAGGCTACATGGTGTTGGTATCCCGGTCCTGCAGCTGCGCTGGCGAAAGCGCTATTTCCGAAATTCGTGATGGGTCGGGGCATTGCGAAGCTAGGTATACTCGGGAATGCTGGAAACCTGGAGGCAATGGTTGGATTCGGATAGTAACCACCAAAATAACCACTAGAGTAGCCACCTGAGTAACCAGGATAGCCGCCGCCAGCCTGGTTCGACGTTAAGTCAAAGGCTTTTCTTGCAGCGTTGAGCGCTAGCCTCTGGTTTTCTAAATTCTTATTGAACACCCTGTAAGCATAGAATTTTTCAATCATTCACACTGAATGACTTAGTATGCAATGTTAGAAGTAGCTGATGAAAGCACTAGAGAAGGTAAAGCCATATTAGTATGATTGGAACACTGGAAAGTTATAACGATCATAAAGGCACTCAACACACATGCAATGTTAAAGTTTACCTTTTTACCCGCGCTCCATGTGGGTTACTATTGCTATAAAATATAAATTGTTAATTAAAAGTAATATTTATGCTTCAGATAAAAGTAGAAGTAGAAAAATCTCAAGAACGTTCCGCTGAAAAGTTAATACGGATTTTCAAACTTTTACTTTTAATTTTTGCCTATTTACTAGTCGAGATCAACATCATAAATCGGGGTTCTCTTGGGAAAATCGATATTTAACTGTCTATGAAGACCGCCTGCTCCTTTATCTCTTCGGCTGTGAATATTCTTATCGTTTAATGGAGCTTGTAAGCGACATTTTAAACGTTCCCCACATAATTATCCAACCTACTTTGAGATACCTAACAATAAAGCCTATTCCCCCAATATATTTAAAATCCCCTTCACCATAAAACACACACACGGCTTTTCCTCCACCGGAAGCATGTAGCTTCTGAGACGTTTTAGATCTTACTCTTGAAGCAAATTATCGAGATTTGCGAAATAGTTCTGCCCGAAGTCGTCTTCGCCTGGGTACGCGTAATCGGCGAATTGTTGAGGGTACGGGATGAAATCCGGGAAGTTCGGTGGGATTGCGTCGCCAGTTCTGCTGACTACCCTCCCGTCCTTTAGGCCGTATGTACCAGCGTACCTATTGCCTGATGAGTCCACGTACGCGAATCCTCCACCTCCTTGTGAATTTGGTTCACCTGGAAAAAGCCAAGTTAAAATTTGATTATTGATGATGTTGGAAACATTCTAGGCACTTATAATTACCGCGCGTGGGCAGAATTATGAAGTGAAAAGGATTCATTAAGACACACAATAATAAAGCCGTCCATATGGAGCGATACACCTACGATGGTAATTATTGTAATTGAATTGCCGTCATTTGTAAATTTTAGTAAAATTGGGTCAAATGAAGCAATCAATTTCGACTCCATTAATTTTAATAATCAAATCGATAAACTATTCATTAATAAGACAGAATTTTATAGATATATCTAGGCATATTTATAAGAAAACGTAAACATTCAAAATCTAGTCGCAATCTCAGTGACAATCAATCTCAAAAGCTTGGCAAAAATGTAGGGTAATTTGAGGATTTCTTAAACATTCACAATCAATCAAAACTGTTTATATTACTGTAACATTTTTGATTGATTGCAAATGTTCTAAAAATTACTAGTTACTAATTCCAGTCTGAATCAAAAACAGGTTTTGTTTTTCAATAGATATATCACTGTTACTTTCTTATATTTTAGTTAGGTACAAATTTAGGACTATTATTTTTATATAACTTCGCTGGACTGATAAACATATCCTAAGAGTAGATACCTACTTAAAAGTGTGGAAAACCCATCATGCATGAGTCACTGATCAAAACAATACATGAATTTGGAACGCTAATTAGTTAAGTCATCTACTTTAAAAAATGTATACAAATCACGTGTTGGCACACATGTAAAAAGTTGATATATCTTCAATTATAGGCAGATAGCGTGTCAAAGCATTTAACGTCGCCATCTATTAACAGTGTGGTTTATATAAAAACTCAAGCGCATCACATCTGACTGAGATCATTATTTAATCGACGGGAATCCCTGAATTTAATAGGTTGTTATCTCGGTTGTTATGGACTTAGTAATTATTATTTTAATTACGATGCGAAAAGTTACAGACCTATAACACACCTATAACTTCGCACTTCAAAATTATAAGGCTAAGTGATTCTATTGTTATTAAAAATACACATGACTTAATTGAAGCGTCTGGTGCAGTGTTTTTGAGTAAATGTTTTAATATTTTGAAGCTGCAATGGAGATGTTAAATTTTACATTAGAAGAACAATAATTTTCAGAACACATATAATGTTTGTATCGCACATATTACACCAAGCTATCAAAGCTACAAATAGATAAGAATTATAATTCAAAATCACTGTCCAGTGACGAACAAAAGAAGAAAAACAATGTTATAACAATTTTTATAAAAATGTAAATTAAAAAATATAACCTTATGTTGTCAACGCCTAAGCAGCGACTAACGTACTGAAATCAATGAAACTAGTCGACACAGGTGAGAAGTGGACAATAGAGTCAAATGCAATATCAATATTGGCGGAGGTTGCATGAACACATCAAATGACGTCATTTATATTTATATTGAAAAGAAAGGCGTAGTTTTTCAACTACGCACTAGCGAGGCACTAGTAGAAGGTTCTTATCAACACGGTTATTCGTATATAATATTCTAGACCTTTCGTTCTGGAATATTAGGTACATGAACCGTGTCGATCACAACCTTTTACAAGGGCAAAATAATGTTATATGTATGTATATGTGAATAGGTTTTATTTTCTTATAGGTAAATATGCTATGTTTTTGCAGGTGTATTCAATTATTATATACATATGAATGAATTGCAGTGGTACCAGCCGCGAATTATATTTAAGTTATAATTTATGGGTTCGCAACTCATCAGGCGCTTTATAATAATAATAAGCCTTTATTTAAACATGAATTTCTTAGTTAATAATATAATTTAAGTTTTTAGAAAAAAGAAACAATAAAAACATAAATAAAAATAATAGTAAATACATAAATTTAGATTTCATTTCGTTACATTACATACGTTAAAAATATGTAAGTAATGGCGTAGCCGTGGAAGGTGGAAAATAATAAGTTGAATGATAGACAATAGAATTACGCAATAATTTTTGTTTCAAAATCAAAAGTCATTTATTCAAATTAGGCTGAGAATCAGCACTCTTTGAAAGTCTACAAGAATAATTAGAAAAAAGTACTACATACGACAGTCCCCCAAAACGCCCCCCCATCGACACTTCCTAGTAGGTACTTTCCCTGGGAAGAAGAAGTGGTGGAACAAACTTCCCACCAGCACAGCTGTCTGTTCATTTAAAAAAAACACATGAATTTATACAATAGTATGTATAGTAACGAACACAAGATAAACACAAATGAACACAAGTTTAAAGTGCGGATGCGGAAAGAATAGAGTAAAATGGTAATAGAAAAGTTTATAAATATGGGGCTAATTAATGTTGATTACAGGACAATTTATTCTAACAGCACTTCTGTTTATACAAAAACAATAGGTATTTAAACAAAGTGAATTTACACCAAATAACCGGACGTTACTTGTTACTGATAACAATCACATCATAATGAGACATGGTGCTGCAAAATGGAGTCGACGATCTAAATCTAGGTATACGTCAGGTTATATGCTTTTCCAGTTTTAACTGACCTTGCATTGTATAGGATTTTTCTACAATCAGAAGTCATCTTTTACTAGTTATGTAGCTATAGCTAGATGTGTAGCCATGCGTATTAGATTATGTTTGAAATAAATTAAACATCTAATTAATGGAATTTTCTAGCATTATTTGAACGTCGTATTTTTTGGAAATTATTTCAGATTGTTAAGATAGAGTCTGCAATTCTTTTGTGTGCAAAATACAGAGGATTGTGTCCGGGATTATAAGGTGTTATTCGAGAATTGGTTCCCATAACGGATTATGTAGAACAAAAAGATTGCTCTAAGCAGAATGGTAGAATGACAATGCAAACTGATTGTCACTGTCATTTCATACAGTAGCTGAATTCATTAGAACATCTACATATATGTTATCTAGAACACACCCGACTACTTTAAATTTTGTAGTTCTGTTCCTCGACACTGTTAGATCTACAACATCGATATTTTTTATTCTCTTATTTTTTCCTCTTCAGAACGAGCGAAATCTTCATCGCATGAGACGAATGAAGTGGCAACTGTCAACGCCCATCTATCTTTTTAATAACCTGTTGCGTGTGACAGAAATGATCATTAACACCTTATTCATTAACAACTAGAGTCATTGTGGAAAAAATGTTTTGCCTAGAAAATGATGTCTGCATTGATGAATCATTTCATGTTTTGTTCATCACTTAGATTGTTTCAAAGGTGAGTATGTACATATGTATGTGGTATTGTTTTCTAACTTACAGATACGTAATTAATACCTTCAATTGGTTTAGTGATATGTATGTATATGAATAAGTATGCACACCTTAAACTGTTAAAATAAAGTTGTAACTTCTGTTTGTCTAATGCAACTTTCACGTAAAATTGTTATCAGGAATCGGTCTAACTTTTCATGGGTTATTAGGATCCACTTTTAATGTAATATGCTGCTTCTTTTGGCAAGTATATTGGAAATTAACCTGTGTTATCACACGGAGAAAGAATTCTGTGTTGTCTATCCTCCACAAACCACTCCCTCTTATAAAGAGAACGCCTGTTTCCCATGAGCGTTCCATTAAACGCTAATTATGGTTGTCGACCCAAAGTTTTTGACCAATGTCGAGATTGCAGCCGGTTGATCACTCTTAACCGTTCTCATTAGTAATTCTTCAGAAGTTTTACAACAAACACCACAAAGACCACAACAAACACCCTAAAGTCATTGTCATTTACATAGTAGGTATTTTCTCGGTCAGTGTGGTACAAAACATGGTTTGAATTTACTGCTATTTACAACGAATTCACAAAGATATGAGTGACAAGTGAATTCGCTCTGTGAATACTAAAACAGACGCGAGAACAGCCCATTCAGCAGCATAATGTATGATGCAGAATTACAAATTTCGTCATGGTTTTAAAATACATATAAGTGAACTAAGAAACAAGGTATTTGGGTGTTTTAATTTATTTATTTATTTACACTTTTGCACAACGAAAAGTACAGAGTCGGACTTAATGCCTTAAGAATTCTCTGCCAGTTAACCTCGGGTGGTCAAGAGATTAGATGGCAGGTGCTTTAGTTGAATAAAATTTATAAGAAAAAAAAACTCTTTAACAATATTTAAGCAATTACTTAAATAAGCCATACACATAATGACTATGGCCAAAATATATACTTATAATATATACAAAAATGAAACTAGGGAGAGAGGTGTTGCAGGAATTTCCGCTTAAATGCAAACCGACTGGTGGCCATCCTGATAACAAGAGGAAGCGCATTCCACAGAGGATTGAATTGAATATGAAATGAAGAATGAACAAAGTCAGATTAGTCAGACGTATCTGAAGGACAAAGTAAGAGAAGATTGTTAGAAAAACGCAGATTATTACTGTGTGAAGACCATACATATTGGAAGTGAGTCACAAGATAAGAATGACGAGTGGGTGAGTTAAGAAGGGAGCAAAGCGTGATCAAGGCGCAAATTGCGTCTCTGGCGAATGGGCATTCATTTGAGTCCAGGACCGAAATATTGTCATATTTCCTGAAAAGGAATAAGAATATTGAAAAGAAACCAAAGCCGCATTCAGGTCAAAGTAGCACACGTCACCATAATCGATTTGAATCGATTTTAATTGGGCGTGTAACTGCTATTATTTAGGTATGTTTGTGGTGCGAAGAACAGAGATTAGCTGCAACCTATTTGCGTAATACAACCCCGGACCCCGGGCTCCAACGCGAAAGCCGCGGATGCAACCGGGATAAACGCTGAGATGATGATGATGATTTGCGTAATACACTATGAAATTTTGAATTTCATACATTTGATGCATATTGGTAAACCATGCTTTCTAAGTTCAATATAATATCTCAATATCATAATACTTTATTTTTCTATATCTACATATTGTTTTATATTTTTAAATATTGATATAGAAACATACAAAAAAAATGTATATAAAAAATTAGTGTTCCACCGATGACGGGAGCAGAGTCCAAGCTACCGGTGGTTAGGGCTCCAGAGACAGGCAACCCCTCGCGATGCGAGCCGTGTCTAGAAGTACTGCTTTCTGAATCAAGCCCTTGATCCAACTGCCTAACGAGAGCATCAATAGATATTGGTCGAGGCTCTTGGCTATCAAACCATTGGCCGATACGACAATCGGTACAATGACAGCCGAGTTCACATTCCACATGTCAACAATCTCGTGCGCCAAGTCGAGATATTCATAATAATCATAATACTTTATTATTATGATGCTAAGATATTATTGTATAGGTATTGTATTTATTATATCTGTACCAACAACAGTCCCATTTATGGTTCAAGAGAATTTCTGTCCATTTATTGGTTGCCTGACTGAAAGACATTGCATTGACGATAAGGCCGCCCATTGTATATTTTGTTGTTGAATTTATTTTTAATTAATGTATGTTTTTGGTATGCAATAAAGTACATGCATCATCTCAGCGGTAATCCCAGTCGCAACCAAGGCTTTTTCAGCTTTGGAGTCTGGGATCCGTTTTACCAGCCTAACTGCTAATTTTGGCTAATCTTCGATATTTTCCGTGAAGCGACTGCCGTCTGACCTCCACAGCCCGAAGGCGATATCGGCATTGCCCAATTGACCAATTGTTGGACTTTTGAGGGCTCCAACAACCCGTACCTGCGTACTGCCATTAGATGTTCGTATGGTGTGCAATACAGTATATATAAATAAATAAATTTCAATGTATTAACAAGATAGGAGCTAAAAACATAACCCTCCTGGCAGTCGGGTAAAAAAAGGACTGACTTGGGTTTTTTGCCGACTGAATTAGTATGAATCGATTTTAAAAAAATAAGCCTTATCTCTCAATATTTTGCAGTCATTGGTTATTATAAGTAGATACCTATATTGGTTAAGATTTATGATGACAATGGCGCCTATTTGGCCAAACTTCCAATATCATATATTCCTAATAACACATAGTAAAGAAATTAATTGACAATTAAATTACAATAAATTTTATCAGCTTTCCAACGAATCTATTTTGAGATAGGCACACAATACATTGTTGTAACTATATAAAATTTAAATTGTAAAATTATGCAAAGAAACAACAATAAATCTGCCAATTAACGTTCCTATGGGTTTTTCAACCAAACATAGCATCGACAAATATTTCTTTAAATAAAATTATTAGAAATTAGCAAAATATTTACTGTTACATGAATATTTCAATATATTTCCATGTCTTCATATATGTACATATTTATGAGCGTGAGGGCACTCCTTGTAAAATACTAAGTCAAATTCCTAAAGTCAGATTAAAAGCCAACCAACTTAACAGTGCTTAGGATAAGGCTAGGTAGAATATATAACTACCTAATTGTCCATTTAGAGCTTGAAGGATCTATCCAAAAGTTGATCTAGCATATACCTACAATGAGACTCAAGCAATGGCTAAAAATTATTTCATGTAAAATAAGTTCAAAGACCTCTAAACAGGATTGATGTTATCAACAAAAATTACTTCACAGTTTTCAATGGGACGATTCCGTCATCTTATGTGTACCTAAGTATTTATTTTGCCAATTTTAGATGTGTACTGTGACTTCTTAGAAGCTTGTGTACTTAAACACTTAGCAGTTTTGACATAGTGTGAACAAATCATATCGATCTTAAACGCGTGGTTATTTTCCTCATCAAGTCAATTTAGTCTGTTTTAGAATTTATACGTGATAATTAAGAACCATACAAGATAAATTAAGATAGAAGTAGTACCGCGGGTAGTTTGAAAGAGATAACGATAAATGAAGGAACGAAAGAAAGAAATGGCAATTGAAAGAAGGAAATTATCACATGATTTCCGAAGCTAAACCGAATTAGAAAGAACATTAAAGTCAATCATCATCAATCTTTTTTTATCGTCCCACTGCTGGGCACAGGCCTCCTCTTATACAAAGAAGGGTTGAGCGTAATCACCACGCTTGCTTAATGCGGGTTGGCGATTTTAGACTCAAAGTCCAGGTTTCTTCAAGATGTTTTCCTTCACCTTGTAATCAGTCATTGGTGTCCAAGATAGACTTAGAAAGTTGAAGTACTCAATGCTGACACCAAACTACGCTTCTAGTAAATAACATTACATTACATTGATGTAATGCGGCGTTCCAAAGTGAGGCAAATATCATATTACTTTAAGCATGATGACTTTTGGTTGACATACATTCATGAACGTTTCAGACTCTTCTTCTACTGAGTACCTGATCTGTAGCAATCGTAAGCAATTCGTAACTAAGTAGAAAAGCTTTTCAATGTCCATCACATAGTATCCATTTTACACTGAGAGTGTTTTTGCATTATTTTTCTTTTTAAACGAATCAAAATATTGACTATCTGAAACCGAAGTAACAATAGTTTTAAAGAATGAAATGGACTTTAAAGAGGTTTTAGTTATCGCTATTGAAATTGAAACCCTTACGTATAAATTTGCAACATCATCAAGATTACGAGTCCACATACACGACAGATGTGAACCATCAGATATGCATACCAACATGTCATGTACACCTGTCACTTACCTACTTACCTACTTGCACAATATTGTAATAAAGCTTTCATGTTATTGAGCACGGTAAGTTAAATAAATAGTACATTTTTGGTCTTTCACGATTAACGACTGTTTCTCTAATCAGTAGGTACAGCCCATAGAAAATATTTAACTATTCTGTATAAAGAGTTTTTAACTATTCTGTAGTAGAGAAAGAAAAAACCGGCCAAATGCGAGTCGGACTCGTACACCGAGGGTTCCGCCGTACAAACGTAGCGGTTTACAATTTATGACGTACTAGCTTTCCGCCAGCGGCTTCGCCCGCGTGGAGTTCGGTTATATCGCGCTGTTTAAATTCCCCTCGGGAACATCAAATTTTTCCGGGATAAAAGATCCGGGTCTAAAGATTGTCTGTGCCAAATTTCATCAAAATCGGTTGAGAGGTTTAGGCGGGAAAGCGTAACAGACAGACAGAGTTACTTTCGCATTTATAATACTAGCATTGATTTAGAATTTTTCACAGTATATAGGCAATTAGATTTAAGAAGTGTTTGATATGAATTTCAACTTTAATATCTCTACGCGTTCATGTGAAAAAGGGTAGGTAGTAAGTTTATAATTATTAAAAAAATATTTTATGTCATGTAAGCAAAAATAATATTTTAATATTTTATGTAACTTCAAATTTATCATTTTCACAATTTTTCCTTTATCTGTCTGTACTATAATATAACGTTGCTTCGTGCCGAATTTCAAGATTCTGAGTTCACGGGAAGTACCTTGTAGGTTTTGATTCCCTAGCGTGTGACGGAAATTCGTCTGAGGTGTCGGTATAAACTGCTGTATCTTTTGATCGCTTTAACTTAGAAGTTTGATTTTTTCACTGCTTAAAGGGAAAATAGACCTAGGTATTTGGTATAAATTTCAATTTGATACCTTTATTAGTTCGTGAGAAATAAGGTAGTAAGTTTCATTTTATTAAAATATGTTTATTATGTTATATAACTAAAAAAATGAGATTTTCGCAATTTTTCCTATATTTGCATTATATGACAATCCTTCATGCCAAATTTCAAGATTCTGAGTTTACGGGAAGTATCCTGTAGGTTTTGATTCCTTTGCGGGTGTCGAAAATATCGACATATCGGCTGTATCTTTTGATTGGCTTGGCTTAGAAGTTTGATATTTCACAGCTTAAAGGGACAATAGACCTAGGTATTTGGTATAAATTTCAATTTGATAACTTTATTCGTTCGTGAGAAATAAGGTAGTAAGTTCCATTTTATTAAAATATGTTTATCTTTATATATATAATTCTGCTGTACGTGTGTATGTCATCGAACTCCTCCTAAACGGCTTGACGGATTTCAATGATTTTTTCTGTATGCGTTTGAGTGGTGCCGTGGATGGTTTAGATTCACGAATCAGCCCCGCTGATGGCGCTGATTGATTGAAAAAGCATGTGATCTCGGAAATGTTGTTTCGACTTCTCAAACAGTTTTGTGCTACCCTGGTACCTTGCACCTCTACAAACTAGGCACAATAAAAGTTCTTCCATGTAATTATTATGGATTAATGATGAATGAACTTCATTGTTTCGGCTTCTCCTACACTTTTGTGCTACCCTGGTACCTTGCACCTCCACAAAGTACAGAAAATGAAATTTCTTCTATGGTATTATTGCGATTTAATGATGAAATGTTCCAAGCCGATGATTGATTGATTGATTAGAATGTGAAGGAAAACATCTTAAGGAAACCTGGAATTTAAGTCTGAAATCGCCAACCCGCATTGAGCAAGCGTGGTGATTACGCTCAATCAGTTTTCCTTATGAGAAGAGAGCTATGCCCAGCAGGGGGGCGATAAAAAGAAGTTGATGATGATGATGATGAGCTTCATTGTTTCAACTTCTCCTATACTTTTCTGCTACCCTAATTATCTTAATTTAAAAATTATAAAATAAGATCATGTTATATTTCCTTGAAGGCGGAACAAAGTTCGCAGGGTCAGCTAGATTACGACAATCACACTTTCCATGTCACCATGAGCCGGAGCTCTGTCCGCTGTACTGCGATTTTTCGCGATGTTCTAGCATTGATTTAGAATTTTTCACAGTATATAGGCAATTAGATTTAAGAAGTGTTTGATATGAATTTCAACTTTAATATCTCTACGCGTTCATGTGAAAAAGGGTGTCCAATTTGATACCTTTATTAGTTCGTGAGAAATAAGGTAGTAAGTTTCATTTTATTAAAATATGTTTATTATGTTATATAACTAAAAAAATGAGATTTTCGCAATTTTTCCTATATTTGAATTATATGACAATCCTTCATGCCAAATTTCAAGATTCTGAGTTTACGGGAAGTATCCTGTAGGTTTTGATTCCTTTGCGGGTGTCGAAAATATCGACATATCGGCTGTATCTTTTGATTGGCTTGGCTTAGAAGTTTGATATTTCACAGCTTAAAGGGACAATAGACCTAGGTATTTGGTATAAATTTCAATTTGATAACTTTATTCGTTCGTGAGAAATAAGGTAGTAAGTTCCATTTTATTAAAATATGTTTATTATATTATATAACTAAAAAAATGTGATTTTCGCAATTTTTCCTATATTTGCATTATATGACAATGCTTCATGCCAATTTTCAAGATTCTGAGTTTACGGGAAGTATCCTGTAGGTTTTGATTCCTTTGCGAGTGTCGAAAATTTGTTGAAAATATCGACATAATCGGCTGTATCTTTTGATTGGCTTGGCTTAGAAGTTTGATATTTTCACAGCTTAAAGGGACAATAGACCCGAGTATTTCATGTAAATTTCAGCTTGATACGTCCACGCGTTCTTGAGATAAAGGGTCTTGACAGACAGACAGACAGACAGACAGACGGACAACAAAGTGATCCTATAAGGGTTCCGTTTTTTCCTTTTGAGGTACGG
This sequence comes from Sesamia nonagrioides, assembly GCA_017933935.1. Classification (NCBI taxonomy): domain Eukaryota; kingdom Metazoa; phylum Arthropoda; class Insecta; order Lepidoptera; family Noctuidae; genus Sesamia; species Sesamia nonagrioides. The sequence goes on along the minus strand of JADWQK010000275.1, from coordinate 451,816 downwards.
AACCCTAAAAATGTATGTATTGTGACTCGTACAGGAAGGCCATGAAACTAAACGAACCTAAATATAATTTAAACTAAAAAAAACAAAAGGTGTTTAAAAAAATTATAAAAGATCTGAAAAATAAATCAGAAAGCCCTGTGAGGCCAAATGGCTCTTACCTTCCGTCTGACGCAGGTCCTCACCGGACGCGGTTGTTTCGGGAGGTTCCTATTATCGGATAAGGCGGGAGGAAACACCAGGGTGTTACCTATGTGTGGATCTCCCTGAGGACACGGTGGAGCATACGATGGAGGCCTGCCCGGCTTGGGTAGAGCACCGCAGTGTCCTCGTAGCGGCGATCGGCGGCGATCTCTAGCATCCGACCCTGGTCCAGGCCATGGTCCGGAGCGAGAGTGCATGGCAGGCCGTCACCTCCTTCTGCAAAGCAGTGATGCTGGCAAAAGAAGAGACGGAGGCACTATCCGCCGCAGGAAACGCCCTGGTCGGGAGACAACATCGAGCTCCCGGCCACCGCAGGCGCGTACTTACTAGTGGTGAGCAATGGGCATATCGCCGTCCTGTAAGGACCAGCTCCCTAATCGGCGAACACATTTTTATCAAATGATTGTGACTAGTTGGAATCGCTTGGACCGAATGAACCAATAGGCGGTCTAAACGATCCCAACTGATCCCAACTAGTCGCAATCACTTGACAAAAATGTATTCGCCGATTAGGGGGCAGGTCCGAGTTGACGGCCTTGTGTTTCACGCACGCCTCAAAGAGATGTCAGCACTTCGTGACAGGGTCCACGAAGATCGATACCTCCTGGGTCAGGGTTGCGGGTTGGTTAAAAGAGAAACCGTGGCCCTGGCTCACAGGCAAGTAAAGAAACACGGGTGGGTTTTAGTCAGTAAAAGTCCGACACGTCTTTCCGCTCCGCCCAGAGCGGGAGAGGTCATTATATGATATCTCATCCCAAACAAAACACAAAAAAGGCTAAAAGGCTCCAACTTTACAATGGCTTGGAACATGAGACTAGTCACTGCAAGTTACAAATTTTTGAGTCAACGGGGGCGAGGACCATGGTACTGCGCGGCGCATAGTGTACTTCAGAAGCAGTAGGTAACTAGGACCTTTCAATTAGTTAAGATGGTTAAACAAACTAACATAATCACACCTGAAATAACCGAGAGGTTGGGCAGGGCTTACGTACGCGCACATTTTTCCTGCACATTTATTCCCATGTACTACGAATTGTGCCATTTCGGAAGTGCCTGATCAGGCACAATAGAAAACCCCGGGTTGCTAATGAAAAAAACGTGATGGAAAACCCCTAATAACACCTTGCTCGTATTGGGAATGGAGTATTATTAGCTCTTGCGCACGGCAACAAGGCATTTGAAAAGTTATTATGTATAATATTAAAAATAATTTATTATGTATTTTATTACTAATTTATTGTTTAAAATGCTTTCTTCATAATTTTATTCTTTAGGTAGGTACATAAATATTCTCAAGTTACAAAAATACTCTCTTGTAGGTATTTATGTTAATCTTAAAGGCGTTCTTTGAGGTTAATGCGGGATTGTAGATGTGATCTTGTGATCAAACAAGTTTATTATAGTAGTCAGACATTCCTTTGTTTAGTTAATTGCTTGAAACTTGTTTTGTTTCTTTTTATTATTATATCTACTGCGCTCTTAGCGACCTCCTTAATAATGGACATTAGTCATTTATACATTTTCCAGCATGTTGCTAGATCGATTTAACAAAGCTGTTTTTTTACTAACTTTAGAAACTGTTAAAACTCAATCGAAAATGTATTATAAATACAATTTTATATCTATGGATCGGTCATACGCTCCGAAGAGATCCTGAACATAAATACCAAGGAAGCCGTAGATTGGAATCCTCGAGGAAATGTGCGTAAACGTGGCCACCCTAAGTAGACCTGGGGGCGTACGGTCATCGCAAAAGCGAAGAATACAGGGAAGACCTGGGGCCCTACTCTGCTATTTTTATAAATTTGTCCTTCCAACACGCTTCCATTATCATTTTATTGTCATTGTGCTAAAAGTTCGTAATATGCTAAATTTATAATGATCGATTACTCAGTCGTCTCGTAATGAAATGGTTATAGAATGACATTGCCGTATTCCTATTATTATAAAACCCGTTAGTAGAAATGATCAGTGAAATCATCACTGGAAAGTCATAATGACGCCATTTTGTTAGAATACGAAAATTTACAAAATTAAATTTTCGATCACAACATCACAACAATCGATCGAAATAGTGTCAGAATGGTCAATCAGTGATCTCATAATCTCTGATTGACCATTCTGACACTTTTTTAATAGCAGACTAGGGCCCCTGGAGTGAAATAAAACGCGACGCTCGAGACTGAAAGGGACAGCTGCGCACTGTGGACGCCTTTGTCCCATCTAGGCGACACAGGAACTAAAATCACAATTTTATATCAATTTCTTAAGTTGATCTGTAGTGTGTAAATTTAGCTAAAGTGAGTGTATAGTGAGGTGTCATTCCCACTATTGTTAGGAATTCACATTATTGACAACTCACTTCACCTCACTTTTCACGGGGAGTTTGTTTTAACAATCGGTCGGCTTGATTGTGTTCTTGATGTGAAACGAAAGTTACAAAATATGCAAGATTTATTCAACACTTATTACTTATTTTTATTTTATTTGTTTATAATGGACTATGAAACATAAATTGATCTGACCAATTAATTATTATGCATAAGCTTATTTAATTTCATGACATTTTTTTTTTTGTTCTGATAAAATAAAATATTGAACATAATTTTAAAAGTATAGGTAGGTAACCTACGGTTTTTTAACCAATCATTAAATTACTATAACCTGAATTATTCAAATTCAAAGCCAATGCAATTAAAAAAACCCACTTAAACAAATGCCAAAGAAAATAAAGCTATTTGACGCGCAATCGCGCATATTTTAAAATCCACTAATTATTTTGAAAGGCTTTAATTTAAAATGCGTGGGAGCGTATTTTTAACAGATTTTAAATAACCGTAAACAACTTAATCCTCAGTTATTAAGAGTATAATATCAATTTTAACTAAATGCTTTGAATCATAAGTGTTAAACACATAAATATTTTTTATTAAAATAGAAAATAGCAATTAGTGACCTGGGTCTGGCTGTGGGCGTATCGTTAATCTCTTCAGAACAGTTTAAAATAAATTATTGCTAATAAGAAAGACATAGTCGATGACGTATTTGCTTATAGTAACAGTTTAACTGTAAAAGTTTAATAAATCTGACAACTAATGCTAAATAATGAGCTTCTCTTTATTAAACAGTTTGTTTTTTTTTCGCCAAACTTGTCGCTCCCAGCAATTTAGTTTTAGTAGTGTGTACATATAGTTAAGTACGTAGTGTGTGAGTGTAGTAGTGAAAATATTGCAATAAAAAATAACTAAGAGGATTTTATTAAAAGAATTTTGATATTTAAAAGATTTCTATGGACTAAAAACAGGCTTTTAGATTTTTAAACTCGGATCTAAAATCTTTTCATGAATAAATAGGTTTTGAAATGTAATAAACTTTTTACATTTTACGTAAAATAAATTAGGAATTATTCCTACATTTAGGAGTTATTGCATTTTTTCTTGAATGTAAATAGTATTTATGTAAACTAGGTATATAATAACTAATTAATTCATTTTTTCCAATGTATTATGACTTGTAATGCATTATGAAGAATTTTATTGTCGCACAATTACCATATAGCATGAGCTCATGTAGCTTGTGATACAGGTTCATCGTAGATTCGTAGTACAAAATACGTAATCTATACTCTATACTAATATATAAAGCTGATGAGTTTGTTTGTTTGAACGCGTTAATCTCAGGAACTTCGGGTCTGATTTGAAAAATTCTTTTTGCGTTGGATAGCCCATTAATCCAGGAAGGCTTTAGGCTATATAACACCACGCTGCGAACAATAGGAGCGGACCATAATTAACAAAGTCGCTGGCGGCCGCTAGTTAGATATACCTCTGTTAATGATTGTTAGCCTCTATAGAGAATATAAATATATATTTATTTATTTATATATAAAATATTTATTTATACTTGTTCAAAATAGCTGTGTTGTTGTCTTTTTTCAAAAATGTACAGGCATGATTACGCTTTTTCCCTTACGGGACGTATGATCGATACTTATCATTCAAGTAATTATATGATCTTGAAGCAGCATTATTCCCTAATTCACAACATTTGCAAGAGTCGAGCTGATTAGGACCAGAAAGTGTAGCCGATCCTTTACAACCACCTGTAATGATATTAAAATTATTCCTAGTGTGACCAATGAAGTTTTAATCAAACTATTCGTCACAGTCTATGGTAAATAAGCACCTATAGCTGTTTAAGGTAATAGGCAGATGAAATAACATCATTTTTTTTTCACGATAATACGAACTAAGAAGAACCTACCTAGTTCAAGGTAATTTAGGTTTGTGTTTCAGGACAGCCTCCGTGGCGTAGCGGTAGCGAACGCGGCCACTGCGCAAGGAGGCGAGGGTTCGATCCCCGCACAGCGCAGTGCAAATATTTGTATGCATGAATATGAAAATTTGCACTGGTCTGGTCGTACCTCGGAAAGCACGTTAAGCCGTTAGCCCTGGTTGCCATACAAACATCTGGTGGCAGTCGTTACGGCTTGTTGGAGCCCTCAAAAGTCCAACAATTGGTCTAACCGCAATGCTTCGATATCGCCCTCGGGTTGTGGAGGTCAGGCGGTACTCGCTTCACGGAAAATATCAAAGTTTAGCCAAAATCAGCAGTTACACTAGTAAAGCGGACCCCAGACTCAAAAAGGTTAAAGAAGCCTCGGATGCGACTGGGATTAACGCTGAGATGATGAATTTAGGCACTTAAAACAGTGCTGAAGCAGTAATGATAATGACTTAAGATTTTATTTGGTATGAGGGACTGGAACCATTTGCTAGCGAGGGTGTTTCTATTTCACTACAATTTAAGTGTCTTCAAGGGTAGCGGGAATAGGCTCTTAATCTAACCCCGCTGGCCCAGTGCGGGTTGGTTGATGTCACATGTCTTCGTAGTTTTTGTCTCTAGGACATTTCGCTTTCCTGACGAAGTTTTCCTTTGCAGTTTTGAAAGCAGTGGTTATGAAATAATTTATACAAAGTTAAGCGCCTGAAGGGGTTTGAACCTACGACCTCTAACTTGGTAAGTCGTGACCGATACCACTAGGCCACCGTTACTCTCAGTTCTACTCGTGCAGCTCTTTATAATTAGCCATAACCGTCTTCGTCCTTAGTATAATGTGACATCTATATGATCTCTTTGGATGACAAGGAGAAAAGAACACAAATAGCATTCATGCTGACCTTAAAAGATTAAAAAGTGTGGCAAAAACTGATGAAGTAGACCCAGTAAGCCGCTTTTTTCTTTTTACACCATAGGAGATATGTATTTTTTTTTTTTGCAAATGGAATAATAATTTAAAAATAAATAAAACAAGATTTTATTTGATAACGAGAAACGAAAACGAAACACTTAGAGATGGCTGTTCTAATGTTACTGATATATGTACTCCATTATAATATGCACCTTTTACTCTTTTTAGTACTTTTTTGTTTTTGACAGCAGTATGACATTTGTATTTTTTTATCTGTCTGTCCTAAAACATATCGGGGTCATATTAAGGCTCTATTATTTGGCTCTCTAAAACTTAGAGTCTAAGCAATTCTACAAAATACACTGGCTAGTTTTTGGTTTTGACTTACCTACTGGGTAGATGGTTGACCTGAGAAATAAAGCTGTTTTTTTGTGCATTATGATTTTTATCAAGTTCCGTGAGCAGGGCGATAAGTCCATCGGTCGTTAATTTAATTTATTTATTTAAACTTTCGTAAAAAATGTTATATTAGATTTATTTAAATACTCTCATAAAACTAAAATTACGTTGCTATAAATTGAATAAATGCTACTGTTTTCACAGAGAAACAGATCCAAAAAGAGATAAAGATTTTTGTGATATTAGATATTCTTGAGACAGCTCTAGAATGTCTAATATCTCAAAAATCACTATTTAAATTCATAATACAACATAATGATTTAGCATTTGTATTCACGTCCCTAACTCTTGACTTAAGGAAATTATAAATAGGCTACTTTAAGTTAGGTTTAAGTTATAGCTGTCAGGTTCCGTTGAGTAGTTAATCTTTCTGTAATTGCTATTAAACAAACATCCTACATAATATTAGAAACGTTAGTTTGCATGGATGGATTTTTTTTAAATATTTAATTATAAACTAATGCTTGACCGCAATCCTGCCTGATGGTAAGCAGTGACGCAATCGTTAATGGTAAAGCGCGCTAGTTTATTAAAAGCCCATTCACTCAAAAAGAAAAACTGAGTGAATAGGAAAGAAGACGGCAGTTGAGCGAGGTGATGCAAAGTTAAACCCAGCAACACGACCAACGATGCTGCGGCAGAGGGAAATTGATCTGGAGACCCTCCACGACCAAACTCTCGACACAACAACAATTGGCGCATCGTACCCTCCACACATCGCAACACAACTGCACAGATCCATCCCACGTACGGCTTCACCAGACATCATGCCGGAACACGACAAATCGCTTGACGGCAAGACTTTGCCTAGTGGGTGATAACTTCTGCCGGCAGCCGATGTTATGGCCTACCACCGTTGTTACTCATTTACACAAAAACTGAACGGGACTGAATGAAGTTGACTTACGGAGGAGAGGGGCACAGTAAGTCATTGATTACAGCGTGTGATTTTTTTATGCGCAGTTTTTTCTCAGTGTGCCTACACTGTGTGTGCGTGAGTAGTTTTGTTTCGCCTAGCATTTAATTGGGTTGTATCCTAAAAAATAATTCAATGTCCATCAGAAAAAGTTATAAAAAATATTGAACACGTGTTTTTTATTTTTTCTTTGCTGCTTTCCGAAGCACGACCAGACCAGTGCAAATATTCATATTCAAGCATACAAATTTTTGCATCGCGCGGGGTTCGAAACTGCGCGTCATTGCGCAGCGGCCGGCATAATTTTTATAATAACTTTTCTTAATTCTAAATAGCACTGATATATAATTTGCCTAAACTAGGTAGAACCTGTGCTTCAGGCGTAAAAGTGCTTACTATAAATTTTTGCTTTGCAATAACTTAAAGTACCTACGTAAAAATCTAGGACAAAACGGAAGTATAGAGTGTTATTATTAGTATCGTATTGCTTACATAGTATTATAAGTTATTGTAATGATTATTTCAAAATTAACTCATATACTGTAAGTAGGTCTTCAGTCTGGTCATATGACAAACCTTGCAGATAATAAGAAACAACATTCTTACAGCTAAAATAATTCAAATTATAAATATTTAATACTCAATTTAATCTATTGTATAAAAAGGGCCCTCAGAACGTATAGAATTTAGGTGTAAATGCATATTTACAGGTTGTTCAATGCTACCTTTGAACATTGATTCAGCATTTCGGCAGCTGACGCGCGGCCTACTTCAAATATTGTTAAAATTGCAGATTTCACGCATAGAATACCAAGACGACAAGACATTTGTGTGTGTTGGGAAAAAGTAGCATATAAGCTGTAATATTGTGTAAAGAAATCAGATTAGAATTTATTCTTGTCTCATCACCCCTCACTGTGGTCAAGACACCCTTAGCCATCTCTGATCAGTCCTGTGAGTCTGCTGGACTGGCAGTGAGTTCACCCTTAGGTCTCTTGGTGCAGACATCCTGCACTTATTTATATATTTATTTATTACAAACTATATGGTAGGTTAGGGCTGTAGGGCTTATAGGACTTAGGGTCGTAGGGACTGTAGGGCTTATAGGTCTTAGTTTAGGTTCTTTTAATTTGCCATATAGCCGCATGTACTGCCGTTAATAAGGGTGGTCGTACAGAGGTGGAGCATAATCAGTCCATAATGCAATAGAATTCGCACTGGTACACAAACCTCTCTGGGAGACGGAGTGGGGCGTACCCAATCGACCACGACCCAGTGCGGGTTGTTTAACTTGGAGCGGAGCAATAACGGGCTGATTTTATAATAGAATACTAACAATGCTATTCTATATACATATCAAGGACAAATGGAGTTCATTGATTCTTAGTTTGGGCCCCGAAGTTATAAAATTTTATCTCCATGTAACTTTTGAGTGAAATTACGTATTTCGTGCTACACCTACCCCCGGAGCGTGTTGCTATTTTAATAAATTAGCAATTAAGTCAACCCTTCCAGGTCTATAGCTCCGATTTTTTTTTATCTTTTTTTTTTAAACACGTTGCCCCACTCTTGGAATTATTCTTGTATCGTGGGTACGTATAAAACATTCAATCTCACATACACAAACAGCCAAACCCGGAACTACTACCGGTAGGCCATACAATTATTTGGTCAGTGCGGCGATCGAACCCGCGACACGCAGCGCAGCAGTCGATTGTTCAGCCACTGCGCCAACCGTGTCGTAATTAACGTAGTTATGTTTATATAGCCTTGCTTAACTTCATTTGCTCAAACATTAAGGCTATAATGGGATTTCACGTTGGCTTAAAAGATGAATTTCCATAGGTACCCTATTTAACCTTTTTAAATAGACATTTACGAAGTAATCAAATTCCATTGTAAAGGTATATTATATAACATTTTTCAATGTCAAGCTGATTTTTATTTTTCATACAAAAGATTATCATATTATGTACTGAAAAGGCTACAGTCATTAAATTAATCTCTTTAAATTTGTCTACGAGGGAATGACGGCGGCTTAATCCATACTAATATTATAAACTAGCTTTCCGCCCGCGGCTTCGCCCGCGTGGAGTTCGGTTATATCGCGCTTTTTAGATTTCCCTCGGGAACATCAAATTTTTCCGGGATAAAAGGTAGCCTATGTTCTTTCTCAGGGTCTAAAGATTGTTTGTGCCAAATTTCATCAAAATCGGTTGAGAGATTTAAGCGGGAAAGCGTAACAGACAGACAGACAGACAGAGTTACTTTCGCATTTATAATATTAGTATGGATGCGAAAGTAACTCTGTCTGTCTGTCTGTCTGTTACGCTTTCCCGATTAAACCTCTCAACCGATTTTGATGAAATTTTGCACAGAGAATCTTTAGACCCTGAGAAAGAACATAGGCTACCTTTTATCCCGGGAAAATTTGATATTCCCGAGGGAAATCTAAAAAGCGCGATATAACCGAACTCCACGCGGGCGAAGCCGCGGGCGGAAAGCTAGTTTATAAATAGAACGAATCGCCCTTATTTTTTAAAGAAAAATTGTCTGAACATCCGCGGCATTCCCCCAACAACAGGATACCGTACATCACACGATATTTTTGGGAGATACGTTTGCAAAAGCACTTTCTTTCCATAGTGATGCATCAAGTTCAAGTTCTTTATTTCATACCAAAAATACATTTGTGTTGAAATGTTTACATTAATACAAGAAAAAGCAACATAAATATTAAAATATAAGCAATCTCAAAGTGCAGTATTTATACATAGCAAACATATTAATTGTACATAGCAATTTATAGGTACATTGCCCCTAGCAATACCTATCCGTGAGTGTAAGTATGAAAAAAGTATGCAGATTTTATTTTTAATATCTCGAACATGAAGTTTTTATAAAAAAAGAACAGATATAGGAATGTTGTCAGAAATTAATTTATAGCATGACCTTAACTTTGTAGCTAAATTTAACCTTTTTAAGCTAGAAAATATTAAACAAATTGGAAAAACCACCATACAACAATATCATATCTATACTAATGTATAAAGCTGAAGAGTTTGTTTGTTTGAACTCGCTAACCTCAGCAACTAGGTACTGTTCCGATTTGAAAAAATCTTTTTACATTAGATAGCCCATCAATCCAGGAAGGCTTTAGGCTTTATAACATCACGCTGCGACCAATAGGGGCGGAGCGTATAGAAAAAAACATATCGAAACCTATACGGAAACCGCGAGGCGCAGCTAGTTCAAAATATGGCTTAGAGTAGTATGTAAACAAATATGGTTCCTTTATATCCCTGACGTAATGCATCTCGACCTGACGCAATATTTACCTTGCATACTATTATTGTTGCTCTTTAAGTCATTATTAAATGAAATATATGACGGACCCTGAGAGAGTTAAGAACATTCGCATTCAATCTGACAAAGAAACACCGCTAATCGTTTTTTTTTATAAACTATTGGGACCGCAATCCCGCCTGATGGTAAGCGGTAATGCAATCGTTGATGGTACAGCGCGCTAGTTTATTACGAGAGTATTTACTTTAAAAAACTGAGTAAATAGGAAGGAAGGAGCGAGGTAATGCAATGTTATACCCAACAACACGATCAACGATGCTGCGCCAGAGGGAGATTGATCTGGAGACGCTCCACGACCAAACTCCCGACACAACAACATTTGGTGCATCGTACCCAGCACACATCGCAACACAACTCCTCAGACCCGTCCTCCATACGGCTTCACCAGACATCATGCTGGAACACGACGAATCGCTTGGCGGCAAGACTTTGTTCGGTGGGTGGTAACTTCTGCCGGCAGCCGAGGTTATGGCCTACTAGCACCGAGAATATTGTATGACTTTTGGGACTGATTGTCACTGAGATGAGATTTTGAGAGAATTGAAACGTATATAATAAGTACGTAGTTGACATACTCGGAAAAATTGGCGGGTTTACACGCTTACTCATCATCATTTCAACGTTAATCCCAGTCGCATCCGAAGCTTTTTAGCTTTGGAGTCTGGGATCCGTTTTACCTGCCTGGTCTAACTGCTGGTTTTGGCTGAACTTCGATATTTTCCGTGAAGCGGCTGCAGTCTAACATCCACAACCCACGGCGATATCGTTCTACTCTTATTGTAAAGTGATGAACAACGGACACAGAGTTCATAGTTTTAAATTAAGCAGACTTTGCCGCTGATTCTCTTGCTCACACACTTAACTTATTTTAAGTTAGTAAGCACTAGTTTATAACTATTAAAAAAAAAAAAAAAGTTAAGTGCATCTTTTTCATTCAATTTCGTTAAGAAAAGGATAGAAGATAATATTTTAGTTTAATCCTGTCAAATTAAGATACTCCATAGACAGATTAGACGTGATTATAAACATGGCGAAATAAATACATCATTTTTCGTTAGGCGCGGACTAATTTGACAGGTTTAATCCTAACGTTGTTTTATCTTCGGTGAAATAGAAAAAAAAAAGCACTTAACTTAAATTTAGTTCAGTTTGTAATTATGGGAATCGGGGCCATTATATTATGTATAGACTTTAACGCTTATGTAATTATGTACTTGGAAAATCTATGTTTACGTTATAAGAGATAGACATACAATTTGTTAAAATTTCATGTGTACCGTAATTTATTATTAAATTAAATTATCATGGACTGTGTGTATATTTAAATTAAACTTTCATTTTTTCCGTATGCCATTTTTGCATGGATAAAAACTTTCCTTATCTAAAACAATGGTGTAAGTATGACTGAGTATGACAAACACGTTTACACGGAAACGTTCATCAAGTAAATACGTACAGAACATTTAGCTAGAACTTGTTTAGTCGCTAATGAACCGTATTGTTAACTAAAACCACTGTGACAGCTATTAAGACCACATATTTTTTAATTATAATTTCGTTAACGATTGGATTCATCCACGAAGAAAAAAAAAAATTGTGCACCTGTAATATTTTATTAAAACTTATGACAAATAAAAAAAAAATAACGTACCATAACTCCAAGCCAAGGACAGCGTCACCAGGAATATTGTTTTCATCATTATTGACACGTTCACTGAAGATTCTATTTTTAAATTCAAACGAGAAACGAGTAACACCTCTAATGGAACACAATTAGAGTATCAATACACGAGTACGTCCGTCGGCAGGTCGGCGTGTTGTGACGCTCATTGGAACACGCGCGTTATATATTTTTCACTGCGCTTATCACATCACCAACGATTTAACGAAATGCATTGATTATTTATTTGATTCGATTTTCACAGTTTAAATTAAACAAAAGTTAGCGGTCTGTTTTCTTTGTACGGAAATTCTTATTTTTAAGTATCATAAACGGCTTGATTAAAATAAAAAGTTATGATACCTAACTTTATTCGCATACGAGATCAGCACAGAAAGCGGTGACGATATGACCTGGATGCGTACCGCGAAGCTTGACCTTTTTTTTTTTGTTGGGATGGGAAATCATCAAATGACTTATCCCGCTTTGGGCAGAGCGGAAGGGCGTGTCAGACTTTTACTGACTAAAACCCACCCGTGTTTCTTCACTTGCCTGGGCCACGGTTTCTTGTTTAACCAACCCGCAACCCGGAGTACAGGTTAAGCAAAAAAAAAGTAAAAAAACTAAAACCCAACTACGACAAAAAACGACGCTGAAAAAGTATAAAACAAGATTTTCAGAATACTGAACTGAACAAGTTGCTAATATAGTTGCAAGTAAATGGACACAGTAGACTCTACCAAGATGCCTTCGTTGTAAATTGACAATAATGTCTTACAATACTATTCTGAAGTATGCAATATTCACTATGTAGAGATAAATTTTTATGTTTGGAAAACCGCAGTCACACGTTATCAAAGTGCTACGGTAGGTAGGTATATGTAACGTGTGACTACGCCTTTCCAAACATGAAAATTTATCTCTACATAGTGAATATTGCATACTTCAGAATAGTATTGTAAGACATTATTGTCAGTTTACAACGAAGGCATCTTGGTAGAGTCTACTGTGTCCATTTACTTGCAACTACATTAGCAACTTTGTTCAGTTCAGTATTCTGAAAATCTTGTTTTATACTTTTTCAGCGTCGTTTTTTGTCGTAGTTGGGTTTTAGTTTTTTTTCTTTTTATTATTTGTACTATTTTGGTGTTAAAGTGTATTTGTGGCGAATAATATTAACAAAAGTTAAATTGACGAACTAAAAACTAGGTAATTAACGTACGACATCTCTTTTGACTTAGGTATCGGCGTATAGTAATATGTAGAGATGTCCTATTTTACTATTTCGTAGCGTTTGGATCGTAGCGCGTATAGCAACGGTTTCCCCGTATGAAGCTCCCGGTTTTTCGTAGTAGCGACGCACATTTGCGTCGATGGCACCGAATGGGTCATGAATTAGTGGATGAGGTCGTTAGTATAAATAGATTGGATGGTTTTCTAACGGTGGTAGGCCATAACATCGGCTGCCGGCAGAAGTTACCACCCACCAGACAAAGTCTTGCCGCTAAGCGATTCGTCGTGTTCCAGCATGATGTCTGGTGAAGCCGTAGGGAGGACGCGTCTGAGCAGTTGTGTTGCGTTGTGTGGCGAGTACGATGCGCCAAATGTTGTTGTGTCGGGAGTTTGGTCGTGGAGAGTCTCCAGATCAATCTCCCTCTGGCGCAGCATGGTTGGTCGTGTTGTCTTGGATTTAACATTGCATCACCTGGCTCAACTGCCGTCATCCTTGCTATTCCTAAGTTTTTTAAGTGAATAGGCTTAATAAACTAGTGCGCAGGCATCAAGGATTGCGTCACTGCTTACCATCAGGCGGGATTGCAGTCAAGCGCTAGTTTATAATTATTAAAAAAAACATATATTAAGAGGACCTGGGAAGATTTCTTAATCTATCTAATTCTGCTAACGATCGACTGTCATGTGGATTTTTAAGTAATTTATTATGATCCAAGGCACTTATAAATAATCCCTCTATGGTTTTAACTCTACTGAGAGCGATATAGGTCTGTCCTTTAGCAAACAATGACTTTCCTTGATCTGTAACTTTTTTATCTAGAGTACAACCTTGTAATTTATATACAGTACAACCCCAAGAAAGAATCAGCGGGAGAATTTTACGCTGAATTTGCCCAGAACCCCTCAAGCCGTCAAATTCAGTGAGGCAAGGCTCGATTTTGATAAGTCCGTTAATATTTGCTTTTATGGATGCGTCGTCAAATTGTATGAGAACAGCGCTTGGTTGTTCTCCTGTTCCAACTGATCGCGCCGAAGAGCAGGCCATTCGAAGGCCTTCACCACTCCCATCGCTCCGTTTACCAAACCCTGGTTTACATTCAAATTTCTACGAAGCATTACTAGGGATTATGCACAAACATAAAGTACTCGTGAAGCTCTTTCAGATGATATCAAATACGGTATATTTATTTTAATTTTATATTAACATAGAACTTTTTGTCCGCTAGAGGGCGTAATACTAAATTTGGTGACAAGCTTTATAGCTCATAACCAATAGAATATCAAGGCCCTTCTAATGGTTCTGCAGTGGTCTTATTCTGATAAGTAGTAAAGAAGCTATCTATGAACGAAAAGATGTGAATTATATGCAATCAGCCCATGAATACAGGTAAAGTCACAAGCAAATGCTAGTAATATATATATATTCAAAATGTACAAGTAAAGCCCTTTCAAATGATACCAATCACGGCATATTTATCTTAACTTTATTTTTTTACTCTGTATATTTTGTCCGCTAGAGGGCGCCACATTATATTTTGTGAAACTCCATATAGCCTATAACCAGCGGACAATTAAGACGCTTCTAATGATATGTCATTTATCGAATTCGAATAAGTAGTTTAGAAGTTACGAGGGAACAGATGAACATACATACATACATACATACATAGTCTGTCAAAATCATAACCCTTCTTTTGCTTTGCCGTAGTCGGGTAAAAAAAAAGAGAGAATGATGGGGTTATTTTAACTAGTTTTAATGTAGAGCTCACTAAATTATGAGTTAAAATATATTTTTCAAGGGCTATAGATAACTGGTTTCATAATTGAAATAATAAAAAAAAACAATATGTATATTATCTGTTAACAATGTCATTCAGTTCAAAGTCATGTTCAGTATAAATATTTATAATTATATCAGCGTATTGTAAAAAAATAGGTATATAATAAATAACTGCTTATTATCATAATTATTACTCCCTAGTGATGTCGGTAATGGGGTAGATATTTGCGCATGAGTCACTAACCGGTTTGCAACTCATAAAATTATACGATGGTGATAAAAAAACTAATCACTGTTAATTTTTACAAAGGTGTGCCCATGATCTTGAATAAAATATACTTTTTATATTAAAATTCGAAGCCAGCTAAATGGAACGCCATACATCATTCTGAGCCATCGTCCTAATAGAACTCAGATGCGCGATCATCACGCGTTTAAGCGATGTTAGCATAGTGTGCTCGCGATGGCAAATACTAGGGTCCGTATTGCAGAACTTCACTCTTTTTTTTTGTTATGACATCTCGTAGTTGACCATGAGAGGCCGTGACTACTTAACCGGACTATCCTGTGGACGCCTTAAATACAATTAAAGCCTCCAGCCAGGGGCACTTGAGGAGTACAGGGGAACTACAGAGCTGTTAGGCACTTAGGGCATCCCCTGTGGGGTACGAACCTCGGCTTAGGGCGTCGCTGAAGAGGACAGCAAGGGACGGCTGGCTCGAAAAGATTTTTAGTGATTTGACGACCGCAGCATTTCCTAGTTCTATCTCTGAGAAGAAATGCCGAAACAAACCCAGAGGTCATAGTCGGCATGGTTACGATTTTACTGGCTCAGCTGCATTGCGGGCTGGCCTTTGTCGGGCAAGGGACGAGGAGGGCAATTAAGCTGTGGGGCGCGTCGTGGAGGACCTCGGCAGCTAGATCGGTAGGTCGGTCTCTTGCACAAGGTGCTGGTGGCCCTATTGGCCTCTTGGAGGAGGGTTATGGGGTCATCGAGGCAGTGAGGGCATGCCGGGGCCGGGGCGGCGAAGCTTGGAGATGTTGGAGGGAACTCAAGCTTTATTTAAATCTCTATTGAAGCCTTTTCATTGGTTGTGAATAGTTTTAAGTAATGCTTGAGTCTTGAGTAAAGTTCTAGGTGTTTTATGATCACTGCGCGAGTTGACGACGCAAGTGAGCGATTGTGGGCAGCCAACGTAATTATCGCGCGAATTTCAAATGGACTACCTATGGAACGGCGCTGGGAACGGAGATGGAGGAATTAAATCGTGCAATTCCCGCGCACACTCTACAAAATACGATCATACTATAGAACACCGACAGGCTGGTTACTCTTCGCCTGTGCTCCAAGCTTTGGAGAGCGTTTTGAGCTAAATCTGGGTCATAATGTAGGTACGTAATGCGGTAGGAGAGCAGTGATGGCTCAGTGGTAACAGTTGAAATTTCAAGTTGCAGGTCGTAGGTACGTTAGAACTCAGAAAGATGCTTTGTTTTGTATAAATTACTTCATCATTACTGCTCTCAAAACGGTGAAGAAAACCTAAAAATTGAAGTCATGTAACATCTATCAAACCGCAATCTCAAATCGAGATGAGGTTTGCATCCCAGCGATGGGAACATTATGGTCTGACCATGATGGGGACTTTTAGGTATATCTTTTAGTAGATCTCGTAAGTTCCACTTTATCACGCTAAGGTTTAATGTCACTTTCACATCATAAAGCAATAAGGTCTATTTGTCTATGTAAAAGTTATATAGTTTGTACCTTAGTGAAGTTTCAATTTAGTGGGAATTTTCATAAAAAGTACTTAATATAGCAAAGAATTACGAAGTCGACAATCTTTGCATGAGTACGTAAGTAACTTTAAGGTTATTCTTAAAAAGTTATTCTGACAAATTTTGAAGAAAACTAAACCAATTCCGTTCTTTTAATCGTGATCGAGTTCTCGATTGTTTAATTGGTAGTAGATTTCGCATAGTACTTACCTATGTAATTATGCACCATTTTTTTCTTGAGGTGCTATTTCAAATGTAATGATGAATGTTTTTTTTAGTATGTGCTGGTCTGTTGCGTTTTGAATGCATACTGCAGGGTAATTAATATCAATATATATACAATATGTTAAGAAAACTCTGTCCGACCCATAAGCATAATACAGGTTAGGTAAACACATGGCCAAATCTATACTCTATAGGTACTAATATATAAAGCTGAAGAGTTTGCTTGCTTGTTTGTTTGTGCTAATCTCAGGAACTACGGGTTCGATTTGAAAGATTCTTTTGGATAGCCCATTAATCCAGGAAGGCTTTAGGCTATATAACATCACGCTGCGATCAATAGAAGCGGAGCATAACTAACTTCACGCGAACGAAGTCGCTGGCGGTCGCTAGTATAGGCCGCTGTGTTGTGCGCTCGGTAACCATACTGCAACATTTATTAAATATAATTTGAAAAAAATATAATGTGGTGTAAAAATGAGTTGCTTATTCTAAACAAACTATATTCAAGTTTTGTTTAAATAAAAAATAGCGATGTATAATGTACTAAAATAGTAACAAAATCAAAATTGATTGATTGATTGAGTACCTTATTATTTTTAGTAAATGGGAAATTGCTACGAGGTGTGCGAACGAGTACGTTACTACATTATCTTATACAGGGTGTATCTGACATCGTAACGCAAACTTCGCGAAAAGGCTACACCGCATGCCACTAATAAAATTATGATAGTCATTTATGTCGTTAATGACAGCCTCCGTGGCGTAGCGGTAGCGGACGCGGCCGCTGCGCAAGGTGGCGCGGGTTCGATCCCCGCACAGTGCAAGTATTTGTATGCATAAATATGAATATTTGCACTGGTCTGGTCGTGCCTCGGAAAGCACGTTAAGCCGTTGGTCCCGGTTGCCAGACGAACATCTAGTGGCAGTCGTTACGGGTTGTTGGAGCCCTCAAAAGTCCAACAATTGGTCTAACTGCAATGCTTCGATGTCGCCTTCGGGTTGTGGAGGTCAGACGGCAGTCGCTTCACGGAAAAATGTCGAAGTTTAGCCATATCAGCAGTTGGACTGGTAAAGCGGACCCCAGACTCCAAAGCTGAAAAGGCTTCGGATGCGACTGGGATTAACGCTGAGATGATGATGATGATTTATGTCGTTAATGAACGGTTACAGAATACACAGTGTTTAAAAAAAAGTGTCGGCTTGGTTTTGAACGTTGCAAGCATGCCGCCGTGCGAGTTTGTAGGTTTGACGTTGATCCCTGATGTGAACTCTATTAAATCTGCTGATGAGATTGTTTTTCGGGTTTTGTTTTCATTGCGCTTTTTTATGTAATTAGCGAATTATTTAATGTTTACTTTAAAATCTTATTGGGTTATAAAAGTATAGCAATTGTGAATGGTCTATAGTGAAAAAAACTACATTTATTTTTTTTTAATCACGAAAAAGCCGACAAAAAATTCGACCACTGAGGGGTTCAGAATCATGTACTGGATCCATGGTACTCGTTTGTGCGTCGATGTCAGATACATCCTTTATATAAAATTCTCGTGTCACAGTTTTCGTTCCCATACTCCTCTGAAACGACTTGATCGATTGAGAATCGGTGAAATTTTGTGAGCGTATTGAGTAGGTCTGAGAATCGGCCAACATCTATTTTTTATATTTCTACTACTTACGCGGGTGAAACCGCGGGGCGTCGCTAGTAGGTTTTATAATATTTGTCCATTTATATTTTGTAAATATGTTACCGGAAATGTAGGGATTGTATACAAACCTAAGAAAATTTACACAATTCCGAAGCTATTCAGGAAATGTATAAAATATTGTTTTAAAACTATTTAGTACATAAATGTACTAGGAAAAGTACACAATTCCTAGGAAGTGTACCTATAATAATTCCAACCTCGTATTAGAAAATGTTTAAAAATAATACTTTCTGTAATAAAACACGTTATTAAAATGAGAATAACTATTAATAAATTACAATACAGCATCAAAAAATTCTTCGGCATTGCTGTCGACTGGTAATGTACCCAAGAGACTGGCAGCATTGCCGCGTTGAATAGCAATGCTTAGCCTCTGGCCAAGGTAAAAGCCAGCCTTTGGGCACGGGAAGTGTCAACAAGCCGTTTGGACAGTTCATTAAAAAGACAATGGGCACTCGGTCCCCACGGCTCGAGGGTTTCAACCCCAAATGGCTGGAAAATATAATTTCCGATAAGGTTGTTATATTTCCGCCGTTTAAGTTTTTCTGCAGCCGCAGCAGCAACGCCAGCACTGCACGCCGATCCAGGAAGATGGGATGGTGCAAGAGTATCGACGCAAGTTGCGTCCGATACTATATTAACATAAATACTTAAAATACATATGTCTAACATAATCAAATACACCTAATGTACACGAAGTGTTGGCGTCGTGTTGCACTGACTGGTCTCATAGAGCTGGCCACGAAACCGGCGGTACACAACAGCTTTCGGCCATTACTCTTCTTTGAGGAATTTCTCAAGATGAAGTCTCGAAACGCCCATGACGAACGACTTGAAATTCGAGTTTTAACGTGGCTCCAATCTTTCAAAGTCTAGTTGGTCTTGACGCGCAGATACTCCACGACCTCCTCATTCTTCGTGGAGTGTTGTAGTCTGGACACATACACTTACTACTTACTTACTTAGGACTTATAAAGTCAAACTTTTGTTTGGTAAGTAATCAGTCTATTATTTAGGTAATAATCCTTTTTACTCAGAAATTAACATGAGAAATAAAAATACCCAAAGCATCAAGATTGATTGCGATTAGATTTACAATCGAATGTGAAGATGTATCAAAAAGGTCAGGCGCTTTGTTTATTCAAAGTTCAAGGTAAATAGATTATTATAAAAACTTCTTTACCAAATCATAACCCTTGTGGGCTAGCTGGTAGGCAGAATTCCATGTATTAGCAGTGGGATTGAGAGACTACTTTTCAAGAAATGAGTTCAGATATAGGAGATCGTTTATGTAAACGAGGAAATACGTAGGGCCAAGAAAGCTACCTCGCGGTACGCCATAAGTCACTAGACGATCAGTACTAGTGCAAGAACCCACCTTGACACACTAAGTCTTGTCTGTAATATAATCGGTCAAAAGATTGAGTTCTTTCCTTCTAATGGTAATTCTTTCCAAATTTCCTACAAGGATTTTTTTTTATTTTTCAGTATTACAGTATTTTGTTATAAACATATAACCAGGATTTGTATAAAGAATTTATCTGGATATTCTCACGGGATCGTACGAAATCTAGGAATTGTAGAAAATTTATACAATTCCGAAGTTATTTAGGAAATGTATAATGTGGAAAAGTGTACAATTCCTAAGAACTGTATATAATTCCAATGTTGTATTCGTTCGACTTTTGGGCGTGAAATCACGGAGAACACTTGGTTTAATATAATTATATGAATATTTATGTAATGTAACGTAGTAAGGCTTTTCAGCCTCATAATTCAAGATTTCTGACTCGTCATCATGTAGTTTATGATTTAGTCAACAAGGGTTTAACCTATTTTTTACATTTTTATATCTGTTATGATAATCTTGATTTATACCACAAGAAACATAAAATTTTGATTGCCTGGTTTTACCATTGTCTTTATTTAATTGATTAGATATTTATATGGGATGACTAAGTAGTTAAGCAATCACAGTTTTTGCTTTAAAGTGAGGACATCATTAGTTATTAAACAGAACAGTTTCCGTCACCGACGGATAACAATAACAATCATACACAAACTGCTGCGCTGGTGTCGCGGGTTCGATTCCCACAGGGAACAAATATTTGTATGACCTACGAGTAGTTGTTTCGGGTCTGGCTGTTTGTGTATGTGAGTTTATATGTTTGTAAACGCACTCACGATACAGGAGAAATTCCTAGAGTGGAGCAACGTTTATTTTAAAAGAGAAAGAGAGGGAGAGAGAAAGGGAGTGAGTTTCGAGAAGGATTCTCACTAATTCTTATGAACCTAACAGAGCGAAACTTATCAGAGATGATTAACGGGCAAACAGTACAGAAGTGTGATTCTGTAATAATTTCACTGTGAAGACTTAAGTAAAATGGGCGGTCATGCTAATGCTAGAGATCGACACTATTGACAGATTTTAAATTGTCCTCAACAACGGAAATAACGCAATGAATTTTGTTGTACTGTCAAAATGAAGCCCATTTTTACTGATACTCTGTTACGCAATTACCGTGCTGGTCGAACACAATCATATGAAAAGCAACGGCTCTGAAAATCACGATTTTTTGGAAATCTGAAAGCCATCAACATTTTATACTAACTTAGCAACTACTGCCGTGCATGACAAAATTTTGTTGAAAAATATATCTTGAATTGTAGGACGTTGTACCCCAAACCGAGAACATGTGATGTGTTTACAAACATCAGGGGGCAATGTCATTGATGTAGCAAGAAGGAATTCCTTTTAGGGCTCTTCATGAATAACACACAGCTCTTCGATAAGGATATACCGCTGTATTTACATTTCAATAGACATTCTATTTAAATTTTTAGACCTGTATGTCTTGTCTATGTCTGTACCTACTACTATATTTATAGAACAATGATTCTACTATTACGTCATCCACGCGACAATTTTTTATATTATTAAACTTATCGTAATTCGCTAAAAATGTAAATAAACGGGTATAAGCTTATGGAAAAATTAATTCCCCTACATAATGAACTTCGGCTAACGACATAATTTCAAACATTTTCAAGAGTGCTAGACACTCATAAATAATAATAATAAATATATACGAGCGAATATCTCGGGGTATTCTGTAATCTGTGTCTGGGGTATGTTAGTATGTATACGACCGTGATGGCCTAGTGGTTAAAACACCAGCCTCTACTCAAGTATGAGTGCGCGGGTTTGATTCCAGGTCAGGCAAGTACCAATGTAACTTTTCTAAAGTGTACTTTCTAAGTATATCTTGGACACCAATGACTGAAGGTGAAGGAAAACATCTTGAGGTAACCTGGACTTTAAGTTTGAAATCGCCAACCCGTATTGAGCAAGCGTGGTGATTACGCAACCTTTTTTTATCGTCTTACTGCTGGGCACAGGTCTCCTCTCATACAGAGAAGGATTGAGCGTAATCACCACGCTTGCTCAATGCGGGTTGGCGATTTCAGACTTAAAAGTCCAGGTTTCCTCAAGATATTTTCCTTCACCTTTTAATCAGTCATTGGTATTCAGGATATACTTAGAAAGTAACATATAACTCAGAAAAATTACACTGGTACTTGCCTGACCTGGAATCGAACCCGCACACTTATACTTGAGGGGCTGGTGTTTTAACCACTAGGCCACCACGACTACTTTTAATTCGGCTAAAATATATTGTGGCAGCCAGATCATAAATATCGCATAACTTACATCCAGCGAGTTTTCGAAAACAAATTTCACTCCTTCTGAAACATGTATCCCTGGTACCTCTTGATATCTTAGTTTCACGATAACATTTTCATGGGGTTTTCCGTGTGCTTGCCTGTCAATCACACGATCGATAATTAATTATATGTATGTAAGTAGTACAGGTATATATGCGCGGGAGTATAATTAATGTAAATCGTGCTTCACGACCCACTTGTATGGCCCGCACAGTGACGCCACTGAAGACCGGATATATTGTGCACTATCAAAACTGCTACTTTTTATACTTCTAAGAATGAAAAAGAGGACTTACCTACTTACTTACCTTGGTGAACGAGGATGCGCAGTCGGTTCAACAGATAAGGGGAAGTAACAGCCGATAAATTCCATAAAAATCTCACCGTAAATAGTTATTTACTTCAAATAACTATTTACAGTTAAATAAATAACTAGTATACTTAGTGTCGATCCTTAGTATTTTCTTTTTTTTTTTATCCATACTTAATATTATAAATGCGAAAGTAACTGTCTGTCAGTCTGTCTGTTACGCTTTACCACTTAAACCTCTCAACCGATTTTGATGAAATTTGGTACAGACAATCTTTAGACCCTGAGAAAGGACATAGGCTACCTTTTATCACGGAAAAATTTGATATTCCCGATGGAAATTTAAAAAGCACGATATAACCGAACTCCACGCGGGCGAAGCCGCGGGCGGAAAGCTAGTTTATTATAAACTAGTACTTTACCGCAAACCCAAGGTAATATTTTGACAGCACCATGATTGTCACTACGTCCTTTAATTTATATATTCATTCATATGAGGGTAGTGAGGATGAACTTGCTTCACTCTAATATCTCATTTGTATGTAATTTACTGAATTTAATGGTCGTGCCGTTCGAATTCATTGATTCTGTCGATACGCCATATCCTAATGCAACATAATAATTATTAAATATATGTCATGTTTAGATGTTTGTTACTCAATCTATCGCTCAAAAACGGCTGAAGGGATTTGGATGAAATTTGGCTCATAGACTGTTTATAAGTTGGATTAACACATGAAATATTATATCACGAAGTCAGCGCCGGCGGAGCGATAGAGTCGTCACCATCTCGGATCTTGGTGTGGTGGTAACGGCTCCATTTCGTAGGTGAAGTTTTGAATGAAAACACGAAGTGTAAATATACCCTCCAATCTTGACAATAGCCAAAACCGACAGTTTCGCTCCGGAGAAGTGCCCTGGTCCGCGTCTCAATCCGAAGTGACCGTTCGACAATCCCCACTTTCCAAAACGACTCCGCCACGTGCCGCCATTACAAAACAACGTCACAGCGTTTGCCCCACCACTATGTAAATCAAATGAGCAGCTTTGATTGAAATGATATCGATGATCTACGACATATATATAGTATGATCTCCGACCCCACACCTGCAGCTTTTTTTTACATATTATAAACTAATGCTTGACCGCAATCCCGCCTCATGGTTAGCAGTGATGCAATCGTTGATGGTAAAGCGCTCTAGTTTATTAAGAGCCTATTCACTCTGGCCTTGAGTCCGACGGAAACACCGCCGCTGGCAAATTGTTCCAGTCCAGATGTACGCGGTATAAAAGTAGAGGCGAAACGCTTCGTCTAATCGTTGTGGTGTCAACAACGTAATAGCGGTAACTCACCGTACGACGAGTCGTCCGATCATGTAACAAAGACGGGGGAATTAAATCATGCAATTCCTTCGCACACTCTCGAAAATGCATCCTATAGATATAGAACACCGACAGGCTGCCTACTTTACGCCTGTGCTTTGGAGACCGGCATAATTTTTTTAATAACAGTTTACTTCACGTTCATATCACCTAAATTTTCACCGTTACATCTTTACAGGGCCTCATACGAAGACTTAGAGTGACACAAAAGGCGATGAAAAGAGTTATGCTCGTAGCTTCTCTGCGTGATCGAATCAGAAATGAGAAGATCCGCAGAAGAACCAAAGTCACTAACATAGCTCTGTGAGCCCCCAAAAAAATTAAGTGGCAATGAGCAGGGCACATTGCCCGTAGAACCGACAGCAGTAAGATTCTGGAGTGGTGGCCACGTAGCGGAAGACGCAGCGTAGGGAGGCCTCCAACAAGATGGACCGATGACCTGGTCAAGGTCACGGGAAGCCGATGGATGTGGGCAGCACAAGACTGGTCATTGCGGAAAGCCTTAGGGGAGGCCTTTGTCCAGCAGTGGACCTCTATAGGCTGCGGAAGAAGAGGAAGAAGAAAAAAAAGATCGTTTCAGAATCACACTACAAATATTTACAAAGTTCGGCTTAACCTTATCTTCATTGATAAACGGCGATGTGGAGTCGGTTCAATAGGTAAGGCGAAGTAAAACGACAGGGTAATTGCGTAACACATTATAACTAGCTATGGATTTCATTTTGACAATTCAACAACCAACCAACCTCGCCCTGGCTATAGTCAATAACTGTTATTGCTCTACAATAAACAAAACGGATACCACAAAATACTAGGGAATTATGATTGACGAAAGACTGTCTTGGCATTCTCAGATTTATCTAATCGTTGGTAGAATTGTGAAGTTGATATGGATTTTTAAAATCCTTAGACACTCGGCTATACTACAACTACAACAACTATATACTACAACTTATTCAGTCATACCTCACTAATAGAAAACAATACACTGAAATTGAAAGAATTAATATTAAGACAAAGAAACAGAAAATTTACGTGTCAAGCGAACGAACACCAACATACGGTGTTCCTCAGGGTAGCGTACTCGGATCTCTGTTATTCTTAATATATGTAAATGACATGCCTAGGGCGATTGACCACCCCATGACTCTTTTTGCCGACGATAGTACTATGACTATAGCATGTAAAAAGAAAGACTCATATGAAAGTGACATAAATGAATCTTTGACAGCAATAGTAGCATGGTTAAATAGGAACAACCTAAAAATCAATCTGGACAAGACTAATATTATGCACTTTAAACAACGGACTCAGTCTGTATTTGTTCCTAATGCAATGTACAAGGATACTGTACTTAATAAAGTCGACGCCACAAAATTTTTAGGAATTATTATTGACTCTAAATTGAACTGGAAGGCACATATCGAATACATAACTAAACGGCTTAGTTCATCTGCGTACGCCTTATATAAACTAGCCCCAGAGTTAAACACAGATGCTTTAGTAACAGCGTATCATGGTATAGTAGGATCGTTATTGCGCTACGGTATTATATTTTGGGGGAACTCTACAGATAAAGAAATAGCGTTTAAAGCCCAAAAGAGATGCATTCGTGCTATGTTCAACTTGAAATCGACTGACAGCTGTATGCCACTATTTAAAAAACACAAGATATTAACATTACCATCTTTGTATATATTTGAAGTTGCGACATTTGTTAGAATAAATCAGGTTTTATTTCCACGACTAGCTGACACCTTCCCCCGTAACAGACGTGACAATAGTCAACTGTGTTTGCATGCGTCAAAGACGGTATTTATGGGAAAAAGCGTTTTCTGTATGGCCCCTAAAATTTATAATAAAATACCACAGTCATGTAAAGCATTGCCGGTAAATATGTTTAAAAAGAAAATTCGAAGTTTATTAACAGACAAGTGTTATTACAATGTGAATGACTTTTTGAATGACACTATTTGACATTTGTATTTATTAACCCATATATTTTGTGACAGTTTATAATTAATTATTTTTTAACACTATTTGACATTTGTAATGATTAACCCTTATATTTTGTGACAGTTTAGAATTAATATTTTTTGACATTGATGTTTATTCGTTTTTATTTTGTATTTGTTTTATTTTGTAATTTTAAAATTGTATATTTCACAAATTTGTACGCCTTAAGGGTGAAATATGTTTGGACGAAAAAATTATATTGTGACATCCTGCATGCTTAATTAATTGTATGCACACACATGTTTGACAAATAAAGTTATCTTTATCTTTATCTTTTATCGGCTAGCGTTGAACTACTAAAAAAGGTATATGTTGCCCTGGCTCAGTCGATCATGATCTACTGCATTCCAGTGTGGGGCGGCGCATCAAAAATTAAATTCCTGGAGGTGGAGCGTGCTCAAAGAATACTCCTAAAAGTATTTTTTTTAAAAAAACTAAGATTTCCTACAACCACTCTTTATTCAGAAGCCAACCTTTTAAGTATTCGCAAATTGTATATTTTACATGCCACTCTAAGGAAACATAAGTCACTTATAGTTGATCCTTTTTTTTTTTTTCGGGGTGGAAATCCTCATAGGATGTCCGCCGCCCTAGGGTGGGCGACGGGGTCTGTCAGACTTTTACTGACTAAAACCACCCCGGTGTCTCTTCTATCACGAGCGCGCGTGGGGCCGCGGGAGTCTAAATTCTTCCGCAGCCCCACACTCTCGTGCTGGCCCGGTCTGTCCGGGCCTCGTCTCCGGCACGGGGTAGTGGGGTGTTAAGCTACCCCGTGCATCGCCTCAGAGGCGCGCGCTGACACTCGCGCGCCTCCGCCGCGGGGTCCATCGAATAGGGGGCGGGGACTTCCCCATGTCCCTCGCCCCTGGACCCATTCATGGGGGGCGGAAGAGGGCGTTATCCGCCCTTCTTCGGCGCCCGGTGCGTCTTCTGCGGCCCGGGAAGGGAGTTGAGATCTCCCTCTCCCGTTCCGCAGCTTCCTTCTGCGACATCACGTCCTCGCAGAAGGACACCATCGCGTCCCACGACTCTGCGCTGCCGGCCATCCTCCGCACTACTGCCGGCAGCGTCAGGTCGCCTCCTACTTCATTTGTGAGGACACAGCGCTGCTCCTCCCAAGCTATACACTCGGAGAGCGTGTGCTGCGCCGTATCCTCCCCGCATTGGACGCAGTGGTGGCACCGAGCGTCCGGCTCCCTGCCTAGGCGACACAGGTACTTGCCGAAGCAGCCGTGCCCCGACAGCACCTGCGTCACCCTGAACGACAGGGAGCCGTGCCTTCTCCCGAGCCAGTCATCGAGTACTGGCCGGATCGCCTCGACGGTAGCGAGGCCGGCGGTAGGGCGCATAAGCCTCTGCCGCCAGTCCGCCACCAGGACCTGACGGACCTCCCCTCGGCGCAGCTCGATCTGCCGCTGCGCCGGACTGGAGCCCCGTGTCCGCTCTTCCTCGCGCCATCGGTATAATGACGCGAGTACTTTCGCCTCTAGGTCCCAGGGCGGGGATCCGGCCAGGACGCAAGCCGCCTCGTAGGCAATCGTGCGATACCCGCGGACGACCCTGACGGCCATCGCCCTCTGCGGCTTGCGCAGAATGGCGAGTTTTCTGGCCGTCAGGTCCATCGCCCACACAGGGGCCCCATACAGGGCCATGGACCGCACGATTCCCACGTATAGCCGCCTACAGGCGGCGCTCGGGCCCCCCATGTTAGGAAGCAACGTTGACAGCGCGCCTGCTGCACCCATCAGCTTGGGCGCCAGCCGCCGGAAGTGGGGTCCGAATTCCCATCGGCTGTCGAGCACCAATCCCAGATACTTCATGGTGGACTCGACAGCTATCCGGGCACCACTGACCACGATATGTGATCCCGGCGCCGGCGCACGCCGGGGGCCATGGAAAACCATGGCCTCCGACTTGTCAAGGGCCACCTCCAGGCCCAGGCGCCGGATGCGGGTCACCACCTGTGACACCGCAGCCGTGGCTATCAACGTCGCCTCCCTGTGCGAGCTCCCCCGGGCAGTGACAAGCGTGTCGTCCGCATAACACGTCAAGTCGGCGCCCGACGGGAGCTCGCCTCTCAGCACCCAGTCGTAGCCGATGTTCCACAGGAGCGGTCCCAAGACCGATCCCTGTGGAACACCGCACGACATTTGGTGCCGACCGGCACCGTCACGTCCCCGATAGATGACGCATCTATCCTCCAGATAAGCCCCTACTATGCGGCGGAGGTAGGGAGGCACCCGATGGTATTTCAGGGCCTCCCTAATACAGCTCCAGGGTAGGGTGTTGAAGGCGTTGGAAATGTCTAAAGACACCGCCAACACCACCCCACCCCGGGATACCGTATCCTCCGCCAGGGCTCTCACGCGCATGATTGCGTCTATGGTGGAGCGCCCCCGACGAAAACCGAACTGGTTGTCGTCCAGGTTCGGCCCGTCTCCGCACAAGTGGCCGACGAGGCGATCTGCGATGATACGCTCAAAAAGTTTGCCCGCCTCGTCGAGCAGCACTATGGGCCGATACGCGGACGGCGAGTCCGCGGGGCGCCCCTCCTTTCTGAGCAGGACCAGCTTCCCCTCCTTCCACACACTGGGAAACTGACCCTGCCCGAAACATGCCGTGAAGAGCCCCCTCAGCTGGGGCTCTAGCTCCTTCAGGGCCAGGACGAGAGCTCGGCCAGGAACTCCGTCGGGTCCGGGCGCTTTATTCTTGGCCCGGAGCCGCGACACGGCCGCTCCCGTCTCTGCTTGCGTCACCTCGGGGACATCGGTGCCCTCCTCTTCTGGAGAGTCTGTGGCTGAGGGTGAGACCATCGCCGGGGGAACATGTCCCGCCCGCTCAGGGAAGAGGGTGGATACCACCGCCTCTAGCAGCTGGGGTTGCATACTTTGCACCAGTGGGGGCGCCCAGGGACGCAACTTGCCCCGTACCCAACGGTAGGGACGCCCCCACGGGTCCCGATCCAGGGACCCCAGCAGCTCTTCCCTGGCCCGCGACTTAGAGTCGTCGATGGCCAGCCACAGAGTCTCCTGGGCCGCGCGGTACACCCCATACCGCGCGGCTTCCTCGACGGGATCCCGTCGACGTCGTCTCCGGTAGCGCGTGTACTGGCGGCGAGCCGCGACGCACTCGACGCGCAACCGCGCAATGTCGTCGCTCCACCAGTACACGTTGCGCCTTGCGGACTGTTGGCGGACGCGGGGCATGGACGCGTCGCAGATCTGCGTCATCGCCCCGCGAAACCGCAGCGCCTCCGCTTCGACGTCGACGGGGCCGTCCGTCGCCGACTCCCAAATCCAGGACTGGACTATGGCAGCTTCCTCGAGTAGTTCCCTGTCGAGGCGCTTAAGCGCCCAGCGCGGGCCGTCGTTAATCGGGGCTCTTGGATGGCGGCCGCTCGCGGTCTGGGCGGAGACGTCGAACCGGATATATCGATGGTCCGACAGCGTCTCCACCTCCACGGCGACACGCCAATCATGGACACGGCTGGCGACAGAGGGGCTAGCGAAAGTAACGTCCACTATCGACCCGCCCCTCTGCCGCACGCACGTGTATACAGAGCCCCGATTCAGGACGACCAGACCGGTCGTCACCACCCACTCCGCTAGCACCTCGCCCCGAGGGTCCGTGACCGGAGATCCCCACGCCGATGACTTGGCGTTGAGATCCCCGAGCACTAGAACGGGACGAGGGTGATAGCGGCCTACGACGGCGCCCAACTCGACAAGGAACCCCTCGAAGTCGGCGAGACTCTTGTTGGGGGAGAAATACGCCCCCACAATGACGATGCCGCCCGAGACCGCAGCAACCCAGCCGCGGCCCCGGGACGGGTCGATCAGAGTCCCGCCAATAATGGCCACCGAGCCGCCAATGCATCCGAGCCAGTCGCCACGGGCGGGGATGAAATACGGCTCGGCGACCACAGCCACTTGGATCGACCACTGCGCCATGCTCTGGAATAAAAGATCCTGAGCTCTGGCGCAGTGATTGATGTTGCCCTGGAGGAAACGGATTTGTGCCATTATTGACACTCCATTCCCTCGGCAACGGTCCTGGGCCGGGAGTCGGCCGCGGAGCTGTTAGCCTGCGGGGGAGGCGAGATTTCCCCGGCAGGCTTAGAGCTCCTCTTCTTCTTTTTGGTGGCCTTCTTGCTGGCAGGCGTGCCACAGGCCCCTCCGCCCACTCTGTGTCCCGCTGGCTTCCCTGCAGCCGAACATAAGCTGCAGTTGGGCGCCGCGGAACACTGGGCAGCCTTGTGGCCGGGCTGACCGCAGCGATAGCAAAGATCGCTACGGTCCACCTCAGAGGTGCACTTGGCCCGCACGTGCCCCTTCTCCAGGCACCGGTAGCACCGCAAAGCCCGGGGCTGCAGGAGTTTAACCCTCGCTGCAACCCAGCCTACCAGCAGTCTGCCACTTGCGGCGATTTTATTCGCTGACGCCACAGGGCACCGAACCCAGACCGCACCGAGTTCGGTGGCGTCGGTGCGAATATCGCCGGCCCGCACCTTGCCCGGCGGACACTCTCCGCTTCGAGCAACGGCCGCCACCACCTCCTCAGGAGTCACGGACTCGTCCAGACCGGCAATCCGCACCTCTGCGGTATTTTCCGGCCTGGAGATCCGGACGTCCTCAGGGTTGAGGACCTCCCTCAGCTTGGCAGCCAGAGCGTCCGCCTTCTCGGCATTGCCGCTCGCAGCACCAGCCACCTCAAACAGCTGCGCACCCGTGGCAGCATGCCTGATGGTGACGGACTGGAGGCCAAGATCCGACAACTTGATCTTGGCCTTGGCCTCGGTAAGGACCGAGCGGTACGTTACGCCGCGCCCCGCAGCGCCACGCTGAAGCGTGAGCGTCACGGCCTCGGAACGCGGGGCACGCACAGCCGGTCCTTTGCGACCGCTTTTGGGGCCGCCTTTGCCAGTCCGCCGCGCAGCCTCCGGAGCCGCCTTTGCGGCTTTGCGGGCCTTCTTGCGGCCCACGACTGTCGCCCAAGTCTCACCCTTAGACCCGGCCGTCGTGGGCTGATCGCTCACTGGAGCTCGCTGAGGAGCAGTTCCCGGCGTCTCCTCAGCCCTTCGCCGTTTGTCGGCCGCTAGGGGCGGACGGAGGTGTTCCTCAGGGAGGCGCCGAGAAAGCGCCTCAAGTTGGGCTTTGACCATGCTCCCGCACTGGAGCATGCACATACGGACGATGCGCTCAAGGGACGATTCGCTTAACTCATCGCCCGTACGCGCCGGTCTTGGTGCGGGAGCCGGGGTCACTTCGGAAGTGACATCGGCAGGCGTGTGTCGCTGCTGCTGCTCGCTCAGCGCAGCGACTTGTCGCCGGAGGTCCTCGAGATCATTCCGGAGGCGGCTGTTTTCCTCCTGCAATTTCACGACCTCGTCTGAGGCCGTTGTGTTGAGGAGGGTACCAACCGCCTCCTTGATGTCCGCGGCAGCCTCTTTGAGACCTCGAACGAAGGTGCTCTTCAGGTTGCCAGATTTTGTGGCAACCTTAAGGACCAAGTCCACCCCGCCCAAGGCCAACTGACCAAGGGCCACCGCCGACGGTTGCCCCCCTTCCGCCAATAGAGCAGCGCGTCGCTCTCGAGCGCGTCGGGCCATTTCCGACACTTCGTCTTTGCGCTGCTCCCTCCTGGCGGCGTTGAGTTCCGCCTTCGAGCTCCCTAGCGAGGCACAACTCTCGCCACCAGGGTCTTCCGAAGTGACCCCCATGTCACTTTCTGCTTCGCTGGCCGCCGGGGTACGCACGAACCTACCCTGTGTGTCCCTCCGCGGCCGCGAAGCAGTCCCTCCTCTTGAATTCTGCCGACCTCTCCTCGCGGTCGGCACCTTCGGGGCCGGCAGGCCTTCCTCTTCAGAGGTCAGCTCCACCAACCCACCTCCCGTCACACCATGGTTGCGTGGACGCTTTCTACCTAAGTCCGGACCACGCGGCCCTTCGTCAATGCCTCCACTACTCGCATTCTCGATAGTTTCCGCATCGCTTCCAGTAGAAATAACGGTAGCAGGGGCCTGGTCGCCTACCCCTGCGCGTTCTTCGGTAACCAATTTACCACTCGCAGGCCCGGATACCTGCGAGCGCCGGGCGTCAGCCGGATCGCATGACAAATCGCTCAACATATTCTCTGACATTTTCATTTTTACTAATTGGGTGGTACACACATCGCTTCCCCAAGGCGATGCGGCCGCTCTTTTTGGGAGGGTATTATTCCTCCCGAGGCCAGCGGATGCCTCTGGTGTTTTGTTCCCCTTTATTAACTAAACTAACCTAAATGTAACCTAAGCCTATATCTAACCTATTTCTAACCTAAACTACCCACCACCCGGCACCGTGGCTCTGAACCTCCAATGGCCACTGGTGCCCGTAGACCGCAGGTTGAGGAGAAACCCACGGTCTTCTCCCACTCGGTCACGCGACGTGACCCCTAGACCGCGGACTGTCAAAACGGCTCGCAGTCTACACCACCTCGCTCCCTATTCGTGCGCTCTGCTGCAGAGCTGCAGAGCGCAGATAAGGAGCCCTCGGGAGCGACTCCTCCGCTCCGGCAGAAATTCGCCGTGGATAACAATCTCCTCCTGCACAATAATCACGAAGAGATTGTTACCCACGCCCAGGGTGCACCGGCCCAGCGTCTGCTCGTCCTCAAGGAAACAACAAGAGGACCAGCAGCAACTGAGCCCTCGGGGAGGTTTTCTGCCACGCACCCCAATAGTTGATCCTACTATATTAACAAAAAGGCGAAATTACGAAGTAACTAAAACAAGTGCATGTAGAACTTACTTTGCTATGCACCAATTTTCAAATCAATCTTGGCATTTATACAATATGTAAAGAAAACCCTGTCTGATCCGTGAAGGTATTGTTAGGAATCGATAACTGATTCTACTAATGCCGACAAATCCGGATTAAAGTTTAAAAAAAAATCCCCCTAAAAAAATAAATAATATTTTGCAAAAAGAGGTAACTTAATACATGTGCAGTAGAACACCCTTTCGCGGGCGACGGGGGGCAGGGCACGCGACGCGTGGTCGAATCGCATAAGCGTACCGTCAAAATGGTGTTGTCACTTATTAAAAAATTACCAAATTTCGGGGAACTTGGAATTAATTCTTGGAAAAAAAGAGTATTTTAAAATTCATTAGTATTGTTACTCTGATGATTACGTAAAATTTTATATTATATTTGGTCATGTGTTTACCTAACCTTTATTATTCTTATGGGTCGGACGGGGTTTTCTTTACATATTGTATAACTCTATTAACAAAATTCTTAAAATATGTACAAAAACTACTTTGGAATGTAAACGGATGGTGACAGAGTGGCTAATAACTCTAGACTATGAAGATACTGAAAATATGATTATTATTATTTTTTTTTTTTATTATATTTTATAAACTAGCGCTTGACCGCAATCCTGCCTGATGGTAAGCAGTGACGCAATCGTTGATGGTAAAGCGCACAAGTTTATTAGGAGCCTATTCACTCTAGCCTTGAAGACACTCAAATTGTAGTCTCGTGATTGTCCATATTATTAGGTAGTTTTGTTTGTTATTAATAGATAGTAATATTTCATATATCAGGTGGACGCTTGTTTGCATTGATATAAATATAAAAAAAAAAGAAAAATTAAAAAGTAAACAAATAAAAGCAAATTAAACTCAAATATAGGTATGTCCATGTGTATATTAATACATAAATAAATAAATTGTTACACAGACACACACACATACACACACACAGTCCAATACACAAATACAGACACACAAACACTTACTCACGCTTGCACACACACGTGTTTACTTTTAGTTTGCGCTCACATAGATTTAGTTCACATCTGTATTTCTTAATTATTGGATACAATCTAATTAAGTTGCTAAAAACATTAATCAAGTTAAGGGAGGGCGGCCTCTCCTGGCACAAGTTTTCTCAAACGTAAAAGGAGAGGTCAACCTCAATTTTGTTTGTACCAACTTAGTTTTTGAATAAAATATTTTTTTGATAGAAGGTCAAGCTACAGTTGATACGGTCACTTCTTAGATGCCTATGAAAGCTGTGAAGCTGATCCTTATATTATACCATACTAGAAAGGCAGTTAGGGCATTTAAAATACTAGAGAAAACTTTACCCAGATTTATTCGAACAATGTTAAGACGACTGTTGCTATCTCAATGTCTTGATTAGATTCGGTTCTCGTTAATTTTGAGGAAATGAATTTACGACATGACCTTCCATCACTAACGTCTTCGTCCAGATTATATGCTTCCGGATTCGATGCTACGGATCTGAGCAGTTGTGTTGCTATGTCTGCCGGGTACGATGCGCCAAATGTTGTTGTGTCAGGAGTTTGGTCGTGGAGGGTCTACAGATCAATCTCCCTCTGGCGCAGCATCATTGGTCGTGTTGTTGGGTTTAACATTGGATCACCTCGCTCAACTGCCGTCTTCCTTCCCATTCACTAAGTTTTTAAGCGAATAGGCTTAATAAACTAACGCGCTTTACCACCAATGATTGCATTACTGCTTACCATCAGGCGGAATTGCAGTCAAGCACTATCCTTTAATTCTTAAAAAAAAAAGATAAATCGACCCTTCGAGTTAATCACCAATTAAATAATTAACCAAAAATAATTTATCGAAAATGTAAAATAAAACACGTTCGAAGTAATTTACTTCGACTTGATTGCTGATAAAACACGTTCGAAGTAATTTACTTCGACTTGATTGCTGATAAAACACGTTCGAAGTAATTTACTTCGACTTGATTGCTGATAAAACACGTTCGAAGTAATTTACTTCGACTTGATTGCTGATAAAACACGTTCGAAGTAATTTACTTCGACTTGATTGCTGATAAAACACGTTCGAAGTAATTTACTTCGACTTGATTGCTGATAAAACACGTTCGAAGTAATTTACTTCGACTTGATTGCTGATAAAACACGTTCGAAGTAATTTACTTCGACTTGATTGCTGATAAAACACGTTCGAAGTAATTTACTTCGACTTGATTGCTGATAAAACACGTTCGAAGTAATTTACTTCGACTTGATTGCTGATAAAACACGTTCGAAGTAATTTACTTCGACTTGATTGCTGATAAAACACGTTCGAAGTAATTTACTTCGACTTGATTGCTGATAAAACACGTTCGAAGTAATTTACTTCGACTTGAGTGCTGATAAAACACGTTCGAAGTAATTTATTTCGACTTGATTGCTGATAAAACATCGTTCGAAGTAAATTACCATCACTTAGAGCCGAGCTGAAACTGTTGAGTGGTAAGGAATGGTAGCTCAATGGTTACGGCCACGTCTTACGAGTTGTAGATTGTAGGTTCGAGCCCAGAATAGCGCTTTATTCTCTGTAAATTACTAACTGCGCCCGCGCCCCGCACTGCGCTCGCGAGGTGTATTTTGGCCCACTCCTGCTCACCGGGCTAAGCTAATTTTGCTAGGGAACTGAATGAATGGTACAAATACACAATAAAATCAATTTTACGCATCAATTTAAAATTTTACGCATTCATTTATTTACAATACATATCTTTATGTATAACAACTCAATCACAGAATATCAACGACTTAATAATCTCATACTTAATAGTTACATTTTTTAACAATATAATTTCGAATTTACAATTGACGGTAAGTTTAAAATTTTAATTGTAGTACATTACACAGTACTTACTTACGCTTATTTACTTAAGCAAAAATGTCTAATATATATTTTTTTTTTTGTTAGAGGGTGTTTGTATAGTAGCTAGGTACATACTTTTAGCATGCTTTAGCTGAGTCGTAAGTAATAGACACGTAGAAGTAACTTATCATTGAATAGTTAGCATTACACTTTTCATGAAGTATATAAGCATCTTTGACATTACAAATTTAGACATTGCAAAGTACAGTCAGTCTACTGTCTGAATATTTCACGACACATCACAATTCCATTAAGTTAGATGATATTATGAAATTCACAGG
Organism: Sesamia nonagrioides; assembly: GCA_017933935.1. Lineage (NCBI taxonomy): Eukaryota > Metazoa > Arthropoda > Insecta > Lepidoptera > Noctuidae > Sesamia > Sesamia nonagrioides. The sequence continues at coordinate 415,884 of JADWQK010000275.1, read as the reverse complement.
AGTTCGTCTCGATTCCTTAACGGTACAGAACAGACTGTTCTTTCGCTTCCGCTTTTATGTATCAAAAACAAGAATCCTTTTTTGTTTAGGATATTTCATAGCAGCTATTTTGCCATAAGGCCCTTTTTACATGACACAAATTCTTTACAGCAAACACCGAAAATAGGATTAAACGCGTGTGTCAATAAGCTTTTATAGTGACGACCTTGATTAGGTGAGGTGTTTTGTGGGAATAAACATTATCTAGAAAGCTATTTATCATTTTGTCTTTCTTTTTAGTAATGGGATAATTGCGTAACATAATAAAGGTGGCATTGGCCTTTTGGCAGTTTAATAACATTCATTGCAATTACATTTTTGAGCAGATACATTTTTTACACATGAAACTAGCTTAGGTTAGCAATATACTTTGGCGATTAAACCGTAGCTTTTATGACAAAAAAAAAAAAAAATGTGTTGTACACAGGGTCTTTTAGCTTTATTCAGTTTTTTTTTTAAATATCTGATATCTAATATGGCAACATTTTTGTACAATCCACAAACTGTGCCTCCATTGCATACGAATGGAGGCAGCAAAAAAAGTTCAGGCGTTACTTATAATTTGTGCAAAAATATTTAAAAAAGCGCTGCATACTTGTATTACTATCAACAAATAGTTGGATGGAAAGGTTCGAGCGTGTACAAAGAGTAGAAATGAGCTCGCTCAGTTCTAGAGAGCGGAGCGGAGTACTCACGGACTCTGCTCAACTCGCAATTACAATTTACATACCTACAAGCCAATTACACAATACAATTTATATACCAAAGCCTGCACCGATTAGTTCAGAACGGACTCGCCTGATTTTTTTTTTTTTGTTTTGCTTAATTTATTACAATATGTTTCTATTTCTGTCTACATACGATCACACCAACAGGACGACAACCCGACCACCCGCAACGAGGTCAAAACTTCACTGAACTCGTTCTTTGTGGAAATTCAGTACTGGTTTTTCATATCTCATTTTCCGTTCAGCTCACTCCGCTCATTTCTCTACCTCATTTTCATTTTGCAGTGGAATTCAAATAACCAGCTCTTTGTCGGTGGAAATATAAACCTATTTAATATTAAAAAAATGCGTACCGCTTAAGCATTTCCCGCTCATTACCCTTTTGCGGTGGAAACTGCGCTTTAGCATTGGTTGGAATTACATCTCAATCCAGCAGGGTAATTGCGTACCACACTATCAGTAGCAATGGGTTTCATTTTGACAGTTCAACAACATTCATTGCGTTATTTACGTTGTTGAGCAAACACGTTTTTGAACATATGGAGCAATGGATTAGCAATATGCTTCGAAATTATTCTAACTGATAGTAATCATCATCATCATCAGCCTTTACCCGTCCACTGCTGGACATAGGCTTCTTTCATGGCACGCCAACAAGCTCGATCCTGAGCAGTTCTCCGCCAGCCACCTTTTTGATGTCGCCGCTCCATCTCGCCCAAGGGCGTCCTACGCTACGTTTGCCGAGACGCGGTCTCCACTCAAGGACTCGTTTACCCCAACGGTTGTCGGTCCTGCGGCATATGTGACCAGCCCATTGCCACTTCAGCTTGCTAATCCTCTCAGCTATGTCGGTAACTCTGGTCCTCTGTCGGATCACCTCATTTCTGATGCGGTCCTTCAGAGAGACACCCAACATAGCCCGCTCCATAGCGCGCTGAGCGACTTTAAATTTATGGACTAGTCTGACCGTTAGTATCCACGTCTTGGCTCCGTAAGTCATGACGGGTAGGACGCACTGGTTGAAGATTTTGGTCTTCAAACATTGGGGTATGGGCGACGAAAATACCCGACGAAGTTTACCAAATGCTGCCCATCCCAGCTGGATCCTTCTATTTGCCTCCTTCTCGAAGTTGTTTGCGGTATATGTGACCAGCCCATTGCCACTTCAGCTTGCTAATCCTCTCAGCTATGTCGGTAACTCTGGTCCTCTGTCGGATCACCTCATTTCTAAGTGACAGTAATAGTGTTACGTAATTAGGGTGCTGGCTCACTTAACTTATGTTTTCACTGTGAGTTGGATACAGGATCGGACTGAAGAACGTAGCTTAACAAAACTTACAAATAATTAACTTATTTTTTAAATTAAGGTTTAAAATAAGTAACAACGGGCGACTTCGGAGGACTTGGTGTGAAGTCAAACTCTTCCACGTGGCCATTATTGTTGATGACTTTATGACCACCCTGATCTTCAGAGACCTTGCCGTTTACGTTGGAAGATTTGTGGAACTGGAACTGCGCCTCTCCGTATACCTGGCCGCCTTGTGGAGGCTTCAGATCCCTCACCTCAGTGAAGGAAATAGGCTGAAAATGTAGAATATCAAAGGTTAACCAACAAATTTTCTTAATTATTCATTTTTAATCTTTGCTCCACACTATGCAATTTGCCTATATCCTGGGTGCGTTTACCAACGTTCAAACTCACATACAAACAGCCAGTCCCGGAACAATTAGTTGAAGGGCATACAAATATTTGTTCCGTATCAAAATCGAACGTATGATACGCAGCGCAGCAGGCCATTGACTAATCACTGCGCCAACCATGCTTAACAACCGTGTATTGTATCAAGATGGTAATATCATTACATATCATCTACCATCTAGAAACGTAACACCACCAATACCCACACCACCAACGACCAGTAATCTAAAATAAAAAAGATAAAGAAAGAAATAAGTAAATAAAGATTACTGGACTATAAACAAAATAATCGACCACTTGTTCACCATTCAATGTATCTCAGGACAGTCAGTGCACTGCTGGACGAGGTCTATGTCCAGCAGGGCTGCATTACAATACCCTGTCCTCCGCCCTCCGCATCCAGTCTGTTCTAGCCACGTTGAAGTCTTCGATTCATCTAAGGTATATATGGATATGCGGTCTCCACTCCTGGACTCGTCGGCTCCGCCAGCTATCGATCTTTCGACAAAAATGGCAAGCCATTGCCACTTCAATCAGTTAACTCCTGATTTTATCCATCAAAGAAACTCCAAGACCTTGAATCTAAGTTGTTCGGCGAAACACAATATTGAGTTTTTAAGTTTTAACAGAGAAAATAACTTACTGAAATAATTGACTTCTGTATGCCTAGTGGTAAATTGCCGCCATTGTTGACAAGACCGCCCTCTGGTTGGCCGTTGACGTAGGAGTGTGAGTGTGAGTACGAGTATTCATGGTTGTATGAGCTATGGCTGCTCTGTGCTCCCTGGCTTGGTACACTCGAGAAGGATGTAGGCTGAAATGACATGCCACAAGCTTAAAAACTAAATTTGCTACAAATAAAGATTTATTCACAGAAACTTTGCTATGGCAAGCGTTACGTCTTTCATCGGCTGCCGGCAGAAGTTACCACCCACCAGACAAGGTCTTGCCGTCAAGCGATTCGTCGTGTGCCGGCAAGATGTCTGGTGAAAACGTACGGAGGACGTGTCTGAGCAGTTGTGTTGCGATGTGTGCCGGGTACGATGCGCCAAATGTTGTTGTGTCGGGAGTTTGGTCATGGAGAGTTTCCAGATCAATCTCCCTCTGGCCCAGCATCGTTGGTCGTGTTGGTCTTAGATTTAACATTGCATCACGTCGCTCAACTGCCGTCATCCTTCCTATTCCAGGGTTTTTTAAGTGAATAGGCTTAATAAACTAGTGCGTTTTACCAGCAACGATTGCAACACTCCTTACCATCAGGCGGGATTGCAGTCAAGCACTAGATTATAATTATTAAAAAAAAAGAGTATTCCATCGGTGATACAATAAGATGCATGTAATAGGCTATCAATTCAGTGTATCAATGGGTCGTGGTAGCCTAGTGGTTAAAACACCAGCCTCTCAAATACGAATGTGCTGGTTCGATTCCAGGTCAGGCAAGTACCAATGTAACTTTTCTAAGTTATATGTATTTTCTAAGTATATCTTGGACACCATAACTGATTATAAGGTGAAGGAAAATATCTTGAGGAAACCTGGACTTTAAGTCTGAAATCGCCAACCCGCATTGAACAAGCGTGGTGATTACGCTCAATCCTTCTCTGTATGAGAGGAAACCTGTGCCTAGCAGTGGGACGATAAAAAAGGTTGATGTTGATGAATAATAATAATACAGGGTTGGAGAGCAGTGGAGGTAAAATAAATTACACAAAGAAATTCATCTGCCTGTGTTCGGAGCCACGACCGACACGCATGTCGGAGCCCTTATCTTCGGGCCACACACTAAGCCAAGTTATGGTAGTTACAAGTTCAGTACTTACAATGGCCGGTAAATTTGTTGGCTGTCCAATTTGGACGTTATTGTTGCCGATAATGTTGCTGGTCGGCTGGTCGGGTGATGATGGAGCGTATTGGAAGGAGTAATCTGAGGCACTGTATTCATTACCGTTCTGCGACTGGTGGCTGCCCTGGTGATTCTGAAATAGAGTATTGTACTTTAAATATTTAGCGAGTGTGATAAGTGATTGATGATATCTCGGTAAACACTATATTCGTAGTTGTTTAGTGATTTTAAAATCCAATGTATCATCTTATAGTAGCCTAGTTTTTTTCCAACTACGTTGGGGTCGGTTTCCAGTCCAACCTATCTGACCTGGCTACTCTTCGCCTGTGCTCTAGGCTTTGGAGACCATTTTGAACCAAATCTAGGCCATAATCAGGCCATCGCCAATTAGCCTCTTCGCTCGCCTCTCCACCGAATCCAAAGTAGCCAGGCATTTTGCAGCATCAGCCCAAATGTGGCTGCAGTACTTCACACACGAACGATAGCATGAATTCATAATGTTGCATCTTATCTATTTAGGAGTGTCCTGAGACACGTAGAGGTTAAACTCGGACAAGAAAAACAAATTAACGCAATGAATATGTGTGTTCTTTGGCCTTAATTATTTAATCTTTAAACGTGTTTTTAGACTTTTGTCTATCCTTCCCAGAGGTTAAATGGTCGAAAAGAACGATGGCAAAAAATGGCGGTCAAAAATGAAAACAATGTTTGATTTTAACTTTTTTTTTAAATAACGATTAAACATTTCTACGCAGTATAGTTTCTTTTTTTATTTAACCCTTTTTGTATTATACTATGTGTAACACTTACATATGAACAGACAAGAAAAAACAGAATAAAAATATAAATAAAATACAGAGTAAATACAGAGTTGTATCATGTAGATATTATACTTACATAGGGCGATAGATTAGTTTTTGGTGTAAAGTCGAACTCCTTGACTTTTCCATCGTCATTGATGACTTTATGACCTGCCTTCTCTTCGGTAGTTTTGCCATCGACGTTCGTGGCAGATCGGAACGAGTATTCTGCTTCTCCATAAACATGACCACCGTCTACTGGCTTCAGATTCCGAACACCGTCGAACACAGTGGGCTGAAATAGACAAGTTAAAGAGCACATAACCTAACATACATAATCAGCCCGTAATGTTCCCACTTTTGGGATACAGGCCTTCTCTCGGTGAGAGCGAGTGGGCAGTAATCTACCACACTGGCCCAATGCGGGTTGGTAGATGTCACATGTCTTCAAAGTTTTTGGTTCTAGGTCATGCCGTGGTTTCCTCAAAAGAGCATTTTTACTAACAAGAATTTCAACACAACTGTCCAAAACTTATATTTTTTTCCCGGGTGAAAATCCTCAATGGATGTCCGCCGCCCTGGGGTGGGCGACGGGGTCTGTCAGACTTTTAGCCCGCGCGTTGTGCCGCGGGAGTCTAAATTCTACCGCCCCACCCTCTCGTATTGGCCCGGTCTGCCCGGGCCTCGTCTCCTGCACGGGTTAGTGGGGCATTAAACTACCCTGTGCATCGCCACAGAGGCGCGCGCCTCTGCCTCGGGGTCCATCTAATAGGGGGCGGGGATTTCTCCGTGTCCCTCGCCCCTGGAACTGTCCAAAACCTAAGACAAATTCGAATCCGGTACAGCTTAAGTCTTTTTTCTTCTCGTCTGATTACCCATTTTTTTTTTCTAAGGTGGAAAAATCGTCGTGGACTATCCTCCGCTCGGGGACGCGGAGGGGTGTGCCGGACTCTTACCGGCTAAAAAAACACCTAAGCGTTCGTCATCTGCCTTTCCGGGGTACCGGGTCCATCCAATTCCTACCGTCTATTTTGGGTTGGCCTTTTAATCTAACCGGTTGCAGCTGATTACTAATATTTTACATAGAATGACCACCTCTCTGACCTACCCAGTTACCGGATAATACGATACCCGTAAGGCTTGTTGTCAGAATTTCTGGCTTCCGAGGACTCGTAACGACTGTGGAAGATTCATGAATGACAGCTTCTTCTTTTCAGCCTATGCTATATTAGGTCCACTGCTGGACAAAGCCCTCCCCCAAGGCTTTCATTCCATTGGGGGGCATTTCCATAATCCTCACGCTGGGCAGGCGGGCGCAGGGCGGGGCAGCTTAACGCAGGCTTAACGTACTTTCTGAGGCAAGGAGGAGGCTTGGTGTGTAAAGACTGGATGTATGTGTTCATACACTTGGTCGCTTAACCTCTTCAATCGAGACATTGGGCTGTTATTACTAAGCCACAAGTTCCTTGATAGAGTTCCGGAAAGCTACTAATTTATAAAAAGAAACAAAAACAAAGCGGAATAAATTTTTTATAATTATAAAATATATAAAATGCAGATTACGACCAATTAAAGTAGTATCATTACTCACAATCATACTTTTAAATTCAGAATAAGTCATGTTTCATTCAACATCTTCTAGTTAGAGACGTAAATTAAGTTTATTTTAAGATATCATAACATTACTGCTATGCCTAAAGGGTTGGCCAGAGGTGTATGTTAAGCCTAAGTATAATTAATAGTAACACCCACAATTCGCTGGATACGTTAATTTTATTTTATTTTATCTAAGTGTATATGTTACAAATGGATTGTGGAATCCGCTGTTTTACAAAACCGCTAGTCGTTTTACAAAAAAGCTGCATTATGTAAAATAATTAAAATATGTCCAGCTGGATTGTTATTGCGCAACAGACACAATGAAGGATGACTTGTACATGTAGTCTCAACGAACATCTATAATAAAACTCTGATAAGTTTTAACTAATATTCTCTTGTAAATCACTGTTATTTGAGTTATGGTAAATTTTTACTAGTATTATCTCTCTATTATATCGACACCAGAAGTATCAATTAATGTAAGGGACAAAACAGGACTTTTCAGGAGAGCCAAAAATCCATTTTTTTCATACAAATTCGTCTGTAACTTTTTGTCATTTACCCCGATCTAATACGTGTCTAAGACAAAGTTTCTTAGATTTTTTTGTTAATTATAAGTATAAACAAAAGATTTACGTAAAGTTACGCGTTTAGAAAATAGCATGTCCCTTACATTAAAAAAAGTTGCTTAGTTGTCCTTAACGTTACTGAATTTTTCAATGTAATAGGAAACTACAAACACAAATCTACTGTAAAGGACATAAATAACTTTTAATTGGCAAAATATGACGTATGATAAACTAATACGATTATGAATCGTGTATTTTTTGACATTAGGTCTTATAAATTAAGTCCATGACTGCAAAATATACAATATTTGCTTTATCTTCTGATTTATTTCGGCAATTTTGACTATCCTGGGTCATTACAAACGTCCGAATAAACACAATATATAATGTTTAATTTTCTTAACAGATAGGTACCTGTTAAGAAAATTGAACATTACTTATATTAGATGTATGGCTATAACATTGCATTATTCAGTAAACATATTAATTTAAATTTATTTACGTTTAGAGAAATCTTTTTCTCTTGTTCCTGGACATCCTTTTACCAATAACGAGTTGCAACAGAGTTATCAGATTATCACTGTAGTATTCTACTATGTTCTAACTTTCTGTCTGTGACCGGAATGTGGGATTGGAACAGTGGCAACTGCGCGGACAGCTAATATAAGATAAAGATAAAGACATAGATCAAAACTATTATTTATTTTAGACTTATTTAAATCAGTACAAATATTTGAACACAATGACATTGCACCTTAAGTCTTCTTCTTCTGCATCATCTCAGAGTTAATCCCAACCACATCTGAAGCTTTTTTCAGCTTTTGAGTCTGGGATCCGCTTTTACCAGTCTAACTGCTGATTTTGGCTAAACTTCGATATTTTCCGTGAAGCGGTTGTCGTCTGACCTCCACAAAGAAGATTTTTTAAGTCTGTCTTAAAATTATAATAAAAACCCAAAACAAATCAAGAACCTTCATAGTTGTAAAGTGGGTCATCAAATATCATCAAACTCAATCCTTCCAAATTATTCCATTATCGCACAAATTTTTAAATCGTTAATTTTTGCCACGGAAATCGGCAGTCTTTCTTTATATACAGGCGGCAAATCATCTATTTTATGTCTTTTTATTTCTAATCTGGGTAAGGTAACTGTTTAATCCTTATTTCTTAAGGAAATCTTTTTTCCTTTACCTTTTTCTAATTCATTCATTAATTCTAGGTCATAAGATATACCATTCTCTAACATAGTGTACTTTATTGATGTTCAAGTTAACCTTCTTCATAGTGCAAATTCTTATATTTTTGAAGAGTAGATCTTTATTTTTTACAGTCGTTTTGGTGAACACAGAATTCTCGAGATTGTTGAAGTTAATAAAATATGTATGATCTAAAACACTAACATTGTTTGGCGTCGGTCGTTTTCTCGCAATCTGCATAAATTTTGACCATTGAGAAGGCGCCCAAACAATCATCTTCTTAACTTCCCTTTCAATGACAGCAAGCATACTGACGACTGGCATACGTATAACCCGCTAAAAGGTCATTTATTTGTATGATATTTAGATTTTCAGAGTTCTCAAAGAAGCTTTTAAGCATTGAAATGATAACCTTATTTTTATTTTTCCCTGAGCAATTCTCACAATATAATTACAGCTTTTTCACTCCTCTACTATCTACTTCTTTCAAATATTTGTATAAATAGGTCGCTATTTCACAGCTTCCTCTTTTATTATCTGCCTCACCCTATGCATAGTAATATCCATTCTGGGTTCTGCTCTCATACACAGTAAAATTATACTTACACATCGTGTTTTGTTTAGTTTAAGTGACAATGTTGATTGAAATGTGTAGTAGTAATGATTAACGTAAGAAACATTTTACTTCAAAAATTATGTATGTATTAAGGTAAGGGACAAATTATAATGAAGCTATAATAAAATTTTGGTCAACGTAAAGGACATGTTGTGAGAATTTTATTAAATTGAAGTTTAACGTAAGAGACTGATTTGCTTTTCAGAACTATTTACGTTAGTTTTCTAACACGTAATAATATTTACGTCCCTTAAATCATTTTTTTATAAAAAAAAACTGTCTAGACGTTCAAAAACGTGTACTGTAAGGGACATTTTTTAACGATAGAGAAATTTCAAATATACCAAACGATGGAGCGCAAAATTCTGAATCGAATGGTATATATCACGGAACAGTTATAACTTCATCTGTTCTGTGGTATATATAACTCATTTTGGCCAAAATGTCCCTTACGTTAATTGATACTTCTGGTGTCGATATGTCTGATTTGAACGCCATTATTCTTGTATGCATACAACTGGTGATCAGAATTTTGAACTTCTAAGCCCTATTTATTCTTGAATAAATAGGGCTTGAAAATTTAATAGTTTAAAATGTGATTTTCTTGTTCGCGTCGCAATAAATAATATTAATTTTCTTTCGTTCTTAGCTCCATAGCAGGATATGGTTATGTATGTGTAATGTGATGTAAAACGATCTGAAGGCCATTCCTATAAAGCAGTGCAAGTGGTCGAGACCGGAGAACCATTGCTAACAGGAAAAGTCTTCCTCATGGCAAATCTCTATTATAATAAACTAGCTTCCCGCCCGCGGCTTCGCCCGCGTGGAGTTCGGTTATATCGCGCTTTTTAGATTTCCCTCAGGAACATCTAATTTTTCCGGGATAAAAGGTAGCCTATGTTCTTTCTCAGGGTCTAAAGATTGTCTGTGCCAAATTTCATCAAAATCGGTTGAGAGGTTTAAGCGGGAAAGCGTAACAGACAGACAGACAGACAGACAGACAGACAGAGTTACTTTTGCATTTATAATATTAGTATGGATATGGATAAAGGCTTTCTGTTGACAATACTAGAAAAACTTAACGACCCTAAGAATCAATTATTGTAATTATTTCTAAAACATATTATGTACTAGCTTTCCGCCCGCGGCTTCGCCCGCGTTGAGTTCGGTTATATCGCGCTTTTTAGATTTCCCTCGGGAACATCATATTTTTCCGGGATAAAAGGTAGCCTATGTTCTTTCTCAGGGTCTAAAGATTGTCTGTGCCGAATTTCATCAAAATCAGTTGAGAGGTTTAAGCGGGAAAGCGTAACAGACAGACAGACAGACAGACAGACAGACAGACAGACAGACAGACAGACAGACAGACAGACAGACAGACCGACAGACAGACAGACAGAGTTACTTTCGCATTTATAATATTAGTATGGATGTGCAATATTAAATAACATTGTAACCGGTCTGGTTTCATTTGGCATTAAAATTAATAATATTCGTGTATTATTTTTTTATTTATTTTTATATTATCGTCCTTGTCAAACTTGTTGTACCTAGATAAGAACTGATGTGCTGTTCTGTAACTATCTGACAGTGTAAACTTGGGTGATGTGAGTGTGGAGTGAGTTCTCATTTCAACATTGACACTACTTCTCACACTAGTGTTTTCTAAGCTCAGTTCACTCAACTTTTCAAGGCGAGATTATGTCATCATCATCATCCCAGCGTTAATCCCAGTCGCATCCGAAGCCTTTCGAGCTTTGGAGTCTGGGGTCCGCTTTACCAGTCAAACTGCTGATATGGCTAAACTTCGACATTTTCCGTGAAGCGACTGCCGTCTGATCTCCACAACCCGAAGGCGACATCGAAGCATTGCAGTTAGACCAATTGTTGGACTTTTGAGGGCTCCAACAACCCGTAACGACTGCCACTAGATGTTCGTATGGCAACCGGGACCAACGGCTTAACGTGCTTTCCGAGGCATTCATATACAAAATATTTGCACAGTGCGGGGATCGAACCCGCGCCACCTTGCGCAGCGGCCGCGTCCGCTACCGCTACGCCACGGAGGCTTTTAAGGCGAGATTATGTGCCCTTCTATAATTTGAAGCGCACACTCCCTGTTTTTAATAGGAGTACCACATTCTTCTTCTTCAGCCTATAGATGTCCACTGCTGGACAAAGGCCTCCCAAGGCTTTCCACGCCGACCGGTCTTTCCTGCCCGCATCCATTGGCTTCCCGCGACCTTCACCAGATCCCCGGTCCACCTTGTTAGAGGCCTCCCTACGCTGCTGGAGTACCACATTGAGCCTACAATATTCCCACTGATGAAACACAGAACAGACTTCCTCTCTATGAAAGGGAGAGTGCCGCAATCAACCATGCGGGCCCAGTACGGGTTGGCAAATGGAACAGGTCTTCGAATGTTTGGTTCTAGAACATGCCGATTTCTTCAGAATGTTTTCCTTCATCTGATATCCTCCCGTGGGTATCGAAGGAGGCAACTAAGGAAACTCTCACTAGGGAAGTGGGCAGCAGCGCTTCTCCTGTGGCATAACAAATCACTGCGATCCCCAACCCGCTTGCAATGGAATGTCTAGCAGTTTGTCCAGCAGTGGACCTCTATAGACTGAGAAGAAGAAAAAGAAAGCGCCTGCCTGGGATCCCACGACCTACCGACCTACCGACTACTTGTAAGTCGCGGCCATTTCCACTGCGCCAACCTACCGACTACTTGTAAGTCGCGGCCATTTCCACTGCGCCAACCTACCGACTACTTGTAAGTCGCGGCCATTTCCACTGCGCCAACCTACCGACTACTTGTAAGTCGTGGCCATTTCCACTGTACCTTCAGTGTTTATCGTTTAGCTTCTGTTGACGACTCAATAAATAAATGAATAAACTAATAACATACCTTAAAATCAGCATTCTTAACGAGATTGTTGCGTAACCTGCAAATAATAAAAACTAGTTTATTTGCGTCCAAATGTGTCGTGCTACCGTACAATATATGTAACACAACAAAATATTTCTCTGTTTTTCTATAAAAACAGAGGAAAATATTTTGAACGATATGTTAAAATAAACTTTTATAACTAATAAGATATCATTCACCGTATTATTATTCAATTATTTTAATGATATCTTAAAATAAAAGTTACGACGTAAATGACTTAATTTGATATCTTAAAAAAAGTAATTACTTAATTTGAGATAAATAAATATCTTAAAATATAAGTTTATTTTAAGATTTATCAAATTAAGTAATTTACGTCCTTCTTTATTTAAAAGATTATGAATGAAACATGACTTGTTCTGAATTTAAAAGCATAATTGTGAGTTACGTTGCAATGCACTACTTTAATTGGTTGTAGCCTGCTTCTTATATATTTTACAATTAATATGATTGTATCGAGTCAACACAGCATATACTATGTACACAAAATGTATTTTGTATGTAGGTAATTTGTTAAACTGTGTATACACATCTTGTGAAAAGATTGTAGTTTCTGATTACTGTATAGGAAGAGGTGAGGTACAGAGCTGTTACTGACCCCTTTGGCACCGAACGAAGCTAGAAACGATTTCTTCGCACTAATATACAGTATGTTAACTAACAGAGGGCGTTCCCGTTGACCCGAAATAGTATAGCATACATGCATGTTAAAAAAAATATTTCCATTCGAAAACAAAATGTTTTCAATATGAAAATATTCAATAAAAATTTTAAATTGACATGTTAAAGAAACAAACAAACACACACGCGAACATGAAAGACGGCAACGTCGCAATTTATTTATGAATGACGAGCCGCGTATGCGGCGGCGATCTAAGATCTAATTGATTGATGTGTGTTGGTTGATGTGTGTTGGGCAATGCAACGTTAGGTAGATACTATTCCGCGCTACTATTTTGATTTAAAACAGGAGGTTTCAAATTTATTTTCAATTATAATTTCTTTTTATTCGGATTATTTTATGCTTATTTTTCTATGCTGATATTTTTATTTTAATCTATTAATGATATATATTAACGAGTTTAAGGGAACGCCCTCTGTTATTTAACATACTGTATTTTTTAAGGATTCCGTACCCCAAGAGTAAAAACGGGTTACCTACTTTACTGTCATTTGTCTGTCACCGGGCTGTATATAATTTTTTTTTTTAATAATTATAAACTAGTGCTTGACTGCAATCCCGCCTGATGGTAAGCAGTGATGCATCGTTGATGGTAAAGCGCACTAGTTTATTAAGCCTATTCACTTAAAAAACTAAGGAATAGGAAGGATGACGGCAGTTGAGCGAGATGATGCAATGTTAAACCCAAGACCAACACGACCAAACGAAGCTGCGCTAGAGGGAGATTGATCTGGAGACTCTCCGCGACCAAACTCCCGACACAACAACATTTGGCGCATCGTACCCGCCACACATCGCATCACAACTGCTCAGATCCGTCTTCCGTACGGCTTCACCAGACATCATGCCGGAACACGATGAATCGCTAGGCGGCAAGACTTTGTCTTGTAGGTGGTAACTTCTGCCGGCAGCCGATGTTATGGCCTACCACCGAGAAAACCACGAACCATGATAGCTAGATATACAACGTGTAACAAAAAGGGTATATACATACCAAGTGGACGGCCTCTTGATAAGATAAGAAACGATACGGGAAGGGTTCTCTAACCTTATGTTTACATGGTAGGAAGTTATGAATTATTCCAATACATATGATACCAGAAACCGCAGTTTCAAACTGAAATCAATACAACACTAGCAAAAAGCCAGCTGATCGGGGTCATTGAACAGTTCATCAATAAAAACAAACCTCTTACTTACTTGCTTACCCTGGTATTTCTTCAAACAGTGGATAAAGGGTTCCGGATGTTTATTTTTCTTAACATTTTTTTTTTCGGAAAAATAATTTTACGTACAAATAAGTTTTTTCTACAAAAGCTAACTTTATGTTTGTGAACAACAAACCAAGTCATAAAATAGGGCGAGTGCGTGCGCTGGAAATCGAAAAACGTCTAGCGGCTTTAGTCACCTACGTAAAACAATAAAAAAACGCAATTTATTTTATAAATGAGTAAACTTATCTAACAAATCGATAGAACCGAGTTGGTAACTCTCTCTCATCTAAAGCGCATTTCCCGGTTGTATCCGCGGCTTTCGCTTTGGAGCCCGGGATCCGCCTCCAGTCCAACCGGATTCGGCTGAATACCAGTATTTTACATGGAGCGAGTGCCATCTAACCTCCACAATCCAGTTACTGGGTAATACGATATCCCTTGGTAAGACTGGTTGTCTCACAGATCTACGAATGACAGCCGGGACTAACGGCTTAACTAACGTGTTTTCCGAAGCACGGAGGATACACACACAAACACCCAAAGCTGGAACAACTACTTGTAGGTCATACAAATATTTGTTCCGCGCGGGAATCGAACCCGCGACACGCTGTGCAACAGTCAATCGCTTAACCACTACGTCAATCGTGCAGTCAACTACCTGTAATTCACTCAGTAGCTACTCAATCCTACTTCCTACTAATAAAATGCGAAAGTTTGTAAAAATGTTTGGATGAATGGATGGATGTATCCATACATACATTCTTACAAATTTTCGCATTTAAATACTAGCTGCTCCCTGCGGATTCACCCGCGTAAGTTTCGATCCCCTGGGAAAATCGAGATAAAAAGTGTCCTTTATGTTAATCCTGGTTATAAACCATATCTTTGCCAAATTGTATCCAAATCAGTTCAGTAGTTTTTGAGAATCGAGTTGGTAACTACAACACACTAAATAATACCCAATCTATTAACTACATTCCTATAAATTTCCTTACGTAACTAATTCTTTTCATGTCGGTTGCCATTTGCCATACATAGGTAGGTACTTAGTTTATGAAAAATTAATTACTTAGATAAACGTGCGAAAGAGACTACGAAAAAGGATTTCATATCTGTTCAAATGAACCCAAAATATCATTTCTCAACAACTCATGTGTGTCCTAGTACAAAAAAGGTCCCCATGAGTTCCGTAGATAAATTAAATTTTAGTTAGTCTTTGCGTATTTATTTCTACGACATAAAAGATTTTGCCTTTTGCAAAAATATTATAGCTTAAAACTCAGCAGTAGATAGATAGAGTACAGTACAGTCTTAATTTACCTTTTCAAAATAAATAAAAAATACGCAAATGTACTAGGAGTGCAACAGATACGAGGATTGTTATCGCTAAATTAAACAGCGGTTCCGCAATCACAGAACCCTAATTGAATTTCCTAGCTCAAACATATGAAATTGAATACGATAAAATATTATCTCTCAGTCGCGTACGCCGACGGCGTGCATTTTGTGAGAGAGATGACAATATTTCCGTTATTTTTATCCGTTATTCCACACATATATTATTGTTGTGTGAGTGACTTTAGAACGCGCCGAAAGCAATCATGTTGAACATGATAAAATATTGTGTCTCGGTCGCGCGCGCAGTCTGCGTGAATATTCTAAGAGAGATGACAATGTTTTGTTCCATTTGTCTACTATCTTTGGCGAAATAGAAAGAGAAATTAAGTACCTAAATAAATAAAGCTCAATTTTTCATAATTCCTATTAGTTCAGTACAGTTCTAAGGATCGAACTTTACGGTCGCGTGCGCGTTTTGCGATTTTTTTGTTGTGAACTTGTGACGTGTGTACAATCATGGCCCTAAGCCATAGTGAATATTTTGAGATGATCTTGTGTGTCGGAAAACAGGATGGTAATATCCGTGCTGCTCGCGAACTTTATCGTCAGCGATTTATCGATGGTAGGGCAGAAGGTGAGCGTCGACAGCTCCCTTCGGTGGCATGTTTCCATAGAATGGTACATCGTCTGCACCAAACTGGTTCTTTTCACGCTCCTGGATTAGGGGGTCGCCCGAACACTACCGATCCAGATTTAGAGGAAGCCGTACTCGAACATTTCGAAAATAACCCACGTACTAGTACTCGGCGAGCTGCATTAGCGCTGGGTGCGTCTAACCATATGCAAGTATGGCGAGTGTTGAACAATGACGGTCAGCACCCATACCACTTCCGTCGCACCCAGGAACTGACACCTGCAGATTTTTTGCCTCGCGTGACCTTCTGCGAGTGGTACTGCGGTCAGGTAGCAGCTTCGCCAGATTTTGGCTCAAGAGTACTCTGGACAGATGAAGCGTCATTCACAAGAGCTGGGATAAGCAACATACACAATGACCATGTTTGGTCTCACGCTAACCCGCATGCTTCTACGGAATCGTCGTTTCAACACCAATGGCGACTAAACGTGTGGGCTGGTATTGCGGGAGAAATTGTCGTAGGACCAATTTTTTTGCCGCACAGCCTAAACGGTCAAAATTATTTAAATTTTTTAACCAACGAATTGGACGATGCCCTCACAGAAAGCCTATCAATTTTAGGTTACGCTAATCTCGTGATGGGCAACAATTTAATCTTCCAACACGATGGCGCTCCAGCACACTATGCACGTGATGTTAGGGAGCATCTAAATATGCGTTTTCGTCAGTGGATTGGGCGCGGTAGCAGACATGTACCTTGGCCACCGCGATCTCCAGACCTAACTCCATTAGACTTCTTTTTGTGGGGGTATATTAAAAACATAGTGTATGCAATGCCGTGTGACACAGCAGAGCAAATGAGAGAGCGAATCGAAGCCGCTTTCAGGACAGTGACACCAGACATGCTACGGAATGTCCAGGTGTCGATACACAAACGAGCGACCTTGTGTGTACAGTACCAAGGGCGTCACATCGAACCACATCTCTAAAAAATGTAAGTTAATTAAATTATTATTTTTAATTTTCATATTTATTTTGCTGATTGTTCGGACTATGTTAAGCTATTTTTGAGGCAAAATTTAAGTAGGCAGGTAGGTACAAAGTACCTAGCGGGCGGGCCACTGTCAGCACCTCATGGACGCGCGCGTCGCAGCCGCGCGTTTCAACAATAGGTAGGCAAATATGTACTAGGAGATCAGAATTACAGAAGAAATGTTTTGTAATATTAGCAAGTGACTTGGAATGTTGTTGACCCTCCGTAGTGTTGTTACACGTTTGTTAATATTTGAATTCAAGAATCATGCGATACCAAGGATACCAAGAATTTGGTATCAATTCTTCCAGTAATTTATTTTGAGCTGAAACTTTGTGTAGAGTTTCTATACCACCTATAATCTTCAGGGGTTCTTGATGTATATACCCTTTTTGTTACACGCTGTATAGTTGAAATTTTCACAGATGCATTCTGTCGCCACTATCGTTATAACACCAAATAAGTTAAAAAAAAATGTGAAACCCATCCAACCACCGATGTTACGCCGGAGGGAGATTGATCTGGAGATCCCCCACGACCAAACTGTTGACTCAACAATATTTGGCGCATGGCACACATCGCATCACTCGCATCACAGACTCAGACCTGCGGCCCAAGCCAATGTAACATCGCTTCGTAGCGAAGCGAAATCGAATACCAAACCAACCAATGGCGGGAACGATTGACCACGTCATTTGTCGCGTCGCGTGGTCAATCGTTCCCGCCATTGGTTGGTTTGGTGTTCGATTTCGCTTCGCTATGAAGCGATGTTACATTGGCTACAGGCCCTGTTCTCCATACGGCTTCGCCAGGCATCATGCCGGAACACCACGAATCGCTTAGAGGCAAGACTTTGTCTGGTGGGTGATAACTTCTGCCGGCAGCTGATTAATAATGTTATTGTTTTTTAGTCTAATGCGAGCTCTATTAAATTAGTGATTTATGTTTTGTACTTATCTGTAATGGATAAAATTACAAAATTTTATTTATTTCTTGTGTCACAAATATAAATTTTTTGGGTCTATTTCCCCTATTAGGTATTCCTGTTAATTTATATAATCACACTTGCAAGCTCATCAAATCACTAATACAATGTATGAGCATTAATTGCCATAATAATATCACAGTATAAAAATCATACAGTGGGTCGACGCCTTTGATCTCGTGTAAAATGCCGACATCGTCTAGACAGTAACTTATCGACCAGGGTTGTCACAAATAAACAATATTTATGAAATTATTTATTTATTGCAGATCAACATCGATAGCTGTATTATATTTAATTAATTTACTATTTTTACTAAGGGAACAACTCGAGAAAGATTAAAGTTAATTAGATGGCATTTTCGTAACCGGCACCACCAAATCCACCTCGGAATTAACACCCATATCATATTAATATACATTTAAATTGGCATCCGCCATCTTGATTTCAAAAAGGGTGGTCTTTTCGTAACAAGCACCACAATTATACTCAAAATTGACACTCACATCAAATTATGAAACAAACAAATAAAAAAACAAACACGCGTTAGCCCTTAATGATAGATACCGAACTACGAACATCGTTTTGTTCGTAGCTCGGGTGCCGCTTACCCGCGTCTCGTCGCTCACACCCCGCACGATTGCTCTGTCTAGACGTCTTTGTTGGACGACTGTATGATTTTTAGACTGTGGTAATATCATTTATTACCTACCTATATTATTGTTTTGATGATCACATCGATTATAACATCTTCGTTGTAATCACGAGAACATTACCGATGGCAATTTAAATAACAGTTTATTTGCTAATCACACCTTATTACACATACTTATTTGTGTCATAATTGAAAACACTTAAGGAAAGGGTTCATCACAATACAGACACAGGACTCATTTGAATGAGGAGGCCGTAATCTACCACGCTGGCCCAAAGCGGGTTGGTAGATGCCACATGACTTAGATATTTTTTTTTGGATCTGGGTCATGCCGCTTTCCTCACGACCTTTTCCTTCACCGTTTTGAGAGCTGTGGTGATGAAATAATTTACACAAAGTAAAGCGCCAGAGTCACACAAAGGGCAATGGAAAGAGCTATGCTAGGAGTTTCTCTGCGTGATCGAATCAGAAATGCGGAGATCCGCAGAAGAACCAAAGTCACCGACATAGCTCTGCGAGTCGCTAAACTTAAGTGGCAGTGGGCAGGGCACATTGCTCGTAGAACCGATGGCCGATGGGACAGTAAGGTTCTGGAGTGGCGGCCACGAACGCGGAAGACGCAACGTAGGGAGGCCCCCAACAAGGTGGACCGATGACCTGGTGAAAGTCGCGGGAAGACGATGGATGCGGGCAGCACAAGACCGGTCAGCGTGGAAAGCCTTGGGGGAGGCCTTTGTCCAGCAGTGGACATCTATAGGCTGAAAAAGAAGAAGAAGAAGAAAGCGCCGGATGCAGTTCGAACCTACGATCTACAACTTGTAAGTCGTGGCCGATACCACTAAGTCACCGATGGTCTCAAGACCATCTGTACTACACGAATGTTACAACATTCATGTATGTAATGTAGTAAAGCAATTAGTGCGAAAATATTTCCTAACAATTGGGATTTTGGGGAGTGTGCGAGGGAATTGCATGATTTAATTCCCCCATCTCCGTTCCACCATCGGACGACCCGTTGTACGGCTGGTTTCCACCCTTACGTTGTTAACACCACTACGATCCGGACGAAGCGTTTTGCCTCCTCCTTTATACCGCGTACATCGAGGGACTGGAATAATTTGCCAGCGGCGGTGTTTCCGTCGGACTACAATTTGAGTGTCTTCAAGGCTAGAGTGAATAGGCTCTTAATAAACTAGCGCGCTTTACCATCAACGATTGCGTCACTGCTTACCATCAGGCAGGTTTGCGATCAAGCGCTAGATTATAATATATATTAAAAAAAAAAAATGCACAACTTTAATTTTAAAATTTACACTTGTGCTGGCACGCCCGAAGTCTATTGCTATTTGTTTTATTTATTTATTTTTTTAATGATGATTATTATAACTAGTGCTTGACAGCAATCCCACCCGATGGTAAGCAGTTATGCAATCGTTGATGGTAAAGTGCGCTAGTTTATTAAGAACACAAAAGCCTATTCACACAAAAAAACTGGGTAAATAGGAAGGAAGACGGCAGTTGAACAAGGTGATGCAATGTTAAATCCAACAACACGATCATCGATGCCGCGGCAGAGAGAAATTGATGTGGAGGCCCTCCACGACTAAACTCTCGACACAACAGCATTTGGCGCATCGTACCCGGCACACATCGCAACACAACTGCTCAGACCCGTCCTCTGTACGACTTCATCAGACTTCATGCCGGAACACGACAAAACTCTTGGCGGCAAGATTTTGTCTGGTGGGTGGCGTCCTCAGGTAATTTTATTTATAAAACAAGGTAAGTGCACAAAAATACGATATGAGCAGTACAGTTGCCAACTTAGCACTCAGATGGCTATCATGTAACTCAAACTATGTAATTGAGGATTTCCCCAGTTGAGTTTAACAAGCCATTTGGAAGCAAACCACTCGGTAGAGACGCGTTATTATGGCTCTTATCTTAACGATCCATGACCTGCAGCTACCTCTGAGACTATTTTATCGGCCGATTAAAATAGTTATAAAATAAGGGACGCAAATTAAGTAGGTATTGTGTTAAAAGTTAAATATTTTCAGTGTTTAAATAACACTATATACTTAGTTAGTCTCTAACAGGGATAAACGTTGAGATGATGATGAAGACTTAGTTAGTCTCTTATGTATGTGTGTGCGGGTTCGATTCCAGATCAAGCAAGTACCAATGCAACTTTTCTGAATTAGGTATATGTACTTTATAAGTATATCTTGGACACCAATGACTGATTATAAGGTGAAGGAAAACATCTTGAGGAAACCTGGACTTTAATCTGAAATCGCCAATCTGCATTGAGCAAGCGTGGTGATTACGCTCAATCTGCTGTGTCCAGCAGTCTGCAATGGGACAATCAAAAGGCTGATGATGCTACTCAGTTACTAAACATTAAAAAAAATAAATATCATAAACATTTATTAGTGGAAAAAGTAATGCTTTTATATGTATTTTATGCATCAAAATGAAACTCCTTACGTGGCAATTACTAAGTGTAAAAGAAGGAAAGTAAGTAATTATATTAAATCAAATCGTTTATTGCAATCCATAATGTACAGTTACAGGTGGTAAATATAATAATATAATATTGGAAACAATTATGGACCCTGTTGGGCACAGCAAGTTTTAAATAAGTAGAGAGAGGAAGGCCGCTTCATGTTTCCATTTATTTATTTATTTAGTTTTATATAATTCTTATTCATTTATTTTTCTTA
Source organism: Sesamia nonagrioides (assembly GCA_017933935.1). Classification (NCBI taxonomy): domain Eukaryota; kingdom Metazoa; phylum Arthropoda; class Insecta; order Lepidoptera; family Noctuidae; genus Sesamia; species Sesamia nonagrioides. Next base: position 394,574 of record JADWQK010000275.1, on the reverse strand, counting down.
ATTGTATTAGAGTGAGTTTCAATTCAATTGCTATCTCTTTATCCATACTTAATATTATAAATGCGAAAGTAACTCTGTCTGTCTGTCTGTTACGCTTTCCCGCTTAAACCCCTCAACCGATTTTGATGAAATTTGGCACAGACAATCTTTAGGCCCTGAGAAAGAATATAGGCTACCTTTTATCCCGGAAAAATTTGATGTTCCCGAGGGAAATCTAAAAAGCGCGATATAACCGAACTCCACGCGGGCGAAGCCGCGGGCGGAAAGCTAGTATTATATATATTATATTAATTGTTAAGTATTCATTCATTAGCTATTTCTTTAAATAAATTGATATTATTTTATTTGGTACTCGATTAAAATTTGTTCATTATTATAAATGTATTATATATAATTAAGTATTTTAGTATATTAAATGTTTTTTTTTTATAAGTATACCTTTCGTTACAGTTATGTGTTTTTATTGAATTTATCTGTTAAATATTCTTGTAACGTATAGTAGCTTTTCCTGATTAGGTATTGCTTTAATTTAAATAAAAATATACTGTTTTTTTTTTTTTCTGTTCTTTAATGTCTTCTAGTAATTTATTATAAATTTTTATTGACATAGAATATGGACTACATGAGTGCAATTTTAGGTTGGATGGGGGCAAATTTAATTTATTTCTATGACGCAACGTATAAGTCGTTTGTACAGCTCCCCGTGTTAGTGAAGCCACTGTGTGTAAAAGCATCAAGGAGAGTTGCCATGAGATGAGAAAATGGTTGTATCGATAAAACAAACAAATCATCGTGTTCTTAAACAAGTTGTCGTTGATTTTTTGTTGTTAATTAACATTCTCAAATTGATTGTTTGGTTTTTAGTTCTATTTTTTGTAGCTCCTTGCTTATGATTGTTTTATGTACTTACAGTGTTTGCACCTGGTCCCATTGGTTTTCTCTTGCCGCTGCAAGGATTTCATCGTACGTAGGTGGAAGGGCTGAAATAGAAATAAAAAATAAATTAACGTAAATTTATGTATATTTGGTCGTCATGTTTATAATCGCGTGTAAACTGTCTATGGAATATCTTAATTTGACAGGCATAAAATAAAATGTTGTCTTCTATGCTTTTCATAATGAGGTATAAAGACATAGATGCACTTAACTTAAATTTAGTTTAGTTTTTGAACAAGAGAATCGAGGCCTTTATCGAGAACTGTCTAGTTTCTTCATGCAGACTTGCAGAATTAAGAAATCAGTTAAAGATTACAAAGGTCCGGCAGTACTTCACACCTGGGCAGCTTCTAATGTTATACAAAGCACAGGTCCGTTCGTGTGTGGAGTACTGCCGCCACATTTGGGCTGGTGCTGCCAAGTGTCACCTGGCCACTTTGGATTCAGTGGAGAGACGTGCAAAGAGGCTGATTGGTGACCCTGATCTAACTCGAGTTGGTCTCCAAAGCCTAGAGCACAGGCGTAGAGTAGCTAGCCTTTCGGTGTTCTATAGGATGCATTTCGGGGAGTGTGCGATAGAATTGCATGATTTAATTCCCCCATCTCCGTTCCACCAGCGGACGACCCGCCGTACGGCTGGTTTCCACCCTTACGTTGTTAACACCACTACGATCCGGACGAAGCGTTTCGCCTCCTCCTTTATACCGCGTACATCGAGGGACTGGAACAATTTGCCAACGGCGGTGTTTCCGTCGGACTACAATTTGAGTGTCTTCAAGGCTAGAGTGAATAGGCTCTTAATAAACTAGTGCGCTTTACCATCAACGATTGCGTCACTGCTTACCATCAGGCAGGATTGCGGTCAAGCGCTAGTTTTTAATATATATAAAAAAAAATAATAATAGATTAAATATTTATTTTAATTATTTATTTTTGAACAATTTTTATAAATGGTGGCTTTATTACGTCCGTATGGCGATTCTTAAAACCTACGTTTTATGAATCGAACAATAGGGTTTTTGTTACATATTGTATATGGTATAGATAGACATATAACATTATGTGAAATACTGGTAGTATTTGACACGATGTCAAACCCCACTGCTCAAAGATATAAATAGATATAGATAGATGCGCTCTCACCGTACTTGTCACGCAAAAAACTGTATATACTATGAAGAAGCCCATAGATTATTAAATAGCGTGTCCATGACTATCAAGTTAAGTCATTCCCTCATTGTGTGATAGAGGTGCCAATACGGAATAGAATCACAACTATGTTTTGACACGGTAGTATAAATTTTACGACTTATTCTCTTTGCAGCTGTCACTGTTTTCATGATAGCCAGCTTAACGGCCTTTCAATAGAGGTTTAAGATATCTAGGATGCATGTTAGAAGACAGATCCTTTGCCCGTGTGGTACCGGGCTTAGAATAGTACCAACCCATATCCTCCCGTGGGTGTCGTAAGAGAGAACTAAGCGAACTCTCACCAGGGAAGCGAGCAGCAGCGCTTCTCTTGTGGTATTTCAAATTACTGTCATCCCCAATCCGCCTGCCAAGCGTGGGGATTGTGGCAAACCTCCTAAAGTAATGGAGGCCTTGGGGGAGGCCTTTATCCAGTAGTGGACCTCTCAAGGAGAAGAAGATTCTTTGACAAAACTTTTGAAATGATAAACTCACTTTGGTGGACGACGGACAAGAGAACAAACTAATAATATTTACTGATCCGCTTTATTACGTCAATATTATTATTGTCAGTTGTTCCATTAGAAACTTGATGATAATATGTGTATAAATACAGAGCTCGGTTTTCGGTAAAGATTATATTCTTTGTAACACAATCAATTTACACTTTTTTTTAAACCAGGATTCACATTTTTGATAATATTTACATGTCTTTGCTACGGGGTGATGTTTTAAGCAGAACTAGTGACGTAACTATACATACTCAGAATCCTGTAAATTTATGAAGGACTCGTTCTACTTGTCTAGGTACTATAAAATTGGTGGGTGCTGATTGAACAGCAATCAGTCTTACCAAGGGACCGCATTTCCGCCTGATGGTAAGCAGTGACGCAGTCGTTGATGGTAAAGCGCACTAGTTTATTAAGAGCCTATTCACTCTAGCCTTGAAGACACTCAAATTGTAGTCCGACGGAAACACCGCAGCTGGCAAATTGTTCCAGTCCCTCGATGTACGCGGTATAAAGGAGGAGGCGAAACGCGTCGTCCGGATAGTAGTGGTGTTACCAACGTAAGGGTGGAAACTCGCCGTACGACGGGTCGTCCGATGGTTGAACGGAGATGGGGGAATTAAACCATGAAATTCCCTCGCACACGCTCCAAAATGCATCCTACAGAAGACCGAAAGGCTGGCTACTCTACGCCTGTGCTCTAGGCTTTGGAGACCGTCTCGAGTTAAGTCAGGGTCACCAATCAGTCTCTTCGCCCGCCTCTCCACTGAATCCAAAGTGGCCAGGTGACACTTAGCAGCACCAGCCCAAATGTGGCTGCAGTACTCCACACACTCCGGTTATCGTATTACCCAGTAACTGGGTGGTTGAGGTCAGATAGGCTAGGGAGATAGGTACCTAGGGATTCAGCTGCATCCGGTTAATCTTTTAGACTGAAAGGCAATCCCTAGATAGTTGGGAAAAGGCTTACAAGATGATGATGAACCGTTAATAAACGTTTCTCATCTGATATGAGAAACCTTTAGGGTTTTATATGTTTGTTTTTTATGCTTTCATGGCAAAATGGCTGCGCGGATTGCAATGAAATTTAGTAAATGACATGCTATATGCTCGAAAAATATGTCTGCCTAAAAACGTAATTATTGTTGTTGAACTGTCAAAATTAATCTCATGTCCGCTTATCAGTAGAAATGAGTTTAGTTCGAGTCGACCATTAATTAGTGTTTAATAAAGCACTGCTGTCATCTTGCAAAAATATTCCGTATTTTGATAACGATAATACCCAGACTCCAAAGCTGAAAAAGTTGCGGATGCGACTGGGATTAACGCTGAGATTATGATGATGTTTGATAAGGATAATAAAAGAACACAGATAATATCATACCGCATTCAACTAATAAGGTATCAAATATATATCTAGTATATTAAACAGGTATTTCCTTAAAGAAATTCGTTTTGAAATACTAAAGTTAATAAGTTTCCTCAAAGGCTTATTATGGAGCCTCTTAAGGAGGAAAAATGTTGTTTCTTCTTCACAATAATTTATATTTGAGGATGTTGTTATGTTCAAGGAAAAGATTCGATCTTATACCCGGGTTACACGTGGCTAGCTTTTTAAGTTGGAATAGCCAGTATTGTTGGCACCATGCCAGCCAGCTGTTTTCATGTTGCCAGTAAATTTTGGATTAATATTTTGTGTTGCGTAATGTTATTTATTTATTTTTATTTACATCATTATTTATGTACACTATAAAATACATAAAGATAAGATAAAAGTAAGATCTGAGTACTAAGGTGCTGCTTATTTCTTAAGAAATTTCTTCCAGCAGACCTGCGAAAGGAGAAGTATAAGATAAATGTAGACAATAGTGTGTAAGAACAAGAAGGAAATAAAATATGAATATGATAAGTATAAAAGTAATAATATTAAATATACCTAGACATGTAATCCAAAAATAATTATATAATTACTTACAATTGCATACATTAAAGTATGTAGTAGTAGTAATTTTGTAACTGAATGGACAGCTGTGTTTGCTGGGAAGTGTGTAGGCACCACGAAAGCCTAGTGCGGGTTGGTAGATGTCAAATGTCCTCAAATTTGTTGGTTCTAGGAAACATTCTAGTGACATGACATGCCTGCCAGCAATCTCACACCACGGGATGCCAGAGATCGTGCGGACCCCGGGCTCCGACGCGAAAGCCGCGGATGCAACCGGGATTAAACGCTGAGATGATGATGATGACATATATATAATTGACATAACTACTACCATTATGGTACCCATGGTGGTACCTATTTCAATAAATAATTTTGAGTGAAGTAGTCATGTTTAGCACTGACTTTTACTGAAGTTGCTTGCCGTGACCTAACCTAACTTGCATCTAAATATTATGTTTGACATTGTGCAATCAATCAAACAAAAATACTCTTCAGGTTTATTATTAAGTAATATAAGTAGTAGTAGTAGTAGTAGTTTTGAGATTACACCATTTAAAAAAAAAAACAAACATTCAGAATTATTGAATATTTTCCTGATAACCCCTGGATCATCATCATCATCTCGGCGTTAATCCCAGTCGCATCCGAAGCTTTTTTAGGTTTGGAGTCTGGGGTCCGCTTTACTAGTCTAACTGCTGATTATTATTTATATTCCGTGAAGCGACTGCCGTCTGACCTCCACAATCCGAAGGCGATATCGAAGCATTGCAGTTAGATCAATTGCTGGACTTTTGAGGGCTGCAACAACATTAGATGTTCGTATGGCAACCGGGACCAACGGCTTAACATGCTTTCCGAGGCACGACCAAACCAGTGCAAATATTCGTAATCATGACCCCTTTATAACAAAAATAACTGAAATTTAAAAAAAAAATATTTTCGTAGTAATATCAGTTGTTTTTCGGTAAATGGCCACTGATGACAGGATTAAACGAAATTGTTATCATCTAACCTTTTCTAATGAAAGAACATCCACTTAACTTATGATTACTTTAGTTTGGGAACAAGCGAGGCGGCGCCAATAAAATCTTACGCTCTCTGCTAATTTTGATTGTTTAGATGTAGGTCTGAGGTAACCGATTATCAGAAGGTGTTCATTCTCCCTTTACACCACTTATACCCACTTTAGTTTACCACTGTGACTGGACAACATTAGTATAAAAAGAATAAAACATAAAACAAACTTAAATAATATGTGCTCCTGAGTCCTCATCCAAGTCTTTCAAAGTTTTAAATACAATTAGTTTTTTCTTTTGCAATTAACAAATTTGATTGCATAAAATTTATTCAAACAAAAAAATAATTAAATCTAATATTATTCCACTCTATTATTAGTAATATTTTATTCGGAACAGTCCTGAAATATCATGTTTCATTTCCGCGTTTAGAATTCAATGTACATTGCATTATTTAAATATATTTAACATAAAAAAAAAACTTGATATTCATAGTATTTTTTTTTTTAACAAAAACCACAAAATAAAATAAGAATAACTCACTTAAAATTATCATTTCATAACTCTTCCTCTTTTGTGGACATAAAGATTTAAATTGTGGCTTACCTTGGATGCTGATAATAAAACTCACTAATATTAAAGTTGCGGCGAATTTTGCCATTTCGTGCGAATATCTAACTTGTTTCACGAGAACACGCGCGGTGTGTGCGAATTGCCGCGTCCAAATGCCGCAATCAAACGCGCCCAAGTCTTATAAACGAGAATATTTTGCACATACGTAGTGTCTATCATCTATGTATGTTTAGCAAGATACTCCTAAGCCCTTCGCTCACACATGTTTTTCTTGGCATGAAAAACTACTTCTTATATGCCTGTTAAAATGAAACCTAAATAAAACCTAAATTTTCAACTTTATCTCTAAAGCATTAAGGCACAAGGTTGGTCGGGAATATTTGACAGTTTCGGATGGCTTGACCTGCTGTCTTCCGTACAAAGGGTCTAAAAGGGCTACATTTCACATTTATTTTGAGCTCATATTTTAAGGTTAGTTTTAGAGACCGTCCTTTTTTCCTAAATTCCTTTGCATGTTTTGTTTTGTAGAGAATCCATTTTGCGTTTTATGATCGGAATATAACAGATTTTGTTAGCTTTTAACATTATCATTCTGATGTGAGTTTCATAAAGTATAATCACCTATATTTAATTGTATATTCATCTTAATGTTTTATTTTATGAGAACACGTGTATTTTAATATAGTAATTTGTATGTCTGCTAGAATTAATCAGACAGCTGACAATTATTTATTAATAATTATTACTACAGTTTTTCCGACATAGTTGTCGTTCTCAAATGTATGCTTGCGAAACGTAATATGCGTACCTATTTTTAGATGCAATGAAAATGCCTTAATATTATTTAATATAAGTTCTATGTTGTATGGTTTGGTTCCAGTTGCTGTAAAGTTATTTCTGCACTATTTCTAACTTTTATTTGCGTCACAATTTTGTTTTTGCATGCTGTGTCTATCTGTGTCATCATATTGTGCACTATGCTTGTTAAATTATTATATTGTAAGAATTGTAAATAGGCCAATAAATAAAATAATCCTTCAGGCCGACTATTGTGGGCTATGGCGAATGCTATTAGTTATTCCTCCAGAAGTTGACCACATCTCTTTGCTTGTTATGAACATCTGTGTACGATCTGGGTGCTCTGTAGTGTTGTCCTAATCCGGGTGACGGCTCTTTGAATGCACAGGTTCAAAGAGCACATGCAGAACGGATTCCACAGCGTCCAAGCAATTAGAGATTAGAGCAGACTGTACACACCTTATTTAATCTTTTAATTTTAGACCATAATGCGGGCCATAGGGTTAGTGTTGACTAATGTTATTGTTTATTCAATGTTCAACATTCACCCCGATGTCCTTTTATTTGTTTGTGATGGAAAATCATCAAATGACGAAGGGCGTGTCAGACTTTTACTGACTAAAACCCATCCGTGTTTCTTCACTTGCCTATGCGCCAGGGCCATGGTTTCTTTTTTAGCCAGCCCGTAACCCTGACGCAGGAGGCATCAGTCGTCGTGGACCCCGTCACGATGTGCTGACATCTCTTTGAGGCGCGTGTGAAACACAACGCTCCGTCGACTCGGGCCTGGTCCTTGTCGGGCGGCGAGCTGCCTACTGCTCACCGCCCGCAAGCCAGCTCCTACGGTGGCTAGGAGTTCGATCTTGTCTTCCAACCAGGGCGTCTCCTGCGGCGACTAGTGGCGTGAGGGTGCTGGAATTCCCGCTGCTTCACCCGTTCCGCCTCCTCCTCTGCACTGCTTCGCAGAAGAAGGTGACGGCCTGCCATGCACTCGCTCGCTCCGGACCAGGGTCGGACGCGAGAGATCGCAGCCGATCGCCGCTTCGAGGACACGGTGGAGCTCTACCCAAGCTGGGCAGACCTCAATCGTATGCCCCACCGTGTCCTTAGGGCGATCCACACAGTGGTGATACCCTGGCGTTTCCTCTCGCCTTATCGGGAACCCGAAACAACCGTGTCCGGTGGGGACCTGCGTCAGGCGGAAGGAGAGGGCGCCGTAGCGCCGCTCTACCCACAAAGACATGTGAGATCTACGATCATCTCAACAAGAGGAGACCTTTGTCCTAAAAGAAAAAGCATATAACGGCCCCGATGCCCTTATCATCATCAACATCTTTTATCGTCCCACCACTGGGCACAGGTCTCCTCTCATACAGAGAAGGATTGAGCGTAATCACCATGCTTGCTCAATGCGGGTTGGCGATTTCAGACTTAAAGTCCAGGTTTCCTCAAGATGTTTAATGATGCCCTTATGCACGAACTAAATTAAGTTCATGCATTTTTTCATTCCATTTCACAGAATATAAAATGTTAGTTTAGACCTGTCAAATTATGCTCCTGACGTAAATTGACGTAAGTATATTGGCGCCACGTTTATAATCGCATCTAAACTGTCAGATGGAGTATCTTAATTTGACAGGATTAAACTAAAATTTTATCTTCTACTTAAAATTCGTTTGATTGGTGAACAAGAGAATTGGCGCTATTAACTACCTAGTTTTTTCCCAAGTATGTTAGAGTCAGTTTCAAGTCGAGCCGGATGCAGCGGATTCGTATTGCAATGTTTATTACAATATTAATGAACCTAAAGGGCACTCTGCCTTTTCTACCTAGTTTATTGAGACAGAGAACTAGATATCTGGTTTTGCAAGCTAGCATGACAGGCTAAGGTCCCTGTAAGACCTTGTAGAACTGGCTTGACGACGACAAGGGTCAGGTTTAGTATCAATGAACGATCAAGAATGATGATCACTTTTATGATGTTACTATGATTTTTAATTACATACTTGGTCTTTTTATTGTTTATATATTTTCCTTATTACTACACATTTTTGTTGTTGTTTTTACATTATGCATTTGCTCTGTGGTAGGTCATAACATTGGCTGCTGGCCGAAGTTACCACCCATCAGACAAAGTCTTGTAGCCAAGCGATTCGTCGTGTTCCGGCATGATGTCTGGTGAAGCCTTACGGAGGAAGGGTCTGAGCAGTTGTGTTGCCATGTGTGCCGGGTGCAATGCGCCAAATATTGTTGTGTCGGGAGTTTAGTCGTGAAGTCTCCAGATCAATCTCCCTCTGGCGCAGCGTCGTTGGTCGTGTTGTTGGGTTTAACATTGCATCACTTCGCTTAATTGCCGTCTTCCTTTCTATTCACTCAGTTTTTCTTTTTTGAGTGAATTGGCTCTTAATAAACTAGCGCGCTTTACCATCAACGATTGCATCACTGCTTATCATCAGGAGGGATGGCGGTCAAGTATCTACTACTTTATAATGACAAAAAACTAACAATAAGCAGTGATGTTTAGGTAAAAAAAAATATCGTTTTTTATGGAATTTTAAGTTAGACTGACATTCAAGACACGCGTTGAACACGTTCGATTAATAATAAGGTTATTTAGTTGTATTATTGTATTATTGTAATGATGTGTTTCTATTTTAATTAATGTTAGTTAGTATAAATGTTTTATAATGTGTGTTAGATTATAAATAGTATAGTTTATACCCAAATGAATGCACGGCTACACATCAAACTATACATAACCAGTATAAGCTGATCTTCTGAATATAGATACGATGAGTATAATATAATTATAATATATGTAAAGAAAACCCTGTCCGACCCATAACGATAATAAAGGTTAGGTAAACACTTAACCAAATATAATATAAAATTTTACATAATCATCATAGTAACAATACTAATGAATTTTGAAATAATTTTTTTTCCGGGAATTAATTCCAATCCCCGAAATTTTGTAATTTAAAAAAAAAGTGACAACACCGGTATTATTATGAGCGAATAGCGACGCGACCACGTGCCGCGTGCCCTGCCCCCCGCAGCCCGCGGTAGGCTTGCTTACCGCACATGTATTAAGTTACCTCTTTTTGCGAAATAATATTTATTTTTTTAGGGGGATTTTTATTTTTTAGTTTAGCCCGGCTTTGTATCCATTAGTAGAATCAGTTATCAATACCTAACAATGCCTTCACGGATCGGACAGGGTTTTCTTTACATATTGTATAGGTTTGTTGCAAATTAGAGTTTATAGAGCCCTTCAAAACGCAATCTTTTTATAATGATAAACTAGTGCTGGACCGCAATCCCCCCTGATGGTAAGCAGTGATGCAATCGTTGATGGTATAGCGCGCTAGTTTATTACGAACCTATTCCCCGTTGCTGCAGTGGCTGAGCTATCGGCTGCTGTGTTGCGTGTTGCGGGTTCGATTCCCCACGGAACAAATATTTTTGTGGCCTACAGGTAGGTGTTCCGGGTTTTCGCTGTTTATGTATGTGAGTTTAAATGTTTGCAAACGCACTCACATAGTAGTGACGCAAATACGCGCGCTTTTTGGCATCATCATATGATGATTTTTTGATGCCATAGCCATAAAAAAAAAAATAAGTTTTATTGTAGTATGGGTTACCCGTGTGGAAAAGGTCATTGTAACACGACTTTGCAGGAATGAATACTATTGAGATATAACTCATAGTTATGTACCAAATGGTCGTAGAAAAACATAGTTGTAGTTTATTTAATTACGTTCGTGTTATTATTTATATTAATTTATTATTATTTACATTTATATTATTTATAAAATTTACTATTATTTATATAGTGGCTCAGTGGTATCGGCCGCAACTAACAAGTTGTAGGTTCGGACCCCATCGGGCGCTTTACTTTGTATAAATTATTTCATCACAACTGCTCTCAAAATGGTGATGGAAAACATAGTGAGGAAACCGGCATGTCCTAGAGATATAACTGATTCTACTAATGCCTACAAAGCCTGGCTAAACTTAAAAAATATACCCCTAAAAAACATTAAGATTATTTCGCAAAAGGAGGTAACTTACACGGCAATACATGCGCGGGCGACGGGAGCAGGGCACGCGTTCAAACAAACTGCCGTCAGTATTGTAAATTCACCGTCGAATCTGGTGTTGTCACTTTTTTAAAAAATACCAAATATTGAGAAAGTTCGAGTTAATTCGCGGAAAAAAGTAGATTATTTCAAAATTTATTAGTATTGTTATTATTAATTATAACCTTAATTATCCTTATCGGTTGGACGGGGTTTTCTTTACATATTCCCCGTATTCATAAACGCTGCTTAAAGTTAACTAGTGATTGGCGATTCTTTAACCATACATTTTTGACCTTTTAACGCCATTTAACTTAATCATCCTTTATGAATAAACACCACAGTGTGTAAGGGGTTTATTCATTAAGGGTGATTTAAGTTTGGATATAAGTATAGTTTATAAATAAGGGGGATTGTATAAGGGATTGATATTTTTCACAGCTCATTCTGAGCAGTCTAAGCTTGCGTCACCCAACTTTTCACGGCGGGTTTTAATAGAATCGATCGACTACAACGTCTAGACTACATGACTCCATGTTAACTATTTTTATCCTGTCTTGTTTATAGCTGTAAATATTAGTGAAAATCAAACAATAGCCTTTTACGTCATACGTGGTGTTGTGTTTCTAGTAGCCTATTTAGCTATTTTGGTATTCCTTTATATTTCTATACTAATTTATAAACAGGTAAAGTTTGTGGAATGTAGGCGTTGAATGTTTAGCGTTCTGGAATTGATATTATTAATTACTAGCGGCCGCTATACAATGCAAAAAGAATTTTTCAAATCGGACTAGTAGTTCCTGAGATTAGCGCGTTCAAATAAACAAACAGACTCATCAGCTTTATATATTAGTACCTATAGATGTTACCAAGAGAGTATAAGTATCATATTATCTGTGAGTTTCAGTGTCATATTTTCTGTGTGAGACCTATATAGATATCTACAATATGTTAAGAAAACCCTGTCCGACCCGTAAGGATAATAAAGGTTAGGTAAACACATGACCAAATATAATATAAAATTTTACATAATCATCATTACTATGATAACACTAACAATGACAATACTAATGAATTTTGAAATAGTCCTTTTTTCCTGGGAATTCATTTCTAATTTCCACGAAATTTGGTAATTTTAAAAAAAGTGACAACACTGGTATTATTATAAGCGAATAGCGACGCGACCACGTGACAGGTGCCGCGTGCCCTGTCCCCCGCCGCCGCGGAAAGGGTTGCGTACAGCACATGTATTAAGTTACCTCTTTTTGCGAAATAATATTTATTTTTTTAGGATGATTTTTTTTTAAGTTTAGCCTGTCTTTGTGAGCATTAGTAGAATCAGTTATCGATACCTAACAATATCTTCATGGATCGGACAGGGTTTTCTTTACATATTGTATATGGAGTTTTGGCAAGAAAGTCAAGCTGAGTATCACGCTCATTTTTCATTGGACTTTTAAAATTGTTTATAGTGTTGTTTACTAATTAAAAGTGCGTGATTTGTGTAGAAAAAAGTGCATTCATTAAATAATTCATAAATAACAGTGAATAACGCAGCATTGTGGCCACATCATGACTTTGCCTCAAACCTCCCTCGTAAGACGGTTTACGCGGCCGTCTTTTTCGACATGAATAATTCATTACTTACGTGGCATTGGCTAAATGCACTAACCGTGCGAAGCCATAAAAGAAAAAAAAACAACTATTGAAGATTTATTATACTTGAAATTGGCACAAAGTCGTAACTAGTGCCACAATACAAAAAAAAAAGATATCTTTATTCTTCTTTTCTAATGACGTTAGTCTAACTTTTTTTAATTTTTTCTTGTGAGAACTCACTTATTAGGTTGATATGCCATTTAATAATTATGTTATCAATATAAAGCATTATTACTTTTTGGATTATTTCTCAAATAAATTCGTGGACATATTAACATTCTTTAGGATTATCAAATAAAAACACTAGGTTTTCTTGTCTAAATCTATTTTATTGGCACGTTTTTAATAAATTAACATGACCATATAAATTATATAGGAATATTGGTAAACAAAAACAAAAACGACCAAAGTCAACTTCATTTTATTTTTACAATAATAAAAAAATATATATACCAAAGACAAAGATTACGACCTACTTTACGGTCCAGTTTAAATAAGATTGTTATTCATATGGCATATGTAGCCAAAAAGTGTTGGTTCTAGAAAAAACTTCTGAACTTAATTTAAATTACTTATTTTTTCACTGATTATAGTACGTACGACTACAAGCCAGTATAAACTGGCCTCTTATTGTACGAAAAGCATTTACAATGCGAATTCAGGTGACACTGGAAATGTAGGTATATCTTGATAATTATCAAGGTTTATTGCATCTTATGTAACCAAATGAAAAGCAGGGTCAGCATTTTTTAGTACACAAAGAAAAGGTTTGATTACAAACTCAATCTTGACTCAGGTTTGCACATAGACCAAAATTTATAGGATTTTTATATTTTTGTAAATCAATAGTAACAAACATTATGTACTTATGTACGGTCATAAAAAGAGATAAGTTTGTATCTTAGGAATGTTTTGGGATAAAAACTAATTTGTATAATAGAAAAGAAACAGTTCATTTATAACTTTCGAAAGTAGGTATAACCATTTCTGATCATAATCATCAACCTTTTTATCGTCACACTGCTGGCACATGTCTCCTCTCATACAGAGAAGGATCGTAATCACCACGCTTGCTCAATGCGGGTTGGCGATAGGTTTCCTCAAGATGTTTTCCTTCACCTTGTAATCAGTCATTGGTGTCCAAGATATACTTAGAAAGTATATAACTTAGAAAAGTTATATTGGCACTTGCCTGAGCTGGAATCGAACCCACAAACTCATACTTGAGAGGCTGTTGTTTTAACCACTAGGCCACCACGACTTACTGATGATTATATATTACTATTTCTGATGATATATTTCTAAGTAGTTCATTATCTCTTTTGACGACCCTTAAAGTAAGTAAGTACCTAAATCGTAAATTCTATATTTTCTTGCTTAAATTTTAAGTATTAAGTTCATTCTATATTGTTCAGGATTATGTCTTGTTCTAGTAAATACATTTAGTCAGTAAAAGTATAACCAGTTTTCTTTCCATTGTTGTTATGCATCACAGAGGTGCGAATCTTTCCATCTTTGCTTTCCGAGCTAGCGAAACTTGCATGGTAATTTTGACCTGGGCTCGGCTGCTTGTTGATAATTTCTTCGGGGGACATCAATTTCATATTGTTCTGCATAAAAAAAAAAGAAATCAAAGAAAGGACAAAGAAAAGAAAGATATCATCAAACTTAAAGGTATTATGTTAACAGTATGGTGGCATAGCAGTTTGGCCACGTAAAGGAGTTTATCTACTCTCATATCAAAAAATTAAAAATATAAAACCAAAAAAGAGTTTATATTGACGTACTTTACCAATAGTATATCGAGAGGAAATTAAAAAATTAAATTATAACATTATTTCTCTAAGAAAATAATGTTACAATAATTTTTTTTTTCATTACGGTACAAACCATAGACAGCCATTGATATAATATTAAACTAAGGTAGATAAGTCACTAGCGCATTGAACTTGAAGCGTACAAAATATATCTGTTCAATATTATATAATCATATCTGTTTAATATTATATCAATGTAGACAGTACTATTTCATTTTTTATCTGTGGCTGCGCGCGCTTTGGCGCATGCGCTGTGATGCAGGGTGCAGAATTGTTAACATTTTGCATATTACAATTATGAAACTGAATAAATGGAATTGTGTTGCGTTGGCGTTAGACGCACTGAGATTAGATAAAGTAGTGTATGAAACTGTACATAATTAGGTATTACACACTCGTGTGATACTATTAAAAAACTCGCTTCGCTCGTTTCTTAAACTCACACTCGTGCTTGATACCCCTCATTATGTAGCAGTATCATAAACTACTATTATGTGTTTTTGTATTTTTTATTTTATTTTATATAAGTTGTTTTTATTTTTAAAAATGTTTAATTTAGTATAAGTTTATGATCTTCCTGTACGAGTTACAATAAATACTTTTAGAGAAACATTGGAGGCATTCTGTAAATATGCATATGGGACTTTTGTTGGTCAAGTTTAATTAGGGCAAGAAATTCTAGAACACACGGGTTCTAGAAAAATTAATAACACGCACATAATAAACGCATCTACTACACAAGTGCAGAAGTTTAATGATATCAACACCGTCCATTTGTTACATTAAGTAATTTATGTTTTATTCTTACATCATTATGTGGCCGAATACTGTGTCTTAGAATGCACGTTAATCTAATCTAATGCCCCGTTTACACGCTCCGTCTTACCTGCGAGCATGCCTGTGCAAACCAGTTTGCGCAGGTAAGCGCGTCTGTGTGGACGGCAAGACGGTAGCGCACGCAGTCCCGAATGTTCCGTCTTATTGTACAGTCATGACTGCACAGGCCTGGACTGCGCAGGCAAGACGGAGCGTGTAGACGGGACTTAAGAGAGCCATGGTTTTATACATTTTGTTAAAATTTAACATTATAATTACGTTTCTGTATTTTTTATTTCATGTGACCTTTACCAACCTTCACATGGTGGTAAAGTCGCATGGTGGACAACCCGGAGTGGGTTGTTACAAAGAAGAAGCCTGTGTCTCAGTTTTGGAACATTTTAGGCTGATTAAGATTACATTATTCAGCTTTAACATTGGTCTATAATTTAAAACCTTTTTTTACATAATTTTACACTCACCTTAACGAAATCAAAAGGTCCGCCAGGCCTGCGAGCAAAACGAAACATCTGTTATTAGCAAACTCATTTATATTGTGAAGGGAATTCATATTCTTGATACTAGCAGTGCTACTCCACCGAATTTACCTCACTGCGACACTTCGATGCGGAGGTTCGCATTAGCATCAAGGTGGTTCTGAGGATACTGTGTCGTCTGGACGTGAATAAGGCTACTGGTCTAGGTGGTATTCACGCGCTTGTATCACCTCTCATTTAGGACTTGTATAGTGTCCAAAAAGGGTAGTCGTGCCGATACTAGAAACGGATATCGTTTCCGGTACCGTTTTCAATAACCTCTATACTCTGCAAGATTAAGGAGCCTGAATTGAACACGTGCCTCTTGGCTTACCTAGAAGGTAACGATCTCTTCAGTGACCGACAGTACGGGACAATCGGTCAAGAGGTTAATTGTGTAAGTCACTTGTGGGGCGAGGCCCTCAAGAAAAATGGGGAAGCGATTGCCATCTTCCTTGATGTCTCGAAGGCCTTCGACCGGGTATGGCACGTTGGCCTTTTGAGTAAGCTTCCAGCGTACGGCATTACCACTGGCCTGACTGGCTGAAAAAAAGATTTTCTGACTGAACGGTCCCTTCGAGTATTGTTGTCGACGGATGCTAATTCCTCATGGGTCTATTCTCTCTGCAATTCTGTTCTTGCTGTATATTAACGATTTGCTGATGCCCGGTATCTATGGGTATGACACTATTGTGGAGAAATACCTGCCGGGTGTTCGGGCTAGTAAGGAATCAATCTTGCCCGAAAGAGAGGCTATGGTAAAGCGTACGACTGTTGCACTGCAAGCAGTCTCCGAATGGGGCAAAGCCAATCTTGTAGCATTCAATGCCACCATGCCACCAAAACCCATGCGTATCTATTAAACGCCAAAAGAAGCCCGTTCACCTAGGCTCCTACTTTTCGGAATGTATCCTTAGAGTACACCGACCGCCTTCAGCTTTTGGGAGTTGAAATTTCCTCGAATCTAATCTTTGGGCTGTTCATTGGGTCCAAGGCCAAGGTGACTGCCAGGAAACCTGGCGTTATCGCGAAGGTCCGGCGGTACATCACACCAGGACAGCTTCTCTTGTTACACAAGGCACAGGTTCTTTTGTGTGTGGAGTACTGCAGCCACATTTGGGCTGGTGCTGCAAAATGCCACCTGGCTACTTTGGATTCATTGGGGAGGCATGTGAGGAGGCTAATTGACGACCCAGATTTAGCTCAAAACAGTCTCCAAAGCTGTTCTGTCGGGAGTTTGGTCATAGGAGATCTCCAGATCAGATCAATCTCTCTCCGGCGCAGCATCTTTGGTCGTGTTGTTGGGTTTAACATTGCATCACTTCGTTCAACTGCCGTTTTTCCTTCCTATTTACTCAGTTTTTTTGAGAGAAAAGATTCTTAATAAACTAGCGTGTTTTACCATTTGCGGTCAAGCACTTGTTTATAATTATAAAAAAAAAGTGAGCTTAGAATGAGTTTCAATACCTAGCTAATTAATGCTAGGTTGGAGCGACAGCTCACTCCACTATGTATTTACCTACGTTTTTACGGTCATATTGTTACATAATTGCATTATTGGTCCTAAGAATACGCACTTCAACTGAGAAATGACGATGATACACTGTGATGCTAGTTAGACTGCTGTTCTGAGGGTGAATAACTTGGTTCCAGTATAGCCAAATTTCACGAAATTTTCAATTAACACCAGGAATCAATGGAGCCCTTCTCCTTTAGCCATCAATAAAACTTCTTGGGCAAGGAATTCAGAATCATACAAGTATGAATTACCATGAATTCAGTAAGTTTACTGAATTCATGGTTACAGTTCGCCCGTCAATTTTATATCAAACAAGGTACTTAGTGATAGTAATACTTACGGAAATCCGGGAAAACCAGGAAAACCGGGAAAATTAAAATATTGCGCTGAAAAAAAGAGAATATTTGAAAAATGAATTTTTTCTTAGATTTTTTTTTATCCAGGGTAACTTTACGGGCTGGAAATGATAATTTATTATCACCTGCCTATCCTTTCGCTAACTTTATTGGGGTCGGCCTCCGGTCTAACGGATGCTGGTGTATAGGTACCAGTGTTTCATATGCAAAGAGATTTTGTAAATATAATTTTAATGTCTTTGTTCATATGGAAAGCAGGCTAAGTTTATTTCAACTATCATTTGTAGATCTTTGACAGCCGTTACTGGTTGTCAGAAATTGGAAAGTCTGACAACCAGTATTACCGATTGCAACTGGGTTGTGGAGGTCACATAGACAGTCGTAGTTTGACTGGAAATGAACCAAAACACAGTAGGGAAAAGACTAGGCAGATAGATGAACGACAGCAGGTCAAGCCACCCGAAACTGACAAATATTCCCAATCAACCTTGAACCTTAATACTTTAGCGATAAAGTTACAAATCGAATAAAAAAATTTGGCTGATTGTAGTAGCTGGATGTGCTGTCGTCTCTATTTAGATGTTTGTTTCGCTGTTTCATACTGAAAATTGTGAGCATTAGCACAGCTCGTCACAAAAAAAACTGCGTCGTTATGAAAAGATTTAGAAAAACGTGGACCTTACTGATATTACAACTTGGAATACTTATTCTAGAATAATGTTTGTGTATTATTTCTAAAAACTTGTTACAATTGAATTACATGGTATGTTTATACAAGTGATAATACTGTGAAAGCGTATAAAGCAAAGCAAGCGTATAGCGCATTGGAAATACTAAAAATGAGTAATAATGAACACGAACAACCAGATAACAACACAGAAAGTATCAAAGTATATGATTTTAATCATTATAAGAATAATAAAAAAATATTTTTCAATAAAAGAAAACACGTTGGTCTATATGTGATTTTGTTCGAATAGCCAAAATAAAACAAGAGTAGGTAACATGGAATGTGTGCTAATAGACATATTGTCAAAGACAAAATAAGAACTCCACATAAATTAAAACGGAATTTTGAAGCGATGCAACGAATCTAAATAAAGACACGTGATAAAAGATACATTATTGATTTTTATGGTTTCATTAGCAATTAAATCACCATCTCATCTTTACTGAAACAATGTATTTCTAGCAAATACATGTTAGGTTTGATTTACGATCTCAAAAGTTGTAACTATTAGTAGATATGCCAATATAGTGTCTCTACTATTGGTATCTATCTACTAGATGCCAATAGTGGACACACTATTCGTATTATAATAGTACAGTGCAGTATCAATTCCATTTTTTTAAAAAGAGATTTTAGCAACATTACCTACTTCTGACCGATTTCATTCAGTTTCATTTTCCAATTGATTTGTTAGAAAATGTAAAATGAATTTTCCACTATTGGCATATCTATATAATAGTGCAGGGGAGTACTTAATAGTTACATTTTTTAAAAAGAGATTTTAGAAAATATCATGAACTACTTCTGATTGATTTCATTCGGTTTCATTTTCCAATTGAATTTGTTAGAAAATGAAAACTAAATGATATCTTAATGAAACTTCAACCAAATTTGTAATGATAAGATTTAATATTTGTTTAGATATACTTTTTTTTTGTTTTATTCTATTTTTAACCGACTTCAAAAAGGAGGAGGTTACTCAATTCGACCGTATATATGTTTTTTTTTTTATGTTTGTTCGCGCATAACTTCGTCGTTTATGAACCGATTTTGATAATTATTTTTCTGTTGGAAGGAAGACGTTCTCAAGGTGGTCCCATGATAGGGATATCAGGGTTTGATGGTGGAAGACCAGAGAAAACAAGAGGAACTTTAAAAAATTGCAGGGGCGACAAGTGCATTTTTTAGCATTTTCATTACTTAAGTATTTTAAAGCACTACATTAGCACAACACTATTTAATAAAGGTCTGGAGTAGATCTGATGATGGAGCCGGGAGACAGTCGAAGGAACTCCTCAACAATTCACAGCAGCTACCTTGTGTTTGGGCTCGATTAATTTGTATTGATAGATGGGTTGTGACTCATATGAGCTCTGATGATGAAGTCAAAGGCCAGTTCCGGGAACTCCCCACCGGTTTACAGTAGCTACTTTGTGGTTGGACTTCATTCATTTATATTGATGAGACCTTTGCACCCATTGGGTTAAAATAATGGTCTGCAGTAAATTTGACGATGAAGATCATAGGCAGTTGAGGGAATACTTACGGGTAAAAATTAAAGTAAACAAAATTACGTCGTTTCCCAACTATATTGGCGCCAGCTTCCAGTCTGACGGATGCAACTGAATACATAGTATTTTTAACAACTAAAAAGTGTAAAATAAAAACTTTTTTACAAAAAAATAACCGACTTCCAAAAACCACTACAAAGTGAAAAATAACTAATTTCGGAAGTCGGTGTCAAAAAAGGAATATACAAAACCAAAGACACCGACTTCCGAAATTAGTTATTTTTCACTTTGTAGTGGTTTTTAGAAGTCGGTTATTTTTTTGTAAAAAGGTTTTTATAACTAAACAAAACAAATCTCTTAACAATTTACATAAATCACAGAACGGAACAAAACTAAAAAGATAATTTATATAAATACCGTTTGCAAGCGCCAACATTGCGATGGCAACAATTATGACGATTTTCACCATTTTTCAGAACTTATTTTACTTTAGTATGTAAGCGTACTGTGAACTGAAACTCACAATGGTATGAAAATTATAAAAAGTTCAGAAGGTATATATACATAGCGGTAGTTGACCTTGAGAAAGTCAATATTATTCATAACATATGTGAAGGGGAGAATCGGGATAAGTGGACTTTTCGGTTCACTAATGTTTGACAAAAAACTAATGACATAATCATTTTAAAAATATTATTATGAAAAAAGTACAGCACGCAGCGCACGGAGGCGCGGGTTTAATCCCCACGCAGTGCAAATATTTGTATGCTTGAATATGAATATTTACACTGGTCTGGTCAAGCCTCGGAAAGCACGTTAAGCCGTTGATCCCGGTTACCATACGAACATCTACTGACAGTCGTTACGGGTTGTTAGAGCACTCAAAAGTCCAACAACTGGTCTAACTGCAATGCTTCGATATCGCCTTCGGGTTGTGGAGGTCAGATGGCAGTCGCTTCACGTAAAATATCGAAGTTTAGCCAAAATCAGCAGTTAGACTGTTAAAGCGGTCCCCAGACTCCAAAGCTGAAAAAGCTGCGGATGCGACTGGGATTACCGCTGTGATGATGATGATTATGAAAAAAATAAACATTTGAAAAACATTTTGTTTCGTAAATATATTACTTTATAAGTAATCTGTTTGACAAAACACATATCTCACAAATGTTAAAATATTATTCCAACATGACTATTGCTACTAAATTATTTTCATTAAATATGACTATATCATTTCATGACACTGTCATTTAAAGTATAGTAGTTGTTGTATCGGTTCAAAAATTGTATCGTTTGCCAAGAGTAGGGGTGGGGTGGTCTCCTGGCACAATTTCCATGAAAAGGTAAAAACAATAGGTACTGAAAAAAAAATTGTAACCAAAAATCAAAACACTTTAAAAGTTGCTTGAAAGGTAAGGTTTTCTAAAAGATGCGACGAAGGAGATGGTGGTGGTGGTGTCTGAATTCGTTTACTATGCTCAGTGGCGGATATATAAATTTTGAAGGTATAGGCTGTATAATTGTCAACTAATAGATTATTTTTCCATCTCCCCCAAGGGCGTCCTATGCTACGTTTGCCGAAACGCGGTATCCACTCGAGGACTCGTTTACCCCAACGGTTGTCGGTCCTGCGGCATATGTGACCAGCCCATTGCCACTTCAGCTTGCTAATACTCTCAGCTATGTCGGTGACTTTGGTCCTCTGTCGAATCACCTCATTTCTGATGCGGTCCTTTTAGAGAAACGCCCAACATAGCCCGTTCCATTGCTCGCTGAGCGGCTTTAAACTTATGGACTAGTCTGCCCATTGGTGTCCGCGTCTTGGCTCCGTAAGTCATGACGGGTAGGAGACACTGGTTGATTTTAGTCTTCAAACATTGGGGTAAATGCACAAACCGTGCGACGACAAAAAGGTGGCTGGTAGTGGCTGGCGGAGAACTGCTCAGGATCAAGCTTGTTGGCGTGCCATGGAGGAGGCCTATGTCCAGCAGTGGACGAGTAGAGGCTGATGATGATGAATAGATTATTTTACAATCCAACAATATCCTTAACATTGCAAATTTATTGCGTTCTATATGTAAAACATCAGCAAACAGAAAACAGTTGTACTGAAATCTTTTTGATTTGAAGAATTAGAATTATGAGGTGCAGTAACATAAAAGTGGTCCAAAAATTTGCCACCCAAAAATCTGCCGCACTAGGCCCAAGCCTACTCAGTCTGCTGGTAAATCCGCCACTGGCTATGCTTGTTCACTAGAATCCAACATCTCTTACGAACCTAACCTGTCTGAATCGGGGGGTTCTAAGTCCCAAAATTACATCTTCAATTAGTACTCCTAATAACTATAGTAACATTGCCTTCTATACACACAAACGATCAGTCCGTCTATTAACTTACTTCTGAGCAGTATTTCTAGGTTGAAAAACAAATAAAACGTTAATAAGCTATTATAAAAAATACATTTTATCGTTTTTGCACGACATTTTACATCACGTACACTAAGACGGAATTGGTTGTCATTAGCCCATTTAAAGTGATAAAATAAGTAATTCCTAAGTTTTTTTTTGTCATTTGAATTCTTCTTGAACATAAGGTGTATTGTTGTATTCTACTTTTTGTTCGTAAAATGTATAAACTAAATTTTGATGTTTAATACATCAAAATTTAGTTTATACATTTTACGAACAAAAAGTAGAATAATTAACAAGCAAAGCATTTTGTGAAGCGCTATTAATAATGCCTTGTGTTGCTTTTCTAAATAACACGAATATAAAAAGATTAGGTTGGAAAATAATTTTATGATATTTATTTTATAATTAAGTGAAATTTTGGTTCAAATATATATATTTTTTTTTTTTTTGAGAATATAATATGCGTTTCGCTTTTTGTCATATGACAGGACACCACATTTTAGGGTTCCGTAGCCAAATGGCTAAAAACGGAACCCTTATAGATTCGTCATGTCTGTCTGTCCGTCTGTCCATCCGTATGTCACAGGCATTTTTTTCCGAGACTATAAGAGCTTTATTGTTGAAACTTGGTAGGTAGATGTATTCTGTGAACCGCATTAAGATTTGTATACAAAAATAAAATAATAATAATAAATATTGGGGCTCCCCATACTTAGAACTGAAACTCAAATAATGTTTTTTCATCAAACATACGTGTGGGGTGGGGTATCTATGGATAGGTCTTCGAAAATGATATTGAGGTTTCTAAAATATTTTTTTTTCTAAACCGAATAGTTTGCGTGACAGACGCTTCCAAAGAGGAAAAAAATTGGTCCCCCCCTCTCTAACTTCTAAAATAAGAAAATGAAAAATCTAAAAAAAACATATGATGTACATTACTATAAAAACTACCAACGAAAATTTTTTTGAACGAGATCTTGTAAGTAGTTTTTTTTTAATACCTCGTAAATCGTAAACCGCTTATTACTGCGTAATCTATCATCATCATCATCAACCTTTTATCGTCCCACTGCTGGGCACAGGTCTCCTCTCATCAGAGAAGGATTGAGCGTAATCACCACGCTTGCTCAATGCGGGTTGGCGATTTCAGACTTGGAAAGTCCAGGTTTCCTCGAGATGTTTTCCTTCACCTTCAGTCATTGATGTCCAAGATATACTTAGAAAGTACATATAACTTTAGAAAAGTTACATAGGTACTTGCCTGACCTGGAATCGAACCCGCACACTTATACTTGAGAGGCTGGTGTTTTCACCACTAAGCCACCACGAATCTAATCTATACTAATATATAAAGCTGAAGATTTTGTTGGTATGTTTGTTTGTTTGTGTGTTCGCGCTAATCTCGGGAACTACTGGTCCGATTTGAAAAATTCTTTTTGCGTTGGATAGCCCATTAATCCAGGAAGGTTTTAGGCTTCATAATATCACGCTGCGACCAATAGGAGCTGAGTATAACTAATTCCACGCGAACGAAGTCGCTGGCGGCCGCTAGTCTTTCATACAAATAACTTAAATCCTTTAATTTCATAAATCAATTGTATGGAAACATTCATGCGTGAGTCCGACACGCAATTGGCCGGTTTTTTTTTAATTGGATCTTGAAGGCATTGTTTATCGGCCAGCTTGAAACCATTGGTTTATTACTCACGTCCCTATTTATTTGTGCGTGGCTTATTAGGTGTAGGATGTTCATTCAATGGTAAATGTGGTTGTATTTTGCGGTTAAAGTTCTATAAGTAAATAACACTGTCAATCTAATCTTTAAAAATCTCGTAATGAAAACTTACGTGAACGCATAAGGAACAGGGTGCAAAGTTCACTCATCTTCCATAGAAAAGGGAGGATCCTCCGACCAGACAGGTGTTGAGTCTGGCGAGCACTTGCATAACGGTTGAAGTTGGGAAGTTTTCTGTATGCTAATTGCGGTAAACTCTGCTTGCGAGATGTAGAATTCGTGTCACGTCAGTATGACGCGTTGTTTATTTGTAGCATTTGTAGGTACCGCTACCTACATTATTCCCTGCCGAAGACCGGAGTTCGATAGTGGACTGAGTATTCTTACTTGCGATTATTGTCAGGCCAGCTGAGGTTCCGACTCACCGGAGAGTCGGAACCGATTGCCGTATAGCTCACGTTGAGTCTAAACTGTCTACGGTGATACCCCAGTGAGTCGGGGTGAGGCTAGTTGTGGCGTCGACCAGGAGAGAAGGCTCTTCCTGTTGACCGGCCGAAAGTCCAGTGAACTGTGCTGAGGTTGATGATGAGGCTGAGGGTCATGACCAGGTATGTGCGGTCGCTGCATTTTTTTTTATAAATTATAAACAAGTGCTTGGCCGCAATCCCGCCTGATGGTAAGCAGTGATGCAATCGTTGATGGTTAAGAGCCTAGTCACTCTAGCTTTGAAGCATGCTTGAGCATGCTTGTGATTAGGATACCCGTTGAAGCCGTGGATGCTGGCTTGCTGGATGATTCCCGATGAAGCTTGCGGGATGATGACGACGTCACGCTGAATTTGTAGCACGAAGGCTGCGCTGATGTTCATGCTTAGGGTCACCAGTGTGGAGGCATGAGGAACAGGGACTTAAATTCACTCAAGCACGATAGAAAATGGAGGAGGCCGAGGCTCCGACCAACCTAGTGTTATGTCTGGCGGTACAAATATGCTATTTATTATCTTAGGAAAATTCAATATTCTGTTTTTAGTAAAATAAAATAATATGTTTATTTTTATTTTAAGAGACATAACGAATTGTACCTAATAATCGCTGTACTATTTAATGTGATAACCGAATCACCACTATGTATAATGTCAATAAAAAAGAAATAACACGTTTTGCACATGTTCTCAATGGTTAAATTTACCCTTTCATGTGAATTTTGACAAATGAAGTTGTATTTGTCAAAATTCGTTAATGCCCATCGTTTCAAGAATAGGCTATGAACGACGCCATTACAATATCTATAGCAGGATGAATGTACCACCAATATATCTTTATTTCAGTCGATTTTCTTTTGTTTAATTTTTCTCTGAATCTGAAACAAATGTTTTTGTTCCTTCGAATGCTCGAAGTTTAAAACAAAAGGCGATGGAATATTTACGAACAAGTGTTCTACGCACGTTATGACATGTCCAGTTTATTTTGGTATTCTAAAGTAGCATTGCTTTTAAAGTTAAAACTAACCAAGTGTCAAACTTTGTACATTTTCTTTTGGCTCTATCTTTGGTCGTATGTCAAGATATTCTAGTTGAAATAAAATAATATTTTAAGCATTTAGGTAATAGCGAAAATGATTTCTTTAAATATTGAAATGGTACTCGATTATTCTTTACTAGCGGCTGCCAGCGACTTCGTTCGCGTGAAATTAGTTATGCTCCGCTCCTATTGGTCGCCGCGTGATGTTATAGCCTTCCTGATGGGCTATCCATCACAAAAATAAATTTTCAAATCGGACCCGTTGTTCCAGAGATTAGCGCGTTCAAACAAACAAACAAACAAACAAACTCTTCAGCTTTATATATTAGTATAGATTACCAGATGAAATTGTATGGCGTTTATTGGTGTTATGAACTGATTGGCACCCTAATTGCGTAATACTATCAATTTCAATTATTTTGAAGGATAATCATATTGTTAATCCAACCCGCATTGGGCCAGCGTGGTAGATTAAGGCCCACTCCCTCTCACCGAGTAGAGGACTTAGTTCCAACAGTGGGAACATTATGATCTCAACATTTGAATCCATTGCTTCAAATGTTGGAAATATATGTGTGCTCAGCAACAGTTTTTTCAAAATCAAAAGTCATTTATTCATTTTTACATGCTTTTTATTAGCTTCACAAGTATGTTTGCTTGCTTGCTTGCTTGTTTGTTTGTTTGTCGGTCTCTAACTCTTTGGACTACGAGTGAGACTAGAGCGGCTCATTACTGTAAAATGTCCCACCGTTTTCAATACGTTCGATCGTTCGTTTTTTTTTTTTTTTAAGAATGTCGAACTAAAAAGTTGAAAATAAATGTAGTTTAAAAAACTAAAAAAGCATGATTTAAAAAAATATCAAACTAAAAAGTTAAAAATAATTTTAAAAAAAGCGTGAGGCGCTTAATATACAAAAATTATGGCACAAAGCGACTCACGCTTTTTTAAAAATTATTTTTAACTTTTTAGTTTGATATTTTTTTAAAGCATGTTTTTTTAGTTTTTGAAACTATATTTTTGTACTGTCTAAATCAAATCCATTGCATATGTTAGTGTTTTAGGTAATCAGCAGGCAGGCTCATCATTAAAAGTTTTGCGCCTACTTGTACCTATTTTTGTATTGCTTACAAAACTGTTATGTTGTGTTGCAGCTAAAACCATAAGTTAACACGCGGGTTACCATAGGTACGTCTCGGTTTCCGTGGTCATTAGTCAATTCACCGTTCCATCATTGGACGACCCGCCTTACGGCAAGTATCCAGCCTTACGTTGTTTATACTGCTACGATCCGGACAAAGCGCTTCGCGTCGTCTTTTATACTTCTTTTATTGAACAATTTGCCTGGAACGGTCTTCCCGTCAGATTACAATCTAAGTGTCCTAAAGGCTAGAGTGAATATACCTACCTACTCTTAATAAATTAGTGCGCTTTACCATCTTCGATTGCATCACTGATTACCATCAGGCGGGATCGCGGTCAAGCAAAAGTTTATAAAATAAAAAAAGTAAATCTATGTGTGTAGTACCTGTATTGGAAGTCAATTTCATTATGAACTACGCATCAAAAAGAACGAGGCATTTAGATAAACGCCTTACGTTTATTCAGAGCAAAAAGTAGACAAACTACTTCGAGGTATGACATAAGCACCAGGAGTTTAACATTCAAAACGGCTTCTAGAAACACAACATCACGTCGGTATTTTGTGGGAAATAAGACTGATTTACACGTTGCAATTTAATTGCCTATGGCTTCAATTAAGTTGAAGCAAAAATAAAAGTTACATTGTCTAAACACCATTTAGACGATGCAAGCCATTTGTTGCATCAATTTTATTGATAGGCAATTAAATTGCACCGTGTAAATCAGCCTTAAGCAAGGGTAAGCAGAGGTATGTACCTACTTTTAAGCCCTATGCAAAAAAGGGAAATTGTTCATCATTGGTGCAATATAACCTATCTACGTTGCTGAAAAAAAATCGAGGTTGAGGAGGTAACATGTAAAGCTACCACAGGAATTACTGATTTGAGGCATTTGAGCGCCTGTAACGACGTTGCTTTTTGATCCGTTGATGACGGCTCTTCCTATTATTGTGAAGCGAAAATCATCATCATATCAGAGAACGTGAGCGGCCGTCTTGAGAAATGATAGTTTTGCTTCTAGTCTGCTATTTTTATAAATTTGTCATTCCAACACGATTCCATTGTCATTGTGCTAAAAGTTTGTAATCTAATAAATTTATCAATTATCAGTCAGTTGTCTCGTAATGGAATGGTGATAGAATGACATTGCCATTATTATAAAACCCGTTAGTAGTAAATGATTTTCTAAAAACTAATCTAATTGAACATTTATTGATATAGAGTGGAGTGTCAGTGATTGACCACTGGAAAGTCAAATTTACGCCATTTTATTAGTACCTAGATTACGAAATTTCTAAAATCGATGATTATGAGAACACTGATCGACCATTCTGACACTATTATAATGGCAACGACCCCTGAGGACATATCGTTATTATTATAATACCATTCATGAACTTAGTCAAACAGCAGTATATAGTATAACGAAGCTATCATCCGCAGGGATAATACACACATACAGTGATCACCAATAAGATTGAAACCCATTTACTTAAATTCGGCAAGGCCTCGAGAGTTGAGAGGCTCTAAAAGTCTAAACTATGTGACACTACCCGTCGCGCATCACCTCGTGGAGCCCATTTGGATCACAGTTCGATGATGTTCGCTAAAATACGGGCATTACCGCTCTGAATATCAGAATTCACCCCAGTTCGATGTCGGGGCTCGAAGTCTGTAGAAGACTAACCTTTTTTTTGTTTGGGATGGGAATTCAAATGACCTCTCCCGCTCTGGGCCGAGCGGAAGGGCATGATGTCAGACTTTTACTGACTAAAACCCACCCATGTTTCTTCACTTGCCTATGCGCCAGGGCCACGGTTTCTTTTTTAACTAACAACCAACCCTAGCCCAAATGACTAACCTTCCTGAGGGTAATTGCGTTCGGTTGAGCAACACTCCTACGATCCATTGAGACTCTTTTCAGGATGGGAATCATCAAATGACCTCTCCCGCTTTTGGCGGAGTAGACGGGCGCGGCAGACTTTTACTGACTAAATACCCACCCATGTTCCTTCAGTTGCCTGTCTGCTAAAGCCCATGGTATTTCTTTCGAACAATCCCTGGCCCTGGCAAGCATCGGTCTTCGTGGACCGTCACGCTGTGCTGACATATTTTTGAGGCGCGTGTGAAACATAACGCGTTCTTGACCCGGGCCTGGTTCTTACAGTCGCTCGCCAGCCCGCGCTTACAGAAGCCAGGAGTTCAGAATCCGTCGAAACTCAGCCCTTAACTAGAAGATTTGTTTATTCAATAAGTAATTAGTTACCTTTTTTAACCATGTAAGTTGAAAGCAATATTATCAACCCGTTTAAAGTCATCCTCCTCATCTCAGCGTTAATCCCAGTCGCATCCGAAGCTTTTTTCAGCTTTGGAGTCTGGGGTCCGCTTTACCAGTCTTACTGCTGATTTTGGCTAAACTTCGATGTATACCGTGAAGCCGTGTCCGTTTAAAGTATTAAATAAATATAAAATAAATAAAAAACTGACTCTTTTCTGAAATACATCTTATTCTTTGTACAAAAGTTACCAGGCGTTGAAAAGACCAGCCCTTAGAAACTTAAATTGTATAATTATAATCTAGTATATAATAAAACCTAAAAAAGGTTAAAAAAATTTATTAACAGCAATCGAAAAGTAATGAATTTGTATACACAATTTAAAAATACTTATAATGATGCATAAAAAAGATAATGAATACTTCACATAATATATCTTCTGACTTAACATAAATTAATTTAAGTCCATAACTAAACGTTATCACATAACCTATCGTCGACGATGCTTTTGGACGGCGAGACTAAATGAACTGAAAAACTCAGTTTCCAAAGACAGTTTTAGGGCTGAATACCGTCACTGTTGAAGGCAACTTTTTCTTTCTTTACGTGGCCATTGATATTCTCAATTTTGGTTAAACTGCCTCCTTCCTTAACCTTGCCATTGTTATTGGAGGAAAACGAGTGAGTTCTGATGGATTTTCCTTTGAAGCTTTCGCCTTCACCTGGTTTATAGTTCTCTATGATCTTTGGGTCTATTGCAGTAAATGCGTTGCGGAAACCGAAGTGGAGGAAATCTTCAAATTTTTTATGGTGCTCGAAATTCTTGAACTGAAAATAAAAAGTTATTATTATTATACTAGCTGTTGCCCGCGACTTCGTTCGCGTAGACTTCAGTTTACACGAGCTCAGTTGATATAAAATAAGCGCCTCCCGTTTTCGCAACATTTTTTGTTACTGTTCTGCTCCTCTTGGTCATAGCGTTAGGTTATATAGGTCCTTTCTCAGGCTCTAGACTATCTGTGTACCATATTTCATTACAACCGGTTCAGTAGTTTTGGCGTGAAAGCCGGACAGACAGACAGACAGACAGAGATATTTTCGCATTTATAATATTAGTATGGATTGCTCAAAGGTGACCAATTTTCATTACATACAAATACATACATACACTGCCGCTGTAACTGACTGGCTGGCTTATTGTTATTGTAACGATGACTCTCAAATATGTGACAGATGGAGTTGTTTTTTTGTAAACAAAACATGTTAATGATTTTAATGAATCATTGCTTTATTGTAAGTGCCGTGCCCCAATGCGGCAGTTAATTAATCGTTTTGAAACAAATTAATTAATGCGTTTCCTATAGCGTGCATAAATGTCACATGCACAAATAAATAGAGACAAAAAAAATGACAGGACCCCAATTACAAAACACAATAGGAACACGATTGTCTGTACCTTTTAGATTAAAAAAATAGGTTATTAAATTAAAGCGATTGAAAAAGAAAAGTGACACAATAAAGTGAAGGTCCTAAATCCAGTTTCTATATCCAAACGACTCGAACTTCGATCAAATAACGTACGCGCGGGATACTAAAGAGTCGATAGTGCGGGGGTGGGGAGGGGCTGCTCGGGTCTAAAGTAAGTCCACTTCAGAACAAAGACCTCACTCAGACAAAATATTTAATTCTTCTTCTTCTCAGCCTAT
The DNA here is from genome assembly GCA_017933935.1 of Sesamia nonagrioides. Classification (NCBI taxonomy): domain Eukaryota; kingdom Metazoa; phylum Arthropoda; class Insecta; order Lepidoptera; family Noctuidae; genus Sesamia; species Sesamia nonagrioides. The sequence goes on along the minus strand of JADWQK010000275.1, from coordinate 363,800 downwards.
AGAGGTCCACTGCTGGACAAAGGCCTCCCCCAAGGCTTTCCATGATGACCGGTCTTGTGCTTCCCGCATCACCACCAGGTCATTGGTCCACCTTGTTGGGGACCTCCCTACGCTGCGTCTTCCGGTACGTGGCCGCCACTCCAGAACCTTACTGCCCGCTGCAATGTGCCCGCTTACTGCCACTTAACTAATATTTAATTATTAGCGAAAAAAGAGGAAACTCTTTATTTAGGAACCATGCAATAGATTATAGAAACTAATTAAGTTGCGAATAGAATGTCAGTGCAGGGCTCTGCAAGATAAGTTACAAATTATAGATATACAAAGTTGCCAAACTGTAGCCAGAACGTATATGACAGTGAAAGAATGAACAGTATGCCTAGCATGGGTTTTCATTACGAGACTCGATCGTCGATATCGAGCGCGTTTGGCGCTCTCATTGGTTGAGAGTTTTTACAACCTTGAAGCGGGCCAATCTATGAGTCAAGCGCGCTCGAAATCGACGATCGAGTTTCGTAATAATAATTCATACTAGGCCTACAGAAATCATTTACTCTCGAAATTATTATGTCTATACGATGTCCGTAAATATTATTTATAGGTTTCCGAATCCTCGTTTGTAACAAAATTATTTTAAGCCAGGAATGGCACGCCACTAATTTGCACAAATTATACAGAAGTTCAATTTCCAAAGAAAAATTAGCGCTTCGGAAATCATCGTCTATCTTTGAGAATATCAACGCGGTAATGCGATCTAGTATAGAGCTGTTAGAACCATGAAAATGCAATCCAATTTGGTATTGTTGTGATTGTAAAATTATAAAGATTAACAACTCTATGCAATTACAAAAACTTTTGAACGGGAAATTAGGAACTGTGACTGGAGTAGGTAACCTGACAGAGAGAAAACTCCATAAAGCGTAATGATAGTCCTTTACGAGTCACGCGTTTATATGAACAGAACAAAATTTACCAGCATTGTCTTTATCATCAGCTATCTAGCCTTGTCTCAATAGGGTAGTTGACAAAAAAAAAAAAAAAAACTAATTAGTCCGTCAGTCAGATTTCCAAAAAATACTAGACACGTATTTTTTCTTTTTTCATATAAACAAAAAATGAGGCATTCCACGAAGCACAGCCAAACGAAGCACAGCTAGAGGAAGCGCATCTAACGTATTCCACTAAGCACACCCGTAGCTGGGCTTCAAATAATAATATTAAAATTATTAATTTTCTATTCCACGAAGCACACCTATGAAATATCACTCGCATAGTGCGAGGACAATGAAATAAAAATATCGATAGAAGAAAATATTTATTATTTAAAAGACGAACTTAAATTTCTAACATCTTTCAGTTTCATTATAATAATGTGTGTGTGTGTGTGCGTGTGCGTGTGTGTGCGTGTGCGTGCGTGTGCGTGTGCGTGTGCGCGCGCGTGTGTGTGTGTGTGTGTGCGTGTGTGTGTGTGTGCGGTAAAACAAACTGTGATTTTGAATGTTAAAGTAGAGTATTTTTATTATTCATTAATAGGTAGTTATAAGAAATTTTCAACATACATCTCTATGTAAAACAATATTTAAAATGTTTTTGATATTTTTCCAAGTTTTTATTGAAATTAGGAAACAATCTGTGATTTTAAATAGTAAGAATGTCAATATGACCACACACACACACACGCACACACACACACACACACACACACACACACACACACACACACACACACACATTATTATAATGAAACTGAAATATGTTAGAAATTTAAGTTCGTCTTTTAAATAATAAATATTTTCTTCTATCGATATTTTTATTTCATTGTCCTCGCACTATGCGAGTGATATTTCATAGGTGTGCTTCGTGGAATAGAAAATTAATAATTTTAATATTATTATTTGAAGCCCAGCTACGGGTGTGCTTAGTGGCATACGTTAGATGCGCTTCCTCTAGCTGTGCTTCGTTTGGCTGTGCTTCGTGGAATGCCTCCAAAAAATGAAGACGACACAGTGCGTTGAAAACTCGTGTGACGTCACTGCACTCTACACTTTTTAGCGAGGAGTGACGTCACCAGCCACCACTCCTGATCTTTGATGCCTTTTATGTTTCTCAATTTTTATTGATTTGATAAAACAAAATATACGTATCCGATATTTATCTATAATCTGAATGACGGATTAAATAGAATCATTTTTTTTAACCAGGAAACATCCCTATTTTAACGAGAATTGCCTCTGTGTGGGATCAATTTACGCTTCGACATTCGTTAATTTGAAAACACGAAGATCACGTAATTGCATATTTTTTCTGGAATATGCTTGAATGACATTATGCCATAACAACTGCCGATTGATTTAACGTGAATAACAAGATACTTGCGCACATTAGTGCAAGTTACTGGCATGTATATTCTTGGATTTAATTGTTTGTTATGTGGAAAATATAGACTACGAGCTACGTCGCACGGTTTCACCCGCGTAGGTTTCGATATTTTTTTTTATATGTTCCGCTCCTATTGGACGCAGCGTGATGTTATATTATAGCCTAAAGCCTTCCTGGATTAATGGGCAAAAAGATTTTTTCAAATCGGACCAGTAATTGCTGAGATTAGCGCGTTCAAACGTTTGTTTGAACGCGCTAATCCCCTGGGATTAAATGAAATGGATTTCGCCTGGGATTGAATGGGAAATAATTCCTGAATTATTATTATTAGTTTGTCAAAGAAACAAACAATCGAATACACAAACTCTTCAGCTTTATATGGCTACGAAAACACTTTAGGAAAAGTAAATAATATACAAAAGACAATAATAGTATACCTTGTGGTGGTCGAAATTAAACTGTAACAAAAGAAGAAATAAAATAAGAATCATAAAAAAAAGGATATGGCGCCGATTCTCTTGTTCACAAACTAAATAAATTTCAAGTTAAGTGCACCTTTTTCTTTCTATTTCGTTAAGAAAAGGATAGAAGATAACATTTTTGTTTAATCCTGTCAACTTAAGCTACATCATCGACAATTTAGACGCGATTACAAACATGGCGACTAAAAATACGTCATTTTACAGACTCATTTGACAGGTCTAAACTAACATTTTATCTTCTGTCCTTTTCTTAATGAAATAAAAAGTAAAAGATGCGCTGAATTTAAATTTAGTTTAGTTTGTGAAGAAAGTGACTCAAGGCTAATGTACTAAAATTTTAGTGAAATTGTATTTACACTTGTACAGTCTATTTAGTTATTTTACTTCTGAATTCAAATCACTGTCAAAATCACTGTGATCATTGTTCCCGTTATTATTAGGTGGATTTTGGATTGCTGTTACTGACAAGTCTGTAAAGATGACATCGTTCTTTATCTTCGCTTCAGGAACATGGTCTGTTTTCAGGTTTATGTTAGAATGCTGCTATCAGAAATTAAATAACTGTGAATTGACTGTAGTGTGCTCTAGGAGAAGAAACATTGATGTATACAACATTATTTTTTGTCTATGCGAAACACGAAACAGGTGTCCTGTATTTTTAAATTAAGAATCTATGTACAAAATTTCAAAAATACTTATACAATATGTAAAGAAAACCCTGTCCGATCCGTGAAGGTATTGTTAGGTATCGATAACTAATTCTACTAATGCCCACAAAGACAGGCTACACTTAAAAAAAAATCCCCATAAAAAAATAAATATTATTTCGCAAAAAGAGGTAACTTAATACATGTGCGGTGAGCAACCCCTTCCGCGGACGGCGGGGGGTAGGGCACGCGGCACCTGTGACGTGGTCGCGTCGCTATTCGCTTATAATAATACCGGTATTGTCACTTTTTTAAAAATTACCAAATTTCGGGGAAATTGGAATTAATTCCCGGGAAAAAAGGATTATTTCAAAATTCATTAGTATTGTTACTATGATGATTATGTAAAATTTTATATTAAATTTGGTCAAGTGTTTACCTAACCTTTATTATCCTTATGGGTCGGACAGGGTTTTCTTTACATATTGTATAATGAAAAACCACAAAAATATGGTCAAAGCTCTGAACGGTCGGGCGAGCGTGTGCGTTGACCTCTGGCGTCAGCTGTGGCACGCCCACAAGCACTATGATCTATCGTAACCACTCTGAAATAAATTCTAAATGTATTTGGGAAAAAATATATCATGATGTAAAAATGATTGGAATCGATTCAGTTGCTTATTCTGAACAAACTGTATTCAGGTTTCGTATAAACAAAATATAACGTTGTAGTGTAAAGTAGTAGAAGATGTGAAGAGTATAGTTCGTCTTTGTGGATAAAATAATAATAATAAATACATTAAAAAAAAAAACAAAAACAAAAAAAAATACATTCTAACTGCAATGCTTTGATGTCGCCTTCGGGTTGTGGAGGTCAGACGACAGTCGCTTCACGGAAAATGTCGAAGTTTAGCCATATCAGCAGTTGGACTGGTAAAGCGGACCCCAGACTCCAAAGCTGAAAAAGCTTCGGATGCGACTGGGATTAACGCTGGCATGATGATGATAATAATTATGTACAGTATATACATATATATATATATTTCTTATATGTATATTCTAATAAAGTATATATTTTTATTCTGTTTATTGCTTTTTGCATCTTACCGGTCAATAACTGAAAATAAAAGAAATTATATAACAATTAGAAGCAGTGATTTAATTAATATTGATATAATTTAATGTTTCGTTTTATTGTTTTTTTTTTTTTTTTTTTGAGGTTTTGGACGTCTGGTTTAACTTCGATCACACCTCACGGAAAATAATGGATGAGGTCTATGATGGAACGGGCCTGCCCAGAAAAGCCTGTTCGCTTTTCCTTTGAAGGCAAGCGAGAAATAACAATTTAGACATTAGCGCCTATATGTTTTTCTGCAAGGGAAAGATAAACATTTTTGTCTTTTATTACATTATAAAAGTTTTCAAAACCTTTTCAAAATATTTTTTGTTAACATTTAACCTACTTATTTATAACATGTTTCATAACATTTCATAAATTTAACTATACTTGAGCCAAATTCGATAAATAAAAGAGGTAAACAAACCATTGCCAGACAACTACTTGATTATACCTAAAAGGCAGATGTTAACAACCTTTTCTATTCAGATAATTTTCATACAAGTTATAATCCTACTTCTTACTAATGTAAAAGGCTTTTTGAGGCTGTCACATTAAATTAATGTCGACTTTTTAATGGTCTTTCGAAATAGGATGTTAATATGCATGTTATTTGAGTTATTCTAGTTAACTCATCATCATCATCAGTTTTCAGTCTGGGGTCCGCTAAAAGCGCGTCTAGTAAACTATGTTGCAATATTAACAATGGGCCTTATAAGAAGGCTCAAGGTCACTCAAAGTTAAAGGGCAATGGAGAGGGCTATGCTTGGAGTTTCACTCCGCGATCGAATCAGGAATGAGGAGATCTGCAGAAGAACGAGAGTAACCGGCATAGCTCGAAGAATTGCAACACTAAAGTGGTAACGCCGGCCCGTTGCCACTTTAGTGTTGCACATTGCCCGTAAGACCGATGCCCGATGGGACCGACAAATTCTCGAGTGGCCACCACGCACCGGAACACGCAGCGTGGGTGGGCCCCCGCAAAGGTGGACCGCCGACCTGGTGAAGGTCGCGGGTAACCGCTGAATGCGGGAGGCGCAGGACCGGTCGTCGTGGAGAACCTTGGGGGAGGCCTATGTCCAACAGTGGACGTCTTTCGGCTGAAATGATGATGATGATGCAATATTAATTGTTAATGAATATTTAACATGTAAAAGGTATGTATCATGTAAATATTGTAAATAATAGGAGATTTGTAAAATGTGAGTTGTAATATCCCTAAATTGTTTTGTTTACCTGTATTCTTTATCAAATTAGGCACAGGTATAAGTAGATATTGTAGAAAATTAAGGATCTTAGCACAACTCAACCGAAAAATTATGGGAGATAACGTACATTATGACGTGTTGTTACTACAGTATATCGCGAATTGAGTTTCCACAGTCGTGTTGTAGCAATCAAAGCAAAATATCATTGCTGTCAACTAAGTAAATTGGTCGACCTCGAACCGCTTCTATTTTTTTTTTTGCAATATCTGTATAGTGTAATAGTTTTATTTCCATTTTACGAAATATGAATAAATTTCGCTTTTTGAACTGATTAGCGAAATGACTCGGAAAAGAGAAAACAAATACCACAAAGACGAATCGAAGACAATTCTAATCGTTAGAACAGACAGTTTCGCTTCGGTTTCGCTTGTCGTACGAACTAGTTATGGCGGAACTACAGCTGTTTCGCGGCTGAGATATGCTAACTGCCCTGTTTCAGATCATAAGACCTTTCGATATTTATACATTACAAGAATACGTACTTGTATGGTACAGGAGGCGGGTTGTTTCCAGCTGAAAATTAATGACAGTTTCGTAAAGTCATCTTTCTATGTAAGTTGAGGGCCTCAAGCGACTGGCGTCAAGCATCAAACACGCGTGTGACTTGTTTTCATCATGGCATGCTTTAAATAACTTCTTTCGTTTGTTTTGTTTTGCTGTCACTAATGCAAGAAGCGTATGAGTATGACGAGTTTGTGGCCAGTGAGGAATAACAGTCTAAGTGTCGCGAGTGTCGCGACAAATCTGCGGAACGTACGGCGCCGAAAGTTCGGCTAAATACGCTCGCAGTGTATTTCATGTACTCTATGACACATCAGCCGCAATTACGCCGCGTTCGGCGTAGGGCCTAACCTTCCTTCGGGCGATTTTTTCAGATAAAACGCATTTAATGTATTTTGCATAACTAGCGACACATCACGTGATGCGTTGCGCGACCGAAAGTTCGGCGGGCGTAGCTGAACGTCCGGCGGACGTAGCTGAACGTCCGGCGTGTGATGTGCATCGCGCGCGTGGCGTCTTCTAAGCCCTCTATAATAGCTAATATTCTAATTAAATCCATTTTTCTGGGCAATTCAGGCACGTCACAAAAACCGCACACCATACGGCGGGCATAAAAATTGAATTTGTTACCCTCATGCATAAAGAAACCATAATTATATTGTTATACATACTTTGCTTGACACTAATAACTCCATCGGTGTTGGTCAAAATTGTAGATCCACCCTCTTGGACAAATGTTCCATCCCCTTTCTTTTTTATTTTATTCCTCGTGCTGACTGACACGCCGGTGAAGGACCTTCCATTTTTCGCTGCCCCATAGGCTATGTCATTAATTGATGGGATTGCAAAATTGTTCATGGCAGGGAAAAAAGGAAAACGAACGTGGGGAAAGTTATGCGGAAAATTGTACATTTTAGGGTGAGAAGAAAAAGGTGGAAAATTGGTACCAAAACGCAATAACGGCATCTGGAAATAAGGGCATGATGTCTGGTGAAGCCGCAGGACGGGTCTGATCAGCTGTGTTGCGATGTGTGCCGGGTACGATGCGCCAAATGTTGTTGTGTCGGGGGTTTGGTCTTGGAGGGTCTTTAGATCAATCTCCCTCTGCCGCAGCATCGTTGGTCGTGTTATTGGGTTTAACATTGCATCATCTTGCTCAACTATCTTCTTCCTTCCTAATCACTCAATTTCTTTGAGTGAATAAATTTTACTATCAGGCGGGATTGCGGTCAAGCACTACTTAAAAGAGAGGCCATCCATAAATTACATCCCAAAGGCAGGTGGGACCCCTAGAGGTCTCCCGGTACAATGTCAAATACCCACTAAGCAATCTATAAAGTATTATTGGTACAACTATATTTATACTATTAATAAAGTTGGTTTTAAAGTTTTTCGGTACCCTGTATCTTAAGCGATGCAATCTTTGTGCAAGTACGCCATCGTTAGTATGAATCATGACATGAAGAAGCGACATGATTGATCGTCGAGTACTATAATATGTTCGTATAAAAGAGCGTATCGATCGCATACTTGCCCGTCGATTGCTTTCAGTTAGGACATGGCGGCTTAGAGAAAGCATATTTTAGATTATACATGTGATGTCACGAAGCTTGAGACTCGTGATACCTCTTTGTGACACAAAAGACGAACTATGCTCATGAATGTGTTGTGTTGTGTGTACGTGATATTATAGGTTATAAGCTCTTACCATGGGCGAAGGGATTCTGAAACAACATAGGATAAATTAGCTGGAGCCTTTATTATGATTATAATGCAATAAATTATCATCGAAGATCTTGTTGAAGCGCCTGTTCAATTATTCGTAGCTTTAAGTGTTCCGTTCTATTTAACTGTTATATTTTTTTATTCATATATATGTCATTCTCACAATTAAAAAATCTTATACACGTTACGTGCCATATGTCTTTTTATTTAAATCTCACTAATTCCCGTACAATCTTCTTTGGTTTTTTTGTTTATTTCTGTATAATCTGTTAATTCTTGACCATGACTCACCCTGGAAATGGATCATCGATATCAGGCCATCCTGGAAAGCCAGCTAAAACAAAGTGGCTAAAATTAATCCCTGTTTTGATAAAAACAAACATTTCATTGTATAAAAAGTTAAGTCTTTATTTTCTAGAAAGGATTTAGCGAAAAGGTCACTGAACAATGCTATCGATTCTGTTAGCAGTTACTCACTGATACCAATAATTAATTTATGTGGTATCAGTTTTAAATTAAATTATGAGTGCCACTTAAAATGGGGAAAGGGGGAGCAATAGTTCGTTGACAGTTATTGTTACTTTAAAAGTGGTAAGCGAACAGCAACTTTATTGAAACGAAAATAAAGATCATCAGATATTGACAGACCACTCAGTGGTAGCTAGCTCACATCAACCTTAATGTAATGGCTATAAGAAAAATATTGGTGTTGACAATGATGCAATAACATAGTGTTACGAATGGACCTTATGTCGATGGCATAAGGTTCAATATCGCGTGACATGCAGTGTGTCACTTTTAAGTCCTATTCCTCCAGATCTAGACATTTTCTAGGTACAATAATAAAACGCATTACTAGACTTAGGACGGCCTATCGAATGGTACAGGTCTCAACAGTTTTGTCAACAAAGTGTCGACATCGAAATTTCTAGAAACCCGTTTCCAGGAATTACCGTAGGTACTTCCGAGTGACCTCGAAGTTATGTGCTATTATTATTACGTCTAGAGGAATCTGGAATGTTCGATCAGCTGGACTATATAAAGCACCGTGATGCCGACGCAGAGTCAGTCTACATTCGACTAGCGATACGAAAACAGCGACAGTTAAGAAGCGATAATTGAGAATACCTACCGCGACAACTGCAGCGAGAACTGTAAGTACTACGTGAAGAAACATCTGTAGCGTTATTGTGTGTTTACAACACGGACTTCGTGGACGTAAGAGAAGACTTCGGTGCAACGTCAGCGACATTCTACTTGTCATTGCCTACAATCGACTGTACCTTCGTTGCCAATAAACTTCGTAACCCTTAACCGGCGTTTAAGTACCCCTAGCCCGTAACAACTGGTGTCAGAAGCGAAATGCCGATCACGCCTAGGGAAGACGAAAAAGTTCGCACGCGACGACAAGCAGCGATGGATTTGGCGCGTCAAGAGGAAGAATCGGTTGGTGTCCCTGTACCCGGAGTAGATGCGGCCGTCGTAACACCGACGAATGCGAGTGCGCCTACTACCACCACTACTCCCGGAGCCAGAGGACCCGATTTTTCGGCGTTGCTGGCTCACTTGACGGCGCAAATAAAGCTGAGTATAGAACAATCCCAGGCAGCAACCCAGGCACAAATAGAAAAAACCCAGGCGCAGATTAAGAGTGTAGCAGAATCCCAGGCAGAAACCCAGGCTCAAATAAAACAATCCCAGGCAGAAACCCAAGCAAAAATAGATGAATCCCAGGCAAAATCTCAGCAACTAGTATTAGAACTAAACGAAAAGTGGGAAACAACCAAAGAAGAGGTCAACGAGCTTAAAATAAAAACAGCAAAACAAGATGCCCGCATGGACCAGCAGGAAGCTCGTATAGAGAAACTAGACAATACCATCATGGAGTTTGGGAAAGAAATAGAAAGAGTACAAAAAGGAGGTATTAAAGGTGTGATACCTGTACCTAGTGCTTTGCCGACGTTCCAAGTACCTCATTTTGACGGAACAACGTCATGGGTGGCCTTCCGTCTACAGTTTGAAAAGGTCGCAAAAGGCAACAACTGGGACGACGATCAAGCTCTAACAGCCCTTATGCTTGCGCTGCGTGGTGATGCCGTACGAATCCTCGAAAATATTTCCGGCGATTGCAATACCCTAGCCTGTCTGTTAGAAGCGTTGGAGACTAGATATGGAGAGAAACACCTGGAACACGTCTACAGGGCTCAACTCCGCGAACGCACACAGAAGAGCAGCGAGGGTTTGCAACAATGGGCCGCGGAAATAGAACGTATGGTTCGGAAGGCGTATGCATCAACACCGGGATTGATTGGCGCTACTACTCTGCGATTCTTTACTGATGGGATTCGAGATGCTGAAGTCAGGGCTGCTGTACGTCTGGGTCACCATCAGACCCTGAAGGCAGCTTTGACGCATGCTCTGGAGGTGGAAGCAGTATGTCAAGATGTCCCACAACACGACCGTATTCGAGAAGTGACCGCACAAATAAAAGCCCGACGAGGACCAACTTGCTATGAGTGCGGCGAAAAGGGGCACATTCGAATTGATTGTCCCAGGAAGGCCAAGGGAAGAACTTCTTGGTCACGTGAGGAGGCCGCGGTGATGGCGTGGCGCAAGCGCGACGCAAAGGTCGTGCCTGAGCGCCCGTGCGAGCGCGTCGAGTGGCGCGAGCGGAGCAATCGGAGCGAGCGCCGCGAGCGACCCGCTGAACGAGAGCGGGAATGCGTCAAGGACCGGGAACACGAACGTTCCGGAAAGCGAGAGCAAGAGCGAGAGCGCTCGCACGGAATGCCGTGGAATGAGGCAGACGCAAAGCGGGACAAGGAAGTCGAGGAAGAGGCGCGTAAGAAGAAGCGCCTCGAGAAAAAGGCAAGACAAAAGGACCGCCGTCGCCAGGTTACTTCAGGAAGTAAGGGCCGACATTGTGCCAAACAGGAAAAGAAAGAGAACGTAAGGATTATCCAGGTGAACGCTTTGGACGAAGACTGGGATAATCAATCATTGGAAGACGCACAAAAGGAAGATAGTGACTTGAAGACAGTAATCGAATGGAAACAACGTGGCCAGAGGCCCGCTTGGAGTGAAATATCAGCGCTTAGCCCAGCAGCAAAAAGTTACTGGGCCCAATGGGACAGCCTGATAATTGATAATGGAGTTCTCAAAAGGAAATGGGAATCACCCAGTGGACAGGAGGTCACCTTACAGATAGTTGTCCCCTGCGATAGAGTCGCGTCAGTGCTAAGACAGGTGCACGACGGAGTATCCGGAGGACATCTAGGAGTAAAGAAAACCCTGGAGAAGGTGAGAAAAAGATTCTATTGGATGCATTGCCGTGAAGACGTAGAGGACTGGTGTAGAAAATGTGTAGCTTGCTCCTCAGTAAAGGGACCGCAAACGAGAGCCAGAGGTCGGCTGAAAGTGTACAATGTTGGTGCACCATGGGAAAGAGTTGCTGTCGATATAGCTGGGCCATTCCCTGTTAGTGAAGAAGGGAATAGGTATATCATCGTCATGCAAGACTATTTCAGCAAATGGCCAGAAGCTTTTGCAGTACCTAACCAAGAAGCTCATACAGTCGCCAAAAAGCTAGTTCACGAGGTGTTCTGTCGATTTGGCATTCCTTTGGAATTACACTCTGACCAGGGTAGAAACTTCGAGTCTTCACTATTTCAAGAGGTTTGCCAACTACTCGGGATACATAAGACTCGTACAACACCGTATCACCCACAGTCAGATGGAATGGTCGAAAGATTCAATCAGACGTTGGAGAATCATTTGGCCAAAGTAGTGGAAGAACATCAAAGGGATTGGGACCAATACATTCCACTCTTTTTAATGTCATACCGCTCAGCAACACATGATAGCACAAATTGCACACCGGCGAAAGTCAACTTCGGCCGAGAAATTAGACTACCCATAGATGCACTAACCGGAACACCTCCCGATACTCCTATCCTAGCCGTCGACTATGTGGCCGACCTGCGGCGTAAATTAGATGGAATACATGAGCTTTTGAGAGAGAGTGGTCTCAAAACCAGTGAGAAAATGAAGATCCGATACGACCGCAAAGCTCACGTGCCCGGATTTGAAGAAGGAACTTTGGTATGGTTACACAATCCCATAAGGAGAAAAGGAAAGAGTCCGAAATTTCAAGCCAAATGGGAGGGTCCGTACACGATAGTAACCAGAATAAACGATGTCACCTACAGGATTAAGAAAGGGCCTAGAGGGAAGCTGAAGATCGTACACGTAGACCGCCTAGCTCGCTATTATGGATCAAATCATGCTCGGGACGAGCATGACTAGGAAGGGGGCAATGTTACGAATGGACCTTATGTCGATGGCATAAGGTTCAATATCGCGTGACATGCAGTGTGTCACTTTTAAGTCCTATTTATTCAGATCTAGACATTTTCTAGGTACAATAATAAAACGCATTACTAGACTTAGGACGGCCTATCGAATGGTACAGGTCTCAACAGTTTTGTCAACAAAGTGTCGACATCGAAATTTCTAGAAACCCGTTTCCGGGAATTGCCGTAGGTACTTCCGAGTGACCTCGAAGTTATGTGCTATTATTATTACGTCTAGAGGAATCTGGAATGTTCGATCAGCTGGACTATATAAAGCACCGTGACGCCGGCACAGAGTCAGTCTACACTCGACTAGCGATACGAAAACAGCGACAGATAAGAAGCGATAATTGAGAATACCTACCGCGACAACTGTAACGAGAACTGTAAGTACTACGTGAAGAAACATCTGTAGCGTTATTGTGTGTTTACAACACGGACTTCGTGGACGTAAGAGAAGACTTCGGTGCAACGTCAGCGACATTCTACTTGTCATTGCCTACAATCGACTGTACCTTCGTTGCCAATAAACTTCGTAACCCTTAACCGGCGTTTAAGTACCCCTAGCCCGTAACAATAGGTAAAGTAGCCGTAAAAACCCTGTAGATTAAACTTTGAAACGGTTAAATACATTGGTCACCTGTGTACTATTACAGGATCCATTCACGTTATTTTACCTCCGATCTGTACGGCTAACATGAGTTTTCATTACGAATACTCGATCATCGATATCGACCGCGACTCATCGATTGGCCAGTTTCAAGGCTGTAAGAACTCTCAACCAATGAGAGCGCCGCGGTCGATGCATATGATCGAGTCTCGTAATGAAAACTCATGGTAGCTACACTTGCATCACTGTCCACTGAATGCTGTATTGCTTTATGTTCTAAACTAATGCTTGACTGAGATCCAGCTTCATGGTAAGCAGTGATACAATCATTGATGGTAAAGCGCAATAGTTTATTATGAGCCTATTCACTCTATCCTGGAAGACATTTTATAAATAATAACATAAAAGTTCTTAGTTTTACATAATGTGATGTGGAATTTAAAGTGTCCCTTTTACACTTTACAATAGATCTGTATTGACACAATTGAGCACACGCAAGCAGAATGTAAAGTCAACTTGAACACATTTTATTATCCTCAATATTCTAGATATTTCTCATTATATCAAGCTTAGTGATTCTAGGTTTAATCTAACGCTGCTATACATGTAACTAATATAAAATATATAAAGCTTGTTATTTATCTTCGCAAAACTAAAGGAATCTTTCATTTTGATGAGATACAATGACAACTATTAACCATTGCCACAGTTTAGTAACCGTCTAAATACAAAAGTGTCTAGGTGTAGATATATTTTAAAGTATTTATAAAACAAAAAGTAGAATTATCAATAAGTGCTTAGCGAATAAAAAAAAATGATTAAAAAAGAAAAAGAAAATATTTTTTATATAATAACAAAAGCCTCTAAATACTTTTATTACGTCACTTTGATGGTAACTTCTTTGAAAAAATGGTAAAAGATAATTAATAATTACAAAGGTACTTACCGCTCACGATGGTGACTATCGACATGGTCGTGAGAATCGTCGTAAAACCCATTATATGGTCGAGATTTTATTATTAGTGATAAAAATACGCTTTGTATGTAGTTAACCAACGCTTGAAGACTGAGTTACTTATAACAAAAGTTCTTTTAAATATCGTTCATTAGTTGTTGTTCATCGACCAAGCTGTGCAAATACCAGTGTGATGAATGGCTGTTTTCAGGGAAACTTATTCAACACTGCTCAGCGGCTGAAACATACACTATGTGGAGTACAGTAAAACAATTAATATGTTAAGCAATTTAAGGTTTATTTTTACTTGCACCTCATTCTTTCTACTACGCACTACCAACATATTGAATGAAAAAGTATTCGGAAAATGCGACTTGTCTCTACTACGGTTTAGCCGACGTTTTACTAATAAATATACTACAAAAACTTAAACATTTCTTCAATATGTGTAAGTATTACGTCAAATCCATACTTAATATTATAAATGCGAAAGTAACTCTATCTGTCTGTCTGTCTGTTACGCTTTCCCGCTTAAACCTCTCAACCGATTTTGATGAAATTTGGCACAGACAATCTTTAGACCCTGAGAAAGAACATAGGCTTTTATCCCGGATAAATTTGATGTTCCCGAAATGTTTCCTGAAATCTTAAAAGCGCGATATACCCGAACTCCACGCGGGCGAAGCCGCGGTCGGAAAGCTAGTGCCATATAATAATATCATGTTTAAAAGGTATTTAGACTAAACATCTGAAAAACACTATTTTGTAGGAGTAAGGGTTACTATTATAACTTAAACACTTGTTCAACATATCATGTTAAACTCTATACATAAAAGTCGTGTTATACAGGGTGTATCTGACATCGTAACGCAAACTTCGCGAAAAGGCTAGACCGCATGCCACTAATAAAATTATGATAGTCATTTATGTCGTTAATGAACGGTTACAGAATACACAGTGTTTAAAAAAATATGTCGACTCGGCCTTTGAATGTTGCAAGCGTGCCGCCGTGCGGGTTTGTAAGTATGACGTTGATCCCTGATGTGAACTCTATTAAATCAGCTGATAAGATAGTTTTTAGAGTTTTGGTTTCATTGCGCTTTTTTATGTAATTAGCGAATTAATTAATTTCTACTTTAAAATCTTATTGGGATATAAAAGTATAGCAATTATGAATGGTCTAAAGTGAAAACTCTACATATATATTTTTTTTAAATCATGAAAAAGCCGACGTAAAAATCCACCACTGGGTTCAGATTCATGTACTGGATCTATGGTACTCGTTTGTGCGTCGATGTCAGATACATCCTTTATACAGTATGTTAAATAACAGAGGGCGTTCTCTTAAACTCGTTAATAGGTATATATTATTAATAGATTAAAATAAAAATATCAGCATAGAAAAATAAGCATAAAAAAATCCGAATAAAAAAAAAATCTAATTGGAAATAAATTTGAAACCTCCTGTTTTAAATCAAAATAGTAGTCGTCATGTATAAATAAATTGCGGCGTTGCCGTCTTTCATGTTCGTGTGTACAGTGTGTTTTTTTTACATGTCAATTTAAAATTTTTATTGAATATTTTCATATTGGAAAAAATTTTAAAACATTTTGTTTTCGAATGGAAATATTTTTTTTAGCATGTATGTATGCTATACTATTTTGGGTTAACGGGAACGCCCTCTGTTAGTTAACATACTGTATATGTTGTTTTATTTTTTTCACACCATTTTACACTAAGCTCTTGCGAATATACTTATCTGAAAAATATGTATTTCTTTGTATGAAACTGACAGGTGTCAAGTGGAGAAAATGCATTCCATCGCCAGCTGAGAAATGAATTTGTTTGAAAACTATTATAACTTTTCGCTGCTGACCGTATACACACTTCGAGTGAGACGATGATGTGTTGCGCTGGGATTGGATGAGTATTTTCGAGGGACTTAATGTATGACAGTCAGGAGAGCTCCTGTCCCATTGATAAAATATTAAACAGATACGATATATTCTAACAAACTGACCAAAAAAAAAAATGTGCCGAACACAGCAGCAGCACACATGCATATTTTTATTCGGCATACATTGGTACAGTGTGAGTGAGATGGGGCACAATCTAAAGCATAGAGAAGAAAAAGATGGCTAGTGTTTGTCGTTTGCGCTGTTAGTGTTTGTTGTTTGTTTTTACGAGTGTATCGAGAGTGACTAAAGCGAGATACAGGACTTACCTCCTTTTGTACGGTTCATTTTTAGTGCGCTAGTGACATATCTACCTTAGTTTAATATTTTATCAATGTCCTGTCCCTGCATAGTCCTGAGCCGATAGCCACTTAGTAGTAACTTTGGTTTTACAAGTACGCTTTTCTGCTATCCACTATGTGGAGGATTTTATTCGCTTCTTGATAAATAAAATTCATTATATTCCTTTTCTATTTATTCTGTAAGATTGTGGAACTCGGTCCCGCCGAACATTCGTGATTTGAACACTATTTCTATATTTAAACGTCGATCAAAAGAGCATTAAGGTCAACCGGGGCAATTGCGTCTTTGGGGCAATTGCGTCTAATCGAAATTATTTTAAATCTATTTGAAAACCTACTCTCCTGCCATCTTGTTTTGTTTACTTTGAATAAAAAACTATAACGTATAGATGGCAGGAGAGGGTGGTTTTCAAATAGATTTAAAATAATTTCGATTAGACGCAATTGCTCCAAAGACGCAATTGCCCCGGTTGACCTTACCTTTCTTCTATACTGTGAGAATTTGTTTGTTGTTATAATTATGGCGAGGCAAGGTTAACTTAAACTTTTAAATAGGGTTGTAACGGAGGTCTTATAGCGGAGGCGGAGGCGGATGCGGAGGTGACGTGTTTCACCTCCGCAGATGCGGAGGTTAACGGAGGCGGAGGTGAAAGATCAAAGAGGATATAGAAAAAAAATATATGGTTCATTAAAACAAAATATAATAATTATATTTTATATAAATAGTAATTTGCGTATTATATTTAGTTATTTATTTTTAATTTTCGTAGTTTTTATTTATAAACATGCCAGTTGTAACGTGTGAGATATGTGGACTCAGAACAAGTCGGGTGGAAAACAAAAAGGAACATTTATGGCTCAATATCCACTGGTACATTTTCATCATATATCAGTTGGTACATTTTACGAAACAGTTATAGGTACTCTAAATCAACATAAATATCTTATCTTTATATATATAATTCTGCTGTACGTGTGTATGTCATTGAACTCCTCCTAAACGGCTTGACCGATTTTAATGAATTTTTCTGTATGCGTTTGAGTGGCGACCTGGATCGTTTAGATTCACAAATCAACCCGGCAGATGGCGTTAATCGCTTGAAGAAGCATGTGATCTCGGAAACGGCCCTAACGATTTCGCTGAAAATTAATATGTGGTGGTTTTCGGGGACGAAAAATCGATCTAGCTCAGTCTTATGTCTGGGGAGCGCATATTTTCGAGTTTTCTCTTTCGCAATATTTCACGCATAATATGGGCGCTAATTTCGCGCGGCTTGACATAGCGGCTGTAGCGTAGTCAATATTGGTATGGTCTACTCGCGATGGCTGGTGTTCCTCGGTTCAAACCCGGTCAATCACAAGTTTTTTTTTTTGTTTTTAGACAAGTTTATAGTTTTTTTAATTTTTTTAGTTACTTAAAAATATAATTGTACATAAGAACTTGTGCGGGACAGACATGCAGGACCATTTAGTGGACATATGCGGGTGCACTCTGCACGTTCTGATGCACACTCTGTTGCTGGGTTGGTGGAAATAAGTGAGACTTCGGTGTGTTGACTTACTTCGTATATTCTTCCACAATATTAACGGGGTCACTAGTTAACTTACACTACTATTGATTCTTGACTATTTCTTCTTGACTGTTGATCCTGTAGAGATCTTGCTGTTGATCTTGACTGTAGCTGTTGATTCCTCAACGTCGACGATATATGTCTTCTCACTGTAGCTGTTACTGTTGACTCCTCAAGGGCGAAGACGAATGTGTCTTGTAACTGTTACTGTTGAGACTCCTCAACGGCGAAGATGAATGTGTCTTGCTATAACTGTTACTGTTGACTCCTCAAGGGCGAAGACGAATGTCTTGCTGTAGCTGTGTGACCTTACTGTAGCTGTCACTGTTGACTCCTCAAGGGTGAAGACGAATGTGTCTTGCTGTAGCTATTACTGTTGACTCCTCAAGGGCGAAGACGAATGTGTCTTGTTGTAACTGTATTGATTCCTCGATGTCGAAGACGAATGTGTTGCTGTTACTGTAGCTTCTAAACGTCGAAGATTCTTGCTGTATGTAGCTGTTACTGTTGACTCCTCAAGGGCGAAGACGAATGTGTCTTCTTACTGTGTTGTTGACTCCTCAATGGTGAAGACGAATGTGTCTTGCTGCTCAGACGTGGGGCCTATTTATACTACGACAAGGGCGCAAACCGTGGGAAGCGACGAGAGCATCGGGTATCACCAGCCATTGTCTTACGCACGTTCCTGGGCTGCATCCTGAACCTGAGGGTCTCCATTTTACAACGCTCATTACAAGGGTCTATTTATTGCGTCTATCCCAAGGAATCATTTTATGGCGACTATCCCAAGGGATTGTTTTATGGCGTCCACCTTTTGGCGTTGTTATGTTCAGGCAGATGTGGGACAACCATTTCTCTTACAATTTTATTCATGTCTGTTGCAGTTTATAACAAGGGAGCATTTTATGACGTTTATCTTTGTCATTGATACTTGGCTAAATGTTAATAGTCGTTCCTTTCATAATTGTTGCCTTGCCAGATGTGTATAACCATTGCATGACGATCCTTCATCACAATAAACAATCGTCCATCTTACGCTTTCTAAATTCTTACGCACAAATGTTCTATTCTAAGTAATATTATAACAATACACTATTCGGAATTAGTTTCTATACACTATTTAAAACTATTCGTCCCGCACATCACTCCCGCCGTGCGACCGCGTCGCAGCTATCTCCGGTTCGGGTCCATCTTCCGTTTGCAGAGGCAGGACTACTAGCTTCCTCACCGGCCGTCGCAGCACACCTCCCTTGGTTCGCACGTCCCCTGTTCGCACGATGTCGTCGGTACCCGGATACGTCGCTATGACTCTGCCACGCGGCCATATATTGCGCGGCAGGTTGGGGTCGACGACCTGTGCAACGTCGTCGACTTGTATCTTCGGTCCTCTTCCATGCGGCTCCCGCCGATGTTGCAACTCCGGGAGGTACTCCCGGACCCAGTGTTTCCAGAAAAGGTCGGCGAGCCTCTGTGCTGCTCGCCAACAGGATCTCGATGCGGCGTCTTTTTCGTCGAATGTGCCCGGTTGAGGCACTCGTTCCGAGCTTCCCAATATGAAATGGTTCGGGGTCAGGGCTTCTGGGTCCTCTGCACTGACTGACACGTGTGTCAGAGGGCGCCTCTTGATGTTCTATTCCACCTCTGCGAGTAAGGTGGTGAGTACTTCTTCTGTAGGGTGACGCTCGTATACCGTCGCGGCTAGTGCTGTCTTCACTTAGCGGATCATACGTTCCCAGGCTCCTCCCATGAACGGGGCGCCCGGTTGAATGTAGCGAATTGGAGAATCTTATAGGATCGGGTAAAGCTTCTGCTAAACTGAGTCCCTTCTTATTGGACACGTGGCATATCTTATCTTTCCAGGATGGTTCTGTTACCGGTGTAGAGATGTCGGGAGGTCTCGTAGGGTTGATGCAAGGGGCGTCTATCTCAACGTATTGCTTCGTTAGTACTTCCTGACTGTCTTCTGTTTTCTCAGCGACACGAGACACAAAGTCGATATTGTGCCTGGAGGTCCGTATCTGTCTGCCGTGGAGTACCAGTGGTGTGAGAGATGCCACTGGTTGGTACTTATTGCCTCTTCTGACCTCCGATGTCAACAGGAGATGCCAGTTGTCTTGCCCAATTAGTACTTTAGGCTTGGCATTGGAGTACATGAGGTAGTCGCGGATGTCTGCCAGGTGCTTGCATCCCGTTACTGTTTTTGACGGTACTCGCTGAGACGAAACATGCAAGTTCTTCACTGTACGTGCATCTACTTGTTCTTCGTGCCCGTTAAGCCCTTTTAACTTGATACTAACACGACGCGAATTCGATTCTGACGCCTTCAGATCGTTGATTGTTTCTATTTTCAGTGGGTCGACGGGGCCTGTTGCTCCGATGATGTTTGCCACGCTGTCGTCAACTAGCGTGACTGTTGACCCGTCGTCCATCAATGCGAATGTGTCGACTGTACCCGTTGGACCCTTTATTTGGATCGGTATGATTTTCAGGAACGACTGTTTCTTACTGTCGGCCCAGGCAAGAGCAATATCAAAACTCAAGTTTACGTCACAGGGTAGTACAGCTGGATTGTAGGGCGCGAGCCGGAATTTATGTTGCGCGGTCTTCTAACTTTACGGTAACGTCTATACGTGACCTCATGACGCCACACTGTGCGGTTGCTGAAGTCTCATCAGCTTCTTTTAAAGTATTCGTTGTAAGCTGTTACTTTCAATATTCAGATCCTGTTACTCCTCATATACATAATCTCCGTCATGTCTTGCGGTCACTCGCGGGCTGCAAAGTGATCGTTGGCGCGGATGTCAACGCGTCATCGTCCCTGTGGTATGGCAAGGTTCGGGCAACCGATACCGAACGACGCTGCGCTGTTGAGGATTTCATTGCTGAGATGAACCTATCGATTCATAATACCCCTGATGCACCACCTACTTTTTGCAGCCAAATAGGCGAATCTTGTATTGACGTCACACTTTCTAGTGCCGACGTACGTTTGGATAGGTGGCGTGTTCTACCGGACGCGTCTTGTAGTGATCATCGCCTGATCGTGTACGAATTTGTTCCTGGTTATATTCAGGGTCCGTCTCATATTCCTGGTAATTTCAGATATAGATGTAAAGGTGCGAACTGGGAATTTTTTGGCTCGCTTTTTGCGTGTCACGCCAAGGAGTTCACTCGGGACGGGCTGTCAGCCGAAGAAAGTGCTGACATTATGTCAGAAACCTTTACCTACTGTGCTGACATCGCCATTGGTCGTGGATTTATGACCAATATTCGTAGATGTGACTGGTGGAGTGATTATTTAGTTGAACAGCGCAAAAGATATCGCAGAGCGCGTAGACAGTTAAATAAACTCAAGAGCCGAAAGATTACTGGAGATCTTCTTACGTCCGCTTTAAATGCTTTTAGAGTTGCCAAGTCACGCTATAAAGCATCGGTGGAAAAATCTAAGGGTAACTTGTTGCGGAAAATCGTTGACAAACTTGACAGGGAGGGTCCGTGGTCTCCCTTATATCACGAATTTAAAGCTAACGGATCGGTCGACCTTGCATACGTTCAAAACATTAAGGTCAATGATAAGCATACCACGGGCATAGAGGAAACAACAAAAGTACTAATTAATACACTTATCCCTGATGATTCACCGGCTAACGATAGCGACTACCACCAACAGATTCGAGCGTGGGCTCCCGTGCCACCTGAATCACCAATGTCAGACGTACCATCTAATGACGAATTTATAAATATTGTTAGAAAACTACCGGTCAACAAATCATCAGGAGAAGATAAAATATCTAATAGGATGATTAAAGAAGCGTGTAAAACAGCGGGTGATGCCATCTTAACTGTATATAACCGATGCATTGCTGAAGGCGTTTTTCCTCGTAAATGGCGACGCGGTTTCATACGAATAATACCAAAGTGTGGTGATAAACCACCGGATGATCCGAAGTCGTATCGGCCTATCACGCTTCTACCATCTTTGGGGAAACTTCTTGAGCGCCTCATCGTTCCACGGTTACTACCGAACGGTCCAAAATTTCATAGTAATCAATATGGCTTCACCATCGGTAAATCAACAGTCGACGCGGCGCTTTCTGTCAGAAGAACCGTTAACCAGTCGGAACACAAGTACGTGATTGGTATCTTTTTGGATATTTCTGGGGCTTTTGATAACGCTTGGTGGCCTATGCTGTTGTTAAAATTAAAAACCGCGGTTGCTATAGAAACATATATAATCTCGTTTACTCGTACTTTATAAACGGTTCCGCGGTACTTAAGCTCGGTCATTTTTCTAGTACTAAAGCACTTACCATGGGATGTCCTCAGGGTTCAGTTGTCGGTCCTTATTTATGGAATTTGGGTTTTGATGATTTTCTCGCGATCCCGCTTCCTTGCGGCTGTTCACTTGCTGGTTACGCGGACGATGGCCTACTGCTCATTCAATCAAGTACCCGAGCCGGACTTGAGAACTTGGCCCATACTTGCCTAAATCTAATATCTCAGTGGGGTGATCGTAACCGCCTAGCGTTTGCGCCGCATAAAACCTATCAACTTTTACTAAAAGGTAATCTTAAATCATTGCCTACTATTAAATTTAATAACGTTCCCGTTAAAAAACAGCAATCCGTATGCTACCTTGGTATGGTCTTAGAAAGGAAT
The DNA here is from genome assembly GCA_017933935.1 of Sesamia nonagrioides. Classification (NCBI taxonomy): domain Eukaryota; kingdom Metazoa; phylum Arthropoda; class Insecta; order Lepidoptera; family Noctuidae; genus Sesamia; species Sesamia nonagrioides. Next base: position 341,276 of record JADWQK010000275.1, on the reverse strand, counting down.
TTTTCATTTATCGAACATATAAAAATAGTTGGCGAAAAAGCTAAAATGAACTTTTATGCCCTAACTAGAATATCCAAAGCAACTTGGGGTCTATCATTCCTAACTTTAAAAACTATATATGGAGCTACCTACTTAGGATGTATGTGCTACGGTGCACCTGTTTAGGCCGATAGGGCCAGCATAGGGGCGGCGCGACGTAAACTGCTTCAAAGCCAACGTTTGGCATTGATATTTTTATGCAAGGCGTATAGAACAGTCAGTACTGAAGCCTTACCTGTTCTGGCAGGTGTACTTCCAGTCGATCTTGAAGTACAGCGACGTGCTTCAATGTACTACTCCGCGAGGGGGGAGGCCATGGACACTAACTTTGTTACACGACGCGACCTCAATAGAATTTCTAGATTATTTAAACCTCAGACTGACGTCTGGGAGGACCTCTTATCCGAATGGCAAAGTAGGTGGGATAATTCCATCAAGGGCCGGCACCTCCATCTGTTCTTTCCATCTGTTGGCGATCGGCTGGCTAAGACATGGCTGGAGGTTGACCACTGCGTTGCCCAATTTCTCACAGGTCATGGCAACTTTAAAAGTAAACTGTATTCTTTTAAACTTGTTCCTTCGCCTTTTTGTCAGTGTTCTACATCGAACTGTGAACTTGAACAGTCCGCACATCACATCTTGTGGGAGTGTATTCTTTGGCAGAATGAACGCAATATTATGTTGGATAGTGTACAAGTTACATCCGGAGTTGTTTATTATACTGACCTTGTAGAAACTAGAACTAATTTCCGTGCGTTCAGGCGCTTTTGCCATACCTATTATTGGAATCAATTGTAACAGCAGATACCTACTTAGGACCCATTAACTTGATCAAATGTTATTCCGTGGTGCTTGGCAATCTGGGCTTCTCCCAATTGCAATAATGTCCCTTTGTGCCGATTGGCCTAGTTCTATTCTGTCTCCTGCTTATTATGGAGGGAAGTGGAAAAATATCTTTTTTCTTACTCCTCCGCTATTCTTTTCTGATTAATTTCGTTGCGGGACCCAAGACAGTTGAAACATTTCTCCGGGACTCGTCGAGCTTCATTGCTCGGCGTTTTTCTGGCGGTCTCCACTGTTGATTCTGGCTTTCAGGAGTTGCAGTGGGTTGGGAACAGTGTGGCGGGTTTTGTCGGCCCAGGCTGAGTTGATGACTTCTGTAGGTTGCTTCGATGCCTCTTCTTTAGCCTCCTTCTTCTTAGTGTGATGTAACAGCTTATGATGTGAAAATCTGCAGCTGTTGACACCACACTCACGAGGACGGCAACTGTGAGTCTTGTTTCTGTATAGAAGACATCTGAAGCATAGGCGTTTGGACTTGGCTGCGTCCCACCTGCCGTTTTCATCTAACTTCCTGAATTGTTCGCAGTCGACCGCTGTATGACCGGTTTCTTCACAGACCGGACACTTCGACGTATTCGTCTTTTCTGTTACGTTGTGGACTTTCTGTGTTCTTTTCTGTTGAGTGGCCGCTGTACTTGTATTTAGTTGTTCAGGTACGGCGTACGGTGCGCATAAGTCCGCTTCTTTTTTGAGGAACTTGTCTAGCTTCACCAAGTCTGGATCTTCCCTTGGTTGTACGGACGAGAAATCGTAGTATCTGTAGCGAAGCGTAGGCGTGAGCTTGTCGACGACGGTCTTTGACACTTCTGGGTTGTACAGGTAGTGTATGCAGCTCAGTGTTTTCAATGTCGCTACGATGTTGGACACTTTTGTTGCGAAGATGCAGATGTCGCGCGGTGATTCGGTGAGGCGAGGCAGGGCACGGAGCGCGTCCATTTCCATCATGGCGATGGACTCCGGTCTTCCGAATCTTGACTCTAAAGCCTTCATGATGTCTGCTGGATCCGTGTTGGTAATTAGCAAAGAGTCAACTGCTTCTTTCGCTTTGCCTTTTAGCGTTCTTCTTAGCCTGTTCGTGTTTTCAGTCGGCGTGTATATATTTTCTGTTTCGTAGTAAGCGGCGCGGAACGGTAACCACTCTTGATGTGATCCACTAAACAACGGTAGCTCTACGGATCTCGGTCGTTGAGCGGCGTTGACGGCGCTTGTGATTGCGTCGGCGAGCGCGGCGAGGTCGGATTGACCTCCCGCCGGTAACTGAAGTACGTTATGTACTTGACGCTTCTGTTCTGTACTGGCTAGGACGCTATTCTCTATGCGCGTGATCACCGGCTCTGCCGTAGGTTGATTCTGTTGTACGGTAACCACGGGCGTTCTGTTCTGTTGCTCTTCCAGCCAGTTGTCTACTCTTCGGTCTGTTTCTTCCTTAGAGTAGATGGAGACATCATCTTCTTCATTGTCGGAGTCTTCATGTTCCAAAGTGGCTAAGCGTGCGGCGGCTAGCTCCACTTGCAGTCGCAGTAAGTCTTTCTTGGCTTTCGCCAATTTGTATGCTTTTGATTTACTGTGGGTCGATCCCCCCGCGCCCCTCCTGGCGGAGGTGCGGGTGTCTTGTAGTCCGCTCGGCAGTGGCAGACCATCTGTATTCTTGACCCGCTTCTCTGTTGATGTTTCTGTCGCGGGTCGTGTTCTATTGCTGTGGCACACAATTGCAGGCGGGTTCATCGTTGTAGCTGTAAATTGTGTCACGGAGAGAGTCGTAGCAGCGGCGGCGACAACAGCGGGGGGCGACACAGCGGGCGAGGCGGCGGCGGCGGCGGGCATTGATACGGCGGAGATCCCTGTTGCTGTCGAGGTACCAGTATATTCCGTGGTACCCGTTGCTGTTGTCTCCCTCGTGGTCGCTGTCCCTCTGGTAGCCGTCCCGGTAGTAACTGTCCCGGTTTCTGTGCACGTTCCCGATGTTGATTTGCTAGCGGCTTTTCCCTCTGATCGTGTGACCGGCATATTGTTTATCGATAGCCGTCAGTCTACGTCGTGAACTTATCTTGAGAACTTGAGAGTCTTCACGTTTCTTCTAGCTGGATGCGCTTTACTTATTTTCCACAAATCCGGCTCGAAGGACCATTAAATATGCTTCACTTATTTTCCACTGATCCGGCTCGAAGGACCATTAAATGTGCGGGACAGACATGCAGGACCATTTAGTGGACATATGCGGGTGCACTCTGCACGTTCTGATGCACATTCTGTTGCTGGGTTGGTGGAAATAAGTGAGACTTCGGTGTGTTGACTTACTTCGTATATTCTTCCACAATATTAACGGGGTCACTAGTTAACTTACACTACTATTGATTCTTGACTATTTCTTCTTGACTGTTGATCCTGTAGAGATCTTGCTGTTGATCTTGACTGTAGCTGTTGATTCCTCAACGTCGACGATATATGTCTTCTCACTGTAGCTGTTACTGTTGACTCCTCAAGGGCGAAGACGAATGTGTCTTGTAACTGTTACTGTTGAGACTCCTCAACGGCGAAGATGAATGTGTCTTGCTATAACTGTTACTGTTGACTCCTCAAGGGCGAAGACGAATGTCTTGCTGTAGCTGTGTGACCTTACTGTAGCTGTCACTGTTGACTCCTCAAGGGTGAAGACGAATGTGTCTTGCTGTAGCTGTTACTGTTGACTCCTCAAGGGCGAAGACGAATGTGTCTTGTTGTAACTGTATTGATTCCTCGATGTCGAAGACGAATGTGTTGCTGTTACTGTAGCTTCTCAACGTCGAAGATTCTTGCTGTAGCTGTTACTGTTGACTCCTCAAGGGCGAAGACGAATGTGTCTTCTTACTGTGTTGTTGACTCCTCAATGGTGAAGACGAATGTGTCTTGCTGCTCAGACGTGGGGCCTATTTATACTACGACAAGGGCGCAAACCGTGGGAAGCGACGAGAGCATCGGGTATCACCAGCCATTGTCTTACGCACGTTCCTGGGCTGCATCCTGAACCTGAGGGTCTCCATTTTACAACGCTCATCACAAGGGTCTATTTATTGCGTCTATCCCAAGGAATCATTTTATGGCGACTATCCCAAGGGATTGTTTTATGGCGTCCACCTTTTGGCGTTGTTATGTTCAGGCAGATGTGGGACAACAATTTCTCTTACAATTTTATTCATGTCTGTTGCAGTTTATAACAAGGGAGCATTTTATGACGTTTATCTTTGTCATTGATACTTGGCTAAATGTTAATAGTCGTTCCTTTCATAATTGTTGCCTTGCCAGATGTGTATAACCATTGCATGACGATCCTTCATCACAATAAACAATCGTCCATCTTACGCTTTCTAAATTCTTACGCACAAATGTTCTATTCTAAGTAATATTATAACAATACACTATTCGGAATTAGTTTCTATACACTATTTAAAACTATTCGTCCCGCACAGAACTAAAAGGCGAAAAAATAAAGAAGATATTTTTTTTATTTAACTAAATTTGTACTTATGAACTAAAAGAGAAAAAAATAAATAGAAATAAATAATTATTTAAGATTTTTTATTTTACTTAAAGAGACAGAAACAAGAGCTCTAGGGGTAGAGAGAGGTATGATATCTTTGTTACAAATGTAGATGACAATGCTTTCCATGGGTTTCTTCTTTCCATCCTAAATCTGCTGTACGTGTGTACGTCACTGAATTCTTCCTAGGCTGGTCCGATTTGAATGAAGTCTATGTATATAAATGAAAGTCGTGTTAGTTACTATATTTATAACTCAAGAACCGCTTAACCAGTATGGCTTAAAATTGGTAGGGAGGTAGATAAGAACTGGGAGAAGGACATATCACGATACTTTTTATCCCGTTCCCGCGGTTCCTGTCGTTCCCGTGTGACGTGACATAAGACATGGTTTAACAAAACGCAACTGACATGGAATAACAAAACAACTCAGTCAAAATATAAGTTAGCGGTTCATTTGTTAAAAATGGTACAAACACACTCCTACACTACTCAGCATATTAAAAAAAAGTCTTACCGGTTGAATGTTGATGCATTTATTTAAAGAAAGGAATATAAATGCTCTCTGCCGGTTTAATTTTTTTAATAAAAGCCCCAAAGCAAACTTCAACTTCAAAATTTCTAATATCGTATTGCTGTGCCATTTACCACTTCACTACATACTATAAAACAGTTACTTTCTCTTTCCCTATGTTCCTTTGTATGATTAAATCTTTAAAACTGCGAAACAGATTTTGATGAAGTTTCTTTTAATAGATAGAGTAATTAAAAAGAAACGTTTATATGTATAATAACATCCATTAAATTGTGGAGAAACACTATCCCTCGCCCACATGTGGGAGTGATGAGAGGAGGCATAACTCTGTTGCCGCGAAAAATCGCAGTACAGCGGACAGAGCTCCGGCGGGGTCTCATGGCGACATAGAAAGTGTGATTGTCGCAATCCAGCACTGAGTACGCCGCAATAGCGGCGGTAAGTCCTCTCTTTGAGGAGTAGCTAGAGAGGCACCACGGCGTCCTCACCTTCCGACTGACGTAGGTCCTCACCGGACACGGCTGTTTCGGGAGGTTCCTGTTCCGTATAAGGCGGGAGGAAACGCCAGGGTGACCACTGTGTGCATCACCCTGAGGACACGGTGGAGCATAATGTGGAGGTCTGCCCAGCTTGGATAGAGCTTAGCCGTGTTCTCGTAGCGGCGATCGGCGGCGATCTCTCGCGTCCGACCCTGGTCCGGGCCACAGTCCGGAGCAAGAGTGCATGGCAAGCTTTCACCTCCTTCTGTGAAGCAGTGATGCTGGCAAAGGAGGAGGCGGAGCGGGTGAGGGAGCGGAAATCCCACTACACTCACGGCTCAAACCGCCGCAGGAAGCGCCCTGGTCGGGAGGCAACATCGACTCCCAATCGCCGTAGGCGCGGGCTTGCGGGCGGCGAGGGATAGGCAGCTCGCCTCCTTGTAAGAACCAGGCCCGGGTTGACGGCCCATTGTGTTTCACACGTGCCTCAAAGAGATGTCAGCACACCTTGACGGTGTCCACGAGGACTGGTCCACAGGGTTACGGGTTGATTAAAAAAGAAACCATGGCACTGGCCGTTGCACAGGCAAGTGAAGGAACACAGGTGGGTTTTAGTCAATAAAAGTCTGACATGCCCTTCCGCTCCGCCCAGAGCGGGAGAGGTCACTTGATGATTTCCATCCACAACAAAAAAAAAAAACTGAAGAAGAGCAAGAAATTGCACTTGAAGGCGCAGCCTTAGTATGGCTCGACTTCGTGCTTCTCACTCACCAGAGCAAAGGGAGGCAGCCCGTGAAATGGCTGGGTTGGCAATGCGAAATCGTCGAGCAAACCTCAGAGATCAAGCGCCAGATAATTTACGAAACACAAGAAGAAATTCATCAAATACTGATTTGAATCGGGCAGCGTTTCAATACGCATATAATATAGCGCAATGGCGTTCGCATTGGGCCAATGGATGTTGTTTGCGAGTATTGTAGCACATTAAAGATTTCCGGAGAATCGCCAGGATTGTGCTCCCAAATAAAGAATCACTGAATAATAATATTCATTTATTTAAAATTATCCTAATTTAAAAAGTAGTCATGTGATATTGCCTTTAAGGCGGAACGAAGTTCGCCGGGTCAGCTAGTAATATGTATATGAAATTTTAGGACATGTTTCGGGAAATAAATTTGCAACTATGTTTTTCGTCATAAACACTGGTGTGGTGCAATTTTAACAATCGATAAATCCTTTTTTTGTATCAGTGCTATTTATAAGTTCATAAAATCATTAAATTCAGTTCAGCGACTGAGCTGTGACAAATAGAAATTGTTTTTGCATTAATGGTATTCATCAATCATTTTACTTTGTAGGTGCAAACAATGGGTAAAAAAATAGCGGGTAAAGAGGACTTGGCCTATATTAAAAGAAGTGTAACGACTTGTAACAACGACGCCATTGCGTTTTATCAAAAAAATGCCAAGCGGCTGTGAAGACAGATTAGCAACGACAATTTGGTGAAAATGTTATTTTTCACTAGAATATCTAGTGAGTACGATTTCTATAAACAATTAACATTTTAGGGCTTATTTTATTGTTTTTGTTATAAGAATAAAAACGTGCGTATTAATAATTAGGTGTGTCCATTTTTGCTACATCTGAACCTAGCGGAGGAGACAATGGCGTCAACTCAGTTGACGCCACCGTTTCTATAAATTCCAATGAGCATGGCACTTCGTTATATACTTATTTATATGTTTTAGTATTATGTATTTATTTAAGTATACCAATGTTATTATTTTTGGATTATATGTTTAATGTATATTTAATATTAGGTATGACTTTTATACTTATCACATAAATATTTTTTGCTCTCCTAAATTTCTGTTTTACTTCTCCTATCGCAGGTCTGCTGGAAGTAATTTCTTAAGAAAAAAGCAGCACCTTTGTACTCAGATTTTAATTTTGTCATAACATTATGTATTTTATTATGTATATATAATAATAAATTAAATAAATAGACCCATGTATCTTGAAGTTTAGAAAAACGTTGCAACTGCCTATTGTCTGTCATGTTTGCCACGTTTAATGTCTGTGCTTTGCGCAGTACAGTAGTACAATATTCATTGTTAGCACAATCGCTTTATTAAGCAAACGCAACCAAGCGCAACCCATTTTCAAAAAGTGCGCTGCAGTCGTGTGTGGTCATTCAGAGTAAAATACGAAAGTGATGAAAAGAAAGTAATGAAAATAAATGTATTTTCTTTTTCTTTTCATGAGGGTGTATTTTCGCAATGCGTTGCGTCCTCCCCAACCTGCGCCAGCCTTTACACGTACTTATTCCGCACTTGTTTTTGTCATCTGTTCCAAGTATAGCATATTGACGCTTGAAAGGCAATCATGTCTAAGCGACAAAAATTCGTAAATTAAGTTATATACACCATTCGAACCGCCAGATTTTTCTGCGTCGTTTGGGGTTTAAAACTCAATTTACGAATTTTTGTCGCTTAGATATGATTGCCTTTCAAGCGTCGATATTTGTGACGAAATTTACTCCATTGTTGCATAAAAAACCGCAATTTATTATTAGTATTAAAAAGATGTACCGATTTGAAACGGCGCATAAATTGTTTGACTGTTCTCCTTGGATGCGGTTTTAGTTAGGTATAGAAATTTACCGTTGCGCACGCGCAGTATTATTTTTATTATTTTATTCTACTGAATAAATAGTGAAAGAAAGTGTACTACTTACACACATTATAATTTAAAGTTGGTGACAACATAAACTCTAAAATTTAACTATGAACCAAAATAGTCGACAGCATTATTTACATAATTATAACCACTCAAGTAGGTACTTAGGTAAAGATAACAACAACAAAAAAATATATATTAAATTGAATGCAAGCGATATTATTTAATACTAACCCACCTCAGTTGACAGCCTCCGTGGCGTAGCGCAAAGAGGCGCAGGTTCGATCTCCGCGCAGTGCAAATATTTGTATGCATAAATATGAATATTTGCACTGGTCTGGTCGTGCCTCGGAAAGCACGTTAAACCGTTGGTCCCGGTTGTTGGAGACCTTAAAAGACCAACAATTGGTCTAATTGCAATACTTCGATATCGACTTCGGGTTGTGGAGGTCAGGCGGCAGTCACTTAACGGAAAATATCGAAGTTTCGCCAAAATCAGCAGTTAGATTGGTAAAGCGGACCCCAGATACCAAAGCTGAAAAAGCTTCGAATGCGACTGAGATTAACGCTGAGATGGTGATGACTAACCCACCTTAGTGAACAACATTCCGGCCGAACAGAATTAGATAAGCGGGGAAGAGTTTTTGAATTGAGACAAGTTATTTCAAAAAATACCTATATGTTTTAAGTTACATTTAACTTTTAATTGAATTAATAATAATATTATTTTTATGTATATATTAATATAAATAGAAGATAGAATACCTAATCTTTATTATGTACACCATAAAATTATAGAACATAAATAATTATGAAGATGTTACACAATAGTGCCACAATGGGGGATCTCATCGCTAAGAGCGATCTTTTGCAGATAACCTTTGAATGGACATGACGACTGTGAGTTTTACGCTAATCGTGAGTTAATTAATACTCACCAGATATGATATGTTCTAACAAACTAACCGAAATAAATGTGCCGTTCGGAGCAGCAGTACACACATGCAAATTTTTTATTCTGCGTACATTTCACACGTTGGTAGAGTGTGAGTGAGATGGGGCGCAATCTAAAGCATAGAGAAGAAAAAGATGGCTAGTGGCAATGGCACACACGCGCGTATGGAACGTGTGTATCGAGAGTGACTAAAGCGAGATACTGGACTTACCTTCTTCTGTACGCTTCATTTTCAGTGCACTAGTGACTTATCTACCTTAGTTTAATATTTTATCAATGATACTCACAGTAACTCATGGCGCACATGGTAGTACTCATGGCGGAAACCCAGCAAGAGCTGGAACAAATGCTGGCCAACTTAGCTGACTCCTCCCAACGCATCGGTCTCCGGATGAACTTAGATAAGACCAAAATTATGTTCAATGAACGGGTCACTCCGGGACCGGTTGAAGTAAATGGAATGTCGCTCGAAGTTGTTTCAGAATATGTGTACCTCGGGCAAACGTTGCAATTAGGGAAAAACAACTTCGAGAAGGAGGCAAATAGAAGGATCCAGCTGGGATGGGCAGCGTTTGGTAAACTTCGTCGGGTATTTTCGTCGCCCATACCCCAATGTTTGAAGACAAAAATCTTCAACCAATGCGTCCTACCCGCCATGACTTACGGGGCCGAGACGTGGACACTAACGGTCAGACTAGTCCATAAGTTTAAAGTCGCTCAGCGAGCTATGGAGCGGGCTATGTTGGGCGTCTCTCTGAAGGACCGCATCAGAAATGAGGTGATCCGACAGAGGACCAGAGTCACCGACATAGCTGAGAGGATTAGCAAGCTGAAGTGGCAATGGGCTGGTCACATGCCGCAGGACCGACAACCGTTGGGGTAAACGAGTCCTCGAGTGGAGACCGCGTCTTGGCAAACGTAGCGTGGGCGTCCCACGCTACGTTTGCCAAGACGCGGCGAGATGGAGCGACGACATCAAAAAGGTGGCTGGTAGTGGCTGGCGGAGAACTGCTCAGGATCGAGCTTGTTGGCGTGCCATGAAGGAGGCCTATGTCCAGCAGTGGACGAGTAGGGGCTGATGATGATGATGATGATGATGATGACTCACAGTAACATAAGAGTTACAAATAACATAATAGGTGCACTGATAATAAAGTCATAGGTATACCTATTACCGCTCGCTTTGTCGCTCTGATTAACTCAAGACATTGGCGCTGATTCTGTTGTTCACAAACTAAACTAATTTTAAGTTCAGTGCATCTCTTTCTTTCTATTACAATAAGAAAGAGTTAGAAGATAACATTTTAATTTAATCCTGTCAAATTAAGATATTCCATAGACAGTTTAGACAACCGCAAGACCGCATCAGGAACTCCCGCATCCGGGGCAGCCTTCGTGTCCGTGACATTGCAGACAAACTGCAGGAGGGTCGCCTACGCTGGTACGGCCACGTCTTACGCAAACCGGCATGTTACGTGGATAACAAATGTCTTGCCATGGCGCCTCCGCCGGGCCGGAACAAGCGGGGTAGACCAAAGAAGTGCTGGCTTGACGTGGTAAGAGATGGCCTGGACCAGGGCCGAACGCGAGAGATCCGTGGCGTGTGGACGTCGTGGTGCCTCTCTGGCCAGTCCTCGAAGAGGGGACTTATCACCGCTATAGCCCACTCTTTCAGGGCTCTTCAATGGATTTGCATAATTAGCCTGTCTTATAATGTTCCTACTAGGGACATACACCTACTCTCGGTGAGTGGGCCCACTCAGGCCCAGTGCGGGTTGGTAAATGTCACTTGTCATCTTTTTTTTTTGTGTGGATGGGAAATCATAAAATGGATTTTACTGACTAAAACCCACCCGTGTTCCTTCACTTGCATGTGCGACAGCGCCACGGTTTCTCTTTCCACCAACCCGCAGCCCTGGCAGGCATCGTTTTTCGTGAACCCCGTCACGATGTGCTAATATCTCTTGAGGCGCGCGTGAAGCACAACACGCCGTCGATCCGGGCCTGGTCCTTACCGGGGGGCGAGTTGCCCACTGCTTGCCGCCCGCGAGCCCGTCACATGCGCAGGGTGTTTTTTTCCATAGGTCAAATAATTTAAAGTTTTTTTCCAAAAAAACTCTTTACAAGTCTCTATTAACTCATCACTTAAAATTCACAGTGAGCATATTTAAAACATAATGAAATACATATTTACCTGAAATATTTGTCATTTCCATATAATTACTGTAACTAATTAAATTACAGCGCTAAATAACACACATTTGGCCTTTTGTCATTTGTTCAAAAGTTGACTTCTGTACAAAAAACTCTAGTTGAGCACGCTTAATACACTGAAGGTTTACAACGTAACTTAATGGTTTCTAATGCACAAAGGTATTGATGAACGTCGTGTGTCGTACATACCTAGATTTCTTTTGTTTAGGAGCTACAAAATTTTAGAGCCATTGAACACTACTACAATATCGCCTGCACGAATTCTATGCACTGAATTTGTGGGACCACCGTTTAACAAAACGTGACCGCTCCAAGTTTAATGGACGGCGACGTATGTCTATCATAAAATAAATACATTGTTTTATCCCTATGTAACATTAAGAAAGATTTCCTTTACTTATTATAATGCATATTACGTCGTTATACTTACTTTCAGCTCTCCAATATGGCGAAAAAGCGAACAATTGCGAACGTCTGAAAATCCACACTCTCTTACTTATATGAGAAAAATAAAGCGACGGAAATTCTTACAAAGTATATAACACTTCTCGTTATACAAACATAGATTTTAATGACCGTATTAAATATGTCGTACCGTATTATACAGTATGTTAAATAACAGAGGGCGTTCCCTTAAACTCGTTAATATATATCATTAATAGATTAAAATAAAAATATCAGCATAGAAAAATAAGCATAAAAAATCCGAATAAAAAAAATTCTAATTGGAAATAAATTTGAAACCTCCTGTTTTAAATCAAAATAGTAGCGTAGTATCATAAACAAATTGCGACCTTGCCGTCTTTCAAGTTCGCGTGTACAGTGTGTTTCTTTTACATGTCAATTTAAAATTTTTATTGAATATTTTCTTATTGGAAAAATTTAAAAAAAAAATTGTTTTCGAATGGAAATATTTTTTTTAGCATGTATGTATGCTATACTATTTCGGGTTAACGGGAACGCCCTCTGTTAGTTAACATACTGTATATCCCGTGCGCATTACCCGTACAGTTTGACGGAATACAAAACTGATAAGTCTTATAATACTTTTTTGTATGTTTTATGAGTTGAACTTTTAATCAAATTCATTGTAGGAAAATTATTGTGACATTATTTTCATTTGCAATGCAAGTCTTTCGGAAAATCAAGACACCACAATCTATTTGCAATTTGCAGTCACTAACTTAGTTAGTTTTTCCATCCAGCGGTTTCTCGCGACCTTCACTAGGTCGCGGGAAATCGCTAGATGCAGGAGATCCTTGGGGGAGGCCTATGTCCAGCAGTGGACGTTTTCGGCTGAAATGATGATGATAATGATGAAACAAGTTTTTAAGTTTATGTGTGGACTACAATAAAAATCTGTCTTCATTTTAAATAAAATTCAGCATTAAATAAATATTACTTATATGAAAGTACTTGCTTTTACTTCTTCTAACTTCTTTTTATTATGCAGTGCATCAACATCATCATCATCACAGCGTTTATCCCAGTTGCATCCGCGGCTTTCGCTTTGGAGCCCGGGGTCCGCTTAATTATGCAGTGCATTCAAATAATTCTGCTTTAAGAAGTGAAAAAAAGAGAAGTGTAGTCTTTATTATGTACAACAACCGTAAATTACAGAACATATCTCTGAAGATTTTACAAAGGGTGACACAAACGTGCTCTTAACTCTAAGAGCGACCTTTTGCAAACATTCTTTGGATGGAATACTAATAAACAAAAATTGTGATAGTTCTGCTAATATGAATGATATTAAAATAATTTATATTAATGAATAATATTGCCTTCTACCAGGGAAACACTAAATTGGTTTATAAGCTAACCTAACCTAAAATAAAATTTAACCTCTTTGTAATATTAGTATTGAGGAGCCAGCCCTACTGCTAAACTCGTCGGAACACAAATGCCTTAACTTGGCAGCACCAGATCAAGTTCATCCGTTATACATAAATGGAGCCGGACAAACTTTGAGGTCAGTGAATAAACTTGTCAAGAATGTAAAGTCTTACGCAAAATATGCTGCAACATTGTACACTGTAATTTGGTACAACCTGTACGGTAACATCCGCGTTGGCCTACGTAGGCGCCAGAGAGCTACCTACCCGAGTTCACAGACTTATGACGTCATCCAATGCATCCTTGCGTTAATGAAAGCGCTTTCGAAGTTGCAACAGTTTAGTATTACATGTAAGTATGTAAATTGTGACAATGACGTCACATTTTAATCTCGGACTTTAATTGCATTTGAATGAATGCAATTAGTGTCTGGAATTAAATTCATATGGAAAAATCTGTTATGGAGTTTCTTTTGCATAATACGAAATTCAAATAATGAGTGAAACAGAAGCGAATTCTTCAAATATGGAATTGAAGTGTTGTGTTTTTTTTTTTTTCGAGAAAAAGAAAATAAGAAACCTGAGTTAGACCAGTTTGCCTGCCGATTACCGCAATACAATGTTTATAATGAAGTGTGTTATTGAAAGAATTGAGTTGAGTGTATGAGATATGTTGATATAATAGACGAAATAACAGCTCACTGACTGGAGCAATATTTGCTTCAGGCTATGTTCTGGTTTTGAACTGAATTTATTTAAATATTTTGTTGTAAAATATAACAAAGCATGCAGTGAGCGGCCTTATTGCTTTCCGAGATCTTTTCCAGGCCACCATGAATCTGATGTGACTACCTTTTATCGCGTTTTTTAACCGACTTCAAAAAGGAGGAGGTTACTCAATTCGACCGTATATATGCTTTTTTTTTTTTGTTTGTTCGCGCATAACTTCGTCGTTTATGAACCGATTTTGAAAATTCTTTTTCTGTTGGAAAGAAGACGTTCCCAAGGTGGTCCCATTATAAGGATATCAGGGTTTGATGGTGGAAGACCAGAGAAAACAAGGGGAACTTTCAAAAGTTGCAGGGGCGACAAGTGCATTTATTAGCATTTTCATTAAGTATTATAAAGCACTACAATTTAATAAAGGTCTGGAGTAGATCTGATGATGGAGCCGGGAGACAGTCGAAGGAACTCCTCAACAATTCACAGCAGCTGCCTTGTGTTTGGGCTCGATTAATTTGTATTGATAAGAACTTTGCACCTAGATGGGTTGTGACTGTCATAAGAGCTCTGATGATGAAGGCAAAGGCCAGTTCCGGGAACTCCTCAACGGTTTACAGTAGCTACTTTGTGGTTGGACTTCATTCATTTATATTGATGAGACCTTTGCACCCATTGGGTTAAAATAATGGTCTGCAGTAAATTTGATGATGAAGATCATAGGCAGTTGAGGGAATACCTACTTACGGGTAAAAATTAAAGTAAACAAAATTACGTCGTTTCCCAACTATATTTGCGTCAGCTTCCAGTCTGACCGGACGCAACTGAATACATAGTACTTTTAACAACTAAAAAGTGTAAAATAAAAACTTTTTTACAAAAAAAATAACCGACTTCCAAAAACCACTACAAAGTGAAAAATAACTAATTTCGGAAGTCGGTGTCAAAAAAAGAATATACAAAACCAAAGACACCGACTTCCGAAATTAGTTATTTTTCACTTTGTAGTGGTTTTTGGAAGTCGGTTATTTTTTTGTAAAAAAGTTTTTATTTTAATTATGCCAAATACAATAATTGGAACTGAACTAGTGACTTCAATTCTAATTATTTTCCATATTGTGGAATCGTAACTTTATTGGTTATTCTAGGCACATTACCTTCATACTTATATAATTAAGGCATGCAAAATGTTGTAAAACATATTAAAACAGAAACAGTTGAGTTTGTTTTCCATTCTTCACCATACGAAACTACCTTTTGGAAGGAGACTTCTAGTATCAATTCTCATCATCATCAATCATCTCAGCGTATAATCCCGGTTACATCCGCGGCTTTCGCGTTGGAACCCAGAAAGCGTTTGGCAACCGGACCCAGGGTCCGGTTTCCTATAATTACTCCTGCATTTCGCACGGTCTCTGGCATCCCGTGGAGTGAGATTGTTGGCTCGCATGTCATCTCTTACAACGTAAAGCCATCACTTCTTTTGGTCTAGCATAATAGCATATTTAATAGAATTAATTTCATACTGTAGTACTATAGCAGCCACAACTAATATTAACTCTGAAGTTGATAGTTCCCAAAAAATACAAAAAGATATAACAGCTGTAAATTCCCAAAATAATGTTCAGTTTTTTCTGTAAATATATAAATATACTCCACCAAAACATAGCGGATCTGATGAACAAATCAGATGCACTAACAGTTAAAATAGATGAACTTCACCACGCAGGAACTCACATTGATGTGATTTGTATGACAGAACATTTTATTGAGACAGGTTATGAGGATTTGTTGCATATACCTAATTTTTTACCGGCAGCCTTCTTTTCAAGAAAGGCTAAACGCGGTGGTACGTGTATTCTTGTTAGAGCCGGACTTCAATTTAGAGACATACCTGACGTAGCAAAACAGTCAGTGTCGGGTGTTTTTGAACTTATACATCATAAAATTATTATTATCTGTATATATCGTGTACCTAAACACAATTACAATGTATTTTATTGGTACGTGTATTCTTGTTAGAGCCGGACTTCAATTTAGAGACATACCTGACGTAGCAAAACAGTCAGTGTCGGGTGTTTTTGAATCCTGTGCCATAGAACTTATACATCATAAAATTATTATTATCCGTATATATCGTGTACCTAAACACAATTACTATGTATTTTATGAAAAGTTAGAGGATATATTAAAAAATATTGTTCATTGTCTAATAAAAATCTAATCTTAACTGGCGACTTTAAAACTGACATCATAAAGAAATAAAGTTACTCTAGAATTTAAAAATTTCCTAGCCCAGTTCAATCATAACTTAGCCCTTCACAAGCCTACTAGATTAAGCAGCAACTCCTGCATAGATAACTTTGCACACGCCTACAGAAGAGACTGTGAAGCACAAATAATAGACCTAATTCTGTCAGATCATACATCTCAAATATTAAGTGTACCTATAAATAAATCATGTAAACTTAAATATTGGAAAACATAAAAGCAGGATATATGCCTAGAAAATTTAAAGAAGTTTAAAAACTATTTGAGCAATTTATCTTTTACACAAGTTTGTAGTACCTACTGGTGATGTGAATGACTCATGTGACTTTTTTGCAAATGATTTTCTAATGTTGTTTATACTATGTTTTCCAATAAAATATGTTACGGTGAAAACTAATATTAAAATTGAATGGATTTCTCGTGGAATAAAAATCTGCAGTCAAAAACAAAGAAAATTACTTTGGGCGTATCGATTTAAACATAACAATAAAAATAGACTAAATTTTAAAATGTATACTAAGATTTACAAAAAGATTATACGACTGACACAGAGAACTCAAAATAACCACTACATAAACACTTCTGAAAACAAATCTAAAGCTGCATGGCAAATTATTAATAAATCGAAATTTCGGCTACCTCAACATCTATTCAACTATCACACATCCCACGGAGATCGCAACCGAATTTAATAACTTTTTTGTAGATGATAGTGAAAGAAATGTAAAAAGCAACGTTACTTCGAACAATAGTAATACTTATAACAACTTAACTACACAATCATTATATATGCAACCTGTTCTACCTTTTGACATAATAAAAATTATCAATAATCTTAATAATACAAATACTGTGGGCTATGATGGAGTAAGTACTCAAGTGGTGAAATATGTTACAGAAGTTATAGCACCACCACTAACGCACATTATTAATTTATGCATAACAAATGGTGTTTTCCCTAATAGTCTGAAAAAAGTAATCATTATGCCCTTATTTAAAAGAGATGATAATTCAGATGTCAAAAATTACAGACCTATTGTCAAAATACCTATATTTTCAAAAATTTTAGAAAAAGTAATTTATAGTTCAATCTATAACTATTTTGAAAAAAATAAGTTATTTTGCAATGAAAAAAAAGGATTTCGAAAAAATATAAATATGGCATTGTTTGACCTCCTTTCTTATATTATGACGTCGGTCGATGAAAGAGCTCCGGTATGTGCTATATATACCGATATGTCAAAAGCTTTTGACTATGTAGATCATAAGATTTTGCTAAAAAAAAACTGTATGGATATGGAATTCGAGGAAATATTTTAAAACTTTTGGAGTCATATCTGAATAATAGATCTCAATGCACTGAAATCGCACAGTTATGTAAAAAAAGGAATTTGGTAACCATAAACTTTTCTCAACCAAGAATTATAAAATACGGGGTACCCCAAGGTAGCATATTAGGGCCTCTACTATTCTTAATATACATTAATGATCTCCCAATATTTGCCGATATTTGTTTTGTGTTTGTGTTTGCCGGTGTTTGTTTTGTTGTTTGTTCTTTTTGCCGATGAGAGTACAGCAATTGTAAAATGTAATAATGCTGTCGATTACGAAAGTGATATAAATGACTGCCTCTATAGAATAATTAACTGGCTTAATAAAAATAATCTAGTAATTAATTAAAAAAAAAAAAACTAGAATAATGCACTTTCGTCAAAGATGTGAAAAACCTCCAGTTCATGTCACATTTAATAAGTGCCAAATAGATGATACAGATAAGGCCAAATTTGTAGGTATAACCATTGATAGCAAACTAACATGGAAACCTCATATTGAAGAAATCTGTCTTAAATTAAATAAATCGGCTTATGCACTGTTTCAGCTGTCGAGAAAAGTGAATACACAAACACTTTTAATAGCGTATCACGGTTTGGTTGCATCGGTTCTGAGGTTTGGTATTATTTTTTGGGGGCAATCTACTGAAAGAGAGACTGTTTTTAAAGCACAAAAGAGATGTATTCGTTCTATGTGTGGCTTGAAAACTACCGAAGCATGTGAACCTCACTTTAAATCATAAAACTATTGACTATGCCAGGTATACATGTACGTTTACGAAACTGCTTTGTTTGTTAAGATCAATTTAAACTTATTTCAAAAACTATCTGACGTAAAGAAGACCCCAATGCGTTCTCAGTATATGAACAAACTGTGTAACAGGAAATGCAGAACCGCTTTAATGAAAAAAAGTTTTTTTGGGATGGCCCCGAAAATTTATAATAAAATACCTGACAGCATAAAAAATTTGCCCCAATCAAAATTTAAGAAAAGTCTCCACTCTCTATTAATTAATAAATGTTATTATACTGTGGAAGATTTTTTAAGAGATGTTTTTTTAATATTTTACATGCATGTAAGTTTCCTCTAATGTTAAATTTATAAATATTTCTATGAAAATGTAAGATAGTATGTTTTTTTTTATTTAATTTTTTTGTGATAGTTTAATTTCTGTTAAGTACTTTATTCATTTTTTTAGTTGTTAATGATTTTATGTATCTCTATATTTGTATGCCTTCACGGCAAAACATAGCGCTCATTTATCTAATTGTAAGACCTTCATGTATGCACCTATGTTTTACAAATAAAATTCTGATTCTGATTCATAAATTTTATTGTATTGTAAATTTGAACGTCAATAGTGCCCTTTTCAAATACTTAGATGGGTCATACACAAAACGGGTTATAAAAATATACGAAATAAAAAGTCGATGTTTTTTTTTTCAAATCAGTCTCATTTATTAGGTCACCATACAAGTAATTAGAAATTGATCAAAAACTAGATCGTTATTCAAATTTCAGCAAGTTATTCTACTTTAATATTTTGTTACGTCCACAGAAAAGACCCCTTTCCACAGAAGAGAGGTTAATCACTCTCATATTGATATTTAGTTGCCATTTATATTCGTAATAATTAACAAAAGTTATCTAGCCAATTATAGGAGCTTTGAAAAATACAAACAAAAAAAATCGATTAATGAAATGTAATTTTTCAAGGATGCAAATATTGAAATTATACTTAATATTTTTATTATTTTTCATATTAGCCTCTTAGATTGATCAATTAACAAAAATAAGTTTTCAAAAAATGTTTTCATCACTATCATCATTTTCAAAGTACGAAGGTCGTACTTTAGGTTTTTTTGGTGGTGTAACAGAGTCATCAGAATAGTTATTGTCATAGAGAATCCTCTTTTGCCGAGTACATGGTTGACTAGTTACATTGTTTAAAAGTTCTGGAGAAGGTGTATACATTATGGGTGAAGGAGTTCTTGGTCCAGTTATCGTTGAGATAGATGCTGTTCTATGAGAAGATAGCGATGAAGATAAAGACAAAGATGAAGAACCTATTGTTGAATCTTCTACAGGATCTGAGACACATTCAATATTAATTTGTCCTATTTCATAATGAGGACAACGAACATGAGTGGCGCATGAAACACAGCTTAATCTCCTGGCGTGCAGTAAATTAGGTTCAGTAGCGTTCCATACAACTTGGTGGATTTGAAAGGTACATTTAAATGGACGACGTTTACTTACATCCGCTATTCTCTGTATTTCAGGAACATGGGTATCATCGACAGGAACAATTTCGATACCTTTACAATTGTCCCTTAAACAACTGACAAAACTGGTAATATTTACAATATCTCTTCCATGGGCAACAATATTGTCACACGTCCGTTTCACACAGCCACTAACACCATCAGGTGCCCCCTTACCGTGACCAGTTTCACTAAAATGCCACACGATCCTCTCTGCATTGGAGATTTTACTCACATAGTTTACAATTAAATGGAACATAGGCTTGTTCCGATATTGCGTTGTAGGTCCATCGCTTAGAATATGTAATTCCTTCAAATGTGGAGACAAAATTTTAAATTTTTCAATTATAGGTGTCAGATGTGCGCAAATAAGAACGGGGTCGTGTCTTAAATTTTCGGATACCGAACAGAAAGATGTAATTTTTACTACGTTTTGTGGCGGTTCTGAATAAGCAGAATAGTAGACGCACGTGTGTAATGAAAGCTGCGATTTCGATCCTCCGAAATGGGCCGACTGAATTTCAGATCCGTACTTGCAAGAATAGTTTTCTGAAAAGTCTATAATAATAACCCCTCATATGGCGAAAGACTTTGTTTTATGAATTTTATGGCGTTAAACTGATTAATAATATTGGCAAGATGTTACATGAATATAGGTAGGTTTTTATTTAAAATATTAACAAGCAATTGATGCGATGTCTTTACACTTTCACAGTTTTCATACAAATCTTCTCATTGCCTTTAATTATTACAGTACAATTCTTAGTAACCCATCTTTGGTAAATTATTGTATCATTGCCATTTAACAAAGTGTACTTTGGAACCCTTTCAGAACATTGTGAACATTTCCGTTCCAAGCAAGTAACACTGAAAGAATTATTACAGCAGAGAGATTTAGCTAAATCGGTGGCCGAATTATGATTTAATACCTTATTTTGGTGTAAGGCTTGCACAATATAATCATTATTCTTATGAACGGCGCACAGGCAAGTATTTCTTGACGCCGCTTTAGGGAACATTACCCAGAATGGACGATGTCGGCGGAATGTTTCGTATGAGACATTCAAACCAGTCGTACTGTTAATTTTTTTATTGTAGGTTTAGAAGTGTATCATTTATTATTTTGCTTTTTGACTTTTCTGCGCGTGATCGTTTCCTTTTTACCAGCTGTTAATCTGCAATTTTCATCATTGATTAAAAATTCATTTATCCTATTTCTCAGGCCAATATTTATAATAATCTCCTGTCTTTTACTTTTTTTAAATCTTATTATTCTCATTCTATATTTAGCAAGCTTCCGTTCTAAAATATTTAATCTATCCATTAAAAATTGATTATGTGCTTTCAATATCCGGCGATTTCGTAATCGTATTGCTTTACCCACCTCTAGACGTGAGTGTGATGAGCGAGAAGAACTGGGAGAAGGTAGCGGTGTATTTACGCGTACTATTTCTTTCGTTTGTTTTCTTAGTCGATCTCTTTCACGTCTAAGCTTGGCTTTTTCACGCCACATTTTTCGCATCTGTCGCTGCTGTCTCGGTGTAAAATCTTTAATTGTCTTCACCCATTTTGTTTCTTTAGATGATATCTTTCGCGTTCTTTTCTACGTCTTTCTTCTATTGCAGTAGCATTTAATTTAGCTCCAGATCTTCGCATGCTTTTTCTGTTCACGACGACGTATTATCTTCTCTTCGTCAGTTAATTGGGTTCTGGATCTACTGGATCGAGGCATTGTACCTGAAACGAACCCAACCATGCTAAGCACCCCACATTTTGCAAAAAAAAAGTCAAGCTCCTTTTTTGAGTACCAATACCAATAATGCAATATTTAAATCAAGCTATTTCAGCCTGCCCGTTTGTTTGACGGACATTGTAGCTTTGTTAGCATAGAAAACCGTTAAAATGTTATTTTTTGTGGACATGCATCTTTCCTGTGGACATTTATGTTCACAGGAAAGATGTCCACAGGAGAGATATTTCAAACTAAAATCAAAGCAGCCATTTTATTTTTAAGGTTATAAAAACAACAAAAGAAACTTTGAAAATACTCCTCAAAAGGCATATCGGCGCAATATTTACTAAAATATAAAATAATAACTTACCAAATTATAACCCAAGCAGGAAAGACGCACTGAACTTTGACATAAACACTTAATTTTATTTTAAAACTTCGTAAATTAGAAAAAGACACGTAGCTGTACTGAAAAGGACTCCAACAAATGGCGGCTATCCAGTGTTGTCAACTTAAAAAATATTCGAAACATGGTAGCGATGTTATAAATTAAATTATGGTTGATTTTTAGGTCCACCAAAAAGACTTAAATACCTATAACAGCATGTTTATTGGAAATAAAAAAAAATAATCTTGTGCAATTATTAACAACTTTCTAATAATAATAATATTCATTATATATTACGTAAATGCGATAATGACGTTTTGATAAACATGTACATAATAAATAACTACATCTATCCAAACACTCCTACCCCGAATCTGAACAGTCCACACGAAGAGACTTTTGACACATTTTGATTTTTTTTTTTAATGAAGAAATATCATTTCACAGCTGGAAATATTATGAGTAAACAGAAAAGTAACAATGATTTAACTAAAAAATAAACGTCTTCAGTTACTGTTGCAAATGTTTAAGTTATTTTATCCGAACGCCCATATGTGTATGACCCAGATATGCGTTTTTATGTTTTATGTAAACACATCAACAATAGGATCGATTCGTGCACCTATACGTACGTACCCATACCATGTTAGACCAGCCCTGATATAAATGGACTTCTTGTGGATGCTAGAGACGCCTTCGTCTACCAGGAATCGCCAACCCCTTAATCTTCGTGAATCCGGGTGAAATCCAAACCGAGAATTGTCAGAAAAAAGCACCATGGACCATTGCTCATCACACCTTACGAAATGTTCTCGAGCCCACTATAGCTCGCGAGAATTAAGACCAGCTTCATGTAATCTTCTTCTTGCAGTTTGGTTGCTAACCAACAATTGGTAGTCAGATAGAGCCTTTGAACCATTTGCATAGCCGTTATTTCGGTTGTCTCCTAGCCATATTTTGAAGAAAAAGGTTCTGTCTTGGAGTGTTTATGTGATTTCTGGCTGAACAGCGTTCAGCAACATTACCCGTAGCACGATAACGTGTCCATAACCTGGTTTGCAGTTTCAGCACCCACGCGTTGTATAGCGCCAGCTTCCAACGTGCCTACAGCTCTAATGTGTTCTTCCCTTGTCAAATGTCAACGTGAATGACATTAAATATAAAAAAGTAACACACTTTTAAATTAGAATAAAGAAAGCGAGTGATCGCCTTTATTTTTTCAAAACGAACTTTTCGACCGCAAATTTCGATTAATAGATATTCTGTTGACGCCATCTATTGGCGTTTATGAATGGAGCTGTCGCGCCGTATCTCCGAGCTAAATCCTTGTACCCTTAACCTACATCACGTCATGCACCCGCTGCCCATGAGATGGCGCGGTTTCGTCAACAGCGCCTAGATTATACTAGAAGAAGACAAGTTCAGTGTCCATTGGAACTCCGCGCGTGCGCACCGTACCGTACCGCGCGCTACCCGCGTTCGCACCTCTGTCTCGGTGTGATCCTAACCGCTGTTTCAAAACCCGCAATCGCATAGTTTTGCTGTGTGAATTTATCGCTGAACGATATAATCATTCGATTATAAGTTGTACCCATCCGCTCAACTGGAGACGTGTCTTTGTGGCTTCAAGAAAAGAAAACGAAGCTGTTAGCGGGGAACTTTATAACCACGTGTGTTGTGTTGTGCCTGTGCCGAACCGCGAGGGTGAAGAATCGTCGAAGACGGAGTGGACTGAACGAACTCCTACGAGACGACGGAACAGCCCGTCAAGAGAGGTAAGGTGCATGATATTTCCATAACCCATTCCTAGGTTAAGAGTTTACAGCGCGACAGTGACGCCATTTCTTTTCCTTAAAAATTACAGTCCAGATCGAAGGAAGGTATATTAAACCCCGCGAAGCCATTTGGCCCCTTCATTGTGGTCCTTCGAGCCGGATTATCCAGTTTCCGCCTCCCCCTTTTTTTAGATTAGATTAGTGGTAAAACCCGCCGTTTGTAGGTTTGTTAGCCTACTTTCGTACCTACACCATTACGCATGTAAGCGCCGACGTGTAGGTAATTAATTCATTCGATACCGCTTTACACTAAATAGATACTAATATATATATTTACCCGCTGTTATACTAACATTTATCTTAATATTCGCTGTAAGTAATAAGTATTCATACTCCCAGTAAAAATCGAAAAGTTTCTATTTCGATAATTTTCGCTAAGATTCGTAGGTATCTACAAAATATTGTGATCACGAGCCGAGCGCAGCGCTCGCTAGAAATACATTGTTGGATACCCACCCGCTAGTATTTATTTTCATAATACTCACAAATTAATCAACTATTACGGTCCGTATTACAGAATGTCACTCAAGCGTAACCGAGTGATTCGCTTTTGTGATTGATTTCGATGCTTATCTGTTAGTCATAAGATTTACATTTCAGTGCACAGTTATGTCGAAATACAGTTGAGACCCTAAGCGGATATGTAAAAAATTGTTATTCGCGTTTCACTTATTAGGTAACTAGAAATTTAAAATTCTCATTTCATAATGAAGAAAGCTATTAAGTCCGGTAGTACAGAATTAACGCTGTCGGCGTTGGAAGCAAAGCGAAATGCATTATTTGAATGCTTACAGTCAGCCCACGACTTATCAAAAAACATCAAAGACGATGTGGATAAGAGGGAGGCATTTTTAGACGCTAGCTCAAACATTGACGCTATTCGCTCCGAATTTCATCAGGTTATGGATCAATACAATTGCTGTATATTGACGGCAGATCCAACAGCCCGCGCGGACTATAAGGCTTTGGTCTCTTTCGAGCAACTGTATGGCAGACTGAAACGCTTAGTAGCTTCCAACACCGCAGATGATATACCACCCGTCGTGGAGAGGGGACCGTCCATGATCAAGTTACCACCGATTGAATTAATGAGTTTTAACGGTGACAATCACTCATGGCCATTGTTCTACTCAAATTATAAGTCAGCCGTTCATGATATGAACGTTCATGAATCTCTCTCGGATCATCAGAAATTACATTATTTACAAGGAAAGCTAACTGGTAAAGCCCTAGCTGTCTGTACCGGCATTGTGCCCACCGCAGAAAATTATGAACTCATTTTTAAATCGCTAGTGAGTAGGTATGAAGATAAACGCATGCTAGCGTCCACATATTTAAAGCAGATCTTGGAATTTAAACCGCTAACTTCCGCTACTTCAAATAATTTTGACATATTTAATGATAAGTTTGTCAGCGCTGTCCGCGCATTACAACATTTAAAAATTCCAGATTTATTGAATCTAATCTTCGTACAATTAGCTATTACGAAGCTAGACAGTGAAACTGTACGTAATTTTGAAAACAGTCAGGATCAATCTGATATCCCTGCATTTGATGATTTAGTAGACTTCATCAATAAACAAGGTAAAATATTGTATCGTACTCACTCCGTCAGCGTGACACCGGCTGATCGTTCTCGCATTTCTAATAACAAAACTTCGCAGTCCTCCGCACGCTGCAATGTCTATGTCAGCACAGTCGAATCTACTGACAAATGCTTGTGTACTAATATCGCTCATCAACATTTATTTAAATGTCCCGATTTTCATAAACTGTCTCCGTATGAACGCCTACAGATTGTTAAGAAAATTAACGGTTGCGTAAATTGATTAAGCATTAATCACAAGATGTCGCGTTGTCAGTCCGCAACTGGATGTAGGACGTGTAAGCAGCGTCATCATTCTTTGTTACATTTTACCCGGGAATCGAACCCGCGCACCGGAGCAAACAATTGCACTCAGCTGTCTGCGAGCGAGCCGCCCGACACAGCGGCGCCGATGCGGGCAGGCGCGGCGGTCTCTCTCGATCCCACACGCACGACAGAGACGGAGCAACCTGCCGCGCGGTCTGACGTAGCATTGTGCTCAATGTCTATAGACGCGCCGCGTTGTGTATCCCCGGATACGGCTTGCGGCGAGCCGTCGCAATGTGATGCATACACCACCGTCCTACTCGCCACCGCGCAAGTCACAGCATACGACGGTAATGGTCGTAAGCATTTGCTGAGAGTTCTGTTAGACTCGGCGTCTCAAAGCAATTTCGTCACAAATGAATGTTGTGACCGATTATGTTTACGTCAAAACAATACACAGTCCACGACTGTACGTGGTTTCGGAGGCGCAGAGAAGGTGTCGTTCGGAACAGTAAATTTAACCATATTTTCCCGCTTTAATAAAAATATCCGATTTGATATCGACTCGTTAGTAGTCGATCAAATTACGGATAAATTACCTTCTGCTTTTGTCGATATTAAGGCCTTGCCTTATTCGAATAAACTTCAGTTCGCTGATGATAATTTCGCTACTCCAAGTAAAATTGACATTTTAATTGGAGCATCGCTGTTCCCGCATTTACTTTTGCCTGGCGGGATTCCTAGAGGCCCGTCAGTGCCCGCCGCTGTCAATACGGTGTTAGGCTATGTACTAATGGGAACTGTGCCCACACTTAGTAAACGCCCAGCCTGTATTACATCATGCTGTGTCATAGTCCATTCGCCTATGAATAACAATAATAATAATTCTATTTCCCGCTTCTGGGAACTTGAAGAAGTTCCCAGCCCGCCCATTCAACATCCCGCTGATGTTGAATGTGAATATTTTTATCGTTCAACTACGCAACGGGACCCAGTTACTGGTCGCTATACCGTGGGTTCACCGTTTGATAAAGATGTGTTCACACTAGGTGACTCTTTCAATGTCACTCGTAAGCGATTTTTATGCTTGGAAAGGAAGCTTGAAGCTTCACCGGAGCTGCGCGCCGCTTACGACGAGGTCGTAAATGATTACCTTTCTAAGGGTTATCTCTCGCCCGTCTCAGTTCTCCCGCATGAGACCGTAGACGTGTATCCTACTTACCGTTGGCAAACGTTTATTGCCAATCGCGTTATTAAAATCACTAATAATATTTCCGCAGATAACTTCTATCACGTAGCAGGGATTGACAACCCGGCAGACTGCCTGTCACGTGGTGTCTCTCCTGCTAAATTGTTAAACCACCCTCTGTGGTCTCAAGGGCCACCCTGGCTAATTTTACATCCGTCACAGTGGCCTACCACTGAATGTACGGAGCCGCTCTCGCTGAACGAAGTACCTGAGCTCAGAAAGCTCGTTCACACTGTTTTAACTCCCGCAGACAACTCCCATGTTCATTATACTCTTTGTCGCTTTTCGTCATGGAGTAAAATACCTACTCCGTACGACTGTTTGCATTTATATTTCATTAAATTGTTATCACGTCGCGATTCCGTACAAACAACCGCAGCTGATGTGAGTTTTGCAGAACACAAACTGCTGAAACTCATCCAGCATAAATATTAAAAAAAAAAAAAACCGCCATATTTTAAGCGCATTTAAACGATTTTTGTTCCGCAGTGGCCCTGTCTAAGTAATGCACTCGGACAGAGGCAACAATTTTGTAGTCGCTAATTCTTAATTATATAACGACTTAATTAGAGTTGGTGGACGACTCACCCATTCTGATCTAAGTTATTCACAGCGGCATTCTTACAAAGAGCTAGTTACAGTACTCACTCAGAGCGAATATTTGTTAAATTCTAGGCCTCTCACAGTTTTGAGTGCTGATTCCGCAGAGCTTACCGCATTGACTCCGAGCCATTTTTTGCATACCGCACCTCTGCTTTCATTGCCCGCACCTGAAGTAGAATCAGATAATCTCAATCTGCTTCAGAGACATTCTCTACTTGATAAGTTAGTTCAGTCCTTTTGGAGAAGGTGGAGAATGGAGTATTTACACGGTTTGCAAACTCGAGAGAAATGGAATACTCCGACTGTGCCAATCAAGGCTGGCAAGGTCGTAATCATCATAACTGATAATGCACCCCCTTTATCGTGGCCGTTAGCGATTGTGGAAAGGACGCTTCCTTCCGACGCCCATCGTCGGAAGGAAGCGTAACGCGTGTAGCTTCTGTAAGAACCGCTAAAGGTACATACGTACGTCCGGTCGTGCGTTTGTGCCCACTACCTACACAGTAGGATTATTAATTTGACTAGCTTTCCGCCCGCGGCTTCGCCCGCGTGGAGTTCGGTTATATCGCGCTTTTTAGATTTCCCTCGGGAATATCAAACTTTTTCGGGATAAAAGGTAGCCTATGTTCTTTCTCAGGGTCTAAAGATTGTCTGTGCCAAATTTCATCAAAATCGGTTGAGAGGTTTAAGCGGGAAAGCGTAACAGACAGACAGACAGACAGACAGAGTTACTTTCGCATTTATAATATTAGTATGGATAAACACAAGTAGTTTAAGTGTTAGCAGTTAGTTAGTTTAGTATTATCGCAGTTATTTATATAAAAATCGCAGTTATTTCTTTTATAAGTCGCAGTTTCAATATTATATTTTCGCAGTTTTCGCTGTATTTCATGACTAGCTTTCCGCCCGCGGCTTCGCCCGCGTGGAGTTCGGTTATATCGCGCTTTTTAGATTTCCCTCGGGAACATCAAATTTTTCCGGGATAAAAGGTAGCCTATGTTCTTTCTCAGGGTCTAAAGATTGTCTGTGCCAAATTTCATCAAAATCGGTTAAGAGGTTTAAGCGGGAAAGCGTAACAGACAGACAGACAGACAGACAGACAGACAGACAGACAGACAGACAGACAGACAGACAGACAGACAGACAGACAGACCGACAGACAGACAGACAGACAGACAGAGTTACTTTCGCATTTATAATATTAGTATGGATTGGGTTTTGAAGGTGACCCTTCAAAAGGGGGGAGGATTTTGACGCCATCTATTGGCGTTTATGAATGGAGCTGTCGCGCCGTATCTCCGAGCTAAATCCTTGTACCCTTAACCTACTTCACGTCATGCACCCGCTGCCCGTAAGATGGCGCTGTTTCGTCACCAGCGCCTAGATTATACTAGAAGAAGACAAGTTCAGTGTCCATTGGAACTCCGCGCGTGCGCACCGTACCGTACCGCGCGCTATCCGCGTTCGCACCGCTGTCTCGGTGTGATCCTAACCGCTGTTTCAAAACCCGCAATCGCATAGTTTTGCTGTGTGAATTTATCGCTGAACGATATAATCATTCGATTATAAGTTGTACCCATCCGCTCAACTGGAGACGTGTCTTTGTGGCTTCAAGAAAAGAAAACGAAGCTGTTAGCGGGGAACTTTATAACCACGTGTGTTGTGTTGTGCCTGTGCCGAACCGCGAGGGTGAAGAATCGTCGAAGACGGAGTGGACTGATCGAACTCCTACGAGACGACGGAACAGCCCGTCAAGAGAGGTAAGGTGCATGATATTCCCATAACCCATTCCTAGGTTAAGAGTTTACAGCGCGACAGTGACGCCATTTTTTTTTCCTTTACAAATTACAGTCCAGATCGAAGGAAGGTATATTAAACCCCGCGAAGCCACTTGGCCCCTCCATATTCGTTTGCTTCAAAATGAGTTTTACCTTTTTATTTTATTATTTTAATTTCAAAAGAGGTAGTGAAGAAGAAATTATTTTATATACAAACTTTTTATAGTGTAAATAGTTTTTAAATTAAGAAGTCTTTCAGGTCATATTAATAGAATAGAAGTCAACCAAAGAGTAGATATAATATGAAACCGACTAACCTCGGCTGAATGTCAATAAAATACTAAAATTAACACAGGTTAAGAAAAAAAATGTTACTGGCCGTCAATAAGCTGTAGGATCCACGTACTTTTAAGAACCTTCTAAATCCGGTGGTGGGTTCGTCACTCATTGGCAGACCTAACTGACAAGATTCCGGGCCTCACAGTATGACGTCAGGGGTAACTAGTTCTGATAATTTGCCTTTCTATAAGGTACCGAAACACAACCGGATCTAACTTTTTGTCAGCCGTAAAGGTATCGCGGTACTATGAGCAATGAATGTCAGTTTGCATATTGGTAATCAAAATCTTAAGCTGTCTGGACTTAAGTGTATGTCTGAAATTTTTGGAAGTTATTGTTAGGAACTGGTTTTGTCATTAAGTAATGTAGAATGCTATATAGAAATGCGTTATTAAAAAGTTTTTGCGCTGTTCAGACTGGCCAGTACGTAAGTGAATAGTGGACCAACATACCAGTTTTTTTTTTATTATTTTACACTTTCATTTTTTTATTGTGTATCCAAGCAGTAATAGCTTTTTTTTTTGTTTATATAATAGGCCACCTCAAGCATCCTCGCCTTGTTAGATTAAAAGTCAGAATATGTACTCTTTATCACAGAGTAAGTAATCACTACGTTTTATCTTTATTGTACAAATACTCTTTAATGTAGGTACAAATACATATTACAGATAGGTATAAATGCAGAAATTTTAAATAATATGACAAGTAAGGTGACACATATAATACAGATTGGTCTTGGATAGTGGAGAGGGGGAGAGAAAATATTCCGGCCAGTTAGTAGTAGATATCTTTTAGTTGAAATAGTGATGATGACCGGAAAGTTGAGTTCTACGCTTTGCTACGAACAAAAAAACTTGCAGAAATGTTACCTTTAGCTTATTTAAGCTACGTATATTAATTTTTTTAAAGTGTTGTAAACTAGTGCTTCACCGCGATCCCGATTGATGGTATGCAGTGATGCAATTGGTGACGGTAAAGTGCGCTAGTTTATTAAGAGCCTATTCACTGTAGCCGTGAAGACACTTAAAATGTAAGCAGACGAAAATACCGCCGCTGTCAAATTTTTTCGGACTGGATTGAGGGAAGTGGCGAAGGGCTTCGTTCGGATCGTTGGGGTGTCAACAACGTAAGGGTGGGATACTCGCCATACGACGGGTCGTCCGGTCGGCAGAATTATGTTAAGTAATTCCCGGCACACTCTCCAAAATGCTTCCTATAGAAACGACGAAATATAGACGTCAGCTAAAACTAACTGTCCGAAACCATAAAGTCAACATAAAAATGTAGACGTAACGGTTTGGGTAGCTATATTGCCCTTTTGGAAAATCTTAAGCGAAATCTTGCTATAACAACAGTAAAAACCAGTCGTAAAACAACTAAACAGCTAACCACAAGATTGACAACATTGTCATTTTGTCACAGCAAGACAGTTCAGTCGGCCAATGACAGTACCAAGTTTTAACACAAATAACTTTACAACATTCGGTCGTTTATTTATAGTTTGTACCTACATACGTAAGACGTTGAGAAACCGCATGACATGATCGACTTATTGCTACAAAACACTCGAGACACGTAAAAATTAGCATAGTAAGTACACAAGTCGGTGCTGTAGTGCTACTATCCAATAATCATTTTGTAATCTCGATTCTTCGACCGCCTCATTAGCCTGGTCATCTAATGGTTGCAAGTCAAAAACTAGATACGGTTTTGTGGAGCATACTTTCAATTTATGTTATTACTATGTTTGTGAAATTATGCGACTTTTTTATAATTGCAGTGTAAAGCAGTGATGCAATTGTTGATGGTAAAGCGCGCTAGTTTATTAAGAAGATTAAGACTATTTACTCAAAAAACTGAGTGAATAGGAAGGAAGACGGCAGTTGAGCGAGGTGATGCAATGTTAAACCCAACAACAAGACCAACGATACTGCGCCAGAGGAAGATTGATCTGGAGACCCTACACGACTAAACTCCCGACACAACAACATTTGGCGCATCGTACACTGCACACAACTACGAAACTTACGCGTGTGAACCCGCGGAGCGCAGCTTATCTTTACTGCTAAATAAAGCTGAAGAGTGTGTTTGTTTGAACGCGCTAATCTCAAGAACTACTGGTCCGATTTGAAAAATTGCGTTGGATAGCCCATTAATCCTGAAAGGCTTTGACTATATAACATCACGCTGCGACTAATAGGAGCGGAGCATAACATCCATACTAATATTATAAATGCGAAAGTAACTCTGTCTGTCTGTCTGTCGGTCTGTTTGTCTGTCTGTCTGTCTGTCTGTCTGTCTGTCTGTTACGCTTTCCCGCTTAAACCTCTCAACCGATTTTGATGAAATTTGGCACAGACAATCTTTGGACCCTGAGAAAGAACATAGGCTACCTTTTATCCCGGAAAAATATGATGTTCCCGAGGGAAATCTAAAAAGCGCGATATAACCGAACTCCACGCGGGCGAAGCCGCGGGCGGAAAGCTAGTGTACAAATAACTGACTCCACGCGAACGAAATCGCTCCCGGCAGCTAGTTCATACTAATATTATAAATGCGAAAGTAACTCTGTCTGTCTGTCTGTCGGTCTGTCTGTCTGTCGGTCTGTCTGTCTGTCTGTCTGTCTGTCTGTCTGTCTGTCTGTCTGTCTGTCTATCTGTTACGCTTTCCCGCTTAAACCTCTCAACCGATTTTGATGAAATTCGGCACAGACAATCTTTAGACCCTGAGAAAGAACATAGGCTGCCTTTTATCCCGGAAAAAAATCATATTCCCGAGGGAAATCTAAAAAGTGCGATATAACCGCGCTCCACGCGGGCGAAGCCGCGGGCGGAAAGCTAGTATTAAATAAAACAAATAAGTGTTACTGCGTTAGATCATGCACTCAAATTGCGTAACACATTATTACTAAGTATTAATAAAGAAGCATATTGCTAATATCCTGCTCCCCATATTCGAAAAACGTGTCTGCTCAACAACGTAAATAACTATTGCTATAATATTAAACAGATATGATATGCTCTAACAAATTAACCAAAATAAATGTGCCGATCGGAGCAGCAGCACACCCATGCATTTTTTTTATTCTGCGTACATTTCACACGTTGGCACAGTGTGAGTGAGATGGGGCGCAATCTAAAGCATAGAGAAGAAAAAGATGGCTAGTGTTTGTCGTTTGCGCTTAAATAGAATCGACGAAAACTGAAGCGACTTGCTGGACTTACCACCTCCTTTTGTACGCTTCATTTTCAGTGCGCTAGTGACGTATCTACCTTAGTTTAATATTATATCAATGTAAATAACGCAATGAATGTTGTTGAACTGTCAAAATGAACCCGTTACTACTAATAATACATGACACAATTGCGTAACAAACTTTCAATTACAATCTGAATCGTTTTTAAATGATATTGTTAATCCATTACTTCATACTGTGCTGATTCTGAGCCTAATTTGAATAAATGACTTTTGGTTTTTTGATTTGATTTGAATAGTGTACCATAATTCATGTTAGGACCTCTTGTATCAAAACTACCTGTGTACTACATGTTTTCAATTTATTTGTCGTTAAAAGTCTCATTAGTAACTTTAAATCTTTTTTTTTTTAATATTTTATGTAACTATAGTTTATTTCAATTTCATTAATTACATGGCTAATATTTACATAATTTAAAAAGTTAAAAAAAATAAAATAGAAATATAATTATGTACAAGTATATAAAGGAGGAATTGAAAAAACTAGAGGGCATCAAAAAATTCATCCGCATCGCTGTCAACAGGAAACGTGCCCAAAAGGCTGGCAGCATTGCCACGTTGTATGGCGATGCTGATTCTTTGGCCAAAAAATAGCCCAGCCCTCTCCTCCCCCCTTACTTTAAATCTGAGTCAAATGACGATTATCGTGACGCCACTAAATAAGGACGAGTCTCTTATTTTACACTTAATAAATAAGTAATTATCGATGAAAGAAGCTTTTTTTATTGTTCTGTCAAATGACCTCTCCCGCTTTGGGTGGAGTGAAAGGGCATGTCGGGTATCATGAGGCTGGCATATCTTTGTAAGGTAAAACCCTATAAATAAATATAGAAAAAAGGGCATTTCAGACTTTTACTGAATAAAACACACCCGTGTACCTACAGTTGCCTGCGCGTCAGGGCCACGGTTTTTTTTTTTAACCAACCCCAACCCTGATCCAGGACGCATCGGTCTTCGTGAACCCCGTCACGATGTGCTGACATCTCTTTGAGGCGCGCGTGAAACACAACGCGCCGTCGACGCGGGCCTGGTCCTTATCGGGCGGCGAGCTGCCCACTGCTCGCCGATCGATGAATGAAGCTGAGGTTGTTGTTATTGTATAATGCAGTTCATCCATACTAATATTATAAATGCGAAAGTAACTCTGTCTGTCTGTCTGCCTGTTACGCTTTCCCGCTTAAACCTCTCAACCGATTTTGATGAAATTTGGCACAGACAATCGACCCTGAGAAAGGACATAGGCTACCTTTTATCACGGAAAAATTTGATATTCCCGAGGGAAATCTAAAAAGCGCGATATAACCGAACTCCACGCGGGCGAAGCCGCGGGCGGAAAGCTAGTTAAATATAAATTCTAAATTAAAGAAGCTAAGTAAGCTTATATTTATGTAGTCTCGTCTGTAAAAGATAGCTCTTAGCGATAAGTTCGCCCATCGTGTAGGTATATGGTGTCGGTACATATCAATAAAGAGTATTCTATTCTATTCTACGAAGTGAATTAACTAATAGATCAATACTTTGATTTATTTATCGTCATCCAGGTTCTATACATAATATAAAAACAAAGTGATTCACTTTTACGAAATTCTCACAACCTGTAGATACTAATAGCTATTATGCTC
The DNA here is from genome assembly GCA_017933935.1 of Sesamia nonagrioides. Lineage (NCBI taxonomy): Eukaryota > Metazoa > Arthropoda > Insecta > Lepidoptera > Noctuidae > Sesamia > Sesamia nonagrioides. The sequence continues at coordinate 306,941 of JADWQK010000275.1, read as the reverse complement.
ACACCTATAATTGAATGGAAATTATTCACAGGTCCATTTGTGCCCCTTCTGAATGTGCTCTTTGTCAAGAGAACACTAAATGTTAACACAGTAGGTAAGTAAGTACATCTTTAACATTAAGCTCCCTTCACACATACACTAGGTACTACTCTTTTGAAGTAAATAAAAATCTAGAGATTTCTATTACATCTGTCCGGCCGTGATTTGCATATCGTGAGAAATTCATCATATCCTAAAATCTAAACTTTTTGAAGACAACTACAACTATTTTTTTTATGGAGATATAACGGTAACTTTTCGAAGGGGTTTTGCCTAATGCTAAGAACTTTGCCCCACCTCGTATTTGTCCTCTATGCCTTGAAAAATACAACCAAAAAGTACCTCTGCGTTGCCACTGGAAAAGCGGAAGTAATGGGCTTAAAAAAAAAAGCTGTCGTCCCACCGACACGAAGTCAAAGAAGACTGTGTGGCTACTATGAGTTTCTATTGCGAGACTCGATCGTCGATATCGACTGCGTTTGACTCATCGATTGGCCCGCTTCAAGGTTGTAAGAACTCTCAACCAATGAGAGCGCCAAACGCAATCGATATCGACGATCGAGTCTCGTAATGAAAATTCATGGTAGCCACACTGGTGACGTTTCGTACTCTAGCACACAGTATGCCATGCACCTTACCGTATAGACAGATAATGTATTCGTTGATCGTAAAACAAATTAAGCAACTCGTTCAATGTCATTGCTAACTGATGCGCACGCGGATAGTTGTGAAATTACGCATCTACGCCAAATTTGAACTAAGAATTTTAATACCGACACGTCTACGACTTTGGCGTTGTTTACTTTTGTAGCAAAATTTACTGAATCGGTACCATTTTCATATCTAGTATTCTATTGTTTTATGTATAGGAATTATGATTCAAAGTATAAGTATGTAGCTATAAAGAAGTCTTTGTTTGATGAATCCTGTCTACTAACATAATGAAACTACAGTAGACAGAAACAGCTGTACCTATTCCGTGATTGTTTTAAAATCCAACTCAGTTTTATACGTATACATTTGCCTAAGTACCTAGATGTTATAAATAATACATGATTTTATTTTTCTAAGTAAGTTTTGTACAAACACTTTTACACGACCATCGTAATAAAAAAAAGAAACTAAATAAGGTCGGCATTTCCTGACTTTTCCGAGAAGTAACGCCGAATCAAACTCAGATGACACAGTAGGGACTAGGACAGATCATGTGAAGACCATTTCTTCACAGTAGAATCTGTATTGCAGATTGATTTCTGAAATAAAGGTTTGATGAAAGAACCTCGGTACGGCTTTTTCGGTGGTAGGCCATAACATCGGCTGCCGGCAGAAGTTACTATACTACCCACTAGATCAAGTCTTGCCGCCAAGCGATTCGTCGTGTTCCAACATGATGTCTGGTGAAGCCGTACAGAGGACGAGTCTGAGCAGTTGTGTTACGATGTGTGTACGATATGCCAAATGTTGTCGTGTCTCTGCCCTGCCCTCCACAGTCTCCAAATCAACCTCCCTCCGGCGCAACATCGTTGGTCCTGTTGTTGGGTTTAACATTGCATCATCTCGCTCAACTGTATGTCGTCTTCTTTCCTATTCACTCAGTTTTTTTTGAGTGAATAGGTTTAATAAGCTAGCCCGATTTACCATCAACGATTGCATCACTGCTTACCATCAGGCGAAATTGCAGTCAAGCACTATTTATAGTTATTAAAAAAAAAACACATAAATTGACTGGATATGTCCACTCAGTACACGTACCTATTTGTCAATAATCGTGCTTCTAATTCGACCAGTACACATCTACCTTTCACTACAAGGAGACTCGTAATTCCTTGTGTTCATTCGGCGGGGCATTACATAACAACGATCAGTAGCAATGGTTTTTAAATTTGACAGTTCATCAACATTCATTACGTTTTTTACGTTGTTGAGCTGACTTTTGAAATACATGAAGCATTGGATTAGCATTATTCTTCAAAATGATTGAGATTGAGATTCATAGTCATCATCATCATCTCAGCGTTTATCCCGGTTGCATCCGCAGCTTTCGCGTTGGAGCCCGGGGTCCGCTTTCCTGCACATTCTCCTCCATTTCGCACGATCTTTAGCATCCTGTAGAACGTAACGTAAAAAGTCAAGAACTTGTTGGCACGCGTGTCATCTCTTAGATTGAGATTCATAGTGTATTACGCTATTGGGGTACAATCTTCTTAAACAATATAACATACTAACTTTCCGACCGCGGCTTCGCGCGCGTGGAGTTCGTTTATATCGTGATTTTTAGATTTCCCTTGGGAACATCAAATTTTTCCGAGATAAAAGGTAGCCTATGTCCTTTCTCAGGGTCTAAATATTGTCTGTGCCAAATTTCATCAAAATCGGTTGAGAGGTTTAAGCGGGAAAGCGTAACAGAAAGACAGACAGACAGAGTTATTTTCGCATTTATAATATTAGTATGGATAATATCTGTATGGTATTTAATACATTGGTTCTAATATTTTTTCTCATTAAGAATATCAATATTGTTTATTCATAATTCCAGATAGCGTAATTTTAATTAAGTACTGTTTAAAATTCCATCACACATACCTTACATAAGAGAAACAACAAGTTTAAATTACATATATTTTAATCATATTTATTGAGAAAAAAAATATTTTTAGGTTGTATATGTAATTTAAAACTAGTTATTATGTAAAAATCATTTGTAAATGAAACAATGGCCCTGATTCTGTTGTTCACAAACTAATTTAAATTTAAGTTCATTGCATCTTTTTCTTTCTATTACATTATGTAAAGGACAAAAGATAAAATGTCAGTTTAGACCTGTCAAATTAATGCGCTCCTGGCGTAAACTGGCGTATTTTTAGTCGCCATGTTTATAATCGCGTCTAAACTGTCTATGAAGTATCTTAATTTGACACGATTAAACTAAAATGTTATCTTCTACCCTTTTCTTAACGAAATGGAAAAAAAGATGCACTTATCTTAAAATTACTTTAATTTGTAAACAACAAAATCGGCGCCAATATCCTACTAATATTATAAAAGCAAAAGTTTGTATGTCGCAAAACAAATGAACCGATTTAGATTTAATTTGGCACACAGGTTTATAACCAAGAATATAGTAGGTAACTTTTTATCCCGATATTTCCATGGGAACGAACCTTACGCTGGTGAAAACTACGCGGGGCGTAGCTAGTTTTTCATAAATAAAACAGTTAAATTAGGTGCGCAAGAGTTCCAGACAAATAAGGTCAAGATCACACTTAGCGTACGTGCACAATTTCGTTAATGAATGGCCAGACGTTTGAGATGAATCAATATTCGAAGGTCCGTATTATTTGTCTGAAAAAAATATATCTACCTACAAGAGAAAATTCAATGAGAGAGCTCTTTTGAAACATGCTTTCAGCTGGTGGCTACTTGTTTACTTTTTAACAAATGCTTCAAAAATGTTATCATAGAAGTCAGTACTAGAGCTTGATAGAAAATACAAGCATTTAATCGATGCCACTGTTCCTAATCATCGACATTCCGACTTTGCCCATAGGCATAGGTCTCTCTTTACTAATACAATTCTTCTATGCTCATTCGGATATCAATCGCGGCTATAACGACGTCCGCCTATTTCGTCACCCAAAACTGTTTTGGGTGCCGAAACATCTAAATCAAAATACCTACCTAATCAATACAACTTTTTAAAAATTATGTAAAATCCGGATTTGTATTATAAATTGTTCTCTTTTAACAAGCCATTGGTCACTACCTCAACAGTACCTGTTATGAAACACGTAAGGTCTGATATCATCACGGTGACTAACTGTGAACACCTTTCACAGCGATTAGCAGACAATAACGTTCTAACTGATGACTCAATAACACGCCGTTTACCTGCGCGGATACGAAATTAAAATACGAAAAAAAAATTATGAATATTATTTTGCTAGTACATAAAATTATGAATATTATTTTGCTAATACATAAAATTATGAATATTATTTTGATAATACATAAAATTAAAAATATTATTTTGCTAATACATAAAATTATGAATATTATTTTGATAATACATAAAATTATAATTATTATAAGTAAGCCTTGGGGGAGGCCTTTGTCCAGCAGTGGACCTCTACAGGTTGAAGAAGGAGAATACGTAAAGTATACCACCGACATAGCTCTTGTAGTCACTACACGGGCCTACTCTTAGTCTCTTAGTCACTACACCTTGCGCCTAGCACCGATGAACGATGAGACAGTAAGTTTCTTGAGTGCCACGTACTGGAAGACTGTATATACAGGAACAATGTAGCGTGCTCCCAACAAGGAGGACCGGTGATCTGGTGAAGATAGTGGGTAACCGATGGATGTGGGCAGCACAAGACCGGGCATTGTAGAAAACCTTGGGGGTGGTTTGAAGAAGGACAACACATAAAGTAATCCATCTATAATGTTCTCTCTGCTAAGATTCAGCCCTCCTCTTTGTAAGTGGTAGTGGGTTTTTAATGAATCTATCACCATCTATTAATCATAGTAAACTAGCTTTCCGCCCGCGGCATCGCCTGCGTGGAATTCGGTTATATCGCGCTTTTTATATTTTCCCGTGGTATTTTTTTCCCGGATAAAAAGTACCCTATTATTTAATCCGGACTTCTAACTTTACGACTGCAAAATTTCAAAGTTCAGTAGTTACGGCGTGAAAGCGGAATAAACGAACTCACTTTCCGATTTATAATATTAATAAGGATAAGGATCAATCACGCGGACTAAATGCGATTTGTTATACAGTATGTTAACTAACAGAGGGCGTTCCCGTTAACCCGAAATAGTATAGCATACATACATGCTAAAAAAAATATTTCCATTCGAAAACAAAATGTTTTAAAATTTTTTCCAATAAGAAAATATTCAATAAAAATTTTAAATTGACATGTAAAAGAAACACACTGTACACGCGAACATGAAAGATGGCAACGTCGCAATTTATTTATACATGACGACTACTATTTTGATTTAAAACAGGAGGTTTCAAATTTATTTCCAATTAGAATTTTTTTTTATTCGGATTTTTTTATGCTTATTTTTCTATGCTGATAATTTTATTTTAATCTATTAATGATATATATTAACGAGTTTAAGGGAACGCCCTCTGTTATTTAACATACTGTATGTCTTAAATTTTTTGGTTCTAATACATGCTTTCCTTCACCGTTTTGAGACCAGTTGGTAATGAAATTATGAAATTGGTGATGAAATTATTTAAATAAAGTAAAGCGCCTAGTTGGGTTCAAACCCGCAATTCGTAAGTAAGAGCCTTTCATAAACCACCGAGTCGCCTCAATTTTATTAATAAGCTAACTTTGTAGTTACACATTCCTCCTCACAATTTTCCCAAAGAAATACACAATTTTTCCAAAATTGTGGAATACTAATTCCACAATTTTTCAAGTTTGCTTCTACCGTTATATTCACAATGCCAAATTATGTTAATATTTCAGGCTTGTCGATTCATTAAACACACAATTTTCCCAAAGAAATACACAAAATTTGCATTTGAAATTTGTGTGACTTTTGATAAAGTTTATCATATTTTCTCTGGGTATTGGCATCGTAAATTTTAACATTAAGATAGGAGAAAATCGGATCTTTACGGGTTAGTTACCTAATCTCCAAAAGTCTAATGAATATCAATCGCTACAACGCCCCAAAAAACTATAACTAACATCACGTAACAGCAATGTCATGGAAATCAATGAGCGCCCACGTAAATAATTAATTGGTTTAACATCCTGAATGATTCATTCATATTATTCAGTTACAACTCATCAAAACAAAAACTCAGGATCATCAGTTGAATTATAAATAGAACCACATTTCGACGTCTGCCACGTCACTCTGCATACATTATGCTACCACTTTTACACCCAAGAATACCTTTCTGAAGAAATGTTGCCAACAAACATGATAACTATGACGTCATAGTAAAAACTAGACCGTAATCAAAATTTCGTCTAAGCTCAGGGACTAACTAGGGCCGTCATTGTGACGTGTAACGAATTTCTTATCATAATCGTCAATTCAAAGGGTTAGAGCTTCACAAGGTCCTCAGTCTCAAATGAAATTATAATGAGCATATGACAGCTTGTCTATATAATACTAGGTTCTACCCACGACTTCGACCACGTGCTTCGGCCCACGACCCACCTCGTCTCTACACGTCTTACCCGTGCCTTTACTTCGTTTTCTCAGGGCGTTTTTCTTACTTTTATTCTACTGCTCGGCTTCTAAGAGTCCTAGAATGATTTTGTCATTATCTGCTTAACCTTTTCCCTACAATTTCTAGGTCAGCTTCCAGTCTCACCGGTTGCAGCAAACGTTTTTCATCGCCATATGTGATTAGGAAAACGTACATTTTATTTATTTTATTTTTACAGAAAGCTTATAGACTTATATTACAATTAAAATCCTTAGTAGATAGTCTTCTTCTTCTTCTTCAGCCTATAGATGTCCACTGCTGGACCAAGGCCTCCCCCAAGGCTTTCCACGATGATCGGTCTTGTGCTGCCCGCATCCATCGGCTTCCCGCGACCTTCACCAGGTCATTGGTCCACCTTGTTGGGGTCCTCCCTACGCTGCGTCTTCCAGTACGTAACCGCCACTCCAGAATCTTACTGCCCCATCGGCCATCGGTTCTACGAGCAATGTGCCCCGCCCACTGCCACTTAAGTTTAACCACTCGCAGAGCTATGTCTGTAACTTTGGTTCTTCTGCGGATCTCCTCATTTCTGATTCGATCACGCAGAGAAACTCCGAGCATAGCTCTTTCCATTGCCCTTTGTGTGACTCTGAGCCTTCGTATGAGGCCCATTGTGAGCGAACACGTCTCTGTTAGTCATCACTGGCAACACACACTGGCCAAAGACTTTAGTCTTGAGACACTGTGGTATCTTGGGCGACGAGAAGATGTAGCGTAGCTTCCCGAACGCTGGCCAGTAGACATTATTTATTCATAGTTAGTAGACAGTACAGTTTACTGATTTCAAGCTTCCACATAAATTAAATTGCCCTGATCGATTGTATAATACATATAATGAAATGTAGCGACACGTATATATATGTATGTGTGTGCGATAATGTACATTGATCACCGACCGTGACACGAGACGTGCGACCCCGGCCCTGTTCACACTCACCTTACACTTCGAACCACTACTGTTTAGGGCTATCACGACATGACCGCCGAACTGTTTGTCTCATATATAGCATGTATATATATCATAAATCTGTGGTCATATCGGATATATCGGGTTAATCTGGAGTCATGTACAATATGTAAAGATAACCGTTTCCGATCCGTGAAGGTATTGTTAGATATCGATAACTGATTCTACTAATGCCTACAAAGCCGGGTTAAACTTAAAAAAAATCCCCTTAAAAAATAAATATTATTTCGCAAAACGAGGCAACTTAATACATGTGTGGTAGGCAATACATGCGCGGGCGAAGGGGGGCAGGGCACGCGGCACGCGGTCGCATCGCTCATTCATCATACATAATACAGCCATAAATAGTTTTTGTCAGTTTTTAAAAAAATACCAAATTTCGAGGAAGTTGGAATTAATTCGCGGAAATAAAAGATTATTTCAAAATTCATTAGTATTGTTACTATGATGATTATGTAAAACTTCATATTTTATTTGGTCACGTGTTTACATAACCTTTATTATTCTTATGGGTCGGACGGTGTTTTCTTAATATCGTATAAACAAGTGAGGACTATAAGCTGAAGAACTTTCTTTATTTTTTAATCATAAACTAGTGCTTCGTCGCAATCCCGCCTGATGGTAAGCAGTGATGAATGTTTTCGTCGTGAGATCAACATCATAATCGTAATATACATAATATAAAAAAGGCTCTTTCGTATTATTCCTCACACAATCTATTCATCTTTTCTTTGGTCTTCCCTCTCTCTACGTTCATCAACATTTATTTTCTTCTCTGATATCATTCACCTGAGCAAAATGGAAGATGAAATCGTGTTGGGCCAAACCCAAGCAACATTGATAAAAAATGAAGAAAGAAGAAGAGAAGAAAAGAGGAAGAAGGAGAAGGCATGTTAAAGAACATGGAAGAATGGCAAGAATATGAATGTTGGTAGGATGCCTACCCGATTTACAAAGGTACCAAATATTGCAACTCTTAAATCAAATCAAATCATTAAATTTGTTAACACAGGTAAATAGCGGATATACAGGTCTTATATTACAACAGGGGGCTGTGTTATTCCAGTAGGCGTACAAAAATATGGTGTTCATCTGGCTCATTATATAGGTATAACATTTTAACCTAGCAATTTGTTTTAAAATCATGCATAATTATTATGTCTAATTAAGCTGTCAGACCCAACTGAGGAACTATTTCTTATTAATTAAATGTCAAAAAATGTTACTCAAAATAATTTAAATGTCAAAAAATATAAATCATCAATATTATAATTCAAAAGTACGATTCCTCATTTAAGTTTTTCGTATAACATAAATAGATGCAAAAAATATTTTGATACATTGTACATCATTACAATCAATTTCATTTTATTTAAATTGAGCCATATTCCAAAATTCGTCTAGCGTGTTGTCAAAAAGCAACTTAATATAAGTGCCTTTTTGAATTTTATTAATGGCATATTTTTAATGTCATTCAGCACTTTAATATACATTTTTGGCGCATTGCCAAAAAAACTTTTACACATTAGGGCTGTTTTACATTTAAAATTACATATTTTGTTAAAATATTGAGTATGCAATGGATTTCTGACTACAGATAAGCTCACGAATAGATGCACCTGTTCTTTTTGACAAATAATGCTGTTTCCATTATGACAGACGGCACATCAAGCTACTACAATCTGTCAGATTTCCTTATTAGATTTTCAACTTTATCTCTAAAGTGACTTGATTTGAGAGAGTTGATTTTGAATATTTGGCAGTTTCGGCTACCTTGATTTGCTGTCGTCCGTAGATTGCTGGCAATGTCAATATTTTTAGTTAGTAGCCTATTTTTCGAAATATGCCAAATATATTGCTGATATTACTTCCCAGCTTTTATATTTTGAATCTCTCAGAGATTTTTCTGTTAATATAAATCTTTATTGCGTTTATTTTCTTACTTTTTTATATTTAATGATTTCGTTACTTATCAAAATAACCCATTATTATCTCGTTTTTTTTTTTTTGTGAAACATGTAAAATGCTAATTAATTTTTAAATAATACTAATCTAAAGAATTAATACTATTTTTTTTTTTTGTCCAAACCAGCATATAAATTTTTATATACATACACACATCAAAAGTGTCTAGGGATCAAGCATTTTTATGCGGATTTCTTGAGATTGAGATGTGGCTTTGTAATAAATTTATGATTTTATAAATTTATATGGATCCTTTTTGGTGCATTTCATAATTTGAATCAGGAACTGTGAATCAAATTCGAGTAAAAGATGAAAATCAGCTGTCAATATTTTCCCTATAAAAACATACAACGCATTGAAGACATTATTAGTGCTACTGTTTCCCTACTACTGATTAAAACCAACGTTATTATGGAGCGGCGACGTCATTTAAGCAGGGAAGAAATGCTCAGAGCCGTGGGAATGATAGAAGCTGGTTCCCGGCAACGTACTGTGGCTTTAGCTCTGAATACAAGTCAGAGTGTTATCAGTCGACTTTGGACACGTTACCGAAGCACTGGTACCGTGGCTGAGCGCCATGGAGGACGGTATCGCTGCACCACACGGAGACAAGACCGATACATTCAAATCTTAACTCGAAGAGCTCCAACAATAACCGCCATGATGTTAGCCGTGAGGCTTCATCACTCTTCAGGGAACTTAATTAGCGACCAAACAGTCAGAAACCGCTTGCATGAAGTGAACCTTCATTCCCGAAGACCGCTACGGGTACCACCTATAGCAATGCACAATCGTAGGATTCGATATCAATGGGCTCTTGAACACAGAAATTGGGCAGAAGAACAATGGCGTTTCGTGTGCTTTTCTGATGAGTCTCGTTTTGGTATGAGACCGGATACAAGACGTATACGACACTGGAGAACCCCTGGACGCCAACAGCGATTAAAATCCTGCCAGGAAGTCCATCCTTATAGTGGTGGAACCATCATGGTATGGGCGGGTATTTGGATCGGCGGAAGAACTGAGTTGATTTGGATCAGAGGCAACCTCAACGCTCAAATTTATGCTGAAACGATTGTATCAGACGTCATCGTTCCTCTACAAGTGCAAATCGGTCCCTTATTTCAGTTAATGCATGATAATGCACGACCGCACACCGCAAGAGTTGTAAGACAGACTCTCGCCGCAGCTAACATCAATGTCCTGCCCTGGCCTGCTCAGTCGCCAGACTTGAACCCGATTGAGCATGCATGGGATATGCTACAGAGAAGAGCTCTGCCGAATATGGAGGGTATCCAGTCGCAAGAAGACCTTTTTTTGTTGTTGCAACGAACATGGGCGGCCATTCCACAGCGTGATTTGGATGAACTCATTTTGAGTATGCCAAACCGATGTTCTTGTGTTGTTAGTGTTCGCGGTAGAAACACGGATTATTAATTGTTTAAGTTACCCAATAAAATTTTAGAGAAAACTGTTATTTCAGTCTTTTTTTCGAACTTTTGTGTTAGTGGTTCAAATGTCAAATATCCCTTTATTAGGAAAATGGCAAATTTCTTTATTAATGCAAAGGTGACTTGGTTTATCGTTACTGTGACAAACGAAAACACTTTATTTGATGAATCCTTAAAGAAAATTTTAATTAATATCAATCAGGAGAAAAGTTATTGCAAAAATATATGTTGATCCCTAGACACTTTTGATGTGTGTATTTGTATAAAACTGGCTTCTAAAGTAAACGTAAAGTGGTTTGAGATCATTACTTTTATCCATACTAATCCATACTAATATTATAAATGCGAAAGTAACTCTGTCTGTCTGTCTGTCGGTCTGTCTGTCTGTTACGCTTTCCCGCTTAAACCTCTCAACCGATTTTGATGAAATTTGACACAGACAATCTTCAGATCCTGAGAAAGAACATAGGCTACCTTTTATCCCGGAAAAATTTGATGTTCCCGAGGGAAATCTAAAAAGCGCAATATAACCGAACTCCACGCGGGCGAAGCCGCGGGCGGAAAGCTAGTTGATATATAAACAGCTTATTGACGTGGATACTGTAGAAACTACATATATAGACCTATTTAGTACTTATATACCTACTTGAAACTTCCATGAGTCAACTTCAACTTCAACTTTTGATCAATGGGCCCTGTGGAAGAGACTCCATAATTTTGCCAATAACACGTGTAACAAATAATAGGAATTCTTTGAAAATTTTATTTCACAATAATGGCGGATATCGCCAATGACAATGTCGAAAAAGACGACCGCGTGAACCGTCTACGAGGGAGGTTTGAGGCAAAGTCATGATGTGGCCACTGTGCTGCGATATTTAAATGTTCTTCATGAATTATTTACTAAATGCACTTTAAAAAGTGCATTTAGTAAATAATTTATAATAATAATTTACATTTATGTAGTAAATTACATACCTACATCACGCCCTTTTATTTAGTAAACAACACTATAAATAATTTAAAAGTTCAATGAAAAGTGAGCGTGACACTTAGCTTTTCCGCCAAAATTCCTTCCGTGAGTCAATCAAAAGTTATTGCCATGTAATACGAGACTCTCGAGATTGGGCGTCAGATTGGGCTGACAAGAAAGAATAATTAATCATGTAAAATACATAATATTTTTAATACGTATAAGTATGTAACAACCTGCCTATTATATTGGCCCATTGTAGGGCAGAGGCCTCTGTTCATAGACAACTGATTTTTAATTTATATATTTTTTAAAATAATAGAATTAAAAATAAGACGCCAACCCTATTCGTATTGATGATAACCGATAGGGCAATCTGCCGTATAACTACCTACTACTTTTGTCGTTATAGGTCTTGACGTGAAATATGTCGTTTACCAGGATCGAGGAACATACAGTAATTCTGCTGCAGTGCAATTCTTTGACCATCTAACTATGAAAACTAAAGAGAAGTGAGTGTGTAGTGAGATCTCGTTCCATCAAATGCTATGTATAGACACTATTGACACTAACCTCACTTCATCAAAGTAGCTAAAGTGGCAATTGATCGTAATCGCACAAAAGCAGTGCAACCATTGATAAAATATTAAACTAAGGTAGACAAGTCACTAGCGCACTGAAAATGAAGCGTACAAAAGGAGGTAAGTCCAGTATCTCGCTTTAGTCACTCTCGATACACTCGTAAAAACAAACGACAAAAACTAACAGCGCAAACGACAAACACTAGCCATCTTTTTCTTCTCTGTGCTTTAGATTGCGCCCCATCTCACTCACACTGTACCAACGTGTGAAATGTACGCAGAATAAAAAAATTGCATGTGTGTGCTGTTGCTCCGATCGGCACATTTATTTTGGTTAATTTGTTAGAGCATATCATATCTGTTTATTAATATATGAATGAGTGCAACCCAGCAATGTGCCGTCGGCAAGAATTGTCAATAGGTAGTTGTAACATAACTGGAACTGTAAATAGAGAAAATGTATAATTAGAGATAAAACAATAACAAAAATAATTAGTAACAATGTAAAATAATAATAATATAATGACCAGTACATAAAAAACGTAATAATAAAGATAAGTGACAAAATATATATAGGAAAAGAGCAACCTAAAAAGAAGGACCAATGCCGCAAAAAAGCAGACGCGGAAAAAAGTGTATTGGTGATAACAATTTCTTGCCACGCAAGAAGAGTAGGGACGGCAACGCCCTGTGATGACGGGTGTCTGTATTTAAAATCTACCTTCATCTACCTTTTCACGGTGACACATTTCTAGAATCGATCAGTAGATCCAGTGATAGATTTTGTGACGCCCCAAATGTGCTATAGTTGTCAAGTTGGCCCTTCGAGAAGTAAAGGTATAAGGGCATTCTCAACCTCTGGCCTAGGGGTGGGGGGTTGGGGGGCAACTGAGATTTTTAGGGTCGAATCAAACCCAAAATCAAAGCATTTCTTTCAAATAAACCAGTTACAGGCACTTTTGAATTGTCAGAAGGTCGGTCAGTTAATAAGATGAAGCTAGTCGCCCATTCCAAAGAGTAGGTACCTATGGAGAAGAACGGGCAAGAAACTCCATGGACACTCTTTTAAATTTTCAAGCTACTGTTACAAATATTTGATTTCATCATTCAATCATCTCCGGCTATTTTGTCTTACAAACTACACAAGTACGTCCTTTTTTTTAATAATTATAAACTAGTGCTTGACTGCGATCCCGCCTGATGGTAAGCAGTGATGAAATCGTTGATGGTAAAGCGCACTAGTTTATTAAGCCTATTCAGTTAAAAAAAACTTAGGAATAGGAAGGATGACGGCAGTTGAGCGAGGTGATGCAATGTTAAACCCAAGACCAACACGACCAAACGATGCTGCGCTAGAGGGAGATTGATCTGGAGACTTTCCACGACCAAACTCCTGACACAACAACATTTGGCGCATCGTACACGCCACACACAACACAACTGCTCAGACCCGTTCTCCATACGGCTTCACCAGACATCATGCCGGAACACGACGAATCGCTTGGCGGCAAGACTTTGTCTGGTGGGTGGTAACTTCTGCCGGCAGCCGATGTTATGGCCTACCACCGAGAGGATGTCTACATGAAACATTAGGTATAATAACTGTAGTATTGTATTATTCACAACAGCAATCCGACAATTACGCCTTAGATTAAATGGCACCCATAAAATAAGCCGTAAAAAGTCTGATAATCGATTACAATAATATTACGATATTTATCAAGTTATAACATAAACTACGTGTAAAATTGTCTTCGTCATTGAGTATGGCTAATAAACATTTATTTTCCAAATCCTCAGAAAAAGAAACTATTAAATAGATCTTATGAAATAAGTGCTAAGAAAAAAATAGTTGCTAATGAAATAAACAATTACTATTATAATTATTTGTCGGATTGAGACTGAGGACGCTCTTTAAAATCTGAAGGGAGGAACGCCCAGCAAGTGTACTACCTATAAGTCATTCACATTTCACCAGTTATGTCTAAATCCCATATAATAGGGGACTAGCCTGTAAGCGTCAAATGGGCACGAATCCTGCTGCTGAAAAATTCCAGATTCAAAAACCCAGAACACGTTGACTGATCCGAGAATTGGACCCTATTTCGTTGCGTTTGCGATTACTAAACCAACAAGACAATTTAAAGGTATGATTTAAAATGAAAAAAATGTTTTTTATAATAATAATTGATTTTAAACGACTGCAGGAACCGGAGTCTCATAAACAACGGAGGTATTATATATAATCAGGAACTTATTTATAACAACTTACTTTCGATGCGAGCTAAGTATAAAATAATTTCAGGTATGTAAGTTGTAAAGTAGTTACTTACAACATTCTTGTGGTAAGAATAAGACAATGACGTAAATGAGACGAATTTTAGTGAGAATATACAATACTATTGCGTAATTTTTATTTTACAATAAAATATCAGCTGTACTTAGGTGTTTCTCAAATCTTTTTATTTTACAACTCAAAATACTTATTTCGTTGCTTCATAAATATTCCTAAAACACATCTATTCAGACACGGCTACTTCTTTGCATAAATTTAAAATAGGATTTTTTTCCTACATGATAAAATATCGCATTTATGTATTGTATTAAATACCAAGCCTCGGTAAGTCCTTGACCAGATACTAAATAAAATTCATAATTTATTATTATGTCAATAAGATAACAAGCTTTTATTATGATTATAATAATTGGACACAGTTCATTAGATATTCGCATAGCTGTTTTGACAAATATTTTAGGAATAAAAAGACCACACACCTACAATATTTTCTTATGAGTTAATGAGATGTGCATAGAATAAAACATTCGAGCTAATCAGCTTCCGCGGCTGACCACACAATGACAACGTGCTCAGATTGTTTAACTGTACAAATAAAGTAGGACACTTGGATTTCCCAATCATGAGCACCTTAACCATCTTATTTTCCGTCACCACTAAACTAGAGACAATAAAGTCGTTAAATTTAAAAGGAATACGTCTTTTATGGTCATGGGCGCGTAGGGGGGGGGATGTATAGTTGGCAGGATGTCGTCTCGGGCCCAGCGCAGTGGGTTTTCTGAAGGCTGCGGCGCGTGCCGCATGCCAACACCGGCGGTGACCTCGTGCGACCCTATTAAAACAAGATACATCGTGAATCTCACGTAGTCACGAGAAGACACCATGAGGTTCATCTACACGTGCCTGTGCTTCGCCTCTGTGCTGAAGATCGTTGTGCCGGCGCCGGCGAATGGATTTGTGTTCCCGGACGACAAGAGGCAGGAGAGGAAGCTGGAGCCGATCACTCCACCCGTTCTGCCTGTTTTGGAACATTTGGAACGTGATCCGAGTACCTTGTTGCCGCATGAGAGGCGGGCTCCGGGAACTAATCAAGTGAAACCGAGGTTCGGTGGGCGCCCGTCGTTCGGTGGGGGTTTCAACGTTGCTCCCTCTGGTAACGGGGGTTTGACTGCGAGTGTGAGCAGTAGTGCAAGTGGGCTGGGTGCTAGCCAATCAGCGTCACAGTCCTTCTCGTTTGGATTTAATGAAGGCTTCAGCGCTTCGCATTCCGCCAGCCAAGCGTCATCGTTCAATGGTTTCGGAAGGTCAGTAACCTTATTGTTTACATAGGAATTTAGATGAATGGGATTGATAATACGTTATTATAATAAGACCTATTTTATAGCTTTTTTTGTGCTGATTTGGGAAATAAATGTTTATTAGTCACACTCAGAGGCGAAGACAATTTTACACGTAAATTATGTTATAATTAGATAAATATCATAATATTCGTAAAGTAATCGATTATCAGACATTTTACGGTTTGTTTTATGGGTGCAGTTTAATCAACGGCGTCATTGTCGAATTGGAATAATACAACAGTACAGTTATCATATTTATATAATTAACCATGCGTGAATTTATAAGTGATAGTGACAATCGAGAAAACAACAAGGTACAAGTTCCGTATCTTTCAGTGCGTGGCCCCAAAAAGGCAAAGCAAGTAAAACAGTGTCTGGGTTTCCCAAATGTGACTTAACGTCTCACTGACGTAGCTACTTTTACGGTACACGGACATGTGTTACATACCTACATATATCCTTACTTATGTGATAAACATGTTATTAACATAGTTTTTTTGACTTACACAACTTTCAAACAGCGTTGAAATAGTTTTGAACAACTTACTGTTCAACAACAGGCTATAAATAACAGATACATTAAATCGGCCTATGGCAGTTCTGCTGGACCTTTCCGAGCCTTTCTGAACTGCGCCGCTTCAAACTGTCCTCCGCCTTAAATATCCAAAAAAAAAAACATAATAGTATGATAACTTTGGTTGATTCACAAATATCAGTCACATCAGTATCACAAGTTTTAATTATCTGATTCTATTTTATTGCTAGCTGGGCCCGTCGGTTTCACCCTCCTAAGTTTCGAACCCGCAGGTAAATTCGGATAAAAACAAAAATAAATCAAAAGTCATTCATTAAAATTAGGCTGAGAATCAGCACTTTTTGAACGTCAATATTACATAAGACAGTCTCCCAAAACGATCGCCATTCGCGGGTAAAAATATGTTAATTCAGGTTATAAATCACATGTATGTTAATTTTATCCCAATCCATACATCTATATGTACAGACGACGGCACATCAAGCTACTACTATCTGTCAGATTTCTTTATTAGATTTTCAACTTCATCTCTAAAACATGAAGGTTGATTGGGAATGTTTGACAGTTTCAAGCAGCTTGTGCTGCTGTCGTCCATTACTTACAAACTCTCACGTTTATAATACTAGTTGTGTCCCGCGGTTTAATCTGCGTAAGTTTCGATTCCGTGGGAATATATATGGTATCCTATGTTTTATTCCTGGTTATATAGTGCCTCTGTCACGCAAATATTAGAGAGTAACAAATATGCATACATACATACATACATACATAAAATATTATAAATTCAGAAACTTTAGTATTTATAACATTAGCAGAATTAATAAGATTGATTGTAATTGTAAGATTGAGTAGTAGATATTTTGAATGGGTTAGATTACCGGATTAGTAAGTCTATCCTAAAGGGATGACTCGCATTTCTTGGTATTAGAAACTGTAAACCGTGTGTTGTGTGTGTGTCTGTTTTCTATTTACTTAAATAATCAAAGATACTATCTATAACCAATTAAAACAATAATATAAAACCGTGTCTTATTATTTCCAGCGGCTTCAGCGGTAGCCAGGCCAGCAGTCAAGCGGCTTCATTCGGAGGCTCCGGGCTCTCAGGCTCAGGTGCTGCTTCCTCAGCTTCGGCTCTCGGCAGCGGGTTCGGTGGAAGTGGAAGCCAGAGCGCGTCCTCAGCTTTTGGCTTTAACTCCCTAAATGGATTCCAGCAGCACCAACCCGATGTGAGTAGAATTGTTTTGAAAGTCAGTTAAGTAGACCTTTAGAAAACAGTTAATTAATTCAGGATTAAATTAAATATTCATGTAGAAATAAATAATCGAGACGGATAAGAAACAAAAACTAGAATCTAATATTTGACCTACGAGTCGTTCTTCCGAGTCTGGCTATTTGCGTGGGTGAGTTTATATGTTTGTAAACGCACCCACGGTACAGGAGACATTCCTAGTGCGGTTCGTTTTTTTTTTTAAAAAAAGAATAATCTAGCAAGCTCGTCAATGAAACAAGCCGAGCTTAGTGGAAAATAGGGGACAAAGATGGCCGACCCTAATTAAGTATGTGGGATGTTCTAAGACAAACAAAACAAATTCAATACAATATCGGAAGGTACACATGGCTACACAACATGCTATGAAATTCCAGTTTTAGTTGATCTCGTAGTGTATAGGTTTTATGTACAATTAGAAGTCAGCTTATACTGGGTATGTGTACTATGTCGTGGGTCTTGTCGACATATATGTATATTGAATAATACTTCTTAAATAAATAACATTTATAAAGCTTTCATTTAATTAGGCTTTTATTTAAAAAAATATAGAATAAAAAGAGATAGACTTTATTATCATCAGCCTCTACTCGTCCACTGCTTGACATAGGCCTCTTCCATGGCTTGCCAACAAGCTCGATTCTGAGCAGTTTTCCGCCAGCCACTTCCAGCCACCTTTTTGATGTCGTCGCTCCATCTCCATCTCGATTTTGGTATACTTATTGTAATCCCATTGCAACTTTTTCCACACGTTTATTGTTCTAATAATAATTTATTTTCACATTTCAGTACTTCGGCGAGGGCCTCTTAGATATCAGGCATAGGGGTATCCCCAACTTCCCCTTCCCCAACTTCGCGGGTAGAAGCAAGGGCGTCGGTGCTGCGGCTTTCCGAAGCGGGAAAAGTGGTCCCTTATCAAGAAATAATGATGATTTTCTGGCTGTTCTCGTCTCTGATTAAAGAAGACGGGTAGTAGCGTATGTAGGTTAATTGGAAGATAAAAAATACAGAGGAATTTTTGAGGAAAAGTAAGGTCTGTTGTAAAATAATGTGATGTAAAGGAAGTTTGACAGTACCTAAATTCAAAATGTCCTCAGGTCGTTTTGGACTTGGACGGATCACAGACGCTTTAATAGCGCGCGATAAAGTCATATGATTTAAGTATGTGACATAAATATTCCATTCTATCGTATACAAATATTTGGACTACCATCTTTAAAAAGGGAGAAAACAGAAATTCAGCCCTGTTTATGTGTCCATTGTTATATGCTTAAGAACACATTGACTTTAGTATGGAAAGAACGCCAATGACCACGTGACCACGTTTGCTGTCGAAATTCCATTACACACATTATGACGTGTGTTGCGCTTGTAACGAGTTTTTAGTCACTTCGAATTAATTTAGAAAGGAGCCGTGTGTAGAGGCCCTAAGAATCTGTCATCTGTAGTAAATTTGAATAAGTGTGTAGTCATCAAAATCAAATAACTATTTATTTTTTATGATATAGGTGACGTAAACATTACAAAGCAGTTTTAGAATTTCTTTAGCAGTTAAGTGGAATATTAGCCTTTTAAGATTTTTTTTCCAATTCCAATTTTGAATATTTAAGATTCCAATTCAAATGAGGTTGCTTCATTAGAGTAGAAGTAGGCAATTAATTTTGTAATTTATTTAAATCTCGTGTTTATTTCGTCAAAATTAATTTGGAAAATCGTAAATGCCCACTAATTATTTGAATTTAAATTATTTAATAGTCAGAAGCACAATAGTCTGCCTATCAGACTTACCAAGTAGTTTCGTGTTACCAGTAGCTGAGTTATGAAAGTTATATTGATATAATTAATTTGGGCATAAACCCAGATTGATTGGTATTTTAAATAATTTGGGCATAAGCCTAGATTGATTGGCGTTTTCAATTAATTTGGGCATGAGCCCAGATTAATTGATATTTCAATTAATTTGGGCATAAGCCCAGATTTATTGATATTTTAATTAATTTGAACTTATGGCCAAATTAGACTTATGTCTTTTAATCCACCTGCATAGAAATAAGGTCTTACTCGTAGACTGCAAATTATTTATTGATTTATTATTTAAGTTGTTGTGTTATTTCAATATTATTTAATAAAATGAATATTACGTTCTGTAACTGTTTTTTTTTTAATTATTTGCTCTTCATTATTTTCCCTGGTCCAACAACAGCGAGTCGGACTTCGTACCTATATTAGGTTCATGATATTGCTAATCCATTGCTTCTTGTATTCGAAAAATATGTCTGTTCAAGTTGTTGAACAGACATATTTTTGCAATGGAAAACCCATTGCCCTCTTAATAGCAATGGGTTTTATTTTGACAGTTCAACAACATTCATTCCGTTATTTATCAACATAAATAGATGTGATGTATATACAATTAAATGTGGCACACAGCTTAATGTAGCACCTCAAGGCATTCCCACTCTATCCCGAGTGGCGACTAGACGTGCCCCTTAAGCTGTGTGTACTTACTGATAATTTGGTGGTTTTACTTCAAACCTCAAAGCCCCTATAAGTGATTATAGTGAACACCACATTGTTGTTGAACTAATGGGTTTTATTTTGACAGTTCAACAACATTCATTCCGTTATTTATCAACATAAATAACGGAATGAATGTTGTTGAACTGTCAAAATAAAACCTATTGCTATTAAGAGGGCAATGGGTTTTCCATTGCTATTAAGAGTGTGTTACGCAATTAATCTACAGATTTATAGTCAGACGTCTGTCTGTCAGTGGAGTCTTAAAATGGAGTTAAACGGTTCCTGTTTTTACCGTTTGAGTACGGAATCATAAACATGTCACAGTGGAAACTTAGCTAGGAGCTTAGAGTGTGCTGACAACTGTGTCCATCTCTAGCAATTCTTAGAATGACAGCTGACAACACGTTCACTTTAAGTTTTTACGGTGATAAGGTTACCAAGGTGGCGTATGAATGCCAATACGTTTGTCATCATCAAAATCATCATTAAAATCATCATCAACCTTTTATCGTCCCAGTGCTGGGCACAGGTCTCCTTTTATACAGAGAAGGATTGAGCGTAATTATCACCACGCTTCCTCAATGCGGGTTGGCGATTTCAGACTTATAAAAGTCCAGGTTTCCTCAAGATGTTTTCCTTCACCTTCAGTAATTGGTGTCCAAGATATACTTAGAAAGTATATATAACTTTAAAAAAGTTACATTGTTACTTGCCTGACCTGGAATCGAACCCGTACACTCATACTAGAGAGGCTGGTGTTTTAACCACTAGGCCACCACGACTTGAGTATTGTTTGGTATTTGATTATTTTTTGCGAGTGATAGCATGAGTAGGCTTGGCCCTGGTTCATGGGAACTTTATAACAATAATAATACTGTCAAATTTCGTCAACAAAATCAAAATTCATTTATTCAGACTAATTTGATTACCTTTGATTATGATTAATGATTCTAAACACATAATATAGGTTTCCTTTTGCCTAACCCTACGACAATTCAGCTCAATGTTATGCCGTACTAGTATATCTTTCCAATACTTACTAATAAGTATACAATATGTAAAGAAAACCCTGTCCGATCCGTGAAGGCATTGCTAGGTATCGATAACTGATTCTACTAATGGATGCAAAGCCGCGCTA
Source organism: Sesamia nonagrioides (assembly GCA_017933935.1). Taxonomy (NCBI): domain Eukaryota; kingdom Metazoa; phylum Arthropoda; class Insecta; order Lepidoptera; family Noctuidae; genus Sesamia; species Sesamia nonagrioides. The sequence continues at coordinate 285,619 of JADWQK010000275.1, read as the reverse complement.
AACTAAAAAAAAAATCCCCCTAAAAAAATAAATATTATTTCGCAAAAAGAGGTAACTTAATACATGTGGGGTTAGCAACCCTTCCGCGGGTGGCGGGGGGCAGGGCACGCGGCACGTGGTCGCATCGCTATTCGTTCATAATAATACCGGTGTTGTAACTTTTATAAAAATTACTAAATTTCGGGGAAGTTGGAATTAATTCGCGGGAAAAAAAGATTATTTCAAAATTCATTAGTATTGTTACTATGATGATTACGTAAAATTTAATATTATATTTGATCATGTGTTTACCTAACCTTTACTATCCTTACGGGTCGGACAGGGTTTTCTTAACATATTGTATAAGCTGAAGAGTTTCTTTGAACGCGCTAATCTCACGAAGTACTGGTCCATTTGAAAAATTATTTTTACCAGGAAGACTTTAGGCTATATAACATCACGCTGCAAACAATAGGAGCGGAGCATATAAAAAAAATAATTATTAATCTTTATCCAAATAAATGAATAGTATAGTATTTCATTTTGAACAAAATTGTCCTCGACATCACTTAATTTCGATTAACATCTTATAAGATACTACAATTTTAAAATAACTCTTTTAGGGTCAAAATAAAATGTTCAAATAACTAATTCCACGCGAACGAAGTCGCGAGCAGCCACTAGTTATACAATAAATATGGTAAGGTGATGCGATCGTTGATGGTAAAGCGCACTAGTTTATTATGAGCCTCTGACCTCTAGCCTTGTAGACACTCAAATTGTAGTGTGACGAAAACACCGTCGCTGGCAAATTGTTCCCGTCCCTCGGTGTACGCGATATAAAAGAGGAAGCGAAACGCTTGAAACGTGGTGTTAACAACGTAAGGGTGGAAAAGGGTGGTAAGGGTGGGGTCGTCCGGGTCCGATGGTGGAACGGAGATGCAATTCCCTCGCACACTCCCCAAAATGCATCCTATAGAACACCGAAAGGCTGCCTACTCAATGCCTGTGCTCCAGGCTTTGGAGACCAATTCGAGTTAAGTCTGCGTCGCCAATCAGCCTCTTCGCACGCCTCTCCACTGTATCCATATCCATATATCCGTATCCATATATCCATATCCATAGCAGCCAGGTGACATTTCAAAGCACCAGCCCAAATGTGGCTACAGTTCTCCAAACACGAGCGGACCTGTGCTTTGTACAACATAAGAAGCTGCCGTGGTGAAAAGTACCACCAGACCTTTACGATGACGCCAAGTTTTCTGGCAGCTATTAAATGTTTAATTTTATATAAAAATTATTGAGTATATCGGCGCCTACAAAAATATACCTTGCAAAGCATTCATTCAGCGCCTACAAAATGTTCAAACAATGCAAACCATACAGTTGCTCATATTAAAAGTACAGGCAAATGGTTTTCAACTTAGTCTGGCGGCAACAAAATACAATACACGATATACAACTTTATTTTTTACATATACGGAACCCGAAACGGGTATCCAGCATTTTTATATAAAGAATTTATGTACAAAATTTCATAAAGATAATATGAAAAATCACAAAGTTATGAGCTTCTTATGTTACCTGGTTGTCCCTACAAAAATATGGTCAACGCGCAACTCGCTCGTTAGCGCCTGCAGCGGCGCGACGCTCCGGGGGCCCTACAACACTATGATCCGCTGTGAACTGTGATGTGCGTTCGGTAACCACACTGCAACATTTTTTAAATACAATATGTAAAGAAAACCCTGTCCGACCCGTAAGGATAGTAAAGGTTAGGTAAACACATGACCAAATATAATATAAAATTTTACATAATCATCATAGTAACAATACTAATGAATTTTGAAATAATCATTTTTTCCCGGGAATTAATTCCAATTTCCCCGAAATTTGGTAATTTTTAAAAAAGTGACAACACCGGTGTTTTTATAAGCGAATAGCGACGCGACCACGTCAGAGGTGCCGCGTGCCCTGCCCCCCGCCGCCCGCGGAAAGGGTTGCTTACAGCATATGTATTAAGTTACCTCTTTTTGCGAAATAATATTTATTTTTTTAGGGGTTTTTTTTAAGTTTAGCTTGTCTTTGTGAGCATTAGTAGAATCAGTTATCGATACCTAACAAAACCTTCACGGATCGGACAGGGTTTTCTTTACATATTGTATATTTGGGAAAAAATATAAAATGGTATAAAAATTATAGGAATCGATTCAGATGCTTCTTCTGAACAAACTATGTATTGACAACATTAACATTCTTATCGGAAAGCCCATGACTATGAACCATGCATAAATCAAGACACTGGGCAGACTTACTTAGGTTGCATTGTAAAAACTGATTTACCTACATCCGTCACCTCACAAAGGATAACTGCGTAACACACTATAAGTAGCAATGGGTTTCATTTTGACAGGTCAACAAAATTCACCGAGTTATTAGCAATATGCTTCAAAATTCATCAATCAGATTCAGTTGAAAACCAGCATCAAGCGCTAGCTGTCTGTATTTTTTGCTGAACTGGGCCTTTTGGTGCAACTACGAGACACTTTACTTCTATTTTTTACATCGGGCTTTGTACTTTCTTTTTGATTTTTACTTGTTGCCACCTGGTGTATTTTTATTTTATGTGTATTGTGTGTCTATAGGTCTGAGCTAAATAAATGCACACAGAGATCTATGGAGAAGGCTATGCTAGGTGTTTCTCTACGTGATCGAATGAGGAATAAGGAGATTCGTACAAGAACTAAAGTCACCGACATGGCTCAGCGGATTAGCTCTCTGAAGTGGCAGTTGGCGGGGCACATAGCACGTAGAGCTGATAGCCGATGGGGTAGAAAGGCTCTTGAATGACGACCATGTCAAGAGCACGTCAAGAGCAGCGTCGGACACCCACCGACTGACTACGTTGTCGGATGACCTGCCCAAAATCGCAGGGAAGATCTGAATGCAGGCCACGTCCAACCGTTCTTTTTGGAAATCCCTGGGGCATGCCGACATCCAGCAGTGGACTTCATGTGGCTGACATGATGATGATAATGATACCCAATCCAGGTCAAAAACTAACGAGGAGGGTGAGGGTGACCTGCCTGATGCAGGTCCTCACCGGACACGGTTGTTTCGGGAGGTTCCTATTTCGTATAAGGCGGGAGGAAACGCCAGGGTGTCACCATTGTGTGGATCGCCCTGAGGCCACGGTGGAGCTTACGGTGGAGGTCTGGACGGCTTGGGTAGCTGCTGGGTCAGGGTTGCGGGTTGGTTAAACAAGAAATCGTGGCCCTGGCCGTCCCACAGGCAAGTGAAGAAACACGGGTGGGTTTTAGTCAGTAAAAGCCTGACACGCCCTTCCGCTCCGCCCAGAGCGGGAGAAGTCATTTGATGATTTCCCATCCAAAAAAAAAAAACAACATGCCATCGAGGCAGGGTAGAATCTAAAGTAATTAATGACTTTATGTCCATAGGTACCTATATGGTTTCAAAAACAAAAAAAAAACTTCGTAGTCTAAAACCCATATGGAGAAATTAAAACTAAACGAAAGAACAATAGAAGTTGTACCGATCCCAAAGAAATTAGTACTAGGGCTACATCTATCATCCTAAGCAGGAGGTGTGTATAAAGAAGACTGGGTATAATTGTATTTTAATCTTCCAAACAGCAAACAAACAAAAACAGGTACAGATTGAAGATGTACCTCACATCTTCAAGGACCATGGAACCGGTCCCGCCCGCCTTGGCTAAAAATATCTTAAGTATAACCTTTTTGTTCTATACAAGTAGTCGCTGTACGTTCCGCTCGTTGACTCTGACTTTATAAAATGTTAAATTATATAAGATCAAAGAAATTCACAGTTTGGTATACCTTCCAACTAATAAATAGTATGGTCTCCATTGCAGATTTTTGACAGATTTGCCATGACAAATTAGTCAAAACTCACAATGTATAGACGACACTATAGATAAATATGCTACATTATAAGCTACTACATAGCTTGGTATCTGTCAGATTTCTTCACTAGATTTTCAACTTTATCAGCAAAGCAATAAGGCTCAAGGTTGATTGGGAATTTTTGACGGTTTCGGGTAGGTTCACCTGATATCGTCCGTACACTCGGTAAGATGATTGTTGTGAGACCAAACTACCTTATCCAAAGGCTTATCTAGTGGAGGTGCCTCGACGTTTAATATGTGAAAGAAAATCAGAGTTACTAACTATGACCAACATTACTTACTGATAAGCACAAACTAACAATCTGCGGAAGTATGTAAATAATAATAAATATTATTTATTTATTTGTGAGAGGGTTATTCTAGTTATCCCCACTAAAAATCCCTATCAAAAATATTCCTCCGTTACAGTCAATGTATTTTTTTTTTTTCAAATCAAAGAAGTCTCACAGAACGTATTCGAAATTTGAAAAGGGATAGTGACTAAAAAAAACTCATCATTTTCAGTTTGGACGTCTAGTCAGTTAAAAAATAATAGAACATCAATAGTTTAAAAGAAAGGTGTCTTTGTAACTGAGTCAATGTCGACTATTCTGCCAGTGTTATGAGAGACAGCCGTACAAAAGAAAGTTTGCCATAGTGACGTAATTAACTGATTTGTCAAAACTGCATTAATGTAAAATTTGTTGGGATTTTGACGGGAACGCTAAGACGAGTGTCACGCGCATTTTTCATTGGACGTTAATAATTATTTATAGTGTCGTTTATTAAATAAAAGCGGGTGATTTATGTAGTAAAGCGTGCATTCAGTAAATAATTTATAAAGAACATTGAAATATCGCAGCATAGTGGCCACATCATGATTTTGCCTCAAACCTCCCTTATAGACGGTCACGCGGCCGTCTTTTTCAATTGTCATATCCACCATTATTGTGAAATAAAATTTTCAAAGAATTTATATAATTTTTTACACGTGTTATTTTCAAAATTGTGGTATCTATTCCACAGAGGCCATTGATCAAGAGCTGAGGTTGAATCTCACCTAGAAAAAAAAAGAAAAAATATTGTGGACACTGTGAAATTATGGACAATGGCCTCCCGTAACACTTTCCACGATGATCGGTCCTGTGCTGCCCGCATCGGCATCGGCTTCCCGCGACCATCACTCGGTCATCGGTCCACTTTGTTGAGGGCCTCCCTACGCTTCGTCTTCCGGTACGTGGCCGCCACTCCAGAACCTTGCTGACCCATCGGCCATCGGTTCTACGAGCGATATGTTCCGCCCACTTCCACTTAATTTTAGCAACTCGAAGAGCTATGTCGGTGATTTTGGTTCTTCTGCGGATCATTTCTGATTCGATCATGCAGAGAAACTCGAGCATAGCTCTTTCCATCACCCTTTGTGTGACTCTGAGCCTTCGTATGAGGCCCATTGTGAGCGACCACGTTTCAGTTCCGTAAGTCATCACTGGCAACACACACTGGTCAAAGACTTTAGTCTTGAGACATTGTGGTATCTTGGAGGACGAGAAGGCCTTTGTCCAGCAGTGGACCTCTATAGGCTGAAGAAGAAGAAGTGAAATTATAGTTTTATTGTATGTATATGCGGACAATATATACGGACAAATCACACAAATTGAGCTAGCCCCAAAGTAAGTTCGAGACTTGTGTTATGGGATACTAACTCAACGATACTTTAATTTTATAATAGATACATTATATAGATAAGTATCCAAGACCAAGGCCAATCACGAAAAGATCGTTTTACATCATGACCCACGTCCAACTCCCCGTCGCAGGCAGGCGTGTTGACCGCTGCGCCACAGAGGACAACCAAAGTATTGTGTTCGAAAAGTATTGTGTTTTTAAAAGGAAAAGTATTACCATCCAGCGTAGGCACATTTCTCAATGCTGAGATTTCACTAAAGTCATCGAAAGCTAGCATTAAAGTTGAGGCCTTTGTCTGCGCGTTGATTGTGGATGGGTAACGAAATGAATCTTGGCGACGTGAAAAATAATTAGAAGAGCACCTAACAGTAATGGAATGCTTATTCTAACCTCCAGAAATACATATATGCAAATAATTGCGAGTATGTACATTACATTACATAGTGCGATACTACACACACACCCTCTCTTCTCATATTCTCTTCCAATGGTAGAACATAAGAAGAAATTTAAAGTTTTAAGGAAACAATGTTGTGAAGAGAGAAATAAACAAATTATAATTGTCGCTTTAAGGGGATAGATACCCTCGAGCGGCCAAAAACGCTCATCTTTCAAAGTTTATTCCTCCAGAATGCCTTGATCAAAAATTTTGAAAAAAATATATTATAATCATAGATTCAAGCACAACATATTTAGTGTTTATTATTTTCTATACGGCCTATATTTACGTCAAAAGAAAAATATTTCTACACGGCGTTTTTTAACTTTTAAATCGATATTTCTCTTAAAGCGCTTAGACTTTTTTAAATATTCTTACTCGCAGTAACGTGTATCTGTAAGAACTATAGAATCATAGTTCTATTTTAAAATTGATGAAATATTTAATAAGAAAAGTAATAAAAATAAGTGTCCGTACGAGTTTCCGCCTTGCGAGGTTCAGAGGGGCTCTATGCGGGACGCGGGCGCGGGTCGGCCGGCAGTCTCGCGCCAGCGCTCGTGAGAGGAGGCTGTATCACTTTTTGCTCCGCGCACCCTTGGATACTAATGTAAAGACATGCTTCAGAAGCGTGGAAAATAATAACGACGTAGTATGATCCAGTACAAGTCTGTTTAATTAATGATCAACAGTACAGGCATCAGTAGCTTTTATACACCATTGAGTCAAAACACTAACGAATAGTCACAAAACTAATAAACAACGGAAACGGAAATTATCAGGTATTGAATAAAATTAAGAAAAAGTTAATAGTAACGCTAGTAATTGTCAATAATTGTGTACAGATATTTGGATTAACTTAAAATATCGAAAGTTGTTTATATTTATTTATTTGAGCAATGCTTGATTCAATAAAGCGGGAAGACTAATGCTCGATAGGATTTTATAATAAAAGTTGGCGGTAATCGGAAGTTGCATCAATAATTCTAAAATTAATAAAATAATGGCCGAAAGACCGGAAGTGTACTTCCAAGTGTGATTTTAGAACAAACTAAGGTTTTAAAATCCTCCCAAGTAATTTAAAGTAATCATAATAAATTTAAATTAACATAAATAATTACGCAACTACGATCAATATAAAATAATTATGAAACTAAGTATAGCTTCATAGATGAGCGGGAAGCGCAAGCTGTAACACTAAGTACTTCGAGTGCAAGGAAGTATTTTTAGTGATTTTGTGTATTATTATTGAATGTTTGCCTTTATTGCCGCGCTGGGACGCTTTACGTGATTTTTAACCGACTTCAAAAAGGAGGAGGTTACTCAATTCGACCGTATATATGCTTTTTTTTTATGTTTGTTCGCGCGTAACTTCGTCGTTTAAGAACCGATTTTGATAATTATTTTTTGTTGGAAAGAAGACATTCCCAAGGTGGTCCGATGATAAGGAAATCAGGGTCTGATGATGGAAGACCAGAGAAATCAAGGGGAACTTTCAAAAATCGTAGGGGCGATTAGTGCGTTTCTTAGTATTTTCATTAAGTATTTAAAGCACTACAATTTGATAAAGGTCTGGAGTAGATCTGATGATGGAGCCGGAAGACAGTCGAAGGAACTCCTCAACAATTCACAGTAGCTACCTTGTGTTTGGGCTTGATTAATTTGTATTGATAAGAACTTTACACCTAGATGGGTTGTGACTGTCATAAGAGCTCTGATGATGAAGACAAAGGCCAGTTCCGGGAACTCCTCAACGGTTTGCAGTAGCTACTTTGTGTTTGGTTTTAATTCATTTATATTGATGAGAACTTTGCACCCATTGGGTTAAAATAATGGTCTGCAGTACCTAAATCTGATGATTAAGACCATAGGCAGTCGAGAGAATTCTTCAAAATTACGGGTAAAAATTAAAGTGAACAAAATTACGTCATTTCCCAATTATATTTGCGTCAGCTTCCAGTCTGACCGGATGTAACTGAATACATAGTACCTACTTTTCACAACTAAAAAGTGTAAAATAAAAACTTTTTTACAAAAAAACAACCGACTTCTAAAAACCACTACAAAGTGAAAAATAACTAATTTCGGAAGTCGGTGTCAAAAACTAATACCTATACAAAAACCAAAGACACCGACTTCCGAAATTAGTTATTTTTCACTTTGTAGTGGTTTTTAGAAGTCGGTTGTTTTTTTTGTAAAAAAGTTTTTATATATGATGTTTTATTTTGATACTAGCTTTCCGCCCGCGGCTTCGCCCGCGTGGTGTTCGATTATATCGTGCTTTTCAGATTTCCTTCGGGAACACCAAATTTTTCCGGGATAAGAAGTACCCTATCATTTAATCCGGATTTCTAACTTTACGTCTACAAAATTTCAAAGCAATCGGTTCAGTAGTTACAGTGTAAAAGCAGAACAAACAAACTCACTTTCCCATTTATAATATTAGTATGACAATTTCCCATTTATAATATTAGTATGATTCGGTTATATCGCGCTTCTAGATTCCTTCGGGTTAAAGTTATTTCTAAGTAGGGCATGCAATACCGGTTTACCGGTTTTCATTTTTGCCGCCTTTTATCCTTTCGCCTTTTTTCGTAACTATAAAATTACCGGTAAAAAAATATAAAACCGGGAATTTACCGGTTTTATGTTTTGGGCAACGTTGTTCATTTATTCACGCATACGTCAAACTTTCCATTATATGTAATGTTTGACACTTAAAAGTAGCTTTGACGTAAGCGTTTGTGACGATTCGTGTCATTCATTAGTTTGTATAACTGTACTGTACAACGACTATCGAACTCATGTCAAATTTTCCAATGACTCCAGAGCTAGACGAACGTAACCAGTCTTACTAGCTTGGCAGTGCAGGATTGAATACCGTATTGGTGGGGCCAGAACACTTATCGGTAAACTAATCTGCTTCAGGGAATGTGATACTCGTCCTAGAGTGATACGCTTTGTAAGGCGGGTATTTTCAGGTACAAATACCAACCTACAGGATTATATGACCCGTGTCAGGGAGCACATCGACTTCCTGAAGCAGAAAATGTACGGTACACCCAGAATCGCACTTTCTAAAACAATGAAAGGTGGGTTTATCGACCAGACCAAGGTGGCTGACACTTACCTACTGGATGACGATGCCATGTGTTCATTCTGGCGCAGTATCTGTTTGGTGCCTGTCGCTTTTTTAGATCAAATGGTTTTCAAGGTTGCACGCTCGCTTGAGTCTGGTTCGCTACCTCAGTTCCTAACAACTAGAGTAACCCACCTGCTCCGTAAATCAGGTAGCACTGCGGAACCCAAAAATTATTGGCCGATCACTTGTTTACCGACCATCTTTAAAGTTCTTACATCCAATTTTAAAGTTAAAATTAACAAACATATTGACAGCAACTCATCATGTCTGCTTTCAAAATGGATGTAGGAGCGGCTCCGGCGGTACTAAGGAGCTACTCCTTAATAACATGGCCATTACCCAACAAGTTCGTCGTTCCCAAAAGGATCTATCGACATGTTGAATAGTTTTTTTTTTTTGATATTGCCTTTCACGGACACCAGCTCCTCACATATGTAACAAATACTAGACTGAGTAATTGAACGGTTTTAGCTATAAACAAAACATTGTGAGGAGAAACAAATGAATAATAATAATTATTATTATATAATAAGGCCTATTATGACTTGGTGCCACATACAAGGCTCATGCGGGTGATGGAGTTCTATAAAGTTGATGCAACTCTACACACCATCTTGATGACGTGTATGGCTAATGGCGGACAATCCTTCGCTATCCTGGATATCGAGATATTCATAGGAATAGCGATCCGAGCCAGGTCTATAAATTCCAGGGCGATACTTTGAGTCAACTTTGATTTTGCTTAGCCTTGAATCCTCTAAGTACACTGCTGGAGAATACACGTCTAGACTATCGGCTGAGGAGAGGTGGTCAGGTTATATCGCACTTCCTTTACATGAGTGACTTAAAATTCATTGCTCCCCACAAATTTCAACTGAAGGAGCTAATAAAAATTACTGAAACTTTTAGTAGCGTTATCAGGATGGAATTTTGTGTGGATAAATGTGTGGTCATGCATGGAAAGCGAGGAGAGATTGCGGCATCCATGGGAACCCAACTCACGTTCCGTAAACCTTAGAGCGCTCTCTGCATCTGAAACCTATAAATATTGGGTATATCGAATGCTTTATACCAGTAACATTGATACCCAACGTATCAATGTTACTGGTATGAAGCAATCGCTGAAGAAACGTTTTGCATCTCATATTCATCTACGCGTCGCTGAAAAAAGTAATAAATAGTCTTCTATTAAGCGGAAATAAGGTACGAGCCTTCAACGGTTGGATTATCCCGATTTTATGTACTCTTTCAGCATACTAAAATGGACTCGGACCGATGTCGACACCCTGGATAGGAGGGTCCGTACGGTGCTGACTACAATTCAATTGCATCACCCACTGACATCGGTTATGAGGCTGTATTAGTGTATACCCCGCGAAAAAGAGAAAGTTGAAGCTTTTTAAATGTTAAGACCCTCCACAATCGCGAGATATGCAGTCTCAGGGAATATTTCCTAAAAACCGACGTGGGAATGCATCGAGATGTGGTCGCGGTTGACAAGGGACTCACTCCGCTCTCCTTGCCTTGGCTAAAAAGAACTGGTGCAAGCCAGTATACCTACTTGACACTGAAGATCGCATGGAGGTTTAGCAAGCTACATTGAGGTTATTTCCGGGTTCTCCACGGGCTTGATGTAGATTTACCAGCATTCGTTGGCTGGCTGCGTTTTGAAAATTGTCTAAATTAATCTAAAGGTGCTACATTTACGCTTGACTGCGCCAAAGGAAAGGTCATGGTTTTAAAAATTGTGTTTATATGCTCATTTTAAGCAATATGTAACATGTTCACTACCATTGTACCTTGTGTACTTATTTATTTTCTGCTTTAAGACTACCCAATCACATAATTAATATTTTTGAAAAAAAAATATAAATTTACCGTTTTTTACCGGTTTACCTGTAAAAATATTTCAATTACCGTTTTTTTACCGGTAAAACAAAAACTACGCTAATTGCATGCCCTATTTCTAAGGCCACACCCTGTTCATTCCTCCAATAAAAATTAAGAATACCTCAAAAAAAAAAATCGTCAAATTTTTGCTAAGTCTAAAACAATAATATTTTCCTTCCCTAAAAAAATATATAATTGATACTTGTAATTTAATCCATATGAAACTTGATTAAATTTCCCCAATTATTTTTTTTTCTAGTAGGTAAATCAAAACAATTTTTTTTTTCATTCTTTAAGTTCATTAGTCTCAGCTGTTCATTACCTAAAATTTGGTCAGATTAATTTTTAAACAATATGTATCCTATTAATATTATAAAGGCGAAAGTTTGTAAGTATGGATGTATGGATGTTTGTTACTCTTTCACGTAAAAACTACTGAATGGATTTGGTTGAAATTTGGCACAGGGGTAGATAATAGTCTGGAATAACACATGGGCTACTTTTTATCCCGGAAAAATATGCAGTTCCCGTGGGATACGAAAAATATTAGTCCACGCGGGCGGAACCGCGGGCGAAAGCTAGTTCAAAATAATATGCACAGCTATTTTAGTCTGACCTGTGAGTTTTATTTAGATGATGGAGTTTCCGGGATTTTTTTTTTAAGTACTGGTAAGTATCAATGGGAATTATACCAAAAACGCTAAATGCTAAATAATAACTATAAATAAAAAAGAATAAACCGGTTCCCATTTTGCATTAATCATTTTTATAAATTAATATTTGTTTTCCCTTTTTTAAATAAAAAAATCCCTGCAACGCAGTATCGAAAACAACATAATAAAAGTAATTACCTAATATGTTTCACTTTAGGGCATAAGTTTTGATACCACGTAATTCTATATTAGATACTTTTTAGACAGAATAGTATACTTTATAGACATGGTATGGCATCCTACGTTTGTTGCGAGACATCCGCGCTCGAAGCAAGCGAGTAGGGAATGTGCACGTAAATATGATGCGGGGTGCGCGGGGGTTTCTGCCTAGCCCCGCCCAGATGCGCAAGGTCATCGTCGTTACTAATCGCCTTAATAAGCTGCAAGAACCTGTTAGAGCTGCAAGCGCCGCATAAAAGACGTAATTCTTTTGCGATATATCGCTTGAATGACATCCATTCTTGCGCGTTTCGTAATTATTTCGATTTTATAGTGGCTTTATAAAAATAAAAAAATCAATAAATACATCTGTAAAGAAATGAACGAAAACTTAACTGCGAAAAATTAACATTCAATACAGAAACATCCGTTCAAAGACTAAAAATACCAAGGTTTTCCCGAATGTCCCATTGAATTGAAACGATCAGAAATGCCTATACGAAATGTTAAGTAATTTGACTATGAACAAAGCCAACCTGTCGCAAATTGATCATCGCGTACAATCTGGTTGTTCCAATGACTCACAATTATCTTCGCTCAGCACGAACCATCTGATTTAAACGATCCTTAAAACACGACACCGCAAAGAGTGTATAATAAGAGGCATTAAATACGCCACTTGTTTATTTGATGAGCCTACGTTTTCTCGATAGTGAACAGAATCATTAAAATTGCAGAGCTGTTGTATTTAGGGTTCCGTAGTTTACGTCTCGGAGCCCTTATAGTTTCGTCATATAGATACATTCGTTCGTCCTTGGCTTACGGTTACCCTTACGTTGTTAACACCACTACAATCCTGACGAAGCGTTTCGCCTTTATACCGCGTACATCGAGGGACTGGGTCAATTTGCCGACGGCGGTGTTTCCGTCGGACTACAATTTGAGTGTCTTCAAGACTAGAGTGAATAGGCTCTTAATAAACTAGTGCGCTTTACCATCAACGTTTGCGTCACTGCTTACCATCACGCGGGATTGCGGTCAAGCGCTACTTTATAATTTAAAAAAAGAAAAAAAAAAGTTAAAGCTAGAAAAATGAAATTATATGGATGTGTATATTAACCAAGTCGACAAAGTGCTAAAATAAAATCACAGAAAATATACTTTTTGGTGTAGCGTTACGTCTACCGCGTCTACCCCATAGTGTGGGCTGTCATTAAATAGTTAATTTTGTTTATTTCAAAAACATTGGGTTGTTTATAAGATTTTTGGTATAGGTATCCGTTTGCGAGATAATAATCCGATTTTCTCGGTGGTATAAGTTACCACCCACCAGACAAAGACATGCCGCCAAGCGATTCGCCGTGTTCCGGCATGATGTCTGGTGAAGCCGTACGGAGGACGGGTCTGAGCAGTTGTGTTGTGATGTACGTGCCGGGTACGATGCGCGAAATGTTGTTGTGTCGGGAGTTTGATTGTGGAGGGCGTCCAGATCAATCTCCCTCTGGCGCAGCATCGTCGGTCGTGTTGTTGGGTTTAACATTGCATCACCGCGCTCAACTGGCGTCTTCCTTCCTATTTACTCAGTTCCTTTGAGTGAGTAGGTTTAATAAACTACCGCGCCTTACCATCAACGATTTCATCACTGCTTACCATCAGGCGGGATTGCAGTCAAGCGCTAGTATGTAATATATAAAAAAAAACTTAGCGCTTTTTTTTTTCGTTAAAATAACTCTCTCTCTCTCTCCTCTAAAAGCTATAATAAGGGTTGACTCCAAAAATCAGAAAAAGTCATTAATATACTTTATAATTATGATGAAAAATCGGCGGCTAAAAAATCCAATAACCCGGTTAATAAAAAATCGCGCATAATTTACGCGCTGATCAAACCATTCGTGACCAGTATACGTGTTATGTAAGTTGGATTCTTATTGCACGAAAAACTTATACAATGTGAGATCAGCAAAAAATGGAAATGTATAATAAGGTTTTTAATTTTTTTTTAAATCTGTAATTATTAACTAGTACTTGACCGGAATCACGCCTAACGGTAAGCAGTAATGTAATCGTTGATGGTAAAGTGCGCTAGTTTATTAAGAGCCTATTCACTCTAACCTTGAAGACACTTAAATTGTAGTCATACGGAAATACCGCCCCTGGCAGATTGTTCCAGTCCCTCGATGTAAGTACTCGGTATAAAAGATGAGGCGAAATGCTTCGTCCGGATCGTAGTGGCGTCAACAACGTAAGGGTGGAAACTCGCCGTACCGGTCGTCCGCTGATAAAACGGTGATGGGCGAATTAAATCATGAAATTCATGAAAATGTATCATATAGAACACAGGCTACTTCGCCTGTGCTCCGGGCTTTGGAGACCGTTTTGAACCAAATCTAGGTTGATGAAGGCATCAACCTAGATTTGGTTCAAAAAGCATGTTGTAGACAAGGGTCTACAACATGCTTTTTTACCCGACTGCCAGGAAGGGTTATGTTTTTACCGCGTATTTTGTACCTATGTAATATTCTTTATTACCTTGTATCTCCAGAACTCCTAACCGGATTTGCACAACTGTGGTTTCGATAGATTTGTTTTAATAGCGCAAGTGTTCTTAGATAGTTGACATTAAAACACCAATATGGCGGATGTTTGGCGCCATATTGTGAGGTAAAAAAAAGAAAAAATGTACCAAGCATATCGAGTGGGGTATCAAAATGAAGAATTTTAAACACTGATCTAAACATGTATAATGTATATATTAACCCATATCATCCCAACAATAGTAAAAGTATTTAGTACAATTTTTTATAAAAATCAATACTGACTATGTTTATAGTTGTATAATGGTATCTAGGTAGATAATCTACATCTAATACAATTTAAATACTCCTACATATTTAAAAAATATATACGGGTTTTGGATTTTGTGTTTTATAACCGTTCCAATAATGGAACACTAGGATTATACATACATGTAAGATACATGTAAGTGGTTATGGATTTCGATTTGAAATAAAACTATAGTATAGACTTTTTTATTATAGTGAAAACATAGGTAATTATATATATTTGAATCGAGACGTAGGTATACCTGATGCTAACAGATTGGATAATCTGTTAGCATCAGGTATACCTACGTCTCGATTTCGTGGCATTAGAGTTGCTACTTTTGGAAAATCGCAGTCAACTTTTTGATCCCAGTCATTGATAAAATATTAAATAGATACGTCACTAGCGCACTGAAAATGAAGCGTACAAAAGAACGTAAGTACTGCAAGTCGCTTTAGTCACTCCCGATACTCTCGTTCCGTACGCGCGTGTGTCCTTGGTGGCTAAGAAAATCTTTTTCACATTCAAAATGGCGTTTTGTGTACTGCGTAAATGCACGAATTAGGGTAGAAAAGTCAACAAAAGTCATGGAATTACATATCATAAGTAAG
The DNA here is from genome assembly GCA_017933935.1 of Sesamia nonagrioides. Lineage (NCBI taxonomy): Eukaryota > Metazoa > Arthropoda > Insecta > Lepidoptera > Noctuidae > Sesamia > Sesamia nonagrioides. The sequence goes on along the minus strand of JADWQK010000275.1, from coordinate 270,255 downwards.
TATTCCAAAATACCTATTTAGATAAATAATATAGTTTCAATTATTTTGTCAAACATTCTTACTGCTAATGCTTAGGCGGCCATTGTAAGTAAAGAAAGAGAGAGCTAATTGGATTTCTTGCGAGTAAGACAAAGACGGGAACGCATATGACATAGATTAGTTGCACAGAAGCGATAATGTTTATGGTGACTTTTATACCTACAATTATAGTTCTATTTCACTTTATTTTCGCGCCTGTGTCCTTAGTTACAATTTATTAACATCTTATTGCAACAGTTAAACATTGATAAAATTACGAGTTTATTTTGCGTTGCTAAGTAGTCAAATGACATGAAATTATTAAATGGGACAGTGTGAGTCGATATTAAATGAACATGAAGTATACAATAATATAAATAAATATTACCTACGCTCACAACATTTAGCCTTGTATATAAAAATATATACAGAATGTTTGCATAATGATTTACATTTGAAAAATTAAAATAGGATTTGAAATATAGTAAATATAGATTAAACCGAATTAATTTCACTAATTACTATGGTTTATAATTGTTTATTTTATTGCATTAGGTTTCCTTTAATCACAGTCACAAAATATTAAATAGGTATACTTTAATTAAGTATTACAAAACTTCAATGACAAACATTAAAGTTTTCTAATACTTGATTGAAGTGTAAAAATGTTAAAAAAATATATAGTCACCAAATTGAGCACCTGCTACCACCTACCAAATTACCTACTACACTGTTATATTTCCTATCTGCATTCTTGTTATTCTTTGGCAATCAGTCAGTGTCAGTGTGTGCAAAGTGTCAGTGATTGGTTGGCAAACGTCTTTTGTTCCATTTAAGCGCAAACGACAATCACTAGCCATCTTTTTCTTTTTATGCTTTAGTTGCGCCCCATCTCATTCACACTGTACCAATGTAGTTAAATGTACGCAGTATAAAAAATATGCATATGTGCCTCTGCTGCGTTCGGACACATTTTTTAACCGACTTCAAAAAGGAGGAGGTTACTCAATTCGACCGTATATATGCTTTTTTTTTTTTTTTTTTATGTTTGTTCGCGCATAACTTCGTCGTTTATGAACCGATTTTAATAATTCTTTTTCTGTTGGAAAGAAGACGTCCCCAAGGTGGTCCCATAATAAGGATATCAGGGTTTGATGGTGGAACACCAGAGAAAACAAGGGGAACTTTCAAAAATTGCAGGGGCGACTAGTGCATTTCTTAGCATTTTCATTAAGTGTTTTAAAGCACTACAATTTAATAAAGGTCTGGAGTAGATCTGATGATGGAGCCGGGAGACAGTCGAAGGAACTCCTCAACAATTCACAGCAGCTACCTTGTGTTTGGGCTCAATTAATTTGTATTGATAAGAACTTTACACCTAGATGGGTTGTGACTGTCATAAGAGCTCTGATCATGAAGACAAAGGCCAGTTCCGGGAACTCGTCAACGGTTTACAGTAGCTACTTTGTAGTTGGACTTAATTCATTTATATTAATGAGACCTTTGCACCCATTGGGTTAAAATAATGGTCTGCAGTAAATTTGATGATGAAGACCATAGGCAGTTGAGGGAATACTTAGGTACGGGTATAAATTAAAGTAAACAAAATTACGTCGTTTCCCAATTATATTTGCGTCAGCTTCCAGTCTGACCGGATGCAACTGAATACATAGTAATTTTAACAACTAAAAAGTGTAAAATAAAAACTTTTTTACAAAAAAACAACCGACTTCCAAAAATAACGACAAAGTGAAAAATAACTAATTTCGGAAGTCGGTGTCAAAAAACAAATATACAAAACCAAAGACACCGACTTCCGAAATTAGTTATTTTTCACTTTGTCGTTATTTTTGGAAGTCGGTTGTTTTTTTGTAAAAAAGTTTTTTTTTCGGTTAGTTTCTTAGCATAATCATATCTGTTTAATATTATATCAATGATCCCAGTACATTCGATATCTCGATACATTGTTGTACCCTGACAGTAACAAGATTGCAATAAAAAGTTTCTTATCTGTCGTAGTTACCCGAAAACCGTGTTTACACTTCTGGATTCCATTTTTTTCAGTTTGTGAGCGCAGTTATTCAAACACTTCTCCACCAAAAAATAGTTCAAAAATTTGGCTCACTGTGCTCTTTCTCATCCTTTTCTGAAATACCTACAAATCTCCATTTTTTGTGACTTCAACTTGCTTTTCTTGGCGGTAGATCTGGTACTGACGACAAGGAGTTAGGCCGTGGAGGCTGCGTCACTAACCATGTGTGAGGTATTGATTCCCCTCCTGGTTCGTCTCCAACGAGTTCAATCACTATCCTTGACTCAGCTTGAGACGATCTGGTGACACGGAATTCAGCTTCTGCAAGTAACTGATATCTTGACAAATTATTTATACTTGCGTACACCTCATCACCGCTATCTTCGTCGCTATTTTGCCAATTCTCAAGAGATGTGATGAAAAGATCAGCCATAAACATATCGCCATCTTCGTCCAACCGCGAGATTACCTGATAATAGTAATAAAATTAAATAAGATAATAGTAGTATGTCATCAAATCTAATATATAAATTTTACATGAGTTTATGTTCCTACTGTTCAAATAATGGAACGGTGCACAAAATTCACACTTACAAACTTTTTTCAAAAAACATATATTTAAATAAAATAACAAAAACGTATCGCATATATAAACACTACGCTAACAATATTATAATATAAAATAATATTATTACTTACGTTTTTGTATTCGCCATTATTTTCACCAAAAATTTGCAAATAAAATCCGTTTTAATGGCAAGAACAATTGTTCGAATTTAAATGTTATTCACTCAACTGGCATTCAAAAATGTCAGTAATTCTAAGATAAAAATATTAATTAGAAGATGCGTTCAGAAACTACAATAAAATTTAAAAAAATAACCGTTCTAAAATTGGAACACTGGGATGCTATGGGTTAATAAATAAGAAAACTAAAAAGATAGAAATAAAAGACAATCTTATTTACAAACAAAAAACAACGAACTGAAAAGGTATAAATAAGTACAATCGCAGTTGGGGTCAACTGCAAATTTTTTGATATCTTCCGTATCTAAAACACCCACTCTAAATCAGCTTCTAGTATGTAGATTTAATACATACTGACTAACTGATTCATATATCAACGCATAGCCTAAGTCTATGATTCTAGAACCATGATATTTGGAGGATAGGTACCTACTTATGTTCTTGTGAAGAGGCAGGTACCTATTAAGAAAGGATTTATCGAAATTCCACCCCTGTGGGCGTGAAATGTTTGTATGTAAAATCTTATTTCTTGGGTTAATAAACTTGAGGCCAGTAAAGTATATACTATTATTAATTTACTACTACATATTGTAAAGTTTGTGACTATGTAATTATGTATGGATATTTGGTACTCTTTCACCAAAAAAAAAAAACACAAGAGATACTTTTTATTTCGGTATTCTCAAAGGATTAAAATTAATAAGCGTAAAACCGTAAACCACAGAAAAATTTTGGCATGCGTCCGATTAACTCGAAACTCAATATTTGTACTTAAAACCAATAATACATATATAATACATACATAAGTTAGATTGTTGACGCTCAATCACTTATAATACCTAATGTTTGGGTTCGGTATCTAAGGTCATGCTACTTGTGATAACTCGCCTATAGCAATTTTTAAATTTTAGTCCTGTTTAGTTAGCGACTGTAATTATTTCGACGTATTTTAGTCGCCATGTTTTTATATGCACCAAAAGTGTCTATGGAGTATATTAATTTGACAGAACTAAACTAATATGTTTTTTTTTAAATAATTATAAACTAGTGCTTGACTGCAATCCCGCCTGATGGTAAGCAGTGATGCAATCGTTGATGGTAAAGCGCACTAGTTTATTAAGCCTATTCACTTAAAAAACTAAGGAATAGGATGGATGACGGCAGTTGAACGAGGTGATGCAATGTGAAACCCAAGACCAACACGACCAAACGAAGCTGCGCTAGAGGGAAATTGTTCTGGAGACTCTCCACGACCAAACTCCCGACACAACAACATTTGGCGCATCGTACCCGCCACACATCGCAACACAACTGCTCAGACCCGTCCTCCGTACGGCTTCACCAGACATCATGCCGGAACACGACGAATCACTTGGTGGCAAGACTTTGTCTGGTGGGTGGTAACTTCTGCCGGCAGCCGATGTTATGGCCTACCACCGAGAAATCCTACTGTTATCCTTTTCTTACTGAAATAAGAAGAAAAAGAACTTAAAATTATTATATATTAAATTATTATATAGTATGTAAACAAGAGAATCGGCAATGTTGCGTTTAATTATTTACATTGTTAGCGCCATCTGACGGGCTGAGATACTGTATTCCATTTCCTAGGTTCAGAGGTGATCTTTATCTTAATGTATTCTGTTAATACGCATATTGACTAACGTGACCGTGTGGGTTAAGAAACTACCATTGGCCAAGTTTGGGCCAATTCCGGCACTTACAAAATTATCTCCTTATACAAGTTGGATGATTGGTGTTTGATCCAATGTTGCGACAAACATTGGCTCCATAGTCAACACGACGACGTGGAGATAGCCTTTCCAGTGGTCATATCGAAGTTCTCGCAGCGACAATCATGAAGTTTTTACTTATTATAATATTAATAATTGGAGTATTAATTCAAATAAGTGAATCAAATCTTTCAGACATCGTGAGAATGAATCATACAGTCACGCACAATCTTATGACAGCTTCACGCATGAAATTTTATTTCAATGGTGGCCAGAATTATTAGGTAAGTCATGTGTTTATTACAAGTTTATTCTTCATCGTTTTGAGAAACCCACACCTGGCTGCACATCAAACTATAGAATAGAATAGAATACTTTTATTTGAAACAGGAGGCCATAAGGTTAGTCACGGTTAAACAAGGTTCAAAATCAAAAGTCATTTATTCAAATTAGGCTCAGAATCAGTACTTTTTGAACGTCACTATTACATAAGACAGTCCCCCAAAGCGTCCGCCCTTCGCCACTTCCTAGAGCTTTCGCTGAGAAGAAATGGCGGATCAAACTCCCCAGCAGCACAGCTGTCTGTTCATTAAAAAAAATACATGATTTTTTTTTACTACTATAGTAATTTCATTGTTGTTGTCTTTTCTTGTGTTCATTACTATACATCATCATCATCTGGGATTAACGCTGTGATGATGATGATAATGTAAAGTAATGAACTCAAGAAAACACAACAACAATGAAATTACTTAGTTTTAGCATATGCCAGCGAGTCACGCCAAAATACCAGCAAAGCAATAAATAATCATTAAAACGGAAATGTAAATAAGTAAAAACTTATTACCTAAATAAAAGCTCCAGGTATAAAGGGCGTGACAGCTCACATATTTATATATTGTAAAAAAAAAACAAACAATAATTATATGAAGTCATATAACGCGTCAATAAGCTAATTCTGGAGAAAGATCACCAACATAGTCTTGAGTTAATCAGAGCGACCAGCTATTCTTATCATTTAAATAGTCGTTCACGGAATAATATGCTGTTATTATAATATACTGTTATATTAAGTTATTTAATTATATTATTAGGATATACACTTCCAGTTTTCGCTGAACTCACTTTGAATAAGTATTTCGTACAATAAGAAGTCAGCTATTACTGGTTAAGTGCAGCCACGCGTACCAACTCGCACTGACAGACCATCCTAGAAGTGGGAACGTTATAGGTTGATTCTTCTAATTCTTTTTCTCAGCCTATGCCTCCAGCAAGGCTTTCCACGATGACCGGTCTTGTGCTGCCTGCATCCATATATAGGTTGATTACATGACATAAATTATTTTAGGCTTATATTTAAAAAAAAATGAAGAATGAAATTTTTTTATCGTAGAAGTATTATTGAACACTCTTATTTAATGATTGCGCCTCTTTTTGTGAAACTCAAATAATCCCTTTCATGGGATTCCTCTCCTGGTCGGCTGCTGCCATAATTAAGACTTTTAATAACTTGTTCACAAAAACTTCGTCGGACTTGCGCACTAAAGATCCCGTAAGTACCATTATTCATAAAAATCAAGTCATGGGAGCCCCCTTCAATATTTATTTTGTTGGGAAGTTCCCTCGACTGTGTATCGGCTCCAACATTAGATCTATTGCAGACCTTCATTATAACACATGGGTGCAAAGTTCTCATCAATATAAATGAGTGAAGTTAAAATGCAGGGTAACTACTGTAAACCGTTGAGAAGTTCCCTGAACTGTCCTTTGTCTTCATCATCAGACCCCTAATGACAGTCACAACCTATCTAAGTGGATCTAACGTTCTTGTGGATACAAATTAATCAAGCACAAACACAACGCAGCTGGCGTGTATCGTTGAGGAGTTCCTTCGCCCGTATCCCATTTATTTGTAGTGCTTTAAAATACCTAATAAAAAATCTTACAAATGCACCTGTTGCCTCTACGATTTTTGTAGTTCCCCTTGCTTTCTATGGTCTTCCATCAGCAAACCCTAAATTTCTCATCACCTTGAAGATATCTTGTTTTCACCAAAAAAGATATATCGGAAATCCTTCATAAACGACGAAGTTATCCGCGAACAAACATAAAAAAGCATATAATTCTACTATACGTTCTAATTGGGTAACCTCCTCCTTTTTGAAGTAAATAAATAAAAAATAAAATTATTTTGATAACCTACGAAAAATTTCTACTATAGCATTTTACCACAAAAAAAAAACCTAGACACACTTTTGACAGATACTCAGCGATTGTGTAGCGAAAGTGATACCACTAAACCATCTAGCTAAATGCGTAACATACTATCAGTAGCAATGGGTTTCATTTTGACAGTTCAACAACATTCATTGCGTTGTGCAGGCGTTGTGTGTGTTTGTTGAGCAGATACATTGCTGAACACATGGAGCAATGGATTAGCAATTAGCTTCAAAATGATTCCAACTGATAGTAATAGTGTGTTACGCAATTAGGGTGCTGGTTTAGCCACTGTTCAGTATTAGGCATGGGTTAGAAGTCGTTTAAATTTAAACAATAACAACCCTACCCATTCAACCAATTCATTAACCATAAATTCAGCTCATGATTATCTCGGTAGTGCGATTCTGTAACCATTAGACCGTGAAAACTTAGTTAGAGTGATCTGTTATTCCAATTGACGGCTCATTTTAAGCTCACTTCACTCTTCATTCATTTTTATAGAAGGCTGTTTGCGCGATCATTTTCCTACCACCCTGTATTATATATTCTTATCATTTCACGATAAGAATGTAAGAAAAGGCCAGACTTCACTCAGTGATAGCTGAACAGTAGTAGATATTTACTAGAGAAGATTGTGTGTGTTTATTGACATATGAGATATACATGTCTCCTTATTTCCATCACTTTATCGGAGGAGTATACATCGAAGAACCAGGACTGAGATCCTTTGATAAATGGCGCAAATTCGCAATAAGGTCAAAACTTGAGGTACTAATTTATATTAAAAAATTTATGTCAAGATGATAATCTATAGCTTTATTATGTATTATTATTATTATTTATAAATCTAAGAATGAGGAGATCCGCAGAAGAACGAGAGTAACCGACATAGCCCGAAGAATTGCAACACTTAAATGGCAGTGGGCTGGACACATTGCCCGTAGGACCGATGCCCGATGGGGCCAACGGGTTCTCGAGTGGCGACCACGCACCGGAAGACGTAGCCCCCGACAAGGTGGACTGACGACCTGGTGAAGGTCGCGGGAAACCGCTGGATGCGGGAGGCGCAAGACCGATCGTCGTGGAGAACCTTGGGGGAGGCCTATGTCCAGCAGTGGACGTCTTTCGGCTGAAATGATGATGATGATGATAAATCAAAATATATACAAAGGGGAAATAATCAAATGGTATGACAATGCCATGCTAAAAAATAATCCAGCAATGTCTCAAAATCCTATGATGATAATGTTTATGATAGGATACTACATATAATCGATTTTCAACATGTACGTGAGGAATCTTAAATAGGTTCACACGTATTCGCTCAAGTTCAACCTTATTTGCTTTTCGCATAATCTTGTTGAATATCCATTAATAGTTATATTCATATGGTATGCCAGTCATGAATGCTAATACAACCATCTTCCGCGGATCATCATCTAATGTGCGCGGGTGTATAGATCTCGATCTCAACAGATCTCGTTTCACGGTGAACGACTCTTACTTAACAATTTATGTTAATATAACACTTCAGTAGAATGCTAGAATTGAAATAAATTAATAACACGACATCCATTCCAGTTTTAACATTCGACCAGTTCTTTCGTGTTGGCAACTTAAAAAAATAGTAGAAAAATTTAAAAATGTTTAAACATTACTTCATGTTATTAGTGTTTTCCGTCGTTTTATATTTTGTCAATGGGTGGACAGTGTTTCCTTTGCCGAATACCCCTGCTTCTGCACCAATAAAAGCTACTCCAGTGTTACCGCGGTTGCCGATAGCGTCTTCAAAATATGTTTCCACTACAAAAAATGTCGTGAAGCCTACTCCTGTTTTACCACAGTTCACAGTACAGTCTACAACAGCCAATATTCCAAATAAGTTTAATGTATTATCCTCGACTCGAAGACCTGTATTATCAACACAAGGTGTCAGCGTGCCAGCATCAGATCTGGTGCCACCCAAGGTAATTATTTAGTTTTCATACAAACTTTAATCCATTGAGGAGATGGATTCCGCAAAAGCCTTTCATAGTTACATCTTTATCAGATATAAGGAACGTTTGTGCTCATTTTCAAGCTTCAATACAGTATAGTGGTTTAGTCGGTGCCCTGGATGTCAGTGAATATTATTAATTATGTAATCTGGTTCTAATTCTTCACTTTTAATAACTCGCTATGTGTCTGTGTAGCATTGCTAAAGTACACTATTCTTAAATAATTTGCTGGCACAGACGTACAGTGTATTTCTCAGTAGGGTATTACGCCATTAGAAAGGGAGACGCGTCTGTCAAAACAAATCCAGTAAAGTAGAGAAAGTATGCAATTTTGTGTATAATTGCTCAATACCTTGGTGCCTTGACATTTCTGAATAAAATATCCGTAATTGACTCTTTGTACCGTAAGGCGGCCTACATTTACAATAAGTTGCCGATATGATTAGATCACCCTTTTTTGGATAGAAAATCATCAAATGACCTCTCCTGCTCTGGGCGAAACGGAAGGGTATGTCATAGTTTTACTGACTAAATCCCACACCCGTGTTTCTTCATATGCCTATGCGTCAGGGCCACGGTTTCTTTTTAAACCAACCCGCAACCCTGACCTAGGAGACATCGGTCTTTGTGGACCCCATCAAGATATACTGACATCTCTTTAAGGCGCGCGTGAAACACAACGCGCCGTCGACGCGGGCCTGGTCCTTACCGCGAGCTGTCTACAGCTTGCCTCCACAAGCTCGAGATGTTGCTCTGCAGTGTTGGATGAGTTGGATACTGTCTCTCGATGACCAGGGCGTCTCTTGAGGTGACGGGGACGTGAAGGGGTAGACATTGTTTCTCCCTCACGCGCTCCGCATCTTTTCTTGCATTACTGCTTCACAGACAGTGGTGACGGTCTATCATACACTCTCACTCCAGACCATAGCCTGGTCCAGCGCCATACGCGAGAGATCTTCCGCCGCCGATCGCCGCCACGAGGATACAAGGGCGCTCTGCCCAAACCGTGCATAACTCCACAGTGTCCTCAGGGCGATCCACACAGTGATTACACCTTGGCGTTTCCTCCCGTCTTATGCTTAACCTGCTTCAGGCTAGAGGTGAGGAAGCCGTGGCGTCTCTCTAGCCACTCCTCAAAGAGGGGACTTATCGCCACTATTGTGGCAAGCACTCACTAAATTGCAACAAACCTACTCTCTATGTCACCATGAAATCTCCGCCGGGGCTCTGTCCGCTCTACTGCGGTATCTCGGCAGAGGAGTTATGCTCGGCATTTAGCCTCCTCTTGTCACTTCCATATTAGGCGGAGGCGAGGACATCGGCCTCCAAATACCATGTAGTAGCAGCTCTCTCGAGATCAAACGACGGATTGATCGCGCCTTACGAACCGCGCCCACACCGGTGCCCCGTAAAGAGAGAGCCCCTACAATCCCCGTGCAGAGCCTCCGGCAGGGGACGTTTAGAACCCAAGATTGTGTGTTGCACCGGCTGTCAAGCACGAGTACTTCATTGTCAACTAGACGCAGATAAACCTTCCTACCGTTATATGGGAACTCGATGGAGGCGCGTCCCGAGGACTATGAAAGCAAAGGGCCTCGGAATTCTGAGGACATGCTTTGGCTACCGCTTGATGCATACTCTCTTGCGCCAGGACCGCGTGTCAGAAACTGCGCTAACGCCGATAGGGGGGTAACAACCTGTCGTATCCGATGTCCCACAGTTACGACCCCAGCACCAATCCCTATGGGACACCGCATAACATCTCTTGCCGGTTCCATTCTCCTCGCTGACCGGGATAGATGAGGATTGAGGGCCCTCTCCGTCAGATGGACCTCCACCACTCGACAGAGATAGGTCGGCATAAATATTAACACTAAACTGTTTAGGGTCTGCCTATGAAACGTACTTACTTGTTTACTTATCATCCTTACATCTATTATCTAGGACTTATAATTATACTATGTCTGTGATCTCAATGAACTTTACTGATATTAATCTTACGTACACAGATACGAATAAACTAGCAGCTATTTCTTGACTGAACATAATTCTTTTGCATTGATACAGCCAGCAAAAAAAGTCGATTAACACTCTTGTTTCCGTAATCTTAATTATTAAGGGAAATACATTTTTCTAACTGTTACCGAAGTGACGTTTAATTAAAAACGTCTCTCTCTCTCTCTCTCTCTCTCTCTCTCTCTCTCTCTCTCTCTCTCTCTCTCTCTCTCTCTCTCTCTCTCTCTCTCTCTCTCTCTCTCTCTCCCTCCCTCTCTCTCTCTCTCTCTCTCTCTCTCTTTCTGGTTCTTTCTCCCTCTTCTTAAACACTTCAGCTTCTATTACAAAATGCCAAAAAGTATATTATTGAATGTTATATTAATCGACCTTCGTTACTAGCCGTACCATCCAATAGATATAATAACATAGATCGTTCACCTGTTCAAGTTAACAGCTAAGCTAGATCATCTCTTGAAAATAATTTCTATTCTATTGCCACGAAAAATAATTGAAATTACTCAGGCATCCTTCGATGGGTATTAAATTTTAGTAAAAGAGGACGTGCTATCGAAGGTATGTATTGGATGAAATCGCCAATATCATCACGCTTACTAAACTTCATTTACATAGATAGTTGAGGACTTGAAGACCACAGCAATTTGGTCTTCATGAAAAATTTCAAAATACCCTGCTGACAATACCTTTTGACGACTGATTTCGTATAATTCAATTCATCTTCGTTACTATCTTCGTGCTTACGGAACCTAATTATGTTTAATAAAAAAACACAATAATTGTGTTTTATTAGTTATTTTTTTGTTTTTATGGTTTAACATAAATTAGTTTTCTTAATAATACCTAATTATTAAGAAAACTAATTATGTTAAACCATCTACAAAATCATACATCAAGTTTTATGTGTACTTATTCAAAAATCTGGTTGTTCAAGGTTACCAAGGAATAAGGATTATAATATTCATACAACTTATTTATAAAACTTATTTATAAAGTCGTGGTAGCCTAGTGGTTAAAACAGCAGCCTCTCAAGTACTAGCGTACGGGTTTAATTCCAGGTCAGGCAAGTACCAATGTAACTTTTCTAAAGTTATATGTACTTTCTAAGTATATTTGGACACCAATGACTGATTACAAGGTGAAGGAAAACATCTTGAGGAACCCTGGACTTTAAGTCTGAAATCGCCAACTCGCATTGAGCAAGCGTGGCGATAACGCTCAATCCTTCTCTGTATGAAAGGAGACCTGTGCCCAGCAGTGGGACGATAAAAGGTTGATGGTGATATTTATACAATTATCTTATAGTTCCTCAAATACTATCATAAAGTACCTATTACTATCGTCCCATAGTTTTTAAAGCTTTTAATTTTATTATTCGCTAGACTAAAAATTATTTCCTTTCCAAAATTTAACAATTACCTACATGATATATTTGTTATTGGTTTTGTTTGTTTGTTGTTTGTTTGTTTTGCTCGAAAATACATCACACATGTCATCATAATATCCATAGCCTGATTTAAATGATTATTTTATTCAAATGTTTTATGGCCTCAAATATTGCAATGATCCAAAGACTACATCGATTAGTAGGCGCATTATTTGTGTAAGATTCAATCGAACTATTTCATCACGAACCGGATTGTCTATCTATATGGGAATTAGTATTACGATGTAAAAGTCCATCTCTAGTATCTAAAATGACATCAACTTTGCATCAAATAAACATCTATTATTATAATCATCTAGCTAACATTCAAATGCATCAGTCGCAATCATCTGATCCACTTTTGCTTCCGTGACCCTGTCTAATGCCTGTTTTTAACCAAATTCTCGTCGGTGTTTCGTCACATATAACGAAATGGATAGCTAAATCCTTATAAGACGAGACGAATGTTGTTCCAAATGGTTATAATATTCTGCGACCACTAATAAAGTCGAGCTTTATTGGGCAAGTCTTCAGGGTTGTCGCTGCCTATTGTAACTGTATGTATGTAACTTATCTTGGCATTAGTGAAAATTTTTGTGGGGTATGATCGGTATCACTGTTTTTGGATTACCAGTTAAGTAATCATTATTTTGCATGCATTTGACCTTGTCTTTAACCAATGTGTGTTACCGGTGATAACATATGGATCAGAAACGTGGTCCATTACTATGGGCCTCATAAGAAAGATCAAGATCGCGCAGAGAGCTATGGAGAGGGCTATGCTAGTTAGGGCTTCCAATCCGGAGTTCCGGAGTTTCGTAACAATTTTAAGCATTTTTCAAATCCGGAGTTGGAATAGAACACCGGAGTTGAAACCGATTTTCGTAAACTTTATTTACAAAACGACGAAAAACGCATTTTAATTCTTGAGCGTAAATCGATTGTTTGATTCCTTCATAAGTCCTTACCACACATAAACATAGAATACATTAGTACAACAGTTCGATATTATATATAATAATATCGAAGTGTTGTACTAATGCAGCAGGCTTTTTCTGCACGAAAGTTAGAAGTTCTCTTTCTGACTCATATTTGAACGCGCTATCTTTTCTCGGAACATATTATATACCAAGAGCTCCAATCCCAAAAAAGTATATTTTTTAGGTATAATTAAGTTATTTTATTTAACTTGCCAAAAATTAATGTTTATTTTTATGACTGTTTTTGTTGATTTTTTAATATGTATAACCTTATGTTTAATATGTTATTACCTAATTGTCTATTATAACGTCTGCCTGTCAGACAGTACGTTTTTAAGGAAAACGACGGATTTTTGCTGAACAAGTGTTTATTTTTTATGATTGTTTTAACATTTTATAATATATATTAGGTAGGTATCTATTATAACGTCTGCCGGTCGGACAGTAAATTTTTAAACAAAAATACTAGGTTGAGGTTCTTGCTAACTAAATGTTTATTTTTTATGATTGTTAATTGTTTTAACATTTTATAACGCGTATTAGTTGGGTATTATAACGTTTGCCTGTCAGATAGTAATTTTTTTAACAAAAAGACTGATTCATGCTAAACAAATGTTTATTTTTTATGATTGTTTTAATCCTTATTCTTACTAGTGTTATAAATCGGAAAGTGAGTTTGTTTGTTCCGCTTTCACGCCGTAACTACTGAACCGATTGCTTTGAAATTTTGCAGACATAAAGTTAGAAGTCCGAATTAAATAAAAGGTACTTTTTATCCAGGAAAAATTTGATATTCTCGAGGGAAAACAAAAATATTTTTAGCTTTATAGGTACCAGTTCGGTGATAGATGGAGCTGTGTGTCGTTTAAAATAAAGGTAATATACAGTATGTTAACTAACAGAGGGCGTTCCCGTTAACCCGAAATAGTATAGCATACATACATGCTAAAAATAATATTTCTATTCGAAAACAAAATGTTTTAAAATTTTTTCCAATATGAAAATATTCAATAAAAATTTTAAATTGACATGTAAAAGAAACACACTGTACACGCGAACATAAAAGACGGCAACGTCGCAATTTATTTATACATGACGACTACTATTTTGATTTAAAACAGAAGGTTTCAAATTTATTTCCAATTAGAATTTTTTTTTATTCGGATTTTTTTATGCTTATTTTTCTATGCTGATATTTTTATTTTAATCTATTAATGATATATATTAACGAGTTTAAGGGAACGCCCTCTGTTATTTAACATACTGTATTGCAAAGGAATATGTACATATAAACTAAGATGCTAAATGATACGATAACTAATCCCAGAAAATGAGGAATTCCCGAGGGATGACGTACAATTTGGTTTATCGTCCCTTACTATCCTTATCTTTACTAATATTATAAATCGGAAAGTAAGTTTGTTTGTTCCGGTTTCACGCCGTAACTACTGAATCGATTGCTTTAAAATTTTGCAGACGTAAAGCAGAAGTCTAGATTAAATAATAGGCTACTTTTTATACCTGAAAATTTGTTATTCCTGAGGGAAAACAAAAACATTGTTAGCTTCATACCAGTTCGGTGATAGATGGCGCTGTGTATCGTTTAAAACAATATAATATATTGCAAACGAATATGCACATGTGACCTTAGAAGCTGCATGATACGATAACTAATCCCCGAAAATGATGAATCTAAAAGCGCGATATAACCGAATTTCACGCGGGCGAAGCCTCCTATTATAACTTATGTCTGTCAGACAGTACATTTTTAAACAAAAACACTGATTTATTAACAAATAAAGTTCTATTGATGAAAATTAAGGGCATTTTTATTCATCTCTAAAAAAGCTGTCGACTCCGGAGCCAACTCCGGAGTTCCGGGTTTGATTGCTCAACATCGTAACTAGCTCCGGAGTTGATAAGTATCCGAGTTTGGATGCCCTAATGCTAGGTGTTTCTCTACGTATTCGAATTAGAAATGAGGAAATTCGTAGAAGAACAAAAGTCGCCGACATAGCACAGCGGAACCGATGGCCGATGGGGCAGAAAGGCTCTTGAATGGTCACCACGTACTGGTACAAATTTAATTGTTACTTAGTTTTTAAAAATTAGGTGAGTCTAGGGATCCAGAAACCAGTCTGTTTCAACAGTCTGAAAACCTAGTCTCATTTCCTTAACAAGTAACAAGCAAATATCAAAAACTTCTCAAAATGTTAAGGATTAAGACGTATATTTGACTAGCGGCTGCCCGCGACCTCGTTCGCTTGGAGTAATAAGAAAAAATATACAGTATGTTAACTAACAGAGGGCGTTCCCGTTAACCCGAAATAGTATAGCATACATAGATGCTAAAAAAAATATTTCCATTCGAAAACAAAATGTTTTAAAAATTTTTCCAATAGGAAAATATTCAATAAAAATTTTAAATTGACATGTAAGAGAAACACACTGTACACGCGAACATGAAAGACGGCAACGTCGCAATTTATTTATACATGACGACTACTATTTTGATTTAAAACAGGAGGTTTCAAATTTATTTCCAATTAGAATTTTTTTTTATTCGGATTTTTTATGCTTATTTTTCTATGCTGATATTTTTATTTTAATCTATTAATGATATATATTAACGAGTTTAAGGGAACGCCCTCTGTTATTTAACATACTGTATAGCATACATTTTAATTTTTTGTTATACTCCGCTCCTATTGGTCGCAGCGTGATGTTATAGTCAAAACCCGTCCTGGATTAATGGGCTATCCAAATCAAAATTTTTCAAATCGGATTAAGATCAGACGTATGGACGTTTTTAAAATAACGAGAATTGCCTTCAGATAACTATTATGGAAAAAATAAATATATGAGAATTTAATGTAATTCTCTATACGAAAACTGTCACTCAGCTAAATCAGTTAATAGTACAGTCAATCTGTCGAAAATTAAAGCCCCTCAGCCCCCTTTGTTGTACGACATTGCAACAATGACATAAATTGTAGAGCGCAGCGCCCTACACAATTCTGTTAAAAAAAATGTTCAAAAATGCATACAAATCGAGAAAAATGCGTTTCAAAAAACTTTTGAGTTTTTCAAAAAACCGCTAAGAGTTCAAGATCCTTCAGGGTAGCTTCGTGACGTCATTTTACAATAAATAAACCAACACTCAATCTTGTCGCACTTTTTTCATTATTGAAACGGCAGATTGACTGTACTATTAAAAATAACTTTTAATAGTACAGTCAATCTGCCGTTTAGTATCGAAAAATCAGCCATATATAAATCATTATATTAATAATATTTCTTACTTTTTTTCAGACCGAGTACGTTGAATACGATCCATGAACGGCATACCTGTTAACTTCGGGACCTACAATCATTCAAGCTATAAATAACCCTATAATTATAAGAAATTAGACTCAAAACGAACTGCAGAGTTTTCATGTCTGTTCAAAATATTTCCAAAGAAAATTCTTTTGGACAACAAGCTAAAAAATGGAATGCGTTTCAGCAATTTTATGGGTATTTGTCTGTTCGTTTGTAGGTATGTTTATAACTTTGTGTGTATGTTTGTGCACGCGTCATTTTAAAAGTAAAGGTTAGAATTGTTAAAGATTGTTATAATGATAGCTAGACAACGTTATTTTCGTTTATGCAAAACCTAAATAAAGTGTGTTCAGAATAAACAACTGAATTGATTCCAATCATTTGTACACCATGTTACATAATACATTTAGTAATTCTTGCAGTGTGGTTACCGAGCGCTCGCCGACCGAGCGGAGCATGGTCCGTATTTTTGGTGGGACAGCCAAGTAGGATAACAAGCTCATAAGTTTTCATGATATCTTATTGCAATTTTTTACACAGATTCTTTACTTAAAAAACTGCACACGTGTTTCGAGTTTCGCACAAACAAAAAAAAAATGTTGTACCACATATTTGGGAAAGTTTTTGTCCCGAAATATCTGTTATACGTATTATAACAGATATTTCTGGTATTTAGGTACTTCAACCTTATCGAATTGTTAATTAGGTTAATTTTAGTCTGCCTAGTACTGTTGGAAAAGTTATAAAAGCCGCTTAAAATTGTATTGTTTACTGAACTTTATTTTGTAGGTATTAAAACTATTTTTCCCAATAACTTATTCTTGTTTACATGTATGTTGTACTACCACCCTGTAATTCATTCCGACCTCTGCAACAACTGTTCTACTTTCTTTTGTATTAAACATGTTATATTATAATACGTATCTGTTAAACGGATTAATGCTTCAATTTTCACACACAAAGTGCCAGTCAATAATATAATTTAGATTTTTCTTCTAAACGAGCCATATGGGACAACAACTACTAGCAAGTTTATAACAAACAAACGCCAACAAGTTTTGAGCTGTATAATCTTGATATTTGGTTTTATTTAACACTAGCGGCCGCCAGCGACTTTGTTGGCGTGGTGTTAGCTATGCTCCACTCCTATTGGTCGCAGCTTGATGTTATATAGCCTAAAACCTTCCTGGATTAATGGGCTATCCAAGGCAAAAAGAATTTTTTAAATCGGACCAGTAGTTCCTGAGATTAACGCGTTAAAACTAACAAATTCTTCAGCTTTATATATTAGTATAGATGTTTTGGTATTAAACGATTTTGACTTTCGCAAACCAGTTGTTTGTGAACGGAACTCTTCGCACAGTTAGCAAAATGATTACATAAGAAGTTTTTATGCCAAAAAAAATTGGATTTCTCACAATCTTCATGAAAATTCTAACAAAATGTCTAGTACAGCATAAATTAATGATTTTTCACTACTAATGTAAATTACATTACACGTTTCAGTTATGTATGAGTGTATTAATATTGGTTTGTAGTTTGTAGCTGAAAATACAAACATACTCAGTGATTAATTGCGTAACATACTATCAATAGCAATGGCGTTCATTTTGACAGTTGTACAACATACATTGCGCTATTTACATTCTTGATTTAGATATTTTTTGAATATATGAAGCAATGGATCGTAGTATACTTCCAAATGATTCAAATATTTCGACTGATGATGTTACGAAATTAGGGTGCTGGTCTTTCTAAACTATGGTATATAACATAACAATACCAACCTCTCAGTGTCATAGTATGACAATAAATACTAATATTGGTAGTTTGTTATGATTTAGATTGTGTTTGATAGTGTATTACGCAATTAGCTTTTCTTTTGGTGGATTTTCAACGCACTGCTTAAGGCAAAGAGTTCAAAATCCAACGCTGTGTTTTTAACTCTCTGTGATGTGGTCTGTTGGAGTCTCAATGTTCGACTTAACACACCGAGAGTTAAAAACCCAGTGACCCACGATTTTTGTATGTCCGTGTAGAGTACTTATTGTTTTAGTATGTAAATTATCGACAACAAAAAGTGGGTTATTCAGCAAAAACATTAATGTTACCAAAATACAGTACAGACGCCAGCATATCAAGCTAGGTACCCGAAAAACAATTTTTCCCGATCAATCTTGAACCTTAATACTTTAGCTATAAAGTTGAGATCTAATAAAGATCAATTCTAGAGGCTTGCTGTGAGCTCGTCTGTACTTACGTAATTCTGTAATGAATAATTATATGGAAAGTTTATTAAACGGAAAATAGCATATTGATAATAACCCAACAAATTACTTATACAATTACTTGTACATGATTGTAAGAGGATAATTATAGCTGATCAGTCTTATTTTCCATATTATCAGCTACTTACCTTAAGCATATTTGTTAAATAATTATAATAATAGTAAATTTACTGATTAACAAGAATTAAACCATGGTTTTTTATTCAACCGAAACAACTGCCGTCTAAACTCTTCCACATTTGGTTGACTGGTAGAGAATGCCTAAGGCATTAAGACCGCCTTTGTATCTTTGTGCGAAAAGACTAAATAAATAACAAAGTTTATGATACAATCTACAATATGTAACTGAACTAGTTCGAATCTTGAAAGTACTTTTAACTTAATGCACGTGTATTACTTCGATTCAGTAAACAATTCTGAAACTACTCCTATAATTTCAAAATCCTCTACTGATTCTATTTCTGTCATTTTTAATATACATGGATATTAGATGTCTTAATTTGTGTAAATTATTTATCTGAGTTTGAACCTATGACCTGTACCCGTAAGATGCACTGTTTCCATTGGGCTATCATTGCTCTAATGTCAAAGTTCCTAAACTGACTTTGGTCTTATTTGCAACATTCAATGGGGTGAAATGATGTACAAGTACGGGTCAAAAGTGCATTACCCCTTTTGAACTTTATGCACTAGCAATAAGTGTCAAAAATGGTACTCCACTTTTGACACTTACTGTAACTACGATCAATATAACTACTCAGTCTCCTGAAATAAATACAAAACACATAGGAAAATATTTATTTAGTTGTGCATTCCAAAGCGTAGTAATATTTGTGGAGACGAACGCGCAAGAATTTTTTAAATAATGTTGGTACAAACATATTATGTTTTTTTTTTTATTATAATATGTGG
Organism: Sesamia nonagrioides; assembly: GCA_017933935.1. NCBI lineage: Eukaryota > Metazoa > Arthropoda > Insecta > Lepidoptera > Noctuidae > Sesamia > Sesamia nonagrioides. The sequence continues at coordinate 250,571 of JADWQK010000275.1, read as the reverse complement.
CGAAAATGTAAAAAGCCGTCCACGTATCCAGAGTACAGCAAATATAAACTAAATAACAATCCAAAATTAAAATAAGCCTTCGCAGTATAACTATACTAAATGTATTTTTGTAAAATTGTACTCCATAAATGTAATGGTGTACATAACTGTTGGCTAACCTAATAAATAAATAAATAAATAAATAAATAAATACGGATGCCCTCAGTTGGGACAGTTCATCTTGATAGATGAACTGTCCCAACTGAGGGCATCCGTTTATGTACATGTCATTATAAAATTAGACCGTAGCTTAGTGCCGATTATCTTCTTTTAAAACGAAACTAATTCTAAGTTCAGTTTTACTTCTTCTTTCTATTTCATTAAGAAAAGGATAGAAGATGACATATTAGTTTAGTCCTGTCAAATTAAGATACTCCATAGACAGATAAGATGCGATTATAAACATGGCGACTAAACGTACGTCAATTTACGTAAGAGCGGACTAATTTGACATGAATTAGTCGTGGTGTCCTAGTGGTTAAAACACCAGCCTCTCAAGAATTAGCGCGCGGGTTCGATTCCAGGTCAGGCAAGTAGTACTAATGTAAGTTATATGTGCTTTCTAAGTATATCCTGCACACCAAAGACTGATTAAAAGACGAAGGAAAACATCTTGAGGAAACCACGACTTTATTAAGTCTGAAATCGCCAATCCGCATAGAGCGAGCGTGGTGATTACCCTCAATCCTTCTCAGTATGAGAAGATGCCTGTGCCCAGCAGTAAGACGATAAAAAGGTTGATGATGATGATGAAACTAATATTTATAGAAAGAGATGCATTTAACTTATAGTCGGGACCAATATCTACTTTGTTGACAGCCCTACTAAACTGGTACATAATATAGGCACTCCAAACACGACGCCTTTGTCTCGCATGCTGATCGTGGAGAATCCCCGGTGACCAGCCAAACCACTACGTTATATGACCAACATAATAAACGCATACAAGTTATTGCCTTTTATTTCCCATCATTGTACGGACAACAGCAGGTTAAGCTAGCCGCAACTGTCAAATATTCCCAATCAACCTTTACCCTTAATGCTTCAGAGATAAAGTTGAAAATCTAACAAAGAAATTTAGTAACTTGATGTACTGTCGTTTATACCTTAATTATATCATCATACATTGCAATAGTGCTGTAGTCATAATTAGATGACTAATCTGGTAAAGCCTCCATTATACGTTACATACAGTACTTGTAATTAAACTGCAGTGCAATTAGATATTGAATAGGAGTATCTATCGTCTTTCCTTATAAAGTAAAAAATATGAGGAAAATCTGTTAAACATGTCAAAAAGACGCAATAACGACGCACTGTTCCTAAGCACATTTTAATAACAGAGGAAAATGACCTATTCAACTTCGAGGCATAGAAGTAACAAAACCTCTCAATATGATCACCTGAACCGATAATGATGATTGATCGATAAAACCAGCATAAACAACACTTAATTATAATGAACAAAAAGAACTAGCTTACATACAAAAGACTATATAAGACCGGTCGAATTAGTAAAAAAAGCATTTGTGCTAATATTATCCTTGTTAAACCACCTACCAGTGAATATGCAGTGGCTACCAATTATATCAGTCCTTATTTTAGTGCAATATACTGTGTCTAAGGATACAGCGACATACCAAGTGTCCGGGATCGAAATCGTTGATCTAATCCGCGGTTTTAAGCCAAAGGGCAATATGTTGACCTTGACCAAAGTGGATGGAGACCCGGCAAGCTATCCTGATGGAATCTACTTTAAGCCCGAAGATGAAGCTTTGACTGGGGAGTCTAAATATTTGCATTACAATGTAAGAAACGATCTCGAATTTATTTATTTAAAAAAATAAATCCCTTTATTGTCATGGAATTAAGTTCCCTGGCAGCATATTTAAGTGATGCGTCCACTTGATCAGATAAACAAAATTATTCCTTATTTTGTATGTACACTTACAAAATTTCACCCAGCACATAACACTCTTACAACATCAATTTATCTCATCTGCTCAACGTCCTTCATGTATAGGGATTCAGTAGTATATTAGCGTCAGATACATATATTTCTGGCACATGCTGAGCTGAACTCTAATTTGGAGCACCAAATTAATATTTGCTGGACTCTCATCCAACAAAAATATAAAGAGCAGTGTATGTCTCAAGGAGGCGTCCTTTTTGAACACTCACTGGTCTGTACATTTTTCGTTATTGTGTCGATTTTAAGTCTTCATCATAATTTAATAAGTATGTATGATTTTCTTTTTACCTTATATTGGGACATTGTTTTTATATTATATAATATAAGCTGATAATAATACGCAGAGTGCTGTCCACAGATAAAAACTATATTTCATAAAGTTGTACATGAGTTAATACAGATGTCGCTAGTAGTTGTTTGTATATGGTACTATTTTAATTCAATGTTAGCACTTTTGTATGCACCAAATTAATGTTTTAACTATATACATTTACCATACATTTAAGAGAGATATCAACGAAGAGAGGCTTATGCCCAGCAGTGGGTAAATAACCAGCTGTAAATGATAATGACGATAAAGAATATTCGCAGATCATCACGCGTTGATTCATTTACGGGTTATAAAATATTTATTAGAAGTCATTATTTTAAGATACAAAAATTTCTTGGCATAATGTACCTAACTGGTATTATTTAATATAGAAAAGGTCATAGAAGCATTAAAAAACCTCGTTCAGAGATAAGGATGAAATAAAATAATAAATAGAAATAAAATTCGGAAATAATTAACAGGCATTTAGAGATGACCTCGACCCTCTTGAAAAGCGTGAAATAATGGTAAACAGATTTTAATTCTGATGAATACCTGCAGGCTTTTATTTCTGCATGAGTAAGTACCTATAGTTTTCAATATTTTGTGTTTTATATTTCCGTGTGTTTGCTAAAACACGGCACACAATTAAATTTTGCGTACACAAGGTGCAACAGAAAAAGTAGTCTATTCATAATTGAATAATAATTAATGTATTAACTTAGGTACATTAACTTTTAATACACCTAAGTTTTGTTTTTATAATTACTAATGACTGTGTGGTAACTTCTGCCGGGAGCCGAAGTTATGGTCTACCACCGAGAAAAGTTGATTAATCAAAATCTAGTTTATTTGAAGGCAGCCAGACACAGAGACAAAAAAGTAATAATAAGTTTTATTGTAAAATATACATATAAACACAAAATAGCCATTCTCTAAGCCTCAAAAGCTTCCTTCCTATACCAGTTAACTTCATAAAATTTTCCGTAGATATAGGTAGGTACATATTTTTTATGTAAGTCCGTTCGTAATGGAACGTATCTATAACGATAGGTAGCTCATAGATAGATAAATAGATATTATATTGTTTTCAATATTTTTTTGCTAATAACACGTATCGTTCCAGGGACAAGAAAAAAAGGCGAGTTTTGGACAAAAAACAGGCACCAGTCACGACGAGCAATTAGGTGAAACATTTGGAGATCAATCACAATAATAAGTATACCTTCAAAATAAATGTATTACGTATCAGGCGTTTTTATTTCTTACCTACATCACGATGGATGTAAAAGGCAAAAAAATATACTTAATATTTCCCACACATGGTGCCGTTTGTATCTTCTTCTTATTAGCGTGTCGATAACAATCTATGTATACCTAAGTACAACGTTATTTTTTTGTATATTTTAATTAATAAAAACCAGTGCTTGACCGCAATCCCGCCTGAAGGTAAGCAGTGATACAATCGTTGATGGTAAAGCGCGCAAGTTTATTAGGAGCCGGTGTTTAAAAGAAACTGAGTGGATAGGAAAGAAGAAGGCAGTTGGGCGAGGTGATGCGATGTTAAACCCAACAACACGACCAACGATGCTACGCCAGAGGGAGATTGATTTGAAGACCCTCTACGACCAAACTCCCGACACAACATCATTTGGCGCATCGTACACGGCACACATCGCAACTGCTCAGAGCCGCTCTCCGTGCGGCTTCACCAGGCATCATGGAGGAACACGATGAACCGGTTGGCGGCAAGACTGTCTGGTGGGTGGTAACTTCTGACAAGTGTTCAGTATTTTTAAGTAAAGAATCTATGTACGAAATTTCAAAAAGACATCATTTAAGATCACAATGTTACGAGCTTGTTATCTTACCTGGTTGTTCCAACGAAAAAATGGTCAACGCAGCGCTCGCCCGCGTCTGCAGCGTCTGTTTGTATGTTTTTAATAAACAATAGATAACATTTTCCATCATACTTGCAGGCTTTGGTCTATCCCGCTATGCGCACGCGCCTAATACCACTGATCTGCCGTGAACTGTGTTTGGCGCTCGGTAACCACACTGCAATAATTCTAAATGTATTTGGTAAACAAAAAATAGTGTAAAAATGATTGGAATCGATTCAGTTTCTTATTCCGAATAAACTGTATTCCGGTTTCCTATAAAGTAAAAAATAAGTTTGTATAAGATGTAACCTGGATGTAACTCTTCGTACACATCAAATATTAAAGCGGAGTAAGAACCTTATATGCAAAATGCCTCAAATAATTTTAAAATCGTAAAAAACACATTAAAAAAAAAACATTTGTTTGCTTTCTTTACCACTCATAGATTATTGACATTTAAAATATCTCCTGTGTCACCAGATACACCATATAGAGAACCAGAATTTTTCTACGACCTTAGCTCCGTCAGTGGCGTCTATCAGTTCCTATAATGTAGAATCTTCAACGGCTAGGTAGATGATATCCAATGCCTCTAAGGACAGACGACTGTTCTATACATGGCTCTCCTATGCCAAAAATACAAACGTCATCATCAACCTTTCATCGTCCCATTGCTGGGCACAGGGCTCCTCTCATACAGAGAAGGTTAAATAAATACTAACATGTAAATAACTTAAATGACAAATTATTTCCTTAATAGATATACGTAAATATAACAAACTAGTAACTTGGGGTTCATACCTGAGTTGGGCAAACTGTTACGTTTTTCCATTGGACATTTCTCAGTAGTATAGCAGCCTGCAGTTTGGAAGGTGGTGCGACACCCTCGTGTTTCGGGCATCACGTTAAGCCATTCGCCGATCTCTCCTCGGTCATCTTGAATTGCCGTCCCATCGAACTGTGTGATTAATGAAACAGATAGTATAATTACGTTTGCACATAAACTTATGCACTATTACGTCACCTGCATACTTGGCTAATATAGCGGCATATGTCGTACAACAAAACGCTCACAACTCCAGTGGCATGCTAAGGACATTTCTATGAACTGGACAAGGCTCGCATTGTCAGGAGGTTCCTCTCTCTCTAGAGCCCTGACCGCCGTAGCTTGAACCCTGTTCCCGATACCGGCGGGCTACTATTTTTTGTATTTTTAAATGTTTTCATATTTTAATATGTTGATATTTAAAATGTAATTTATATGTATATAAAATAAAATGAAGGAAATAATGGTACGCTATATATTACATATTTCATAGACACCTATAATTTTTGAAGCTTTGTGAAGCCGGAAGTTTTTTATAAACCGTTCATACTTTATATCATATCTACAATTATATCCACGTTTTCTGACATGTCCTTTAAAGTTTAAAGACGTACAAACAACACAAAAAGTGTTGAGATGAGCTCATTGACCAGCTTCATGCATCGTTTGTATTATAATATTTATTCCGAGCTCTTATTCACGATTACTAGACAATTATGAATACATTATACACTGGGTTTTATATACATATCTGTTTTATAACGATGATGTGTCTTAAGACGTTTTTCCACAGAAAGGCGTGATTTAAGTGCGGGTTCGTCACACGGGCAATAAAATAATACACTATGTACCTACTTAATGGATTATTTGTGTCACATTCAATGGTTACTCAATAGCAAGAAACAATCGCGGAAAGACACAGAAAAGGATAGCAGGATGAGATGCGACTCCTTCTTAAAAGATTTACCCATAATCGCAGTAATCCGTGATAAAAGAAAAGGGAAAGGGGGAGGGAGAACTCCGGTCAGTAGATGGACAACACAGCCTTATAGCGGTATCTACAACCGCTACTTACGAACAACGCGTCATATTGACGACACACGAATTTTACATCTCACAAGTAACGTTTACCGTGCACTTAGCATACATACAGCTTCCTAATATTACATATCGCAAATCGTCTTCTAACTCCAATAGAATGTGTAAAAGCTGAATGTTGAATTCTGCTGAAATGTAGGTTTGCCATACGTAAGCCTCTGCCTAACCTTTCGGGAAGGTTTTACCAGCGTGATATTGTATTGTGTGTGCAATTAAAATATGAGTTGTCCTATTGTATAGCCAAGTAATTATCACTAGGAATCGATAACAATGCAGGATAGTAAAGAGCAACATTGTTGTTAGTAATTTCGCTTCGTGGTATTTATTGCATAGAAGCAAAAAAACGTAATCACATGATACAAACTTATTTATATCAGACTTCTTCAATTAATAATTATCAAAAAGAATAAAAATGTCTACAAGATTAAATGCATTTAAAGCTTTCCGTGACTAAATCGGAATCTGCTAAAGCCTGGTGTCCATCACTACAAAAAATCGTGATGTTATTGAACAAGGATCGTATATAAAGCTTCCTGAGAACACCATGTACACATTTACATTTGTACACGATGAGATATACTCGTTTGGTAGTCAAATTATTTATTTTAATTATCATTACAAGTGTTACAAAGAGTGAAATACGTAAAAATGAGAAAGTAGTGTTAGTTTCGCCGGTGTTAGCTCCTTACAGAAATGCAAGAGCTCAGACAAATGAAACGGCTAAAGATTTTCCTTTGCTAATGTTACTGGCCAGTGATGACAAAGATGCTGAAACTAATGGAACGAAAATTATGGAAAACTACCAAGTACCGCAGCCTGTATACGTTAAAGTAAGTACTTATAACTGAAGAAATGAATTTAAATTAATAACTATTATAATTTAAAAATATTATAATTACAATTTAAAAGAAATTTTACTTGATAACTATTATAATTTAAAAAATTGGTCTTTTGTTGATCAAAACGCCAATTCATAAAATTAAAAATGTTTTTAATCCTAGTCGCAATCTTATTTAAACGACAAATAATGACAAGAACTTGTCAAAAATTTACTGAAATTTAGAGATACTTTTGATAGATCGATATTGAGATCAGAGGGGCAATGAATTAACTACTAACTGATATTACTGAGATTTGACAGATGGGTTAATCATAACTGGTTCACAATTGGAACGAAACCGCTATCAAATGAAAAAGTTGAAAAAAAGCTAACTTTTTCTGTGCCATTTGTCCAAACTTACGTCTAAACGATTATATTTACTAATAACTTATTTAGTTTTAATTATAATATCTGACGAAATGTATCACATCAATTTTACTTCAACCGAAGTTAAAACTTTAACGCGATACGAAATGTGATCGAAACTAAACCACAACTTTAACTGGATTAGAAACGAACAAGAGTTGAACTATGTACTAATGTTCTATTTAGCGCGATTACCCCCCAGACAGTTGACTGTCTGATCAGAGTTATGACAACTCTTTAATAAAGACCTATGATAAAGACTCTATATCATTAATTATGGCTGATATGAGATTGGAACTAAATATTGAACATTTTCAAATACGGAAATTGATCTTTGATAAAACTTATGAACTTTGTTAAAATATCTACAATTCCCCCTCGGGTTTTAGTTTGATTTAAAGAGAACGATTTTTCCTTCTGGAATTTCTCAGTATCACGCGGTGGCAGGATGGCTCACCAATTAATAGCGATAGACTCGGACACGGAACCTGAAGTTAGTTTGAACCATGCACAGTGTACCTTTGTCAAAATGTTAAATAAATAAATATAAGTTAAATAAATAAATATAATAAACAAATGTTTGCCTTATTTGTATTTCTCAGAAACTAGAAGACCAAAGCCAACTCTTGAGACGTCGCAGGAAAACAAGCAGGATTTTCTTCGTACACAGATATTAACAATTGGGAAACAAATGAAAAGAGATAAGCATTTATGACCCGAATCAATGAAGTATTTTGATTGAAACGCTCATAAAAATATTAGAATGAAGTAAACGCCTTTGATTATGATAAGTGTACGAATATTTACCTTAATCAAGGACCGCTAAAATTGCAGTTGATGTTAGTAAGAATGCAGAGTAAAAGAAACCTTTTTTTATTTACCTATGCTGGACAAACGTTTCCCTGTACTTTGCCATTAATATTTTTTTACCTGCTGCCCTTTCTGTCTTCGCGCCAACGTTTCATAGACCTAGCCGGAGACTATTCCTAAAGCGCTATCAGAATAAATCCGTATTATCTATTAAAATGTCTAATAATAAAAAATAAAATTGTTGGAAAAAGACTTGGTGTTTTTATAACAATGACGTCTAGAAAAATCCAATCATTTTTTAATGCGAGGTAAACGGGGTAGATTGCGCAACTGTGGGTGTAATTAATAACAAAGTAATTGTATTTGAGATACCATCTACAGTTGACAATTTATATATAAAGGATTTTCAGCACATTGTTGTGGCATATGAACAAAAAAATATAGCAAATAGCAGACACTTTTATCAATATGCATTTGTATTTTTGTTTTATTTTGACCATAGTAAGCATAAACGTGAGTTGTTTTTCAAATATTCCTCAAAGACGACTACAACTGATATATGAGCAGGTAAATCTTTTGCTTATTATAAATACAATATTTTATACCATCCAAGGTTGTGATACCTACTTACTTTTTTGTTACAGGGAGCTGTTATACGAGATTCTTCTCTAAACCGGATTAGACGGCAAAGTCCTGTATTAGGTATGTATGTTTGATATGCAACCACGTTTTCAAATTAATTTATTCTTATTACATGCCATAAGGCACAATTATGTAATACAATTTTTAAAAGAATGTGTGGTGAAATTTAATAGTCTTCATATATTTCTATACACTTTACTTCCCTTTGTTATCTGTATTGTTCGCTGGTAGGTTTTACGATACCTATAAGTACTTAACTATTTAAGTTTATTGTCAAAGCTAGATATTCAGCTGCTTCAAAGTTTACCTACCCTAATAATATGTAGTAATATAGTAAATATCATAAATAAATAAAATACAACTAGGTACTCAAATAATAAACCTTTATTTAAGATAACTCAGACCCAATACAATAACGTATAACTATTTTTTTAATGTCTTATAACTAATTTGTAATACAAACTACATTATTCGCATCCTCCGAACCACGAATAGGGGTATCAATATGTACGCATGTGGGCGTTAATACATGGACTCATAATATACAATCAAGTCTACTTAAACGCTGAGGTAACTAGCCCGTACTCTGCTCAACATTGACTCGTACCGCTTACGCAGAGTAGTGTAGAAGTAATACTTGAATTCCGCAAATACACATCAGCGGCCCTGTAAGGACAAAACGCTGCAATCTGGAAAACGTCATTTTGAGAAAAACGTATTTAAAAGTTTAAATCTTTAACTCGCTACCAAATTTAATCCAATATAGATAACAGTTTGGTTTTCTTTTTGACAAATTTGGCATAGCATTTACTTATTTTCATTTTAACATAATTTAATCGTATATGCTATAGATACCTAATTTCATTACAGCAATCGTTTTTTTCGTTCGATTCAACCTAAGCTTGCATTGTTTTACCAATATACAAACACGTGCGCGGCTCACCCGCACGTCCCGCTACCCTCTTACTTGTCACGGGAAAAACGCCGCAATCTAGAATGCCGCGTTTTGTCAGAACATTTTACTGGAACTCTGGGTTACAATAAAGTGTAAAATTGAGATTTTTTGTTACTGGAAGCCATTATTGAACTGTAAATCAAACCTGTACCAAGCTAACATCGCGTAGATTATTTAACGATGTATTACCATAAAACGATGTAACCCGGGTTGCATTGTTTTGTCATAACAGGGTCGCATGAAGATACGTATTGTAGATGTTTATTTTCAGTTTAATATTTTGCTCAAGGAAATACTTATTTCAGTTATTTATTTTCGGTTCGATATTTTGCTCTATGCTTTCTTTGTCAAATTGTATTGTAAAAAAAAAATGTTTTTGAAACATTGATCCATCAGTTAGTAGTTATTGTCTAGGTATTTGTCTAATCGTAGTGATGAATTTGTACCTACCTACATTTTTAATCTAGTCTACAATTACAAAAACCATGTATCTATCATTTAATATACATTAATCTATCTGCTACAGGTCTGGTAAAGCGGACCCCAGACTCCAAAGCTGAAAAGCTACGGATGCGACTGGGATTAACGCTGTGATGATGATGGAATCTATCTGCTACAGGGTTAATTTATATATGTTTCTTAATAATAATGTAAATGGTAATTACAGGTTATAACTATATGCAAGAAGCAGCGCGTCGCCCTGTGGTCGTCATTCCAGGGGGTGAGTAGTATATACTTCATAATAGAATTAATTATAAAAAAAAAATTGGTTGCCTGTAAAGTCGGTATACGGGCGAAAGTTTTACGTGACAACGACTTTGAGTGGTAAAATAATTTTAATGTGAATATTCATTCGTATAGTAGGAAGAAGTATGAAATAATAGTAACAATTTAAAACATTTATTTATACAAAGAATTATATTTAAAACATTAATTTATACAAAGAATCTCGCACTGAATTTCATATTAACAAAATTTTATTTGCGTAGAAGCGCAAGACATGAACCGGTGTGTATGCCTATCTCTCTCACTCTCTCTCTCTCGCTCTGTCTCTCTCGCTCTTAGGCGGGCTAACTGTGCTCGAGTGGAAGGGACGCGTGCCTTTCACTTTTTATTTATGTCTGTCTCTCTCGCTCTTAGGCGGGCTAACCATGCCCGAGTGGAAGGGACGCGTGCCTCTCACTCGCTCTCATTGTGAGCGCATAACGTGAGCGGAGCGTAACGCAGTTTCTTGAAGTGTCACCCGGCAAACCAATTTATAAGCCCCGCACGATGATATTGCGATGGAACCTTGTCACAATAACAGCTTTGTGACGTCATCTGTCACGCAAAAGGACAGCTAGCAAAAGAATGTTAAATGCAAAATTAATAAACTGGGGTTAACGGTTTATTTGTATTTTATAATTTTATTATACATACACTCTTTATACCTACTCATCCATATTCTGACAAATAAACTTTCATTATTAAAAATTTCAAGGAAATAATTCTTGTAGACGTAAGAAAAATATACTTATTCATATATTTTTCTTACATGTATACTAATTTTTATTAACTACATTTCTGTTAATTTGCGAGCGGGAATTGAACCAGAGTCCACTGTGTAGCAGTCATGTTTTAATTACTACCTACATCTATCAGCTTATAAATAAAACCAGGATAGTATGTAAAAAAATGTTTATATGTAATTCAATATAATCTTACCCTATTTATTCAATTCCACTCATATAGTCTTCCAAATCAGAACTGCTTTCTGTGTCTGTCGTATGATTCACTGTCGTCTGCCGTATTTATGACAAATAACTCGTCAGTTATTCGATCTTTATTCCAATATTCCTCTTCAAGCCGTTTAACATGATTAACTTCCTTTCGCCAGTCACCTGGAGTTATTGACGCCAATGCCTCCAACGTCAGAGCTTCAATGCGACTTTCCAACTGCTCCACATTCTTTTCTGACACCCTCATCTTTACCAGGTTCCAGATGTACTCAATGGGGTTGAGGTCGCAGTTGTAGGGTGGTAATCTAACGACCTCATGGCCACTGCCAGCTAATAAATTGTCAATTTTATGATTTTCGCCGGTCTGTGCCGTTTAATTAATAAATACAGTTCAGGTTTTGTACTGTCGTTGGAAAAGTCGATGTCGTGAGCTTGTAGCCATTCAACCATCAACTGTTTTTTTATTGTTCATACTTGGTGGCCTATTCTCTTCCCTACTGTGATAAGGGGCGTTGTCCATCACAATTATGGAGTTGCGTGGTATGTTGGGTACTAATTTTTCTGTAAGCCAGTTGATGAAATTCTCAGCATTCATTTGATCATGGTAATCCCCCGTTTTGGTGTCTGCTTTAAACATTAAAAGGGCATTGTAAACAAAACCGCTTTAACTTCCCGCATGAACTATTATCCATTGGCGGCCGGGGCTGTCGTTCCATCTCACTCCGACATCGGTTGTTGTTTGCCAACATTTTTTTACTGTGAAGTGTGCGTGTATCCACGTTTCGTCGAGATAAATAACGGGTCTTTTGTTAATACCAAGCGAGTCATTTTCTTTCATACGTCGTAAATATTTAGCCCTCCACGCTTGAATTTGTGGTCTTTCAATTAGAGCCAGTCTTTTTTGGTAGCCTAAATCACATTTAATTATTTTTCTTAATGTAGTTTCACTACCAGTATAATTAAGGTCTACTTTTGATGCCGCCAATATTTTGCGCATTGTGGGTATTTCTCTCCTCACCGTATACATGCCGAAATATTCCTTCTTTTGTCTTTTTCCTTTAGTAAGAGTTCTCATTTTGCTGCCACTGGCTGTTTCTGACTCATGCTCTCGTCGCAATTTTGTCACAGTATTTTTTGCAACGCCTGTGGCACATGCCACACGCTCCGTGACTTGGTAGAATTTTGCAAAATATTTTTAATAACTATTAGCAGTTGCTTCGGTATTAAAATGTCCTCAGTAGTGTCCGAAGCACTTTTTAAAGCACGGTTTATACTTTCAAGAACTAACTTACAGTCCTTTTTCTCTTTAACAAAATAATTGTCCACTAAAGTGGACACTAATAAAAATAATGGATAATTAAATTATAATTTCACGAGCACGACTGTTAATTAATTTCTTACTCATTTAAACGAGTAACAGCTAACAAAACTAAACAACAAAACTCAAGAACAATAATAAAACAGGATAACAAAAACAAAAAGCTAACAAAAATATTCGATGTGCGTAAGTGGATAAGCGCGGACTGAACTTGCTAACGGTACCGACGGAGCGAGTTCGACTACGTCACCAAGATGGCCGCCAATCGCAATATCATCGTGCGGGGCTTATAAGCCCCGCACGATGATATTGCGATGGAACCTTGTCACAATAACAGCTTTGTGACGTCATCTGTCACACAAAAGGACAGCTAGCAAAAGAATGTTTAACGCAAAATTAATATTAGGGTTAAGGGTTTATTTGTATTTTATAATTTTATTATAGATACACTCTTTATACCTACTCACCCATATTCTGACAAATAAACTTTAAAAATTTCAAGGAAATAATTCTTGTAGACGTAAGAAAAATATACTTATTCGTATATCTTTCTTACATGTATACTAATTTTTTCTAACTACATTTCTGTTAATTTGCGAGCGGGAATAGAACCAGAGTCCACTGTGTAGCAGTCATGTGTTAATTAATTACTACCTACTTCTTTATAATTAAAACCAGGATAGAATGAAAAAAAAATGTTTATATATAATTCAATATAATCTTACCCTTACCTTATCTTATTTATTCAATTCCACTCATATAGTCTTCCGAATCAGAACTGCTTTCTGTGTCTGTCGTTTCCGATTCACTGTCGTCTGCCGTATTTATGACAAATAACTCGTCAGTTATTAGATCTTTATTCCAATATTTCCTCTTCAAGCCGTTTAACATGATTGATTGAGTTATTGACGCCAACGCCTGCAACGTCAGATCTTCAATGCGACTTTCCAACTGCTCCACATTCTTTTCTGAGATCCTCATCTTTACCAGGTTCCAGATGCACTCAATGAGGTTGCGGTCGCAGTTGTAGGGTGGTAATCTAACGACCTCATGGCCATTGCCAGCTAATAAATTGTCAATTTTATAATTTTTCGGCGGTCTGTGCCGTTTAATTAATAAATACAGTTTAGGTTTTGTACTCTCAGATTATAGAACAAACCTAACCAAACCTTTTGTTCTATAATCTGAGTTTGTACTGTTGTTGGGAAAGTCGATGTTGTGAGCTTGTAGTCACTCAACCATCAACTGTTTTTTATTGTTCATACTTGGTGGCCTATTCTCTTCCCTACTGTGATAAGGGGCGTTGTCCATCACAATTATGGACTTGCGTGGTAATTTGGGTACTAATTTTTCTGTAAGCCACTTGGTGAAATTCTCAGCATTCATTTGATCATGGTAATCCCCCGTTTTGGTGTCTGCTTTAAACATTAATAGGGCATTGTCAAGTGTCAACAAAACTGCTTTCACTTCCCGCGTGAACTATTATCCATCAACGGCCAGGGCTGTCGTTCCGTCTCACTCCAACATCGGTTACTGTTTGCCAACATTTTTTTATCGTGTAGTGTGCGTGTATCTACGTTTCGTCGAAATAAATAACGAGTCTTTTGTTATTACAAAGCGAGTCATTTTCTTTCATACGTCGTAAATATTTAGCCCTCCACGCTTGAATTTGGGGTCTTTCAATTATAGCCAGTCTTTTTGGTAGCATCGTTTAAATTGGTAGCCTAAATCACATTTAATTATTTTTCTTAATGTAGTTTCACTACCAGTATAATTAAGGTCTACTTTGAAGACTTTGCGCATTGTGGGTATTTCTCTCCTCACCACATCACAGGAAAATCCGTCGAAATATTCCTTCTTTTGTCGTTTTCCTTTAGTAGGAGTTCTCATTTTGCTGGCTGTTGCTGGCTCATGCTCTCGTCGCAATTTCGTCACAGTATTTTTTGCAACGCCTGTGGTACGTGCCACACGCTTCGTGACTTTCGTAAAATTTTGCCAAATATTTTTAATAACTATTAGCAGTTGCTTTGGTATTAAAATTTCCTCAGTAGTGTCCGAAGCACTTTTTAAAGCACGGTTTATAATTTCAAGAACTAACTTACAGTCCTCTTTCTCTTTAACAAAATAATTGTCCACTTTAATTATAATTTCACGAGCACGACTGTTAATTAATTTCTTGCTCATTTTAACGAGTAACAGCTAACAAAACTAAATAACAAAACTCAAAAACAGCAATAAAACAGGATAACAAAAACAAAAAGCTAACAAAAATATTCGATGTGCGTAAGTGGCTAAGCGCGGACTGAACATGCGAACGGTACCGACGGTGCGAGTTCGCCTACGTCATCAAGATGGCCGCCAGTCGCAATATCATCGTGCGGGGCTTATATAAGACGTAGTCACGTCAAAACGTTTTACGGAATTAAGCCTTAATATTATAATAATAATAATAAGTTTATTTACCAATAGTTACAGAAATGTACACAAGTAGATACAACTAATGGGTGACTTATTCTAGGCATTACAATGTGTTGCAAAAAATTCTGTACATATTTATAGTAACCCTGCCTCTTAAACTAGGCTAACCTGTATTTTAAGAGACAGTATATATCGTTAGCTCATTAATTAATCATTTTTATACAACAGTGGACAGCGTCGATCTACTTGTTCAAGCTTGACAGCAGCAATAGTTATGTTATGCGTGTACGAATAAAATGTGGAAGGGATGTGTCGTGGTGTGGTGTGATGTGGTATATGCTTATTATGAGTCTGTGTGTGTGATATGGGGTGAGTGTATATGGATGAATGTACGAATATGTTTGTAAGTGTGCTTTTTTCATTTAGGCGAGGTAAGTGAGTAAAGACTCCGTGTATGTGTAGTCTTTCTGCAGTAGCCACTCTGTTACAGTTTGTTTTAATGTGTGTGAGTATATTCTGATGTCCCCTGATTCATTATAAAAAAAAAAAACAAGATAACGTACCATAGGGACCACCAATAACCAGAGGGATAGATAGACTTTTACAAAAATATGTTCTGAGTAACCATAAAGTTTGTATCGGGGTCCACCGGCCCTTTTCTGTGCAGATTCAAGATCCCTCCTTGAATCTGCATGGTGTAAGGACAGACAAGCAGTAATTACTGTTGTCAAATGTAACTAAATCTTCTATACGACACATCTTTGTTGTGTGAAAGTTTGACCAGTTTCAAACTTTACAGTTATTCTCTCGCATATTTAGTATCAAAAAAGCAAAATAGCTTAAAAATCCGCGCCTTTATACAGTCAATTAAAATAGCTTAAAAATCCACGCCTTTATACAGTAAATAAAAAAATTTGTTGTTTGGAAAACACATTAACCCATTAGCCCCAAACTCCCGACTGTAATTTATAGATATTTGATAACTGTTACGCCGAGTAGAAACCCAAAATCTAACAATCTGACTTACCAAGAGGTATCTTGTTACCCAATAAGTGCGTTGTGGAAATCATACCTATAGGCAACCGCTCCATACAAATTAGTAGTAATTATCCACTTAGATTGGAAACCGACCCCTATATAGGTGGCAAAAGTTAGGGCATATTTTTTTAAACTAAACCATACTTCCAACCATACTTCTCCATAGACGCCTACTACAATTTGTAATAGGCAACTAGCTTCAACTTTCTAACCGACCGACCCCTTAGAAATTGAAAAGTGCCTATAGTAGTTGTTTTGTTAAAAAATTCTTTTAGTTTACGTATAATGAATTAGCGATCAGGTTTTGTAGTTGGTGTAGTGGCCTTTTCCGACAAACATGGAAATCCATATCTACTTAAATATGGGCAAATAATTCCTTATGAATATTAATCTTAAGTTTTGGGGTTTTGGCAATTTTATTGATGTTATGTAATCTTTTATTTCAGGTCCTTCTGTTTACCGGGGACCAGGGTCTTCTTATGCTCCTAGTTCGTCAATTGGAGTTTCTCCTGGTGTCAACAGTCCAACCGTAGTGGTCAACATGCCAGGTGATTTACTGTACTTGTCCATTTTACCAATGATGGGAGTAAAATCTATGCACAGTCACATATCAGGGTTGCCCCGTTTTTATTCGTCTTTTTTACTAGCACCTACCTTTTGCATTTTCTCATTTGGTGTGATGATACAGTTTGAATGAGTATTTTTCTTCTGCTTCAGATAGCAGTAGCTGTATGAAAAAGAAAAAGAAGAAAAAGATTTTAATGTAACAAAATTAGATAAATCTACTTTCCCAACTGGGTAAGCAAAGATTTTTTTTTTTTTGCTAATTGGGCCAGCTCTTGACCTTGATCACGCTTGGTGAAAAAGTTTAAGTTTATGTCTTGAGGTCTATGTTGAAACAAAGAAGCCAATGTTATTAGTATTGATTTTATTTTGTTTTATTAGAAATAATCTCGTTTAAACCACACAATCCACATACTTTTGAGAAACCACAATAAGTTCATATTTCTTTTTACTGTGCACTATACCCACATGACACGAAAGTTTTCTATGCACCTGTGGTCAGTGAATTTATCATACGATAAGAATTTCCGCCGTTATTTATAATAAAAGTATCCTAATACTTTTAACGAATAAATAGTATAATTTATAATAACTATTGCATTAAGTATAATTTATGACAACGTATTACAAATTGTGTAATTTAATTATACATTTGATGGGCTTGTGACTTTGCAACAAAAGCCGCACGGGACGATCGGTCAGGTTAAGCTATGCTTGATGAGGCTGATCCGTGGATTACCATTTTTAAGCTCATGAGAAGAAGCGTTTACTTCAGTACCCTCCACTAGTGGGGCAGTTCTAAGCCAATACTGCTTTACTCCAACGACAGTCCCACTTATGGTTCAGGAGAATCTGTCCATTCATTGGTTGCCTGGAAGGGAATGCATTAGCGATAAGGCCGCCCATTGTATATTTTGTTGTGTTGAATGTATTTCAATCGATGTATGTTTTTGGTGTTCAATAAAGTCTAAATAAATAAATTAATTAAATAAATACTAGATCTACTTAAGAAATTAAGCTTTTTGGTCCCGGCTGTAGCTGTGTGATTCATGGAAAGTCTGACATTGCATTCAGTCTTTTTTTTTTTGTTTCGGATTGGAAATCACCAAATGACCTCAATCTAGATTAATTCGACTGTAAAGGTCAAATTGGCTATCGCTCCATGTAAAGTACTGGTATTCAGTTGCATACGGTTAAACTGAAGATTGGATAGATTAAATTTAAATTTATTAAAATTTATTTAAATCAATAACACATATACAACATTAGTTTTTCTTTACACAAAACCTGAATATAATAATTGGTTAATAATACAATTATTAATAATTAGTTAAAGCAACGAATCACTGTCTCTCAAGATACCGGCTACCGCCTAGTTTGAGAGGCAGAGTTTCCTCTTTTGGTGTACAGATCAGTTACCTATCTATACAAATAAATAAAATTGGAGTGTCTGTTTGTAATATTAAAATAACCGCTTTTTAATACATGTATATGAATGTATATACGGTACACATACCAAAATACATGTTTTTAAAAATTTTGTCTGTCTGCCTGTCTGTTTGTTCCGGCTAATCTCTGGAACGGCTAGACCGATTTGGACGGGACTTTCACTGGCAGATAGCTTATGTAATAAGGAGTAACTTAGGCTATTTTTATATTAGTTTTTATTTTTTTTTTATTTTAGAAAAATAAAGTAATTTTGCAATATCTAAGTACTGTCCAGTACCGCGCGCAGCTCACGCGCATGTCACCACTGTGCCGTCACGTCGGACGCCTCCCACCACTTCTCCCACCAACGAATCACAGTCACAAAGGCTGCCTGTCGCGCGGGCTCAGAACGGGCGAGCGGGCTATTGCTGACGGTTGTGTCTCGACGACTTCATTTAGAAATTGATTTCCAGTGTTTATACCATATTTTTGATTGATAGGTATCTATGCATATAATAAATCTGAAGAAAAGTAAATTTTTTAGATTGGAGAAATTGAAAGAAAAATTGCCAGCGGGTTAAAGGATAACTAAAAGGACCCACTTCCATTAGTTTTGAATTTTTTGTCTGTTTGTCTGTTTGTTTGTGCGCGCATCACGAAAATCTACGAATTCAATGCAGACAATGTTTATATACAAAAATTATACGCAACTTGAGGTATAACTTAGTTTTTATTTCATCGAAATCGTTTCACTCTATCAAAAGATATGATTAATTTAGTGAGTTGAAGGAGTAAAATATCACAACACTCAATTCAGTATAGTAGGTACTTGCAACGTCAACTTAAAACTAAAAATAGAACTAATATTGATAGTTGAAATCCAAATCTGATAGATGGCGTTGTACAAATGGTGTCATTTTCTGAATGGCGGTGTTAAGATTTTCCGCGCGAGAATCACCCTTGGCCGTGGTTACATGACAAATGTGGTTTCGTTAGGGGTCTTAAAAGTTCTTGAGTGTGTCGTAAAAGGTCTTTGGTTGCTTGGAAAATTATCGATATTCTAAACTGGTCGAAAAAGAAGTATTGGCTTTTTGGTTACGTTTGGTCATTTGTCTGAAGTACGAAGTAAAGATGCTCCTTGATATAATATGATTGAAACAAGTACTAAGTAGTGTTTACTTCTAGTTTTGAATAGTTGCCAATCATTTTACAATTAGTGTTGCCAATTCGTTCAGTCGCGACCACGAACAGACGATTCGTTGTCATACGAGACTGTTCGACGCACCGTTCTATTAAGTTTGCAAGTTTGCAAGCATTCGGTCACAAGTGTTGTTGGTTTTGTTCATTGCTTTGCTATTTTCTTTGAATATGCCTCAAAGAAAAAAAAACAAACCTTTCGCTACGTAGTCGAAATGCGAAAAGGATGAGACTTAGTAGGTCTCGGGAATCAGAAGAAGATCGTGAAGCACGGTTATCTGCTAACCGTGAGCACGTCGCTCTTTCACGTGAATCAGAAACTTTCTCCGAAAGGGAGTCACGTTTAAGTTTGCAAAGAATACGGACCGCGACTTTGCGGTCTCATGAAAGTACCGAGGAAAGCGAAGTACGGCTGCCAGCTGTTCGAGAGAGTAGTGTACTCTCACTACAGTCCGAGACTTTCACCGTAAGGGAGTCACATTTAAGTTCGCAAAAAACTCGGACCGCAACTTTACGTTCTCAAGAGAGCATCCAGGAACGCGCTCTCATGCGAGTCAGAGACTTTCTCAGAAAGGGAGTCGCGCTTAAGTTCGCAAAGAACTCCGGCCGTGACTTTGCCTTTCAAGTAACCAAGAACGCGAAGTGCGACTATCAGCTGATCGAGAGCGTCGCGCCCTCTCACACGAGTCAGAGACTTTCACCGAAAGGTACTCGCGCTTAAGTTCGCAAAGAACTCGGACCGTAGATCTGTGCTCCCAAGAGAGTATCGAGGAACGCCAAGCACGTCTGTCTTCTGACCGAGAGCGTCACGCTCTCTCGCACGAGTTTGAATCTGTCTCACAAAGAGAAGAACGATTACAAATAGCTAGACATAACTATGTAGGTGTACAAAGAAACACTGAAGTTATTTTGTATTTGAAAGGGAAAGAATAGATGAATTAAGACGAGCAGAAACAGTAGAACAACGTCAATCTCGCGTAGAATTTGTATATGCTCCGGGTAATTCCACCGCTAACATAGTATATAGAGAAGCATTAACGTAATCAACTATACCAAAATCAGGATCATTATTTGCAACTTCTTTATTGTCCAAAAAAATACTATACCACCTTCTTAAATGAAGTATATATGTGTATGGCCTACTCTTATATAAACGACGTTGTTTTGTTTTCAACAACCACGCGAACGAAGTCGCGGGCACAGCTAGTATGTATATACAATATGTAAAGAAAACCCTGTCCGACCCATAAGGGTAATAAAGGTTAGGTAAACACTTGACCAAATATAATATAAAATTTTACGTAATCATCATAGTAACAATACTAATGAATTTTGAAATAATCCTTTTTTCCCGGGAAATAATTCAAATTTCCCCGAAATTTGGTAATTTTTAAAAAAGTGTATATATTATTATAAGCGAATAGCGACGCGACCACGTCACAGCTGCCGCGTGCCCTGCCCCCGCCGCCCGCGGAAAAGGGTTGCTTACCGCACATGTATTAAGTTACCTCTTTTTGCGAAATAATATTTATTGTTTTAGGGGGATTTTATTTTTAAGTTTAGCCTGTCTTTGTGGGCATTAGTAGAATCAGTTATCGATACCTAACAATACCTTCACGGATCGGACAGGGTTTTCTTTACATATTGTCTATACCATTATAACTATGAGAAATCTGAGCCTTTCTTGATGAAATAAATATTATTAGCGTTTATTATTATTATTATATGGTTTGTTCAGAATAAGCAGCTGAATCGATTCAATCATTTTTATACCATGTTGTATTTTTTCCCAAATACATTTAGAAATTGTTGCAGTGTGGTTACCGAGCGCGCAACACAGCTGACGGTAGATCATATATCAGGCACTAGACGCGCAGTGTTACCCCTTTAATTTGACATGGTATATTATTTATCAGAATTAAATATTTTTGTTTGATAATCTTCGCTAATGGATGTTTGAACAAGTTACAACTTATTTAAACATCTATTAGCCCTACGCATCGCTATTATTATGCTCGACGCGTAGAGTATTGTTTTGATTTTGATTGAATTTTGCTATGTACTTACATATATGTAATTGCGGTGCGGCCTAGCGTGTGTTCATTAGAATCTTATCGTTGGATCAGCACCCTAATTGAGTAACACACTATTAATATAAATTTGAATCATTTTGAAGCATATTGCTGATCCATTGATGAACTGTCAAAATGAATTACATTGCTACTGATACTGTGTTACGCAATTACCCTACTGTACTTTGTTTGATTACAAGGTACACTTTTGTAAAAGAAATCCGAACTACCCCTTACATTACAATATTTTTTTCCAAAAACAGTTAGAACGAAGTTAGACCTTATAATCCGATAAACTCGATAGTTCGACACTGACCTACAAAATGCTTATCGGGTGTTGACAGTATTGAGATTTGAGATATAGACTCATTATAGTACAAGTTTAAACCTTAGTGGTTATTTGTTGCTATTTATTAATAGATATAATCCTGTATTCTTCTATAAAAAATATAAATAAAAAAATGTGTAGGTTTTTTAACCTCAAAAATTTGGAATGTTTCATTTTTTTTTTAAATAATGTGTTTTTAGTGTCCTGATTCATGATAAAAAAAATACACAACGTGATTATTCAGAGAAATATTTTTACCTCTGTCAAACTGTGAAATATGTACCTAATTGCCGAACAGAGCTCCTTTACAGTTATTTTATAACAATAAAAATCTGCATATTATCCTTTTCTCAAGTATGTTAAGACGCAGCTGAATATCAATATTTGATATGGAATAAATTAAATAGATTGCAGTCCAACTATTTGTTATTATTAAACAATAACAGTATTTCCTAACTGTTATTTTCCATGATGGACGATCAATAAAAATGAATTCTATTGAAAGTCAGACTTTAAAATTAAATAAAAAAGGACTTAAAAAAACCAACTAAGTATATAAAGACATTTGCCTAATTCCATAAAAAAACACATTAAGAATACGAAATCCCACGATACCTGATGTTTTTAATTGGTATCAAAAACTCGGGGATTATTCACAAAATAATATGTCTATGAATATTCATTAGAATAGTTTTTTTTTCGTAGTAAAAACAGCAGTGAGGAATATTTTAAGGTAAAAAGCATAATTTTATTTTATTGTATTTTCGTTCACAGATGACAACTACATCACACCGGTAGTAAACATACCATACGCTGTACCATCAAGAAGATTATAGACTATGGAACCTCATTACGTTAACTTGATAAGCATCCATACTTGTTATTGAAAATAAAACTCTATTTATTACAACGCTCGTTTCTTTTTCCATTGTCTTAAGTCGAATGTCAGGTAATTTACCTTTTCCGTGAGTTGAGTATCAGTGGGCATAATTATGAAATGCAATGATGTACATAGCTTAAAAAATTTATCTTAATCATGGAATTAATTGATGTCGTTTCATTTATATAACTTCCGGCTCACAGTTTTTTCTATAAAGACGAGGTAATTGTTAATTAATTGAAATTATTGAATCCTAGCACTTGAAGAACATTACCAACAAAGTCCTGTTGTCGGCAAATATTATCATGGTTTTTATTACTTTCATTTGTTACCTTGTGTGAAACCTTGCGATCGATACCATAAAAATCGCACTGTAAAAAGTTAGATGAAGTCAGCTTAGAGTCCAGCTGGCATTGGCGGACTGACTCGGGAGAAGGCTCCCATTTAGGATACCATAGAACTCGGCGAATGGTTGCTTCGGGAAGTACACCTACGTCGCATAAACAGGACACCACTGCGTCGACTGCCAAGTGCACACAGTAGGTAGGCGTAGGTGAAGTAGGCAGTGACATGTCGCTGCCTGCCGTATTCGAGTCAATGGTCAGCAGCAAAGAGTCCCGGGACAGTGGTTTTCTCAGCTATCTCGCTGAAGGAGGCTGCGAAAAGAAAGATCTCATTCACTCAGTCCGCTGCCGGCGCAACGGCCTTCCATCCTTTCGGGCTGGTGGAGCGAGGTATTCCACGCGCCTCTTTTGGAAAAGGAGGCAAAGACCTCATTCCCACCCTGACCGCAGGATGCCCACAGTGGCGGGGCGGCATCAGTCGTGGGTTCCAGAAGTCTCAAACGTTCCTGCGATCCCGGGCGGCGTAGGTATGAAGCTTAGTGAACATCGAGGTAGCGCTAAGAAAATAACCGGGGGCGAAAATCCTTGAGGATTTCGCACGCAGGAAAAGAGAGCTGTCAATACTGTCAATCCTTGACATTTACAGATGACAGTTACAGTCAGGTACAACATACCTAACTCCTAACTACACTCAATGTTCAACTCTTCTTCTTCTTCTTGAAATGAAAAATAAGTAGTAGAGAGGGCCTTGCTTTAGGATTTGAATTAATGCTGGGTCTTGTCATATCTTTACGACTGCCTAATTGTAATGCGATTGATTTTATTGATCAGAGAGAGACGTACCCACGGTTTTGTGGGGCTTAGTTTCAGTTCATATTATTTCTATGTTGTTAAATTTTAATAAATGAATATAGAACACTTAATGCTGTATTTTTTTTTTTTAATATTATAAACCAGTGCTTGACCGCAATCCTGCCTGATGGTAAGCAGTGACGCAATCGTTGATGGTAAAGCGCACTAGTTTATTAAGAGCCTATTCACTCTAGCCTTGAAGACACTCAAATTGTAGTCCGACGGAAACACCGCCGCTGGCAAATTGTTCCAGTTCCTCGATGTACGCGGTATAAAGGAGGAGGCAATTTTTAAATATTGCACTTTTAATCGCATTTTAATATAGACCAGCAAGGCAATTGCGTAACATAATGTTAGTAGCAATGGGTTTAATTTTGACAATTCAACAACATTTACTGCGTTATTTACGTTGTTGAGCAGACACATGTTTTGAAAATTTGGAGCACTGAATTAACAATATGCTTCAAAATTATTAAAATTGATAATAATAGTGTATTGTGCAATTAAGGTGCTGATGAGATCGAAGTATGTAAACGGCCAGTGGTATATTTTACATCTTGAACGAAATAGTTGGAAGTCATCGGGAGCGGTCTTTGTCCATCAGTGCAGTGGAATGGTTCAGGGCCACTATAAAAGTAACTGATGAGGTCGGTGTGTTCTAGCCGGTGTGTGAGAATGGGTAAGATCATAATAAAAGACGGAGTTTGAAAGTAGCCCCTGTAACAGAGATACTGTTCTATAGCCACCAACGATTCACCATCAACAATTGCATCACTGCTTACCATCAGGCGGGATTGCAGTCAAGCACTAGTTTATAATTATATAAAAAAAATTCGTCAAATTCGCGCCAGATTCACGCACAAAGTGTTCCATTCCATTATCTATACAAAAAAAAACCGGCCAAGAGCTTATCAGGCGACGTTCAGTGTAGGGTTCCGTAGTTTCCCGTCCGTCACAATAAGTGTCCCTACTTAAGAGTTAAAAATGGGCTATTTCGGTTTATTGAGTTGACACAAAAGACGATAATTAAAGAAAGAGTAATAGATTAATATATTATTTTCTACTACACGAAAGTAGAATAATGTTGCATTTGCGTCCTACCACAAGTAGTTAGAAGGGGTACATGGAAGATAACCAAGCAAGGCAACTCTAATTTTCTACGGCTAAATAAATGTTGCATGCCATTGTCTCTGTGATTGAATCACTCATTGAATCTGTAAAAATGTCAACTGTCTAACAATCCCGGTTCATGAAATACAACAGCCTTGTGACAGAGAGTAGAGTCACTGTGGCTGACCATCGGCGACTATAAGTCGCATGCCAGGGGGGAGCTGCTGGGGTCCTTACACCGGGACCCGTGGAGGCGCTCTACCGTTGAGTATAGGGCAAGTTGCGTCCTTAGGCACTCCCACCGGTGCAAAGTATGCAATCCCAGTTGCTAGAGGCGGTGGTACCGACCCTCTTCCCTGAGCGAGCGGAACGAGTTCCCCCGGCTATGGCTTCGCCCTCAGCCATAGAGTGTCCAGAAGAGGAGGGCACCGATGTCCCCGATGTGACGCAAGTAGAGACGAGAGCGACCGTGCCGCGACTTCAGGCTAAACAAAGCGACCGAATTCCTGATCGACCTCTCGTCCTAGCTTTGAAGGAGATAGAGCCCCAGCTTAGGGAGCTCTTCACGGCATGTCTCGAGTAGGGTCAGTTTCCCAGTATGTGGAAGGAAGGGAGGCTGATGCTGCTCAAGAGGAGGGGCGTCGCTATAGGAGACGTGACGGTGCCGGTCGGCACCAAATGTCATGCAACGACCCCAGGGATCGGTTTTGGGACCGCTTCTGTGGAACATCGGCTACGACTGGGTGCTGAGAGGCGAGCTCCCGTCGAGCGCCGACTTGACGTGTTATGCAAACGACACTCTTGTCAAAGCCCGGGGGAGGTCGCACGGGGAAGCGACGTTGATAGCCACGGCTGCGGTGTCACAGGTGGTGAATTGTTTCCAGTGTCTGGGCCTGGAGGTGACCCTGGATAAGTCAGAGGCCATGGTCAGAAGGGCCCGGATAGCTGTCGAGTCCACCATGAAGTATCTGGGACTATTGCTCGACAGCCGTTTGAAATTGCACGATTTCCTACGCGGTGGCTTGCGTCCTGGCCGAATCCCCGCCCTGGGACCTAGAGGCGAAAGTACTCGCGTTATTATACCGATAGTGCGAGGAAGAGCAGGTATGGGGCTCGAGTCCAGTGCAGTGGCAGATCGAGCTGCGCCGAAAGGAGCTTTGTTGGCCGATTGGCGGCAAAAACTTCTGCGCCCTACCACCTCGCTAATGTCGAGGCGATCCGACCAGTACTCAACTGCACGGCTCCCTGTCGTTCAGGGTGACGCAGGTACTATCGGGGCACGGCTGCTTCGGCAAGTACCTGCGTCGAATAGATAGGGAGCCAGACGCTCCATGCCACCACTGCGTGCAATGTAGGCCGGGAGGAAACGACGCAACACACCCTCGCCGAGTGTGTAGCTTGGGAGGAGCAGCGCCGTGTCCTCACAAATTAAGTAGGAGGCAACCTAACGCTACCGGCTGTAGTGTGTAGGATGGCCGATAGCGCAGAGTCGTGGAACGCGGAGGTGTCCTTCCACGAAGACGTGATGTCGCAGAAGGAAACTGCGAAACGAGAAAGAGAGATGTCGACTCCCTTCCCAGGCCACAGAAGGCGTACCGGGTGTAGGAGAAGGGTGGATAATATCCTTTTCCGGCCTCTATGAATAGGTCCAGGGGCGAGGAACTTGTAGAAGTCTCCGCCCCCAAATCGATGGGGTAGTTTAACACAACACTACCCCGTGTAGAAGTCGAGGCCCGGGCTATTCGGGCCAGCATGACTGTGGGGCCGCGGAAGAACCTGGACTCCCGCGGCCCCGCGCGCACGTGAGCGCAGAGACACCGGGGTGGTTTTAGCCAGTAAGAGTCAGACAGACCCCGTCGCCCACCCCAGGGCGGCGGACATCCATGAGGATTCCCCACCCCGGAAACAAAAAGAAAAGACAGTAAAATCTGTCTGTCTGAAATAGACGTCCAATTTTTAACCTTTAGGAATGAAACTCTTGGGTTGAAAAAAAAATATGAAACTTTTTAAAAGAGTAACGATTAATAAAGATTTTTTTATGTTACCAAGAAACAAATATCCTCACGATTCTCATACCTAAAGATTGCGTTGATGCATCGTAGAAAACAGGTTAAACAATTTACACAAAGTATGTTCTTCTCTCTATAGTAACCTAATCAATATATGTAGCTGTTCAGGTATACTCTGTCTCTCTCAGCTTTAGACAAAAAAGGATCATAGAAGCTGAGATGTATAGACAACAGCATATCAAGCTGCTACAATCTGATAGTCAACTTCATCTATAAAGTCTTAAGGCTCAAGATTGATGGGAATATTTGACAGTTTCGGGTAGCTTGACCTGCTGATGTCCATACATATAGGTAATCTAATTTTCTAAATTTCGATAAGAATTCAAACAATTTAATGAATATCGAAATTAAAACAAACAATAACAACTGAATAACGAAAATCGGAAAAAATAAGTAAGATAACAATTACAAAAATCGCTAATCTAAAAAATTTTTGCAAATTATTAGGAAATTTCTTGATTTTTTTATCTAGGAATTTCTCCTGTATCGTGGGTGCGTTTACAAACATATAAACTCACATACAAAAATAGTCAGAGCTATAGTAAAATGTAAATGCTAGACATAAAGAAAAATGTAAAGTGTGACACTATTAGCTTACTTAAAAACTAAATAATTGGATTAATTAAAAGCCTCATTCTCATAAAACCAAAAGATAGATAGTTCAAATGAGTTGATTTAAGTGTAACAGTTGGCATAAGTTGATTATAATAAATTTAGCATCAGTCTTAATTGTAACAAAAAAAAAAATTATATTGTTTCTACTTTTATAACAAAGTGTACCCTAAAAAGAACCTTTTTACATGTGTATAATGTTAACGCAAATGGAGTATAACTTGAACAATATTGAATAGATATTTTTATGTATTTAAGCAAAAAAATTTCTTTTTTAATCCTTTCTTTCTCAGAATATATGTATATTATGTCGTTGCTGGAGAAAGAAGCTTCTAATTCCATGGACAAAATTCCGCACAAATAAGTCAATCCTTCGAGAGCTGGGTGTCACAACAAAACTCTTCTCTGTCTGCCTTCGAAGAATTTTAGAATATTTTGGCCTTATTGCCAGAAAAGATGGACACAACCTCAAAAAACTGATGGTTACTAGGAAGGTGGATAGACGACGACGACGACGACATGGACGTGGACGTGAACGACGTTTCCGCAATCCAATAAGGTGGAATGACCAAATGTGTTCATCTCTGGATACCGGCCTGCATGATGCTATACTCGAGGCCAGGGAAGGTAACATATGGCGAACTATCGTAAAGGAGAAGATAATTCCAGAGGGACATCACGGCCCTCAGTAATGAAGAGAACGACTTGAGGAGGAGGATGTCTATTTTCATCTTCACATTGGCCACGTGTGTATCTAAGTTTGCCTACATCGTCATCAACAATTTATTTATGTTCACATATTTGGTATTTTTCGATCGTAACTTACGTCAATAAATTAATTACTTTATTATTCACCTAAAACCGAAAACTAGTTGATGAACTTAGTTTTAATCGACGCTTTTGTATATAAATACTAACTTATCTTGGTAATCAACCACAAAAAACAGAAAGAACCTGTTCGCTGTTATTAAGTATGGATCCAAACACACACAGACGAGCATCCGGTTTATGGGAATAACCAGCTTAATACGTGCATGGACTCCGCAAATTAGCAGGCGTGTAACATCACGTTTTTCTCGTTCAACCACATGTAGGTACTTACATATCATCTTTTGTTTTTCTATATGAGGAATAATAACTGATGCGTGTATAGTAATTATTCTCGTAAAATTGTAAACAATCCGACTAAATCAGTTTGTCAACGTCATCATGGGAACTGACCGTTCCGCGAAGTGATCCCGCGGACTGATGGCGCTAGTTTTCGTTGCATGACGTAGTAGCGTCCGCAGGAAAATCGCGTCATATAAATAGGTTTGCTTTGTTGGTCCTGCGTCAGTGATCGCGATGGGACATAGTAGTGTGGTGGTGAGCGTGCTGGCGCTTTCAGCGCTTGCGGCAGCAGTGCCGTCAATCGGAGATAATTCTTTAGACACTGGGGAGCGAGTGGTACTTGTTTCGCCAGTATTGGCCCCTCCTCGGGACTCCAGGTTACACGACACGACCCGCTCAAGGCAGTTCCCGGTTCTTGTGCTCCTTGCTCAGGCCAACCCACAATATGGGCGGCAGGAACCCGAAGCTAAATCCCTGAAAAACCCCCAGCCCATTTATGTTCAGGTAATTTTACTTTAAAAGTTAGATAAATTTTTCTGCTTCAGTTTTGACACATATGATTTACAATTATTTTCTTATTTCTTTCTCTATTATCCAAATCTTTTTATTTTAATTAGCACAAGTAGAAAAATGTTAATTAACTTTTGGTTATTATGTTCTAAACAAAATCATTATATACTTATGACACACCCTCGTATCATGAAAGACAGAAATAAATTGTAATAGGCAAGTAAATGGTTTATTTACATGCTTGTATATTCTTGAACGCAATCATTTATTGGTAAATAATTATGTATACATAGACATTACTATATCAAGAGTTATAATTTAAAGTTATAATTGTAAATCTAATTAATGCTTCTAAAGTGATTTGAATATTTATTACTCTTTGAGTTTGGCTCTCTTGCTCTTTCAAATAACAATTCCAGTAACGCCTACATTGCATGTACGTACGGTCATTAGTATTGAAACTTATTACTAAGCCTTTCTATTATTATTTTCTAAGTTAATTTAACTAGGTAGGCGCCTCTTGATCATTGTTATGATGAACAACAGACATAGGATGGGCTCAAACGTGACTGTTAATTAGAAGGTATCCAACTAATATCATACTATACCCGCTTGTTAAACTGTCGTTAGGCGGCTTAATTCAATATACACACAAATAATACCAGCAGAAATGTATTAGATACCTATGGGGTTTTGCAGTCACGAATTCAGGATAGATCACTGAAAAATAAGGATTCATTGAGTCAATCAAAACTCATCCCATCTGTTTTCTAATCATTCCGTTTTTGAATTACCTACGATTGTTTTAAAATCAAGATCAATGATCAAAGTATACTTAATGCCATAGGTGATGTAGTGAATGGAAAAATACTGCCCAAAATAATAATGATGACGTTATGACGTTTATTTATTCGTATATAAATATTATAAAGGACCAGCTATAAAGTTTAAACCAATCAATATTTATGACTATAGTAAACATTTCCAAGACACATTATAATTGACTTACCTAGGTACCTAATACCATGTTAGCATATTATTTATAAGTACAAGTTTAATTTACAGATTTGCTAAGTGTGCATTGTTGCATGTGTAATTTATTTTAAACGATTGCATTTCTATTGCAGAAACTTGAAGACCAACAACGAACTGGACTCAACAGACAGAAACGCCATTTGCTGAAGAAATTAGGTCTGGGCGGAAGCTTTTCCTTCGGTGCAGGTGGAGGTGGCTATGACGAAGGTCATGGCGGAGGCGGCGGTTTTGGGGGAGGCGGAGGCGGAGGTCAAGGCGGCGGCTTTGGGGGAGGCGGAGGCGGAGGGCAAGGCGGTGGCTATGGGGGAGGCGGAGGTTACGGCGGTGGCTATGGAGGAGGCCATGGTGGTGGCTACGAAGAACCATCCAAAACTATAATTGTTAAAGTGGTGAATGAGCATGGTACGGATGCACAGCACTGCTTTTTGCACACACACACAGTACACACAAACTTTTGCTTTTTTGTAAATGCTTTTCTGTTTCTTTATTAATGTTGCAACCAGTGTGAAAATTTGGCTATGACTGTCTTTAATTGATGCAATAATTATTATGCTTGATTAAGATGATTTGGTTTCTGAAAGTATAGCATCTCCCTAATTTAAAACTAGATAAGCAATGTGGACATAAAACTAGACGTGTGGATTAAATTATGTTTCTAACTTAGTAGCACCATATTGGTTTTGCATGCTTATGAAAGTAGATTATGCACTGTATTTAAATAATAGGCGAACCTAAAAACTTTACATTGCAGGTACCACCACGTGATATTTAAACCACCCTACTTATTTTAATTGTGTTTCAGGTCACGGTGGCGGTCACCATGGTCATGGAGGCTACGGTGGAAACGGTGGCGGCTACGGCGGCGGCTACGGCGGTGGCTACGGCGGTGGCCAAGGCGGCGGCTATGGTGGAAATAGTGGCGGCTATGGTGGAAACAATGGCGGCTACGGTGGACACGGCGGTAATGGTGGCGGCTATGGCGGCGGCCAAGGCGGCGGCTATGGTGGAGGCTACGGCGGCGGTGGCGGAGGAGGAGGCGGCGGCGGCGGTGGCGGCGGAGGTGGCGGCTACGGCGGCGGTGGCGGCGGCGGCTTCGGCTACGGAAGCGGTGGTGGCTACGGGTAAGAATATATTTTAGTTAAGTTAGTTATCTTAACTTAAAATAATAGTCAGAAGGCCAATTCCCGTAATTCAAAACGAAACTCTCAAAAGCATTTTCTGTAAAAAATAATAATTAACGAAGTAAAAGGTATTTTTGAATTTTAGGGAAGTTAAAGGATTTTTGAAAGTTAGGAAACTTAAAGGTATTTTTGAATTTTAGAGAAGTTAAGGTATTTTTGGCAGATTGAGAGATCATACTTGGACCGTTCTTAAATGTACGAGAATTTACCATCGAGTCTTATAAAAAACCATTCGGACCTATATTAGTAATCATGTTAACGTATCTATTATGAGCAAAAAGGAAGACTAAATA
The DNA here is from genome assembly GCA_017933935.1 of Sesamia nonagrioides. Taxonomy (NCBI): domain Eukaryota; kingdom Metazoa; phylum Arthropoda; class Insecta; order Lepidoptera; family Noctuidae; genus Sesamia; species Sesamia nonagrioides. The sequence continues at coordinate 218,713 of JADWQK010000275.1, read as the reverse complement.
AAAATATCCTTGCTAACTTGTGCTCTTACACGACAATTTGTCATTTAATAAAAGAATCAAAGAACACAAATGAATTTGTCCTGACACAGAGACAATGACAGTAATTGAAGTCGTTGTACTCTCGAGTAATGATATTTCTTCTATAACATTTTTTCGGCGTAACTATGTAAATAACAAACAGCTTAAAAAGTGTCATTAGAAAATCATTGTACGATAATACTTACATATATCCCTCATATATTAGCACATCTACAAAAAAATTAAAATACTAGTACCTCTATACTATTTTAAAGACATAAATCAGTAAAAACACGTAAAATTTACTCATAAATTAATTTCAAACGTTTATTAAGGTCTTTGATCAAGCGAGAGCACTAGGAAGTGGCGAGGGACGGCCGTTTTGGGGAACTGTCTTATGTAATATTGACGTTCAAAAAGTTTCTCAGTCTAATTTGAATAAATGATTTTTGGTTTAGATTTTTGTATCCTTGTTTCTATAAAATATGAAAAACGTAGATGTCTACACTAAGCGCCGATATATTAGTAGGTAAGTGATATATAGGATTCGGTTTCCAATCTAACTGGATAACCTGGGTTCATAATTATCATTGGCTGAAAAGTCCTTCAACTGCCCAAACCTAAGTACATTTTAGTTCAGTAGCAATTACCCAACTCAACGAGACCCTTGTAACCAAGGCTCCACTGTCCGTGCCTCCGTCCTTTTGCCCTTTCGTCTCTCTGGGTTCCGTAGCATAAAGCGAAATACACTTCATCATCAGCCCCTACTCGTCCACTGCTGGAAATAGGCCTCCTTCATGGCACGCCAACAAGCTCGATCCTGAGCAGTTCTCCGCCAGCCACTACCAGCCACCTTTTTGATGTCGTCGCTCCATCTCGCCCAAGGGCGTCCCACGCTACGTTTAAAATACACTTAAAACACGTTATTTATATTTACCCCTTTAATTTATTTTATAAAAATTATTTGTTACTAGCTGACCCTTGCCTTGGGAAGTAAACATTTTTACTTGTGAAGAAATCTGCCTACCACGAAAAAGTCTATACGGTTAATATATAGTTAATCACAAATGCGGTGGATTTCAATTAGTAAAAGGATTTTCAAAATCGGTTCGGTCGATTCAGAGATTTCACCTCCAAAACTTTGTAATATTAGTATAACTACATAATTAGTATGTAGATTTTAACGGCAATATAAATAAACACTTGTGATCATTTAAACTGGCACTGATTCAGTTGTTCACAAACTAAACTAATTTTAAGTTCAGTGCAGTACGTATTTCTATTTCATTAAGAATTTTTCTTTCTTTCTATTTCACTGATACTAAAATATTAGTTTAGTCCTGTCAAATTAAGATATTCCATAGACAGTTTAGACGTGATTAAAAATATGGGGACTAAAAATACGTCAATTTACGTCAGGCGCGGACTAATTTGACAGAACCTTTTCATCTATATATATAAAAATGAATTGCTGTTCGTTAGTCTCGCTAAAACTCGAGAACGGCTGAACGGATTTATCTTATCTTGGTCTTGAATTATTCGTGGAGGTCTAGGGAAGGTTTAAAAGGTGAGAAAAATTCGAACAACTGTCGGGAAAATCCTCGAAACAGCATTTTTCTATTTCCCATACAAACGTTTTCTAAATAAAATGAGAGTCAATTTGTAATTTATTACCGCTGCATAAAGTTCAAATTCGCGTGCGCGTTAGAGGATCTAATATCGCGTTCTGAAACTCAACAAAAGTGAAAGTGAATTGCGAACGCGACAAAATTGCATAGAAAGTACCAGGGTCGCACAAAAGTTTAGAAGTCGAAACAATGAAGCTCATTCATCATTATTAATCTAATATTACATGGATGAAGTTTTATTTTGCCTACTTTGAGGAGTTGCAAGGTACCAGGGTCGCACAAAAGTGTAGAAGTCGAAACAATGAAGCTCTCATCATAATTATCTATCTAATATTACATGGAGCAAGTTTTATTTTGCCTACTTTGAGGAATTGCAAGGTGGGTCGCATAAAAGTGTAGAAGTCGAAACAATGAAGCTCACTCATCATTATTATCTTCTATCTTCTATATAAATAAAAATTAATTGTTGTTCGTTAGTCTGGTTAAAACTCAAGAACGGTTGGGCCGATTGAGCTGATTTTGGTTTTAAAATGTTTGTCGTAGTCCAGGGTAGGTCTAAACGGTGCGAAAATAAGGAAAAATGATTTAATAATAATGATAATAATGATGAATGAGCTTCATTGTTTCGACTTCTCCTCTACACTTTTGTGCTACCCTGGTACCCTGCACTCCAAAAAAGTAGGCATAATAAAACCCACTTACAAGAGCAATGGGAGAATGGCAATGATAAATGGCACAGCAATACAATATTAGAAAGTTTGAAGTTGAAGTTGACTTTGTGGCTTTTTAACTTTAACCGGCAGAGAGTATTTATTTATATTCCTTGCTTTAAACGAATGCATCAACGGGTGAGACTTTTTTTTTAAAGATGTACGGGTGTATGGTACCAGGGTAGCACAAAAGTGTAGAATCGAAACAATAAAGCTCATTCATCATTATTAATCTAATATTACATCGATGAAGTTTTATTTTGCCTACTTTGAGGAGTTGCAAGGTAGCAGGGTCGCAAATAGTTTAGGATATCCTATGTCCTTTTCCCAGTCCTTAGCTACCTCCCTACCAATTTTCAGCCAAATCGGTTCAGCCGTTCTTGAGTTATAAATTTTATTTTTATTTTTATTTAATATGGGACAATAAACAGCTACAATATAAAGAAATTACAAACAATATATAACATTATAGGTAGTATAACAATATTGCAGCCCACTACATTATCCGCATGTTAACAATACAAGGAATAAGGTAAAAAGAGCGCCACTAGATGAGCATTATTCAGCATAAGCAATATACATATATATAATCAAGAACACATGAACACAATAAAAAAAAAAAAATACAAATTTTGAATAATACTGGAATTAATAACAAGGGTTTTTTCCTTATTAACACAAACAAGAATTAAGACCAAACAAAAAAAAAAAAAAAACAAGAAAATAATTAAGGAAATTAAATAAGTGAATTATTACAATTCTAAATATATTGAAATTAAATAAAAAGGCTGAAATTAATTAAATTATGAATAATACACACACTATTTCTCACCATCATTAGATAATATTTTCAATACATTAGATTTAAATTTCGATTTGGAACATACAAAAATATCAATATCAATGAAGCTGCGATTATAAGTTTCCGCCATACGACGGATAGGACATCGCAAACCTGAATTTGTCCGACAGGCATTTACAGCAAATAATGTACCTGCACGGACACTGCGCTTATTTACTGTACGAGGGACCACATAGCACAACCTACTTGTGAGATCCATGCAATCAAAGTGATTATGAACAATACCATGCAGTATGCTGGCTTCCAGAAACTTACGCCTAGACTGTAATGGTAACATGTTATATTTTCTTAGTAGCTGCGAATATGACAAATACCTTTTATGGCACCTATAGTGCATGGCGCGAAGAAATTTACGCTGGACCTTCTCAATCATATCTACATATTTCTCATAAAATAAATAGTGTAATTAACACGACTTTCTTTTATATATAAAAAGTAGTAAATAAGATCATGTCATATTTATTGCCTTTAAGGCAGAACAAAGTTCGCCGGGACAATTTTGTGCTACCCTGGTACCTTGCACCTCTACAAACTAGGCTCAATAAAAGTTTTTTGATGTAATTCTTACGGTTTAATGATGAAAATGAGCTTCATTGTTTCGGCTTCTCCTACACTTTTGTGCTACCCTGGTACCTTGCACCTCCACAAAGTAGAGAAAATGAAATTTCTTCTATGTATAATTGTGATTTAATTAATGATGATTGTTACAAGGTGAAGGAAAACATCTTAAGGAAACCTGGACTTTATTTAGTCTGAAGTCGCCAACCCACATTGAGCAATCGTGGTGATTACGCTCAGTCTTTCTCCTTATGAGAGGAGAGCTATGCCCAGCAGGGGGACGATAAAAAAAGGTTGATGATGATGATGAGCTTCATTGTTTCGACTTCTTCTACACTTTTTTGCTACCTTAATTATCCTAATTTAAAAAGTAAAAAGTAAGATCATGTGAGCCTTTAAGGCGGAACAAAGTTCGCCGGGTCAGCTAGTAATGAAATAAAAAGAAATGATGCTCTGTTCTTAAATTTAGTTTAGTTTATGGACAAGGGTATCGGAACGACTGTCTACCAATTTTTTTTTGGCTTTTATGATAAAGTCTGCTGATAGATATTAATGATAGTCATCATTATCCCAGCGTTAATCCCAGTCGCATCCGAAGCCTTTTCAGCTTTGGAGTCTGGGGTCCGCTTTACTAGTCCAACTGCTGATATGGCTAAACTTCGACATTTTCCGTGAAGCGACTGCCGTCTGACCTCCGCAACCCGAAGGCGACATCGAAGCATTGCAGTTAGACCAATTGTTGGACTTTTGAGGGCTCCAACGACCCGTAACGACTGCCACTAGATGTTCGTATGGCAACCGGGACCAACGGCTTAACGTGCTTGCCGAGGCACGATCAGACCAGTGCAAATATTCATATACTACTACCACTACTACTACTGTTTTAATACTTGCACTGTGCGGGGATCGAACCCGCGCCACCTTGCGCAGCGGCCGCGTCCGCTACCGCTACGCCACGGAGGCTGTCCTGTTTTGCATGAAAACGTAGCAAAATAAAACATAAAGACTAAACTTAAAAATAATGTTGATAGTATTCCTATATAATACACTGTGATATATTATTATGTACCTAATTATTGTAGAAGACTTACAGCATAAAACAACTGTGTCGATGACACCTGTCATGCCATGTCATGTCCATTTAAAGAGGTTTCTTCAAAGTTATAATTCAAGATTTTCTTCTCTTTCTTTTGCAGAAAACGTTAACTTCGGGGTACTCAGTGAAATAACAGAGTGTTACGAAGTGCATTGAACAAGCTGTGATTAACGGTGACCGGACGATATTCGCTAAACACCAAATAGCTTTAACTACAAATTACTTGCTTTGCATGTAATTATAGACAAAAAAAAATTAACGATTTATTGTCCAGTTTTAAATTGTTTTAGGAATTTGAACGCTAATTCAACTGTACAAGACTCAGTTTTCATTCCAACTGTGGATTGTTTTACGATATATTTTTATAGAGTCTGTCATTCTGAAATTAATTGTTTTTATAGATGACTTTTTTGTTAATTTTTGTATAAATTTTTGTTCATGTGTGTTCTAATAATACATTTTTATGTATAGCTATGATGTCAGTTAATTTACATTTTTATGATTGTGGAATATTATGACTTGCCATAAATGTTTTTTTTTTTTACTTTTTTTTTTTGTTTTTCGTCTTTCAGCCAAAGGATATGCACCTAATGTTATGTGTATGACCTTACGTGTCCTTAATTGTTAAGTCAAATTAAAATTGTTTATAATATCTTCAAATTACTAATGTATAACTATAAAGTAATTAACTTACCCCAAGAAAGATAATTGAGTATCTATTGTTACATGCGTAACTTGTAATTTTGTTGTAAGTCAAATACAGTTTTTTTTTTATAAATTCTGTGTTTTAATGTGTCCTTTGTAATGTAAGTTCAAGTTTTGTAGTGAAAGTTACTTCGCACACATTAATACATTTTTTTTTTCCGGGTTCGAAAATCTTCATGGATGTCCGCCGCCCTGGGGCGGCGACGGGGTCTGTCAGACTCTTACTGACTAAAAACCACCCCGGTGTTCCATCTCTCTCCTACACCGGGGGTTGCGAGAACGAACACTGCTTCCGCAACCCCCGATTGTTGCTGGCCCTCTTGTGTCAGAGGGGGGAGTGAGGAGTATGACTCCCCCGTGACGTCTAAAAGTGGCGCGCGTGGAACACACGACGCCACCTCGGGTCCTGATGTTTGGGGGGCGACAGATGTCCCCGGTCTGTCGCCCCTGGACCCATTTAGGGGGACTGGAAGAGGGCGTTATCCGCCCCAAGCCGACGCTCGGTACGCCTGCTGCGAGCTGGGTGAGAGGACGAGATCTCTTTCTACTTTTCCGCAGCCTCCTTCTACGAGATGACTATTTCGCAGAAGGAAACCACCGCATCCCAGGAAAATCTAAAATATAACCGTACACTTATAAATAACAGAAACACTGTAACAGCTTGTATAGAACCAGTACACATAGGTTCAAATCAATATTAAATTATTTAAGAATTGATACCTTATTTTAGGGTTAATATTATGTTTCTTAAATTCTAATCATAAAACACGCCTCACCGCACTACGAAGAGTACCTAGAGTTGCCATACTACTTAAGTCTACCTTCTAAGTTAGTTGACGTCGATAACAAGATAAAGGGGTGTGTTGGTTTCAATTCGTAAAAAATCGGTCTCAATTTCCGAACATGTACAGAAAATATTTAAAAACCTTTCCAATGTCATTTGGTATCATCAAAAGAGGTCGTGCTTTTGGTGCCCTTTCCGTTACACGTATAGATTCCAAACTCGTCAGCTGCTTCCGTGTTCTCAACACGGAAGCAACTAAGGAGTTTGAAGTATAGGATTTACATAAGTCCCAGTTCATAAATCAAAGTTATATTTCCTGGATAAGTAAGTATTTGTATTTCTATCAAAAAAAAAAATATTCCCCCACACTAAGAATTTCGTGGATTCGTTTACAAACATATGTATAAAGTCACATACACAAATAGCCAGACCCGGGACAAATAATTGTAGGCCATATAAATATTTGGTCCATGCAGGAATCGAACTCGCGACACCCAGCTCAGCAGTCGATCGCTCAGCCATGTTATCGTGTAGTCGTAGCATTATCCTTGTAAAGTTGTAGCACATTTCGCAAATTTCCTTTTTACCTTTTGTTTCAATGCTAAAATCCATTTAATAAAAAAGTAGTCATGTTCTGATACATCAGCAATGTACTGATCTGATAATCGGCAAATACATCGCCAAATGGAAAAAAACGGAACGCTTATAGATTCGGCATGTCTGTATGTCCGTCTGCCCGTCCGTATGTCACAGCCATTTTTTTCCGAACTTGGTAGGTAGATGTATTCTGTGATCCGCATTAAGATTTTGATGCAAAAATAAAAAATAATAATAAGTATTGGGGGCTCCCCATACTTAGAACTGAAACTCAATTTTTTTTTTTTTTTTCATCAAACACATACATGTGGTGTATCTAGGATAGGTCTTCAAAAATGATATTGAGGTTTCTAAAATTTTTTTTTTCTAAACCGAATAGTCTGCGTGACAGACACTTGTTTTTTCCACTTTGGAAGTCCAAAGTGGAAAAAAGTTGGTTCCCCCTCTAACTTCTGAAATAAAAAAAGGAAAAATCTAAAAAAAGCTTGTGATGTACAATACTATAAAAACTACCAACGAAAATTATTTTGAACGAGATCTAGTAAGTAGTTTTTTTTTTAGTACCTCGTGAATCGTAAACCGCTTATTACCGCGTAATCTTTCATACAAATAACTTAAATCCTTTAATTTCATAAATCAATGGTACGGAACCCTTTGTGCGTGAGTCCGACACGCACTTGGCCGGTTTTTTATTAAATGGATTCCTTTAGGTGTGTCATCATCAACCTTTTCCAATGCGGGTTGGCGGTTTCAGACTTGTCCAGGTTTCCTCAAGATGTTTTCCTTCACCTTCAGTCATTGGTGTCCAAGATATACTTAGAAAGTACATATAACTTTAGAAGAGTTACATTGGTACTTGCCTGACCTGGAATCGAACCCGCGCACTCATACTTGAGAGGCTGGTGTTTTAACCACTAGGCCGCCACCACGACATTCAATTAGCTGTGTAATTTCGATAAATTACACAGCTAAAGGAAATGTAGAAACAATGATCAGTTACATTGTAACACAGGTCGTGACGATAATGACACGCCCTGTAATGGAGATGGTATTCACGAGATATAATATCGTGAGAGTATTGATGACTTCTCACAAAAAAAAAAACAGTCAGTAGATACTTAACATAACATCACGCGTTAATTCCGTAATGATGTTCAAGTCATTGGCTTAAAAGTTTGTTTCCGTCCCTACATTGGTAATAGAGAGGAACTATGGGCACAGTTCCAGGCTACGGGCTGCTACTACTGATGAGAAATTTCTAATGGAAGAATCCAATAACACTTTGCCCAACCCGCAATTCCGAAGAGGTGTCATCATCATCTTAGTCGACCTCCGTGGCGCAGCGGTCAACACGCCTGCCTGCGACGTGGAGGCTCCGGGTTCGATCCCCGGCCAGGTCATGATGGAAAAACGATCTTTTCCTGATTGGCCTGGGTCTTGGATGTTTATCTATATATTATGTATCTATTATAAATATAGTATCGTTGAGTTAGTATCCCATAACACAAGTCTCGAACTTACTTTGGGGCCAGCTCAATCTGTGTGATTTGTCCGTATATATTTATATATTTATTTTATTTATCTACACCAATCCACCGTCTTTCCCATACCGCGTTCAGCCTAAATAGTATGTTTCAATGTTGTAAATGTCGGCTCAATAAACGGGTAATGGTATCAGCCAAATTGGATAAGTATATCTTAAGCACCTGAGTTAAGTTGTCAATCTTGAAATGTTACATCCTGCAAAAGACTTTCTAGATTTCGAGTGAGTCACTTTTACCATCAAAAGACCTAAAAAAACGGTTGGAACACGGACATCTGTGATTGGAACAGGCTGGATGTGGAAACTGGACGAGTTTTGTGGGGCAGCCTAGAGAAGCTTACATCAAGCAGTGGCCTGTCTTGAATGGCTTTTTCCATTCCTTCATTGATTGCTTTTTGGCCTCAGTGTAACACGTGTAAAAGAGCCGTTTATTTTTATACTCAATAATTAAAAACTTGTTTTTAGACATTTCTATAGGTATTTATTTTAGCAGTGTTTTTTTAACATCGTCTATGAAGTTATTTATTTTCCAAAACAAACCTTTTTTTTTTTTTTTTGAAGGTGGTAAGGCAGATGAAGAATCATCTGCCTTTCCGGGGTACTGGGTCCTCCCAATTCTACGGTACCCTCGGCAGGCCTTGACCCGTCGTCGCGAGTTCGACAGGTCTCTACTCGCGCGTGCAGCCCCCAGCGGCTGCTCTCCCCATCTGAGTGGCGTATTCGTCACAACGTCAACTCGGCCATATGACGGACGTTGGACTCCCCGGGCTCTTCGCCCAAAAGAACAACAAATACCAAACCTTTTAATTTGCTCAAAATTCTGCTCGGGAGTTTCTAAGGACCTATGCTTATCAAGTCATCATCTTTTTGCCTTTCTCCTATGTTACCTACTTGGAGACTATTTCTCCACTGTCAACCGTTATGCGATTGTTTACTCCCGTCGCTTTCATACCGTTCCTCACACAATCCATGTTCTTTAACCTTCCACTCCCTCTTCATTCCTCAACATATTCAGCGCTCTTTTAGTCCCATGCGATTCCTCCCTCTTAATCACATCCCATGTCGACCAAACGAATTCCTGTCTGTCATTGGCCCCATTTTCAAACATTCCTCTGATTTCTAAAAAAGGATATATTAACTATTCATGCTAACAGCTAAAAATCCTGGTCTCACTTCTTCAGTTCTAATCAAATAGCTACTCAAAACATTGCATTTTATTAATTTCTTATACCAAAAAACGTCTTTTTCGTTTCCTTTACCTACACGTTCTTATGAGATATTCATCCTGACCTCGTCATTAATTACACCTCCTGATGCCAACTACATAGCTATAGCGATAATCATGTTTCTTAGTAAAATCGAAGCGAAGTAAACAATTATGTCAGAATATTGTTGTAAAAACCACAAAGTTATGGGGAAATACTCACCTTTAATAACTTGAATGGCTCGATAGCAAATACCTTTATGTGATTAGGTTCATTTATAGCCTGTAAAGAAGTTGAGTTTTGCTCGAGCCTTCGCCCCTCCTCTGTCAAGTATACAACGTGTAACATAAAGGGTATATACATAACAAAGGCATGGCATCTTTACATGATATCAAACGATACTGGAAGGATTTTTTAATCCTATCTCTTTATGTTAGGAAGTTATGAGGAAAAACACTGTGTCAAAAAGCCTGTGATAGGCTACTATCATACTAGTCGCACAGAGATATTGAAGACATTTATAGGATTTTGGCAAGTAACGTGACGGGTAACGAGTAGTTATTAACGTATGTAGTATGTAGTTAGTAACGTATGTAGCCACGTTTGTTATGATTTGATTTTAAGAAACACACGAAACCGAAAATTTGGTACCAATTTTTTGAGTATTTTATTTTGAGTTGAAACCCTTCCCATATCGTTTGATATCATCTAAAGATGCCATACCCTTGGTATGTATATACCCTTTTTGTTACACGTTGTATATCTAATATCTACAAATGACTAAACTGATAGCATGAACACTCATCATATTAGTTTGGTGATGATGATGTTCATTTCTGTTTTCTTGATCTCCGTGATAATGTTCTACAAAATATATTTATTTGGACGGTGATACTAAATCTGCAATAATGACAGCTCGAGCAACAATGCATAATTATATTGTATAGCAAATAGCACTGGACTGAAGTACCTTAATCCAAAGAACCCTCAACCTCAACTTTTGATCAATGGCCTCTGTGGAATATATACCACAATTTTGCCAATTACACGTGTAACAAATTAAAGAAATTCTTTGAAAATTTTATTTCACAATAATGCCGGATATCGCCAATGACAGTTGAAAAAGACGGCCGCGTGAACCGTCTATGAGGAAGGTTTGATGCAAAATAATGATGTGGCCAGTGTGGCCACTATGCTGCGATATTTCAATGTTCTTTATAAATTATTTACCTACTGAATGCACTGTTTACTACATAAATCACGCGCTTTTATTTAGTAAAATACATTATAAATAATTTTAAAAGTCCAATGAAAAATGCGAGTGGCGCTCATCTTAGCTTTCCCGTCAAAACTCCCAAAGAACCCTTGTTTGCACGAATGAAAAGAGGTGTTGAAAATCAAGTATTTTTAATTATTTTTAAGTTGGTAAATGTACCTAGTGTTATTTAAGGCTGATTTTTCAATAGACAGATAATTTATATACAAGGAATACTTTTTTTAAGGAATAATTGTCGTCACAAATACAAAATTTGATCATTACTTGTTGGCTATATCTTTAAAGGTAAGAGGAATAGGTATAAAGTTGTTCTTCTTCTTCTTCTTCAGCCTATAGATGCCCACTGCTGGACAAAGGCCTCCCCCAAGGCTTTCCACGCTGACCGGTTTTGTGCTGCCCGCATCCATCGGCTTCCCGCGACCTTCACCAGGTCATCGGTCCACCTTGTTGGGGGCCTCCCTACGTTGCGTTTTCCAGTACGTGGCCGCCACTCCAGAACCTTACTGCCCCATCGGCCATCGGTTCTACGAGCAATGTGCCCACTGCCACTTAAGTTTAGCGACTCTCAGAGCTATGTCGGTGACTTTGGTTCTTCTGCGGATCTCCTCATTTCTGATTCGATCACGCAAAGTTCAATCATCTCTTTTAGAAAAGAGAGCATCCTTCAATCAGACGGGTGTAGTGTTGTGTAGAAAGTGGTATATGTGCTTTAAGTTTGACGGTAAACTCTGCTTGCGAGATGCGCGATTTTCGTGACGTCAGTGTAACGCATTATTCGTCTGTGGCGTTGTAGATCCCGCTACATACCTAATTCTTTGCAAAAATCAGTCTTAAGAGGAAACTCAAGTGGTGCTTTCTCTATACAAACGTATTCCGCTGTTTTCTTTGTGGATAATGCTTTTAGTGCATTTTTTTTTCTACAATTTTACACCGTGATTATACGTGCCCCTATCATTTGATTTTTTCCGAAACTTAATTAATAAAAGAAATACGATACTTCAAAATGGCAAAAAATAACCAAATTTTGACCGTGATGTTCAGATGACTATTAGACAAACGTGATAAGTTTTTGACAAAAAAGAAAATAATAGAAGCGTAGGTATACTTTTCCTCTAAATTTTGATATAAAAATAATTGAGATCTGTCGTGTTTTGAAAAAGAAAACAGCAGAATACGAAACGTTTTTTGGTCAACGCTTATAAATAAAATCAGCCTGAGCTGCAACTGTCCTTTTCGCACTTACTTTTGGTACCGGGAGAGGTTGGAAGCAGCGCGACGGCAATAGTTTCTTCAAATACATATTTTCCAAATTCCTCTGCACTAGAGTCCCCTCTTAACTGTAATATTCGTGCAAGTAGTATACTATTGTCGCTAATGTCTTCTGTCATTCATCATTATAAAAAGCAGGAATAGGTTATAAGCATGATAGCCCTGATACGAGCTACGTGATACAATAGGGAGCCAGAGATTGATATAATCAAGTCAAAAACCAAATCAATAGGATTCTTTAGTAAGTACTTTATGTAGGTCCGTAATTAAGCTCCCCGTGTGGTACCGGGCTTAGAATAATACCATCCCATATCCTCCCGTAGGTGTCGTAAAAGGCGACTAAGGGAGCTCTCACCAGGGAAGCGGGCAGCAGCGCTTTACCTGTGGAATATCAAACTACTGCGAACCCCAACCCACCTGCCAATGTAATGAAAGCCTTGGGAGAGGACTTTGTCCAGCAGTGGACCTCTATAGGCTGAAGAAGAAGAAGAAGAAGTAATTAAGTAACTTCGTCGACTTTACAAAAGTATCTAATGAACTGTTGTGAATCAATAATTAGGTACATAGGTATCAGTGGCGAAGGGTGAGATTTTGACAAAGGGAAGCCGGTCCAAAAAAATAAACACTTAAACACTTACCTACTGCAGGATATCTTGAATAATATTGCCGGTAGAATAATATAAGCCATAATAACAAACAAAATCCACAGTATTTAACCAAATCTGCGATTAAATTACCTTACAGAATCAGTCACAGTTTAAATAACACAAATATTAAAATATAACAAACGAAATTATCACGCACCAGTGGTATAGCAACATGTCACATACTAACAATAATTTATTTTCAACCTTACGAAATGGAACACGAAAATATGCCAAAATAAAAAGAATATGACTTGCGAAGGATTTCATTATAACGCTAATTCTTTTTAATTTTGTCGTGTTTTCTTTCTCCCGTGCCGTGCTTCAATAACAATAATTTCTTTGTCTCTTTCTAATAGAGGAGAGGAGAGAACTGCAACCCGGTCGCGAATAGCCTATCTTTCTTTAAATTTTACGTACAGTTAGCGAACATTAGAAAGAGATGGTGACACGCTCTGTCTCTTTTCGCCTCATAGTAAAACGTTGGCCGAGATAAGCTGTAATTCGTCGAGTTACCTTTACGACTATAAAATGAAATGTGATACTTAGGGTATTGCTAAGAATTACTATTGCTATTGTAAATCGCGCAGGCATTTAATTAATAATACTTTGTTAATGAAATAGAATGTAAATACTTTTGTATGAATATGGAACTGATTTTTGAAAGGTAACCCGGTGGGAATCGGCTTGTATGGACTCTTCGCCACTGATAGGTATATTACTGCCAAATCTTACTAAACTTACTCACAGTAAATTATAAACCACTCTGAGTCATTCTAAAATATAATTTGTTTTTGAGTTTGGTGCAACATTAATTAAAAAATAAACTAAAACATTAATAATATTCTATAAACCGCCTACCATATTATTGTCATGATTAACTTGACTATGCTGCTTGGTGCTTTGTTGCCTTTTATAAACTTGTAGGAGTCTTTTTTTGAATCCCAGATGTAGGTACCGGATGAAATATACTTACTTACGTGCTTATTTTATCCGGTAGCAATCTGGGATTCAAAAATAGAATGCTTACCATTTGCGGTAAGTAAACCTCCCTAGAGAAAAATATATGGAAATGCACTTGTCGCAAGAGTGGTAGGGGGATAATTAAATTACTTTTCTTACTTACTGGTTGTCTGCATATAACTGAAGATAGATCAGGAACAGCGGTGGCCCAGTGGTACAGTCGACTTATGAATTATAAGGTCGTGACTTCGAACCGAGGCAGTGCTACTTTATGTAAATAATCCTATCACCACTGCTCTCAAATCGAGAAAAAAACATTGTGAGGAAACCAGTATGGCCTAGGACAAAAAACAAGAATACACATATGTGAACTCTGTCAAACCGCACTGGGCTCGCACGGTTTATTATTAGCACAGTCCACGTCGAAGAGAGAAATGCTGTGTCCCTGCAGAGAAGAGAATAAATGCTTTTTTTTTTGTTTGGAATGGGAAATCATCAAATGTCTTCTCTCGCTCTGGGCGGAGCGGAAGGGCGTGTCAGACTTTTACTGACTAAAACCCACCCGTGTTTCTTCACTAATTGCCTATGCGCCAGGGCCACAATTCTTTTATGAACAACCCGCAACCCTGACCCAGGACGCATCGGTCTTCGTGGACCCGTCACGATGTGCTAACATCTCTTTGAAGCGCGCGTGAAACACAACGCGCCGTCGACTCGGGCCTGGTCCTTACCGGGCAGCGAGCTGCTCACTGCTCACCGCCCGCAAGCCTGTGCCTACGGTGGCCGGAAGTTCGATGTTGTCTGCCGACGAGCCGAGAGGGCGCTGGGAATCACTGCTTTGCAGAGGCTTGCCATGCACTCTCGCTCCAGACCATGGCCTGGACCAAGGTCGGACGCAAGAGATCGCCGCCGATCGCCGCCACGAGGACACGGCGGTGCTCTACCCAAGTCAGGCAGACCTCCACTGTAGAGATTACCTATAGGCTGATAATGATAAGTACTGTTTCTTTATCTGTACACATTTTTTTAGCAAGGACAATTTTTTTTTAAGTGAATACTTGTTTAGCGGCATTGTGCACTGTTTGGGATGGGAAAAAAATTTTAAACTCAGTTAATCTAAGTTCAGGATACGTGACCTCATCGATAAATTCTTAAGACGGAGTGAGAGTAGACCGTTGTTGACTTGTCAAAATAAAACCCTTCGCTACTGATAGGGTTTTACGCAAACCCTGGAGCTCTATATCTTGAGAAATACCTCCTTCAAGCAAGCAAGTTACATCTGAGCAAACTATCCTATGTTGGCACATATGTGTACTAGAGCCATTAACAAAATGTTAAGTAATTACTAATTTCGTGATGTAAATCCCTGTAATCCCCGCATTTTTTTACATTACAAACTAGTGCTTGACCGCAATCCCACCTGATGGTAAGCAGTGATGCAATCGTTAATGGTAAAGCGTACTAGTTTATTGGGGGCCTATTCTCTGAAGCGTTGAAGACACTTAAATTGTAGTCATACGGAAAGACTGCCTCAGACAAATTGTTCCAGTCCTTCGATGTGTTATAAAAGACGAGGCGAAACCCTTGGGACAAGGGTTTCAAGGGCAAGATCGTAGCGATATCAAAAACGTAAGGGTGAATACTCGCCATACGACGATTACGCCGATTATGGAACGGTGATGGTAGAATTGAAGACTGATTTACATGGTGCAATTTAATTACCTATGGCGACAGCCTCCGTGGCGTAGCGGTAGCGGATGCGGCCACTGCGCAAGGTGGCGCGGGTTCGATCCCCGCACAGTGCAAGTATTTGTATGCATGAATATGAATATTTGTACTGGTCTGGTCGTGCCTCGGATAGCACGTTAAGCCGTTGGTCCCGGTTGCCCTACGAACATCTAGTGGCAGTCGTTACGGGTTATTGGAGCCCTCAAAAGTCCTACAATTGGTCTAACTGCAGTGCTTCAATGTCGCCTTCGGGTTGTGGAGGTCAGACGGCAGGCGCTTCATGGAAAATGTCGAAGTTTACCCATATCAGCGGTTGGACTGGTAAAGCGGACCCCAGACTCCAAAGCTGAAAAGGCTTCGGATGCGACTGGGATTTACACTGGGATGATAAATTTAATTACCTATGGCATACAATAAACTTCATGCAATAGATGACTTGCATCGTCTAAATGGTGTTTAGACAATGCAACTTTTATTGTTGCTTCAACTTAACTGCAATTAAATTGCACCGTGTAAATCAGTCTTAAGTCTTGTAATTCACGTACATACTCTCCTTAAGGCATCCTACGCCTGTGCTTCAGACTTTGGAGATAGCAGTTAACAGTTTTAACCAAATTTAGGTCACCGACTAGCCTCTATGCCACTAGCCGTTTTGCGTGGATGTGACGCACGCTCATTGACGCATGTGTATTTTTGTAAACATTTGCGTCATGTTTACCGCAAATAAACATTTTTTCTTTCTTTCTTTCTTTCCATGCTTAATTTATTAGGTTAAGTTTTTTTTTTTTTTAATTTGATCATTATACTTAGGTACGTACATACGACATCAAATCAAGCTACTAAAATCTGTCAAATTTCTTTATTAGGTTTTCAACTTTATCTGTGTGCAGTAAGTTTGATTGGGAATATTTGACAGTTTTAGGTAGCTTGACCTGCTGTCGTCCGTACATCTCAATCTACCCCTGCCTGCCTCTTTATTCCGGAGTACTTAGAAGTCATAATTACTCTGAAAGTTATCTGTAGGTTTAAAAGTTTATTAACTCTTCTCAGAACAACTGCGCATTGAAAGCTTTACCGTTTAATTTATAATTAATTGTCTAGACTCCTCATGATAACCCCTCATTTGCCTTTGATGTACCTCTTCGATTACAGTAATTAAATTAAATGATTGCTGCAAATAATAGTATGAATATTAAAATGTGCGATATTCTTGGAATGAATGAAGAATCGTGCAAGATACGGACATATTTACATTTACAAGCACTAAGATATTAATACTATGTCGTATTTTACTGATATCATGAAATTAACTGTAATGGTGGATATGATAAACAGGATGTGCGTCATGTTTTAGAACATTTCTGATCAAATTCCAATTTTAAAAAACTCATAAATAAGCTATATTAACTCTACAGTGACTTTATGGTCACAGCATTCTATTCAGACGAATGAATAGAATTGACGCTTGAGCTTTGAGCTTTTGTGGCATGCAAGGAAAGCGTTGCCAATATGTTAAAAGTTATAATTGAGACACTTCGACGTGTTTCATTAGGTTGGCATTACTAATGAGGAGCAGTCGAACGTCAGGAAGATTGCAATTTCATGCTATTGACATTGAAAAAAAAGTTGCACTCCAGGGTGCCGGGAGAAGTGGAAATTTGAACATTAAAGTTGAGCAGTTTTTATTTTTTATTAATAATTATAAACTAGTGCTTTACTGCAATCCCGCCTGATGGTAAGCAGTGATGCAATCGTTGATGGTAAAGCGCACTAGTTTTGAGTACTTTGGTATGGTTAGGGAACAATTTTGCAGAAATTGCTCTATTACTTTTTATACACGAATATTACAATATACGACGAGCCATCAGCAGTCACCATCCATGGATGCCCGTAGCATTTCCCCATTTTCACATAAATCTTTTAATATGTGAAAATGGGAGCCAAGTTCCATACTATGAAAACGCGCGTGGGTCGTGGAAATGTAAATGGCTGCCAAGTTCTGTAGGGAATAATTTTTATTTATATGTACAACATTCTAAAATACTTCTTAGGATTTCTGCTTGGGCACGCTACTATAGCGCCGGTAAGTCCCCTCTTTGAGGAGTGGCTAGAGAGGCGCCACGGCGCCCTCACCTTCCACCTGAAGCAAGTCCTCACCAGACACGGTTGTTTCGGGAGGTTCCTGTTCCGTAAAAGATGGGAGGAAACGCCCGGGTGTCACCATTGTGTGCATCGCCCTGAGGACATGGTGGAGCATACGGTGGAGGTCTGCCCGGCTTGGGTAGAGCACCGCCGCCGTGTCCTCGTAACGGCGATCGGCGGCGGTCTCTCGCGTCCGACCCTGGTCCGAGCGAGAGTGCATGGCAGGCACCTCCTTCTGCGAAGCAGTGATGCTGGAAAAGGAGGAGGCGAAGGGCGTGAGGCAACAGGAATCCCAGCGCCCTCACGCCACTAGCCGCCGCAAGAGACGCCCTGGTCGGGAGATGACACTGAACTCCCAGCCACCGTAGACGCAGGCCTGCGGGCGGTGAGCAGTGGGTAGCTCGCCGTCCGGTAAGGACCAGACCCGAGTCGATGGCGCGTCGTGTTTCACGCGCGCCTGAAAGAGATGTCAGCACACCGTGACGGGGTTCACGAAGACCGATACCTCCTGGGTCAGAGTTGCGGGTTGGTTAAACAAGAAACCGTGGCCGTGGCCGTTGTACAGGCAAGTGAATAAACACGGGTGGGTTATAGTCAGTAAAAGTCTGAGACGCCCGCTTCGCTCCGCCCAAACCGGGAGAAGTCATTTGATGATTTCCCATCCCAACAAAAAAAGAGGTTTTCTGCTACAGCAATGTCTCTTTTTTTAATAAATTTAAAACAATAACTTCGAAATTTCGAATTATAAGCTGAAGATTTGCCTTGGTCATCAATGGTTCACAACCCTGTCAAGTTGCAGATCCGTATCCGTATTTTATGTATAAATCCTAGTAATGTTTTAAGCGTAAATATATGAAATAACTAGCTTTCCGCCCGCGGCTTCGCCCGCGTGGAGTTCGGTTATATCGCGCTTTTTAGATTTCCCTCGGGAACATCATTTTTTCGGGATAAAAGGTAGCCTATGTTCTTTCTCAGGGTCTAAAAATTGTCTGTTCCAAATTTCATCAAAATCGGTTGAGAGGTTTAAGCGGGAAAGCGTAACAGACAGACAGACAGACAGACAAACCGACAGACAGACAGACAGAGTTACTTTCGCATTTATAATATTAGTATGGATTGATAGATCTTTATTACTCTTTCACGCAAAAACTAGTGAATGGATTTAAATAAAATTAGGCTCACTCATTGTTTATATTATTTACTAGCTTTCCGCCCGCGGCTTCGCCCGCGTGGAGTTCGGTTATATCGCGCTTTTTAGATTTCCCTCGGGAACATCTTTTTTTTTCGGGATAAAAGGTAGCCTATGTTCTTTCTCAGGGTCTAAAGATTGTCTGTGCCAAATTTCATCAAAATCGGTTGAGAGGTTTAAGCGGGAAAGCGTAACAGACAGACAGACAGAGTTACTTTCGCATTTTTAATATTAGTATAGTATGGAGTATGGATTTATTATCGCTTTATTAAATTTATTAAGTGCTGGTGCTTTTAATCTACAGGACAGACATAAAAAATCCAAAATTTAGACGTTAATATCGCAACAACCTGTTATGCTGTTTAATTTTTTTTATATATATAAGGAGCCCGATATGACTCTAAATGATTCGTGCCAAAATGCCTTATGGAACCTTATTCTTTTCTTTTAGACTTAAAAGTTAAATGCAAGCATGAGAGATTATCGAATACGTGTTCATTTCTTACAAGTTACACAAGATGTTACATGATCATTTAGGTATACCTACGTACTATGGATATCATCATTGTCATCGTCATGTCAGCCACAGGAAGACCACTGCTGGATATAGGCCTCCCCTAAGGATTTCCAAAAGGGCCGGTTGGACGCGGCTTGCATACAGCACTTCTCTGCGATTTTGGTCAGGTCATCCCGTCCTCCGTCCATCAGTCACCACCTGGTCGGTAGGTATCCGATGCTAACGCGAATATGGAATGTGACTATATAATTAAATTAAATATTTGAAAGTGTGATGTGACCTAGTATGTAAGTACCTATTATTCCATGTGTGTAACCAATATATAACTCGTGTATTACTTAGATAAAGGCAGTCCTGCATTATACTTTGAGATGTTTCAATCAACCTGACACCCGTCCTTATAGTGAAAGAAAATACATGTATTTAGCACAGACTAAAAGACACGCAATACATCAGAAGACAATCATTAAAAAAGAAGAAAATAGTAAGTTTTAATAAAATAAAGTAAAATGTGAAAAAACAAATGTAGAAAACTAGCAGGAGTGTGTGCCTCCCGGCTACGACAAAAAGGCTCAATTCAGCAAATGTGTCAGACAACTAGTGGCTAACGCTGGTTTTCAATTGAACCTGATGTATTAGGTGACGTATGTAAAACACTTTTATACAGCATCGTGACAAGGGTAAGCAAAAAAAAAATTGTGTTATATAAAAATAGTGACGTATATATATTGTATAAAAAACAGCAATCCGTATGCTACCTTGGTATGGTCTTAGAAAGGAATTTTTCATTTATCGAACATATAAAAATAGTTGGCGAAAAAGCTAAAAGGAACTTTTATGCCCTAACTAGAATATCCAAAGCAACTTGGGGTCTATCATTCCTAACTTTAAAAACTATATATGGAGCTACCTACTCAGGATGTATGTGCTACGGTTAGGCTTGCCAGACCGCCGGGAAATCCGGGAATGTCCCGGAATGTTGCCTCTTGTCCCTTGTCCAGGAATTAGCGGTAACTGTCCCGGATTTTAAAAACTTATAATTTTGTAACAGAATCAACTAGCAAGGAATGAAATGACATGGCTGCCTCCTCTCTGACTCTTTCATGAACTCATGAACGTGCCGATTTTTCATTTCTCGACATCATGGGCTCTGTTCTACCGAAATGCTCGATTCTTTTTATGCTTCTGGCATCTGGCATGGCAACCTCTTGTACGACCTCCTACTTTTACTTTGACGAATGAGCTTTTAGATTAGATTTAGACGTTCTTTCCGAGTGTCCCTGTCGACGGCTGTCCCTGATTTGATAAGTTCCTATCTGGCAACCCTAGCTACGGTGCACCTTTTTGGGCCGATAAGGCCAGCATAGGGGCGGCGCGACGTAAACTGCTTCAAAGCCAACGTTTGGCATTGATATTTTTATGCAAGGCGTATAGAACAGTCAGTACTGAAGCCTTACCTGTTCTGGCAGGTGTACTTCCAGTCGATCTTGAAGTACAGCGACGTGCTTCAATGTACTACTCCGCGAGGGGGAAGGCCATGGACACTAACTTTGTTACACAACGCGACCTCAATAGAATTTCTAGATTATTTAAACCTCAGACTGACGTCTGGGAGGACCTCTTATCCGAATGGCAAAGTAGGTGGGATAATTCCATCAAGGGCCCGGCACCTCCATCTGTTCTTTCCATCCGTTGGCGATCGGCTGGCCAAGACATGGCTGGAGGTTGACCACTGCGTTGCCCAATTTCTCACAGGTCATGGCAACTTTAAAAGTAAACTGTATTCTTTTAAACTTGTTCCTTCGCCTTTGTGTCAATGTTCTACAACAGACTGTGAATTTGAACAGTCCGCACATCACATCTTGTGGGAGGGTATTCTTTGGCAGAATGAACGCAATATTATGTTGGATAGTGTACAAGTTACATCCGGAGTTGTTTATTATACGGACCTTGTAGAAACTAGAACTAATTTCCATGCGTTCAGGCGCTTTTGCCATACCTATTATTGGAATCAATTGTAACAGCACATACCTACTTAGGACCCATTAACTTAATCAAATTTTATTCCGTGGTGCTTGGCAATCCGGGCTTCTCCCAGTTGCAATAATATCCCTTTGTGCCGATTGGCCTAGTTCTGTTCTGTCTCCTGCTTGTTATGGAGGGAAGTGGAAAATAGTTATTTGTTATACAAGAGTGCAAAGTTGCTTTTTAACCGCGTGTTCAATTTTGATGACCGAGCAAGCGAAGGATTCTAAAATTGAATCACGAGCGCAGCGAGTGATTCAAAATTAGAATCCTGAGCGTTAGCGAGGGAATCAAAAGGACACGAGGTGAAAAATTTTTGCACTCGAGTGCAACACGTAACTTTTCATTCCACCTCAGCGAGGAAATGACTAAATGCAATAAAAAAATGTTTACAATCACAAGATAGGTACACTTTTATTTCAATTTAGGTATTAATTACTACATTATGACAGATAAGTATTACAGAATAATCTTTAAATTATAATAAAATAATACTAAAGTATAATTAAGAAAATTTTAAAGTAACGTTGCAACAGTTATTTAAACTGAGTGTAATATTTTTGTTTGGTACTGTAATATTGGTGTTACTCACTTGTGTACTGTTTTTCGGTAAACTGTCTGTCATACTTAATAGTTGTACCGATTCATCGGATTCCCTTGGCGTGAATGTTGGAGAGAGAGGGAGATGGTTAGGTGTTTCATAACGGCTTATTCTTGATGTAGAAGGGCCAGTCCAAGTTTCCGATTGAGGCTCTTTCAGTGTAATGGCTCCTACGATGCCTTCACATATTTTAGACTTATTTTGGATGGAATCCTCTATGTATCCCTCTACAACTGCATTGGTCTTCCAGCCTCCGTGGCGCTTAAGGGACAGGAGATCAGCTCCGGCAAAAGCCAAAAGTGTGGCTGAAGTTCGTCGGAAACAATGACCCGTGTACAACAGGGGTTCTGGAAGTTCAAGAAATGTTGCTATTTCTCGTGGGATACTGCCAATTTTATTAGTACCCATAGGCTGTCTAACACACTTTCCATTGCGATACTGTAGAAAAAACGATTGATTGGAGTGTTAGGCGGCCGTAAGGCTTGATATTTCTCAACAATCGTTACGTATTCCTTGCGAATGACAAAGTTGCGGTCTCTTTTTGTCTTTGTATTAGGTAAATTAATTAATAGTAAGTCATCTGAATGTTTCTCAATGTTTTTGACATTAAGTTGTGTTAGTTCATTAGTTCGACATGCTCCGTTTATTCCAATAATAAGAACAACCTGCAATGTAAAGAGTATTGTAGTAGATAAATGAATAAAATTTATATGAACGCATAATTATGCCTATCAACATTTACTAAGTATACCTACTATTTAATTGAGATTAATATATGTACTTAAGTAGATACTGAATGTGCAACTGACTTACTTTTGCCGCCAAATATACGGAATCGGGTGCTTCGTTAAGAAACTTTTCAATATCAGATACTGTGAAAACCTTCGATTTTTTTTTGATGATGACCAGATGAGGCTCTTTTTAAAAATGCTACTAATTTAGGATAGGTATCGATATGTATGTCTTTTTCATCTTTATTGTTGCTTTTAGCATCGAATACGTACTCCATAGAGTGCTTGCTTTCTTGTTCTCGGATAATTCTATAAAATATGCCAGCAAAACGTTTTCTGAGAAAGTTTTGGCTCCTTTTGCTAGTCGCCACGTGTTGAACATATCGTACTGTTTTAAATACTTCTCGCGTGATTGTTGAGGTAGAATGCTCATTTGCGCATTATTAACAGTTTCAGTCAATTCTGTTGGCGTCAAACAAACTTCCTCGTCGCTAGAATCACTCATTTTAGTTTTTCACTTGTTTTCATGTTTCTTTTTTTAATATAAGGTTTAACAATGACGTGAAAAAATGCCGCGTAAAGAACCGCGTACAAAGAAAATTGAAAACAGAACACCAAGAAGGTTCCGAGTCTGAGTTTTTAACAAATTAAAAAAAAGTTGTATGATATATTCGGCACCATAGAGGTAACAGTAAATAGGTTTAATATTTTTTTTTAATTTACAAACTTAGTGCACACGATGTTCTAAATTCAATTTACTTTATCCTCTAGAGAATAAAAACGGCTTTTCCAGTCAGATATTGAAGATTAAAAATACTCTTTCCGAGATGGTGGGATGTCATTTACGGAGTCCCTAATACAGGCGGTAGATGCAGGCAAACAATTTGATGTAGTATATACCGACTTCAGTAAGGCATTTGATAAAATGTCTCATTCTATACTGATTAATAAACTGGCAGTATATGGTATAAAAGGGTCTCTATTAAGTTGGTTCAAGTCGTATCTTACTGAACGCGAATTCTTTGTCGTTGTAAACGGTTTTCAATCGGCGGCACACAAAATAACATCGGGTGCCCCCCAAGGATCTCACTTAGCACCAACACTATTTATTATGTTCATTAATGACCTTCCGGAATGTTTTCATTTTTCTGAACCATTTCTGTATGCTGATGACTTAAAGTTTGCACGAGCAATCGAATCAAAAAGGGACTGCGAACTTCTGCAACACGATCTTAACCAACTTGTAAAATGGTGCCACAATAATAAAATGCAACTAAATCAAAAGAAATGTTACCATGTAAAATATACGCGGAAAATTCGCTGATTGACACAGAGTACTTCATAGACCAAAAGCGAGTTCAAGTAGTCGAAACAATGAGGGATCTAGGAGTACTTTTCGACAAAAAAAAGTCACTTTTGTGCCCCATATTGAATATATTATTAAAAAGTCATCAAAAATGTTAGGGTTCCTACTTCGTAACACCAAAGGCTTTCGCAAAAGTAGCACTAAGAAAATGTTGTATAACAGTCTCGTACGTAGTGTTATGGAATATTGCAGTGTTGTATGGAGACCTCACTATGCCACTCACATGTTGCGTCTGGAAAGGGTTCAGAAGCGTTTTGTATGGCATTTAGCCTTTAGTGAAGGCAAATCTAAGCGTCTGCCCTCTTATAAAGCCCGCCTGTCTCATTTCAAAATGCAAACGTTGTCCACGCGTAGAGATATAACTGATGCTTTGTTTCTTTACAAATTGTTGCGTAATAGGATCGACTGCCCGAGTTTATTGAAGCTTATTAGATTCCATGCGCCCTCTAGATATCCTAGGAATAAGATTACACCCCTGTGTCCACCATTTCGAAAGTCTGTGCTTGGTGCAAATTCCCCGATTCCTAGACTGTGCAGAATTCTTAATGGCTGCAGTGACTTAGTGGATGTACACCACGACACCTTAAAGAAATTTCTGCAAGCTTTTCATCATCAATAACATCAATAATCCAATAGCGATTTAATTTTATAAAAATTTTTTTTTGTTGTTTATGTCCAGTTTGTTTCTTTTAGTTTTCACTTCTATTTTCAATATTTTATTAATTTTAATGATCTTAAATCATAATTCGAACATTTATCTAAATAATTAATATAATTGTTAATTAATTAATATTTAATCAGAATTTCTATGCAAATGATTTTTTTTATGTTACCTATTGTTCAACTTCCCGCCTATTGTTATTTAATTATTTTTGTAGAATAGAATAGAATACTCTTTATTATGTACACCATATAGATTACAGAACATAAATAAAAATATTTTACAAAGGGTGACACAATGGGCGGTCTTATCGCTAAGAGCGATCTTTTCCAGACAACATTTTTTTTGTATGTATGTTTTTCAATTTTAATATCAATTAAGTTTTAATTATTATGTAATGTAAACCGTTTTTGTGTGCATGTGGAGTTAACCTGTAATTAATTGTTGCACTTGTAAGTGTTACTCTAGTCATCATATCACAATAATGTACAGTGTAAACAATTGTTGGTTAACCTAAATAAATAAAAATATATTTTTTCTTACTCCTCCGCTATTCTTTTCTGATTAATTTCGTTGCGGGACCCAAGACAGTTGAATCGTTTCTCCGGGACTCGTCGAGCTTCATTGCTCGGCGTTTTTCGGGCGGTCTCCACTGTTGATTCTGGCTTTCAGGAGTTGCAGTGGGTTGGGAACAGCGTGGCGGGCTTTGTCCCAAAAAAAAAATATATTGTATATGTATAAAAAAATGTGCTGACAAGTAGTAAAATAAAAATAAAACAATCATCATCATCATCTCCGCGTAAACGAAAGCTGCGGATGCATCCGCAGCTTTCGCCTTGAAGTCCGGGGTCTGCTTTATTGCTCAATCGGAGAAGATTTCACGCGATCTTTAGTATCCTGTGGTATGAGATTGTTAGCACGCATGACATCTCTTACAATGTCAAGCCAGCACTTCTTTGGTCTACCCCGGCCCGACGGAGGCGTCATGGCAAGACATTTGTTACCCACGTAACAGACGAGACTGTACCAGCGTAGGCGACCCTACTGCAGTTTGTCTGATATGTCACGGACTATACATAGAATATAATTATATAGAAACAAAACAATAATAATAAATTTTATTGTCAGACCATAGAGACACCATGGTCCATAGATTATTAAATAAATAAGTAAAGTTAATGATAGATATTCTTATGCAAGTAAACTAAAAAAAAAATATTTTGTGGAACCCATGGTTAAATAATCCCGCACAGCCACAGGTCGATCGACCATCTTTACATACCAAGATCCCTCCATGCCTTAGAAAGCACGTCAAGCTGTTGGTCCCAGCAGTCATTAGTAGAGTCAATTTGCCAGCGGCGGTGTTTCCGTCGGACTACAATTTGAGTGTCTTCAAGGCTAGAGTGAATAGGCTCTTAATAAACTAGTGCGCTTTACCATCAACGATTGCGTCACTGCTTACCATCAGGCAGGATTGCGGTCAAGCGCTAGTTTATAATATGTTAAAAAAAAAGATCTTTGACAGCTGTTACGTCGTTTCTTCTTTCTCGAAGTCGTTTTCACTTTTGACTATCTGAGTCAGAAGCCCGAAAATCTTTCAACCCGTCTTACCAAGGCCTCGGTTGTGGAGACCAGATAGACAGTCGCTTCATGTAAAATACTAGTATTCAGCTGCTTCCGGTTAGACTGGAAGCTGACCGTAACATAGTTAAGAAAAAATGTAAGTACTTAGATAATGATGCTATTTGAAAATAATTTCTGACAGACTAGAATAATTGAATAACAGAATTATTAATTTAAACATCACGATCAAGAATATAAACTTGGTACCTGCTACATAAATCAAAAGCAGAAACTTATATATACTTAATTGTATATAACACAATCCACGATCGATACTTGATAAACGTACAAATACTTAAATAATATTGTGTCTGTTTGTAACATCAAAGTAACAGCATTTCACTAGCTTCAAATGAAAGTATATTCCTAAGCTTCTTACTTTGAAAAATAAAACACTTTTATCTGTATATTCCAGCTAATCTCCGAAATGGCTGGAACGATTTTGCTTGCATTATAATTGGCTGCTATTATGGAATAACATAAAGGCTATTGATGCCGATTGTACGTTCCTATGGTTTAATTTTCAAGATCCATGCAGACGAATGACTGATTACAAGGTAAAGGAAAACATCTTGAGGAAACCTAGACTTTAAGTCTGAAATCGCCAACCAACAAAGAGCAAGCATATTGATTACGCTCAATCCTTCTCATCATGATAGGAGACCTGTGTCCAGTGAGACGTTAAAAAAAAAGACGATGGCAGAAGCTATATATAATCCTTACTAATAGTATAAATCAGAAAGTGAGTTTGTTTGTACCGCATTCACGCTGTAACTACTGCACCGATTGCTTTGAAATTTTGCAGACGGAAAGTTAGAAGTCTAGATTAAATAATAGGGTACTTTTTATCCCGGAAAACAATCATAAGCCCGAGGGAAATCTAAAAAGCGCGATATAACCGAAGTTCACGCGGGCGAAGCCGCGGGCGGAAAGCTAGTAAAATATATGACAAAATATTAAAAAATAAATTCGCACATCACAATGTATAGGAAGAATCAATCAAAATAATTGTTTCCGTGAACTTACATCCTCTATCCGTGATCTTGTAAGGTGTATTATTTCGAACATCGGAATCATGGTCATATTTTAAAAGTCTAGTCAGCTATCAAATAACGCCGTGGTTATATTAATGGTCGCTAAACGTTTTCTGCCGTTTAACACAATGGTGCCCGATTTCCTTGTTCAAAAGCTGATCTAAATGTAGGTTCAGTGCGTGTTTTTCTATCTATTTCATTAGTTAAGAAAAGGACAAAAGATAAAATATTAGGTAGTATAATCCTGTTAAATTAAGATACTCTATAGACAGTTTAGACGTGATAAAAACATGGCGACTAAAGGACGTAAATTTACGACAAAAATTCCCATCACACTGTGTTATACAGTTAGGGGGCTGGGGCTTTTATCGTCCCACTGCTGGGCACAGGTCTCCTTTCATACAGAGAAAGATTGAGCGTAATCGCCACGCTTACTCAATGCGGGTTGGCGATTTCAGACTTAAAGTCCAGGTTGTTTGTTTGTTGAAGAATGAAGAGAATGAAGATGTTTTCCATCAATAAGTCATTGGTGTCCAAGATATACTTAGAAAGTACATACGACTTAGAAAAGTTACATTGGTAATTTCCTGACCTGGAATCGAACCCGCACATTCATACTTGAGAGGCTGGTGTTTTAACCACTAAGCCACCACGACTATAAACCATGCCTTGTATAAACCAGAGAACTGAAAAGAGTTGAGATTTCCTCGAACCTTAACTTTGGGCGGTTCATTGAGTCCAAGGCCAAGGTGGCAAAGGTCCGGCAGTACTTCACACCTGGGCAGCTTCTAATGTTATACAAAGCACAGGTCCGTTCGTGTGTGGAGTACTGCAGCCACATTTGGGCTGGTGCTGCTAAGTGTCACCTAGCCACTTTGGATTCAGTGGAAACGCCTGCGAAGAGGCTGATTGGTGACCCTGATCTAACTCGAGTTGGTCTCCAAAGCCTTGAGCACAGGCTTAGAGTACCCAGCCTTTCGGTGTTCTATAGGATGCATTTTGGGGAGTGTGCGAGGGAATTGCATGATTTAATTCAACCATCTCCGTTCCACCATCGGTCGACCCGTCGTACGGCTGGTTTCCACCCTTACGTTGTTAACACCACTACGATCCGGACGAAGCGTTTCGCCTCCTCCTTTATACCGCGTACATCGAGGGACTGGAATAATTTGCCAGCGGCGGTGTTTCCGTCGGACTACAATTTGAGTGTCTTCAAGGCTAGAGTGAATAAGCTCTTAATAAACTAGTGCGCTTTACCATCAACGATTGCGTCACTGCTTACCATCAGGCAGGATTGCGGTCAAGCGCTAGTTTATAGTATATAAAAAAAAACATGGTCATTATGGCGAATAAAGATATTGGCGAGCGTAACGACTTAAAAAATAACTTAAATAAAGAAAATCGAAATGGTTACCTCTAAGTTTATCACTTTTGCTATTCAATATACTTTATTACAAATCAGAAATTCGTAGACTCAATGATTGCAATCAGCAAATCATATACGTAACCATCAATGTTGATGGAAAACAATTTGGCATAATTGGTGGTCGTGATCTCCACTTCGCGCTCGCGCCGTTGATAAACAATGATAACTTTGAACGCAGGTTACGGTCAAAGAGTGACTCATCTAATCGCAGCTTTATTTTTAAGATGGCTTTTGTGTATTACCGCTCTGTTTATCAAAAAACTCTTCAAAGAAACATTAATTGTACCTATCTTTAATTCAAAGTATGTTTTATTTATTTATTTCAGTATATCTTCAATTTGTACAAAGTAAGTACAGACGACAGCAGATCAAGCTACTACAATAAAGTTTCTTTATTATATTGTTCAACTTTATCACTAAAGCATTAAGGCTCTACGTTTATTGCGAAATTTTGACAGTTTCGGATAGCTTGACCTGCTGTCGTCAGTACAAAGACCATAGAAATCGTAATATGTTATTACGATTTCTGTGACAAAGACGGACTTAATCTCTTAGGCATTATCTACCAGTTAACCAAGGATGGTAAGGAGATAGCAGGTGCTTTGGTTAAGAGGAAAAATAATTTATACTATTTAAGAAATGCTTCATGCTCTTCCTTAATTATCTGTGCCTTACCTATACACCAACAAAGGCTCTGGGGACCTACGTCAAAGAAAATTAAGCAGCGGTAAAGTTGCTTATCGATCAAAACAAGTGAGACATTTAACTTACCGAACGGGCAAAAACATCTCGAATAAGGATGACTGTTGAATCGTTATGGCATTCAGTCTTAGAACAAGCTCCGAACTAGTCTTATATCCGGACCGATGGCTTGGTGAAGACCACAGGAATCCGAGATGCGAGAAGTACAACACCGCAGGGTAATTGTGTAACACACTCTCACGTCTGTAGAAATGAGTTTTATTCTGACAGTTCATCAGTATTCATTGCGGTATTTACTTTGTTCATTTTTCGATCCTAAGGTGTATTGGATTAGCAATATGTCTTAAAGTTATCCCAATCGATAGTAACGGTAATAGTGTCTTGTAATTAGGGTGCCGGTCGGTCGGGTGTAAGCGGCGGTGTTTTTGGAGACCTATATTCAACAGTGGATGGCTTTCGGCGGAAACAATGATCATCACCATCTCAGCCACATGTAGTCCACTGCTGGACATAGGCCTCCCCAAAAGATTTCCAAAAAGAACGGTTGGTTCCAAAAAGAGCGCTTCCTGCGATTTTGGTCAGATCATCCGACTACCTAGTCAGTGGGCGTCCGACGCTGTGCTAACAATGCGCTGAAACAATGTAGAGCACATAATCCGTGCCAAAAACTCCACCTGATTGAAAATGTGAAATGAACTTGCTCAAATTTCTAGTTTAGGTTACCGGTTTCCCATGGACTAATAATTAAATTGGTTAAATAGTTTTATAGCACGCAAGCCATTCTTGCCTGGAAATCATCTTCCGATGATTCAACAGTTAGATCACTTATTTTGTTATTGTTCAGTCTTTGTGAATATTTTAATTGCTTAGATAAATTTTATGGATAATTTTATGATTTGTCCATAATATTTATCTTCACTTAACATTTACCGTTAAACATTGATTCTAGTTTTGACTGGTCGACGGTACCTATTTCAACACATGCAAGTTGTGCAGGCCTATGTCTTGATTGGCTTTTATTGATAACTGGCCCGGCAAACGCTATCCTAATAGTTATTTGTTATACAAGAGTGCAAAGTTGCTTTTTAACCGCGTGTTCAATTTTGATGACCGAGCAAGCGAAGGATTCTAAAATTAGCGAGGGAATCAAAAGGACACGAGGTGAAAAATCTTTGCACTCGAGTGCAACACGTAACTTTTCATTCCACCTCAGCGAGGAAATGACTAAATGCAATAAAAAAATGTTTACAATCACAAGATAGGTACACTTTTATTTCAGTTTAGGTATTAATTACTACATTATGACAGGTAAGTATTACAGAATAATCTTTAAATTATAATAAAATAATACTAAAGTATAATTAAGAAAATTTTAAAGTAACGTTGCAACAGTTATTTAAATTGAGTGTAATATTTTTGTTTGGTACTGTAATATTGGTGTTAGTCACTTGTGTACTGTTTTTCGGTAAACTGTCTGTCATACTTAATAGTTGTACCGATTCATCGGATTCCCTTGGCTTGAATGTTGGAGAGAGAGGGAGATGGTTAGGTGTTTCATAACGGCTTACTTTTGATGTAGAAGGGCCAGTCCAAGTTTCCGATTGAGGCTCTTTCAATGTAATGGCTCCTACGATGCCTTCACATATTTTAGACTTATTTTGGATGGAATCCTCTATGTATCCCTCTACAACTGCATTGGTCTTCCAGCCTCCGTGGCGCTTAAGAGACAGGAGATCAGCTCCGGAATCAGCCAAAAGTGTGGCTGAAGTTCGTCGGAAACAATGACCCGTGTACAACAGGGGTTCTGGAAGTTCAAGAAATGTTGCTATTTCTCGTGGGATACTGCCAATTTTATTAGTACCCATAGGCTGTCTAACACACTTTCCATTGCGATACTGTAGAAAAAAACGATTGATTGGAGTGTTAGGCGGCCGTAAGGCTTGATATTTCTCAACAATCGTTACGTATTCCTTGCGAATGACAAAGTTGCGGTCTCTTTTTGTCTTTGTATTAGGTAAATTAATTAATAGTAAGTCATCTGAATGTTTCTCAATGTTTTTGACATTAAGTTGTGTTAGTTCATAAGTTCGGCATGCTCCGTTTATTCCAATAATAAGAGCAACCTGCAATGTAAAGAGTATTGTAGTAGATAAATGAATAAAATTTATATGAACGCATAATTATGCCTATCAACATTTACTAAGTATACTATTTAATTGAGATTAATATATGTACTTAAGTAGATACTGAATGTGCAACTGACTTACTTTTGCCGCCAAATATACGGAATCGGGTGCTTCGTTAAGAAACTTTTCAATATCAGATACTGTGAAAACCTTCGATTTTTTTGGATGATGACCAGATGAGGCCCTTTTTAAAAATGCTACTAATTTAGGATAGGTATCGATATGTATGTCTTTTTTCATCTTTATTGTTGCTTTTAGCATCGAATACGTACTCCATAGAGTGCTTGCTTTCTTGTTCTCGGATAATTCTATAAAATATGCCAGCAAAACGTTTTCTGAGAAAGTTTTGGCTCCTTTTGCTAGTCGCCACGTGTTGAACATATCGTACTGTTTTAAATACTTCTCGCGTGATTGTTGAGGTAGAAAGCTCATTTGCGCATTATTAACAGTTTCAGTCAATTCTGTTGGCGTCAAACAAACTTCCTCGTCGCTAGAATCACTCATTTTAGTTTTTCACTTGTTTTCAAGTTTCTTTTTTTTAATATAAGGTTTAACAATGACGTGAAAAAATGCCGCGTAAAGAACCGCGTACAAAGAAAATTGAAAAAAGAACACCAAGAAGGTTCCGAGTCTGAGTTTTTAACAAATTAAAAAAAAGTTGTATGATATATTCGGCACCATAGAGGTAACAGTAAATAGGTTTAATGTTTTTTTTTAATTTACAAACTTAGTGCACACGATGTTCTAAATTCAATTTACTTTATCCTCTAGAGAATAAAAACGGCTTTTCCAGTCAGATATTGAAGATTAAAAATACTCTTTCCGAGATGGTGGGATGAAAAAAATATTTTGCATTCATGCAAAAAATGTCATCGAAAAATGTATATTCGGTTTTTCCAAATTTTGTCTTAAATTTCGTTTTTAAAAGTGAATAGGCTTAATAAAGTAGCGCGCTTCACCATCAACGATAGCTTCACTGCTTATCATAAGGCGGGATTGCGGTCAAGCACTAGTTTATAAATATTTAAAAAAAAAAAAACTTTTCTAAGAGCTTTATGACCATCAATCGATAAATAATTTTTAATAGACGAATATAATATTTACTTCTAAAATGAATCTATGGAAGAAGTATCAAAAATTCAAAATTGTTCCACTGATAAAATTTACTAGCATTGAAAAAATCAATCGTGTAACGATTGATCTTTTTTCACATTCCATAAAAGCCTTAAGAACATTTAAAAAAAATTGCGGAACTATATCTATAAAAGTAAACCTAGCATGGTTATCAATAACGCAGTATAACTTCCATGATTTTTTCAAAGAATTTGTTCTACTAGAATCGCATCGCATTGTTACATACTGTCAACATACTCGCATCTGTATGAGCCTTTACTGCTGCATGCTAAGCACTGATATGATAATAAATTTTATTCATTGTAATCGGTAGTGTATTGGACATTTACGAGTACTATATTTACATTATACGTATAGCAAAAAATTTGCGATAAACTCTCTTCTGAGAAGTAACCTTTTCCATCACGATTCTGATTACAGACACGCGGTGCCCAATATAATAATTATAATGTATTATTATCAACTAGCACAATCTTCTAGGAACGTTAAACTTTCAGTCTTAATGAGCGTTTTATTAATCTGAAAATCATTATCTATAATGTAAAGTATTAAAAGATCATCCACAGAAATACTAGTAATGTATTTTTCGCTCTTTCTTCACAGATTATTGGGATAGGAAACACTGAATTCATCTAGTTTTATAATACAAGCTTAGCAGGAAGGTTCAGAAGGCTGCCTACACCGTCTGGAAAAAAGAAACTATAGGTACACTAACATTGATCTCTATTTAAACATTACTTATAACTAGTTTCAACCAATCAAAAGGCTACAAACGAGACTTAAGTAGAGCTTAAGTTTTGAGTGACGTTCTGTAATACGGACCTTAGAAAAGATTCACAATGTTAACACCTGAAATAAGGACAAACTACGAGCCCCCTTGCAGCGGCTTGATTTATTGGAAATAGAATATCATTTAAAGCACAGGCGTTTAAAGCACAAATAAAATCCAACTTCTGTTCAAACGTAGATAATTATGTATTATTATTACTTACTATACTATTCCATCAACGACACTTAAACGATAATAATAGTTGGTCGCCCCTGATTAACTCTAGACTATGTTTTGTTTCTCTAGAATTATTAGCTTACTGACAGGTTAAATGAGTTCATATAATTGTTTACCTATTTATTTTTTAATAATATCAATATGTAAGCTGGGACGACTAATTAACCACAAGTTTTTAGTTACTTTTTTTTTGCTTTGTACCACATCTATCTACATTGGTATGTAGGTGTAGTGCAAAGCAAAAAAAGCACCAATATGGCTATTGGTGTGGTTAGCTGACATATTTTATACAGCCAGGTATGTTTAACTGAACTGAACAGCTGTGTTGCTGGGGAGTTTGCTCCGCCATTCCTTCCCAGCACAAGCACTAGGAAGTGGAAAACGGCGGGCATTTTGGGGGACTGTCTATTATAATATAGGCATTCAAAAAGTATTAAGTTAAGTAGTAAGTTAAGTTCAGTAAGTAGTAAGTAGAAGTGATTCTCAGCATAATTTGAATAAATTACTTGTGATTTTGAACAAGTTATTTTAGAGTTAAAGTATTAGGTACTAGCTTTCCGCCCGCGGCTTCGCCCGCGTGGAGTTCGGTTATATCGCGCTTTTTAGATTTCCCTCGGGAACATTAAATTATTCCGGGATAAAAGGTAGCCTATGTCCTTTCTCAGAGTCTAAAGATTGTCTGTGCCAAATTTCATCAAAATCGGTTCAGTAGTTTTGGCGTGAAAGCCGGAAAGACAGAGATACTTTCGCATTTATAATATTAGTATGGATATAACTAATTCAGAAATAACCATCATCCTCCTTTTTTTGGTTGGGCTGGAAATCATCAAATGACTCCTTTATTTTTCGCATATTCGGAAAGTACTGTTGTTTGGATTTGATTATTGGGTGGAAAATGCTGCTTGCCTAGAGAGGGAAACCTCCTAGAGAGGGAAAAATTCATACAAACTACTAACCACCTAAAGGATGGAATGAACTTTAAAAATAGAACTTCTGTCAGCTGTGAAGTCTTTTAGGTAAAAAAAAAATAATAATTAAAAAAGTCTGCGGTCATGTGAGCTTCTAAACAACCAGTAGGTATGAACTCATCGCAAAATTCTTTCTACAAAACAATTACGCCACGAGTTCCATATTTAAAATTTTGAAAGTCGACATAAAATTGGCTTTGGCGGGATACTAATCTGTTATGTATCAGTGTTGAAATTTTAAAAGCAAAGTTTAAATAAACAACTGCACGCGCAAATGAAGCAATTCCTAAGTCTAAATACCTCGGGAATTGATTCTTTCAACCCCAGTTTAACAATCTACTATTTCTTCCATACTTCTCTTCTCAGTCACCAATCCCTTTCTAAATATATCATCATTCATACAGTCCATACAACGCTTAAACAAATCAATAAATTGTCTGTAAACGATGTATGGACTATGGATCTATAATAAATTATCATTACCAGAAATAAAATATTATTTATCAATGAAACGTTTAATGAACTATACACTAGGTGTTCAGTGCAATTAGTGCTGACCGACTTATCTGTCTACTAGGAAATCAACTATTATATTGACCCGTGCCAGCCGGTCAATTCTGTAAAGGTATCAGCGAGCTGTCAATAATGTCAATCCTTTAGTATTAGTTATTTTAACAGCTCAATTCATTCCAGTTTTCCGGGTAAAATGGCTGCAGAATCACGCTGCTAGGTTGCTCTATGTACCTAGGCGAATTGGCAAATGCAAACATATTTTTTTAAAAAGTCGTTACCCCGCACTTGGACATTCATGGTGCGTCTACAAACATAAAATCTCATATACACAAACAGCCACGCCCGGATCAACTACTTTACTAACAATCCAACCGTGCCGTTTGAGACATGGGTTATCAAGAATGCAGCTCTTGATTATAGTCACCACTGGCTTATTACAAAAACCGGCCAAGTGCGAGTCGAATTAGCGCACAAACCATTAACTAAACAAAATAATAATAAAAAAAGTTCTGTTATTAGTATTTGTCTACTGACTAGCTATTACGGTGCATCAGTAACAGCCTGGTGGCAGGCAGACCGTGAAGTCTTAGTAAAAGGGTGCCGTAATTATACTTTTTATGCAGTATTCAACACCCGAACGGACCTGTGCTTTGTATAACATTGGAAGCTGTCCTGGTGTGAACTACCGCCGGACCTTTACGATAACGCAACACATCGCAACACAACTACTCAGACCCGTCCTCCGTACGGCTTCACTTGACATCGGGCCGGTGCACTTCGAATCGCTTGGCAGCAAGACTGTCTGGTGGGAGGTAATTTCTGCCGGTAGCCGATGTTATGGCCTACCACCGAATAAGCAAATGGTACCAAATGCCACGCGCTGGTTCTAAGACCTATTTTAACGTACACGCGGTTAAAACGGCCGGCTAGCCCTTTTCATGATTTGGACCAAGCACCAGTTTCTGCAAAGTACACATACGCGATACGACTCACTGATGCATTTTAAAGTTCCTAGGTCAGATAAACGGACTTTCATATTTCCATTAATTACTATTGACAGCGTCAGAGGGGTCATGGCTAAATAGGCGCACAGGTCGATTGATAAGGTTAAGCTACTCTTGCCGCGGTTGGTCTGTGGATGGGTGACCATATTACATACTGAGACCTCTCCATGCCTTGGAAAGCATGTTCAACTGTTAGGCCCGGCTCTCTTTCGCGATAGCGGATCACGGGAGCAATTCGAACTATTAACGAAATTCAGAATAGGTTGGACATTTTTTCGTGTAAATTTGGTGAAATAGCAAAGATATGCAGTTTTATATATTGAAAGCAACAATTAGTGTGTTTATTGTATTGTTATAATTATAAGGTTGTATTGTTTTAGTTATAAGTAATTTTGGGTCAAGTTATTGTGTAGTTTGTTTTTATAATTTGTTAGTCTTAGGCTTAGCTAACGCATTAGGTTTCTAAACCTATAATGGTAGTATAAGTTTTTAAAGATAAATAAGTAAAAATTAAAATACATTTTATAGAGTGGTAAAATCTGTACAGTCCACTCCACGCAAGGCAACACTTTGATTTTAAACTGATCTATCGGAGTACAAGATATGAATAGAATACAAAGCGGGTGCAGCTACATAGTATAAGAAGCAGAAACAATAACAACAACGCTTTTTCTTTTAATTATATTTACTGACATTATACCTACATACCTAACTTATTTATGAAACTATGATCCTTCACCTTTAGGCTCATTGCTATCTAGACATAAGTTGTCTGTTTTGTTGCGTTTGCGCAGCTCAGACAGAGATATATTGGATGTTCTGATAGA
Source organism: Sesamia nonagrioides (assembly GCA_017933935.1). NCBI lineage: Eukaryota > Metazoa > Arthropoda > Insecta > Lepidoptera > Noctuidae > Sesamia > Sesamia nonagrioides. The sequence continues at coordinate 181,472 of JADWQK010000275.1, read as the reverse complement.
GATAAAATTTAGTTCGCACTAATATTTATTAATGCCAATATTTGTTTTGCATTTTAATATTTTACCCGTTTTTAACATTCTTTGTTTGATATTTATGCTAATTGGTGATGCTATCGACGCGGCCTAGGGTGGTTTACAGATGGTGTCATAGCGACACACATAAATAAATTCCACATGCGGAAATGCTAAAAAAGATGTATGAAAAAGCAAACACTTAAAGTTTTGACTGTATAGAACAATTAGAAGCAAACATGACATATTTACTAAACTTAAAAGTTAACGAGATAAGTATGGTATAGAATAGAATACTCTTTATTATATATACACCATATAGATTACAGAAACATAAATATAGAGATTTTACAAAGGGTAATGCAATGGGCGGTCTTATCGCTAAGAGCGATCTTTTACAGACAACCTTTGGATGGAATACTAAGGGGAAGGGAAGAGCAAAAATGTAGGTAGTCTACAGTGTACTATTTACATAGATTATATAATAAATATGTACATTAAGTGTATCACACTAGTCTAATAAATATAGGCACCATGGCATGGCATGGCATATAGTATCTACCAAACTAATTGTTTAAACTCTATAAAAGGACACTGCCTCTTGGATTATCAATTCTTGGCGCTCGTTGAAAATCTTAAAGAGTTACTGTATGCTTTAATTACTCTCGTTTATTGATCTCGCGAAAACGCTGAAAACTGACTTATGACTAAAAGCTCATCAAACCCACCTTTACGACATTGTGCGTCGAGATTCCCTAAATAATTACAGGAAACCATAACACTTAATAATCATAAAAGAGGTAGTAAACCAAGAAGGCTGAGAGCCATGAGGGTTGCATCAACCAGAAGGCCACGCAAGGCTTCGTAGGTGCGTCGACCCCCGCGCGGTTGTTGACCGGTAACCGGCCGGCATCCGGCGCTTGCGACGGCTGCGGTCACTTTAGAGCAAGCCACCATATGTAGAAACAGGACAGGTGATCTTCATGCACAGACATCAAAAACTGTAAGAGGTTTTTTTTTTTAATGGCATCTTGCAATTCAATCTGTGCGCATACTGAACTGCACCCTAATTGCGTAACACACTAGTACTCCCAATTGGAATCATTTTGAAGTTTATTGCTAGTCCATTGCTGCATATGGTCAAAACATATGTATTTGTATTTATTTATTTGCTTACTAAGTGTACATTAGTGGTCTTATATATATAACAATTTGTCCTTACAACTTAGCGGCCTTTTTCAGGCATTGCAAAATTTGAGGTTAATGAGGCTTATAATATTTTAATATAAACATTTATAATTATAATTAATATTAACGAATAATTTATATAAATCAAAGTAGTCATTATTTTTTTTTTTTTTAAGTCAGTATGTAGTATAAAGTATGTTTACTCGATAACGTAAATAACGCAATGAATGTTGTTGAACTGTCAAAATTAAACCCATTACTACTTATAGTGTGTTACGCAATGGCCCTGCTGAAGTCAGACACTTTTACAACAAGTAGGTGGTCACTTCAGTATTTATTACGTTGATGCCTCATCACGGTATTTCCAGTACCAACAGCTTTTTTTTAAATTCATCATCATCAATATTTTTATCATCCCACTGCTTTGCACAGGTCTCCTCTCATACAAAGAACAGATTGCTTTGAAAATTTGCAGATGTATAGTCCAGATTAAATAATAGAATACATTTTATCTCGGAAAAAATTAATAAGTATTCCCAAGGGAAAACAAAAATACCGAATTCCACGCGGGCGAAGCCTTGTTCGGAAAGCTAGTTTCATATAATTTTGGCTTACATTGTATGTCAAGGAGTTTCCATTTAGGCATAGAAAGCTTAGTAAAGACTTATCTACTCTTTGTGCGAAAAGCCTACGCCTACATTGAGAGGTCAACCAAAACTAGAAATATATGGGTTTATATGTCATCTTGTGTACAAGGCTATACAAGTTGGCCTGACTATCTGTGCCCACAATCACATTCAAATCATGATCTTACATCATGTAGATTTGAGCCTACTGCATGTCAAGGAACACGACGAAATTATATATTATACATTTATTACTTATTAGCTTTCCGCCAGCGGCTTCGCCCGCGTGGAGTTCGGTTATATCGCGCTTTTTAGATTTCCCTCGGGAATATCAAATTTTTCCGGGATAAAAGGTAGCGTATGTTTTTTCTCAGGGTGTTAAGATTGTCTGTGCCAAATTTCATCAAAATCGGTTGAGGGGTGTAGGCGGGAAAGCGTAACAGACAGACAGACAGACAGACAGACAGATAGACAGACAGACAGACAGACAGAGTTACTTTCGCATTTATAATATTAGTATGGATTAAAAATCATTCACTCACACTCACCCTCACTCTACATAGAGAGCAATAAATTAAAAAAATATAGGTATACCTAAACTATTTTATTAATATTTTCCTGTTATTTATCTGTAAGAGTACTTTTTAATGCATGCTATATGTATTAGCATGCTGTAGCGCTTCTTTATCTCCTCGTGTGATACAAGAACTCTTTATATACTTATACTTATTAGAGCTTATGTAGCTACATAAACTCTAATAATTATATATAACGCAATTCAATACAATTCTCCACTGTTTCACTCGCATAAGTTTCTAACCTATAGGATAATCCTGATAAAAATAACCTATATGTTAATTCTGGTTTTAAGCTATCTGTGTGCCAAACTTTATTGAAATCCGTTCAGCAATTTTCACGTGACAAAGTAACAGACATTCCAACACGTTTATAATATTAGAAGGATTAGACGTATATTATATTTATAATTATAAGAATAACTTTGCATAAACTTGGAATTAAATGGAAATCCTTAAATTTAATTCCATGTTTAAAACTACCTAATTAATTAATTAAATAAATCCTAACTTATCTAACTAAGCTAACAATTCCGCCCCTAAGTATTCCCAGCATAAAGGTTCCCTTAATTCTTACTACATTGCCACTTTGGGTGGCAATGACTAACCTTTGCACCCATTACGAGCCGGAGCAGCAGTCACCCGTTTCGTCAAGGAGCTTGTGCTATTCTCACTATGATCTTTTTGGCCTCAATGTCTCAACTACCCATGATCTCGTAGGTGCATAAAATGATAAAGGTCATCCCACGGCGCAAACTTCACCCTTTTTTTTATATAATTTATAAACTAGCGCTTGACCACAATCCCGCCTGATGGTAAGCAGTGATGCGATCATTGATGGTAAAGCGCGCTGGTTTATTAAGAGCCTATTCACTCTAGCCTTGAAGACACTCAAATTGTAATGTGACGGAAACACCGTCGCCGGCAAATTGTTCCAGTCCCTCGATGTACGCGGTATAAAAGAGGAAGCGAAACGCTTCGTCCGGGTCGCAGTGGTGTCAACAACGTAAGGGTGGAAACTCGCCGTACGACGGGTCGTCCGATGGTGGAACGGTGATGGGGGAATTAAATCATGCAATTCCCTTGCACACTCACCAGAATGCAACCTATAGAAGACCGAAAGGCTGGCTACTCTACGCCTGTGCTCCAGGCTTTGGAGACCGTTTCGAGTTAAGTCTGGGTCGCCAATCAGCCTCTCCGCACGCCTCTCCACTGAACCCCAAAGTAGCCAGGTGACATTTCGCAGCACCAGCCCAAATGTGGCTGCAGTACTCGACACACGAGCGGACCTGTGCTTTGTACAACATTAGAAGCTGCCCCGGTGTGAAGTACCGCCGGACCTTTGCGATAACGCCAAGTTTTCTGGCAGCTTTTTCTGGAAGCTTTTCTAACAGCTTTTTTTTTTTGCCGTCCGTATAATACACCCCTGGAGGCTCCATAAAATATTTATTCCTAAAGATTCAACCTACTACCACTTTTTCTATCTACATCACTCAAAGGTTGCCTCGTTGAAAATGCTTATAACATTGAGTCTGCCTCTACATTTATGAGCTTGAAGTGGGTATTAAATAAATACTTAGTTAGTTAAGCTCTTAGTACATGAGCCAGGTACTGATGTTAGTGTCTTTTAATTATAATAAATAAATAATTAGTAATTATTATTTGATTGTACTGTTGGCCTGAAGAGGAAATCCCTCTAGTTTATCGCAAATGCACAGTGCAATCTGTATGGAAATGAAAGTTACAAATTATATTTCATCATGTTGGCTTATCACTGTACCACTGAACGTAAACCTAATTTATTAATAACTTAACACGCAACTTAAAATTGTAAGTGATGAAAATGAGACCTAATATTTCATAGCCTTATTTATTTAGCCCGTTTATACTGTCCCATTGCTGGACTTTATCCGCGCCACCTTAAACAAACAGCCAGAGAAATTAAAATAAGTATAGTTTAAAAAACACGCTATGATTAAGTTTATAAATTACACTAAAAATAAAAAATAATTGCTAATATAGAAACAAATTAATAAACAGAAAATAGTATCATTGTGAAACGCGCGCATTTTTCTTTGTGTTGAGAGCTTTACCACAATACCTATCTACTATTATTTGTTATTAATTTATTTCTACAATAACAGTTATTACTGTGTTATTTAAACTGTTTTTTTTTTTATCAAATTATGTTACTTTTACCGGTTGTTGATAAGTGTAGGCACAAAGTTCAATTAAAATGTACCGTGTAAAGTGGGCTAAAATCGAGTCCAAAGACTAAAGAGTCGGTTACAAACATGCATGCAGGTGAAGCTAGTAAAGAAACTACAAAACAATGAATGTAAGTTTTTCAGCACGGGATTATAATTATACCGGTTATAAGCCTGCTTTATGCTTTACTTGGTCGCTCAGAGTCACACAACGGGCAATGGAAAGAGCTATGCTCGGAGTTTCTCTGCGTGATCGAATCAGAAATGAGGAGATCCGCAGAAGAACCAAAGTCACCGACATAGCTCTGCGAGTCGCTAAACTTAAGTGGCAGTGGGCAGGGCACATTGCTCGTAGAACCGATGGCCGATGGGGCAGTAAGGTTCTGGAGTGGCGGCTACGTACTGGAAGACGCAGCGTAGGGAGGCCCCCAACAAGGTGGACCGATGAACTGGTGAAGGTCGCGGGAAGCCGATGGATGCGGGCAGCACAAGTCCGGTCGGCGTTGAAAGTCTTGGGGGAGGCCTTTGTCCAGCAGTGGACATCTATAGGCTGAAGAAGAAGCCTGCTTTACGCAGCGTGGGTAGATCCCCGACAAGGTAGACGACGAACTGGTGAAGGTCGCGACCTTCACTAGTTCGTCGGTCCATCTTGTAACCGGTCGTCGTGGAGATCCTTGGGGGAGGCCTATGTCCAGCAGTGGACGTCTTTCGGCTGAAATGATGATGATGAAGCCTGCCCTGAGAAGGAGGCTTGTAACCCGGGCCCAGGGCCCAGGGCCCGGGCGTTTTGGTAGATATCACATGTCTTCAAATATTTGGTTCTAGGACTAAAAAAATATGAGAAATGTTTAACTAATAGCCTTTTATAAACAGGACTACTTGGAGGGCACAAATCATTTTGTATTACGTGATTACGGCGGGGCAAAAAGGAAGGTTGTGTTTTTTTTTTTTCATTATCCAACTACAGAACAAACACCTCCATTAACATACAAACGTATTTTTTAATACAGTTGCTCAAAAAGTGGTGTATTACAGGGACGTATAGCGTTCGGAAAGTGGGCTATTACACATTCGTGTTTTTTCTTTACCTTTTCCGAACTAGTGCGTTCTCTTTCCCAACTGTCAAAATATTGTCTATTAAAAATTAAAAAAAACCAACCATGAAGTTTTTACTTTAAAAAAATCATAGAAGTTTTTATGATTCATGCAAATAATTCTAAAAAGAAGCTACTAATTTGTTTCATTATCAGATTTAATGATTTAATTCAATGAGTTAGGTTGGGTTTTATTTAATTTCATCTCATTTCATTTTCATTTCATATGAATAAAAAAATTCTACTGAAGACTTGGCTGTATGGGCATAGTTCCCTTTGCCTAATCGAATGGGTGAAGAAAAAAAAAATCTCTGCTTATATTCTTTTACGGTTTGCGCCATTTTTCAAAAATTTTCTTTGCGAGTTTAGTTGTTTGTTGCACAAAATGAGTAATTTCGACGATATTTTATTTGAATTAACACCACCGGAACTCAGTATAATTGCACAAAAAGCTTCGGAGAACATTTTACCGGAAAAGTCAAAAAGTCGCTACATATCTATATACAACGAATTTATTGCGTGGAGAGAAGAGAAAAAAGCAAATAGTTTTTCAGAAAATGTTATGTTGGCATATTTCTCCGAACTGTCAGCAAAATTAAAACCTTCTACATTATGGTCGAGGTTTTCGATGATAAAAAGTATGCTGAAAATAAGAAACAACGTGGATATAAGTCAATACCCAAAACTAAATGCTTTCTTAAAACGACAATCAGATGGTTTTACAACTAAAAAGACGAAAATATTAACATCGAATGAAGTGGAAAGGTTTTTAAACGAAGCTCCCGATGATCGTTATTTAGCCACAAAGGTAATTAATTAATAAGTACTTATATTTTCCTTTAGTATTCAGTTTACGAAATCGCAAAATACAGTCATTAAATTATTTATAAAAATATTAATCAAATCCCTTTTTTTTGTAGGTTGCGCTGATTTTTTGCATTGTTGGTGCTTTCCGCAGAGAGGAGTTATCCAATATTACTTTAAAAGATATTGAAGCCCATGAAAAAATGCTACTAATCAAGATTCCGAATACAAAAAATAAGATACCGAGAAGCTTTGTTGTTGAAGGAGATTTTCTTAGAATAGTGCAAAAATATATGAATCAGCGGTCCCAAAAAGGAAAATCCGACCGTTTTTTCCAAAATTATCAAAAAGGAAAGTGTACATCTCAAGCAATCGGGATAAACAAATTTGGTAATATGCCAAAAGAAATAGCTACGTTTCTTGGTCTGCCGGATGCAGAGTATTATACTGGGCACAGCTTCAGGAGGACCTCTGCTACATTATTGGCAGATTCAGGAGTCAATTTGACGTCCTTAAAGCGACTAGGAGGTTGGAAGTCAAACAAAGTTGCAGAAGGCTATATTGCTGATTCATTACACAACAAACTAGAAACTGGGAAAAAAATCACACAATCCATTAATTTAAAGTCCAGTCCATCACCTTCACATGACAATATTGAAGAGAAAGTTCGTCCATTTACCTTCATTGATAATGATAAGTCATTAGATCCAATTCCATCAACTAGCAAACGCCATTGTATAACACCTTTGACAAATATACATGAACAATCATACGAAATTAATAATAGTTTGTCTCAAACAGTAAATATGCAACGTAAAACTTTCCCAGTTAGTATAAAAAACTGTACCAATTTCAATGTATATGTGAATTATAACTTTTCTAAGAAATACATTATTAGTTAGTTGAGTTTATTGTGTTTTTATTATTTTAATAAATTGCTTAATTTTTTCGCAACTGTATTAAAAATAGTTGTTCAGTACACGTGCGGAACCGTCATTGCAACTTGTTCCGACTGTCAACCCTCACCTTCGGCTGCGCCTCGGCTCGGGTCGACATTTGTCGGAACTCGTTGTAATGACAGGCTTTTCGCACTTGTAATGAAATATACTATTCCCGTGTTTACAGTTTATGCGTGCAAGACTGTGAGCCAGCGAGTCCATATCAATATAATTATTTATTTATACAAGTCGCAAAATATGAATTCTTTGAAAATCACTTACAGCCAAATATGTAGGTATCTATTCCGTAAATTCGGCGAAAACATATTGTTATTTACGTAAACAATGTTGACACATTTCGATAATATTTTATTAAAAAAAGCTATATTTCTTACTGATGTAATGTGCTGCACGATTTCTAACGTCTTTACAGTCGCATGCACTGGACAGGTCCTCTCAATCTGTGTGGTTCTTTCCTCTAAATACCATCTCAGACATTGATTCTAAGACATGGTCTCCAAATGATCTGACTAAGATTATGTCTAGACACTTACCGTCTAAGTGAAGTGTGAAGTGAGTGTGAAGTCCGTCGAAGTGTTGTATGTACATAACATTACAATGTTATGTACATACAACACTTCACAGATTCATGCACCTCCATTCACCCAATCATACTGTCTCTTACAAGCAATCTTCTTTATTCAGGTAAGAGTGGAATTCATATTCAATGGCTGCCACTCTGGAAGTGTGTTTTATAAACCGCGTTAAGGCTTGTTTACAGAGTTGTGATAGTGACATAATTAACAACGCGTCAAAAACTGTCATATCAATGAAAATGTTGTTGTAACAATATAATCGTTAGTGATATTAAATTAAAAAGTATTGTGTTTAGTAGGAAAAAGTAATACAATCCAGCATAGATAAAAATCCCTTTTTTTGTTCCGGGGTGGAAAACCCTCACTGGATGTCCGCCGCCCAGGGGTGGGCGACGGAGTCTGTCAGACTTCTACTGACTAAAAACCACCTCGGTGTCTCTTCTATCACGAGCATCCGTGGGGCTGCGAGTATCTGAGATTGGTGCTCGACAGCCGATGGGATTTCGGACCCCACTTCGGCGCCCAAGCTGATGGGTGCAGCAGGCGCGCTGTCAACGTTGCTTCCCAACATGGGGGGCCCGAGCGCCGCCTGTAGGCGGTTATACGTGGGAATCGTGCGGTCCATGGCCCTGTATGGGGCCACCTGTGTGGGCGATGGACCTGACAGCCGGAACACTCGCCATTCTGCGCAAGCCGCAGAGGGCGATGGCCGTCAGGGTCGTCCGCGGGTATCGCACGATTTCCTACGAGGCGGCTTGCGTTCTGGCCGGATCCCCGCCCTGGGACCTAGAGGCGTCATTGTACCGATGGTGCGAGGAAGAGCGGACACGGGGCTCCAGTCCGGCGCAGCGGCAGATCGAGCTGCGCCGAGAGGAGCTCCGTCAGGTTCTGGTGGCGGACTGGCGGCAGAGGCTTATCCGCCCTACCGCCGGCCTCGCTACCGTCGAGGCAATTCGGCCAGTCCTCGACGACTGGCTCGGGAGAAGGCACGGCTCCCTGTCGTTCAGGGTGACGCAGGTACTGTCGGGGCACGGCTGCTTCGGCAAGTACATACCTGTGTCGCCTAGGCAGGGAGCCGGACGCTCGGTGCCACCATTGCGTCCAATGCGGGGAGGACACGGCGCAGCACACGCTCGCCGAATGTATAGCTTGGGAGGAGCAGCGCCGTGTCCTCACAAATGAAGTAGGAGGCAACCTGACGCTGCCGGCAGTAGTGCGGAAGATGGTCGGTAGCGCAGTGTCGTGGGACGCGGTGGTGTCCTTCTGCGAGGACGTGATGTCGCAGAAGGAAGCTGCGGAACGGGAGAGGGAGATCTCAACTCCCTTCCCGGGCCGCAGAAGACGCACCGGGCACCGAGGAAGGGCGGACGACGCCCTCTTCCGCCCCCCATGAATGGGTCCAGGGGCGAGGGTCATGGGGAAGTCCCCGCCCCCTATTCGATGGACCCCGAGGCGGAGGCGCGCGCGAGTGTCAGCGCGCGCCTCTGAGGCGATGCACGGGGTAGCTTAACACCCCACTACCCCGTGCAGGAGACGAGGCCCGGACAGACCGGGCCAGCACGAGAGTGTGGGGCTGCAGAAGAATTTAGACTCCCGCGGCCCCACGCACGCTCGTGATAGAAGAGACACCGCGGTGGTTTTAGTCAGTAAAAGTCTGACAGACCCCGTCGCCCACCCTAGGGCGGCGGACATCCTATGAGGATTTCCACCCCGAAAAAAAAAATGGTACAACTCCCTACGCTAAGATGTCACCAAGTCGTTGAAACTTAGGGTTAAAGTTGAAGGCTGTGTCTGTGAGTTGAATAATGAGTCCTGGTGTAGTGGAATATATGATAAGAACAGCGCCTCATAGTACTGGAATGTGTACTGTATGTGGACCTGCAGGAATTAATGAAATATAAGTAAGAATACAAATTAATAATAAGTGTGAGAGACAGTATGATTGGGTGAATGGAGGTGCATGAATCTGTGAAGTGTTTTATGTACATAACATTACAAAGAAATATAATAATAGTGTACATAACAACATTACAAGACTTTAAAAGAAGCAAAAATTGATATGACGTCCATACTGAATTCTAAATACAAAAATACGCAGTTCATTATAGAGCTCAGTATGTCTTTTCCAGCGTTTAGTTTGCAGTAATACGATATTTATAGGAAAAAACGATTCGAAACTGACAACCACCATTCTCTCAACTTTTCCTCAAGTAATAAATGGTTTTACAGCCATTGACATACATGTTTCTAAAACAACTCCATTACTAAGGCAGTCGTTATGTTCATGTTTGAAGGCTAATATTTTATATGGCAAGCAGAAAGTTTAGTAATGTTCGGTCTTGTCGACTTTCACGATACTTTCAGGTTAGCTTGATAAATGCCAAAGCTCTTTGAAACCTATCGTACTTAGTTACAATATGAAAACTTTTATTTATGTACTGCAAACTGAGGAATTTTTCTCGGTGGTAGGTCACAACATCAACCGCCGGCATAAGTTACCACCCACCAGACAAAGACATGCCGCCAAGCGATTCGTCGTGTTCCGGCATGATGTTTGGTGAAGCCGTTCGGAGGTCGGGTCTGAGCAGTTGTGTTGCGATGTGTGCCGGGTGCGATGCGCCAGTTGGTGTTGTGTCGGGAGTTTGTTCGTGGAGGGTAGCGGGATCCGAAGCACGGTTCTCCGCTGGCCGACCGCAGGTAGTTGGGGGCCCAAGTAGTGTGCCAGCCACATACGAAAGGCTGCCCCGCCAACTGCGAAAAATCCCAGGGTGGCCCCATCGTGCCGGTTGGCGACCGGACGAGAGGACCCGATGGCGATCCCTGGGGGGGTTCGGGCGTCCCCGCAGTCTCCAGAACAATCTCCCTCTGGCCCAGCATCGTTGGTCGCATTGTTGGGTTTATCATTGCATCACCTCACTCAACTGCCGTCTTCCTTCCTATTCACTCATTTTTTTTTATGAAAAGGTTAATAAAGAAAAGTAGATGTGTACAGCGGGCGCACGTCCTCTCATTCCAAGTGCACCTCTCAAATGTTCGAGGTCTGCACTCCAATCTCATTGCAGTACATCACCATCTTGAGACTGAAAAGCCACACCTACTTTTCTTGACGGAGACCCAGATCAGATGTCCGACTGACGCGGCGTACCTCGGCTACCCGGGATACTCTTTGGAGCATCATTTCCTGCAGCGTGCCGGGGTCTGTGTGTATGTCCGCAATGACATCTGTTGCCGGCGCCTCCGTCACCTCGAAGACCCTCACTTCTCGTCCCTATGGCTGTTGGTTGACACTGGTGTGGACAAAATTGTTTACACCTGTGTCTACCGATCGCACAGCGGTGATCAGGAGACAACTCGTTTATTTGACCACCTCAGTGAGGCTGCTGACAATGCGCTGCATCGGCACCCTGACGCTCAGTTCGTCGCTCTGGGGGACTTCAACGCCTGCCACCAGGACTGGCTCTTCCCATACCAGAGGACCGACCACGCTGGGAGAGAAGCGCCAAACTTCGCGCTTTCTATGGGCCTTTCCCAGCTGGTAGAGCAAGCGACTAGGGTGCCTGATGTAGTTGGGCATACTGCCAACTGTTTGGACCTTCTGCTGACCACTGATCCGGACAGATGTGTTGTAACGGTTTCCTCACCGTTGGGAACTTCAGACCACTGTCTGGTGAAGTCTGTAACGTCCTTCTCCCCACCAGATCACGACTCTCGTGGTGAACGGCGAATGTGGCGATACAGGTCAGCGGATTGGGATGAGATGCGCCACTTCTTTGCGTCTTATCCTTGGCAGCAGGTCTGCTTCTCTTCTGACAATCCTTCGAGCTGTGCGGACGCTATAACCGATGTGGTGCGTCAAGCTATGGAGTATTTTATCCCATTCAATGACGTGCCCGTCGGTGGCTCGGCTCGCCCATGGTTCAATGCCGATTGTGTCCAAGCTGAACAGCGAAAGCACACGGCATTTCTCGCCTGGGTTGACACTCGTGACCGCGGAGCTCCGGATCTAAGCTCAAAGAAGAGAGCCTTTAACCGTGCTGCCAAGTCCTACAAGAAGGCGCTCGAGAAGGCTCGCTTCGATCGCATTACCCATATTGGCAACAAGTTATCTGCGCAGCCATCCGGTAGCAGATCTTTTTGGTCCCTTGCCAAATCGGTTGAGGCGAACTTCTGTCGGCCCTCACTGCCTCCGCTGGTTAGGCCTGATGGAACACTGGCTCGTACGGCGAGAGAGAAAGCAGGTCTCTTTGCATCTCTCTTTGCCCATAATTCGCGTCTAGATACTGGCAGTGCTACTCCACCTAATTTACCTCATTGCGGAGCTTCAATGCCTGAGGTTCGCATTAGAAACAAGGAGGTTCTGAGAGTACTGTGTCGTCTGGACGTGAATAAGGCTAGTGGTCCGGATGGTATACCAGCGATTGTTCTTATAGCATGTGCGCCCGAGTTGTCTCCTGTATTGACGCGCTTGTATCGCCTCTCATTTAGGACTGGTATAGTGCCCAAGTCCTGGAAGCTTGCTAACGTGCAGCCTGTGCCCAAGAAGGGTAGTCGTGCCGATCCCGCCAACTATCGGCCGATTTCGATCACCTCCATACTTTGCAAAATTATGGAGCGTGTATTGAACTCGCGCCTCTTGGCATACCTGGAAGGTAACGATCTCCTCAGTGACCGACAGTACGGGTTTCGCCGCAATCGGTCAACTGGGGACCTACTAGTGTATGCCACTCACTTGTGGGGCGAGGCCCTCGAGAAGAATGGGGAAGCGATTGCTGTCTCCCTTGATGTCTCGAAGGCCTTCGACCGGGTTTGGCACGCTGGCCTTTTGAGTAAGCTTCCAGCGTACGGCATTTCCCCTAGCCTGACTGGCTGGGTAAAAGACTTCCTGACTGAACGGTCCCTCCGAGTTGTTGTCGACGGATGCTCTTCTGAGCCCATGTCAACTAATGCCGGTGTTCCTCAGGGGTCTGTTCTCTCTGCAACTCTGTTTCTGCTGCATATTAACGATCTGCTGATGCCCGGTATCTATGGGTATGCAGATGACAGCACAGTTGTAGAGAGATACCTGCCGGATGCTCGGGCTAGTAGGGAATCAATCCGGTCCGAAAGAGAGGCCATGGTTGAGCGAACGAGTGTTGCACTGCAGGCAGTCTCCGAATGGGGCAATGCCAATCTTGTAGCATTCAATGCCGCCAAAACACAGGCGTGTCTTTTCACCGCCAAAAGGAGCCCGTTCACCTTGGCCCCTACTTTTCGGAATGTGTCCTTGGAGTGTTCCGACCGCCTTCAGCTCTTGGGAGTTGAGATTTCCTCGAACCTTAACTTTGGGCGGTTCATTGAGTCCAAGGCCAGGGTGGCTGCCAGGAAACTTGGCGTTATCGCAAAGGTCCGGCAGTACTTCACACCTGGGCAGCTTCTAATGTTATACAAAGCACAGGTCCGTTCGTGTGTGGAGTACTGCAGCCACATTTGGGCTGGTGCTGCCAAGTGTCACCTGGCCACTTTGGATTCAGTGGAGAGACGTGCAAAGAGGCTGATTGGTGACCCTGATCTAACTCGAGTTGGTCTCCAAAGCCTAGAGCACAGGCGTAGAGTAGCCAGCCTTTCGGTGTTCTATAGGATGCATTTCGGGGAGTGTGCGAGGGAATTGCATGATTTAATTCCCCCATCTCCGTTCCACCAGCGGACGACCCGTCGTACGGCTGGTTTCCACCCTTACGTTGTTAACACCATTACGATCCGGACGAAGCGCTTCGCCTCCTCCTTTATACCGCGTACATCGAGGGACTGGAACAATTTGCCCGCGGCGGTGTTTCCGTCGGACTACAATTTGAGTGTCTTCAAGGCTAGAGTGAATAGGCTCTTAATAAACTAGTGCGCTTTACCATCAACGATTGCGTCACTGCTTACCATCAGGCAGGATTGCGGTCAAGCGCTGGTTTATAATTTATAAAAAAAAAAAAAAAAAAAAAAAATATTCTGATTGGATAATACAACCTCCTTTTCTGTATGAGAGGAGACCTGTGCCCAGCAGTGGGAGGATAAAAAAGTTAATGATGATGATGAATACAACAACAATTACAATTTGAATCTTTTTGAAGGACATTACATTTTTGGAAGATAGTATGTATGAATGCAAAATTGGGGTAAACGAGTCCTCGACTGGAGACCGCGTCTCGGCAAACGTAGCGTAGGACGCTCTTGGGCGAGATGGAGCGACGTCATCAAAAAGGTGGGCGTTAGTGGCTGACGGAGAACTGCTCAGGATTGAGCTTGTTGACGTGCCATGGAAGAGGCCTACGTCCAGCAGTGGATGAGTAGAGGCTGATGATGCTGATGATATATGAATGTTCCAAAAATTTGACTGCTCCGTTGTGGAGCAGTCAAATTTTTGGAAACACGCAATAAATTTATATATATATATATAATAGTTTAAACAACGCATGAATGTTGTTGAACTGTTAAAAAGAAAGCCGTTCTTACTGTAAGTTATGCAATTATCTCATTGGACTATATTTAACAGCTTTATTTATAAAGACCTCCATCACAATCATCGAACTCCTACCGGACCTATGCACTACTAAAAACCACTCGGGATTCTCGGTTACCCTGGTCATATTGCCCGTCAGGGATCAGATAATCTTGTAAAGTTGGTGGTGATGGGTAAAGTAGATGGATAATAATCTCGCAGCCGGTCACCTAACTGCTGATCATACCAACTACCCGCTTTCATTGAACTCTCTGTTACGACCATCATAAGAAGAGCCAACGACAGGAAGAACATCGTGAATAAATCCATGCAGACCTTTCAGAGATAGGAACTTCAGTCACATAAATGAAAATGAAAACATTATTGAATACCAAAATGAAATAAACGTGACAATTAATTAGGTATGTTATTACAAACATAAGCACAAAAAATTTTCTAATTAATATTACTAAGGCAAAAATTATTCAGCTCCAGACATACGTAAACGAAACATAAAATGCTTTATAAAATTAGACAATAAAAGAGGAATATACACGATGATTGTTGCCAAAAACTGTAACTGATGAATTTTGTACGAAGATACATACTTTTTTTTTAAATAAGTATAAACTAGTGCTTGACTGCAATTCCGCTTGATGATAAGCAGTGATGCAATCGTTGATGGTAAAGCGCACTAGTTTATTAAGCCTATTCACTTAAAAAACTAGGGAATAGGAAGGATGGCGGCAGTTGAGCGAGGTGATGCAATGTTAAACCCAAGACCAACACGACCAAACGATGCTGCGCTAGAGGGAGATTGATCTGGAGACTCTCCACGACCAAACTCTCGACACTACAGCATTTGGCGCATCGTACCCGCCACACATCGCAACACAACTGCTCAGCCCCGTCCTCCGTACGGCTTCACCAGAGATCATGCCGAAACACGACGAATTGCTTGGCGGCAAGACTTTGTCTGGTGGGTGGTAATATCTGCCGGCAGCCGATATTATGGGCATAAAATTATAGTATATGTTTTATAATAAATACTATTATGCTTTGTGCCTACCATGGCTATGTCGTATCAATTTTGCGCTATGGTATTATAATATGCGGCAACCTTATTAGAGTATGTCGAACTCAGAAGAAATGTGTTCGCTCAATATGGGGAACCCACCCACTGGACAGTTATATTTCACTGTTTAAAAAACATAAAAGAAACTCCCACTTCCAACATTATACATTTTTGAATGTTGTATTTTTGTGCATCAAAACAGAAAGGAATATAAATTGTTATAACGACGTTATATCCAGATCCAGTCGCAAAGAGCATATGCTGAATTTCCTAAGGCTAAGAATCAATTATCCTCCGTGTGGTACCGGGCTTAGAATAGTAGGTACCATCCCATATCCTCCCGTGGGCATCGTAAGAAAAGCGAGCAGCAACGCTTCTCCTGTGAAATATCAAATTATTGCTATCCCCAACCCGCCTGAAATGCCTCCCATTTGGGGGGATTTTGTCCAGCAGTTGACCTCTATAGGCTAAAGAAGAAGAATCAAAATATTTTCTAATAATGTATACTTATTGCATAACTATCACTGTTTATAACCAATTACTTGATAGCTTCAAAATTCTCAGCCTTAGAACGATTAAATCTAAACGAATCAACTTTATACGGGGTGAATAATACACTTAAAAGTTGTGCTTCTACTTTCCAAATTATATAACAAATTAAAAAAAACATAATTTTCGCCAACATAGTCAACGAGTTAATTTTTAATTAACACGGTAATCAAATGCGACTGGTGCATTGTAAATCAAAACACAAAGCGATGCTAACTTTTTGCTTTTCAATACGTTGTAAATGTAAATTGATGAGTAGAATGCCAGTCTATAAGGTGAAGGTACATAGAACCACGGATCTATAGTTTGATGGCTTGACGGAAACTTCCCGACTTCCTTAATAACGCTCTAACACCCGGAAGGCTAAAGATATGAACTCGTAGTTCATCAGTATGCATGAGAATAGGTTACTAAGATTTTATGAAAAAGTCGATTTCTGAATATTTGCCATAATAAAGACTAACTAAATTTTATGGAAACTTTAAACTACATATTGAAATGATGAATCGATCATACTATAATGTTTCCACCGTTGGGACATATGCCTCCTCTTTGTGAGGAATGGGGCAGTCCACCACGCGGACCCAGTGCGGGTTAGCAGATGTTTTTTTTTAATAATTATAAACAATGACTGACTGACTAGCACCGCTTGAACACAATCCTGCCTGATAGTAAGCAGTGATCCAATCGTTGCTGGTAAAGCGCGCTAGTTTATTAAGCCTATTCACTTGAAAAAACTTACTGAATAGGAAGGAAGACGGCAGTTGGGCGAGGTGATGCAATGTTAAACCCAACACCGCGAACAACGATGCTGCGCCAGAGGGAGATTGATCTGGAGACCCTCCACGACCAAACTCCCGACACAACAACATTTGAAGCATCGCACCCGGCACACATCGCAACACAACTGCTCAGACCCGTCCTCCGTACGGCTTCACCAAACATGATGCCGAAACACGACGAATCGCTTGGCGGTAGGACTTTGTCTGGTGGGTGGTAACTTCTTCTAATATATGTCACTTATATTCAAATTTTAGGTTCTAGGTCAAGCTGGTTTCCTGGCATTGTTTTCGTCAACCGTTCTGAGACCACATCATCATCATTTCAGCCGAATGATGTGCACTCCTGGGCATAGACTATGCTCAAGCATCTTCACTTCGACTAGTCCTGCGGTTTTAGCAAGGTCATCAGAACACTTCATGGGATTTGTTGCAACGTCTTTCAGTACGCGGTTGCCATTCCAGAAGTTTTAGGCCCTGCCCACTGCTTCATAAGTTTAGCAATTCTTGAGAGTAGCTGTGATAATCCTGACAGAAATCCGGTGCTGATTTAGTAATTAGGGTCCCATTTTACAGTTTCGTTTCGATACTAATGGAACAGGAAAATCCGGAACCTTCAAATGCCACTCACAGTCCAACATCGTATCCAGTTTCTTTGTTGAAACTGACCTCGCACTGACACAGCGATAACATAAGTATTCTGAATTGTCTCAAATGTTGCGTTATCTACTAACGCAACAACAACTACAACAAATACAACGTTAGGTATTTTTTGTTAATGCGAAATCTGAATATATGTAGTTGGTTCAGAATAAGCAACTGAATCGATTCCAATAATTTTTGCACCATGTTATATTTTTTACCAAATACATTTAGAAATTGTTGTAAAGTAGTTACCTAGCGGTTACGATAGATATACTTGCTACTAGATACTAGATAGTAATTGCGCGCACGCCACAGCTGACGCCAGAGGTCAACGCCCCGCGCTCGCCCGCGCGATTGGTACTTTGACCATGTTTGTTTGGTGGTTTTTCATTATAACTTTTTGAAATTTTGTACATAGATTCTTTACTTAAAAATACTGGACACGTGTTTCGAGATTCGCATAAACAAAAAAAATATGTTGTAAGTATATGTAGTATGTTAAGTTACCTACATTTAAAAAACAGCTTATTTATATTGATGGTAAATGATTTTTATGAGTACTAGACTTCTTTTTAATATGTCCATAATTTAATTTAACCCCTTGTATACTACTACAGACTTATTCGTCAACTGGCGAGCGCTCAGGAGGTTGACGCTCGCCAGTTGATGAATGAGTCCTACCACAGAGGTTCCCTTCATCTTCTATAATCAGTTTTTTGTTCATTATCCCCCAACCATGCAACGCCATGCTGTAAAATACAATATATTCAATGGTTTGTCATAGAATTCCTTATCGCTGTTCCTAGACAGGTCATGTAGTTTTATTTTTTAAATTATTCAAAACTCTACCCATGTGGGTATTTAGTTGTAGGCACCATTATCTTCAAAGTATACTTATATATACTAATTATTGTAATCTATATATAATTCTCGTGACAAAGTGTATCCACCAAAATAAAAAAAAAATATGGTAAAAAATCCTACTCAGTTTTTTTTTTCATTATTTTGTTATGTTAAAAATCTTCGAAAAAAGTTGGAAACAAGATGGCTATTTTTTGTCTCCAATAGGGTATTTGACTAAAAAAAACTAATTAGTCCGTCAGTCAGATTTCCAATAAATACTAGACACGTATTTTTTCTTTTTTCATATAAACAAAAAATGAAGACGACACAACGCGTTGAAAACTTGTGTGACGTCGCTAAACTTTTTAGCGGCCTGTGACGTCACCAGCCACCACTCCTGATCTTTGATGCCTTTTATATTTGTCAATTTTTATTGATTTGATAAAACAAAATATACGTATCCAATATTTTCTATAATCTCAATGACGGACTAAATAGAATCATTTTTTTTTACCCAGGAAACATCCCTATTCTGCAGCCCACTGTCAAGTGCGCCTTATACCGCCGTACAATGTCATGCAGTGCATTACAGACCCACACAACCTACCTATAGGTACCCTCCTCTACATCGCACCGTGACAGGAAAATAGAGGTTAGAGATACAACACAACATGACAGTATAGATAATAATTGAGATACTTAATATATCATATTATAGTAGGTACCTAATACCAAGAAATGAATCATAAACAATATGTTTTAGTGACCCTATGAATCATCTTTAAAATAATATTGTGGATAGTTGTTGGCAACTAATAATAGTATATCTTCAAAACAATATTATTCTACTCAGCACCGTAACTGCATAATACACCCATCATCATCATCATCTTAGCGTTAATCCCAGTCGTATCCGAAGCTTTTTTTTCAGCTTTGGAGTCTGGAGTCCGCTTTACCGGTCTAACTGCTGATTTTGGCTAAACCTCAATATTTTCCGTGAAGCGACTGCCGTCTGACCTCCACAACCCGAAGGCGATATCGAAGCATTGCAGCTACTTACTTGGATAACACAGTATTGCTCTTCATTTGAATCATTTTGAAGCATATAAGCTTTTCTCGGTGGTAGGCCATAACATCGGCTGCCGGCAGAAGTTACCACCCACCAGACAAAGTGTTGCCGCCAAGCGATTCGTCGTGTTCCGGCATGATGTCTGGTGAAGCCGTACGGAGGACGGGTCTGAGCAGTTTTGTTGCGTTGTGTGGCGGGTACGATGCGCCAAATGTTGTTGTTTCGGGAGTTTGGTCGTGGAGTGTCTCCAGATCAATCTCTCTCTAGCGCAGCATCATTTGGTCGTGTTGGTCTTGGGTTTAACATTGCATTACCTCGCTCAACTGCCGTCATCTTTCCTATTCCTAAGTTTTTTAAGTAAATAGGCTTAAGAAACTAGTGCGCTTTACCATCAACGATTGCATCACTGCTTACCATCAGGTGGGATTGCAGTCAAGCACTAGTTTATAATGATTAAAAAAAAAAGCATATTGCTAATCCATATGTTCAAAAAAATGTGTTTGCTCAACTATAACATAAACAACGCAACGAATGTCGTTGAACTGTCAAAATGAAACCCATTGCTACTGATAGTGCGTTACGCAATTATCCGTCTGGTTAAGGTTTAATAAAAAAGATAAAGCTCCATGTTGTTTGCCACCTTTTTCCTATGAATTGGTTACCTCACCTTACCTAGCCTTTATTTTTGTACCCATGGCTGCACGTCATGCTAAACATAACTACTCTAAGCTGACTTCTGGCTCTACGAAGAACTTGTAGAATGCAAGATCACCTAAAACTGGAAATGTATAGCCGTAATTGTATATTAGGAAAATTTCTCATCCTCACGTCTAGGTATTTCCAAATCATCTGAGCCAAGCCACCTACTGGCTAGCCTAGATATATTTTGACAAGCATTGTCGTAATTCGCTAAACTTGCAATTATAAATAGTAATAAATAGTAGCCCACCGGTATAAGGAACAGGGCCCAAGCTACCAGCGGTCAGTGCTCCAGAGAAAGGAACCTCCTGACAATGCGAACCTTGTCCAGAAGTACCGCTTCCTGTATCAAGCTCTTGATCCAGCTACCTAACAAGAACCTCCTGAGGTGTTGAAACCATATCATCCCGTGGGTGTAGTAAGAGGCGAGTAAGGGAACTCTCACCAGGGAAGCGGATAGCAGCGCTTCTCCTGTGGAATAACAAATTAATGCGATCTCCAACCCGCCTGCCAAGCATGGGGATAATGGGAATGGCTGCCAATGGAATGAAAGCCTTGGTGGAGGCCTTTGTCCAGCAGTGGACCTCTATAGGCTGAGAAGAATAAGAAGAAGAATAGATGGTTATTAAATATACTTTTACTCCATCCCATTTTTCACAATTTCAGTCCACTGCTGGACATAGGCCTCTCCTATTGCACGCCATTCAACTCGATTTTTAGTAACCCTCATCCAGCAACTACTAACCATCCTGCGAAGATCGCCACAACAGCAAACCTGATGGCGTTCCACCTTATGTTTAGCAATTTGTGGCCTCCACTAAAGAACAATTATTCACAATAGCATAACCAGCCTATAATTATTTTCCTAGTGCTCATCACCATCTCAGCGTTAATCCCAGTCACATCCGAAGCTTTTCAGCTTTGGAGTCTAGGGTCCGCTTTACCAGTCTAACTGCTGATTTTGGCTAAACTTCGAGCGACTGCCGTTTGACCTCCACAACCCGAAGGCGATATCGAAGCGTTGCAGTTAGACCATCTGTTGGATTTTGAGGGCTCCAACAACCCGTAACGACTGCCGTTAGATGTTCGTATGGCAACCGGGACCAACGGCTTAATGTGCTATCTGAGGTACGACCAGACCAGCGCAAATTTTCATATTCATGCATACAAATATTTGCCCTGCGCGAGGATCAAAACCGCGCCTCCTTGCGCAGCGGCCGCGTTCGCTACCGCTACGCCACGGAGGCTGTGTTCCTAGTGCTGGGACACAGAAATGAACATATTTAATAAAAAATAAACCAATTACAGGCACTTTTGGATTGTCAAGTGTCAGTAAGTTAGAAAGGTGAAGTTAGTTGTCTCTTATGAGCTGTTGACCTATCGCTTTATTTTAGAAGCTTCAACTATAGAAGTCTTAATCAGGCAATTTGGCTAAGCGCTGGGGTCACCAACCCGCTCACTATCCACTCTACATACCATTGGTGACGTCAGAAGTACTTGATAATAATTGGCGTAGCCATAGAGCAAGCTTTTAATATTGCTAGTACTTCTAATTTCAATACGGACATATTTATAGCTAACTGGGGAGAATTGCATTCTTCTGTCCGGTAGCATGTAATAGTTCATGAATACTACTGTAATTGCATACATTTATCAGCTCTTTAGTGGAAACCTGGAATACAACAAACTCCGTTTTCGAATTAAACGAGAAAGTAGACAAAGCTAAACTTTCTCATGAACAATGGTTGCAATGGAACTTGTCTACTATCTAGTGCAAGTACTGCACCAGTTGCTAGTCACAGTGTGTGCAGGTCCTAGTGCTTTTAATCCGGTTATGTGAGCGCGCGCGCATCACTCGTTAGCCCGCAGTCTTCGACGCAACCCGTCACCTGTGCAAGCGCACACGACAGTATACCGCGAATTTTTAAACAATTATATTATTTTTTTGCTAAGTTGTTAAATTTACCATAATGTACAAGTCGTTGATAGTTCTTTGTGTGGTTTTCTGTGTTGTTTGTGGTAAGTTTTCATTAACAATTATTTAAAAAAATTAAATTAATTAATTATATTAAAGTCCTGTAATTCTAAAAAATACATAGGTTAAATGCATTATATTGATTTCCCTATTGTATTGCAATACACCAAATCAATTTATCCTAATATTATATGCTATTAAATCATTGTTAATTTGTATTCACCACAAAGAAATAATTCTCAATTTAAACTGTAATACACACGTAGGTACTTTTCGTTCATCAATTCATAATCACTACATAAGAGTAACATAGAAAAAACAATCAACGAATAAAAAAAGCATGTGCGTACCTCTCGAAGAATTAAGCATAAAAACAAAAACAGTTCACGACTAATCACGACGATAATAATTATTAAGTATCTTTGGAAGTCATCATGAAGTCATGGAGATACCGGGCGTGGATCAAATCGTGACACGATGATCCTTTTCCGTGATCGTGAGCCCAGATCAGTTGTTTTTTTTTTTCATAAAATAACTTATTCAATTAAAGGCTAAAATTGAAAAAAACTAAATAAATGTTAACAAGTTTTTTGTTCAAGAGATGATTTAAATACTGTCTGATATCAATTTTGAGACACTAATTGGTGTTGAAAATTGAAACTAAAAACTGTAATGGTTCTCTTGTAATTAACGTATAAACATTGAACACTTCTAGGGCAATTGAATTATCTGATTGCACAGTTTGATCAATTATTCCACGGTTACCGAAAATTTCATAGTTAATACATAAGTCACGTTAAAGTGTGATACAGTGATTAATAATTTGTATCTTATTTGTTAACAAACAAGATACAAATTATTAATCACTGTACCATTTACTCAAAAACTTAAATTACCGATAAACAATTTTAAGGTAGCGTACCAGTAACAAACAAGATACAAATTATTAATCACTGTACCATTTACTCAAAAACTTAAATTACCGATAAACAATTTTAAGGTAGCGTACCAGTTATTAATTAAAACAACAGAGCAGTTAATTAAAACCAAAAAGCGTTATGGTATACTAAAACTTAAAAGGCATAGCTTGTTACTTTTCTAATGCCCTGATTTCGTTAGACTAGATAAATTAGAAGACTTAATGGACTTAATAAAAACTAAATGAAAAAATGAGGCTGAGTCATCTAATAAAGAGGATATTGCAAAAAAGTTCGATGGTAGGAATGCCGTAGACTTCTGTGAGCACACCAGAGTCAAAACAGTTTTGTCTGTCGTATCGATGAAGGAGGCAGAACTATAGTACTACTCTGTACTAATCACACTATAGATAAAAAGGTGAAGTGAGCATTAATTAAGTTAGAAGGAAGGACAGGCCATCTCACCAAAGTTCTCACAGCGAAAAACAAAACTTTGACCATGAGCCATTGACTAATATATTACTGCGTAACATATTTTCATTGTCTTATCTCATGTGTTCCATGCTCTTTAGGTGCATAACACAAAACAGATTCCCTTTTATCGTATTCCACTTAGTTCTTCTTCCACAATTGATTTTGATATCATTTTCACCACCATCATCTACATCATTTACTCCGGCAGGTTTATGTGTCTTTTACATTAATATTTTACATAAATAATGCATAAAAATCTCTATGCTTTGACACGTTAGATGCTAGTTCTTCCAATAAGCGACTATCTCTATAAACATAATTTTGATTCAATTCTGCACACAACTTAAGATCTTCCAAGATGGGAACTAGTTAAACTTGTCTTTATCTTAAGCTACAATTTTACTGTTTTCAGATACAGGAATCAAGTCATTACCATTCCTAACGGATTTTATATTTGTTAATTGCAATATCCGTGCAGCCTTTCGATCATTGACACAAATTGATGACTTCTTCAAATATCTGCTAAAAAAACTTCTGACTAACTAACCTACTCAATGAAACAACTAATTGGTATAAAGGAATTCTTATAATTACCGGCTTATCTCCTTACCCATCAATATTAGTCATCTGGCCGCAAGTGTTTTTGCATACCTGTTTTTATTAAAATCGAAACTCGGGAAAATGATATCATCGCCATATGGGGTCAAATTGATTCCGGGAATGGTTAGGTGCTTACTAACCTTAAAATACTTGCCAGTTCTTACAGTGCTAATTCACTAAATAAAAACAAAATTGTGATAATGTAGACAGGTGAAACCGCGACCAAAACATCATTTCAATTCTCAGTATACAACGCTGAGGAAGCTCCTTCAAAGCTCATCGAAGCGGAACTAAAAAGAGTTGGACAGTAAACATGGCAATCGTATGGTACTTAGGTACCTACTTGAAGTTTATGGAAGGAATTTTATAATAATGCAAAAACAAACACGATCGGCCCGGTTCGAGCCGAGCTGGGTTACACACCACTGGACAGGACAATGACTCTCACATTACGTCTCAACTCGATGAAAAAGGTTGTAAATGGCGTTTTAATGGCTTTTAAGTAGCTACTATCTACAAAGGGTGGCAGGGACACGCAAACTGTTATAAGGAACCATGAAATCAGCACATGATTATACAATATGTAAAGAAAATCCTGTCCGACCCATAAGGATAATAAAGGTTAGGTAAACACTTGAACAAATATAATATAAAATTTTTCATAATCATCATAGTAACAATACTAATGAATTTTGAAATAATCCTTTTTTCCCGGGAATTAATTCCATTTTCCCCGAAATTTGGTAATTTTAAAAAAAGTGACAACACCGGTATTGTTATAAGCGAATAGCGACGCGACCACGTCACAGATGCCGCGTGCCCTGCCCCCCGCCGCCCGCGGAAGGGGTTGCTTATCGCACATGTATTGAGTTACCTCTTTTTGCGAATTTATATTTATTTTTTTCGGGGGATTTTATTTTTAAGTTTAGCCTGTCTTTGTGGGCATTAGTAGAATCAGTTATCGATACCTAACAATACCTTAACGGATCGGACAGGGTGTTCTTTACATATTGTAGACTCCTTGGCGTAAATAAAAAACAAATCGTTATTCCTTATAATATTAGTTTTGACGTAATTAGTAGATAGTAACAATTAGTGAAAGTAATATCGTTTGCATATTAGATCAAAATAAATCATGTAGGTACCTAAGCTTCACAAGCACAGACACTTCTAATGAAGCTATGATAAATCGATGATTTATAAACAAATCGATCAAAAGCACAACGGTCCATTTAAACAATCAATCATTTTTACTTTGCAATAATTAAGAGGCATCTTGTGATAAACTATTATTGATAATTATTATAACGAAGTCAGGATTGTCGCCATATATTATTCTAAGTTGTTTAGACTTATATAGATAAGAAACTCACGGCTTGACTCTTTATTGACCCACTTTCGTGGTCATGTAGGCATGTAGCTAAACTTGTTGCATTTCACTGCTATCGACACGATTAATAAAAACAATTCGTGTTTATATGCGAAAACTTTTGCAAACGTCTAGCGAAGTTATATCCATATTAATCCATACTAATATTATAAATGCGAAAGTAACTCTGTCTGTCTGTCTGTTACGCTGTCTCGCTTAAACCTCTCAACCAATTTTGATGAAATTTGGCGCAGACAATTTTTAGGCCCTGAGAAAGGACATAGGATACCTTTTATCCCGGAAAAATTTGATGTTCCCGAGGGAAATCTAAAAAGCGCGATATAACCGAACTCCACGCGGGCGAAGCCGCGGGCGGAAAGCCAGTGTATCTATAAAGTAAAAGTATGAATGATGGAACAAGACAACGTCACGCCGACTTCCCTGAAAGGTTGGGCAGAGGTTTACTCACATTTCCCCAACCATGTTTAAGTCTCATGTAATTGGCAGCCGGCCTATTGCCCTCAACCGGCCATAATACCAGACAACTGGGGCTCTAGTCTGCTATTACAATTGTATCAGAAATCGAGTA
Organism: Sesamia nonagrioides; assembly: GCA_017933935.1. Lineage (NCBI taxonomy): Eukaryota > Metazoa > Arthropoda > Insecta > Lepidoptera > Noctuidae > Sesamia > Sesamia nonagrioides. The sequence goes on along the minus strand of JADWQK010000275.1, from coordinate 155,383 downwards.
AAAGTAAAAGGCGAGTAATGATGTATTTTGACAAGTTTCGTAATCTACTAACAAAATGGCGTCATTATGATTTTCCAGTGGTCAATCACTGACACTGCACTCCATATTAATAAATGTTCAAATCGAGTATTGGTTTTTAGAAAATCATTTCTATTAACGGGTTTTATAATAACGGCAATACGGCAATGTCATTAGAGTCTAACACCATTCCATTACGAGCCGACTGAGATAATACGATCATTATGAATTTAGCAGATTTCGAACTTTTAAGCACAATGACAGTGGAATTTTGTTGGAATTACAAATTTATAAAAATAGCAAACTAGTGCCCCAGGATGCTACTGAGTATTTCCTATTTGAAAACGCCAATTAAACTATGCCAGACTGGACTAGACTGGATATTAAACGCAGTAGCTCGTGCTCAGCAGTAATATTACGTACCACTTTCATTTCTATTGTGTGACAAAATACAATAGATACAAGATTTTGCATTGGTAGATACAATTAACAACAAAAATATTACCCGTCAAATTGGCCCATTCGGGTTTTTGTATGAAAATACTACTTTGCGTGACTTTACAGATTAGATACTATTACGAGTATCAATTACTATTATTCACGTTCATTAATTGTATTACTTTTTTTACATTATCTTTGTAAAAAAATATTATGCGCAAATGTAAATGATCGTGCATGACCGTTGTGGGTCGCATATCTACGAAGTTCATGGAATTTAATAACTGCGTATATCTCCAGTTGTTTTTGGTCTACAGACGAGACCGATAATAATGTATTTATATTTATATAGATAAGTGCCTTTTTTTAACCATAACCTTTTTTTAACAATAATACGGAAAAGTAACAAAGAAACAGAAGATACCAGGTATAAGCGGCCTGTCCAGTACCAAAGTGATAATTTTTATTCGAGTCAATTTGTTCCGATTTTTGAGCATCCAAACTAGGGCAACTAGTAGATTTAAAGAGCATTATGAGACGAAGAAACCTTCACTTGTAACAGGAGAATGTGCATTGGATTGTGAATCTTATCTGTCTTGGGTTTGAGATGAAAATCGATGGCTGTTGTAGGATATAGTTAGATGAAAAGTACTGGACAAATGATGCAGATACAGTTAACGTTTTGACAAGCAAAAAGTCAGCCATGAGTCGGATGGACGTCGGCGACCGTTAGAAAGTCGGTGTGGTCATACATTCATATCTCTACGACGCTAACACACAAACAAACTGGTACTTGTAAGAACATTTTAGAGGTAATCATGAAGGCATTTTAATTTTAACGGTTTTACTCAGTAAGTCACTCTCACAGTTTAAGTCACTGTGGACAATCACAAACGCACAGAGCGTAGAGAAGCTAATTCCGTTTTAAATGCGCTGGTATCAATTGCATGTATCTATATTTGTAATACGTGTATTAATACCCAAGTTTGTTGTTACATTGAAATATAAAATATAGTTTATGAGCTAGCATCTATTGGGTACATAATGGCCATAATTCAGATAAACTGACTCCAGAATAGATACATTGACATTTGCTGATGCCTTAAAAGTTAGGTTTCTAGTTGTCACATTGTACCTATGTTGGAAAATTAAGAAAATTAAATATTATTCATATTAATTTATATTATTAAGTCGTGGTGGCCTAGTGGTTAAATCACCAGCCTCTCAAGTATGAGTGCGCGGGTTCGATTCCAGGTCAGGCAAGTACCAATGTAACTTTTCTAAAGTTATATGTATTTTCTAAGTATATCTTGGACACCATTGACTGAAGGTGAAGGAAAAACATCTTGAGGAAACCTGGACTTTTAAGTCTGAAATCGCCAACCCGCATTGAGCAAGCGTGGTGATTACGCTCAATCCTTCTATGTATGAGAGGAGACCTGTGAACAGCAGTGGGACTATAAAAGGTTGCTGATGAAGACTGTTTGTGGACAATCACAAACACACAGAGCGTAGAGAAGCTAATTCCGTTTTAAATGCCCTGGTATCAATGGCATGTATCTATATTTGTAATACGTGTATTAATACCCAAGTTTGTTTGTTACATTGAAATATAAATTATAGTTTATGAGCTAGGATCTATTGGGTTCATAATGGCCATAATTCAGATAAACTGACTCTAGCATAGATACATGGACATTTGTTGATGCCTTAAAAGTTAGGTTTCTAGTTGTCACAATATATGTTGGGAAATTAATAAAATTAAATATAATTCTGTAGCCATATTTTAGTGAAAACCAAGTGAAAACTTAGGTTAGGTAATTTTTTTTTCGCTCTCTTTGGGCAGGCTAAGATCATAGACCATACCACCTCGTCAGTAATCTGTACATTTTTATATGATGGACACTACTGGCAGCTCAATCCAAGTTCGCTTCGCCCAACTTTTTCCGGAATTTTGACGGGAAAGCTAAGATGAGTGTCACGCGCATTTTTCATTGGACTTTTAAAATTATTTATAGTATCGTTTAAAGCGCATGATTTATGTAGTAAAAAGTGCATTCAGAAAATAATTTATAAAGAACATTGAAATATCGTAGCATTGTAGCCACATCATGACTTTGCCTCAAACCTCCCTAATAGACGGTTCACGCGATCGTCTTTTTCAACTGTCATTGGCGATATCCGCCATTATTGTAAAATAATTTTTTCACAGCATTTCTATAATTTGTTACACGTGTTATTGGCAAAATTGTGGTATCTATTCCAAAGAGGCCATTGATCAAGAGTTAAGGTTGAATCTCACCTTGAAAAAAGAAGAAGAAGATATTTTTTTCATCCCACCATCTCGGAAAGAGTATTTTTAATGTTCAATATCTGACTGGAAAAGCCGTTTTTATTCTCTAGAGGATAAAGTAAATTGAATTTAGAACATCGTGTGCACTAAGTTTGTAAATTAAAAAAAAACATTAAACCTATTTACTGTTACCTCTATGGTGCCGAATATATCATACAACTTTTTTTTAATTTGTTAAAAACTCAGACTCGGAACCTTCTTGGTGTTCTTTTTTCAATTTTCTTTGTACGCGGTTCTTTACGCGGCATTTTTTCACGTCATTGTTAAACCTTATATTAAAAAAAAGAAACTTGAAAACAAGTGAAAAACTAAAATGAGTGATTCTAGCGACGAGGAAGTTTGTTTGACGCCAACAGAATTGACTGAAACTGTTAATAATGCGCAAATGAGCTTTCTACCTCAACAATCACGCGAGAAGTATTTAAAACAGTACGATATATTCAACACGTGGCGACTAGCAAAAGGAGCCAAAACTTTCTCAGAAAACGTTTTGCTGGCATATTTTATAGAATTATCCGAGAATAAGAAAGCAAGCACTCTATGGAGTACGTATTCAATGCTAAAAGCAACAATAAAGATGAAAAAAGACATACATATCGATACCTATCCTAAATTAGTAGCATTTTTAAAAAGAGCCTCATCTGGTCATCATCCAACAAAATCGAAGGTTTTCACAGTATCTGATATTGAAAAGTTTCTTAACGAAGCACCCGATTCCGTATATTTGGCGGCAAAAGTAAGTCAGTTGCACATTCAGTATCTACTTAAGTACATATATTAATCTCAATTAAATAGTATACTTAGTAAATGTTGATAGGCATAATTATGCGTTCATATAAATTTTATTCATTTATCTACTACAATACTCTTTACATTGCAGGTTGTTCTTATTATTGGAATAAACGGAGCATGTCGAACTAATGAACTAACACAACTTAATGTCAAAAACATTGAGAAACATTCAGATGACTTACTATTAATTAATTTACCTAATACAAAGACAAAAAGAGACCGCAACTTTGTCATTCGCAAGGAATACGTAACGATTGTTGAGAAATATCAAGCCTTACGGCCGCCTAACACTCCAATCAATCGTTTTTTTCTACAGTATCGCAATGGAAAGTGTGTTAGACAGCCTATGGGTACTAATAAAATTGGCAGTATCCCACGAGAAATAGCAACATTTCTTGAACTTCCAGAACCCCTGTTGTACACGGGTCATTGTTTCCGACGAACTTCAGCCACACTTTTGGCTGATTCCGGAGCTGATCTCCTGTCCCTTAAGCGCCACGGAGGCTGGAAGACCAATGCAGTTGTAGAGGGATACATACATCCAAAATAAGTCTAAAATATGTGAAGGCATCGTAGGAGCCATTACACTGAAAGAGCCTCAATCGAAAACTTGGACTGGCCCTTCTACATCAAAAGTAAGCCGTTATGAAACACCTAACCATCTCCCTCTCTCTCCAACATTCACGCCAAGGGAATCCGATGAATCGGTACAACTATTAAGTATGACAGACAGTTTACCGAAAAACAGTACACAAGTGACTAACACCAATATTACAGCACCAAACAAAAATATTACACTCAATTTAAATAACTGTTGCAACGTTACTTTAAAATTTTCTTAATTATACTTTAGTATTATTTTATTATAATTTAAAGATTATTCTGTAATACTTACCTGTCATAATGTAGTAATTAATACCTAAACTGAAATAAAAGTGTACCTATCTTGTGATTGTAAACATTTTTTTATTACATTTAGTCATTTCCTCGCTGAGGTGGAATGAAAAGTTACGTGTTGCACTCGAGTGCAAAGATTTTTCACCTCGTGTCCTTTTGATTCCCTCGCTAACGCTCAGAATTCTAATTTTGAATCACTCGCTGCGCTCGTGATTCAATTTTAGAATCCTTCGCTTGCTCGGTCATCAAAATTGAACACGCGGTTAAAAAGCAACTTTGCACTCTTGTATAACAAATAACTATTACAGAATCGATCAGCAGGTAACCTTACTGAGAGACAAAGGAATTATGCTAAGTTCAAATGATAATGTTTACGTATCTATAGAAAAACTATCAAGATATCAAGGTACACTGATGCGCAAGAGTTTTTGAACGCAACGCTGCAACACGTTTTCTTTTTTATATAGAAATCCCAGAATAATTTAAATCAATGAATAATTTATAATGAACACGATTACAAATCTACACAATTTGATGTGTGCTAGCAATAATATTTTGTGCTTAATTTAATCTTCTATTCAATTTTACTAGAGATGAACACAATCACCTCGTTAAAGGCTTTGTCGATATTATTTTTATGTGCCTATAACAAAAAATATTTCAACATCTAACCTTCACTAAAGGTTTTCAAATCAATTTTTTGAAGTGTAAAACCAATTATATTACTTAGACGTTAGTTACGTAGGAACTTTTTAAACCTAAGAATAGATCTGTTTTTTATATCACTATGATATCCACCACTTTCCTGTGCAAAAACGAATTTACGTAAAAATATTAGACACAAAAGTAAATGATCGAAATGATAATGGCTCCCAAACTGATACCTGGGTACCTGGGTTTCTGCCATACCATTAATATCGCGTGGGTAAATTGATGGCAGCACGAAAGGAGATTAATTGTACTTGAAACCATAGATTGACATCCATTGATTTAAGTTTGAGCTCAGACAGCTAATGTATTTATTTAGACTGCTATATCTGGAACTGTATCTAGCTACGCAGTAAATTCTATTTATTGCACTGAATTGCAGCAATTGTCTAATCGAAACCGTTATATACAACTACCTAGTTATCTCGGAAATAGTTTGTGTCTGCGTCAGACGCTCAAGTGGCTAGATCGCGACCATTCGTGACCGCTATATTTGCCGGTTAAGTGACATTTAACACTTAGGTCCGTATTCCAGAAGGAAACTTAAGCATTGATCTCTGTTTAAGCATTACTTAAAACTGGTTTCAACCAATCAAATGGCTTGAAACGAGACTTAAGTAGAGCTTGAGTTTTGAGTGACGTTCTGTAATACGGACCTTAGCATTATAAATTAGAGAATGGCGCCGATTCTGTTGTTCACAAACAAATTTTAAGTTCAGTGCATCTTTTTCTTTCCATTTCGTTAAGAAAAGGACAGAAGATAAAATGACAGTTTAGACCTGTCAAATTAGTGCGCTCCTGGCGTAAACTGGCTTATTTTAAGTCGCCATGTTTATAATGGCGTCTAAAATGTCTATGGAGTATCTTAAGTTGACAGGATTAAATTTAAATGTTATCTTCTATCCTGTTCTTAACGAAATGAAAAGAAAAAGATGCACATAACGTAAAATTAGTTTGTGAACAACAGAATCGGCGCCAGTGACAGCCTCCGTGGCGTAGCGGTGGCGAAGCCGAACGCTACGCGCCGCTGCGCAAGGAGGCTCGATCCCCTCGCAGTGCAAATATGTGTATCCATGATTAAGAATATTTGCACTGGTCTGGGCGTGCCTGGGAAAGCACGTTAAGTCGTTGGTCCCGGTTGCCATTCGAACACCTAGTTACGGATTGTTGGAGCCCTCAAAAGTCCAACAATTGTAACTGCAATTCTTCGATATCGCCTTCGGGTTGTGGAGGTCAGACGGCAGTCGCTTCATGGAAAATATCGAAGTTTAGCCAAATCAAGCAGTTAGGTCCGTATTCCACAAGGAAACTCAAGCATTGATCTCTGCTTAAACATTAAGTACTTAAAACTAGTTTCAATCAATCAAATGGCTTGAAATGAGACCTAAGTAGAACTTGAGTTTTGAGTGACGTTCTGTAATAACCTTAGATTTGTAAAGCGGACCCCAGACTTCAAAGCTGAAAACGCTTCGGATGCGACTGGGATTAACAGACTAAATAACAGACGCTCGGGTCGTTTTTTTGGTTCATAGTTGGATGACCACCTTTGCAAAGTATCTCATCTTTACTTCGTCCCTCGGAAAACACGTTGAACCGTGTTCGAGTTTATATACTCAGCCTATCGTAGATCACTGCTACAAAAAGGTTTCTTGCAAGTTGCGTCACAAGACAAGGTATACATTCTATTCAAACTGATTTTTTAAGCTGTGAGGCATCTAATGTTTGTGCACAATCGACTGACCATTTTTACTAGCAACGCCTATTTATGCTATACGATTTTCTACTTTCGGCACTGAGTCGAATGTTGAAATACAACAACGCGATCATATTTATATGTCGGCCAAATTCGATAAAGAATAGAGGTAAACAAACCGTTACTAGGCAACGAGTAGTTTACACCTAAAAGACAGATGCTAACAACCTTTTCTACATAGATGATTTTCATACAAGTAATAATTCTACTTCCTACTACTGTATCATCATCATCATCATTATCAAACTTTTAATCGTCCCACTGCTGGGCACAGGTCTCCTCTCATACAGAGAAGGATTGAGCGTAATCACCACGCTTGCTCCATGCGGGTTGGCGATTTCAGACTTAAAGTCCAGGTTTCCTCAAGATGTTTTTCTTCACCTTCAGTCATTAGTGTCCAAGATATACTTAGAAAGTACATATAACTTTAGAAAAGTTACATTGGTACTTGCCTGACCCCGCGCACTCATACTTGAAAGGCTGGTGTTTTAACCACTAGGCCACCACGACATGTATAGGTACAGTTTATTTGTTTAGATATTTATGATTTGCATAGAACGCTTAACCGATTTGAATGAAATATGGCATATATGTAAGCTAATTTCCTAATAGATAAATTTTTTGTTATACTTATATAATATTATACTTAGTCTATACTTGAAAGTATTACAATGCATGTGTTATGCAGTTGATTTGAAAGTAATTAAAATACGCAAAATTTTATTGACAAATACCTCAACTTTATTCATTGGTTGAATTCCACAAAATGTGTTGAATACCTGGATTTCATCTATCTTTTCTTTTTTGTAGGATAGCCCTCATAAAATTAATGTCGACTTTTTAATGGTTTTTCGAAATACCAAGATATTATGCATGTTATTTGCAACAGGAATTATTAATAACTAGTTAGCATGTAAAAGTCGATAATAATGTAAATAACTGGAGCTTTGTAAAATGTGAGTTGTGATAACCCTAAATTGGTTTGTTTACCTCTATTCTTTATGGAGCTTGGCGAGAATATATGCATTAATTTAAGCGCGGTTAGTGATAGTGAAAATGGGCATACAGCAAACGGAATCTTTCTTATTTTTACGCCAATATCAAGATAATTATACTACCTACTTAATTCGAATACAGCAACGCACGAAGGCTCATAAAACCATTAAAGGTTTTCGCTGTGTCTCTGCGTATCGGTATCTTGTTTCATCTGCAGTTAATAGTCGGTTGAACAACCGCAGTAACAAGTAAAGTGACCTAAACAAGCCCCGGCCTAGCCATTATCTCTAGGTATTAGCAAATTTACGATGCGCGGATGCATGCGATAACATCGTGCAAAGCGCGATCTTTCCGCGACCAGTGCTCGTGCAAGCAGACAGATTTAGTTTTGAAAACTTTCATCAGTTACCATAAATACATCAGACGCGCTAGAATCGCTTTTATAGACGTCATTGCCTTTCTACATAATCAAGTGTTAAATTCTTTAATTCACTGACAGACGACGCATAGGCTAAACTGTTGGGTCTAGAAGATTTTGCAGAACTGAGTTCCTTATATCACAAAGGTGAGAACTAAGGATTTTTTTTTAATTCACCCCTTAAAGGTGTAGTATAGTCAACATATCAAGTAACTACTATCTGTCAAATTTCTTTAATTTGTCTGTAGCATTTAGGCTTGCATTGATTGCATAGGCGTACCCCCCCCAATTGTCACGCCCCTTGAATTGTCACGGAATATCGTAGGTAATGCGATACTACGTAAGCACGTCGCACACGTAGACGTTTTAAATCACAAGAATTATAATGAAACATATTAAAATAAGTAGGTATATTATGGTTATCACGAGTTAAATAAATGAGGTATAATTTGTAAAGATATCAGCCATAATTTTTCGCTAACAACAATGTCATTCATGAGAGAAAACTCAAGGTCAGACAGATGTTATTTATAGGCTTAGTTAAATTTCGTGTACAAAAAGGGCTATTTTGAATTCGGGTAGGTATATGGGCAGTGTCCATAAATCATTCACACAAAATGCTTCTGAACTTGCGAATTAAAATTAACTAACCGAATACACATACTTAATTATATGAAAATTAACAGCCCTGACGATAATTTTATTTTCGGCCCTGTTTTGAAATATGGATCCTCATCCCAGGTTCTCTCATCTCATCCCATCACCAAGGAGCTCCTATCTGAAACTTTTCAAATAAGTATAAACATACACAGTTCGGTGTTATGTCCTCATGCCACACCTACTTATAAAATATTATCTATTATAGTTATCAACTTTTCCACCTAAATATGCTTTCTCAAAAACCCTGTGGTCTCTAACAACAGTAATATAGTAGTAAATATTAAAACTTAGTTTAAAAACCGACCACTCCGTTTACTGCATACAGTGACCTACTTTAAAAAATTGCCAGCGATAAAAAATACTCTGCTATCGAATTGTAAACTGGCCTTAAAATCGCCAAGTCTCAGGAAGTAGGTTATTACGCTGTTTTAGACTAACAGGGGTTCTAAAGAATCAGTCAGTTATCCCGAGTACAGATTACATCTTGAACTCGCAGGCTCACTATTATTCAATCAAAATCTTTAACACCCAAGCCACCAGATTGTTATAAAAACTGGTTTGAACTGAACTAAGCTATCTGCACCAGTTCATTACAAACCAGTAGGTAAGGAAGAATAATTTACTCGTAGGTCTTGCCCTTTGTTTCTTAACCTGGCCTCAATCTTTAGCCAGATCCCTCTTAAAGGCTCCTTTGTTAAAAGTCAATGGAGACTTTTGAGAAAGTTATAAAGAAGTCTGTCATAGAGAAGGACTGATCCTCCCTTCCAACAGAGGACAAGGCCCTTACGAAAACGATACCTGAAAAAAATAATACAAAAGTTATGTCTTTATATTTCAGAAGCCCGTCCCAAATGGCAGGTCCTACCTCCTGTGCCAGGATACGTGCCAGTCTACATCAGGTCAGGCGACACACCGCTTGAAGAGATAAACCTGGACTTGGCAGAGGCTTTCCACGAACTGCCTTCGGGGAGAAGCGTAGGAAAGCAAGTTGAAGCGTCTCCTGAAACCCCGGAACAGGCCGACCAGCCACAACCTGACGAAATCCCAGCACCTGCCGACGAAACCGTCGACCGCCGTCCCTACGAGAAGAAACTGCTCGAGAAGAAAAAGAAAGCCAGTGTCGATATCCCGAAACCGATCGAACGTAGATAAATAAACGTACTTAATTAAGTCTTAGTTATAAGTTATTAATTTTAATTACTTACTACTCTACTCAAATTTTCAATACTCAGTTTCCTAAAAGCTTGCCATTAGCTTTATTTATTAACACAATGTGTAATCGTAGCAGTTTGCCATTTTGTATTTAGAATACTCTCGGATCTTACTGAAGTAAATAATTTATTGTTTAATGTGTCCTGACTTTTTTTGATGTCTCCTCAATATCCCAACCTGTAGAATGCTGATCAGTGGCCCTGATTCCCTTTTTCACAAACTAAAGTAAACTTATGAAAAATATTAATTTAGTCCTCTCTAATTAGTCAACCTCCCTGCCTGACGTAAGCTGATGTATTTTTGGACGCCATGTTTTAATGACGTCTAAATTGTCTATGGAATATCTTAATTTGACAGAACTATAAATATTTTATCTGCTGTCTTTAACGAAAAAAAAGGTGTAATGGACTTAGTTTTATTTGTGAACAAGGAATTCGGCACCAATATCATGGGGCCGAAGTTAAGTTGCATTATTAGGATAGAGATACTCCTGTATACGCTTGCTTCCTTGATCTCTCAAAGACCTTCGACCTGGTGTCGTATGATGTCCTTTGGGAGGTCAGAGAAGCGGGCGTACCTCAGGAGTTGACGGGCCTATTTCAATACTGGTACTCGAACCAATGTAATCAGGTTCGCTGGGGTAGTACTCTCTCTGAACCGTACAGGTTGGAGTGTGGAGTTAGGCAGGGGGGTTTAACCTCACCTAGGCTCTTCAACCTGTACGTGAATGAGTTGATCGTTGAGCTTAACAGCAAACCAGTCGGATGCAAGATAGATGGCATTAGTGTAAATAATATTGATAAGCTGATGACATGGTGCTGCTGGGCCCAACGGCTGGCTCAATCAGAGAGATGTTACGTGTTTGCGAGGGGTTTGCTGCGACTCACGGTTTGCAGTATAATGTCAATAAGAGTGAGTACTTGATCTTTGAGGTCAGAAATTCCTAGTGTAGGTAGGGCAGTTTTTTTTATTTAAAAAAATCTAGTGGCGACGATTAATAAAATTCTAGTGTCTAATCTGCATTCGAGATATTTATATATTATTATTCGACAAAAATGTAAATAAACATGAGTTTATATAAAAATTACATTAATTCCGACACGATAAAATTCAATTTTCGCTACAACTGTTGGTCTCTAAAATCAACTTAATTACTACTGAAACAAAGTCGATATTTATTTAACTTGAAATACGGTGAGGTGTGCAGTTCAGCACTACGCACTTTTACTAGGTAATCAACGAGATCACAGGCACACCGCTATACGAGGACTATTTATATCGCCACCACCTTTTTTCTTGGTGGTAAGCCATAACATAACATAAGCCAGTCTTGCCACCAAGCGATTCGTCGTGTTACGGTGAAGCCGTACGGAGGACGGGTTTGAGCAGTTGTATTGCGTTGTGTGCTGGGTACGATCGACCAAATATTGTTGTGTCGGAAGTTAGGTCGTGGAGGGTCAATCAATCTCCCTATGGTGCAACATCGTTGGTCGTGTTGTTTGCTTTAACATTGCGTCACCTCGCTAAACTGCCGTCTTCCTTCCTATTCACTCAGTTTTTTGAGTGAATAAGTTCTTAATAAACTAGCGCGCTTTACCATCAACCATTGCATTACTGCTTACCATCAAGCGAGATTTGTGGTCAGGACAAGCACTAGTATAAAATTATAATAAAAAAGACAATAAGTGCTGCTCTAAAATTAGTTGTAAGGCTATTATTCTTTTGGCAAAATAAAAATTATGATGATTCTGGTGCCTATGCTGCCAGATACGTAGGTCTCTGAACTTCCTAATTAGAAAAGGTCTGACCAGACGCAACGATGGTTCATTCACTGAATTTCCCAGGAAGAAATGTGGTCGAACCCCGAAACTATTTCTTGATCAGCTTCAAGTGTTAACCACAGTAAACTACAGGGAAACATATATTACAGCAGCATTAGAACGCAGCACAACACATTTTCATGTGTCGAGTCTGATAAAGGAGGATATTCGCAAAGTGTTTCGTTGCGGCACGGCCCTCTTCAATCTGCTTTAGCCTTAAAAACACAAATTACAATAGTCCTAAATCCGATACCCATAAAATATGTTTGACTACAAAAGCATTGTGATGAGAGACCATGAACATTGCAGTAACATCAATAGCCATGACACGATTGCCAAACAAATAAGGCCAGGTATACAATAAAACCACAATATACAAAAGATTATTTCTATTTATATTGTATCTATAAATAATACAACAATACATTGCTATACAACTAATAAATAACTATGTATTTACAAAAATACTTATACGAACAGCTGATAGATTTTGTAATAATCTCACCATGATATGTTAGGTGAAGTGAAATTAAAGTGCTAGTGTAGCTGTCAATGGAATCAACCCCTTAGTTAAGCGCACTACAGACAAAAGCCGGCCCGGCGGCACAGCCAGCCGCCCGCCCTCACGTCGGCGGCTAGTTCTTGCGCTCATTTCTTTTTCTTTCTTTCTTTTTTGGCTTCGCACGGTTTGTGCATTTGGCCAATGTCACGTAATTATGAATTATTCATGTCGAAAAAGACGGCCGCGTGACCCGTCTTACGAGGGAGGTTTGGGACAAAGTCATGATGTGGCCACTATGCTGCGATATTTCACTTTCTTTATGAATTATTTACTAAATGCACTTTTTACTACATAAACCACGCACTTTTATTTAGTAAACAACACTAAATAATTTTAAAAGTTCAATGAAAAATGTGCGTGTGCAAAAAAGAAAGATAGAAGAACCTTTGTGAAAAAGGGTTAGCGCTATTCAACCTGTATAGCTCCATCTTTGTTTGACACTGGAACCAAGTTGGTTTTTACACGTCATAGGTAGTAACCCTCCTGAATGTTTGTTTGCGAAGCTGTCCTCGCAAACTTGACCCCAATAACCGGCCTGCTGGTGCAACGTATAATAGTAGTCACACCATACTAAGCTCTAAACTCTAATTCCTAAAACAATATAATACAGTTGGTAGGGAATTCATTGTATGTGACAAAGTTATGGACCCTGTCGGTCACAGCATGGATCTGCAGCGTGATTGCGTAACAAGCTATCAGTAGCAATGGGTTTCATTTTGACAGTTCAACAACATTCATTGCGTTGTTTACAATTTTGAGCAAACAAATTTTTCGAACATATGAAGCAATGGACAAGCAATATGCATTAAAATGATTTCAATTTATAGTAATACTGAGTTAAGCAATTAGGATGCAGACTCGATCGTCGATATCGACCGCGTTTGACTCATCGATTGGCCCGCTTGAAGGTTGTAAGAACTCTCAACCAATGAGAGCTCCAAACGCGCTCGATGTCGACGATCGAGTCTCGTAATGAAAACTCATACTAGGCATACAGGTAGGAAACACATCCCTGCCCAGCTCAAGCCACTTCCCATTTCTGCTCCGTCTAGCCAATACGCATCCTACACCCGGCTTCAGTGGCTTCACCCCTAGCTGTTACACATCTCCCCTTCCCTCCGTCTCCCACATGACCCATCTCCACTGTAGCGGAGTCCGGGCCTAATCCCCAAAAAACATAGTTGATCTGAAAGGGTACTACTGGTCGTCACTAATTTCACGTTTATTAATAAGAGTGAGATCATTAAACATAAGAGGTAGACGACATGAGACTCGAGGTAGTAGTACTCATTAGTCACTTGCGTTCAGGATTGTCCAACTGAGTCAGAAACTACCCGGGAATTATGAAACAATCAGATTCATCAATCAGATCAATTCGGCAGCCTCCGTGGCGTAGCGGTAGCGAACGCGGTCCTTGCGCAAGGAAGCGCGGTTTCGATCCCCGCACAGTGCAAATACGAGTATTTGTATGCATGAATATGAATATTTGCACTGGTCTAGTCGTGCCTCGGAAAGCACGTTAAGCTGTTGGTCCCGGTTGCCATACGGACGTCTAGTGGCAGTCGTTACGAGTTGTTGGAGCCCTCAAAAGTCTAACAATTGGTCTAACTGCAATGCTTAGATATCGCCTTCGGGTTGTGGAGGTCAGACGGCAGTCGCTTCACGGAAAATATCGAAGTTTAGCCAAACTCAGCAGTTAGACTGGTAAAGCGGACCCAAGACTCCAAAGCTGAAAAAAGCTGCGGATGCAACTGGGATTAACGCTGAGATGATGATGATGAATTATGAAACAATCACCCATTAACAAAATTAAACGGTCAAGATAACACTGCACATAAACACTACTTAGGAATAACGTATTATCTACATTTATTACATATCATGAGCTTGTCATGTGACTTTTATATCATAGACATAAAGTTTAAATTTCAACTAGAATTCTTAACTAACTACACTAAGTGCGATTTCACCAATGACACTGAATACTATTAGCAATTTTCACTCTGCATTGCGTTCAAGAGCTGTCAGTATTTCACAACAATACTGGCAGTTCTTAACCGCGGTTTAGACGAGCTAATCGCTATCAGTTTCATCAGTGAAATCCGCCCTGAATTAGGATCTCCTCATGGTCAACATGACGTTAATCTCCCATATGATTGTCCTCAGGTTAGTTATGACTTCCTTCAACTGCTTGTTTTTTAATACCACCTGGAAACGATAAAACAAAGTAATTAATTTTTATTTGACATACGAACTACGTGGTCTTTTTGAATTGAGGATTGAGCGTAATCACCACGCTTGCTCAATGCGCGGTGGCGATTTCAGACTTAAATTCCAGGATTCCTCACAATGTTTTCCTTCACCTCAAGTCATTGGTATCCAAGATATACTTAGAAAGTACATATAACTTTAGAAAAGTTACATTGGTACTTGCCTGACCTGGAATCGAACCCGCGCACGCATACTTGATTACGCTCAATCCTTCTCTGTATGAGAGGAGACCTGTGCCCAGCAGTGGGACGATAAAAAGGTTGATGATGATGGTGACACTCAAGCAAATACCAACTTTATATTTCTACAAATTAAGTTGGAGATTTTGTGGTGGCCTAGTGGCTAAAACACCAGCCTCTCAAGTATGAGTGCGCGGGTTCGATTCCAGGTCAGGCAAGTACCAATGTAACTTTTCTAAAGTTATATGTACTTTCTAAGCATATCTTGGATACCAATGACTGAAGGTGAAGGAAAACATCTTGAGGAAACCTGGACTTTCAAGTCTGAAATCGCCAACCCGCATTGAGCAAGCGTGGTGATTACGCTCAATCCTTCTCTGTATGAGAGGGGACCTGTGCCCAGCAGTGGGACGATAAAAAGGTTGATGATGAAGTTGATTTCAGTGAGACAGTGAAAAAATCTCACCATAAATCTGGGAAGTCAATTAATTAATATCAGATGGAATTATCATTGCACCAGATATTGGCCCTGATTCCCTTGTTCACAAACTTAATTAAAATTAAGTTCAGTGCATCTTTTTCTTTCTATTTAATTAAGAAAAGGACAGCAGATAAAATTTTAGTTCAGACCTGGCAAATTAGTCCCCTCCTTACGTAAATTGACGTAATTTTAGTCGCCATCTTTATAATCGCGTCTGAAATTGTCTATGGTGTATTTTAATTTGACAGGATTAAACTAAAATGTTATCTTCTATCCTTTTCTAAATGAAATAGAAAGAAAAAGATGCACTTAACTAAAATAAGTTTAGTTTGTTTTTCACGGTGCACGGTGGTAGGCCATAACATCTAGGGTTGTATCGGAGGCTTGTTAGCGGAGGCGGAGGCGGATGCGGAGGCGACGAGTCTCACCTCCGCGGAAGCGGAGGTTAACGGAGGCGGAGGCGGAGGTGAAAGTAGAAAATATTGAAATTTATGTTTAATTAAAACATTTTTTTTTTTTTTACTTTAAATACGTACATTAGTAGTAGTATACTTGGTAAAAAAATGTTACCTTCTTGTAATGAAAAGTAAGGAGAAACAAATTGTGTTTGCCGCATTCCCGCCTCGCACTAGTTGATTCTTGACCATTTCGCGCTCAAACGCGGCCGGACGGTTGTCGAGCGTCGCAGCTTGCGCGATATTTATTTTATAAATACGTAAATAAACCTCCGTTAAAACTCCGCAAGAAATTGTGCGGAGGCGGAGGCGGAAGCGAAGATACGATTTCTTGCGGAACTTCCGCAGTAACGGAAGCGGAGGCGAAGCTCCGTTACAACCCTAATAACATCGGCTGCCGGCAGTAGTTACCACCCACCCGACAAAGTCTTGAAGCCAAGCGATTCGTCGTGTTCCGACATGGTGTCTGGTGACGCCGTACGGAGAACGGGTCTAAGCAGTTGTGTTGCGATGTGTGCCGGGTACGATGCGCCAATTTTTATTGTGTCGAGAGTTTGATCGTGGAGGGTCTCCACATTAATCTCCCTCTGGCGCAGCATCGTTGGTCGTGTTGTTGGGTTTAACATTGCATCACATCGCTCAACTGCCGTCTTTCTTCCTACTCACTAAGATTTTTAAGTGAATAGGCTTAATAAACTTGCACGCTTTACCATCAACGATTGCATCACTGCTTACCATCAGGCGGGATTGCAGTCAAGCACTAGTTTATAATTATAAACTGAACTGAAGAAAATCGGCGCCAATAACTGACTTCCACTAACAAACTCACTTCACCTATTTTAAAGTGATATTTTTACAGAAGAGACCCATCATCATTATCATCATCAGCCTTTACTCGTTCACTGCTGGACATAGGCCTCCTTTATGGCACGCCAACAAGCTCGATCCTGAGCAGTTCTCCGCCAGCCACTACCAGCCACCTTTTTGATGTCGTCGCTCCATCTCGCCCAAGGGTGTCCTACGCTACGTTTGCCGAGACGCGGTCTCCACTCAAGGACTCGTTAACCCCAACGGTTGTCGGTCCTGCGGCATATGTGGCCAGCCCATGTGAACAGACCCGACAGATTACAATATTGAGATAAAAATCATCATCTATCTGGCTTTTCCCAACTACGTTGGGGTCAGTTTCCAGTCTTACCGGATGCAGCCGGGCCAACTTAAGCTCGGAAAGCACATTAAACAGTTGAGGTCTTGGGATGTGAAGAAATTTAAAAAAAAAAACATCGCTTTTACACATTGAATGTTGTGATTACAGAAACTATTAAAAAAAAGCTATTGCGTCGTGGATCCACGTTCGAAGGGTTAAGCATGCTAACCACACAACATACAGGATGTGATAAAATTACCTTGAAAGTTCATCATCATCATCATCGTCAACCTTTTATCATCCCACTGCTGGGCACAGGTCTCCTCTTATACAGAGAAGGATAGTACATATGTAAAGAAAATTAAATAAAAATATACATATAAAATTGATAACCCTCACCTGTTCTGTGAGCTCCCTGTTTTCTTCTAATGCTAGCCTGTAAGATTCAGTGTTCCGTCTTTCGTCCAACGCTTTGTTCTCTGCTTCGTCCTTCAGTGGTATTAGACTTTCCATATGGGTGTATTCCATTCCCTAAAAATCAAATCAAATCAAAGCATTTATTTCAAATAAACCAGTTACAGGCACTTTTGAATTGTCAGAAAGTCGGTCACTTCGGTCAGTCAGTATGGTGAAGCTAGTCGCCTATTCCAAAGAGTAGGTACCTATGAAGAAGAACGGGCAAGAAACTCCATGGACACTCTTTTAAATTGTCAAGCTATTGATACAAATATTTGATTTCATCATTCATGTTGAAATCAACCGTGTGAGAACGACGCAGAAATATATTGTACGCTTTATGGAAATGACACAAAAGAGCGCCGCGGCAGCTAAGAGATGACCAGTCTCCTCTGACGGCGTCCGTTCACGAATATGACGTATGGATCAGCATCATTCAGCTCAACCATATGGAAGAGAACCTAATGACCCAATACACACGCCACCACCAGTGAGACATTTGAGTGAGCATGACATACTCTCAACAGCCAGAGCACAGAGATAAAAAAAGAACAAGTATTTTTTTTTTTTTTGATATGGCATCTCGTAGGTGGCTATTAGGAGACCGTAACTACTTAATCGGACTTTCCTGTGGATGCCTTAATTAAAATTAAAGCCTCCAGCCAGGGGCACCTAAAACTAAATTAAAATTAGGCGACTACGCACTAAGGGCACACCCTGTGGGGTACGAACCTCGGCTTAGGGCGTCGCTAGAGAGGACAGCAAGGGACGGCTGGATCAAATGTGTTCTTAATGGTTTAATGACCATGACGTTTCCTAGTACTAGCTCTGAGAAGAAACGCCAAAATAAACTCAGAGGTCATTGATGGGACATTACGATATTACTGGCTCAGTTGCGGCGCGGGCTGGCCTTCATCGGACAAGGGAAAAAGAACAAGACAAAGACATTCAAATTAGGAAATAACGACGAAAAACTTGGGCCTACAGAAATTGGTTGTATCAAACATCACGATTTACATGTAAAAAAACAAAGGCACGGAGCAGTTCCTGTAGTTCCGACATTTAACAATGGACACAAGGTAAAATGCTGGTTGGCTATTTTAGACTTAAAAGTCCAGTTTCCTCAAAATGTTTGCCTTCACCTTTTAGACTTTAGTTAATCATTCATCATCAACCTTTTTATCGTCCAACTGCTGGACACAGGTCTCCTCTCATACAGAGAAGGATTGAGCATAATCAGCACACTTGCTCAATGCGGGTTGGAAGTCCAGGTGTCCTCAAGATGTATTCCTTCACCTTGTAATCAGTTATTGGTGTCCAAGATATACTTGATTTTTCAAGATATAGGTATTTGAGCAATTAGTATTTTTTCTGACCTGCCCCCTAATCGGCGAACACATTTTTACAAAAAACAATCATTTGACAAAAATGTGTTCGCCGATTAGGGGGCTGACATGTCTCGTAACATTTTTGAGTAGGTAGTTTTTATACTGACCTGACACATCTCGTTACATTTTTGAGTAGTCTTTTTACTAACCTGACCGATCTCCTAACAATTTTGATTAGTGTTTGTACTGACCTGACACGTCTCGTTACATTTCTCGTAGATTAACCGAAGTCTCTTGAATAATAGACGAATAGTACGCAGTTGTTCCTGCATTTTTGCTTTTTTATCGTTACTGGTGTTTTCGCCGTTATGTGTACCATTTGGTGGCTGAAATTAATAAGTTACTTATCACAAACTTTATACTTCTTTTTCTCTTCTTCTTCAGCCTATAGAGGTCCACTGCTAGACAAAGGCCTCCCCCAAGGCTTTTCACAATCATCGGTCTTGTGCTGCCCACATCCATCGGCTTTCCGCAACCTTCACCAGGTCATCGGTACACCTTGTTGGAGGCCTCCCAACGCTGCGTCTTCCGGTACGTGGCCGCCACTTCAGAACCTTATTGCCCCATCGGCCATCAGTTCTACGAGCAATGTGCCCTGCCCACAGCCCACTGCCACTTAAGTTTAGCGACTTGAAGAGCTATGTCGCTTGTGCTTTATACTAATAATAAAGATTAAATTTTTGTTTCGCCGTTTCTCGTCTAACAGAAATCATACTCATAATGTGTCTTGAACACAGATTGCAAGAATAGTGTAGCTTCTAGTAGCAGCAAGCCAATTTTGGGTATTCTATTTCAATTTTTAAAACTTACCTGTATAGCTTTTAATGTCTGGAAAACATCTTGGGTTCTGCTTACAATATCTTGCACTGTTTCCTGTCCAAATCTGAAAAGTAATGAATCCATAACATTCATCACTTAGGTCCGTATTCCAGAAGGAAACTCAAGCATTGATCTCTGATTAAGCATTACTTAAAACTAGTTTCAACCAATAAAATGGCTTGAAACGAGACTTAAGTAGAGCTTGAGTTTTGAGTGATGTTCTGTAATACGCACCTTATACACTAGATACACAGTCTCGAACAAAGCCCTTATCAAAAATGGCGACAAGTATTAAGCAATCTAAAGTAGTCAAAATATATGTACATTAATTTAAAATCAGCCTTAAGTGCAGTGCATAAAGTTCTTATCACAAAGCAGTTAAAAAAACCATTATTCTTTACGACTGGTTTGTGGTACATCTAACATCAAACTAAATTCAACCTTACACACGTGCATTAAACTCAGAATTATATAGTAAGTACTAAATGAAAGAAGCATCCAAGTGCTGCGTTGTGCGCTTGTTCAGTTCAACCATTTTCTTTTTTATGCTGTTTGTGAATCTGGTGTATAAGTGATTGATGATCCATAGTCAATATTTGTAAGACACTAAAATGTTTTGTTTTACATTTTACAGCAATACTTTAATCACATCTTATTAACCACACCGTCTTTGTACGGGTCGCATACTATTTTCTCACGATGCTTTCCTTCACCGTTTTTGAAAGCAGTGATAATGAGATCATCATCGTTTCAGCCGAAAGACGTCCTCTGCTTGACAAAGGTCTCCCCCAAGGTTTTCCACGACGACCGGTACTGCGCCGCTGGATGCGGGTCCAGCGGTTTCCCGCGACCTTTACCAGGTCGTCGGTCCACCTTGTCGGGGGCCTACCCACGCTACGTAATGCGATAATGAGATAATTTACACAAAGTAAAGCGCCTGTTTGGGTACGAAACTAAAGCATGTAACTCGTACGGGCGACTTACGAGTAATTTTGTATTATATCCACTGTGACACCACTACTCTGATAAATAATGCTTTTCTGCGTTTTAATTAATACTACGCACAACTGGCAATGTCGCATTTTAATGTCATATTTCGTGGTTTTCAATTTTCATTATTAAACTGGAACTGTATTTTAAAAATGTGTTGTAAGTAGGTACTAACTTTCTATAATTAGGTGAATAGTGGATAAAAAGTAAGTAACCATAATGTTTACAGGTATTTTACTATGAAAATAACGCCTTGCAAGTTTCCAATGCATTATTTGCATATGAATTGAACTATAAACGCAATGATTTCTTACCTTTTACACACGAAAACTAACGAAATATGACACTAAATTGCGATGTTGCAAGTCGTGCGTAGTAAACGCTCTTAAGTAAAAATAGACAAATATTATTCCTTTTATCAGTTAATAAAAATGAACGCTGCAATGAGGTACATACTTGCACAAAGACGCAGTATTGAACTCCTTGTTCTGTGGAGGCTGGGGGGCGGGAGGCTGCGCAGGAGCGGGAGCTGTATTATTTGACACTACCCCTGCAGCCTGCATGCTACCTTAAAATATAGGACGAGATATTACGAATTTTTTATTATTTGTAAAGAGAAAAAATCTTGACATGAAGAATGTGACTAATCCGAACCGAAACCTGGAACTAATATGGAAGTTGATAGTCACATTTTATCTGGATTCTCATACTGGCATTCAGCTGAATCCGATAAGACTGGAAATTCACCCCAATATGGTTGGAAAAAGAAGTGTGTGCAGTTGCATTACCCATACAAATGCTGGTATTTAGTTGAATCTGGAGTGACTGACCTCCATAAGCTATTTACTGTAATTTATATAAAAATTAAATAAACATTCATTCATAATAACATTAAATAAGAAAATTTAATGACTTTTGTGTATACCTGATTGCTGAACTGTCTGAGGCCCCATACCTGGGCCACCAGGTCCACCACTGACACTTACACCCATTCCCTGAAAATATTGAAACAAAATGTTTTAAGAACTGAGTGATTCTTATGAATCATCTTTAAAAATCCTACCTCGTCTCACCTCACTCCTCATCTTTAAAACCTTTTTATCGTCACACTCATCACAGGTCTCCTCTCATGCAGAGAAGGATTGAATGTAATCAGCACGCTTGTATATTAACAATATTCGGTGAAACATGGGCTCAGATACCACGTCATAAAGAGTTAATTAATGATTTTTAAAGAAAGTGATGTGACATATTTGAGTATTCCTTGTGTCGAAGGGTAGACAAACGTGAGTATCTGGGCCATTGGGTCTCTGAATATACCTATAATCATGTCTGCAACCTACTAAGTAAAATTGATACCTGATGCGACTCATGTTTGAAATAAAAGTTATTCTAATCTATTCTAAATGTTGACTTGTGATTTTACAAAAAGCCTATGAGAGGACAGAAACTGAAATTGCATACATGTGTAGCCATGTTTACTATCATTGGCCTATTGTCAGGTGTAACATGGTCTGTCTAGTAGTTATGTTGTTAAATTATTCAAATTTGTGTTACTTTATAAGTACCAAAATAACCTTACATTAGGTTGCATACCTGTGATCCCATGCCCATATTACCCATCTGATTCTGCATAGTAGCACCATAAGGTGGCACCATTTGGTTACCCATGCCAACCATACCACCAGTGTTAGCCATGGGCCCTCCCATCACTCCTGAAAAGTATGTTATAAGCATTAGAATACAATTAAAAGTTAATAATGGTAATTGCGCATAATTATCTGCAGAAGAACCAAAGTCACAGATATAGCTCTGTGAGTCGCTAAACTTAAGTGGCAGTGGGCAGGGCACATTGCTCGTAGAACCGATGGCCGATGGGGCAGTAAGGTTCTGGAGTGGCGGCCACGAACTGGAAGACGCAGCGTAGGGAGGCCCCCAACAAGGTGGAACGATGACCTGGTGAAGGTCGCGGGAAGCCGATGGATGCGGGCAGCACAAGACCGGTCAGCGTGGAAAGCCTTGATGGAGGCCTTTGTACAGCAGTGGACATCTATACCTATAGGCTGAAGAAGGATGGTAATCGCTTCTCCTTGATGCAAAAATGTTTTCTACCCATTCAAGACGAAGCTACATAAATACCACAAAACAATTCTAAAAACTTGAACGCCTAAGGATACTAGAATGTATTCCGTAGCTGATGATATTATCATATAGGCTAAAACAAGGTAATAGAGAGTGTATAAAATAATTATACCTGCTAGCTGATTCGGCATTGATTGCATCTGGCCGCTCATCGGTCCCCCGCCGAAACCAGATCTCATACCGGCAGCATTACCTTGGAAGTTGCCGGGAAATTGATGACCCTGACCAGCCATAATGAATTTGTTTATTTACACTTAGAAATAAATCGGTGTTTTAGTGATAAGAATTTAAAAACCAACAAATAACCAAACAAATCCAAGCTGTCATTGTCTATTGTCTGACATCTAGGGATGGGCAAAAAATATCGATATATCAAAATATCGATAATTTTTCACAAAAATATTGATATATATCGGCGATATTTTACCCGCGATAAATCTATATTCAATATTTATTTTCAGATATCAGAATCGATATATTTTAAAAGCTCTGCTGTATGTTCATGCGTCGCAACATGTATTTGACGAAACAGATTTCTTAATTTAAAAAAAAAATAGGTATGCAGTAGGCTGTATGGGTTTAGTTTATTTGCTTCAAGCTTAGCCATTTCTCTTACAAATTTAGTGACCCAAGTCACCGATCAAGCAACTCTATCAGCCTCTTTAGGGTTGATTGTAAAAAAAGCTTTACTCAAAAAAGTTGAAGACTAAGATCCATATTACAGAACGTCACTCAAAACTCAAGCTTTAGTTAAGTCTCGTTTCAAGCCATTTGATTCGTTGAAACTAGTTTTTGTTAAGAAGCATGGCTACGCACCTTCTTTAAGGTTTTACTAGATGCTGGCCTCTATGAATATATCTCATTGTGGTTGCTATGTTAGCCTGTCACTTTGTTACTTTATATACTTCTAATTTGTGTTTTTTGATTTCTACTTATAAATAATAACTCGTATTAATTTTCACAAGCAGTTCTTATTTATTCGTTAAAATGGTAGCAGAGAATAAATTTACGAATTGAATTGCGGGTGCTTCTTATTGGCAAATTTATTTTTCGAAGAAAAATAATAAGGGCAAGTCTAACATACTCCGAAAATTCGTAAGAACCGTTAGCAAAGGTTCGGTAGGCCTGCAGTGACGATGGACAAGTCAATTGCAGAGGTTTCGAAGGTGCGAATTGGAGATCTAGATGCCAAAAAGTTTAACACGTGGAAGTTTAAACTTTTCATGGTGCTTAAAGGTATACCTGGGGCAAAAGATTTATTGGAAGGTACGAAACCGAGGCCAATACTTAGACCAAATGCCACACCTGAAGAGAAAACGAGGTATGAAGTAGAAGTAGCAGAATATGACAAATTAGACAGTATTGTGTCCGTCTTGCTTTTGTCAAATTTGCCTGATGACATAATAGAGAAGATGATGTGTTTTACGTATTCAAAAGAAATTTGGGATGAACTACAGAGACTATATGGAGGTTGTGTCGTAGACCAAAGCTACACGACGTGCAAAACTTTTTTCTCATACAAGAAAGATGCTACACACGATATGGCGGCACATATTTCGACGCTGAAGAATTTGTGGCATGAACTACACAGAGCGCTGAACCTTGAAAAGGATTTACCAGACATACTCTTGATCTACAAAATTCTTGATACTCTGCCGCCGGAATACGTGATGTTCGAATCAAGTTGGTTATTGATGACGAAAGAAGAACGCACTGTTAACAACCTTACTGTTCAACTGTGTTCCCATGAAAAAGTTCTTGTAAAAGTCAAAGAAGGACAAGATGGAGGCAGCACCAGTGCCGAAGCTTTGTGGGTAAAGACAAAAAAGAAGGATGGAAAAGTAAGCAACGCTAATGAAAACAAGCAAGCGATACAGAAAAATAAGAAAAAGTGCAAAAACTGTGGAAAACTCGGTCACTTTGTGAAGCAATGTGAGAAATGGATTAGTGATGGAAGGCCAAAGAAGTCAGAGAAGGACACTAAGAATGTCAACATGACAATTTTATCCATCACTGGAAATGAATGCAAAGATTCAGTGAATTTTTATGTGGATAATGGGGCAACCAGCCACGTAACAAATAGAGATGATCTTTTGTCGAATACAGCCATTTCAAGAGCAAGCACACAGTACGCGGAGCTAATGGGAATGAAATTCAAGCTATAGGAATTGGCTCCATTAGAGGAGAAGCACAAATAGGTAATGGTGAAGCAAGACAAATTTTACTTAAGGATGTATGGTATGTACCCACCATTTCAAAAAATCTTTTTTCTGTACTTGCGGCACATGATTCTATTGAAAACAGTACATTTGAATCAACTCCAACGACTTGCATTTTCAAAGTTGATGGTGATAAGCGACTGATTGGTACGCGAGATAAGCATGGTGATCTCTATCGGTTGCAAATGAGATGTTTAAAGCCTGCTGAAGTAAATCAGTTATCTACGCCAAACCTGATTCAACTCTACCATGAGCGTTTTGGACACCAGAATAAGTCACATGTAAAGAAGTTTTTGGAAAAGGAATTGAACATAAAAACAGAAAACAGCCATGAACTCTGTGAAGGTTGCATTTATGGTAAGTCTCATCGGCTAAAATTTAGAGCCAGAGAGAAAGCAACAAAACCAGGTGAGCTGATCTGTACAGATGTTTGCGGTCCCTTCCCCTATTCATATGCTAAGAATAGATACTTTGTGCTATTCAAAGATGTTTATACCGGGTATCGTTGGATATATTTAATGCAAAACAAGTCGGAAGTTTATCAAAAGCTGTCACTGATGCTAGCTGAAGTTAAGTCAGCAGGGGTTAAAGTGAAAGAAATTTTGAGCGACAATGGAGGAGAATTCGATAATGGGAATGTTCGTAGAATACTTCAAAAAGAAGGTATCTTACATAGGTTGACGATGCCTTATACTCCACAACAAAATCCTACTGAGCGAGAGAACAGGACTGTTGTAGAAATGGCTCGGGCTATGATGTACGCCCATAGAGAAATGCCAGCGCCATTATGGGCTGAATTGGTTTTGACGTCGGTCTATATCCTGAATAGAACGGGACCAGGACCTGATGGAAAATCACCGTACGAAGCATGGCACGGTAAGAAGCCAAGAGTGAAACATTTGCGTGTGATTGGAATTACATGCTACCCCCATCTTCCTAAGGAGAAACGGAAGAAACTAGACAAAAAGGCGCAGAAAGGAATTTTAGTTGGTTATGACAATAACGAAGGCTATCGTATTTGGGATGAAGAACATCACAAATTAATCCGATCACGTGATGTAATTTTCGAAGAGTACCCTTTGCTTAGAGAAACTGAAAATGTGCTAGATATTAAACCGAAGTCTATTAATATACAGCCGAAGTCTCTAAGAAGCTGCAGCCAGTCAGAAAGCCAAAAATTCCACCTTGATTTTCTGGGATTCCATTATGGTTCTAACGAGCACTTTGATGTCGGAGAAGCATCAGTCAATGACAATGTACAGTCAATGGCGAAGAGGAAGTAGTATTGATGAAAACGTTGTTCTTGATGAAAATGCTGAGACAGAACAAAGTTTAGATATTGGAAACAATAAAGACGGAAACAATACACAAGGTTCTCAAACTGGAAGTGACGAAGTTAGACGACCCAGTCTTGAGGATGTGGCGAGAGTGAAGAGGATTCTACGTTACATTAAGGGAACCATCAATCATGGTATTACATACCAATCTTCCACTGCGACAAACTGTATACAAAGCTACAGTGATGCAGATCATGGAGGAGATCCTACTACGGGACAATCGACCTCAGGAATGATCTGCCTGTATTCGAAAGGAGCGATCACCTGGCAGAGTAAACGGCAGAAAACAGTTGCGATATCTTCAACAGAAGCTGAGATAGTGGCTGCAAGTGAAACAGCAAGAGAAATACTATGGCTTAAGAGAATATTGCAGTTCATGGTAACTGGAGAAGTTCTTGCAGAGCTCTACTTAGACAGTGAGTCTGCAATACGCTTGGCTCATGACCCACCTTTTGAACGTCATCAAAGGACGAAACACATTCAGATTCGTCATTTCTTCGTTCGTGAATGTGTTACCATGGGAAGATTAACTGTTCTAAAAGTGGAAGCAGCAAAGCAACTAGCAGATTTTCTGACCAAGCCGTTGTTTAAGCCGCGAATAAAAGAGTTGAGTGCTCTTGGAGGCTTAGCATAGCTACAAAAACAAGACGGGATGTTAAGAAGCATGGCTACGCACCTTCTTTAAGGTTTTACTAGATGCTGGCCTCTATGAATATATCTCATTGTGGTTGCTATGTTAGCCTGTCACTTTGTTACTTTATATACTTCTAATTTGTGTTTTTTGATTTCTACTTATAAATAATAACTCGTATTAATTTTCACAAGCAGTTCTTATTTATTCGTTAAAAGTTTTAAGTAATGCTTAAGCAGAGATCAATGCTTGAGTTTCCTTCTGGAATACGTACCTAACTGGCTTCTTTAGAAAGAATACTTTTCTCTCAGTAGCTACTATTTTGTACCCCAGGTTCAAGCGTATCCACTTTACCTCGCCATTTGTCGTGTCAAATGCTATATCCAAAGTTAGTGCTGAGATTCATGCAGAACATCGGCGTAGAGGACAACTTTCTCCGGATAAAAATCCTGATCAAGCAGCACCAAAGCAAGTTGGTCCAGACATGAGAAATTATTAAATCTGAACTAAAGCAGTATTTGGACAAACTTCTTTTAGAACGTTGTTAACACCACTACGATCCTGACGAAGCGTTTCGCCTCCTCCTTTATACCGCGTTCATCGAGGGACTGGAACAATTTGCCAGCGGCAGTGTTTCCGTCGAACTACAATTTGAGTGTCTTCAAAGAGTGAATAGGTTCTTAATAAACTAGTGCGCTTTACCATCAACGATTGCGTCACTGCTTAGGTACCATCAGGCGGGATTGCGGTCAAGCCCTAGTTTATCAATACATAGTATAAAACAAAGTCGCTTTCGCTGTATGTCCGTATGTATGCTTAGATCTTTAAAACTACGCAACGGATTTTGACGCGGTTTTTTTTAATAAATAGAGTGATTCTTAAGGAAGGTTTGTATGTATAATAAATGCATAATATAGTAGAGAAACACTGAGAAATCTAAAAAGCGCAATAAAACCGAACTCCACGCGGGCGAAGCCGCGGGCGGAAAGCTAGTAATTTATAAAAAAAAAAAAAACGAAAATGTGATCCAATAAACTTCTGGGTAAATTGTCAACATTTCACGTCGATTCACTTGGATATCGGTCTAAAATATTTTATTTGTTAAAAGCTTCTTCAGTGTCATCTGAAAGGGTAGCTTCAGTGGTAAATTTGGCTTTGCCAAATGGTTGGAGGAGCAGATTAACA
This sequence comes from Sesamia nonagrioides, assembly GCA_017933935.1. Taxonomy (NCBI): domain Eukaryota; kingdom Metazoa; phylum Arthropoda; class Insecta; order Lepidoptera; family Noctuidae; genus Sesamia; species Sesamia nonagrioides. The sequence goes on along the minus strand of JADWQK010000275.1, from coordinate 127,056 downwards.
GGGGAACACATCAAACAAAGAGTGCTCCTGATGTCAATATCAGACAAATACTGGTTGGTTTATTTTTACTGTTGTTTTCTATTATGTCAAGCAATTCGCACGCTTGATGGCAAGCGTCACCTCTGCCCAAGGACAGCTGCAGTGCCAAACAGTAACGAAGAATTACTCAGTTACTGCTCTAATACTGCTCTGCACGACAGTTATTAGGTCTCGTATACCCAGTAATTACACTACCCAAGTGTTGTGTTGAAGATGTTGATTTTTTCTGGTACATGAACCTGTTTTTTTTTTTTAATAATAAAATTTATGTCAAAACAGCCATATGTGTATTTGCTTTAAAATGCTAAAAAATAAAAAAAATGCTAATAATAAAAATGCTTTATAATTAATTGCAAATTGGGCAAAAAATATTGAAATATCGATATCATTGGGTGCTTATATCGATATAATTGAAAAATATCGATACGATACCTATCCATATATTTTTTCCATTTGCTCATCCCTACTGACGTCTGACAGACTTTTTTTTAATAATATGTATTCATGATCATAGATACAAGTCTTTCAGTCGGCTACATAAATGGTTTTTAACTTCGTAACTTATCCTAACTTCTGACGTCTGACCATATACACACACACCCGCCCGCACACACCCGCACATGGAGTGCAGGCGTAGCCACTCTACGCCTGTGCTCCACGCTTTGAACACCGTTCTTAGTTAAATCTGGGTCGCACGCCTCTCCACTGAATCCAGACCAAAGTAGCCAGGAGACATTTCGCAGCACCAGCCCAAATGTGGCTGCTGTATTCCACACACGAGCGGACCTGTGCTTTGTACAACATTAGAAGCTGCCCTGGTGTGAGATACCGCTGGACCTTTGCGATAACGCCAAGTTTCCTGGTAGCCACCTTGGCCTTGGACTTATGAACCGCCCAAAGTTCAGGTTCGAGGAAGTTTCAACTCCCAAAAGCTGAAGACGGACGGCGTCCTCCAAGGATAAATTCCGAAAAGTAGGAGCTAAGGTGAACGGGCTCCTTTTGGCGGTGAAAAGACACGCCTGTGTTTTGGCGGCATGGAATGCCACAAGATTGGCTTTGCCTCATTCGGAGACTGCCTGTAGTGCAGCATTCGTACGCTCTAGAAACAAAAGCCATAGCCTCTCTTTCGGACCGGATTGATTCCCTACTAGTCCGAGCTTCCGGCAGGTAGTAGTTTCAGATAAACTTTTTTAAACACTTCGTTTTTTCTGTAATTGATTTTCTATGTAAAGAAAATTATTAATAATTTTTAAATACCTATGCGACGATACCCACTTGACATAATAATTTGTTGATTTTCATTTTCACAACATGGCGTCTCATGGTCGCCATTTTGAATTATTATTACTGTAATTTGTAATTCCATCTCTTTAGTGACACACGCGGGACTAAATCGATTGAAGTCTCCAGATCAATCTCCCTCTAGCGCAGGTTCGTTTGGTCGTGTTGGTCTTGGGCATCACCTCGCTCAACTGCCGTCATCCTTCCTATTCCTTAGTTTTTTAAGTGAATAGGCTTAATAAACTAGTGCGCTTTACCATCAACGATTGCATCACTGCTTACCATCAGGCGGGATTGCAGTCACCACTAGTTTATAATTATTAAAAAAAAAAAGGATGAATCATAAAATCGGCCCGGGATTTTATTCTGTATAGACTATACTATAGTGCTTCAAAGGAACACACGTTATACTTTCATAATAAAAACTTACTCTGTGCTTACATAGACTGATGAACACATTACCCAACTTAGTGGCCCACAGTCGGGTAAAAAAAAGGGTGAACCGATATTTCATTACATTTTACCATATTCCTTTTTTTTTTTAATTGATTCCATGATAACCTGGAAGAATTGCAAATATTATACGTAGGTGCTTCTGTAATGTAGCCGTACACTTAGGTTGCCTCGATTAGGTTGGCAACAATACCAAATCAGAAACAAAGCAAAGCGACCAAGCGACCTTGTTTTCACTCCTACACAAACCCTGTTCTCCTTCTTATCTTACTTCTCATTTTCAATATTTATTCTCTGCGCATAATAAAAATCTTCGTTCTTCCAATAATTGTCTTCTACGATGTCCTTCTCACCGCATTGGTTTTCATAAATCTTCATTTCTTGTCCAGGCGGTTTTCCTTTGGAATGATCTTCTTCAGAATATCAGAACGTTGAAAAGTCGGTACACATTTAAAGTAAAAGCAAGGGAATATCTACATCCCACATATATTTCTTTTTTTTTTCTCTATCTATAATTTTTTTATCTCTCTCTACTGTTTATATTTTGTATGTATGTACTTAATATAATATTTTCAATACGTTTTTTTTCGCTCTTTTAATTTTAATTTATTTGCACCTACCATGTTTGTCTCTGCATCACCTCAAGGTAGACTGCTAGAAAATGAGGGCATTGTCGTGGCGTCGCCTTTCAGGCCTCGCTTAGAACTTATTAGCAAGGATCCTGGCCCTAAACTACGACTCCGCGAAAGTACTTAATTTGTCTGACGATAACTTGCATTGACTTACCGAGCTTGTAGTTGTCTCAGCCGGTACTTAGATGATGTAATGATCTGCTTCGCCTTGTTATGAGATGTGTGCCAGCTATGATTATCCCATGTTCTTTGTTAACCTCTCAAGACCTCGATCTGTAGGGATTAAGCAATCATCATTTGCTTGTTTTGGAACTAAGTGCGCAGGGTCAACCATACTTTTCTAACTTAGGTTACATTTATATTTGTTAGATTGTTTACTCGTATTTACTTTTAACCTCCAAATGAGGGCTTGTGCGTTACAGAGCCTCGCGCTCTGGCTTATGTACTTTGTGCTACTCAACGATTATATTGGATGTCCCTCGTCTGTGACCCTCGCCCTGCGGCTCGGGATTTTCTTTGTTAGGCTAGAATAACTCTACGCCTCTTTTAGGACTTGCACATGCGACACACGCCACATGTGACCTACACCCCGCGGGCTAGGATTTCTCTTGAAGCGATAGCAACTCTACCGCTCATGCAGATTCTTGCACATGTGACCCATACCCTGCCTGTATGGGATTTTCTTGTGTGGCTATAGCAATTCTACAGCCACCTTTGCAGAACTTGCACAGATCGACAAGACATACAACTTTTGATACAGTTAGCGTTACTCGACTTCAGTAACTTCCTTTAGTTCAAACTACCGTAATACATATACGATTAGATTAACAATAAGTAATTATATAAACCCTAGGCACTTAGCTTTAATTAACTGGAGACTTCTAGCTTGTTCCGGAACTCACTCAATTCACACTAGACTTTAAACTATTCTTATAAGACTGTACTTGATGCCGGCGACGCTTCAAAAGGGCGCGTCGCCCGGCTTGGCTTCGCTAGGTGAAAATCCACAGACTATAAAGTACCATAGTCATGATATTCTCGCTTACCTTGTGCAGAAATGTCAGTGATCTTGCGAGAATGTCTTCTTATGTATTATTATGAGTGATTTCGCGCTAAGTCGCGACACTCCCGCCGGAAATTTTTTAAACAAAGGTGATCATCAGATTCTGCGTCCACTCCCTTATCTTCTCAAGGGCCCGGACTGCTGCCTCACGCTTGCTCCTCAGTTCTCCGTTTAGTCTATCATGGTTCTCAATGTCCTTTGATGGTTCTCTCGAATCATTATTATCCTCATTGTCATAATCATTTCTGTCAACGATTTCATTTTCAACATCTATTTTGTTACTAGTATCCTTCGTATTTTTTGTCAAATTTTCATCTATTTGTTTCGTTTCATCACCAATTGATGTTTTATTTTGAACAGCTTTCATTTCTATATCATTAGTAGGATTTATATTTATTGCCCTTTCATGAGTTTTTATCGGCAATCGAAAGGATTGAGAATCCTTTCTAGTTTCTTGAATAGCTTCATCATGACCTTCGTCATCTTCAACTTCTAAAGGGTATAAATGTGCAATAGAGCGAGTGAAAATTGCATTTCCAACTTTGACTTGTGCTACTCGAACTAGACCATCAGAGCTTTTTACTAAGGACACTATTTTTCCCACCTTCCAGCCTTCTCTGTTCTTATCTCCCTTTATCTGTACTATTTGACCTATTATTGGATTAAGATTTGAAGTAACTCGTGATTGTTTAGGAGAATGACTATGTCTGTCTCTTAAGCTATGTAAGTAGCGGTTTTGAAACATTTCTTTGAATTCCTCTAGTATTATTCTAGACTTCTTCCAGCCTTTAATTAAATTTGTTTTTGTGGAAGATCCTTGTATTATTACGTCAGTTTTTGCACTCTCAAGAGTGGCACATCTGCCCCAATGAAGAAAATCGGATGGTTTCAAAATATGTTCAAGTTCGGTATCAACACAAGTTAGTGGTCTACAATTGACCACCGCTTCGATTTCCTTTATCATTGTTACCAAGTGACTATCTCTTAAAAGATGTTTGTGAAGTGTTCTTTTCATACAATGTTTTATCAGTCCAACTAAGCGTTCATAAAAACCTCCGTGCCATGGTGCTAGTTCGGGTATAAAACGCCATCTTATTTTATTTTCAACACAGTATGCTTTTGCTACTATGTCGGAAATCAATTTAAAATGCAAAGCATTGTCGGAGGTTATCCATGTAGGAACTCCCCTAATTGAAATCATTCGTCTTAAAGCAAGTAGTCCTTGTTCAGCTGAAAGATCTTCAACTACTTCGAGATGTACAGCTCTAACAGCAAGACACGTGAATAAGCATATCCATCTCTTACTTGTGCCGCTATCTGTTTTGACTAATATTGGACCTAAATAATCAACACCAGTAAAAGTAAATGGTTGGCTATAGTTCACTCTTTCAGGAGGTAGTGCCGGTGTAGATGGTAATTTGTATGGTCCACCACCATGTTTCATGCACCGGGAACATCTACCCAATATTTTCTTAACCTGGCTTTTGCCTTGAGGTATCCAATACGTTTCACGAATTATACTCAATGTGTGGTTGACACCTACATGATAATTTCTTTCATGTATGTCTCTAATTACTTTAGTGGTAAATTCACAATCTTTCGGTATGATTATTGGATATCTTTTATCGAAAGCCCAACCGGCATATTTCAGTCTGCCTCTGCAGCGAAGTATACCGTCAATATCTTTAAAGAGCCTTAGATTTCGACTTAGATTAGTTTCTTTTCCTTTTAATTCATCTTCAAAATGTTTAGATTGTAAGTTCTTAATTTCTTTTAATATACTGCTTTCATGATGCGTTTCTTCTGACAACTTATTTAACGATCTTTGTAACTGAGGTTGTTCAGTTATATTTTCAGCCATATCTTCATTTTGAGCAATATTTAACTGTAGACTTTCTGCATTCGGCAGATCCTCCCCCGCCAAAAAAGTAACGGTATTTACTGGGACGAGCGGCCACTTGGATTTGTCCAATCTTAAGAATTCTGGTCCCAGTAACCAACGTGACCTTTCCTCTTCCGAAGCGTATGGTCTCGTTGCTGCATCTGCAGGGTTATGTTGTGATGGAACATGTCTAAGTATCAAATCCTTATTCAGTTTTATTTCCTCTAGTCTTCGTGTCACAAATGGTGTAAGTAGTTTGTTGGAATTATACCAGTCTATCACAATCTGGCTGTCTGTCCACAAGGTTTGCTCAGTGACCTGCTTTGTTAAGAATTTCAGAACATATTTAATCAGTCTACTTCCAATAAGTACACCGAGTAACTCTAGTTTGGGTATACTTAAGTTTTGTTGATCTTTGATCGGCACGAGTCGTGATTTTCCTATTATGAAATGTATATTAATTCCTTGCACCAAGTAGACTACCGCAGCGTAGGCCTGCAATGAAGAATCGGAGAAACAATGTAGCTCAATTACCCCCTCGATGGAGGCAATAGTTCTACGAGGTATGCAAATATTTTCTATGTACTTTATATCTTTTAGAATAGTTATCCAACGTTCTTTAGCATCAGTATCTAGTGGACTATCCCACTTTACCTTTTTCTTCCATAGGTCTTGTAAGAAAATCTTTGCGGACAGCATACTAGGTACGCTAAATCCACAAGGATCGTATACAGCTGCTATAGTTTTCAAGACTCCTCTTTTTGTGTGTTTATTATCTTCATTTACTTTTGCTTTCAAGCTTAATGTATCTTGCTCTAAATTCCATTTTATACCGAGTATTTTTATCGTTTTGTCAGGACATACATCTTCGTTTGGAATATGTTTTATAAATTCTTTGGAGTTAGAACTCCATTGTCTTAGATTCATGGAAATTTCCTCAAATGTATTTTTCAAATTGTGGTACAGCATTACTGCTTCATTAACAGTGTTTGATCCAGTCAAAAGGTTATCTACATAAATATCATTGGCTATTTTCTTTATGTATTCGTATTTTGAACATTTCAGATGATGTTTGACTGTGGCATTTAGAATAAATGGTGACGCTGTAAGACCGAATGGAACACGGGTGAATCTGAGATGGATGATATTGTCCTCGGTTACTGGTTTATGAGGGTTCTTCAGCCACAAGAATCTTGTCACATCTCTATCTATGTCTTTAAGTCCGATTTGAAGAAAAGCCTTTTCGACATCCGCTACTATTCCAATAGCGTGACATCTAAATTTAATTAACAGCCCTGTTAAGTCTTCCAATAACAAAGGTCCGCAATAAAGATGCTGATTCAAACTTTTACTGTCCCCAACATGTGCTGATCCATCATAGACTATACGTAGTACTTTTCCTGGTGCCGTGATGCCGTGATGCGGAAGGTAATGTACTATATGGTTAACTTGTCTCTTAGGAACTTCCTCAATTATTCCATTACTCCACTGATCTTTGATTATGTCATCATACGACGTTATTGTAGCTGCATCTAATCTTTTAAGTAAGTCTTTGAGTCGACCAAATGCCAGCCCAAAATTGGATTGCAATCCTGATGGACTATCACTCCATGGCCAGCTGATATAATATCTGTGATCTTTATACTCTGTGGTTTCGTTAAAATGCTTAATAGCTTCCTCATCCCTATTTGCTTTAGGTGAGTCTGTTATACCTATGGACTCCAAATCCCACAAACATTTCAAACTTTCTCTGTGTAGTGGTGGATCTAGTTGATTAAAACTATCGTTGCCAGAATTTTCAAAATATGTGAGTACTGTTAATCGTTGCACGCATTTGGTAGTGTTTATTCTGCCAGAAACTATCCATCCAAATTCAGAATGTATCAAATACAAATCTTGTCCTATTTGTATTTTATCAGTTGCCATGATAGAGTAATAATGATCATTACCTATCAATATATCAACCCGGTCAAGCAATGACCCATCATCAGCTAACTGATATTTGCCAGAGTTCTTCCACCCCAGTAAATTTTCCTCTGGATATGGTACCCCTGGAGATATTGATGGTATGACGTTAGCAAATATTGACCTGATTGTATTATTATTTGTCATAAGATCTATCCTTACTAATGAGCTTGTTATCTTTCTAGGTTGTTGAGATCCGAACGTAAATATTGCAAGGTTATTTCGTTCTTCCTCTTGAAGATTCAATTCTTTAGCCATAGCTTCTGTAATATAACTTCTCTCGCTTCCTGTGTCTAACAGTATCCTACAGTTTCTTCTGCTATCACTGTGGCCTAGTACTGCAACAACGGCTGTTTGCAATATTGTGGACTTTTTTCTGCTTACGTGCATTACATTTGTCGATTCCCTTTCATCTCGACTCTTGGGTTGCACTTTAGTAGGACATAATGCTGAGTTATGTACTCCATACTTGCCACAGAAGTGACATTCCCTTTTATTATTGCACCGAGAATGGTGATGTCCCTGCCTAAAACATATAAAACATCTATCTTGAAGTTTTGCTTTTCTTTTCTCTAGAGTCTTAACCTTGTCACAATCGCTATTGTAGTGGTTACCATTACAGAAGATACAATTGTAGAGCTTCTTTCTTTTACCAAAATTCTTGTATTTCTTTTCTTTAGTTATGTTTGGATCAAATCTTCTCTTAAGTCTGTCATTATTAGGTTTGATATTGTGTTGAGGTCTTCCCATCGGTATTTTAATGTGGGTGAAATTTTTCTTTGACGTTCCAGGTCTCCTTCTTTCTAGATTTGTAGCATCCTTTATATGCAGGGTTTCTGTAGTGTACGGGGTTTCAACAGCACTACCCGTACAAGGTTGTTGTGTTATCCTCATAGCGTCCTCTTTAGTGGATATTATCAAGGATAGATGCTTTAGAATACATTCCACAGTAAAAGTACCTTCAGATCCAAGTCTCATCTTGGTATCGTAGATTAGGTCTGTAGGGAATTTTTCCATTATTAAAAATCTCATCTGATTCGTATCAGTGTTCTCTCCTATGGATTGAAGTATTCTTAAATGACGTTGAATTTCGTCCAATGTGATTCGGCATTCATCAAGTTCTATTGCTTGTTTTAAATTATTAATGGCTCTATGATGCGCATGAATTATTTCATGTTCTTTGCCATATCTGGCCTTTAGTGTATCCACAGCGATATGATAATTTTTGTTTGTTGTGTTTAAGCCTTCTATTAGTTTAAGAGCATTGCCCTTTACTGATCTTTTAAGATATAATAGTTTATCTACATCAGTGAGTGATCTTTGATTAATGCTAGAGTTGAATTGATCCCAAAAGGAGCACCATCCTAGTAGATCGCCCTCAAATTGAGGTAGATTAAGGTCTGGGAGTTTACTATATGTGGTTGAGTGTACCTTAGGTGGAAGGTTGACTTCACATTTAAATTTAATCTTTGTGTCTAGTTCGGCTACAATCTCTTCCCCATTTAGTTGGTATGTTGTTAGGTTGGAGATCTCATCAGGGTCCGGATTCTTAGAAATGTTGAAAAAATTATACAATTCCGATGAGAATCTCGATAATAATGATTTGAGTTTAGCTAGTTGTATTTTTGCTTCCTCTAAATTATCATCATTTAAATTATTGGAGAGACCATAGGCTTGTACAGATATAGTTTGGATTTCTTCAGCGACCTTACTCAAACGGTTCATTAATATGTCTTCCATTTCAGGTTCTTCTGCAAAGTTATCTTTACTATAAACTTATGTACCATTATGTATATTATAAATTCAAATTTTATCCATTTCTATTGATAATAAAAAATTAATTAATCAATTAATTCTTTAACTCATTTGAAAAAAAATGTAACTTTGCCTTAACTATTACCTAGTTTCATTTAAAATTCACTTGACCTTAAATTTCAATTAATGATTTATTAAAGAATGGATTAGAAAAAAGAAAGAAAAAAAAACCAAAATTTGTTTATAAGTAAGTACTCTGTAAGTACATACTAATAGTCAGTCAATTACTAATTATCATTTGCCAACATCTTCATAAATTAAGCATCTTAATTGTCATTTTCCTTGCCATGCCTTCTAATATAATTCTTATTATCTTGAAATAACAATGGCTTCCCAATGCTATTTTAAAATTAATATTAAGGCATGATTATCTTACTCTAGACTTTACTCACATATAATCATATCTCTAGCAGGTGTAAATGGTTTTTATGAAAGTAACAATACTTTCATACTTTAATTTTGCTTCTAATTCAACAAGAAAATTAAAAATTTCCCTTGAAATTACTTTGTCATATGTAGGCATGTATTTGTTTATTGTTTTACCCGTTGTTTAATTTAGCTTATTTTATTTCAAGAAAATAGGCAGTACAGCAAATATATAGCTGTTAATGACTGAATTATAATGAAAATTATGGCCAAGTAAGTAGTTAAGAATTGAAGAATTTTAAGACAAGTTAATTGACTATTTTAAAGTCTCTTAGGAAAATCCAAAGTAGTAGAGTACATAGTTAATTTTCTCTTGGGTACTCAGTCAAGGAATGACTATTGTCCTACTATACCTAGGAACTTATAATGTCATAACATGGTTTAAATTTTAACTATAAGTATTTGTTTACTTATGGTACCTATAACACAATGGAACATTCTCTTCCATTTTGTAATTTGTTCACTGTGGGTATCAATTAAAACTGTTTCCAAACCACGTGAGCCGTATGACAGCACAAAAAATTTCAACTTTTTGCGGAACGTGAATTTCTGTACTACAGACGTAAAATATAGAATAATCACTTTTCATACCTTAAATCACAGCCTCAAACACTAAATGAGCGCTTCTGATGTTTATTTCACAGGTTAAACAACTTTGCGGCAAATATTAACAACTTTCTTGAGTAATTGAAAAAGTTTTCATATCGATGGCGTCTAGTAGTGTCGGCTTACAAACTTTGAACGGTAACTTGAATGAATGAACGAAACGTCATTTCTAATAAGGCGGTATACACATGATCACAGCTTTCTTCCAAGCATCAACTTTGATACGTATCTTGTAGGATTTCAATACCTAAAACCGTATGAATTTTCTATTAATTATTTCTTAGGTAACATGATCTTTGTCTTGAAAGAGAAGAAAAAAATACGACAATTTTGCCGATGCCAATTAGGCATGTTATTTGTTTGTTTCACAAAACAAAACGAATGTCTGCCTTCTCCATACACTTGTTAGCTTCCAAGCTTCTTTTAAGCTCCAGCAATTAACAGACATTAACACTGAATCACCGTTTCATGATTATAACAACTATCACAAGCCGTGGTAAATTTATACCATTGTCCCGCCATTGAGTACAAATACCATAAAGCAACAACACACGTTATGTCCTTTATAACTTTTTGATGACAAAACGACTTTCAACGTTATTGCTAATAATATTCATATAGCTTAATTATGAATATAAATTTAAACTTTTTATGTATGTAGCTTTACCGGCAAATTGAGTGAATGAGCGAGTGAGTTGCGAACAAGTTTTTAGAATGAACACGAATGGCATTACATATTTTAAATAAACTGAAACCTTTCAGCTTTAAAGAATTTACATCCCTTATAAGTCAAAGCAAGTATCATCAGACCTTAGGATTCATCAAAATATATCCCAGCATCTCCACCATGTCGCGGCGTCGCCTTTCAGGCCTCGCTTAGAACTTATTAGCAAGGATCCTGGCCCTAAACTACGACTCCGCGAAAGTACTTAATTTGTCTGACGATAACTTGCATTGACTTACCGAGCTTGTAGTTGTCTCAGCCGGTACTTAGATGATGTAATGATCTGCTTCGCCTTGTTATGAGATGTGTGCCAGCTATGATTATCCCATGTTCTTTGTTAACCTCTCAAGACCTCGATCTGTAGGGATTAAGCAATCATCATTTGCTTGTTTTGGAACTAAGTGCGCAGGGTCAACCATACTTTTCTAACTTAGGTTACATTTATATTTGTTAGATTGTTTACTCGTATTTACTTTTAACCTCCAAATGAGGGCTTGTGCGTTACAGAGCCTCGCGCTCTGGCTTATGTACTTTGTGCTACTCAACGATTATATTGGATGTCCCTCGTCTGTGACCCTCGCCCTGCGGCTCGGGATTTTCTTTGTTAGGCTAGAATAACTCTACGCCTCTTTTAGGACTTGCACATGCGACACACGCCACATGTGACCTACACCCCGCGGGCTAGGATTTCTCTTGAAGCGATAGCAACTCTACCGCTCATGCAGATTCTTGCACATGTGACCCATACCCTGCCTGTATGGGATTTTCTTGTGTGGCTATAGCAATTCTACAGCCACCTTTTCAGAACTTGCACAGATCGACAAGACATACAACTTTTGATACAGTTAGCGTTACTCGACTTCAGTAACTTCCTTTAGTTCAAACTACCGTAATACATATACGATTAGATTAACAATAAGTAATTATATAAACCCTAGGCACTTAGCTTTAATTAACTGGAGACTTCTAGCTTGTTCCGGAACTCACTCAATTCACACTAGACTTTAAACTATTCTTATAAGACTGTACTTGATGCCGGCGACGCTTCAAAAGGGCGCGTCGCCCGGCTTGGCTTCGCTAGGTGAAAATCCACAGACTATAAAGTACCATAGTCATGATATTCTCGCTTACCTTGTGCAGAAATGTCAGTGATCTTGCGAGAATGTCTTCTTATGTATTATTATGAGTGATTTCGCGCTAAGTCGCGACAGGCATTAAGGCACGTATTACAGAACGTCACTCAAAACTCAAACTCCACTTAAGTCTCGTTTCAAGCCATTTGATTGGTTGAAACTAGTTTTAAGTAATGCTTAAGCAGAGATCAATGCTTGAGCTTCCTTCTGGAATACGGACCTAAGTCCGCCATTGTGCAATGTTTGTGCATAAAGTTTAAATAAATAAATAAATGTGTTGTCTATGGTATTGGGAGTTTTTGGATTTGATTGGAAGCCAAGATGAGTGCCACGCTCGTTTTTCATTGGACTTTTAAATTATTTAAAGTGTCGTTTACTAAATAAAAACGCGTGATATATGTTGTAAAAAGTGCATTCAGTGAATAATTCATAAAGAACAGTGAAATATTGTAGCAGCCACTTCATGGCTTTGTACCAAATCTTCCTCCAAGTGTCTTTTCACGCGGGAAACGAAAGGAGATAGGTTTAGGTTAGGTTAAGTTAGGATAAGAGATAGGATAAGTTTAGGATAAGGTACAAAAGTTGAAAATTAATTACTGAAGACATGGCAGTATGGTCTCTGACCTTAGCCTGTTCCAATTTTTTTTTTGTTTTATTTGTTCCATTTGGAGCAGGCTAAGGTCAGAGACCATACTGCCATGTCTTCAGGAATTAATTTTCAACTTTTGTAACCTAGCCTAAACTTATCCTATCTCATAACCTAACTTAATCTAACCTAAACTTTTCTCCTTTCGTTTTCCGGGTGAAAAGGCACTAGGAGGAAGATTTGGTACAAAGCCATGATGTGACCACTATGCTACAATATTTCACTGTTCTTTGTGAATTATTCACTGAATGCACTTTTTACTACATAAATCACGCGTTTTATTTAGTAAACGACACTATAAATAATTTAAAAGTAAAATGGAAAACGAGCGTGGCACTCATCTTGGCTTCCCGCCAAAAAACCAGCCTGTTCCAAATGGAACAAATAAAACCAAAAAAAAAATGTCTATGGTATTGTTTGTTGTGACAGTTGTAAAACATAATGATTACTTGCCCTGTGACAGTTGTTGTGGCGGGATTATCAAATCTCAATATCTTTGTATTGTTGTAGCCTTCGTTTTGTTGTTATTAAAAATATAATCGTGGGTTTGCTCTCTCAACGAAATAACAATACTTACACAAAAACTGTATATAAATAAATTGTTCTTGTATTAAAGAAGTTTCAGTTCAAGCAAACCCCTTTACAACAATTTCTAGGGTAAGAAGTAATAATTTATAAGTATTTCAGGGTGCATACTCATCTTATTAATTTTAGTACCTATCAGTTGAGTGTGAAAAGACTCCTGTGTTTCGGCGGCATTGAATGCTACAAGATTGGCTTTGTACTATTCGGAGAATGCCTGTAGTGCTGCATTCGTACGCTCCACCATACACAATCATAACATAATCAACGGTTTTAGTGCAAAAATCGGGACGCTTTTAAATGGAAACCCAAGTGCTGGATTTCTATCTACATTAACCTGGAACCTGTTAACTATGATAATAGCATGAGATAATGGGTACCAGTTGTCTTGTGCAGTTAGGTACCTACTTTTTATAGCTACCTATAAACCAGCTGATCTGAAGAATCTGCGTAATAGCCTCAAAGCTAAAGTCTACCTAATAAATTTAATTTAATTTTATAGTCAACAGAGTTCTACAGCTGAGTTAAGGCCTCCTTCAAATTCTTCAGTGTATTCTTTCCCCCGTCTATTAATTCTTTTCATATATAAATTAAGAGAAAACCCACTATATCAACATCTATTTGTACTGTAAAGTTCACTTCGTTTCATTTGACTGCACTGTTAGCGCTGTGGATAAACTATTGACTGCTGCACTGCCTGTCACGGCTTCGATTCCCGCATGGAACAAATATTTGTATGACCTACGAGTAGTTGTTCCAGGTCTGGCTGTTTATGTTTAGGAGTTTATATGTTTGTAAACATACCCATGATACAGGAGAAATTCTTAGTGTGGGGCAACATAAAAAAAACCTTGAATTTGCACTCTGTGACTTGAACTCGGGTAATAGGTAGGGTTTTAAGGTATCTTGATACCTTCTAGTTTAAAATATTGTTGTTTGTTGTTGGCAATAGTCACCTAATTCTCAACCAACTATTTAGCCCTTCAATTTTGAATATTATTATAGGCCTATGCATCATCTACAATAATAAAATTATGGGGATATCATAGTAGATATACATACCTACTTTATATTGTATGATCTATGAATAAAATTATGTTGTACCTAGGATTGATTTTTATAATAAGTATTCAGTAATTGAGGAATACTTAGTGCATAGGAATATTTTCATCATTTAGATTTAAGACCAACAGTCCAACTAGGTAGGCAGTGGGCAGGGCACATTGCTCGTAGAACCGATGGCCGATGGGACAGTAAGGTTCTGGAGTGGCGGCCACGTACTGGAAGACGCAGCGTAGGGAGGCCCCCAACAAGGTGGATCGATGACCTGGTGAAGGTCGCGGGAAGCCGATGGATGAGGGCAACACAAGACCGGTCGGCGTGGAAAGCCTTGGGGGAGGCATTTGTACAGCAGTGGACATCTATAGGCTGAAGAAGAAGAAGATTTAAGACCTGAGACATTCTGAAGCATTCCATCACTAGTATTCCATCAGTAGGCAGGTATGCTCTAACTAATAGTAAAATTTAATGGTGATAAACTATTTTATCAGTCTTACAGAAAAATAAAAGTGTGTTTTCGTCTTATTTTGGGGGTCTAATAAATTTTAGATTAAACATATTATAAAGTGCTAGAGGGCCCACTATGCTGCCTTTTTTTGGGATGGGATATCATCAAATGACCTCTCCCGCTCTGGGCGGAGCGGAAGGGCGTGTCAGACTTTTACTGACTAAAACCCACCCGTGTTCCTTCACTTGCCTGTAGGCCAGGGCCACGATTTCTTTTTTAAACAACCCGCAACTCCGACCTAAGAAGCATCGCTCTTCGTGGACCCCGTCACGATGTGCAGACATCTCTTTGAGGCGCGCGTGAAATACAACGCGCGGTCGACTCGGGCCTGGTCCTTACCTGGTGGCGAGCTGCCCACTGCTCACCGCCCGCAAGCCCGCGCCTACGGTGGCCGGGAGTTCGATGTTGTCTCCCTACCAGGGCGTCTCCCACGGCGGCTAGAGGCGTGAGGCCGTTAGGATTCCCGCTCCCTCACACGCTCCGCCTCCTCCTTTGCTAGCATCACTGCTTCGCAGAAGGAGGTGACGCCCTGCCATGCCCTCTCGCTCCGGACCATGATGAAAATGATTTTCCATCATCTGTTAACTATATTTGTGAACTGACTTTTCAAAAGTATTTTTCTATCATTACTTTATTGTTTTACTAAATTAGAAAATGTTTCGTTTTCGGCATGTCGTTTTTGTTGTGGCCTGAATTTTTCTGCAGATCTTGTTTAGTCACTCACGACACATTATTTCGACACAACTAGGATCTATTTCTAAAGCTTGTCAGCACAACATGTCACCTTTCTGTTCATTTTCTAACGAACAAAATCTGATGATTGATGCGAGTGCCGACGGGCGTCCAAATGCTGTGATATCAGTAGGTACGCATGCAAAAAATGCACTGAACTTAATTTTAGTTTAGTTTGAAAACAAAAGAGTGGGCGACAATATTTTAGTCTTATCGTGGCGTATCGTCTTTATTTATTAATTTATTACTTAGGTAGGTACCAGAGTCACAGCTCTTTGAAAGTTAATTTTAAAAAGTTTATGCAGTCGCTCCTTGTAAAATACTGTTATTTTAATGCAGCTGTCTGTCCTGAGAAGGTAAGACAGATTTATTAAAAACTGGCAATATTCTCTTTATGTAGGTATTTACACGTACAAGCGCCGCGACATAGAGTAGAGGGTCTATCCAAAGTCCTGGAAGATCTGGATTATGACATATGCCTGCTGAGTCACACATAAGCTAACATGCAATCCAAGCTGGACGACCTACGACTAGAAGATGAGGAGACGGGACTAAAAATTAACATCCGGAAGACCCAAGAAATGAGATACGACGAGCTCTTCGCTTTGCTCATCGGCATAGAGGCTGTGGAAAGGGTCCACAAATTCACGGACCTCGGTAGTGTTGTGTCCGAAGAAGATATCACTTTGAAAATCGCCGAGGCAAAAAGCAACCTTCGCCCAGCTACTTCCCGCGTGGTAATCGCGAAATCTGACCAGAGGATTTAAGCTCAAAATATTCCGATCCAACGTAAAAACCGTATTGCTGTGTGGATGTGAGACGTGGAAGGTCACAAAAGACATCTCGCATAAATTCCAGGTCGTTGTCAACCGCTGTCTTCACCGTATTCTCGGTATCTGCTGGCCCGAGAAAATCTCAATTTTATATCTGTAGGAGCGCTGCAGTGAAACTTTGATCTATCAGTAGATACTGCAAATATAACTGGATCGGCCACACGCTCAGGAGGGATCCTGAACATATACCAAGGCAAGCCCTAGAATTGAATCCCCTAAGGAAAGCGTAAACGTGGCCGTGAACGTGGCTAAGAACGTTTAACCTGAGGTAAGACCTAGAGCAAAATAAACGCGAAGCTCAAGGCCAAACGGATTGACTTGTCACTTTGAATGTTCGTTGTACCTTCTGGGGACACAGGAACTTAAGTAAGTCATGATAACTCATGATTTTTTATTAAATGCATGGATTACCCGGGATAATTCAGATGTTGCGTTTTTAAAGTCTTCGCTTTTGATCTTTCTAGAGTCGTTAAGCTTTGGGCCTCCTGCCAGGGCTGCGGGTTATTTGAAAGAGATACGGATACGGAGATACGGGTGGGTTTTAGCCAGTAAATCTGACAAGCTCTTTCGCTTCGCCCAGAGCGGGAGAGGTCATTTTTTGAATTCGAATTCGAAAAAAAAAGCTCTTAGGCCTCCTTTAAGTTAGGTATTTAATTTACTTTTGTCATTGCGAAATTTTATTCTAGATTTTGATTTTTATTTTTGGGGAGTGCGCGAGGGAATTGCTTGATTTAATTCCCCATCTCCGTTCCACCATCGGACGACCCGTCATACGGCGAGTTTCCACCCTTACGTTGTTAACACCACTATGATCCAGACGAAACGTTTCGCCTCCTCCTTTATACCGCGTGCATCGAGGGACTGGAACAATTTGCCAGCAGCGGTGTTTCCGTCAGACTACAATTTGAGTGTCTTCAAGGCTAGAGTGAATAGGTTCTTAATAAACTATTGCGCTTTACCATCTAGGATTGCGTGACTGCTTACCACCAGGCGGGATTGCGGTCAAAGCGCTAGTTTATAGGTAACTAACAGCCGCCAGCGACTTCGCTCGCGTGGAGTTAGTTATGCTTCGCTCCTATTGATCGCAGCGTTATGTTATATAGCCTAAAGCCTTCCTGGAATAATGGACTATCCAACGCAAAAAGAATTTTTCAAATCGGTCCAGTAGTTACTGAGATTACGCGTTCAAACAAACAAACATGCAAACAAATTCTTCAGCTTTATATATTAGTATAGAGTATACATTATTTCCAGAGTTGTACTACCTAGGTGTCTACCACCTGTAAGAGGGACTTTCCTCGTGATAAACTTCTCAGTCCAGTTGAAAGTAGTTTCGAAAAGCTAAAATGTTTAATTATAGGTTAAATGTTTAATCCATGGGCACTACACATTGCATGGGATACAGAAAAGATAAAGATAACCAACAAGAACTCAATTCTATAAGATTCAACCACAATTTTATCTAGAAAACCTATTTTATAAGTTATTTTGGTGCATCAAGTTGTCAAAATAAAAAAAAACGAACTGACAATGTTGGATTCACGCCAAATGCTTGACGACACACATTTTTTTCACAACTAAACTACGTATTTTTTTATATAAATAGATTGAGATGTGCCACATAGCCTCGGTTCAACGCTTTCAGAAGCGATTAAAAGACGTCAAATGTACCTTAAAAATTTATTTTCCATTTTATATTAACCTAAATTAAGTACGATAGTATAATTTTAAATTAATTATAACAGTTATTAAGTATTTATTATGAATTCACGTTCATATAGTTATGTAATACATAATATATAATAGTAATTGTGCTTAAAATTACTGTGAATGAAATGCACTATTATGGACAATTCAGTGCGTCATGCCGCTCTGAAAATTTTATACATTTGATGATATGTGTGTATAATTTTAGTGTTATATATATCTAAATACAATATTTCATCTATATTTAAGGCAAGATGGCCACGTCTTATGGCTCACTATATTCCTTTTGGTAAGCATCTACTAATATTATTCTACTTACATTTAAAAGTATAATGAATGTATATAATTCAATATATTAGACCGAATCTCATTTTTACTTAAACTGTGAAAGCTCCGCTGTTAAGACATTCGATTCGGTCGGTAAATATTCAACAATTTTTATTTTTCTTCCACATAATAAATAGTTATCAACATGTAGATTTACAAATATCAACAAAATAAATTACGAATAACAGAATATTACAATTAGAATTAAGCTTACGTACTATGTATCAGTGATACCTACCTACTTGGGCTACTACCCCTAACTTGTACTATGTCGCCGTCCAAGATCTCGTCTTCGTTTGAGATGAATCTCATTCCCATGCAAATACTTTATTGTTTGCTGAACTAAATAGATAGTAAGAAGCCATCATCACCCAGTCACTGAAACACTGAAAATCCGCTCAATAGATGGGACATATTTAAGCATCTGACCATGTGATGATCCTTTTAGTATAATCCAGTGTTTTTGTATGTATTAGTAAGTGTTTTCTTTAACAGAATGGCCGGCGACCACCTATAATTCAATACATTAAAATTACATGGACTAGTAATTGAATTATCCTAACTATTTTAATACTACTACTTAAGTACCCTTAACCGCTGTGGAGAACAAATTATAAGTAATAATGTGTTAATATTACAAGGGCATATAGGTAGTGTAAAAAAAATATTGTTGTTTTTCCACTGAGATAGTAATAAGTACGTTACTTAAAATTACATTAATTACTTAACTTTTCATTGCTCTCCCTCTATCTTACGCTAAGCCAAGTCCATGTCCGGACTTATTGAGCAATATGGACACGTTAATACAGAACTAGGAAACTTAAGTTATCTATGGCGTTTTACAACCAAAACAAATGGACTAATAACCGCTTCATTTTGAATGAAGCGTTGGTGATGTAGTCTCCATGTCTTGCATACTTAGAACTGGAATTACAAACCATTATAAATACCCCAGTCATATTGTTTCCGATCGGGACTTTTTTTTTTTTTGGGACAAAACCCGCCACACTGTTCCCAACCCACTGCAACTCCTGAAAGCCAGAATCAACAGTGGAGACCGCCAGAAAAACGCCGAGCAATGAAGCTCGACGAGTCCCGGAGAAACGTTTCAACTGTCTTGGGTCCCGCAACGAAATTAATCAGAAAAGAATAGCGGAGGAGTAAGAAAAAAGATATTTTTTCCACTTCCCTCCATAATAAGCAGGAGACAGAACGAGTTCCGATCGGGACTAAGACCAAGACCAAGTTTTGCCTAGACTTAGGTTGGTTATATTTGGGCAAATTGGTTCATTACATCTTGTATAAAATGCCAAAATCCGGTCAAAAAATACATGACTGAGACTTTTTTTCGTTCTAAGGCGTCCGATAGATCAATCGTTTTGGATTAATGTGTTTAACCTTAATAAAATAAAAAAGTACGTAAAATGGAAATAATAGATAGGAAGTACACAATGGTATGTGATGATACAATTATAGAATTTGATTTTACTGGTGATACTACTGATCATCTTAAAAACAGCTGTCAGACAGTTAATGCGTTTTCGCAAGCGTTGATCGATAGATGCCACAAATTTAATGAAATTTTACTCTTCTTTCAGTGATTTATTCCAAAGAAACGTAAACACAACATATAAATCAATTCACAAGTAATCAATTCCTGTAGATAACAAAATATCTCTAAATGTGAAACTTGAAGAGTTTTGCTGCGCGTATTATTTTTAAACCAATAATAAAATTACATATTAGCCAAACTTTGGCCCATTTCATATTGTTACAAAACAAGCATAATATTTCTTTAATATTGTATTTATTGTCATTTAACAGCTGTATGATTTTAAATTTTACTTTATTTTTAAATATTATGTATATAAATATTTGAATATGAAGGGTATCTATTATGAAAATATATTTTACTATCGTCTATACGTATAAAAATATGTGATGTTAGGAAGTTGAATAAATGAGGCAAGAATATTTCAACATAACTATCTTTACGTTTGTTTCTTAACGATATAATGGTACTGGTGCTTTTTATAGTTATACATACATACCTACGAATAAGTATGTAATTATTACCTAGATAGTTTCATCACCATTGAACTGGATAAGTACTGAGGTCTTAATTCTAAATAAAAAGCTCATAGCCTTTGGTCATTTTTAACATTTTTGGTTTATGGATTCAACTAGACTCTAGACGAGTAGGTAGTCTATACCTATATTTGGCCTTGCTTCTTTCAGAGTGTAAATCATTAAAATTTTCTAATGACATGGTTTGCTATCGTCTCTAACGTTCGACAAAAGGCATCGAACGTTTGCTGTAACAGCTGTGTCATTATTTTATCTCATTCCACATTCAGACCTAAAACCATTTTAGCAGTTCTCAAATTCATTACTGATACTCTTACTAGCAAGATACATTTTGTATATTCTTTTCTTTCAAACTCAGATCTGAATTCATACCAAAATAGCGTGTGTCATCAGTAATGTGTCCGGGAACAGTTACGTCATTCCTACTGCATCCGTGCCTCTTGCAGCTGCGGGGGGTATGGTAGTGGAGGCAGCAGAGGAGCCTGCATGCCGCCGCCCTGCAGCGTGTAGTAGGGAGACACGTAGCCGGCACCACTTGCCGCTGCCGCCGCTGCTGCTGAAACATACAACTTAGCTATAGCAAAACGACGTAGTGCTGCAAACCCCCGCCCTATTTCACATCAAACAAATATCAACTTTATTTAAATGACGATTGAGTTGATTTCAGAGTGACTAGCGGCATTGAAAAGTCTTAGCGTAAACTGAACTTTGTTGTGTAAACTTCATACTTAGTAATTTTCTACATATTAGTTATTTGTTTACGTTTTTGGCGAATATGTTGCAAATGCAGATAACAAAATGTTGTTTATAGGAAAACAAATAAAATTCCGAAATATTTGACTTTAAGGCAACTTAAAAAAACATAAATAAAGTCTAAGTTGAAAACAACAAATTGAATAAACATACAACATGACAAAATCAATATAATCTAAACACCTTTATGTCTTTAGTTGAGAGTGTAGTACAAACCGGCGGCTGTAGCATATGGGTCAAAGCCGGCTGCGGCATACTGCTGCTGGTAAGCCGCCGCACCCTGTGCTGCGGCTGCCTGGTACTCGTACAGATGGTTTGCAGCAGCCACTGCAGCAGCGTGCTGTAGCTGCGGCAGCTGCACTAGTCCACCTGCTCCCGAGCCCACGCTGGCACCAACCCCGCTCATCGCATTCATGTACTGCGGTGTGCTGTACATGTATCCAGGCGACAACCTGCCAATGCCAACAACAAAGTTATATCCAAAAATCCTCCTGGCATCAAAGACGTCAAACCTTCAGATACTCCACAAAGTAACTGCCTATTTGACGTCTACTGTCACCCGCGATATCCTCTCACTGAGCTTCTCAATAGGTAATCTCGTGAGGAGACATCGAAAAAGTATTACTCTTTAAAACGGTCACACTACCTAGCCCCAGCAGCCTCGACAGGCACGAGCATCTAATCTTGTTATGTTAGTAGACATCGATAAACTGTTATAATTATGTAAGTATGCGACTGTCTGCCTATGTCGCCGTTGCGGAACCACCGCCGTGCGTCAGTGCCAAGAAAGTTTAAGAAAATGTAATAAAAATATACAACGGGCGGCACTCCGCCTCGACCGAAATATCCGGACCACTCGGTATTTGCCTAGTTATATCGTCGGGACCTGTCAGGAGAATTAAGATTTAGATGGCAGCTCATCTGCGGGTTGTTAACGGCAAATGAAGGAGGAACACTGGTGGGTTTTAGTCAGTAAAAGTGTGACAAGACCTTCCGCTTCGCCCAAAGCGGGAGAGGTCATTTTTGATGATTTTACATCCAAAAACAGATCGTGGCAGCCCATTATCTAACATTATTTCGAAAATTACAGATGAGACTTGTAAAAATGTGTTTCAATTATTTTTGACTGAATTTTAGATCTAAATGAATACCTAGACCGAGCCATGGACGTAGGTAGTAGGATAATGCAGGATGTTATTTTCTAAGGACCTTTTTGTGATCATTACAACTTAGATCTTTAGTTGAAATTGTCTAAGCATTGTAATGATGGACCTAGCACAAATATTCATGAATAAAAAAATGCCAATTCTGCTTAATTTGCTTGTGAAAGCGGCCAAGCTTGTTCAAGAGCATCTCGAATCCGCCTCAAGCCGCGTCAGCGTTTCTAGAGAGCTCTCTTCATCCACACTATTAAGCATCGCACCACTTTCGATGCAATTATCCGTCTTTTTCTACCACTATAAGACGTGATAGAGATAGGCTGATTGTTGTTTGTTCTATTTCGACTGAATTAGCATGGTACTGGGATCGGAGGCAACACGCATGCGTGGTCCACGCCCGCATCCACGCCCCGCCCGCCTTATACGCCCACCTGTGGTCTACTGCTGAACTTCTAAATACCTACATGGTGTTAATAGATGAATAAAAAATGACAACACAAGTGTAGATCACGAAAATCTATTGAAAACCTATCACGTAATCTATCTACTCATAAAATTCATCTACATTTGTCAGTTAGCCACTGCGATCGTAAAGCTGCGGTACATGGCTTTCTTTTTTAATTAACTTTCGATATCCGAGTTAATATAATTATCTACTTTAAAGAGAGAAAAAATATAGTAGTAGTAGGTGAAAACAAACAGCATTATTAAAACTGGCATATATATACTCACACAAGCCGAGCTGACACATCTACTAAAATACAAAACACAACCACATACTAGTCTGGTAGCTAATAGAGGATGTACAGGATCCTAAGTTTAATGCCACTTTCAACGTTCCTCGGAAAGTACATAAATTACATGCAAAAAGTTAACGAAAGGATAATTAAACTAAGCTTCAGCTGAATAAACTATGTAGGTATGTATTTCTAAAACAATTTGCCTATAACAAAGAAACATTACTTTTCCTAGACTTCTTTGCTTACATCAATACGTACAGTATGACATATTGGAAGGTACAATTACTTTCAAGCCAATGCTTTTACGCGTACTTTATACTTGGTAATAATTCCATTAGTCTGTGTGGACTAAATCGATCGTAGGCAACCTTGTTTCTGATAATTTTGAGCAACGTAAATAATATGTTTCAAACAACGCAGATCGATCTCCCAAACGTCGTAGTTAAACCCAATTCGATTGGAAACGAAAATAAAAGCGTTAATTCGATTGAAGCTTTCACTTGATTATATTCCATTAAAACAAGAGTGTCACTGAATAATATATGGACAGTTGTGTTGGCGTGGTGGCCCTGGCTGAGCATCGATCGGCTCACGTCAATATGTAATTAACCAGGACACGATGACTGCAGGGCCAGTCGGCACGGATAGGCCGGGTTGTATCGAATGCATGTTAGACAGCACGGCGGCACCGGCGGTGACAGCAACAGCGGCGACCCGTCGAGAGCGCGCTCACACCTACGCACACACAGCGCGCCCTTGACTCCTGCCGCCGTCGCACTACGACAATTACTTAGTAAGTGTATTAAACGAAATCCACCACCAACAAAACTCAATTCAAATCAACAAAATCTTACACGAACACGGCATAAAACATAAAAGTAAAGAAAACATTGAGTGTCGAGAACGATGCGTAAAGTGTGATGGCGGTGGGCGGCGCCAGCGACTGACGACGTCGCCGCCGCCGGCGCCGCCCATGCTCCGGTATAGCTTTGTAAAACGTAAACATTAAAAAACCCAATCGACTAATTCACACCCAAAACGAAAAAAAATCCACTCTCACGCTCACGCTTGCCATAGATACCTATGTGAAAATGTTTGATAATTTAGTCTAGGTGTGGTCCGCCGGCCGCCGCACCGCTAGCCGTCAGGAGACGCCGCTCGCCTCATCTACCGAGACAAAAGTCAGCAAACTATATTTATACCGCCAAGCGATATGAACCTGGACTTCAGCTGCTCAATTCCTACAGTTCTAACTTAGGAGCAGTTTATGTATCTCAATGATTTTGTTGAAATATTCGATTCGATAACAAATCTATATCGTGAGAAAAGTACGTGTTTTTGTAATGGAAATGTTATGAAAATGCGTCTTGATAAGTTTCCATAACCAAATTTATTAAACGAAAATTACGACTGATTTGTAGACATTACGAACGCACGTACGTGATTGTATTTGTGAAATGGAAAGATGGGTTATTTATCTTGTTCAATCTCTGTTCCAATAAAAGATTTTGAGCTGTTCTGTTAGCATCTAAGTAAGAATAATCTACGTCTGATTTTTGTCTCGTGAGATGTATTCAGAGCGGCATGCGGCGCCGCTAGTGCTGGCAAATATCGAAGTGTTGAACCACTGAACATTGATACATGATACAGATATGGTACAGATGTAATCAGCCGACGGGGTACTTACCCATACGGCGAAGGCAACACCGTTTGATAACCGGCGCGAACACCCGCTGCAGCTGCTGCGGCCAAACCGAAACCTGAAAAGAATGCAACTTTATTACGATGTCATTACACCGCACGGGCACATAATAAATGTCACAACAAAAAGAGGATAAGAAAATTCAATTTGTATCGTTTCTAAAAAAATAATTTTTAGAAACGACATCATTACTCTTTCAACATTACCAAACGTTAATTTCATTCTCACTTAGCGGAAGTGGCTAGAGCGAAGTCAAACTAAAATATATCTCAAAGAGATTGGACCAAATCCAAATGACACGAGAGTCAACTTAGCGCAGGGAACGTCACTGTTAATTTCTTTTTATTGCATTGTTAAGTCGCGCGAGGCGGTGTCTATTTTAGTCGCTCACCGCCCGCCCGGGCACCGGCATCCATGGACATACCTCATGACAAGAAGACGACAAACACTCGCTATAAATGGCTATCGAACTTTGGCACAAGCCAATGTACCTACGTTACCAAAACGATCGCAAAGACATCTTCCATCTAGGTGGAGGTAGCCACCAAGTTGATGATACTTCCCGGGTGTCATAAACTAATTTATTTTGTAGGTACCTACGTGATTTTTACGGATCGTTTTTTAATGATTTGACCATTTCGAAAACCAAATGATATGCCATCTTTAGGAAGTGAGCAATCACAGTGATTGTGTGTTTGAATCATAATAATCTGTGATTAATGGTAAATATCCAGAAGAGCGTAACCTCTACCGGCCTGTAAATAAATTTGCTATTGTGTGGCGAAATTTCACCGGTGATTACAGTGGATCACATCCGTAACCTCTCCGGATGGTGTTGCGGTTCGTTTGCTATGACAGTAGTTGTAGTGACCTTACTACTTTCAATACCGATAGATATGTACTACTTTGTCAACTACCGGTTATTATGATTTCGATATTTAAAAATTTGGACTTTTTGCCATAACCAGAGGTAATCCCTCTGCATGCCATTGAAAGTAATAAATCCACATTATGTAAATTTGCTACCGGTTTATTCTATACCCATCTCACCGTAAAACCTTAGGTGAAGTGAGCTGTCATTCCAACTTATGCTAGGCTTAGAGCTCACTCTTCTAACGTCGAGAATGTTTTACAGAATCGATCGGCTGTGTTGTGTCCAGCATAATAGATAATACAACTAGTGCTGATCGGTTCTGATTCGGGGGCTAATCGCGTGCCATACAATGCGCGTGATGTGCCACCGCATTTGTTCGATCGATGCGGTGTCATTTGACGGCCGAGGTCGAACCACTGTCCACCACAAAGCTTATCTTGATTCATTAAATTTTTCTCTTTCCTTTTATGTCCATTGTCAGTTGGCCTGAATGTAGCGCGATGGTCTTTTGTTGCTTATATGTGACCCAGATAGATTTTAGTCGTAATCGATTGTCAAATACAACACAAAAGGCAAACAGTTGAATATGTAGACAACAATGTAGAACAAAATATGACGCAGTACAAACACGGTTTGAAGCTAAAACTAGAATGAATCAGTCATCAAAGTTCGGAAGGAATAATTAGTCATTGGCCCTCATGAAAAATATCTCGGTAATTTGGGTAGGTGGCACGAATAAAGCTTTGTCTGAATTCCTGTGCGAGTTTTTATTTGTTCCAAGACGTCTTCTGGAGCTCAGGTCGTCGAACTGCAAAGCCGACAGTAAGTGCTTAACGTCGCTTGTAAGGATTCTACGGAAATACGATTTTAGACGCGAGCGGCCTGAGCGGGATAGAAAGAGGGTATTATTATTATGTAGGCATGCGACTACGTATGTAGGTACTCAAGTACATATTTTCATTGCCATTAACTTTTGTACGTCCTAGATTTCCAGAAAATGTGCTAATTCCAAATAAACATGTCTTATTTCAAACAATTGAAGCATCTGCGAGGATAATTATTTCGTTTATGAGTTCTGGATTTAGGTACAGGTACGAAATGTGTTCGTGCAGCCAAAATTTCCCAATAAATAACTAAATCCTCTCATTATTATGAACACGGCTTCATAAATACATTGTTGAATAAATATGTCATGTTAGTTTGTCGATACGAGAATAGAACTAGATGTGCCGTGGCCCAATTTCGTTTGACCAAACTGGCCGTGTTGGGCTTGCGGCCGTCACGGTTTTCTGTTTGGCGAGCCTTTGATCTGGCCAGTGCCATCAGCGACACTATCAATCCGATGCCTATATCGCCGTTCTGTAGACGATTGCCGGGAGCGATTAATTACATCCCTCCCCATCGCGACCTCAGTTCCTGGGACACTTATTTTTGGACAAAACACGTGCGCGCATGAACCAACGGCGATTTTTATAGCCGACGTGTCTTTCCTCTCACATCGGTGACTCGTTACCAGCCATGGCACGTTTAAGTTACCAGAGAATATGTACTTAGAGTTTTTGTTCTTTATAAGTTATTTTTTACAGTACCTACATTGCATGTAACATCTCGATCCTGTCACTTAATAAAAGAAGTTGAAAGATACTCCAGACATGAAGTTGCTAGTTATGCTTGTAGGTCCCGACAAGATGAGGTTCTGGCTTGATGCCAAAACTGGTGTCGCGGCAGAGGCGGCCGCGACGACGTTCCCAAAACTGCGTATATTTAGACAAAATAAAGAGCGCGCCGAAGACAAAACGAGACGCAACTCTGTTTTATAAATAACCGCGTCGTTCGCCGGACGGACTCAGCCTCACCCGACCAACCTCTGCACGCCAGCTGTTGTACATAAATAATAATTAAGACACGAAGAAAGCTCCACGTCCATCTTTTGAGGATCATCAGATTAGGGCGAAAATTGTAGACTAGCTAGTAAAATTATGACGAATAGCTCTAAATGGTTTAAAGTGTAACTAGAAATGTAATCTACTATGTAGGAGGATTATCGGAGGATCGAAGGGCTTCGTGCGGAAGTCGTAGACGGGGATCGTGTTTCAGATGGTGACAAAGGGAACGGAACTACTACAGTGAAGTGTTCCTGTGTGAACTGAGGTCACTGCACGTTGCTAGGAGTGTAAGCTTTTTTATGCCAGCTACCTACACTCATTCAGTTTCCTTCAGAAACTGCACGGTGAGTACCGTAAATGTTGGCAATAATCAACTTTTATTTAAACGTTTTCATCGACCTTCATATACTTAACAGACTTATGATCTGTTTCGATTAGAAAGAATAATAGATACCTACGTGAAAAATACAAAGTTTATAGAGCAATGTAACTAAGATTTTTGGGACACATGCCACACATCCGTATGATACGGAAGACGCTGTTATTTACTTGGACCGCGTTCAACAACTTCGAGGTTATTAGTGTGGCGACGATATCGCAAATTAATTTATCTGAGCGCGCACTAAATCTGGCTTATTTCTAATTCACTGTGAATTTCCAAATATCTGGAAAATAACTAGGTAGGTATTTATTAGCTGAAAACCGTCAAAACTTTACAACAGACTAATTCCAAAAGTATTGACCGGGATTTATTGCGATTTGGTGAATCTCTAGGACCTTCGTTTATTTACTAGGCTAAGTGCCAATTTGATTTATGACAAACGAAAAACAAGTCAAGCTAAACCTGAATTAAATTGGTTACATTAATCTAATTAGTTTATGCCAGAAGCTCATCCCGGAATAACGCAAGCGCAATCTCAATAGTCATAAACCTGCATCGGTGTCTACACTACAAACACTACTTGTACCATCTATTCTATACTTCAAATAAGAAAATGCATATCTATACTTACTTATATATATAAAGCTGAAAAGAGTTTGTTTGTTTGAACGCGCTAATCTCAGGAACCACTGGTCCGATTTGAAAAATTCTTTTTGCGTTTGATAGCCCATTAACCCAGGAAGGCTTTAGGCTAAAACATCACGCTGAGACCAATAGGAGCCCAGCATAATAACTAAATACACGCGAATGAAGCCGCGGACGGCCGCTAGTTATAAATAACTAGCTGCGCCACGCGGTTTCACACGCGTAGGTTACGGTATGCTCCGATCCTGTTGGACGCAGCGATTGATGTTATTATACCCTAAAGCCTTCCTGGATTAAGGGGCTATCCAACGCAAAAAGAATTTTTCAAATCGGACCAGTAGTTCCTGAGATTAGCACGTTCAAACAAACAAACTCTACGGCTTTATATATTAGTACCTATAGTTAATAGTGGAAAGAAAGTATCCAAACAAAATTATAGGCAGAAGAGTGTCAATCCTAATTTATGCTCGAAATCACATCAAAGCGTGTCGCTTTTCGTGTGGCAGTAATTACTAGTTTCCGTTGCAATAAAACAAAGATAGTAAACTATTGGTGTGAAGCGAGATCGTATCACTTCACAATCCACGAGACCGCCATTGCCACCGGCTGACCATTATGGCTTCGCTTCATACAATTATAGACGATGCTTGCTTGGGTATCGATTTGTGGTTATGCTTTTTGAAGATAAGCTACTAAAACTATAATAGATCTACATATGGATATCATTGTATAATACCTATTATCTACCTTTTATATGTATACATGACAGCTACATTTTTTTATTTTTTTACGTGAGGCTTTAGCTATGCAACTTCGATGTTCAGATATCATTGCAATAACGGACATGCAGCTTAAAAGTAGGTACCTATATACACATTTTTAACTTATGATTTATTATTTTAACTACACTTTACTTGAAATCACATAAAAATAATGTATCTTACGTACAAAAAACTGCTACAGCTCCCACGACATATCGCAAAAATATTGAGCAAAACTAATAAAAGGCATTATATTGCAATCATATACTTAGGTTCAATCTACGATGCTCGCCTATCGTCTAAAGCGACATTAGTGAACTTATATCTACCTGCAACTCGCTGAAAAGTAAATAATCTCACCACTTATATGCTATGATTTATCTGAAATTACCATAGAAACTAGGCTCTATATTGGTTAATTAAATGAACCGACTCGCTGTCTGTGTGCCATATCGATTTTGAGTGAGCAGCGCGTGCGGACCCATCAGTGCATTCATGGCCTAAATCCCAAAGACTAAATAAAAATAGTCGCTGGGGTGTGCTGGCTCTACTGCGGGGGGTTTGGGCACATGCATAAGTAATGCACAAACGAAGGGCGCCCGGCGCACGCGATCCGCCTGCAATGCCAAACACAGGGACAACCCCTTCCCAACACCGCAAAGGGCCAAGCTATCCATTAATCAATGATGGCTTATATGCTCACTGCTTAACTTGCTTGCTTGAAGTAGTGCCTCAATTACTTGAGATGTTTGTCGCTTACCGATTTTCTTATTTTTCTTTAAAAACTTTACTGAAATTGGTTTTCAGTGTTGTTATGTAAGGATCTCGATATACCTGCTATCTCTAGATAGGTATGTACTAAACTAATCTTCCAATAACTTACTCTTAGGCAAACCCAAAAGTCAGTGTATAGCTGTAATAGATAGGTGCTTGAAAAAATTTACTATTTTTCATACTCATGTTTCAGGAATTTTCCCTATATGTGTCCCTACATGTGTACCTATGGAATATAAGAATTATAAGTATGTATTAAGGTCGTAAATCTTAAAGACGTTGGTCGAATATTTTCGATTGAAACCTTTCAGACAGGTGTGAATCGATTAGTGCGCTGCTCGTTTCACTCAATAATTCATAGTGTCGCTTCGTGTGTTTGGACAAGTGGCCCGTTCGGCCTTCATCAACACGCCCATATAATAAAACTTTAACAATGTTTTCATAATCGACGCCAGGCCCGCTGAAATCGCCCATTGGCTGCAACCACTACGGCGTATTTAGAAACTGGGCTACACAAATTTCTTACCGCAGCAGTTAACGGGTAAGGAACATTATGTAGGTACGTAAACAACATACATAGTACCTACCGCCGCGAAACAATGTATTATTTTACAGAACATTTAGTTTCCATTTATAATATTGTGCAAAAAACACCTAATCAAACACAAACAGGCACCTTCATATAAACTGGCTCGCATGAAACTTGTGTAACGCTACTATGCGCTCCTTTATTATAAGTTAACAAAAATGGAAATGAAAAAGAATCCATACTAATATTATAAATGCGAAAGTAACTCTGTCTGTCTGTCTGTCGGTCTGTCTGTCTGTCTGTCGGTCTGTCTGTCTGTCTGTCTGTCTGTCTGTCTGTCTGTCTGTTACGCTTTCCCGCTTAAACCTCTCAACCGATTTTGATGAAATTTGGCACAGACAATCTTTAGACCCTGAGAAAGAACATAGGCTACCTTTTATCCCGGAAAAAAATTATGTTCCCGAGGGAAATCTAAAAAGCGCGATATAACCGAACTCCACGCGGGCGAAGCCGCGGGCGGAAAGCTAGTATATAAATAAGTATGGTAAAGAATATATTCCTACCTACATATTATATCGATTTCCTTTTACTTCTACAGAGTTCTACCTACATACTCGTTTAGCTTGCTTATTTATTTTGGTGCGAGCCACGATGCGCGGGCGCCGAAGACAGATAAGCCGTTACGCCTCCATCAAAACCCCTAGAATGGATTTTCATAAAAAAATATTATTCCGACTTATTGTAAACCTGATTTTAGACTACTTTGAGTAAATTTAAATCTAGTTTGATGGAAGAAAAAGATTGTAGGTATGCCCTCTTGAGTACCAAAAACCAACAAACCAGTTTGTATTACAGTCGTACAATGCAGGAGATATAATGTATGCTATCATTTAAATTCTGTTCTTTTCAATCTGTGAATACATAACAAAAAGTTATCGTTTTTTAGATAGATTGTATTGAAGGTGCCAAGCTGAATGCGTTACAAGCGTATAATTTTCTGTAAAACGCAGCCCCTCAGTGACGGTAACGGCCAAAGCATTGCAGTGGCATTATTTGAGGACAAAACGGTCTCCCTAAAACTGGCCCAGCTAACCGTCATTTTCTTTTCAAAGCACATGCACCGAATCTAGATTAAGAGGATCAACATTTGCAACGAGTGTTTCGAAAGGGCGTACGGTGAACAGACTCGGAATATTATTTCAACGTATCAGTATAAAGGTGCACGTTTGAAGGGCTTCGTAAACAAACACTGTGTGCCTCAGGCGTTGTGTATAAACCAATTTTACAAGACAGAATGTAGACTAAACAGGCTCTGCGGCGGCGGCGGCAGATTTAATGCGTTTCCCGAACTGTTGCCAGTGTTGAGCTAAAATTGTTTGAATCAAATATTTGAGTGTAAATGGTTTCAAAGTTATTGTTGAAATAATGGACAATTTGTTGACAACCCAGAGTAAGAGTACCTACATGGAAATGTTACAGGACATTCATATTATGTCCTATTACAATAATTAATTTATTATTAACACACCATTCTCGTGCTTTTTTGAAGCCAGAGAAAGCAAATATTTCAATATGTTGCTATCCTAGCTAACGCGGCAAAGGTTGTTTTGCCATAGAAAAAAATAGATTTTGGTCAATCCTCAGCCCTACCCGATATTTCACACTAGATTTCATACAAAATAGTCCAGCCAGATTTCGGAGTTTGGTAACAAACAGCGCGGCACGATTGCTTTCTCTGGCTTCAAAAGAGCAGGAGGATAGGGTTTAATAATAAATTAATTAATAGCAGAATTATACAGTAAAGGTAAAACCGAACTCAACGTATTCTTTAAAATTCTGATTAACAAAGAATATGAAACAAGCGCGTTTTTAAATTGTAACGAGCATAAAAATCGTATTCTACTGTTTATAGGAACATCTAGTAAAATGCAGAAAAGAAAACGATTAATTTGTATCGACCTTGTAAAAACAGAGAGTTTTCTAACCCTCTTATCGTAAAAAAAACGCTCACCTTACTAGCTTTCCGTCCGTGTGGAATTCGGTTATATTGCGCTTATCGATTTCCCTCGGGAATATCAAATTTTTCAATAAAAGGTAGTCCTATGTATGTTCTCAGGGTCTAAAGATTATCTGTGCCAAATTTAATCAAAATTGGTTGAGAGGTTTAAGCGGGAAAACGTAACAGACAGACAGACAGAGTTACTTTCGCATTTATAACATTAGTATGGATTAAGTATATGTAGTTCCATTAGCCTTATAGTTTATATAAAGTGAAAACAAGAAACATGGGAATGAAATCTAACAAGAATATTCTGCCTAAATTGAAGATTCTAGCGCTAATGGCGAGAACGCAGGGCTGCCCTAACCGCGCGTGTCGAACGCAGTCATAGTGCGCGCGCATATCACAGGGAGCGTGGCATATGGCGTAGCCGGTATAGCGAACCAGGTGTCTCGTCATGCGCGCCCGCACCCATTGTGTATCACCCCTCCACCCCTCCCCGCGCCCGCGCAACTGTTTTCAATGTGTGCACTACCCGACACATCGAACAATGCCGCGACCTCCAGTAAACGTTGCTGTAGCAAGGATGCGGATCCATTCATTCGCTCATTAAATTTCTTAGACATCTGACAAAGAAGCGAAGATCAGCTGTTTGGGCCGTCAATGAACTGGTTTTTGTAACGGCCGTTTAATATTAAAAAATTTAGACGGATTATTCATAAATCAGCTGTGTCTGTGCTTGAGGTTGTTCCAATTTTTAGGTACTTTTCAAGCGTTTGAAACTAATTGCAACTTACGTAGTACAAATGAATGAAAATTTTGATTTTTGATCCAGTTTAATACAATTTTCGATTCATAAAAAAACATCAATCAATCTGCCGCATAAAAAGCATAGCCTATTCGCAATGAATATATATTAATTAGGGTAGGAGTGTAATCTACCTAGAGGCGAAAGTACTCGCGTCATTGTACCGATGGCGCGAGGAAGAGCGGAAACGGGGCTCCAGTCCGGTGCAGCGGCAGATCGAGCTGCACCGAGAGGAGCTCCGTCAGGTCCTGGTGGCGGACTGGCGGCAGAGGCTTATGCGCCCTACCGCCGGCCTCGTTACCGTCGAGGCGATCCGGCCAGTACTCGACGACTGGCTCGGGAGAAGGCACGGCTCCCTGTCGTTCAGGGTGACGCAGGTGCTGTCGGGGCACGGCTGCTTCGGCAAGTACCTGTGTCGCTTAGGCAGGGAGCCGGACGCTCGGTGCCACCACTGCGTCCAATGCGGGGAGGAAACGGCGCAGCACACGCTCTCCGAGTGTGTAGCTTGGGAGGAACAGCGCCGTGTCCTCACAAATGAAGTAGGAGGCGACCTGACGCTGCCGGCAGTAGTGCGGAGGATGGTCGGTAGCGCAGAGTCGTGGGATGCAGTGGTGTCCTTCTGCGAGGACGTGATGTCGCAGAAGGAAGCTGCGGAACGGGAGAGGGAGATCTCAACTCCCTTCCCGAGCCGCAGAAGACGCACCGGGCGCCGAAGAAGGGTGGATAACGCCCTCTTCCGCCCCCCATGAATGGGTCCAGGGGCGAGGGACATGGGGAAGTCCCCGCCCCCTATGGACCCCGAGGCGGAGGCGCGCGCGAGTGTCGACGCACGCCCCTGAGGCGATGCACGGGGTAGTTTAACACCCCACTACCCCGTGCAGGAGACGGGGCCCGGACAGACCGGGCCAGCACGAGGGTGTGAGGCCGTGGAAGAATTTAGACTCCCGCGGCCTCACGCGTTTGCTCGTGATAGAAGAGACACCGGGGTGGTTTTAGTCAGTAAAAGTCTGACAGACCCCGTCGCCCAACCCAGGGCGGCGGACATCCTATGAGGATTTCCACCCCGAAAAAAAAAAAAAAAAAAAAAAGGAGTGTAATCTAACCACATGCAGACGAATACTACTATTACACACGAAGCGACTACTTACCTGTCCATTTTTTAAGGTTTTAAACTCCGTCCGTCTGATGGTAAACAGTGATGCAATCAAAATTATTCTATATGACATAACATAACTCCACAATAATAATGTAATTTGTCCTGCAATCACTTGGTACCAGTAGTGGTGCTTTTGCAGAAAATTATATGTGGCACGAGTTGCTATCATGTATCAAGGTATTGTTGATTGCGTACTCGCGGAAGTTTCATTATGCTATGTCATTCATGTTAGTCGCCTCCTGACCATGTGATGGTCAGTTATAGCAGTAAATTGGTCTATAAATGTGCTGAATCGTTTGAATCTCTGCCAATGTGCTATGCACTCGGCCCTAACGAATTGATTAGAGAAATTGTAATTAGGGGCTTTGATTATACCAATGAATGAAATTGTATCATTAATGTACAATTTGCGCTGTGGTGGCGCCAAAACCTACATAGATATGTCATTCATAAAATGAATTTTATAATCTTCTTCTTCTTCAGCCTATAGAGGTGCACTGCTGGACAAAGGCCTCCCCCGGGCTTTCCAAATTGTGGGTGTTTTTGCCATAATCCCCACGCTTGGCAGGCGGGTTGGGGATCGCAGTAATTTGATATTCCACAGAAAAAGCTCTGCTGCCCGCTTCCCTGGTTCCTGGGAGGATATGGGTTGGTAATATTCTAAGCCCGGTACCACACGAAGACGGAATTTTATAATATAATAAATAAAAAATTGCTAAATAAAACTGTGCTTTAACTGAGAATAATTCAGTAAGTTTCAAGTTATAAAAATCCAATATGAAGTTAACAATTATAACATGCATATAATAATAAGTTATACATAACCATTATATCTTAGATATGGAAGATAATATTTCATATCGGATGCTATGATGCAGAACGATAGACCAGTAAGCCATTAATAGTAATCGTAACAATACTTTTAATTTTGCCTGGCGTAACAACTACCTACATTTATATTACTTATTCGGTGTCCATTTTGTATGGTCATTTAGAGTACAATATAGTAAGTAGTTAGGTTTCACCTACGAATGGATGTACCCTCATTAGTCTAAATTGCCGACTGAATTACGAACCATGATAAATTACGTATCGATCTATCAAACATGTCGTTGGGTAAGTATTGTAATTACGTAGCCATTTCATACTTTTACGGGGCACTTTATTTCTCCTTGTACCAGGAATGTAGATGCAGAGATTAGACAAAGGTTACAGTATGTCACCTTGCAAGGGTTACGGTGCGTGTCCGTGGGGCGCAATCAATTAGCGAGCGGGGTATACCGAGCACTTCCGTTTCCGAGCGTTTAGGGACTTCCGGCGGGGGCGGTATGCTGATCGCTCCCCATATTCCACGTTACAACCGTCAGTGATACACATATTATAAAAGGCTTATGAAATTAAAACTTTATGTGGTCGGCTTATAGTTTAAATTGTAGCTTTCTTTTCAGTATGTCCTGTGATGTTGACTATACTAATCACTATTGTGTTCGACACGTCACAACGGGAGGCGCAATAAATTGTAATTAATGGCATCGTCGCTCATTACTATAAAGACAATTAAAGTTAGGTTGCTTGATGTGATTAAGATAGAACCAAATATGAAAATTTTCAGTCCGTTATTGTTTCACCAAATTGGTGGAATTTTTTCAGAATTTTTTGCTCAAGTTTACCTGTTGATTTACTGCTTTCTTTATAGGGTAAAGGTAACGTTATCTTTACTTGATGCCAAATAGCAAATAGTTCGACTTTTTAAGTTTCGCCTTAGGTTATATGATCAATATTATAGTGCTTGCTCAATTTTTATATATGTGTACTTTAGGAAACCCTATTCATTCCTAAAATACTAATTGAAAAGGAGTCAACTATGTAATTATATTATTAGACAACAGATATGAGATGGAGACGCCATTGGGCGAGATGGAGCGACGACGTCAAAAAAGTGGCTGGCGGAGAACTGCTCAGGATCGAGCTTGTTGGCGTATCTGGAACAGGCCTATGTCCAGCAGTGGACGAGTAGAGGCTGATGATGATAATGAGATTAAAGAAACAGTTATTAAATCAGACGTCGAGAGCAGCGGTGGCCCTATGGTGTCGGCCGGCAACTTACAAGTTATAGGTCGTAAATTCGAACCCCGTCAGGCGCATTGCTTTAAGTATGTACATTATATGGTCACCACTGCTCTCAAAAACGGTGAAGGAATACATCGTGAGGAAACCGGAATGTCCTAGAGCTAAAAAACTTCGAAGACATGTGACATCTACTAACCCACACTGACCCAGCGTGGTAGATTATGGCCCACTCCTTTTCATCGAGAGGAGTCTCGGTGAGAAGGAGAGAAGGGAGTGGGCCGTAATCTACCACGCTCCATCTTCATCCATCCAACAATCCATCTAATCATCCATCAATCCATCAAATCATCCATCTTCCCGCAGAAAAGAAGATGGATTATGTGGGGATTATGTTATGTTAAAGAAGCAGTTCTCAAAGTGCTTATGTCCTTTCACGTTTGTACGTAACCTCTTCCTGATAATGCTGTCATTGAATGGCACTTTATTAACATCCACCTCACTACACTCAGAGATAACGTTATATAAATTGATATCATAACACTCACTATCGGTTTGCTATCGTGAATTAATCAAACGATTGAAATAAAACGACCCACTTGTACCTTAGCGGTAATTAAATACATGATTTTTAATAATTCAAACAGACCTAATTGATGAATTTTTGGATTGAAGTTTAAGGTCCGTATTACAGAACGTCACTTAAAACTCAAGCTCTACTTAAGTCTCGTTTCAAGCCATTTGATTGGTTGAAACTAGTTTTAAGTAATGCTTAAGCAGAGTTAAATGCTTGAGTTGCCTTCTGGAATACGGACCTAAGACACTGAACAGGAAGCAGTGAAGAATAGCAAAATATTGGATCCTAAGTGCCTAGTGCGATCCTAAGTGATCCTGAGTTCACACGAGCGACACACGTCTACAACAGAGGCAACTATATCCGTCGACGAGTGCTGACGGCTGCCCTTGGCAACATGCTGCTAGTGTATTACACATTTACACCGTATTTAAATCACGAACGGCACGACAGTTGCAGTTGCCTCTGCCATTGACGCGTGTCGCTCGTGTGTGTGCATACTAACATACAACGTATTAAATTTTGTCATAACTATTAAATTTATTTTTAACCGACATTAGTTCAGTGGTGCTGCGGTGATCTATTGGGATCGGCAGCGACTTACAATCCATAATAATATTATATATGCGAAAGTATCGATTTCGGCGTAGATTTAGAGTAGCGATTTCGGCGGTCTCTCCACTTCTGGAGCCATAGCGCTTGATGGCGGACTCCTACCAATTTGCTCCGACTTTCGGTATCTCGGTTCACTCGTACAAAGCGATGGCGAAATAGATCGGACGGTTAAGCACAGAATTAACACTGGATGGATGAAATGGCGGCAGGTCACGGGAACAATCTGCGACTCCCGCATTCCCCTTAAACTTAAGGGGAAAATATATAAAACCATGATCCGACCTGCTGTCTTGTATGGATCAGAATGTTGGGCTACGAAAGGGATGAATGAAAGGCAATTGCATGCAGCCGAGATGAGAATGCTAAGAGGGATGTGTGGTGTTACACGAATGGATAGAATAAGAAATGAGTACATAAGAGGAAGTCTGAAAGTGGCACCGGTAGCTGAAAAGTTGTGTGGAAATCGGTTGTCATGGTACGGGCATGTGTTACGGAGAACTGAGGAGAATGTCGTGAGGAGAGTCTTAATTATGAATGTTGATGGCTATAAGAGTAGGGGAAGACCAAAGAAACGATGGATGGAATGTGTGAAGGATGATATGACTAAGAAGGGAGTGACTGCGGAGATGGCTTCTGATAGGGATGCATGGAAGAAAAAGACATGTTGCGCCGACCCCAAATAAATTGGGATAAGGGCAGGAGAATGATGATGCGAAAGTATCTCTGTCTGTCTGTCTATCCGGCTTTCACGCCAAAACTACTGAATCGATTTTAATGAAATTTGGTACACAGGTAGACTAGAGTCTAAGAAAGGACATAGACTAAGTATATAACATCCCGCTATGACCAACAGGAGCAGAACAGTAACAAAACATGTTGCGAAAACGGGAGTGAACGCGGGCGTACATATTGCTCCCATTATTTTAACAGGCGCTTATTTTATACTAGTTTTGCGCCCGCGGCTTCGCCCGCGTGGAGTTCGGTTATATCGCGCTTTTTAGATTTCCCTCGGCCTTTCGCCTCCTCCTTTATACCGCGTACATCGAGGGACTGGAATAATTTGCCAGCGGCGGTGTTTCCGTCGGACTACAATTTGAGTGTCTTCAAGGCTAGAGTGAATAGGCTCTTAATAAACTAGTGCGCTTTACCATCAACGATTGCGTCACTGCTTACCATCAGGCAGGATTGCGGTCAAGCGCTAGTTTATAATATATATAAAAAAAAAAAAAAAACATCAATTTTTTCCGGGATAAAAGGTTGCCTATGTTCTTTCTCAGGGTATAAAGATTGTCTGTGCCAAATTTCATCAAAATCGGTTGAGAGGTTTAAGCGGGAAAGCGTAACAGACAGACAGACAGAGTTACTTTGGCATTTACAATATTAGTATGGATCAACTGAGCTCCTGTAAACTGAAGTCCACGCGGACGGAGTCACGGGCAACAGCTAGTTCGTTCTATGTTGATGGTCGTAGGATCGAATCCCGTCAGGCGCTTTACTTTGTGTAAATTATGGCATCACCAATGATCTCAAAACGGTCAAGGAAAACATAGGAAACCGGCATGTCTCAGAAGCCAAACCTTGAAGACATGTGACATTTACCAACCCGCACTGGGCCCGCGTGGTTCCCTCCGTCTCACCGAGTGGAGGCCAGTGTCCCAACCAACAGTGGGAACATCATAGGCCGTCGTTTGTCGTCCTCCGTGGCGCAGCGGTCAACACGCTTGTCTGCGAAGTGGAGGCCCCGGGTTCAATCCCGGCCAGGTCATGATGGAAAACGATCTTTTCCTGATTGGCCTGGGTCTTGAATATTTATCTATACCCATATGTATCTATTATTAATATAGTATCGTTGCGTTAGTATCCCATAACACAAGCCTCGAACTTAGTTTTGGGTTAGCTCAATCTGTGTGATTTGTCCGTATATATTTATTTATTTATTATTTGCTGATTATGTATTGGTCGGATTCCCTTGTTCACCAAGTAAACATTTTTTTCCACTTCATCGTTTTATATTAGTATATTAGTTTAAAACTGTCATATTAACATTTTGTCTAAGATAATCAGTGATCGGAATAGGTAGAGTGAATTGGGATAGGTAAAGTTAAATTTGATTGTTCTTATTTTTCAACAAGTAAATAATAAATTAGTTTAGTTTTGTTACCTTCCTTTAAATGAATTGAGTAGTAATAATGTCACTACCAACATTAACAATATTTACTTGGAATTACATTCCGGGAAAATGGCTTATCCACGTTATTCTTTCTGTGAACATTTATGATACAAGGACCTAAAATCACTCTACCTATTCCGATCACTGAAGATAATAAATTGTAATGTGGTAATTTCACTGTCGAGCATTCGTAGATGTTAGGTAGGGGCTCATTCTCCAGTCGCACAATTACACACATTCCTAGCTTTCGTACCCACGTGTGTGTATTTACTTTTTTAACGTTTCATACGGTTACGAATAACTTAATATTATAATTTATAATGCGGCACAGCACACATGTATAATTGACCCCCACGACGGCACTGTATCACACACGACGCGATCACACAATTTTTTGTCCGTTGACAACGCGCTGGCTTCGAAAATGAAGGCAAAGCACAAAAAAGAATCATGTGTACGTTTGTTCGAACAAAAAATGCTCCTTTTACAAACAGCTGAGCGTCGATCAGCATTGCTCTGGTGTTACCGAGGGCAAACAACCCGTGAAGATTGCTGTGATTTATTCTTTGTCCGTTAACATGTATTCATAAACGAGTTTTAGATCCTTTCTTGTATGCCACAAGATCGGCACTTAGGTCAATTTTACATGAGAATGGCGACAAAGTGGTATTTTTATTTGGCTACCCTGTGAAGCAACAGATCCAGTTCTTTCTGTCAATCGTACATGGGGACCAACTACATAAAGTCAGGTTTTAGAAATAGAAATATATTTACTGTCCAGGTAATACAGTAAGCAGGATAAGATGACAAGAGTGATTTGAAATATTCATCATCAACCTTTTAATCGTCGCACTGCTGGGCACAGGTCTCCTCTCATACAGAGAAGGATTGAGCGTAATCACCACGCTTGCTCAATGCCGGTTGGCGATTTTAGACTTAAAGTCTAGGTTTCATCAAGATGTTTTCCTTCACCTTTTTAATCAGTCATTGGTGTCCAAGATATACTTATAAAGTGCATATAACTTAGAAAGGTTACATTGGTACTTGCCTGACCTGGAATTGAATCCGCACACTCAAACTTGAGAGGCTGGTGTTTTAACCACTAGGCCACCACAACTTATGCTAGGCCACCACGACTTATACTACTAGGCCACCACGATTTATACTAGGCCACCATGACTTATACCTAGATACTAGACCACCACTACTTCCACTTACTACACCACGACAGCCTCTGTGGCGTAGCGGTAGCGAACGCGGCCGTTGCGCAAGGAGGCGCGGGTTCTATTCCCGCACAGTGCAAATATTTGTGTGCATGAATATGAATATTTGCACTGGTCTGGTCGTACCTCGGAAAGTACGTTAAGCCGTTGGTCCCGGTTGCCATACGAACATCTAGTGGCAGTCGTTACGGGTTGTTCGAGCCCTCAAAAGTCTAACAATTGGTCTAACTGCAATGCTTAGATATCGCCTTCAGGTTGTGGAGGTCAGACGGATGTCGCTTCACGGAAAATATCGAAGTTTAGCCTAAATCAGCAGTTAGACCGGTAAAGCGGACCCCAGACTCCAAAGCTGAAAAGCTACGGATGCGACTGGGATTGACGCTGAGATGATGACTAGGCCACCAATACCTACTTAACGTTTAAATATTACCTATACTTTATAAGCTAATACCATTATTGTAACCGGTTACTATATGGTAGGAACTTATTTGGTAGTGAACCCCACAATTAGACTCGAGGGCTCGAAACACTTTTTATTATAATTTATCCCATATATGAAATGTTAAACCGCAATTTTTTATTTTTTTAAATCTTATCATCATCATCCCAGCGTTAATCCCAGTCGCATCCGAGGCCTTTTTCAGCTTTGGAGTCTGGGGTCCGCTTTACCAGTCCAACTGCTGATATGGCTAAACTTCGACATTTTCCGTGAAGCGACTGCCGTCTGACCTCCACAACCTGAAGGCGACATCGAAGCATTGCAGTTAGACCAATTGTTGGACTTTTGAGGGCTCCAACAACCCGTAACGACTGCCACTAGATGTTCGTATGGCAACCGGGACCAACGGCTTAACTTGCTTTCCGAGGCACGACCAGACCAGTGCAAATATTCATAATCATGCATACAAATACTTGCACTGTGCGGGGATCGAACCCGCGCCTCCTTGCGCAGCGGCCGCGTCCGCTACCGCTACGCCACAGAGGCTGTCATGTGTTTTTTTTAATCTTATATTGGTTGCTTATATGTATGTATACCTAGAGATATTACCCAACTGTACTAAGTCATACTTGATAATAAAATATCTCAGTACACTAACTATTTTGTTCCTTGCTTTGACTTAAATTACAAATAGGATATAGTGTTCTAAGACTGTTCACACATTTTGTGAGTTAGTGCTTCCAATATAGGTTCCAGTACGAAGTGTTACACTACATTTTGTAGGAAGTATTAAATTTAAACTTGAAATTATTAGCTACACAAATATAATGTTAACAATACCAGTTCACTTCTCCATGTCGACCCATTTCCCGCAGCCGGCTGTTACTTATCTTTAATATCGATAAGGTATGCGTGTCACTGACCTGGCGCCAGGTTCCCTCTGGGCTTGGCTCCGAGAATGGCGAGATTGACGTTTGCTTTCCTCCCATCTATGATCGGATTCGGGTCCTTGCACGCTCTCTCCGCCGCCGCTCGGTCTCCCATTATTACCTGCAAACAAAAATCC
Source organism: Sesamia nonagrioides (assembly GCA_017933935.1). Classification (NCBI taxonomy): domain Eukaryota; kingdom Metazoa; phylum Arthropoda; class Insecta; order Lepidoptera; family Noctuidae; genus Sesamia; species Sesamia nonagrioides. The sequence goes on along the minus strand of JADWQK010000275.1, from coordinate 84,232 downwards.
AACTTAGTCCTAGGTTTATAACTTTGGTTTTATTACGAAACCATTTTACTAACAAATACATCGGAGGATGACGTCGACGCAGCATTATCCATTGTAATGCATGCGTGATCCGCGGGTCGCCACCTCGGCGGTCCTACTATTGAATCGACCGATTTCGATTGACCTTCCTTGTCCCCCTCTTTAGCTTTGAGTTTCACTACTATGAACCAAACAATATAACTTCGGGGGTTCAATTTAAATTGGAGCGTTGATCTAAGGCAAATGCTTGATGACCTCCAGATATCGAAAGCCTAAATTGAAAATTCAAATAAATTTAAGTTTTTTTGGAATTCTGTCCTTTGCGTGGGATATACCTACACATATTTTTGAATTGCATTAAAATATATTTTGTCATTCAACACGTCGTAAAGACACAAAGAACCATTTTAAAGTTAGTTATTTATACGGCAATATATCAGAAACACCCAGCGAGTCTGAAATTCAGTAGGTATTGTATGTAAATTTCCCTGGTATCAAGGAACAGGTATAAATTAAATAAGTGTATCGGCTAGTACCTACAGAGTTTATAACGTTTGTAAACTGTTCAAATCGCAGTTAGGCGCGGTGTGCGATAACGAACACTATCAACAGCAGCTAACTACCAGTTAGTTGATTGTATGTTTGTAGTGCCAAACTGATCTTTAAGTAACTCCAGCAACGTAGGTAAAGAAAGAAATAAAGAAAAATGCGTTTATTGCAGCATAAGATTTAACACTTTTTCTTCAGCCTATAGATGTCCACTGCTGGACAAAGGCCTCCCCCAAGGCTTTCCACGCCGACCGGTCTTGTGCTGCCCGCATCCATCGGCTTCCCGCGACCTTCACCAGGTCATCGGTCTACCTTAACACTTAAAACTATAAAACTTAGCTAATAATGCCAAAGGCCCTCAGGTCAGCATAATGTCAGATGACAACATGTGCCAAGATGTGCCATCTGAATATTCTGACGCTGGTAACTAACAGCTAACTATTTAACAGTAGCACAATCGAAACGGCAAATTCAATGGCTTCTTTAGTGTTGAAGTCAGTTCTCATGCAGTCTACAGAAAGTCTAAATTGGAGGTTATGGGAACTTGTCCCGCAAGCTTAGTTTAATGGAGTAATAACTCCTTCAATTAATTATAATAGGAAAGTTAGGTACTACTGTTCCTAAATAGAGCTATGTAGGTATGCAAAACAAACCGCCAGTAAGCAGTTTTCACGGAATTACGATTCAAATCAAATCAAATCATTTATTTCAAATAAACCAGTTACAGGCACTTTTGAATTGTCAGAAGGTCGGTCAGTCAATAAGATGAAGCTAGTCGCCCATTCCAAAGAGTAGGTACCTATGGAGAAGAACGAGCAAGAAACTCCATGGACACTCTTTTAAAATTTCAAGCTATTGTTACAAATATTTGATTACATCATTCATGTTGAAATCAACCGTGTGAGAACGATGCAGAAATATATTGTAGATTAATGTTCCCTGATCAATGAACTAAAATATACCTACTAGATTAGCGGCTGCCAGCGACTTCGTTGGCGTGGAATTAGTTATGCTCCGCTCCTATTGGCCGCAGCGTGATGTTATATAGCCTAAAGCCTTCCTGAATTAATGTGCTATCCAACGCAAAAAGAATTTTTTAAATCGGACCAGTAGTTCCTGAGATTAGCGCGTTCAAACTAACAAACTCTTCAGCGTTATATATTAGTATAGATTACACAAAAACAACCCACACGTATTGTGTCTATTACAGTTTTTAATAGTTTTTAGCGTAGCAGAGGTACTGAGTTTTATTTTCAAAGAAATAAAGTGTAAACCTTCAATAGACCTCTGCTTAGTATACCCCCTTAATCATAAACGTTGGTCAAAGTTAACTAGTGATTAGCGATTGTTTAACCATACATTTTATTCAGACGTTTACACGTCACTTAACTTTAATAATTGTTTATGAATAACTCCCTGAAATACCGTGGTGTTTATTCATAAACGATGATTAAAGAAAAGATCAAAAATATATGATGAAAAGACCGCTAATCACTAGATAACTTTAAGCAACGTTTATGAATAAGGGGGATATTTACAACAATCTAATGATGTCACAAATGCTGAGTTATGAAATCCTTAGCAGAAAACCCGGCCTCAAAAAATGTTTCAAATCTTGAATTCAATGGCAAAAAATTGTTTGCCAAACATTTTAAACTGGTACATTTCCAACTTATCCATTAACCGTTCAACTGTTCGACTTATCGACTGTAGGTACATACATACATAATTATTTGAGCGTCATGCATTTTACGTGAACATGACAAGAATGTACAGCGTATTTAAATTTAACTTTTCCGGCACGTCTGGAAACTCCGGAAGCCATATTTTAATACTTCAGGATTAGCACATATTCAAGAACGTGTTACCTGGGTACCTAAGTTATTCTTTCAGCATTCAAATCAAAGTGTCTACAGACTTGTTTAATTTGTAGACTTAAAGTATCAAAACGTAGAATGAAATGAAGTTTTGTTAGGTATCTGGCAAAATTATCGATCGGATTAATCTAACCTGTCTGCGGGCACCTCAACCTTCAGCCTCATCATTTACGTTAGTAGAGCATGTTATAGCAAAAAGAAATGCTGTGCATTGGAACAAAAATACTCTCTAAGTTTTTCAGACATTAACTCCCCAGTGTCATATTCCTCGCAGTCGCGGAAACAAATAAATAACACATTCCATTGTTTAGATAAAGACGGTCATTATTTTAATATTCGTCGGCAAATTAGATTCCCGCATCAGAGTAAAATATTTGCAATGACCTTCGCAGTAAGAATCACAGTTGATATAACAAACTGTGATGTTTAGGTATCACTATGCGTTTTCTTTCATAGCGCATTTAAATTTTAGCAGTAGCTAGTGAAAGAGCTTATTAAATGCATTCAAAATACCAACCAATAAAGTATCAAAGTAATTCATTAAACACTCTGAAATAATTTTCGATCAAAAATGTAATGTAACAGTCGTGAAGATGCATTTCTTTAACAATGTAGCAGCTGTCTCAAAGTGTCTACGACGTAGCCCGTAGCCACAGGAGGCGTGTCCACGATCCGCCCATATTAACACAGTTCATACGACAGTTTAAATTCCTATGGACAGTTGTTATTATTGTCTTATAAGTTTAATAATACACTAACTTGTTAGGTTTTTTATGTTACAAATAAGGTAAAATTGTCATTCTTCGTAAAGCTGTTTTTTTTTTTATTAAGCAAATTCAGAGAATGGTTTGTTTTTCAGATAATTATGTTTATTATGATTAACGTGTACTTTATCAATTACACTTTATGTAGAAATGTTTAAGTATTGACATAATACTTTAGCAAAAATAGTTCGAGTTCGAAGTTTAGCCAAAATCAGCAGTTAGGACTGGTAAAGCGGACCCCAGACGCCAAAGCTGAATGGCTACGGATGCGACTGGGATTAACGCTGAGACGATGATGATGATAACTTTAGCAAAAATAGTGCACTATCTTTATGTCTAGTCTATGTAGTGACTAGTAAATGGTGACTTCAAACTCAAAAAAAAAAAAACCGGCCAAGTGCGAGTCGGACTCGCACACCGAGGGTTCCGCCGTACAAATGTAGTATCTTTTGATCGCGTTAACTTAGAAGTTTGATTTTTTCACTGCTTAAAGGGACAATAGACCTAGGTATTTAGTATAAATTTCAAATTAATACCTTTATTCGTTCGTGAGAAATAAGGTAGTAAGTTTCATTTTATTAAAATATTATTATTATATTATATAACTAAAAAAATGTGATTTTCGCAATTTTTCCTATATTTGCATTATATGATAATACTTCATGCCAACTTTCAAGATTCTGAGTTTACGGGAAGTATCCTGTAGGTTTTGATTCCTTTGCGAGTGTCGAAAATTTGTTGAAAATATCGACATAATTGGCTGTATCTTTTGATTGGCTTGGCTAAGTTTGATATTTTCGCAGCTTAAAGGGACAATAGACCTGAGTATTTCATGTGAATTTCAGCTTGATGCGTCCACGCGTTCTTGAGATAAAGGGTCTTGACAGACAGACAGACAGACGGACAACAAAGTGATCCTATAAAGGTTCCGTTTTTTCCTTTTGAGGTACGGAACCCTAAAAACAGCGTTATGAGTATGACAATTACAATCTTGAATCAAATTCGTATGTACTGACGATAGCATATCAAGCTACCACAATCTGTCAGATTTCTTTATTCGATTTTCAACTTTATCTTTAATACTTTAAGGCTCAAGGTTCATTGGCAATATTTGACAGTTTCGGGTAGCTTGACCTGCTCTCGTCCGTACCATTCACTTAACCAAGACCTTAGTAAAGATTTTATCAAATCATGAAGTGTTTATTGCTGACGGTCTATTGTTGTCACAAATTATACTTACAAATTAAATAAGCCTGCATTTTTATATTGCAAAGCAATAATAGGTACGCTGTTGGAATCGAATGGCTTTACCCTTGAACTTAAGATTTTACAATAATAGATATGTATATTATTTAAGAAGTGCCAATACTATAGCAAAAAAGTAGTTTATACTTGAGACCTTGTAACGACTGTGCTGAGGTAAACTTGAAAAATGTTCCAATTCGACATACCGAACATTGGTAGTGCGTCTATTCTTCCGATTTTGTAAGTAAAGATACTTACTTATTAAATAACTTAGGCAGACAAATAGGAAAAAACAGAAACATTAATTTTATTATGTTTTTAGGATTCCGTACCTCAAAAGGAAAAAACGGAACCCTTATAGGATCACTTTGTTGTCCGTCTGTCTGTCTGTCTGTCTGTCTGTCAAGGCCTTTTATCTCAAGAACCCGTGGACGTATCAAGCTGAAATTCACATGAAGTACTCAGATCTACTGTCCCTTTAAGCTGTGAAAATATCAAACTTCTAAGCCAAGCCAATCAAAAGATACAGCCGATTATGTCGATATTTTCAACAAATTTTCGACACTCGCAAAGGAATCAAAACCTACAGGATACTTCTCGTAAACTCAGAATCTTGAAATTTGGCATGAAGCATTGTCATATAATGAAAATATAGGAAGAATTGCGAAAATCACATTTTTTTAGTTATATAATATAATAAAAATATTTTAATAAAATGAAACTTACGACCTTATTTCTCACGAACGAATAAAAGTATCAAATTGAAATTTATACCAAATACCTAGGTCTATTTGTATAGTTAACGCGATCAAAAATACAGCAGTATAAACTGCTGTATCTTTTGATCGCGTTAACTTAGAAGTCGGTAGAACTTAGAAGTGTCGGTATAAACCGACACTTCTTGCGTCGCTACGTTTGTACGGCGGAACCCTCGGTGTGCGAGTCCGACTCGCACTTGGGCGGTTTTTTTTTCTTATAATTTGATAAAAATAGAAATATGCTATAGCGCATTTATTTTTCTTTCAAATTAGTAATTTAAGTTGAAAGCGTCAGGAAGTGACATTCGAATTTTCTTATGTTTATGGAATTAGCAACTTAGTATCAAGTTGTATATTGATGTAAATATGATGAGTCTTCTGCGTGGGATTATAGTCACAAAAACATCACTACAACTCTGCCAATTCATATTGTATGAGTATACCTACCTATCATGAAATCATACTAGTGGCCAATTCTAACTTAGGAAGTGGTATCACTGATTCAAATGATAATGCTATAAACTATAAAGTCATATTTATTACGGTCGTGAATTATGTTTTGAAGATCATACAATTTGATACTGACCTTCAAATTATAAAGAAACAAACAAAAGTAAATTTGAATTTCGCGGGTTACCTTAAAAACGAGAGGAAAGTGAAAATTAAACAAGTCGGCATTCTAACTAGCTAAACTAAACCAGCTGCAAAAATGTTATCTGCATTTTCAGAAACACATTTTCTTTTTATTATAGGTACGTAAAATATTGCTAAAACAAATGGCTTATTCAAGTTTTTTTTTTAATACATAAATAATTTGTTTATTTTTTGTCACCACAAATGACTCATGTCTTTAATAAATGCAAGTTGTAAAAAAATTGCTTTTTGACCATTTATTGTATAAGTATTTTGGACAAGAATGCTTTTTATTTCATGGGCTGATTAGGCGATAAAAATGCAATTGTTAGACATAATCATGTCATTAGGTAAATATTGTTATTCTTACCTTCGCAGAGTTTGCTGATTAGGTACTTCCTCAGAATCTAATTTGGAATTAATTTAAAACAATAATTTAAATTCACCGATATTTCCTTCATTTTTTTTTTGTTTATAAAAAATGACAATTAAACTTGTTTACTATTGGAACTCCTTGGAAACATTTTTTTTTTTTAAATTGAATTACGGGCATATAAAAGCTTTTAGGTGTTAGTTGAAAAAGTGTTTTTTTTCCACTATCTATCGCGATTGTGTCCGTCGTTGTTAGATGCCAGGTCCGAGCCCATACGCTATCAGATGACAGTCTTTTGTTTCGTACAAGTACTTCAGCACGTCCCGGAGCCGGCAGCGGCTTCGACCCAGTGGTTATGTAGAGCAAAGGGACTTACACCAACTAAGACAAGTTTAAAGTGTTCACTCTAAAAGGAACTTAATATACCGTGTTGTTGTTTTATTATGATCTGGCTATAAAACTCGAACGATTGTGTTACTTTTTTTAACTATGTGCTGTCTGATTGAATATTAATTGTGGTGGCACTTAATGCAACCTAAATCTTTAGCATGTCTGAATTATTTATTTTAGAACAAATCGTGGAATATTAATTGAATACGATTCAAAGTTCACATCCAAATCAAATCTTTGACATTTTTTATTCAAATATCATATTACATATTATCTTTTGTGTTGCAAACAATAATTATTTCGCCGAAACAAAGTTTTTAATAAAGTTAGTTTGCAATCAAGTTTATGGATGGCTTTCGAAAATAAAATTTTACTTTGTAACACATAGTGAAGTGTTACGAACGATGAATTGCGATTATTACTGCTATTTGGATGTCACAGCGAGGGTGCTACGCGTCGTGTTCCCTCAGGGTCTAACCACCCCTAGCACGAATTGAAAATGGGGTTGTGATTCATTTCCCACGAGCCCCACGCTGCACCAAACAAAAAGCCTCAAACTCTATTACATTTAACTGGCTGCATTGATAAAAGCGTCATTTATTGCATCTGTTGTTTAGAAATAAAAGTGTTATGGAAAAAATCATTAAATTATGGCACGTAGCTAATTTATTCTTCACACAATGATTTGCCAAGGAGTAGCGATGCATCATTAAAAAAATTTCAAACTCAAACTCATTTATTGCGATTTTACTTGGGTATTATCATACATTCCAGATTGACGTGTTCGTGACATCGACATTTCTAATTAAAGCGCTGAAAATGTTTATCCCGATATGACGCTACGCCGCCCAGTAAAGAAAATCGTCAGCGATGATGATGCACCCTATAGCATTGCGCATCGCGCCCTCTATTTTCAGTAGGTACTTTGTTTGACATTTATACCTGCGTGGAACAACTTCCGTGTTTGATGTAATTTCGCGATATACCTCATATGTGTACATGTATGTACTTAGCTGTCGGTGGGTTAGGTATAATGTAGGTAGCAGTGAGGTGCGATAACGCGCTAACTGTACGATACGGTCGCTGTTTCAGCCGACACGAGTCGACTGCGCACGAGCATTCAAAGTTTACGTGTCAATTCAGTTTCACATATAATGCTTTCATTTCATGAAAATACGCTAGGTGCGTTCTTTGTTTCATGTGGCGTAGAAACATGAAGAAATTGCGCAATTATTTGCTAAAAATACTTACAAAGCCATATCCTCTGCTTTTGCTGGTCTGTCTATCTGTGATGACGACTGCCTCCTCGATGTCGCCATAGACCGCGAAGTGCTCCCTAAGGCTTTTGTCGGTCGTGTGGTACGGAAGTCCTCCAACGAACAGTTTGGTCCAGGTTGTGTCTTTCTGGCCTGGCAGCGCGCCCAGAGCCAGCAGCCCCTCGGGCTCGGCTGGCAGAGCGCCCGCCATCAACATGCCTTGCACAGCCTCCGTCGCGCCGTCCACCGTTGCACTCTGCTAACACTGTCACTGCGGCCGCTAACGCGGTCTTCCAGTCTACGAGTCGCACGAGTGTCTAGGTTAAGTTACAGTTGTAAACACTGGTGTGCGTGCGGGAGCGACCGATCGTCGTGGTGGTTGAGCGCGGACTGATGCTCGTTTACAGCGCACGTGGCGCTCCGGTACTAATTTTAGCCCCCGCCGCGCCCCCCTCGTCACCAGATGCGTCGGCAACGTCCCGGCCACATGCGTTGCGTGCCTTACCATGCCCTACTGCCTGCTACCCTCCACTCATGCTTAATGATATGCCTCGTTATCACAGTTGTGTTGGTCTTCAAATTTCTAACGTCGAGGAACCTATTGCAAATATATTCTCTTTAAAAATTGTGGCGATGTGTTTTATTTGTGCCTCATAACGAGACTGTTTAGGTTCACATCACATTATATTTTTTAAACCGAATAATCGTGGTCTATACACATAACCTATGCTAAAAGGCAAATGAACTTAAGATGTTAATTAACTTTTACACAGATGAACAGTTGTCTTCTGCTGCAGTGGTCCGGAAAATGCTTCTGTATGTTAACCAAAGCACGGATTAAATGACCGAGGTCCCGAGGTATTGTCGTAAAGGCCAAAACCGCGCGTATATATTTCATTTCATCAATTATTAAAAATGGTAATGAATTTGTCAAAACGTCTGACAAAGAGACCTCTTAAAATATTGAAGAATAAACATTTTAAGATAATTTTTCTCGACTTTGCGTGGTATGTCTAAGCTACATTGCCGAATAGGTAACCATAGCAGTCTTGTTGGTAAGTTCCGAACCACACATAGCTTTATCTTCTTGTGATCCTATGACTTATTTAGTACTCAATGGCTACAAGGTTTCTTTTTATATTTTGCCTTTGTAGTTAGTATTAGTTACACCCAGATGAGAAAAAAAGCTAGACACTGAATGAATATTTGTACCTATAAGTATTTTTCTGACCAACTTAAATTATTGGTCGTTTATGTAAGTCGTTTTTGCGGGCTATCAAAGAACAAAACTGTGGTAACTTTTAATTCGAAACCTTACGTCATTTCCTAGAAAAAGGGTCTTGACGTAAAAACAGGAAACAATAAAGTGATCCGATACGGATTCTCTTTTCATATTCGTAACTCCAAAACTCTAAAAATCAATGCTAACTTAAACAACCAAACCACTACTTTGCGACAGTATTCTGCGACGGGGAAAACAGAGGAAGAAAGTCATGTCTTAGATTTATAATAGATATAATAGAACTGAAACTGCCCCCCCAAGTTTCAGTCATAAGGCTATTATACAACGTGTAACAAAAAGGGTATATACATACCAAGGGCATGGCATCTTTAGATGATATCAAACGATATCGGAAGGGTTTCAACTCAAAATAAAATACTCAAAAAATTAGTACCAAATTTTCGGTTTCGTGTGTTTCTTAAAATAAAATCATAACAAACGTGGCAGCACACTACATACGTTAATAACTACTCGTTACCCGTCACGTTACTTGCCAAAATCCGATAAATGTCTACAATATCTCTGTGCGACTAGTATGATAGTAGCCTATCACAGGCGGTGTTTTTCCTCATAATTAAACCTTCCAATATCGTTTGATATCATGTAAAAATGCCATGCCTTTGTTATGTATATACCCTTTATGTTACACGTTGTATAATACACTAAAATCTAGAAGCCGGGAACTAAGAATTTCCTACTAATAAAAGACAACACTGATCTGCACCCTAATTACGTATGACACTATTACTATCAGTTGGAATAATATCGAAGCATGTTGCTAATCCATTGATTCATATATTCGAAAACGTTTCTGCTTAACAACGTAAATGACGCAATGTATGTTGTTGAACTGTCAAAATGAAACCCATTGCTACTGATAATAATATGACTACACGTTTTTTTTTTTCATAATTATAAACTAGTGCTTGACTGCAATCCCGCCTGATGGTAAGCAGTAACGCAATCGTTGATGGCAAAGCGCACTACTTTAAAACTTAGGAACAACCTATTCACTTAAAAACTTAGGAATAGGAAGGGTGACGGCAGTTGAGTCAGGTGATGCAATGTTAAACCCAAGATCAACACGACCAACGATGCTGCGCCAGAGGGAGATTGATCTGTAGACTCTCCACGACCAAACTTCCGAAACAACAACATTTGGCGCATCGTACCCGCCACACATCGCAACACAATTACTGCTCAGACCCGTACGGCTTCACCAGACATCATGCCGGAACACAACGAATCGTTTGGCGGCAAGACTTTGTCTGGTGGGTGGTAAATTCTGCCGGCAGCCGATGTTATGGCCTACCACAGAGACTATAATAATGATAATACTCATTATCATCTCAGCTTTAATCCCAGTCGCATCCGAAGCTTTGTCAGCTTCGGAGTCTGGGGTACGCTTTACCAGTCTAACTGCTGATTTTGGCTAAACTTCGATATTTTTCGTAAAGCGACTACCGTCTGACCTCCACAAACCGAAGGCGATGTCAAAGAATTGCAGTTAGACCAATTGTTCGACTTTTGAGGGCTCCAACAACCGGTAACGGCTGCCACTAGATGTTCGTATGGCAGCCGAGACCATCGGCTTAACGTGCTTTCCGAGACACGACCAGACCAGTGCAAATATTCATATTCAGGCATACAAACATTTGCACTGCGCGGGGATCGAACCCGCGGACCTCGCGGCCGCGTTCGCTACCGCTACGCCACGGAGGCTGTCCGGTGGGAGGAATGGTATGTTACATGTACACCTTTTATCAATGTCGAATTGACTTTTTATGCCATTGCAACTGATAGTGTGTTACATAATTACCCTGCTGGGAATTGAATCGACGACGGACGTCGAGAAATCAAGGAAGCAATCTTTATTAGACACACACTCAAAATCATCACGCATTGTTTCTCCGAAGACTTAAGTAAAGGCAGTAACAACGTAACGTTTTTTTTTTTTTTATTGTAGTTATAGTACGTACACTCACAAATTACGTTTATGTATATGTATGTTCAGTCAGTGTTGTGGTGAGACTTAAATCTTACATAAATCTCAGTGCTTAATTTATTATCATAAAGGGCCTTTACTATATTTTTTTTTTCATCTTTATAATATCAAGTTTATTTGATCAAGGAGTTAGTACATTTGGCCGTTGTCTGTTGTACACAATTCCGAAATATGCGCAGACCGGATGAGCGAACTAAGTTTAAAACCAGCCCCCTAATCGGCGAACACATTTTTGTCAAATGATTGCGACTAGTTGGGATCGTTTGGATCGAACGGACCAATGGGCAGCCCGAAAGATACCAACTGATCCCAACTAGTCGCAATCATTTGACAAAAAGATGTTCGCCGATTAGGGAGCAGGTTAAATATGTATTTATATGTATGTGTAGCATAAACGAAACCATCATAAACTTGCGAATTAAGTCTATTTTAAAATGCCTTAAGTTTTCGTAACATGTAAGACTGCTAAAGTTTTCGTTTAGTAGGTACGATTTTGTCACCCATTGGCATCAGTGATAGGTACCTAATTGGTTAAGTGGGAATAATATTGTTTGTGACATATAGATAAGGGATCTTAGTATTTTGTTATTAATATTGGAAGATTGTGCTTACTGTTGCCCGGCCTCTTCGGACTGAATTTTCCGAGAGGTCAGATATTTTTTATCTGAGGAATAGTAGTATTGGATTTTCACAGATTTTGTACCTATATAAAGTATGTCAAATTGACATATCGGACTAGAAGAATTAGCCCTTAGTTTATTATACTTGAGGCTGACTTATCCAACGCCAACAAAGAGAATATAACCACCAGTCTTTGAACGCCAGATATTTCTTTATCAATAAAACTGTCATCTCACAGACTTTTAATTGTATTCCTAAATGATAAAAATTCTCTTCTCCATAAAAATCATCGATATACAAAATTATGTAAGTAGTAGAATTAAATTTAATTCAAACAACCATAAATCCATTATATTTACATTTATATTGTTAGTATGAACTCAAAAACTATGTTAATACCTAATAATTAAGAGACTTAATCTTCTGGATGTGGCTCCACCTCTGTGTGTTATTACCCTCAGGTTGACAGCAACCTTCAGGTTGAAATAGTAACAGTGCCGCGCAATCTGCTTAGCAGTGAGGCTGTCTTTTACGCCAGGTGACAACAAGCCGTCTGCCTGCGACTCGGCGAACATTGTTGACGCACTACAGAAGCATGGCGGACGCAACAGCGCTCTAAAGACATTGTTAAACTGGATGTCATTATTATCTGGCGATTGAAAAATCAATTCTTAATGGCGTTATTCAACGATGAACAGAATAAATATACCAAGGATATAGAGATTTTGGGAAATTGTTGCTATTTTGCAACTTTTGGATGGCGTCTATTTGAACATTACAGAATGGATAATTAGACCAACGTAGAAAAAGGAAACGTGAAACGTGGTCGCTCACAATAGGCCTCATATGAAGGCTCAGAGTCACACAAAGGGCAATGAAAAGAGCTATGCTCGGAGTTTCTCTGCGTAATCGAATCAGAAATGAGGAGATCCGCAGAAGTCACCGACATATCTCTTCGAGTCGCTGAACATAAGTGGCAGTGGGCAGGGCACATTGCTCGTACAACCGATGGCCGAAGGGGCAGTAAGGTTCTGGAGTGTGCGGCCACGTACCGGAAGACGCATAGTAGAGAGGCACCCAACAAGGTGGACCGATGATCTGGTGAAGGTCGCGGGAAGCCGATGGATGCGGGCAGCATAAGACCGGTTATCGTGAGAAGCCTTGGGGGAGACCTTTGTCCAGCAGTGGACATCTATAGGCTGAAGAAGAAGAAAAAGGAAGGCAGATGTTGATCCGACACTCGTGTATATAATCATCATGATTTTTGTCGTTTTCATTTTCATCAAGTACCTTTGGTGCACATTGCACATTTGGTGCAAGCACATTTGGTGAAGATAATAACGCCAGAAATTATCTCAAGATGAACAATACTGGATAAGTTACGAGTGTATTATCAAAAGATATTTATAATTATCAATCCACATCAATGGTCGGTTTCGTATTCGGCCGGCCGGAAGCGTAAGTGCGGTGCGCCTGCTGTGGGAAACGCATTGTTCTTGTGAACACTATGTGGAACCGAACGCTTCCTCTACGCCACTAGGACGGCCTGTTACGATTCATAATCACATACTATTTCCTTTTGCAGTACCGTAGGTAAGTGTGTAGGTACGTTGAGAGGTATTCAGGTGATCGTAAATAGCACGTGAGTTGGAATTCTAAAACTGAAAACTCAAATGTAATTTTATGTTTGAATAAGTTTTATATGATTTCCAGATGGCAAAGCTTTCGGATCAGTCTCTGTTTAATCTAAGCTTTCGTTACTAAGGCAACCAAAGAGACCTATCCTCATTACATCTCCCAATTCAAGTCAAATCCCAATCTCAGTAGGTAGATTTGAAGGTTATGCATCAGCTGAAGAATCAGCTGTTCAATTTTCTTCCCGTTTTTATTAATTTTTTTTTTTATTTAATGTTCCAAAAAGTAGTCAGAAAGAAGAACGGTACGGTACCTGATATGGAGGGTGAGGGGTGCCGGGTTCATTGATCGCATCTATTGTCGAAGCAGCGCGTGCGACGGCAGCTGCACCCCGCCGCCCTACGTTTGAGGGTTGGCAGATGGTAGATATTGATTTTTTTTTTCTATCAAGCAATATCTATTATGCGTTACGAGTGAATAATCTTGATGATAGATGAACGGGTACAGCGATATGGAAATGATTTGGGCGAAATCGTAATAAACCATAATCGTTTCTACTCGACTATCATTTTTTTATCGTTGTAAATACAACCTACAACTTACAAACTCTTGAATATTTTCTAAAGAGCCCAATAAGAAAAGTCGTTATTTCCCAGCAACTGAAAGAGGTCTCATCTTATTCTAAAACTAAGTATGTAATCAGAATAAAGTTGTTTTTTCTATAAAACATGTTCATCCCGTTCATCTTCTTTGTTCAAAAAGTCCAGTGAACGTACCTACACTAAAGTTCTCACAGCATCCGCAAAAAAGAAAAGGAATCCTTTTTTTGTACAAAATCAATAGAAAGTCTGCGCCTTGCATCGGTCAGCTCGACGCTCGCGCACCCTTGTCTGGGGCGCGTATCCCTTGCAATTGTACATCAATAATGGCGACTTTACTGAGACTGTATTCTGTGTGTTCTATATTTATTATACTGGACTATATGTTAGTCCACAAGTACATAATAACTTATGTAATTATTTCTCTAAGAGTAAATTATTAAGTTTTAAAATAAATACTGTACACTAATACGTACTGTAATCTATACTCTATAGGTACTATTACTTTCCTTTCATCTATACTTTAAAGTTTAATATATAAAGCTGAAGAGTTTGTTTGTATGTTTGTTTGTTCGCGCTAATCTCGGGAACTACTGGCCCGATTTGAAAAATTCTTTACGCGTTGGATAACCCATTAATCCAGGAAGGCTTTAGGCTATATAACATCATGCTGCGACCAATAGAAGCGGACCATAACTAAATCCACGCGAACGAAGTCGCTGGCAGCCGATAGTCTATACTAATATATAAAGCTGAAGAGTTTGTTTGTATGTTTGTTTGTTTGTTTGTGCGCGCTAATCTCGGGAACTGCTGATTCGATTTGAAAATTCTTTTTGCGTTGGATAGCCAATTAATCCAGGAAGGCTTTAGGCTCTATAACATCACGCTACGACTAATAGGAGTGGAACATAACTAACTCCACACGAACGAAGTCGCTGGCGGCCGCTAGTATTGTATAAAATAATAAATAAATATATACGGTCAAATCACACAAATTGAGCTAGCCCCAAAGTAAATTCGAGACTTGCGTTATGGGATACTAACTCAACGATACTATATTTATAATAGAGACATATATAGATAAACATCCAAGACCCAGGCCAATGAGGAAAAAATCGTTTTCCATCATGACCTGGCCGGGTATCGAACCCGGGGCCTCCACGTCGCAGGCAGGCGTGTTGACCGCTACGCCACGTAGCACGACATATTACCGTAAATTACTTCTTCATCCAATATCTATAGCATAACTACCTATGAAATTCAACGCAACGAAAACTTTTATAAATAGTTAGCCTAAAGATTCCCCATATAAAACAGAAAGTGACTAGAAATCTCGGTGATATTTTGTGAGCATATACCTAGGTACTAATATACGGAAACTAGCCGATCTGTTTTGTAAAAATATCATCGTGAAAACGGAAATGACGTGAGTGGGAAGTGAACTGCTACCGATAGGTACCTTTTATACCTACTCGTTAAAAGCGTTCTACAAAGTTGACCGTAGCAGAATAAGTTTACTTGCGACTTTTAGCCCTTTTCCAATCTTATTATAACTAGTACCTAATTGGGTAGTATCCTAAAAAATAATTTAATGTCCATCAGATAGATTTATAAAAAAATATTGAACACGTATTTTTTTTCTTTCATTCAAATAGGTACTTAGAAAGATATATTGATTTGAAATGTCGCATGACGTCACGCCGTGGTACAAAATATACCACAACAGTAACTTTAATACGTTATATCTCAGTAGTTTTTGATAATTTCGACAAAATAAAAAATACGGGTCTTAATTTTTTTTATTATCTACTAGCTTTCCGCCCGCGGCTTCGCCTGCGTGGAGTTCGGTTACATCGCGCTTTTTAGATTTCCCTCGGGAATATCAAATTTTTCCCGGATAAAAGGTAGCCTATGTACTTTCTCAGGGTCTAAAGATTGTCTGTGCCAAATTTCTTATCAAAATCGGTTCAGTAGTTATGGCGTGAAAGCCGGACAGACAGACAGCGATACTTTCGCATTTATAATATTAGTATGGATAAGACGGACTAATTATTTTTTTGGTTTTCACACCTTGGATACATCCCTATTATCTAATGCAGTTTGCATTAGATACCTAATTACTGTTCTGTTTTGGGTTCCTATGACAAATACAATAACATTGGTATTCGTATAAATAAATGCTGTATGACAGCACCATATCTATCTAATCTATGGACACAGGACAGGTACATTAGAAATATGGCTCACAATAATAATTACATAATTTTATTACCATTCGGAAATAGACAAACGACTTGGACGCGTTTGAAACGAGCCCAAGGCTGTACATCATCAGTGGAAGATATAAAAACCGTACCTAATATAATTACAGTGACTTTTTAAGTAATTAATTATTTTGACAAATATTTGGAATATGTCTAATGTTTAGTCCATCGCCTATTTAACTTTGTAGGTACAGACGACAGCACATGTAGCTACTACAATTTGTCAGATATGTTTATTAGATTTTCAACTTTGTCTTTAAAAGCTCAAGGTTGATTGGGATGGAATATTTGACAGTTTCTGATAGCTAGACCTTCTGTCGTCCATATATCCTACCCACTCAGGTACCCTGAAGAACCAATTTCTAGGTAATGACACTGACGTTGTAAAGTAGGTGGTTATAGATACCTCGCTATCATTTCTTATTCTATGATTGCAGGCTATTCAGTAAAGTACCGTCTAACTTATAGGTTAGAGCGCCCTAGCAGTCATTTCTTATGAATTGTTTGCACATATGCACCAAGACCGTGTCTACATTGAGAATTTATTGAATTTCTGATACACCACTTATTAATAATGTTATGTTTGGTTCGTATAAAATGGAAATTTTCTGAATAACTATGATGGTTTGGTACACATCTGCCTTTTCTAATAACAGAATAAAGGGCATAAAGTTATGGGTCAATCTACCTGACTTATAGGTAGGTATAACCAGCCCAAATGTCTCAGCCTATAGAGGTCCCTCTCCCCAAAGGCTTTCAGTCCATTGGGGGAATTTCCCATAATCCCCACGCTTGGCAGGCGGGTTGGGGATCGCAGTAATTTGATATACCACAGGAGCAGCGCTGCTGCCCGCTTCCCTGGTGAGAGTTCCCTTAGTCGCCTCTTACGACACGCACGGGAGGATATGGTTTGCTACTATTCTAAGCCCGGTCCTACACACGACCAGCCCAAATGAAACTACTGGAATGATCCAAGGCAGCTTCGTCGTGCGTCATCTTGTACAAACTCAGCACCCTATTTGCATAACAAACTATTAGGTAGGTGCTATCAATAGGGATGTGTCCAAGGTATGAAAATCAAAAAAATAATTAGTCCGTCTTAAAGATAATAAAAAAAAATTAAGACCCGTATTTTTTATTTTGTCGAAATTACCAAAAACTACTGAGATATAGCGTATTAAAGTTACGGAGTGGGGGCTAATTACGTCACGCCGTGGTATATTGTGTACCACGGCATGACGTCATGCGACATTTCAAATCAATATATCTTCCTAAGTATTTGAATGAAAGAAAAAATAAAAAATTCGTGTTCAATATTTTTATAAACCTATCTGATGGACATTAAATTATTTTTTAGGATACAACCCAATTGGAATCATTTTGAAGCATATTACTAATCCATCTCCATCTCAACAAGGTAAGTTACGCAATGAATGCTATTGAACTGTCGAAATGAAACCCATTCGTACTGATAGTGTAGTGTGTTACACAATTACTCTGCAGAGCATTTGTTTCAACTGAATAATTTACAGGCATTTTTGAACCGCCAAAGAGTAATGCATTTATTCAAGGCTTTTTTTAATTAATCAATCTAAAGAAAAGAGTAATAGGAACATCTAGGTAATAGTTAGGAAGGTTTATTAGGTACATAGCTACGTAGTTGAACATAAATAAGCATCAGAAATAATAGATAAGTTACTTACTAATAATGTAACTATCAAATATGTAATCCATCAGTACCTAGTAAATACGGACGACAGCAGGTCAAGCTACCCGAAGCTGTCCAATATTCCCAATCAACATTGAGCCTTAATAATAATAATAATCATTTATTTCAGGTAAGATACCCATAATTTCACATAAGTAAATACAAACACACAGCAGACATGAAACACAAACTAATAAAATAAAAATATACTAAAGAACTTTCATTAAATCATAACTACACAATAACTTAGGTATAGTTGACATCGCATTAGATGGTAGAAAATGTCAAGAATTATGATATGTCAGAATCATTAAAAAACAAAACGTAAAATTTAAAAATGGAATAAAATGCCAAAATCAAAAATAAAAAAAAATAAAATAAAATGTCAAATTTAAAAACAAAATAAAATAAAATGTCAAATTTAAACTAGGAAGGTAAATTTATTACAAAGGCTAGACGGAGCCCACCAGTCAAGAGAATACAATATACGCCTTTGTCCAGTGCTCCATAAAAATGCAGTCCAACCTCTCAGCAATGAGCTGCAGGTAACTGTTGGAGCTGATCGACGCAGATCTTTTGCGCATTATCGCCGCGAATCCGTCCACACTTGCGTCAGCAAACATTCCTGATGCGCTACAGTAGCGCGGCAGTCCCATCAGCACCCTGAACGAGTTGTTGTAATGCTAATGCTAATGCTTTAGTGATAAACTTGAAAATCTAATAGGTATAGTTTGTGATTGTGATGTGCTGTCGCCTGTACCAGTAGATTAGTAAGGAAAATGTGTGGCTGTACACACATTTTCTCACTAATCGATACTAATTCAATTAGAGACAAATTTTGTGCCAAAAATGTCAAGTAACAGATACACACATTTGTATTATTTGCATGTTTGTCCAAAATTAGTTAGCCAGATTAGAAATTAGTCCCAGAAGTCGATTATTAGATACCGTGTATATTGGGACAGTTAGTAAGTTCTTAGTTTTCTGTTCTTGTCTAGATTTCTGCATCACTGTCTAAGATTACACAACATACGTGTTTTGATATAAGGTAAGAAAACTACGCACTCTTAAACGCATTGGTAATCCTCAACACAATAACGTACAAGTACCTACTAAGTAGCCGGCGTCATCATAACATTATACTTTGTATTGCAGTAGGTACTCTATCTGCCAACGTAAAAACATTCCCGCTACCGTGATGAAGAATGCCTGCATGTTGTACTTTATTTTTCGCGTTGTTGTAAGTATTGTAGATAATCTTCCAATCCATACTAATATTATAAATCAGTCTGTCTGTCTGTCCGGCTTTCACGCCAAAACTACTGAACCGATTGTAATGAAATTTGGTACACAGATAGTCTAGAGCCTGAGAAAGGACATAGGCTATGAAACATCCTGCTATGACCAATAGGAGCAGAGCAGGAACAAAAAATGTTGCGGAAACGGGAGCAAACGCGGACGTACTACATATTGCTCCCATTGTTTTAACAGGCGCTTATTTTATATCAACTGAGCTCATTCGGCTAGAAGCTTACGCGGGTGAAACCGCGGGACACAGCTAGTTAAATATAATTTATTGCAAAAATATTTCAAATATTAGTATGTATTTCCATGGTTCGTACTCGGGTCCCTTCTTGCTGGCATCATCATTAACCTTTTTATCGTCCCACTGCTGGGCACAGGTATCCTCTCATACAGAGAAGGATTGATCGTAATCGCCACGAATGCTCAATGTGGGTTGGCGATTGGAAGTTTTCCCTCGAGATGTTTTCGTTCACCTTTTAATCAGTCATTGATGCCCAAGATATACTAAGAAAGTACAATAACTTAGAAAAGTTCCTGGCAGCCACCTTGGCATTGGACTCAATAAACCGCCCAAAGTTAAGGTTCGAGGAAATCTCAACTCCAAGTTAGTACACTCCAAGGACACATTTCGAAAAGTAGGAGCCAAGGTGAACGGGCTCCTTTTGGCGGTGAAAAGACATGCCTGTGTTTTGGCGGCATTGAATGCCACAAGATTGGCATTGCCCCATTCGGAGACTGCCTGTAGAGCAACATTCGTTCGCTCTACCATGGCCACTCTTTCGGACCGGATTGATTCCCTACTAGCCAGAGCATCCAACAGGTATCTCTCTACAACTGTGCTGTCATCTGCATACTCATAGATACCGGACATCAGCAGATCGTTAATATGCAGCAGGAACAGAGTTGCAGAGAGAACAGGCCCCTGAGGAACACCGGCATTAGTCGACATGGGCTCAGATGAGCATCCGTCGACAACAACTCGGAAGGACCGTTCAATCAGGAAGCCTTTTACCCAGCCAGTCAAGACGTCTACTGCTGGACATAGGCCTCCCCAAAGGATCTCCACAACAACCGGTATAGATACCTACGTATAATTAAATTGTACTGTTGTAATAGTACCCCCCGATTTGGCGGAAGGAAATTAGAGTGTTCAGAAAGCACCTTTTTTTAGATATCATGCTACTTATGCGGTTTTTTCATCACGGATATCTCATGATTAGATAATGAAATGACGTACTTAGTACTAATCGCCAAATAGATTCTGAAACTTTGATACAGTTGATTCTCAACGAGGCATATGATAGTCATTAGTCAATATTAAATATTTTTTAAAGAAGTACTTTACCCACATAGCAGGCGCATGTCACCTTTACGAACTGTTTAATACAGTGGTAGCAGAAGAAACCACCGCTATTTACGAGTTATAGGTAGGTCATCATTTCGAACCGAGACAAGCGTTTAATTTTTTGTAAATATATTCATAAGCTTTTTGTAAATAAGCTGGTGATCACTGGGGCGCTGAATCTAGAAATAGTCGTCAATTTCATCTATTTGGGGTCTAGTATAAACAACAATGGATCATATGAATTGGAAATAAGGAGACGAATAGGAATGGCCACAAATGCTATGTCTCAGCTTCACAAATTGTGGCGTGACCGCAACATTTCACGGAAAACTAAGATTAAACTCATCAGATCTCTCATCTTCTCTATCTTCAGCTATGGTTCGGAAACCTGGACAATCAAGAAAGCCGATCGATACCGCATTGATGCTTTCGAGATGTGGTGCTGGAGGAAGATGCTTCAGATTCCTTGGACAGCATTCCGCACAAATGCATCAATCCTTCGAGAGCTGGGTGTCACAATAAAACTCTCCTCTGTCTGCCTTCGAAAAATTTTGGAGTATTTTGGCCATATTGCCGGAAAGGATGGAGACAAGCTGGAACATCTAATGGTTACTGGGAAGGTGGATGGACGACGTTCCAGAGGTCACAGTCCAATAAGCTGGACTGACCAAATTCGTTCCTCTCTGGACACCGGCCTGCATGATGCTATACTCGCGGCCAGGGAAGGTAACAAATGGCGAACTATTGTGAAGAAGAGGATAATTCCACAGGGACATTACGACCCTCAGTAATGAGGAGAACGACTTGAGGAGGAGGGAGGAAATATCTTCATACTACTGCCACAAACACAGAAAATAATGAGTTTTTTTTTTATAAATTATAAACTAGCGCTTGACCGCAATCCCGCCTGATGGTAAGCAGTGATGCAATCGTTGATGGTAAAGCGCACTAGTTTATTAAGAGCCTATTCACTCTAGCCTTGAACACACTCAAATTGTAGTTCGACGGAAACACCGCCGCTGGCAAATTGTTCCAGTCCCGCGATGTACGCGGTATAAAGGAGGAGGCGAAACGCTTCGTCCGGATCGTAGTGGTGTTAACAACGTAAGGGTGGAAACTAGCCGTACGACGGGTCGTCCGATGGTGGAACGGAGACGGGGGAATTAAATCATGCAATTCCCTCGCACACTCCCCAAAATGCATCCTATCGAACACCGAAAGGCTGGCTACTCTACGCCTATGCTCTAGGCTTTGGAGACCATCTCGAGTTAAATCAGGGTCACCAATCAGCCTCTTCGCACGCCTCTCCACCGAATCCAGAGTAGCCAGGTGACACTTAGCAGCACCAGCCCAAATGTGGCTGCAGTACTCCACACACACTCTGTATCGCATCTTCGCATCGGTGACGATAACGCCATCTAGTTTTTCACTCACAGACTAACTAGCACGCACACCGCTCCGCACATGAAGCGATTTACATAATGTTATTTACAGAGAGTAGTGGGAGAACTGTATAGTTGGTGACTATATAAATAGATGTCGCTGCTATCGGTACAAACTAAAATTAAATCCAGTATGATGGTGTAATATAAATATTAGCGTTCACTTATCAGCGCGTATTATGCAAGCAATGACAATAATTGTTTTATATTTAGCGTTATAGGTATTACTGTTTGGAAAAACAAATGAAGGACGTTTATATGTTGAGTTTGTAACTACGTTACTCGTTTTGGTACGTTGATTGCTCAACAGTCAAGACCAGCATCTACCATATCGCTCATTCATAATAACATAAATAATGATGACGATCAATGTCACGTCACAGTTTAAAATAAACATTACGACGAGTGAAAATATGAGTCGTTCCTCGTAACTGGCGCCACGTAGAGTTTGACAAAAAACAGACCAAGAAGTAACCTTTATGCAAAGAAAAATGTCACCTCTACTCAAAGAGAGTAATGTCTTTGCCTCTACTCTTTCAAGGTTATTTTTAAATCAAATGCCCACCTAATTTATAGCTCTATAGTTATTTCGGTTCAGACAGAAATATACCAGGAATTTTCTGTTTAAAGTTATTTTTTATCTGGAAGTCCCTTGTTGCACAGAAATCATTCATCATCGTCCCACACAGCTTTCTACTACACTGGTAGATATAAATGCTGCGACTACGCCACGCTTGCCAATATGTATAACCTAGGGATACTTTTTTTTCCACATGTACGTGTAAACAGCGTCGAGACAACTGCAGCGATAATAACGCCATATCCAAGCGAATTAAATAGGTACACAAAATAATATGTGCAAGCTTTAGGGTGTCTACGAATGCCTACGCAGAGCCTTTGCGACGTAGCCGCAGCGTTTAGGAAAGTGTACGCTATGTAGCAACTGCATCTACGAGAGCCTACGCAGTGCCAGAGCGACGTAGCCGCTGCGTCGCGCATCGCCTACGAGAATTACCAGCTGTATCTTCGAGCGCTTACGCGGCGTAGCAGCGCAAATGCAATGTAGTCTCTGCGCTGACGCAGCGTAGGCATTCGTAGATAACCGATCTTTATCATTTTTTTCTTCTTCTCAGCCTATATGTAGAGCTCCACTACTAGACAAGGACCTCCCTCAAGGCTTTCCATATTGACCGGTCTTGTGCTGCCCGCATCCATCGGCTTTCCGCGCCCTTCACCAGGTCATCGGTCCACTTTGTTGGGGGCCTCCCTACGTTGCGTTCTTCTGGGGATCTTCTCATTTCTGATTCGACCGCGCAGAGTAAATTCGAGCATAGCTTTTTAACATACGGACTATTGTCCGTATGTATACATACATATAACTTAAAACCTAACGTGGAAGAGTAGACCCCCTCTCATACTTTCTTTCACATTACAAGAGATACATATACGCATAATCTTATTCCATTCCTCCGCAAACACATCACATTTGGGTTGGCCATTTAATTCCGTAACTTCTTGCATATTTGCACATTAACATCGACTTAATTGAGCTATGCCAATCCCAATTAAGTCGATGTTAGCACCCAAACATAAAAACATAATAGCTTTGATTATGAGTATATTTTTTTTATATTCAGCCTTGTAGGATAGTCTCGGGCGCGGATTTTGCCGTGTTGATATTTATTTAGCCCCGCGGATTCACCTGCATAAGTTTCAAACCCAGGGGAAAATCGAGACAAAATCTATCTATCTATATAATTGATATATTATTATCATTATATCTATAAGATTAACACTGGTAATAAAAGTTAAAAAATCTCTAATAAAAATACATCTTCTTTACACACCTCATACACAAGCGCTCCATTATCAAAATTTCATTTTTATCTTTTTATAGTTTAAAAGATGCGGGGCAGCATTAGTTTAGTTTCCAATAATTTTCAGAAAATCAGATGACCCTTTTTACTTCTCGTCGAATGGATTAGCACCTAGCAGACCTAGCTAATAAACTTAATGATCAAAATATTTACACCACACAGTTTCGAGACAACAAAATTACGCGCCATTGCATGTTACAACCACAATAGAATGATTCACAGTATTGTAGTAAGTCAGTCAGTCAGTAGATTGATCAGGCCACATCAAGGTCGCACCTCACTCATTGTGCACTAATCTATATCTATACTAATATATAAAGCCGAAGAGTTTGTTTGTTTGAACGCGCTAATCTCAGGAACTACTGGTCCGATTTGAAAAATTTGTTTTGCGTTGGATAGCCATTTAATCCTTTAGGCTATATAACATCACGCTGCGACCAATAGGAGCGGAGCATAACTAACTCTGAAGGTGAAGGAAAACATCTTGAGGAAACCTGGACTTTAAGTCTGAAGTCGCCAACCCGCATTGAGCAAGCGGGGTACTTACGCTCAATCCTTCTCTGTATGAGAGGTGACCTGTGCCCAGCAGTGGGACGATAAAAAGGTTGATAATGATGATGAATAACTAACTCCACGCGAACGAAGTCGCTGGCGGCCGGTAGTGCTACTATTAAATGTATACATATAAAGAAAATGAATCACCGAATGCGTAGCTAAGAGCAAATGGGTCAGTCAATTCGGCTCATTTTTTATTTCGTATTTTCTTTTAGACGACAAGGTAGATTTTTATGGATAAAAAAACGTAAAAACTGCGATCAAAACAGTAAAAACACTTATTTTCTTTTTCATAGAAACCACAGAGTAAACATCTGTTTGTTTGTTTCTCTTTTTATTTTTTTACACTTAGAATTACATTTATATCCAAGACCTATCTACAACTATCTATGTGTAGGCCATACAGATATTTGTTCCGTGCGGGATTCGCAACCGTGACAGAACAAAGTCGGGCGGGGCTGCTACTGCTAGTACATAATATACTAGTACCTTATACCACTGTCCAGTGACGTCATAAAGCCGTTGCCGTTGTAAGCCCGTGTAGGCGACCTGGGACTGTGCTTGTGCTTGATTACTTTTATATGTATAGTTGATGACATCAGTTTAATGGTCGTATTCATAGTCGAGAGAGATCTTTAATAGTTTTATTATACTAGGTACCTATATGTAAAACTTTAGTGTGCATACTTCTTTAAAAATATAAAACCCAGTAATATTGTACAATCTGCACAAAACAGGGATTATAATGCCAGTCTTGTGGTTTTCTTTCATTATCCGATCTATTCGCATCTGTTTAGTTCAGAGGTGCTCATAATCGTCGTTTGTTATATTGCAAGGATAGCTAATTATATTCATTTTATTTTAATGACGTCACGGAACTGATGAATATAATCAAACCTTTTTCTCGTGCCAGTAGGATAATTGCGTAATACATTAACAGTAACAATAGATTTTATTTTGAAACTACAACAAAATTCATTGCGGTATTCACTTTATTAAGGAGACGCATTTTTCGAACATATAATAATAATTATTATTATAATGGACCCTGCTCCCGTCATAGATGGAACACTATTTTTTAATATTTTTAAATGTTTTATAGTACCTACTTATGTATTTTTTAAATCAAAATATTCAAAAGTGTAACTAAATGTGAAAGAAGATAAATAAAGGAAATAATAATAAATTCTTTATTCAAGTAACCATGACTCAATAATGTTAATAATAAGTACTTAAAACTATGTTGGTAACATTTCACAATTTAATATACCTGTCAATATTAAAATCAACTCACACGAGTCACCGCTGCTTGCGAGATGGCATCACAGCAAAGAATATTCTCTTTGCATAACAGTGATTTACGTATGGGCAATCCAGACGCCCAGCGATCATACTCGGGGCCCTGTTGGAGCTGGCCCGCACCCTGAGCACCAGAGAAGCAGACCTCTTTCGCATGGTCTCATAAAAGCAATCTACGTGTGCGTCAGCAAACTTCCCCGATACGCTACAGAAGCGAGGCAGCCCCACCAACACCCTAAGTTGCACCCTCCACGCATTATTTTATTGAATGCGGAGAGCGCTGTACGACTTTTGCAATGGATTAGTAATAAGGCTCTAAATTATTACAATAAATACTAAAAGCGTGTTACACAATTAGGATGCTGGGTTCGATTCTCAGAACGGACAAACGTTATCGGATGTTTTCATCAGAAATCTCTATAACAGGCCGGAATCTGGTTTTACATTTTGGAGTGTGGTACATATTACGTGAAATCTTATGTAAATGTAATTGCTGTGCTGTACTGTGATCACCGCTCCATTTTCTAAGTGCTGTGATATGGTGATGATTGCGCTATTTGCTAATTTATTGCAGCAGTCATTGAAAGAGTTTGCAGGCCAAATATTCAGCAAATTAGAAATGAGTTTAAAAATAAAATCTAAAACGTTATTTCTAAAATTAACCTGACCTTAAAATGAATTAGCTATATTATATTATAATATTAATATCCTACATATTTTAAATCACAGTCGCGGTTCGTGTATCTCTTATATTATCGCTATGTTGTTTTGAACTTCGTAACGAATTTTGATGTGATTAATAATTATCCACAGGTTTATCTAACTTTGTGATCCACAGAAATTTTGATATACATAGTCGATAAGGTGCGTTAGGGTAAGATTGGCGCTGGGGTAAGAACGTACAAATCAAATAACCCATTTATTTGGCTTTATTTTTTAATGTTAGCTAGAACGTACAAATTAAATCATCATCATCATCATCTCAGCGTTAATCCCAGTCGCATCCACAGCTTTTTCAGCTTTGGAGTCTGGGGTCCGCCTTACCAGTCTAACTGCTAATTTTGGCTAAACTTAGACATTTTCCGTGAAGCGACTGCCGTCTGACCTCCACAACCCGAAGGTGATATGGAAGCATTGCAGTTAGACCAATTGTTAGACTTTTGAGGGCTCCAACAACCCTTAACGACTGCCACTAGATGTTTGTATGGCAACCGGGACCAACGGCTTAACGTGCTTTCCGAGGCACGACCAGACCAGTGCAAATATTCATATTCATGCATACAAATATTTGCACTGTGCGGGGATCGAACCCGCGCCTCCTTGCACAACGGCCGCGTTCGCTACCGCTACGCCACCGAGGCTGTCAACGTAAATATCCTATTTATTTGGCTTTATTTTTTAATGCTCGCTACATTTAGCTAACATTAAAAAATAAAGCCAAATAAATGGGATATTTGATTTGTATGTTCTTACCCCAGCGCCGATCTTACCCCAACGCACCGTATATCGCCAGATACACCTGTGTGTAAAGCACGCAAGGTTTGGTGGTTCAGAACAAATACTAAGTATTCTCTGCTCCTGTTACCCGTGGATTTTTTAAATGTACTTTAAAGTAAGTAGTAACTCTGTCTGTCTGTCTGTCTGTTACGCTTTCCCGCTTATACCTCTCAACCGCTTTTGATGAAATTTGGCACAGACAATCTTTAGACCCTGAGAAAGGACATAGGCTACCTTTTATTGAAAAATTGGATATTCCCGAGGGAAATATAAAAAGCGCGATATAACCGAATTCCACGCGGGCAGAAAGCTAGTATCTTTATATAACAGCGTTCACTTTCGTGAAATAAGTAGTTAGTAACACGCATTCGAACTCAGTTAAGATGGAAAATAGTCCGTTAAAAAATAAAAGCTAACCTTGAGACGAATGTGTTAAGTTCACGGCTAACATTAATGTAAATTATACAATCAATTAACATTTAAATAACTTTGTTTACAACTGTCTTATGAATCTTAACATCGAAAATAAAATACCTGAAAAACACGTTAATAACGAAAATAAAAAATATTATTTAAAAACAAAAAACCCGCCTGCATAAAACTCTAACGAACTGAAAAGGTAGAAACATCTTCTTACCAAACGGGATGAGCATTACTGCAGATGTGTACTATGAAGAACTGAACACAATGATGGAGAAACTGGCACATCTCCAACCAGCATTGGTCAATCGCTTCTCTCCGCTGCTCATACCGCACAGCAGACAGTCTGACAGTCAGAAGTTGCAATAAAAGGTTGATGGGGTTGGAGGCTCTTCACCATCCGCCCTACTCACCAGACCTTTCGCCTACAGACTACTACTTTTTCCAGAATTTGAATAGATTTTTTTTTAAATTTAATTAGAAACTAGCGCTTGACCGCAATCCCGCCTGATGGTAAGCAGTGACGCAGTCGTTGATGGTAAAGCGCACTATTAGTTTATTAAGAGCCTATTCACTCTAGCCTTGAAGACACTCAAATTGTAGTCCGACGGAAACACCGCCGCTGGCAAACTGTTGCAGTCCTTCGATGTACGCGGTATAAAAGAGGAGGCGAAACGCTTCGTCCGGATTGTAGTGGTGTTAACAACGTAAGGGTGGAAACTTGCCGTACGACGGGTCGTCCGATAGTGGAACGAAGATGGGGGAATTAAATCTGGAAGTTCCGTCGCACACTCCCCAAAATGCATCCTATAGAAGACCGAAAAGCTGGCTACTCTACTCCTGTGCTCTAGGCTTTGGAGACCGTCTCGAGTTAAGTCAGGATTACTAATCAGCCTCTTCGCCCGCCTCTCCACTGAATCCAAAGTGGCCAGGTGACACTTAGTAGCACCAGCCCAAATGTGGCTGCAGTACTCCACATGAACCGACCTTTGCTTTGTACAACATTAAAAGCTGCCCTGGTGTGAAGTACCGCCGGACCCTTGCGATAACGCCAAGTTTCTTGGTAGCCACCTTGGCTTTGGACTCAATGAACCGCCC
The DNA here is from genome assembly GCA_017933935.1 of Sesamia nonagrioides. Classification (NCBI taxonomy): domain Eukaryota; kingdom Metazoa; phylum Arthropoda; class Insecta; order Lepidoptera; family Noctuidae; genus Sesamia; species Sesamia nonagrioides. The sequence goes on along the minus strand of JADWQK010000275.1, from coordinate 55,417 downwards.
AAAGTTTAGGGTGAAGGAAATCTCAACTCCCAAAAGCTGAAGGCGGTCGGTACACTCCAAGGATACATTTCGAAAAGTAGGAGCCAAGGTGAACGGGCTCCTTTTGGGGGTGAAAAGGCACGCCTGTGTTTTGACGGTATTGAATGCTACAAGTTTGGCATTGCCCCATTCGGAGACTGCCACTTGCCTCTCGTCCAGCTGATTTCTTTAAGAATCAATAAACTGCCACTGTGTTGGCAAAAATACATTGATTGCATGGCTTCAATTAATACAAAAGATTTTTTTTTCCTATTAAACGGCAATTTTATATTTAAAGACTTTTTTTATATAAAATATATTTAAAATCAATATATTTATTATAATCAGTGATTAAAATCCTTAATTTTGATACCCAACTCGATATGCTTGGCAGAAAAAACATGTAATTCTTTTTTTTTTGTTCCATTTAATATTAAGTTATATACATATTTAGCATCAGTGTTTAAAATCCTTCATTTTGATATCCCACTCGATATGCTTGGTAGAAATTTATTTCTTTATATCTCACAATATGGCGTCATACATCCGCCATTTTGGTTTTTTTTAAATGTCACCTATCTAGTAGCAGTTGGGCAATTATGTCAAATCTAACGATACCCCAAATGTGAAAATCCGTTCAGCGGTTCTGGAGATACTAGGTAATAAAGAATAATACATACAAGATAGGAGCTAAAAACATAACCCTCCTGGCAGTCGGGTAATAAAAAAACAATTTAAATAAGTTGATGTCGGTGGTAGGCCATTACATCAGCTGTCGGCAGAAGTTACCTATCAACCACCAGGCAAAGTCTTATCGTCAAGCGATTTGTCGTGTTCCGGCATGATGTCTGGTGAAGCCGTACGGAGGACGGATCTGAGCAGTTGTGTTGCAATGTGTGCTGGGTACGATGCTCCAGATGTTGTTGTATCGAGAGTTTGGTCGTTGAGGGTCTCCAGATCAATCTCCCTCTAGCGCAGCATTGTTCGTCGTGTTGTTGGGTTTAACATTGCATCACCTCGCTCAACTGCCGTCTTCCTTCCTATTCACTCAGTTTTTTTGAGTGAATAGGCTCTTAATAAACTACCGCGCTTTACCGTCAACGATTGCATCATGCTTACCATCAGGCGGGATTGCAGTCAAGCACTAGTTTATAATTATATGTGTAAAAAAAAGTTCTAAAAATAGGTTGTGCTAAGTCGCTAAGACTTACTTGGAAAACCTGTACACCTACAGAGGTATTCAGGTGATCCGTATGCTTACGTCATACTGCTGAAACCTTGCCCTTTCCATGTTGTGTTCAAAATGTAATAGCCGTCGCCTCGGCTACCTCGTATTAATCTAGGTGAGCCACAAATTATGACCGATAAAAATAGCCATTGGAACTTTTTCGTCATTAGTTTGAGCTATGACAAAACCATGACGCCGCCGACTGAATGAGTCATGAGATGACTTCTCATGACGTATTTTTGTTGATGATACAACCAAGTCCCTTTTTGTGGCGGAAAGATTCTTGACCTTAGAGTCGGTTGTCTTTTTTTTTTTTTTTTATTAGTTATAAACTAGTGCTTGACTGCAATCCCGCCTGATGGTAAGCAGTGATGCAATCGTTGATGGTAAAACGCACTAGCTTATTAAGCCTATTCACTCAAAAAAACTGAGTGAATAGGAAGGAAGACGCCAGTTGAGCGAGGTGATGCAATGTTTAACCCAACAACACGACCAACGATGCTGCGCCAGAGGATGATCTGGAGACCCTCCACGACCAAACCCCCGACACAACAACATTAGGCACATCGTACCCGGTACACATCGCAACACAACTGCTCAGGCCCGTCCTCCGTACGGCTTCACCAGACATCATGCCGGAACACGACGAATCGCTTGGCGGCAAGACTTTGTCTGGTGGGTGGTAACTTATGCCGGCGGCTGATGTTGTTGCCTACCACCAGACGAGAGCACGTAAAGCTACTATAATCTGTAAAGTTTCTTTATTCAATTTTCAACTTTATTGCTAACCTTTTAAAGCTCAAGGTTAATTGGGAATATTTGACAGTTGCTGACTTTTATCCCCACAAAATGATTTTGTGTAAACAAGTAAAGAACATTTTTTCGTTGGTCTATATCGTGTATTTATATAGGTACCTACATATTTACATAACTTAGTGTCGTATTGAGTGTCTGTCTAGGTATGTATTCTGGTTGCTGTATTTTTGGGTTACCTACCTAAAATAAATGATTTTTAGGGTTCCGTAGCCAAATGGCAAAAAACGGAATCCTTATAGATTCGTCATGTGTGTGTCAGTCTGTCCGTCCGTATATCACAGTCATTTTTTTTCCGAAACTATAAGAGCTGTACTGTTGAAACTTGGTAGGTAGATATATTCTGTGAACTGCATTAAGATTTCCCAAGTTTCAACAATAGGTATAGCTCTTATAGTTTCGGAAAAAAAATGACTGTGATATACGGATGGACAGACGGACACAAATAATAATAAATATTGGGGGCTCCCCATACTTAGAACTGAAACTCATTTTTTTTTTCATCAAACACATTCGTGTGGGTTATCTATGGATAGGTCTTCAAAAATGATATCGAGGTTCCTAAAATATTTTTTTCTAAACCGAATAGTTTGCGTGACAGACGCTTCCAAAGTGGAAAAAGTTGGTCCTCCCCCTGTAACTTCTAAAATAAGAACATGAAAAATCTAAAAAAAAACATATGATACATTACTATAAAAAGTACCAACGAAAATTGTTACAATTTGAACGAGATCTAGTGAGCAGTTTTTTTTAATACCTCGTAAATCGTAAACCTCTTACCTATTACCGCGTAATCTTTCATACAAATAACTTAAACCCTTTAATTTCATAAATCAATGGTACGGAACCCTTTATGCGTGAGTCCGAGATGCACTTGGCCGGTTTAATATTTATTTATTTGAAATGAAAGATAAAACTTATCGGAAAAGGATTATACTGTACTTAGTTCACGTTTGTTTTACCTAATTCGGCCTTTCGGTAATGTTTGGAGTTATTAGGCGAGACTCAATTAACTCGTAGGTAGGTAAATGCCTTTCTGGGACAGTGATATGATAGCTGTATCTGTTTACATAATAACCATACACACAGTTCTAGTCAAATTTCTAATAATCAGAACCGCTATCAAGACCTTAAAATTCTTAATAGGTATCCCATCGGGTGCTTAGGTACGAACAATATAAGTAGGTATTAGTGCGTATTGCTGCCTAACTTACGCACTAATCAATCTAGAATCTACAACACCAGTTATGACCTGCCCCCTAATCGGCGAACACATTTTTGTCAAATGATTGCGAGACAGCGACTAGTTGGGATCGTTTGGACCGAACGGACTAATGGGCGGTCCGAACGATCCCAACTGATCCCAACTAGTCGCAATCATTTGACAAAAATGTGTTCGGCGATTAGGGTGCTGTTCTAGACTATTCTGCACCTATCGTTTTGAGTACCATAGAAAATCTGACGATAATATCAACAGCTACCAAAATAGCAAATAAAAAATACAATTACGCACGCAAATAACCGTAAGTATCATAAGGTCAACTAGACATAATAAGAATGACAATGTTCATAGGTGATTCACAAATAATCAGACAGTTTAAATACCATTTGTGTGATACATGATTGTTTAGAAAAGTGAGTCTCGTTTTGGTATATCCTTGTAAATGTCAAATGGAAACTGTGCGGAATCCGAGAAAAACTGAAGTATTTATGCCTGAGACGAATTTAAATGCAAAATCTACACGGGATTACAAAAAACGTATGGAATTCATTGTAGTTTTATTTTAATTTGTATTTGATGCCCGAGACTACGTCCAATATGCACGTAGGGGAACATGTGCAATAGTGGATCACGGGGAACAGTGAATCATTTGTTAAAACTCTGTATCTATTATACTCACGTATACACGCGTCGGCATCACTAACCCTATCCCCTACCCCGCGCCACCCGACCAGTCGTCGTCACTGCATCACAACGGGAGGACGCGCGACGGCGCGTCAGTCGGTAGGTAAATACGAAAAAAATATTTTACGTAATGTTTGAAATTACTTTGGCTTAAAGTTATTTAGATATTTTAAAGTTTTTGCATATTTTTCTTTAGTATGTGTCTCTAATTGTATAAAATTGTATAAAGTGGTGCGATTTATGCGATATATATTTTTCTAAAATTATTATTTCTGTTATTAGTAAATGGGTTACAGTGAATCATGTGGTAATGGGGTTCGTTGGATCATGATCCACTGTTCCCCGAAAAGGTAGGTGTTATAAAGTAGGTATTCTTATTTGTTTACAGGTAAACATGCCGCGAGATAGACAAAGGAAGACTGACATTGGTCTTCATACAGAAGAACAAATGCGCAACGCTTTAAACATGATAGTAGGGGGTCAAACCATAAGAGCCGTTTCAAAATTAACCAAGATCCCGTTCACCACTCTGCAAAGGTACCACCACATTCAACGGGAAAGATGCAACCTTTAGATGTAGGCGTTTTTGGGCCTTTCAAAACAGCATATAACAAAGCGGTTGATGGCTGGATGATGCGCAATCCAGGCAAAACATTTTCTATCTATGATGTAGCTGGGTGCGTTAGAGAAGCACATTTGAAATCCATGACACCGAGTAATATATGTAATGCATTTCGAGCTACGGGGATTTTCCCACTTAACAGGGATGTTTTTACTGACCTTGATTTCGCACCAAGCGAAGTTACTGATAGGCCATACGAGCCAAATCCAGGCGAGATAGAACAAGAAATCGATTTCTGCAACGACGAAAACGATGACAAGAACAGAACAAGAAGTCCATCACCATCTATATTGCCACCTTTACTGACAATTACAGCAATCGAAGATGACCTCTTTACTAACCGTCAAAATACGACAGCTAACAATACACCTCTTGAAAGCTGCGTTCCTATTCAATTTCTAAATGACACTCAGCCAGAACAATCTATATCTTCTATCGCGCCTGAAGCCCATCTGAATCAAGAATTAACTCGACTACCTTGCACACCAGTAAAATTATCCCATCCTGACAACGATTCTAGTATATTATCTGTAAACTCATCTCTTCCTTCACACTGCGACGAAGCACCAGTACCTTCGACATCTAAAGGTCTAAATACGCAATTTATTAGTCCAATAGAGTTTCGTGGTTTACCAATAGCTGCTCTTAGAAAGGGTGTCAGAACACCAAGACGAAAAGGTAAAACCATGATTGCGACGGATACACCAGAAAAGGCAGAAATTGAAAGAAGAACCGAAGAATTAAAGCAGAAAAAGGCTAAGACACAAATTAAGGCCGCTGTGAAAAGGAAGGTCTTAAATAGTGATAGTTCCAGTGAAGACGACGACCGAATTAGCATTTATTCTGAAGAAGAACCAATGTTTGAAGAGGAAGCTGAAGTTTTAACGATCAACACGGATAAATTTATTCCACTGAATAGTTTACCAAAAGAAGGAGGTTTTGTATTAGTATTATTTGAAGTAAAGAGCAAACATATTTATTATATTGCAAGAGTCATAGGGGAAAAAGACGGAGAGACAGAGGTCAGTTTTCTTCGTAAATCTGTTAAAAATCCTAACAAATTTCACCTTCCCGTCGTTCCTGATCTTGCCACAGTTCCGTTGCACGAAATCAAAATGATTTTACCTAAACCAAGTTTTACAGGAAGCACGAAAAGAACGCAAGGGTTATATTATTTCGATGTTGATTTTTCAAATGTTGATTTACGTTAAGTCGATAAGTGTCCAATTTACTAAGTATGTTCAAAACATTGATAACTCGCAAGACAGTTAATATTTTCTTTTTGTTTTTGATTTTTGTAAGGCTTAGAGGGGCATTTCTGTTATTTTAATTTGTTTAATTGTTTATGTTTGTTATTCAAGTTTTTTTAAGAGATTTACTTGTGTTCAAGAAGGTGTAACTATTTTATGTTGTAAAACTAGTAGAAGTTTCAAATTTTGGTTTCATTGTGATTTTCTAACTAAGACTGATTCAAGCAATGACTAATAATTTTATTAATTTTTTAATAAATAAAGAGTTTCATTATTACAATATTTATTTTTGATTTTAAACCCTCATGATTCATAGTACCCCATTAGATCCACTGTAACTCAAACTCAGATCCACTGTAACCCATTCATGGGCCACAATGGATCAATTCCATGTTTGGGAAAAATAAATCTTGTAAAATAAACCAAACGGTAAAAAAGACATTTGATAAAAAAAAAATTGAACCTTGAACATAGGTTCTTACATTGAATTAAAAACTTCAGTTAATAAATTGTTTAAAAAATACACTGATGTCCATAATATAAATACTAGGAACAGGCACAAATTTATTGTACCTACAACAAGGCTCAAGAAAATAGGTGGCTCCTTCAGATGCCAATGTATACATTTTTACAATGGACTTCCAGAGGTGGTTCAAGATCTGAGCCTGAATAAATTCAAATCCTTCATTAAACGTAAGTTGTGTCAGAAAGCATTTTATAGTGTGAAGGATTATATTGAGGACAAAAAGGCTTGGGCTTGAGCTGCGTCCGATTTCTATACACTGATTGTTCTCTGATTTTTCCTCTTGTAGTTTTAATATGTAACTGTTAATGTTACTAATTCAAAGCCTGTATTACACACTATGTAGCCAAGCATATTGTACGTTACGGAATTGTATCGCTGACAGAGGTGTTCGGCACTTCTACAGCTACACAGGAGCTAAACTTTCCACAGATTCGGGAACACTGTTGGAGCTGCTGAACCTTGGACAAAACTATCTTAGCATTGTGTAGATTCAATTTCTTAGTATTGTATAATTGCATGGCAAACGTGTGAGCACAATGTACGAATGTGCTGTAAGGCATTTTTTTGTTGGGTTAGTCTTTTTTATTGACTTGATAGTGCTCTGGCTGTTGAGAGTATGTCATGCTCACTCAAATGTCTCGCTGATGGTGGCGTGTGTGTTGGGTCATTGGGTTCCCTTGAATATGGTTGAGCTGAATGATGCTGATCCATTCGTCATGTTCGTGAACGGACGCCGTCGGAGGGGACTGGTCATCTCTTAGCTGCCACGGCGTATTTTAATTTCTGAATTGATTTTTGTGTGTTTTCATAATGGACGCTCTCGGCGTACAATTTATTTCTGCATCGTTCTCACACGGTTGATTTCAACATGAATGATGTAATCAAATATTTGTAACAATAGCTTGAAACTTTAAAAGAGTGTCCATGGAGTTTCTTGCCCGTTCTTCTCCATAGGTACCTACTCTTTGGAATGGGCGACTAGCTTCATCTTATTGACTGACCGACCTTCTGACAATTCAAAAGTGCCTGTAACTGGTTTATTTGAAATAAATGCTTTGATTTTGATTTTTTTTTGAAAGCAGAAATTAAACCGGAAACGCCTTTCGAAAAAAAAGTGATCCATTGAGCCCCATGTTCCCCTACCTATGCATTGGGCGTAGTCTCTCGGGCAGCACTGCGGCTGCGCACCCATTATGTCACTCACCTTGACCACCAAAGCAAGGGCCCGCGAAGGTCATTTTATTGTTTTATATACTTAGGTACTTATGGAATACCTTGTCATTATTACAACACAGATAATGTTCTTTTTAGACTATCCTGAGTACTGCATCTTAAGTTCGTAATAACAATTCCATTTTGTGAACGAGATTACGCGAACACGCCAAGCCTACTGACTCAAAAGGAAACAGCTTTGTTCCATATTTAAAACGTATGAAGTGGAATAAAATAGCGTAGTAAAAATTGCACTTATAACTTTAATGAGAGAACTTTATTTCAAAAGTATAGGATGACATCATCTGGAGTTACGTAGCGTCGGCGAGGCGGCGAGGCCACAAGACGTGGTCGCACAAACTTCGCTCCGCAGGCCCCAGTTTGAAATAGCGCTCGCGGTAGACACCACGTACGTTACAAATTCAGTGAGAAAAAAATCCAGTACATACTTCATAAATCATGGCGAATATAATGGGTGAGTAAGCTATCTTTAATTATTGTAATTTTACCGGATTTTTTTGCATTTCCGTAATTTTTTTGCATCTTTGATCGGTATCAAGATGCTATGGAAATTAAGGCGTCAGCCGGTGCTGACGCCTTAATTTCCATAGCATCTTATAGCAAATAGATAGGCTACAATCTAAAGGATATTTCTAGTTTTACATAATTCATAGTCTAGTGTTGTTTTTTGAGAAGCCGGTGCCGCAAATACCGGACCGGCGTTTTCTTGGCACAAGGCCAACAACGGGCGTGGTGATGCGGAATAGAAAATTGGTTAGAAACAATCAATACAATAAACATTCTTGCCGGTTCTCACAAAAACACCAACCTAATCATTTATGTATGAAATGAACCATAAAGCGCAAAGTGACTACTTACGCATTTAGTGACAAATGTAGGTAGGTGGGTATTGTTCAACAATAACGCCGGACTTAGCTGTTATCTCCCACAATTAACTGGTTTTTAATTATTTATGTTTGCTAGGTCACATTGTTTGATAGTACTTACTTAGTAGTGTATGAGATCATCCTCAATTCCGTCACCATCGAAGGTTACCTACCTTACTGGTTCAAGGAGGGAGCTGTGAGCCTGTATATGTATTTGTTTTCCTACATACCAATATGTAGGTAGGTAATTGATAAAATATGTGGAAAATATGCAAATTAAACATTAAATTATTTCGACACATGTACGTAGGTCGAACAAGGTAAACTGTATACCTATGCACTTGTTTGTTTATCTATTTTCCCTAATACAGGTATATTAGATTCCTGATATACTTATTAGATTAATGCACTCTATCGCAGTGCACAGCTGGGCTCGGCACTCGCCATAACACCCCGCCTTCAGCAATTAGTCACATCCCAGCCACTGTCATATAAGGACTAAGAAATAATAAAAATATCACTAATATTGTATTTGTTAGTCTCGTCCATAACTTATAGACATGCAGTCATAGTGGCGTAGGTCAGAACGTTAGATTGGTCTAATTGACCTAATAGATCTCTGCATACCGCAAAAATGTCTGGATAATGTCGAACTGGCGACTGGCGACTCGACCGATAACGTTCAAACATTGTTACAAAACACGAAATGTAAACAATATTATGTCATTGTCAGTACTAAGTTGTCTTATCATCTTCGCGCTAATCTACGTGTAAGTAAATGAACAATTTTAAACGTTTTACAAAGAATAGCTAGCTTGTTACTGCACTTTTGTCATCACGGTGTATCGCTCGTTAGTGACTAATTACCATCCAAAGTCGTGTCTATTCTAGACTTAGTATCTAATTACTCATATACAGGTGACTCTACAGCTATTTACACATAACATTACTAACTTAACTAGGTACTCATTACAAGGAAGAGGAGAGCTCTTTAATTGTAATTTCCTCCAATCAATTGTTCGCACTTGCCTATAAACATGCAAAAAGGAATAACTGATAAATAGGACAATATTGACAGGATGTTCATGTGGATACATACCTGCTCCAGCCGTAAAGTAGTGTATCCTATAATAACATAGAATACACGCCTACGACACTGGATAATGTCAGAATAAATTAAATTTTATTGAAACAGGTATCTATAATAGTCGGTGTACTTGTCTGTATGTCTAGCACCAGCAATAAACACATACCTACAGTAGTTATTGCGATATTTAACCGAATTCCTTACCAAAATAGAGACGAAAACAAAAAATTCATTAGTTATTGGATTGTCTGTACGTACATTCCACACTCCGAGCCGACTCAATTCGCAGATAAACTCGCTAGCTACAGATAGGTAGAGGTTGAAACTGAATTGATTTGATAGGATGACATCATCGTGAACTACTTTCGTAATAAGCGACGCGACAGCGTCCATAGCGCAGGCGCCATGGACGTGTTTCTACCGTAAAGCGCAAAAACAATCTCTATATAGTCAGCAATGAAAAGCTTCCACTAAGAAAATGACACAATCAAGTTATGGATTGGTGGGTGCCGACTCTGTCGACTGCTGGGACACCTAGCCCGCATACTCGCATACCAATATACCGGCCTATATTTAGAGCCATGTAAAGACACATGCCACGAATGGAAGGCAATGGCCGTATATCGTTAAACTAAATAGGAATCGAGGAAAGCACTAAGAAGTGTTTAAAGAATTTTAAATAGCTTTAATACCATTGACTCCGCCTTTGGAATTCAAGTATCTAGTCATATAGAAGCCATTATGTAGGTAGGTATATTTACTATAGTAAGATTTTATATATTAACTAGCGGACCCGGCAGACGTTGTCCTGCATTTGATATTTCAAGCGATTAGGGTATTAAAAAGTATGAAAGGAAAGATCAATAATATTATTATTATTCAGTGGCAAGTGTTGTTAGGTAATTTGGTTCCCTTCAAAATGGTTGAGCTAAGTGGGGCTAATGCGCGCGTCATGCTCGTGAACGGGGGCCGTCAGTGCAGACTGGTCATCTCTTAGCTGCCAGTGGGCTTAATTAATTTTCTATCTTTTCATTGATTTTTATAATTATACATTGTGCTCACGTGATAGAAGCAACAGAAATATGTAATGAAGATATGTAATCCATATTATGATTTTAGAAGAGTGTTCATGGAGTCTCTTGCACGTTCTTCTCCATAGAGATCTACGCTTTGGAAGGTGCTATATAGCTTCACTTTTCTTGGACTGACCGCCATTGACTATTCAAAAGTACCAACTGTTGGTTAATTTGAAATAAACAATTTTTATTTTGATTTTTTGATTTTGATTCTTTATTTTGAAACAACATCAATTTTTCGAAAACAATTCGTTATAATCAATAATTGCACGAAAAACTTGTTAAGATGCGACGAATGTTTTATAATAACCGCTGAAACCTTCAAGTTTTGCATCAAATGCGGTCACAATTTGAGCCAAATAATACGAATTAGTAGGGCTAAGGAACAAAAAAATCGAGTGAAGAAACTACTTGTTAAAACGGAAATACATCTCAACAATGTCACCATCATCTTCTGAGGGAATAACATTTTCAGAGCTTAATTTAACTGCCGAAGAACTAAACGATTTAAATGAGGTAAAAAAAAAGTCAGGAGCGCAACATCGGCAATATTCTGGTTCAGCCAGACTTGTCCGAGTCACCGAGGCCTCCCGCCACGCTGTCAAGTTCGGCGAGCCAAGTTAAGACATCATCAGCAAGCCGGGTTCGCCTGTGATGTTTGATTAGTTACTATATGTTGCCAGAGTGATTAATATAGTCTAGGTATAATAAAAAAAAATGTATCAAATTAAAAAAAAAATCGTACAAATCGGTCCACTCGTACAGTTGCAGTATAGATAAATAACCTAAATACCGACTACAGCGCCATCTGCCGAATTGTTTTTTTGTGAATGTAAATTTTCCAGTAAAATGTATAAACAAAAATTCATTCAAATCGATCCAGCCGTGAGGGATAAATAACATAGATACCGACTGCAGCGCCATCTGCTGGGCTGATTTGTGAATTTAAACGATCCCGGGCGTCACCCAAACGCAAACAAAAAAAATCATTCAAATCATTCAGTAGGTATAGATAAATAACCTAGATACCGACTGCAGCGCCATCTGCCGGGCAGATTTGTAAATGTAATTTTTTTTTTCACTTGAATGTATAAACAAATATTTATTCAAATCAGTTCAGCCGTTTAGGATAAATAACCTGTACACCGACTGCAGCGCCATCTGCCGGGCTGATTTGTGAATCTAAACCATCCAGAGCGTCACCCAAACGCAAACAAAAAAAATCATTCAAATCAGTCCAGCCGTTTAGGTGCAGTAGGTATAGATAAATAACCTACATACGACTTGAATGTAAAAACAAAAATTCATTCAAATCAGTTCAGCCGTTTACGATAAATAACCTAGACACGACTGCAGCGCCATCTGCCGGACTGATTTGTGAATCTATACAATCCAGGGCGTCACCTAAACGCATAAAAAAATCATTCAAATCGGACCAGCGCTTTAGGAGGACTTCAGTGGCGTACACACGTACAGCAGATTAAGGAATATACCCACGGAAAGCATTGTCATCTACATTTTGTAACAAATATATCACACCTCTCTCTACCCCTAGAGCTCTTGTTTCAGTCTCTTAAAGTTAAATAAAAAAATTAAAATATTTATTTCTTTCTATTTTTTTTTCTTTTAGTTCTTAAGTACAATATTAATTAAATAAAAAAAAATATATATTTATTTTTATTTTTTCCCCTTTCAATTCTTTTATACAATTTTCTTTTTAAGTAACTCCAAAAACCAAAAAAAAAAACTATAAACTTGTCTAAAAACAAAAAAAGAAGTACTTGAGTCTGCCTGGGTTTGAACCGAGGAACACCAGCCATCGCGAGTAGAACCATACCTCTATCAACCACGACACAGCCGCAATGTCAAACCGCGCGAAATTAGCGCCCATATTATGCGTGAAATATTGCGAAAGAGAAAACTCGAAAACATGCGCTTCCGCAGACATAAGACTGAGCTAGATCGATTTTTCGTCCCCGAAAACCCCCACATATCAAATTTTAGCGAAATCGTTAGGGCCGTTTCCGAGATCACATGCTTTTTCAAGCAATCAGCGCCATCTGCCGGGCTGATTTGTGAATCTAAACGATCCAGGGCGCCACTCAAACGCATACAGAAAAAATCATTGAAATCGGTTAAGCCGTTTAGGAGGAGTTCAATGACATACACACGTACAGTAGAATTATATATATAAAGATTTTGAAAATAATTGCCTATCAAATAATCAGTAACAATGAGTTTCATTTGACAGTTCAACTACATTCATTGCGTTATTTACGTTGTTGAGCAAATACATTTTTCAAACATATGGAGTATTGGATTAACAATAAATATGCTTCAAATTGATAGTTATAGTGTGTTACGCAAATAGGGTGCTGTACGGGGAGCAACACTGTTTATATTTGTCTACTCGAGTAAAATCGAAACATCGTACGTCACCTTTGCATCTATGACTAAATACAAAGGTGATCGTGTAGTGTCAGCAGAACGGTTTTAATTTCAGCCAGATCACAGGTAGCATATTATAAGAGATTACACTTACAAGAAAGTTTACACTTTTTTTAGGTATACTTAATTTAGTTATTGTTGATTACAGATTTATCTACCGAGGACAAACTTGAATACCACTTCTTCCCGGTATCGAGCGGCTCCGTACAATTCAAAGTCAGGACTTCCAACGATGCCCATATTGCCCTTACAATGGGACCTCAAGAGAGCGATCCTATGATTGAGGTGAGTACCCACCTAAAACAACATTTGTCAGGGAAATGAAATAAAAATAATAACCAGTGAGTACCTAATCGTTTTCTAATTTATTACCAGATCTTCCTTGGAGGCTGGGGCAACACAAAGAGTGTAATCAGGAGGAACAGGACCAAGCCTGACAAAGTTGAAATCGAGACTCCCAACATTTTGAATGGCGGTGAATTCCGTGGCTTCTGGGTTCGTTGGGACGGCGGCATCATCTCAGCAGGACGTGAGGGCGAAGCTATTCCCTTCATCTCTTGGGCAGATCCCGAACCTTTCCCAATTGCCTTCGTCGGTGTGTGCACTGGATGGGGCGCGACCGGCACATGGAAGATTGAAGGTAAATTCTCGTAAATCAATATCGACATCACATAAAATGTACCCAACAATTTAAAATTGTGACCTTTATCGGAACAGATGGGGCTGAATTCAATACTCCGGACGAGTTAGCGTATAAATTCGGACCAGTCCAAGCGGGTTCTCTAAGATTTGAATATCGCGGTCCCCACAACTGCCATGTAGCCCTGACGTCAGCTCCTGCTGAAGTGGACCCTATGTATGAAATTCTGCTTGGTGGTTGGGAGAACACCAAGTCGGTTATTAGACACTGCAGGCAAAAGCCAGATAAGGTAGGATAGTCGTATAGAATGTCGTAATCGCCGTTGTCATTTTTTTGAACTTTCTTTAAAAATTCACTGTTGACCCGTAGGTTGAGGTACCAACTCCAGGGATTATGAATCCCAACGAGTTCAGGCAATTTTTGATCGAATGGAGGTGTGGCAGAGTGATGGTTCGCGACGGCGAGTCGGGCATGGTTATCATGGAATGGTCGGACCCCGCACCATTCGGTATCACGCACTTCGGTGTGCGGACTGGTTGGGGAGCTCGTGGACAGTGGCGTATCACCCACTTCAACAAGCCCGGCGCGCAACCCCGTTGAGTTATTTTTACTAGAGAATGCTTGGATGTTAATTGCTAACTTCTAAACCGCATTGAATGCGTATTATTTCAAAAATTTTTAGTTGATAGATCAACTAATTTTTTATCGTTGTCAACACCACCGTTAGACTAATAATAAATATTGTGTCCTAAAGAAATTGCGTGTTTGTGGAATCCTGGCGTACGGTAATTTTGTAACTTGAAGTTTGCATCTGGATGTTATCAATTGGTGTTTGGTACGTTGGGTACATTTTGTGACTAAGCTTTTCTATTGATGTTTGGTTCTTTTTTTTTATTTTTACACGCCTTTTCTTTCTGCATACTTTGACTATCTTTTCGAGCTCTATACATATCCCACCATATACCCACTGTTTTCCAGTGGACCTTCACTTCGACAGTGGGTAGAAATTTGATATTTTTTAGTCCTGCATCCAAAGCACCGTGGGACGGTCAGGAGCACCTAAACACATCGATTAAAGACAACTTTTCAATTAAATCACAACATTGCTAACACAACGTGCATGCCATGTTCAGCGAGTTTTCAATGCACTGACTTACAAATATTTAGGTTAAGTCGGTGCATTCATGCATTGATAACTGATACTGACTCTACAACCAAAATAATTATTAACATAAGTATTAGCTATCTTACTGAACTTACATACATAATAATACTTATAAGTCTGGTGATAGTGGCATTCAAGTTATCGATGCGAATATCTGTCTCGGTGTAAGTAAGATATCCATTCAAGTGATCGTAAAACTGTTCACAGGGTACATTTTTATTTAATTGCATCTAATTGCGTGATAATTGCCTGCTGCCTGATATTATAAACCATCGGAACGCCAGAACATGTATCATATTATATACGTTTATGCACTTTCTGCTTATCCATTCATGAGTTTTGTAAATTTTAGTTTTTATTATAATTGAATGTGTTATTTTGTAGTTGCTCCTTCGGCACCCGTGGCTGCACCTCTGTATGCCGCGCCGCCCGGCTATCCTGGTGTCATGCAGGGATTCAATGCGCCTCCCCAAGTTATGGCTGGTGTCGGAAACTGGGTAGACGCCAGCGCTGGACAGATCCCTCCTGGCGCCGTCGTCGGTGGACAGGACTGCAACGGCGAGCCCCTTTATGTCGCCAGGGCACAGCACGAAGGCGCTCTTATTCCAGGAAAACTTTGCGCTTCGCACGGTTGCACCTTCGTACCGTGGGGCGGTCAGGAGCACAGCAAGCCTCAATACCAGGTAAGCTTCACGAATAATACTTTCCACTTTTGAAATGGACTTAACTTTATCTTGAACTATGTATCAACTACGCATATGAGTATATATGAACTAATTCTTGCAATCGCCAACCCGCATTGAGCAAGCGTGGTGATTACGCTCAATCCTTCTCTGTAGAGAGGAGACCTGTGCCCAGCAGTGGGACGATAAAAAAAAGGTTGATGATGATGAATTCTTGCAATCAGATTCTTTTTGGTGTAATGATGTTAAGTTTCTCAAATCAATTTAAGACAGAAATTGAATAAGCATAACAGGCAGTTGTTCCGGCAGGATAATTGCGTAACACAGTATCAGTAGCATTGGGTTTCATTTTGACAGTTCAACAACGTTCATTGCGTTATTTACATAGTTGAGCAGACACATTTTGGAGCAATGGATTAGCAATATGCTTCGAAATTATTCCAACTGACAGTAATAGTGTGTTACGCAATGAGGGTGCTGGTTTGAGGGTGCTATGTTTGAATATTGTGAATTTAAAGTAAAAAAATCATATTATAATTTTTTCACTCCTAGGTGCTGGTAGGTGGCCCCAACAACTGGGTGCGCACAAACGGCTCGAATGTGCCCCCTGGAGCGTTCACCGCCGGCCAGACTGAGGATGGCGAGCCCCTGTACGTGGGTCGCGTCAACCATGAGGGCAGCCTGACCACCGGCAAGGTCCAGCAGTCGCACGGCGTCTGCTACATCTCCTTCGCTGGGCAGGAGCTCGGTTTCCCCGACTACGAAATCCTCATGCCCTAAATAAAAATCGCAAATTGTTAATGAATCTCAGGATTTTCTTAGTTCGTACATACGTGTAATTTAGGAAAACTGCTTCCACAACAATTAAATGGTGCATTTATGTACCTAGATACATAAAGCCTTGTCACGCTGTGCCTGTTCGTACGTATGTTTGTTTTAATGCACTGCATAATATTATGTGTTAAATGTTATGTACCACATAAGTTACATCTATATGTAATATTTTTGTTAAATTATTATTAAATATTTACCTATTTATTGAACGCGTTTGCTTATTCCAACTCGAAATGGTGCCGAATTTTTGTTCACACGCTAAACTAATTTTAAGTTTAGTCCATCTTTTTCTTTCTCTTTCATTTACAAAAGTACAGAAGATAAAATATTAGTATAGTCCTGTCAAATTAAGGTACATACTCCATAGACAGTTTAGACGTGAAAGTGAAAAACATGGCGCCTAAAAATACGTCAAGTGTTGACTTATTTGACTGGGACCACACTGGGACTAAACTAATATTTATCTTCTGTTCTTTTATATCATTACTAGCTTTCCGCCCGCGGCTTCGCCCGCGTGGAGTTCGGTTATATCGCGTTTTTTAGATTTCCCTCGGGAATATCAAATTTTCCGGGATAAAAGGTAGCCTATGTTCTTTCTCAGGGTCTAAAGATTGTCTGTGCCAAATTTCATCAAAATCGGTTGAGAGGTTTAAGCGGGAAAGCGTAACAGACAGACAGACAGACAGAGTTACTTTCGCATTTATAATATTAGTATGGATTACATACATACAATGGTTGTCTTTTAAGCAAAAGAATGCTGGATGCGAAATCTGTTTGATCCGTTTACAATCATAATATGTGCGCAATTGAATAATAAAAACGAAGAAAACCACAAAAAATGAATAAAAAACCTGTATGATCTACCTACTTCATTTAAAAACCCATTCACATAAATACTTGTCAAGTTGTTTAATATTTGAATGCACACTGCATAATACAACGAACCGATTCTAAAAAATCTGAGAGCTTTGAGTGGCTCCGCCGCAGGAGACGCCCTGTTCAGGAGACGACATCGAACTCCCAGCCACCGTAGGCGCGGGCTGCGGGCGATGAGCAGTGGGCAGCTCGCCGCCCGGGAAGGACCAGCACCCTAATTGCGTAACACTCTATCACTATCAATTAGAATCATTCTGAAGCCAATTGCTAAACCATTGCTCCATATGTTCGGAAAGTGTGTCTGCTCAACAACGTAAAAACGCAAGGAATGTTGTTGAACTGTCAAAATGAAGCCCATTGCTATTGATAGTGTGTTACGCAATTACCCTACAGGCCCGAGTCGACGGCGCGTTGTGTTTCACGCGCGCCTCAAAGAGATGTCAGCACATTGTGATGGGGTCCACGAAGCCTCCATGCGATGCCTCCAGAATCAGGGTTGCGGTTTGGTTAAAAAAGAAACCGTGGCCCTGGCCGTCGCACAGGCAAGTGAAGAAACACGGGTGGGTTTTAGTAGTAAAAGTCTGACACGCCCTCCCGGTCCGCCTAGAGCGGGAGAAATCATTTGATGATTTCCCATCCCAACAAAAAAAAAACAAGCTTAGAGTGGCTAGTGTCAACTCTGGAGCATTAAACCTGAATAACGACATCTATGAAGAGTATACAAGGACTAGATACAATATACAGCAGTCTGTGTATTGTGTAGAAGCCTACCCCGTAACTTAGGAAAAGGCTAGACTGATTTATTATTCCAGTAATTAGTTAATAATAGGTCTGCCTAATCGGCGAACAAATTTTTGTCAAATGATTGCGGCTAGTTGGGATCGTTTAACCCGAACGAAAAAATGGGCGGTCCAAACGATCCCAACTAGTCGCAATCATTTGACAAAAATGTGTTTGCCGATAAGGGGGTTGGTTTATTATAATAAATTCAGTTAATACAAATAAGTTAAATGTTTCATTTTAGTTTTTATAAATTACCGTGTTTTACATTCTTTTATTGAAAAATCAATAAGAATTAACTGAAACACAGTTCCAAGCTGTTGTTTATTTAAGGCCCTTATAAAATAAGCATGAAAAGTGATTTTTTGATTTCTTTAAACTTGACGGAGATATGCTCTACTGGTTTGATTCCACAATAAAAACCGGCCAAGCGTGACGCGCCTCGCTCCATGTGGGGTTCTGTAGTTTCTCGTCAGTCACAATAATTGTCTCTATTTAAAAGTTAAATAAGAGATAAAAAAAATGGGCTTATTGTTACATTGAGTTGACATACTAAGTCAGGAATCCTAAAAACGGGTTTACAAAAGATGGTGATGACCAAAGAAAGAGTTATAGATTCCCATTATTAAATTAATCATCCCGGTCTCGACCCCATCAACTCAGGAAAAACCTGAACAGCGCGAAGTAGTCCAAATTACAGCACCATCTCTCAGAAACTCGGGTTACTAATTTATAACAGGAAGTTTTATGTATGTTGGATTTTCGGTAGTAATTTTGGATTGCGTACTCCGTTTTTAGTAATTCTTTTTTTATTAGAAGGAAATATACGTTCAGGTGGTCGGCCATAATATCGGCTGCCGGCAGAAGTTACCACTCACCAGACAAAGTCTTGCCGCCAAGCTATTCGTGGTGCTTCGGCATGATGTCTGGTGAAGCCGTACGGAGGACGCGTCTGAGCTGTTGTGTTGCGATGTGTGCCGGGTATAAGATAAATATATAGTACTAGCGGCCGTCAGCGACTTCGTTCGCGTGAATTTAGTTATGCTCCGCTCCAATTGGTCGCAGCGTGGTGTTATATAGCCTAAAAAGCCTTCCTGGATTAATGGGCTATCCAACGCAAAAAGAATTTTTCAAATCGGACTAGGAGTTCCTGAGATTAGCGCGCACAAACAAACAAACAAACTCTTCAGCTTTATATATTAGTATAGATAAGATAAATATATTAACTAACGAACTATAAAAAAATCTTCTGATTAATTAGGATGTTTTTCATCTTTGCAGTCTCACCGATCATATTGGAAGCGGTGTCGCGTAAAACATTTAGTGAAAGACTTTACTGGATACGTATCGTTAATGGGAAATTGCCTCCAGATGCAATGATTGGTGGGTTTGAAAATGAACATATTTACATAGCAAGAGCTTACCATAATAATTCGCTATGTACTGGGAAATACGTGAAGACAGCTCGTAAAGCATTCGTCCCCTGGGGGGGCAGAGAACATTGCAAAGAAGAGTTTGAGGTAAAACAAATGCATATTAACTATCCTTATTTTTCTTTAAATATCATAAGGAAAGCTTTCTAAGTATACAGTATGTTAACTAACAGAGGGCGTTCCCGTTAACCCGAAATAGCATAGCATACATACATGCTAAAAAAAATATTTTCATACGAAAACAAAATGTTTTAAAATTTTTTCCAATAAGAAAATATTCAATAAAAATTTTAAATTGACATGTAAAAGAAACACACTGTACACGCGAACATGAAAGCCGGCAACGTCGCAATTTATTTATACATGATGACTACTATTTTGATTTAAAACAGGAGGTTTCAAATTTATTTCCAATTAGAATTTTTTTTTATTCGGATTTTTTATGCTTATTTTTCTATGCTGATATTTTTATTTTAATCTATTAATGATATATATTAACGAGTTTAAGGGAACGCCCTCTGTTATTTAACATACTGTATCTTGGACACCAATGGCTGATTATAAGGTGAAGGCAAACATCTTGAGGAAAGATTTGGACTTTAAGTCTGAAATCGCCAACCCGCATTGAGCAAGCGATTACGCTCAATCCTTCTCTGTATGAGAGAAGACCTGTGCCCAGCGGTAGGACGATAAAAAGGTTGATGGTGACGATGATTATAAGGAATTCGTTTTTCTATGAGCATTATTATTTTTCTCAAAAACTGTTTTGCTAGCCCGAGTGCTTGACTCAAAGGGTAGGTTAACATCTGGGGCCTCTCGGAGTCTGCTAAAACAATAGTATCAGAATAGTCGATCAGTGATGTCATAATGATCAATTTTGACAATATTCGTAATCTACTAACAAAATAGCGTCCACTCCATATTAATAAATGTTCAAATTGTGTATTAGTTTTAAGAAAATTATTTCTGCTAACGGGTTCTATAATAATGTTCTACGGTAATGTCATTCTATCACCATTTCATTACGAGACGACTGACTGATAATTGATCGATCATTATGGATTTAGCAGATTATGAACTTTTAGAATAAGCACAATGAGAATGAAATGAGATGTATTTGTGTTAGAAAGACAAATTTATAAAAAAATAGCAGACTAAGGCCCCTGTCTACTTGTTACAATAATATTCAAAAAACTATACGACAGTTAAGATAATATTATTTAAGACAATAATGCGTATACTAATTGATTTCCAGATATTATGTGGGTTTAACGCCAAATGGATAAAAACAAGGTCCAACTATATTCCTCATAATGCATTCATCGGTGGTCGCACAGGTGGAGCTGAAGTGAATAACGAACCTTTGTATATAGGGCGCGCAATGTATGATGGCAGACTTATATGTGGTAAAGTTTATGCTCGTTACAATTTATGCTATTTACCCTATAAAGGCAGAGAGATAGAAGTACCATCGTATGAAATATTAGTTATACCAGACGATGAAATACCACAAGCTATACCATTTACTACCTATTTACCTACCCTTTAATTGTGGTGATTGAAAAGTATGTCAGACGCGGTAGAACAAATCATAAGAAAAAAATCGAAACTAGCTCATGGTCCCACTGTCAATGTTACCCAAACCAAAGTTACCCAGATTCACCGTACATGTGTTATTTGTTGTTATAAATGTGTAAGCGATATATAATAAATATTACTAAAATTGTGGTTTTCAATGCACAACACCTAATACTTCCTTACCCAGGGACCTATGCCAGTCCCAGATAAGTCAACAAAAAGGTTATGAGCCAATGGCCAATTACAACAACAATATATTTTGTAAAATATGCCAAATTCTTAAGTATGTTCACTGAATTTATTCAAATTATGAAGATAACAATAGGTAAATTTACGACATAATACACATCTACCACTATCGGACTCGTCGCTCAGCTCCGCCTCACCGCTGCCGGTCCCCAGCGCTACTGTAAGCGCTGTGAGGACCCTGGCCGCGATAGTTGCATCGACTTCAAGCGACAAGTATTTCCACTTCCTCGCAGACGGGAAGGACGCAAACCACCGGACCGCTCGCCGCTCGCTGACCTCGAGTCCCATCGGCTTCTGACAGGGTCCCAGCTCGCTGCGGAAGTGAGCAGTGCATAAGATACACACGATCCGTCAATGAAAATGTCATGCGCTCATACTACGGGGCTCTCTGTAGCCCCGAAGGAGGAGCCCGGAGGAAACTACCTGACCACGTACCGTGTTCGGATGCTCTCTCTTTTTCAGGTGCTTGAACCGCCTGTCAACGTTTCGGCACAACGACAATCGGATCAGGTAAGGGTCATCCAGCGTAATCATATGTTGGATGCTACTGTGCTTAATCGCCTGGATTGCCGACGGTCTCTAAAGTTCTTAAATCCATTTTGAAAGCTAAAATTAATAAACATATTGACATTAACTGCATCATGTCTGCCTCTCTAAATGAATGTAGTAGCGGGTCCCGGTGTACTAAGGAACTACTCCTTATTGATATGGCCATTAGTCAACAGGTTCGTCGTTCCCGAAAGGATCTATCGCCATCTTGGATCGATTATAAGAAGGCCTATGACTCGATGCCGCATTTGGTGTGGATAAATATGCGGTCATGCATGAAAAGCGAGGAGAGATCGTGGAATCCATGGGAACCTAACTCACGGGTTCCATAAACCTTAAAGCCCTCTTCGCATCCTGTATGTATTTGGGTATGTCGGAAGCGTTGGGTATGAATATTGGTGACATGGAGCAATCGTTGAAGTAACGCTTCTATAACTGCCTGAAAAAATACTTAATATAAGTCTTCTATCACGCGGAAATGTTGAGTAGACGTTCAACGGTTGGGTCATGCCGATTTTGAAGTACTCTTTCAGCATACGCATCTCAGAAAGCGGTAACTCTGGACACGGCTCGCATTGTAAGGAGGTTCCTCTTTCTGGAACCCTATTCCCGATACCGGATGGCTGTACTATTTTTATAAGTATTTTTAAATGTTTAAAAATTTAAACATTTAAAAATATGTATAAAGATAAAATAAAAAGAAAAACATACGTACCTATATATTTTTGCTAGTCACCCAATATTGAAGGTAAGAAAGATTTGATTATATTGAGATGGTTACAGACCTAGCTATAGCCACGCTATCTACAAGTTTTATTCTCGGTGGTAGGCAACAACATCAGCCGCCGGCATAAGTTACCACCCACCAGACAAAGTCTTGCCGCCAAGCGATTCGTCGTGTTCCGGCATGATGTCTGGTGAAGCCGTACGGAGGACGGGTCTGAGCAGTTGTATTGCGATGTGTACCGGGTACGATGTGCCTAATGTTGTTGTGTCGGGAGTTTGGTCGTGGAGGGTCTCCATATCATCCTCTGGCGCAGCATCGTTGGTCGTGTTGTTGGGTTAAACATTGCATAACCTCGCTCAACTGCCGTCTTCCTTCCTATTCACTCAGTTTTTTTTAGTGAATTAAGCCTTAATAAGCTAGTGCGTTTTACCATCAACGATTGCATCACTGCTTACCATTAGGCGGGATTGCAGTCAAGCACCAGTTTATAACTAATAAAAAATAAAAAAAAATAAAAAAATCAAATCAAAAGTCGTTTATTCAAATTAGGCTGAGAATCAGCACTTTTTGAACGTCAAGTAGTATTTGAATGCGGTTTGAACGTGCTGATCACGTTTAAATTAATTAGTGTTTATCGCCCTACAGGTGTTTTTTTTTTTATTGATAGATTATGAAAGTTATGATATTTCTCGCGTTTGACTTTCGTCGTCTCACTATTTCTACATAGTACTTATTAATTCCATGCATTAATTCATTTGTTGATCTGTCAGCCAGCCAAAGTCAGAGCAGTAGTCAAAGGCTGTGTTGCCGTTTTAGCGCTCCACCTACTAGTACTGGAGGATTTGATCGTCTTCTTGTGCGAAAACAGAAAGTTTTATCGGGAAATAAATATTTTGCGGTTTCTGGTGGATTTTTCATCTTTACTTCGATTATTTTTGAAAAGTAGAAACTATGAGGTTTTAACCAAAGAAAGTAATTATAGTTACGAAACGGACTAATAATTAGTAATTATAGTTATATATATAGATATTATAGGAAAGCTATTACTTTTTGTTTTGATCGTTAGCACTAGAAAACTCACAATCACGCCGACTAAGTACTAAAATTAAAACTAGAATTAATTTTTTTATTGGGTACCCTAATAAAAAAAATATTTCTAGTTTTAATTACCTATACGCGTGGAGTGGGGAGTGATGTTTTTTTTTCTTTTTCATTTTAACATGTGATAAGCGTTTTCTCAAATCAATTTTTGATATTGTTAATATTTTCGGAAATCGCTCCAAAAGTAAAATAAATGCGCCCTCCCCATCTAACTTTTAGTAGTATATTTAGAATGTTGAATTTTATAAAGCCTATCTAAGAAAATCATTTTGAACTTGAAGGGTTGAACAGTTTCTGAAAATTGAAACAGAATAATTTCTAAATTATAATAGGGTTTTACGTAATTGGGGTTCAGGTATAAGCTATTAAATAGGTACACAGTTGGAATCTATAACTCTTTCTTTACTTGTCACTGTCTTTTGTGGGCCCGTTTTCAGGATTATATACTTAGTATGTCGTGTCGTGTATGTCGTGGTGGTCTAGTGGTTTAAACCCCAGCCTCTTAAGTATGAGTGCGCGGGTTCGATTCCAGGTCAGGCAAGTACCAATGTAACTTTTCTAAAGTTATATGTACTTATATGTATATCTTGAACACCAATGACTGAAGGTGAAGGAAAACATCTTGAGGAAACCTGGACTTTAAGTTTGAAATCGCCAACCCGCATTGAGCAAGCGTGGTGATTACGCTCAATCCTTCTCTGTATGAGAGAAGACCTGTGCCCAGGAGTGGGGCGATTAAAAGGTTGATGATGCTGATACTTAGTATGTTAACTTGATGTAACAAATGGCCTATTTTTTATGTCTTATTTAACTCTTAAACGGGGTCACTTGTTTTGATGGACGGGAAATTACAAAAATTAAAACTAGAAAGCACACACGTGAGCGTGGCCTGACACGCTCTTGGCCGGTTTTTTTATAAACCGTTTTTTACTTATTGAAGTTTTTGGGCACGTCACAAAAGCGGCGGTAAGTTCTCTTTGAGGAGTGGCTAGAAGAGCGCCACGGCTCCTCTCCTTTCGCCTGACGCAGGTCCTCAACGGACCAAGCTGTTTCGGGAAGTTCCTGTTCTAGGTAAGGCGGGAGGAAATGCTCAGCTCTCACCACTATGGGGATCGCCCTGAGGACACGGTGGAGTATACGGTGGAGGTCTGCCCGCTTTGGGTGAAGCACCGCCGTGTCCGTGTGGCATCGCTCGGCGGCA
The DNA here is from genome assembly GCA_017933935.1 of Sesamia nonagrioides. Lineage (NCBI taxonomy): Eukaryota > Metazoa > Arthropoda > Insecta > Lepidoptera > Noctuidae > Sesamia > Sesamia nonagrioides. Next base: position 30,528 of record JADWQK010000275.1, on the reverse strand, counting down.
ATCTCTCGCGTCCGGCCCTGGTCCATGCCATAGTCCGGAGCGAGAGTACATGGCAAGCCGTCACGACCTTCTGAAAAGCAGTGTTTTTATTTATTTATAGTTATTTGAAACGGTACAATAATAATTATATCAATTAACAAAGAAACAAACATAACTTAAAACTACTACTGAAAACTAACCTAGAACAGTGGACTGATGCTGACAAAGGAGGAAGTGGAGCGCGTGAGGGAGTGGGACTCTCAGCGCCCTCACGCCTCTAGCCGCCGCAGGAGATGCCCTGATCGGGAGACAACATCGAACTCCCGGCCACCGTGGGAGCGGGCTTGCGGGCGGCGAGCTGTGGGCAGCACACCGCCTGGTAAGGACCAGGCCCGGGTCGAAGGTGTGTTGTGTCCCACGCGCGCCTCAAAGAGATGGCAGCACATCGTGACCGGGTTCACGAAGACCGATGCTTGGGCCAATCTGCGGGATGGTTAAAAGAGAAACCGTGGCCCTGGCGCACAGGCAAGTGAAGGACCACAGGTTGGTTTAGTCAGTAAAAGTCTGACACACCCTTCCGTTCCACCCAGAGTGGAAGAGGTTATTTGATGATTTCCCATCCACAACAAAACAATAGTAGTCTATTGTATTACAGAAAACATTCTCTTGTTCACAAACATATTTAAGAGTATCTGTTTCGTTTTATTTCATTAATAAAAAGGCAGAAGATAAAATATTACATTAATCCTATTAATTTAGTCAGCGGCTAATATAAAATACTAGCAGCCGCCAGCGACTTCGTTCGCGTGGAGTTAGTTATGCTCCGCTCCTATTGGTCGCAGCGCGATGTTATATAGCCTAAAGCCTTCCTGGATTAATGGGCTACCCAACACAAAAAGAATTTTTCAAATCGGACCAGTAGTTCCCGAGATTAGCGTGAACAAACAAACATACAAACACACTCTTCAGCTTTATATATTAGTATACATAGATTAACCTATTTTTAGTAGCCATGTTTTTAATTACGATACAATTGCTTTCGTTATCTTATTAACTTCATTGTACAATTCTATATTTCCATTGTTCCTTTAATTTATTTCATTTCAACTCGGGTTAACAGAGTAGGATAACATAATGCTGTATTACATTATGTGCATATTAGTCCAAAAAAACCCTTTAACCATCGCCTAGCTCCTTAAAGAATAGAGGTAAACAAACCAATTTAGGGTTATCACAGCTCACGTAACACGTTTTACAAATCTCCTGTTATTTACATGATTATCGACTTTTACATGCTAGCTATTTATTAACAATTGCTATTTCAGCATATTTCAATAGAATCACTAAAATAAAATGAATAATAACTTGGTATTTCGAAAAACCGTTAAAAAGTCGACATTAATTTTACGTGATAGCCCTACAAAAAAAGAAAGATGGATGAAATCCAGGTATTAAATACATTTTGTGGAATTCAACCAATGAATAAAGTTGAGGTATTTGTCAATACAATTTTGCGTATTTTAATTACTTTCAAATCAACTACATAACACATGCATTGTAATACTTTCAAGTATGGGCTAATTATAATATGTATGTATCAAATAATGTAACCTATTAGGAAATTAGCTTACATGTGGGTCGTATTTCATTCAAATCGGTTAAGCGTTCTATGCAAATCATATATCTAAACATAAATAAACTGTTAAGATTAGTAGGAAGTAGGATTATTACTTTTATGAAAATCATCTATGTAGAAAAGGTTGTTAACATCTGTCTTTTAGGCTTAAACTACTCATTGCCTAGCAACGGTTTATTTACCTCCATTCTTTATCAAACTCGGCTCAAATATAGTTCCTAGCGGGTCATTTTTTGTTTTATTTGTTTCGGTTTCGGAGCGAATGAAATTTTCAGATAATTTGATGCTTTTCATGTTTATAGAACGGCAACACTGGTAAAAGGGCTGCCACCCTCTTTCTAAAAGTTTTCCTGTGTCCTGCTGTCATCTGTCCAGTGTTTCCAAAATGAGAGGAACTCCCCCTTTTGAGGGGAAATTAAGGTCCAGAGGGGAAGAAAAAGGGGAAATTGCGGGAAATCATAAATAAAATCTAGTTTGAAATATTGTAGAAAACTTCAGAACTAATGAGGGGTTTGGCGTATGAGAAATCCACTAAATGGCAAGACGTAGATATAAAGTCTATAACTGCTACGTCATTGGTGAATTTTGACATATCTACATTGAAGCAGCAGTGGACTCTATGCCCACGTATTGCCATCTAGCGCATTTTTCAGACTCGAAACCCTCATTATTTAAATACTACCGTGGACTAGCGCGTTCAGGTGGCGTACACTTACAAAATATTATTCTGTGCTAAAAAAATGCGCAATGGCAGTGTAAACCAACTTGGAATAAAAGGTGAGTATACAGCTCCAGGTTTTAAATATTTCTGAACAGGCTATAAGTAAAGCATAAATCGTTTCATTATACTTTATTCATGCTAAGTCTAATTGTATTTGATTAGCTTGCAGTTGCATTGGACTGTACAAACTTAAGGTGTGATATTCCTAACTGAGTTTTCATTATTTGTACAGAAGTTGTTCCCGTTCTTTTTAACTCAGATTTTATACAGACGATTGATTATCCAGCCTATCATGTTTATCTGTTTTAATATTTTTAGATCACTAAATAATCATTCAACAGCAGCATTGGAAAAAGGCAATGACATAAAATAGTTCACCAAAATTGGCAGTTGAAGGAAATTGCGTCTGCCGTTAACATTATTTTTTTCAAACATGTTTCTCCAATAGCCTACAGTATTTAGGGAATCATTACAATCCGTTTCGGCAAGGAGACATTGATTTCTCCATTCCTTGTCCAGCTCTGTTAAATCTACAGTAATGTGTGATGATGAATCATTGTGCACATCTTCCAATACAAACCGTTTCGATCGCTTCAATAGAAAACAAATTTGCTGGCGTATTTAGTGTAAATAATATCATTATACTATAGTGTCACCAGAGGCGCGAGTGCAAAGAGTATAGTAAGTATATGATAGTTAAAGAGTGACAACTCTGTGGTAAAATTTGCATTTATGGAAAGTGCTGCCCCGTTGCGTTTGGGGAGTGAACGACTACTAGTGAGTGATATACGTAGCTATGTAATTATAGCTACGTACCTATGTATATGTAGCTAGGTATATTATAGCTACGTACCTATGCGTATGCGAGGGACTGGAACAATTTGCCAGCGGCGGTGTTTCTGTCGGACTACAATTTGAGTGTCTTCAAGGCTAGAGTGAATAGGCTTTCAATAAACTAGTGCGCTTTACCATCAACGATTGCGTCACTGCTTACCATCAGGCAGGATTCCGGTCAAGCGCTGGTTTATAATATGTAAAAAAAAAAATGTAGCTATGTATATTATAGGTCGGGGTTTTCAGATGATTAAAAAAATTTATTCAGTAATTCATTTATTTTATGAGTGGAAACTTCACAGCTGACAGTATATAAACAAAATCGTTAGATAAAACATTAATAATAATAATAATAATTCATTTATTTTCTCACCACAACACATGTTTTACAGAGGAAGGTCAACCTACAAATTTAAGGCATACAATGTTCGTATTGTGGGAGACTGGTGCCTGAGCTAAGCTATATGCTTGTATTTCAGGACACCAGGTCTCCACCCCTAATTACATACAATAAGCCATAAATAGGTATTAAGAATCAGACAAGTAATCAATTATTGTGCTATTGAAAACAAAATGAACAATAAAAAATTAAAATTAAAATATATATGCAATAAAGGTGTGTGAGGGTGTGAATGTGTATGTGAGGATGTGTGAGGGTATGTGTGTGTATGTGAGGATCTGTGAGGTTGTGTGTGTGAGTGTGATTGATTAGAAGGGCGTGCGCATTGGTATATGCGAGTGCGTAAGCTAAGATATGTGTCATGCTGGGCTGATGAGTAGTTTTTCCGTGTCGTCATAATTAAGATCTTGTAGCCAGATCGATAATTTCTTCTTGCAAGCAGATTTAGTCAAATTGTATATTTCATGAGAGCTGTTGACCCTGTTATACAAGAAACCACCAAGATGACAAAAGAAATGCTTAGAAAACATTTTCGATAAGCGGGGACGATGTCCTACAGGGTTATAGCGTCGTTTTTGGAGAGTCAACGAAGGACAATACGTTAATAAGGAATGTTGCTTTAGAAGTGTATTTAGTATAAATAGTTGGCGGACCGTTAAAACTTTCGATTCCTTGTACAATTGTGACGAGGGATAGCGATAAGACTTGAAATAAGACACTTTAAAAACAGCTCGCTGAGCCCTCTCAAGTTCAATCATGATAGTTTTTGAGGCCCCACCCCAAGACGTGATGCAGTAAGTTAACAAAGACTGGACAAGTGCAAAGTAAACAGTTTTTAGTAGGTTAACGTCCGCCACATGTCTAAGCGTCTTAAATATGTATATTAACTTGCGCAATCTGCTGCTCAGTGTATGTATGTGTTCTTGGAACCGCAGATTGCTGTCAATGATGACTCCCAAGTATTTTATTTTTTCAGCATTTGCAAGTGATGCGCAAGTGCAGAAGTTAGCAGATGTTGTTGTGCATAAGTGAGCAACGATAGAGTGTGGTATTCCGAACCGTTTTTTGTCCTCAGTTTTCAGCCTAAAATTAACGAAGTTTGTTTTATCCGAGTTTAAAGTAAGGATATTAGTTTTCAGCCAATTTGATACCATATTAAAACCCGATTGAGCATACGTGTAAACTTCCCTCCAGGTTCCAGCACTGAATAAGAGGGCAGTGTCGTCTGCAAATCCTACAATTTTACCCCTTGGGAGGCTAAGCATACACAGGTCGTTAATATAGATGAGGAAGAGAGTCGGACCCAAGACACTGCCCTGGGGCGTGCCGTAGGTCAGCGTGCACTCATCACTTAAGAATTCCCCAAGTTTTACTCTCTGTGTACGCTCAGTCAAGTAGTCTTCAAAGATTTTGAGTTGCAAACCTCTTATTCCCATACGTTCCATCTTTTTAATCAGAGTGGGGATAGAAATCGTGTCGAACGCTTTAGCTAGATCTAGGAATATACCTAAGACTTTCTGTCCAGCATCCAGGTTGATAACCACATGATTGGTTAGATCGTGAACTGCATCTGATGTTGACTTGCCAGATCGGAATCCATACTGTGACGGTGACAATAGTTGGTTTTCTTCTAAATATTTTGTTAGTCTTTTGTTCAAGATCCGTTCCAGTATTTTTGACATTGAAGAAAGTACAGCTATAGGCCTGTAATTAGAGACACGACTTCTATCCCCCGCTTTATATATTGGATGAATAATTGCCTTTTTAAACGTATTGGGAAATTTACCGGTGGCAAGCGCGAGGTTACAGATATAAGTTAGAGGAGGTACAACTATGGCTCTGTGTTTTTTGAGGAGATTGCTGGAAATCCCATCATAACCTACCGCACAGTTATCGCGTAAGGAGGTCAATAATTGGGTGATTTCATCTTCATCAGTAGGAAGCATATCCATTGATTGCGAACAGTTGCTTTGGGTGGTAGTGGGTTCTATGGTTTCAACAGCTGTGGTAATTTTCTCGGCTAGTCCTTTGCCTACTCCCGCGAAATATTGATTGATTTTGTTCACTGAAGCCTCTGGCGTATTAGATAAGGTTAGGAGATTAGATACATAATCTTCTTTTTTGGTTCTATTAGTGATATCATTTATGACTGTCCATATCTGTTTAATGTTCTTGCCTGCGTTAAATAACTGCGATTTTTCATAGTCCGATTTAATTTTTCTGAGTAATCCGTTGCAGTAGTTACGATATCTGGTAAAAGTTAATTTAAGTATCTCGTTAGTAGGTGCCTTTTTAAGTTGTTTATGCAAATTGTCTCTATGCCGCATGCATCTAAGTAGACCGGGCGTAATCCATGGTTTAATGATAACTTTGCGATTTGAAACCCTTACTTTATTAGAGTTTGACTCTACTGCATTTATGATCAGGTTAGTCATTATCTCGGCTGCTTTATTGACATCCTGGGTATTATATACTGGACTAAAATCGAGTCTTTCAAGATCAGCATCTAACTGCACATAATCTATTTTAACTACAGTTTTACGTAAGACTTTTCCAGTGGCACGTTTTGCTAAGAAGAGTAAAACTGTCTCATGATCAGTTAGTGCTGAGTGCGCTATGTGGGTTACTGCAGGAAACTGGGTTTTTAATAGTACATGATCGAGACAGGCACTTAGCCGCGTGGGTAGGGTGTGAGCAGTCAACAGTCCGTGTGAGGCTAGAGGATTAAGGTAAGTGTGTTTGTTGGTGTCGTGCGAATGCTCATGAATATTTATGTTAATGTCTCCTGTGATGATGATGTTAGTGTAAGATGATACATTTGCCAACAAAGTGTCTAGTGAATTTATGAAGTTTGTAATATCTTTGTAGCCTGGTGGTCGATATATGGATATTAGGACCGTCTTATAGTCAATTTTTGTAAGTATACAGTTTGCATCCGAGAAGGTTGGTTCCTCTACAGTGACTTTGAGTTCTTTGCGGACGAAAACAACTACCCCTTCGTTTTGAGTGTGATTCTTCGAGGTCGCGAAGCAATCATAGCCTGTAAGTTCAGGGATTTTAGGTGAGTTACGCAGCCAACATTCTGTTAGAGTAATTATGTCCCAATTTACTTTAGTTCTTGCTAAAATAGTATGTAGGCCTGGCATATTCTTTGAAATACTCCTAATATTTTGGTTCAGGATTTTGAGCGATTGGCTGAGAACAATGTTTTTTGGTATGCAACTATCTAAATCGCAAGCAGACGACTCCGAAACTGAGACTGCATCTATGCAGTGCATGTTATTTTGTGTATGATGGAAAGTTATTAATGTGTTTACAATCAGTTAGATACGGTAGGTGGGATATTGTTATGATTAAGTGAACGGTTGTTTGCATTGACGAGGAAACCCCATGGACAGGATATCTCAGCATAATGTTAGGTTTGTGTGTGTGAGCTAGATATATTTGTGTACAGGTTTTAGTAGTGTAAGGAAAATGACGTGATTGTATGTGTTGGTAAGGTAAGATGAAGTGAGATCTGTATAAGTAGGTAGGTGGTAGTGTATGTGTTCTTGTGTTACGCAAGCCAACCAGGTAATTTAATAAGTGAATTAGAGTAGTTAAAACATAGGTAATAAAACTATAATATGAGCAGAAATAATGTGATAAACTAAATATTTTGTTGAGAAAATAGTGGTCGCAAAATAAGTGATGAATACGTGGAAGGTTTGGTACAATAGTTGTATACATAACATTAACTGAATACTTTACATAGCAACAAATTATGTACAAAATATTGAGGAGATTCAGTTTACCCGGAATGTTTGCAATAGGAGTACATACAAGTATTATACAGTGACATTATGCGGTATAATTGTTCCACGGGTTTATTTTATGGGTAGGGAATGTAAACAGACCAATGAGTTCTATATAGTAGACGACAATTATGTGATTAAAAAATAAGTAAGAATAAATGAATGTGGTACATATAAATGGAACAAATGCTATCATACAAGGACACGAGATTATTTTCAAAAAGAGCTTACAATGTAGTCACTTTTGCGTAAGTGTCAGTGCTTTGAGACTTTTTTCTGAGGTTATTATTAAACGATTGTCGCCTTCTTTTTTACGCAAGAAAATTAAACCGTTCGAGGTCCAGCAATATTTGTAGGAGTTATTCTTTGCAAACTCCCTGGCTTGGTAGAATAGCTTCTTTGCACTGGCTGTAAGCTGCTCCGCGACATACACGGGTTGGCGTTCGGCGGATGCACCAATAATTAGTGTGTTTAATTTCTCCTCCTTCTTCCTACCAGAATTGAACGAACGTACAGCAGTCAAAAACTTTTGCTGCGTGAGTACCGTGGTGAACTCAGCAATAATCGGCCGCGGAGAGATGGCGCTGTTGGACTTGGCCGGGAGACGGTACAGATCACGCAATTCTTCTTGTTTTATATGAACTCCTACAGCTTCGCCGATATTTTTCACCGACTTAAATAGGCTGTCAGAGGTTTCCAACTGTTCAACCGGGATGTTTCGCAGTTCAATCCCAGATGACCTGGATTTATGTTGTAAGTCAATTATCTTTTGTTCAAGACTTTCGATATATTTTTGCTGGTCATGGCGCTCTTTCCTCAGGTTATCTAATTCTATTTTCATTTCGTCGAATTGCTTATTCATAAAAATCATAGATTGAATAATTTCCTCGTTTTTCTTTTGAATGTCTACGCTAGATGCTTTTATCTGGCTGTTATGTGTCTTGATTTCAGCAATATCTGACACCATTTTTGCCATCATAGTCGCTTGGTCCGCTAGAAACTTGGATAATCCCCTTTTCCTGGTCATTTATCCAAGAAGCTTGGTGTTCGCGGAGGTCCGGCGACGATAGTGACACTTCGCGAGGCGAAAAACATTACGCCAATTATGAAGTACACAGAAATAGTATTACAAATTAGCCGAAAGTGTCACAAATTAACAGTTTGGGGTTGAAACTTTGTATGGATTACTTATATGTACTTATATTATTTTGTAACAACACATAACCATGGTAATTTATCCATCTGCATCCTGTCGTCATGAAGTGACACCACAATTTTGGCAATAACACATGCACTTGTTACATTAATTCAACACAAGTCTAAATAAAATAAAATTGTTTGATTCTCTATCCGCCATCTTACTTCTTTCATGAAAATTGAAACTAAAAATAAAAAATATGACATTGTCATTGACCTTTATTTGACCCTTGGGACAAGATGGCTGCCAAGTTGTTCACTCCCGAGACGCCAGGTGTCGCTGTCGACTGTAAAAATTGATGAGGTGTTAAGTGTGCCCCCCTGCGTGAGTGGGCAGGCTACTTATGTAAAACGATACGTCAATAAACTCATGAAATTATTTGATGGCGCCACTGCCACTTATATCATAGGGTATGGACGTATGGTAGCCCCGTTGGTTATAAAACCAAAAATTCCCCAAAAATACGTTTTCAAGACTTTCTTGACGCATTAAGAAGACTTTTTTAGTTACTAATGCCAAAACTAAAAATTACAGCAAAATAATTTTCAAGGGGAAGAAAGTTCTGAAAAGGGGAAATTTGAATTGAGGCTTGGGGAAACGAAATTACTATAGTGGAAACACTGCACGTCTGCACCTGTCACATAAACGTACCGTATTTTATTGTTGCCTGTCACTTTCAATTGTAGGTGTCTGGAAACGAATAATCGATTTTAGAAAAAAACTAATATATCTAAGTATACATTTGTGCAAAAGCTAGTGATTTGTACAAAGGTGCAGCATTTCTATTTCGCTAAACTTTACCAACTAGCGATCAAGATAGAGATACATAATGGGTGAAATATTGGGTAATTATTTATTTTATTTGCTATTAAATTACTATTAATTTCGTCAAATATAAAACAATAAACTAATTATAATAATGACGAATTATAATAACCCAAAACTCAGTTTCAGAGTTAAAATTGCACCATATTTTGTTTTTTAATATATGAGTCACTCTTGTAGAATTCACAACATGGCCAAGACATCAAAATATGTTTTATAAAATCACCAGTAATGGAATAAACTTTGAAATCAGAGCTACTGGAAATGCAGGCATTGGATTATCAAGTAGACCAGGGCCCAACTGCGACTTTTTGGTAAGTACATTATTATTGAACTACCTTTTCTATTATTGTGGAATTCGTTGTTGAGGGTAAAAGTTAAATGTTTTACCTTATTTTCTACTACTGCAGCTACTTATTGTAAAATAATTTTACAATTTACAGATTGGTATTGGCCACAACCGCAGCACTTGGATTAAGAAAATGACACCAAGAGTAAGCAAAGAGTCAATTGAAACACCAAACATTTTGTCCTTTCATGAGTACAGACAATTCTGGATATCATGGTATGGGGACATTCTACGTCTAGGCATTGATGGAACACCTAAACCTATAGTAACATTTAACAGTAAAAATTCAAATTTGAAATATGTTACATTTACTGCCATTGATGACAACAGAAACCCTGTATATTGGAAAATTGAATGTGAGTGACAGTTTTTTTTTTATTATTATTCAAAAGCAACATCATACAATACTGCCGTCTTAAGGAGAAAAGACTCATCTAACATTTCTTTTTATGTGAAATATAAAAATATTAGTGTATGCCATTTTTTTTACTGATTTAGAATATGCATGTAACTCAATTTGGAAAAAAATGTTAGATGAGTCTTTTTTCCTTATGACGGCAGAATAGTGTTCATCCATTATTATTATTATAATTGTGTAAAAGATACAAGCAAAATCAAGATCGGAAAGCAACTAAGTACTTATTTTATTACATTTTTGGGTGAAAAATGATTTGTCAGACTTTACTGACTAAAAGCTACCTTTATTTCTACTTTGCCTATACCAACAGGGTAAAGGAGTCCTGTTCCTTTTTTCAAACAACTTGTTCCTGAGTCAATCCTTCATTTTCTTTTTCCAGTGCCACCCGTGCTGGAAAGGCCTCTTATGAAACCAGTAATAGGAGGTGAACTGTATTGGGTTCAGGTTGATGCCGAGACACAGTTTCCAGATGGTGCATACATTGGAGGGTATGAGAAAGAAAACCTATACATAATAAGAGCTAAACACAGAGGGTCATTGACACCTGGCAAGTTTGTCTCTTCTGAAGGACTGGGATATGTTCCTTGGGGTGGAGATGCTAATGCGAAAAATTCATTTGAGGTTAACATCTTTTATTTTAAAGTTTATAAAGACTTCAGACTAATTTATTAACTCAACATTAATTCAAACATTTTGATTGCAGGTTTTATGTGGATTTGATTGTATGTGGGTACCAAGTAAATTGGATAATATACCAGCTGGTGCCGTTGTCGCTGGTTACTCAGAGGACATTGGACATGAAAAACTTTACATTGGGAGAGCCAAATATTTAAATCATATAATCCCAGGGAAGGTTCAGCCAACACACAAAGTCTGTTACGTACCTTATGATGGAAAAGAAGTAGGCATGGACAATTATGAAATATTGGTTGTTCCTGAGAAAAATAGATGTGCTAATAAGTACTTAGTACCAGCTATAGCAGATAGTATGCTTGAATCTGATGATGATAATGATGAAATTGATGATCATTCTATGAATAATGAAGAATATGATGATTACTTTCTCGCTGAACATATGTGAATCTGAAATCTTAAATCATTGAGTGTAATTACGAAATTCTCAGTTGATTATAATTATTATTATTAACCAGTCTTAAAAGACGGCCAACATAAAGTTAGGCTAAATGAAGAAATTAAACATAAGCTACCACTATTAATATTATTATTTAAAATAAGTTTAAGATTATGATAAACATTGTTATAAGTACTTTTTTATTGTTTGTTTTTGAATAATTTAAATAAAATGATGTATTATCATTTTACAAGTCATTCTGGTTTATTTAATTTCTAAAATATTGGTCGAAGTATATACAGCCTGTGGTAATTTATCACTTGGTAACCTATGTATGAAATATTTAATTTTATATATAGATTCTTCAATCTCATATCCCCGAAAGGGCAAGATGGACATATTGTTCAGAACATGCACTTTTCCACATAATATCTAAGGTTTTCCTCAATCATAGCTCTACCTATACAACATTTTTTTTTTTTGTTTATGCTAAACCCGAAACATATCCAGTATTTTTAAGTAAAGAATCTATTTACAAAATTTCAAGAGATATAATGAATAACCACAAAGTTAAAAGCTTGCTATTCTACTTGGTTGTCCCAAGAAAAATATGATCAAAACTCCGTACGGGCGGGCGAGCGCGGTGCGATGGTGCGCGGCGCAAGTACTATAATCTATCGTAACCGCTCGGTAACCAACAATTTCTAAATGTATTTGAGAAAAAATATAACATGGTGTAAAAATGATTGGCATCGATTCAGTTGCTTGTTATTCAGGTTTCCTATAAACAAATAATAACGTTGTATAAATAAAGGTTAATACGCCAATAAATTAATTTTCAGGAATATGGTTGGATCATGTCTAACACCACTTGACGTCCCACGCCAAGTGGTGTTAGATACACTTGGCGTGGAACGTCAAGTGGTAAAAACGCCTTTTTTTAATACTACGTTGAACGCGTCGCGATGGACCTCGGCGGCGAGGTCGGAAGGTCGGTCTTTTGTGTTTTGTACTGGTGGCCCTATTGGCCTCTTGGAGGAAGGTTATGGGGTTGTCAGGGTCGGTGACTACATGCCTGGGTCGGCGAAGCTTACTGATTTTGGACCCTCTGGTTGTCGCGGCAGCAAAATACACCCCGTATTTTGCTGCCGCGACAACCAGAGGGTTGTGATGTATAGCGGCTGTGTCGAAGAAACGCTTGGAAAGGCGTTTCATGAATTGCTGGATGGTGGGGATTTTGAGATCTAGGTGGAGGATCTCATTTCGGATGAACCAAGGCGCGTTTGTTGCTCTACGAAGAAAGCGGTTTTGGAGTGTCTACATCCTATAGATATAACTGGGCTTGGCGTGTGCGTAGGTGATGATGTATGCAGGCTGTGTACAGACGCATTTTGCACTTGAGGGACAGCTTGCTACGTGGGTTGAGGAGAAGTGGAGGCGGTAGAGTGCGTAGGCGGCGCTCGAGCGTACCGTCCTTATGTGCTCTCCGAAGGTGGGGTGTTCATCTAGGATAACGCCTAGGTATTTGGCTCGCTTTTCCCAAGGGATCGGCTTGCCAGACATGTTGATTGGTCGGGGAAGGGTAGGTTTGCTGCGCGGTTTGAAGTGGAGTACCGCTTGGCTTTTATCTGGATTGACTTCGATTCAAAGTGCGATTTGACAGAATGTCTCGTAGGATGAGCACGAGACGGTCAGGCACGCCGAGTTGGTACAGCTTGTATAATAAGCCGTTGTGCCAGGCTTTGTCAAAAGCCTTTGTCGAAATAGATAACACCTATCATCATACCACGTAGGAATCCTGCGTGGATGTGCTCGGTGATGCGGAGGACGTATTGGACACTGGAATGCCGGGAACGGAATCTGAATTGTTCGTCGGGGATGAGGCCCTTGTTTTCGGCAAAAGCTCTGAGACTCTTATAAATAAGCCTTTCATAGACTTTGCCAAGAACTATTAGCAAGCTAATAGGACGGTGGCTCGAAGGCTTAGATTTTGGCTTGCCGGGCTTAGGAATTCCTATAACGGTCGCTTCCTTCCACGTTTGTGGGAAGATATTGTTGCCGTTGCCTATGGCTCCATTGAAGATGGTGGCCAGAAGAATAATCTGGTGGGCAGGGAGAAGTCGGATCACTTTGTTGGTGATACCGTCAGAACCGGGAGCTTTTTTATGTTTGAGACCTCTGATAATATCCTGCACTTCGTCTGGAGTGACGGGAGGCAGAGGATCTTCGGGGTCTTCGACGGGTGGGTGAGAAGCTCTGCGTTCAACCTCCATGAGGTGAGCTGGGTCTACTGGTTGAGTGCTGGGGGAGCATTGGGCTTCAAGGCTGATTGGCTGAGGCTGGTCTAGACATTCAGCCTTGTCATCATCGTGAAAGGCGATGGTTTTATCCAGTCGGACTATGGTGACTTCTTCTCTGGATTTGAGTTTCCTTTGAAGGTCCCAGAAGGCTAGGTGGTTTGGCTCTAGTTCGCTCAGCAACTTGTCCCAGCTAGCTTCACGCCACTCCGATATGCGGTTCTTTGCAGTTCGCTGCAAGTAGCACATTTATGAGCTTTGTTTGTGTCGCAGGGGAAGTTGCTGTAAGCCCGGACGGCTGCATTCTTCTCGTTCAGTAGTTCACGTACGTCGTCCGGGAGCTTCCCGCGACGGTCATCCGTCGCTGAAATCTCCCTTGAACGGTCGTTCAAGACCGACTGCGGCACATCGTGCTCGCGATTACGTCCAAAACGGCTGGAATAGAGTCTAAGTGGGGGGATCTGGTGGATTTCAGACATTCGGTCGTGGGACGTTGGTCGGGGTCATTAAGGCCAACGCGGGGATCCAGTCGGATTATGACTGGTCGGTGGTCGGAGTTAAGCTCGTGGGACACTTCTATAGAGTCCAACCGTAGGTTGACATTCTTCAGAAGTGCCACGTCAAGGACGTCGGAGTGAAAACACCTGTAAAATCTTAATCCGCAACTAATTAGCCTCTCACTTCAAGTCTTTGGGTTTACAAAACCCGATGAAGCGAGTAAAAAAGCGTATAACGTAGTGATGACAGCAGGTCAAGCTACGCGTAGTTCTAAAATCCCAATCAACCTTGAACCGAAACTGGAAACAAGTACGAGATAGAAATTGAAATACTGTTAAAGAAATTTCAAATAAAATGTTCGACTTAGGGGAAGGTGAGCTATAATGATTCCCTTAAGGGAAAAACTTAACTGTGGCTAAAGTTGAAGGCAAAATCGCAAAATTTCTATTGTTGGAGGTAGTGAATTTAATTAACTTTGTGTACTTATTTTTCACTCGCTTATTGGTCGCTCACAATGGGCCTCATACGAAGGCTCAGAGTCACACAAAGAGCAATTGAAGGAGCTATGCTCGGAGTTTCTCTGCGTGATCGAATCAGAAATGAGGAGATCCGCAGAAGAACTAAAGTCACCGACATAGCTCTTCAAGTCGCTAAACTTAAGTGGCAATAGGCAGGGCACATTGCTCGTAGAACCGATGGCCGATGGGGCAGTAAGGTTCTGGAGTGGCGGCCACGTACTGGAAGACGCAGCGTAGGGAGGCCCCCAACAAGGTGGACCGATGACCTTGTGAAGGTCGCGGGACGCCGATGGACGCGGGCAGCACAAGACCGGTCATGGTGGAAAGCCTTGGGGGAGGCCTTTGTCCAGCAGTGGACATCTTTAGGCTGAAGCAGAAGAAGAAGACTTATTTTTTATTATTTAACTAGTTGCACCACGCGCTTTCATCCGCGTAAATTTCGATATGCTCCGCTCCTATTGGTCGCAGCGTGATGCTATGTAGACCTAAAATCTTCCTAGATTAAGGGGCTATCCTACACAAAAAGAATTTTTCAAATCGGACCAGTACTTCCTGAGATTAGCGTGTGTAACTCCAGCTTTATATATTAGTACAGAAGTATAGATAGATTAGTATTTTTTTGTAATAGGTTTTTGCTAAAAAATTAAGTAAATGATCATTTTATACACACCTATGTATAAAATTATCCTCGAGGTAGGGGTAAAATAATAATAATAATAAACGTTTATTTGGAACAAGTTTTAGGACATAAGTTTACAAATTGAAACGAAGATAGCTACAAAAGTTAAAACTGTGGCGCAGCTATCGACGCCTAGCTAAACAATAAGTTACATTACTACAAAATAATCGCAGGGACCATTTTATACCATACTAGCGACCCGCCCCGGCTTCGCACGGGTGCAATGGTGATGCTAAATACACTACAGATAACTGAAAAACATACCGGACTGCCCCGGACGGAACGCAACGCCCCGTAATTTTTAAATCTGTAATATCTTCGAAAATATTCATTTAAATCATAAAACGCACCGCTCGCCCGCCCGAGCGGAACGTTGGCCATATTTTTGTTGGGGCATTAATTTTACCTGAAGCTGTTTTTTGGTACGGATGACAGGCAAATCGAACTACCCGAAACTGTCAAATATTCCCAATCAAACTTGAGCCTTAACGTTTTAGCATTAAAATTAAAAATCGAATAAAGAAATCTAACAGATTGTAGTAGCTTAATGTGTCGTCTGTATAGGTATACAACTGTGTTTATCAGTGTTAAAAAAACATCTTATCTAAATAGTGTTCTAAAAAATTAATATTGTTTATGGTACGACACGAAAGAAACTAGTAGTAAAGTTAAATCAGAAAAATAATACTGGCCGAAAATAACTGAGCTGAAAGAATAGTCACATCAGACATTTGAAATAACTGTCATTCTTTAAAATGCAAGCAAATCGGAAGAAACCGATTCTATACTTTCAATTACATTAATAATTATCTGCATTAATAACAAGGTCTGTTTCTAGAACACATTGCTAACTTAATAATACAAGATGTCGGGCACAACGTCAGAGTTCGCTACCAGTGAGGTGCCTGTGTCCGAAGGCCTATCTACAGTGCCGGATACAGAGGCTGAAGGTATGTTTAAAACATTCTCTTGTAGCACAAAATATCACTGGAGAATTATTCTCAACATTATTCCGAATTTCCCTGTACCGTGAAGTTCTTATTGCAACTGGTTTTCATGATCCTAAGTAGGTACTATGAAATTAAGGAATTAAGTTTATATAGATATTAAATTTAGATTTTTTTCGACCTTAGTGACGTGTATTATCCACACTAATATTATAAATGCGAAAGTATCTCTGTGTGTCTGTCTGTCGGTCTGTCTGTCTGTCTGTCTGTTACGCTTTTCCGCTTAAACCTCTCAACCGATTTTGATGAAATTTAGCACAGACAATCTTTAGACCCTGAGAAAGAACATAGGCCTCCTTTTATCCCGGAAAATTTGATAATCCCGGGGGAAATCTAAAAAACGCGATATAACCGAACTCCACGCGTGCGAAGCCGCGGGCGGAAAGCTAGTTTCTAATAATATCCCCCGTTAGACGTTGCCGTAACTAGATAGAAAGAACTAAAAGGTGACAATAAATATAATAGTCGCTTACTAATCATTTTAAATTGTAAAACACTTCAAGCCATACAATATTATAAATGCGAAAGTAACTCTGTCTGTCTGTCTGTTACGTTTTCCCGCCTAAACCTCTCAACCGGTTTTGATGAAATTTGGCACAGACAATCTTTAGACCCTGAGAAAGAACATAAGCTACCTTTTATCCCGGAAAACTTTGATATTCCCGAGGGAAATCTGACCGACCTCCACGCGGGCGAAGCCGCGGGCGGAAAGCTAGTAATTACATATGTACAATTTGTTATAAGGAACGTACCTACTTTCATATTAGGTAATGAAACCTATAATGATATTTATTATTGAGTTAAATAAATAACGCGAACAGAACAGCATGAATTACATCTTCAGTTATCCATGGTTGTAATAAAAATAAATATTGGTCTGGCGTCTAAGTGGCGCCATCTGCTCTATCAGATTTGCCTAAGATTTCCTATAGAACATGCACATTAACTTCGTTTCTATAATAGATATTCACGTGCACATAAGCTAGCAAAATATATTTAGCATATCTAACTGACATCAGCAGGTCAAGCTACCTACCCGAAACTGTAAAATTTTTCCAATCGGCTTTAAAACATTATGTTTTAACGATAAAGTTGAAAATCGATTAAAGTACTTTGACAGATTGCAGTAACTTGGTGTACTGAGTTTGTACACGGATATGCTGTAATGTTCTGTGTCTTTAGACTTGCAAGTTCATCTTTACTACTAAAGTAGTTGTCGTTGAGCACAGCCTTACCCAGGCCTCTAGAAGTTTGTTTTTTTAAGTAGTTTTACGTACATACTTGAAGGCTTTGGAAAACAAGAATGGATGCGAAATAACATTTTTTTAAATTTCGGTTATTTAGTTCCTAATATTGTAGAACTCGTTGTATTTTGATTAAATTGTTTGTATTATTATTGAACGGCGAAGAGCCACCATCGTTCCCGCCGTACCCGCCGTACGCCACAGAGCCTGCGCCGCCAACGGTTGCTGAGACCATTATCGCCGGACACGGGCTACGGCTGCGGCACAAGTCCAAGCCGAGAAAGTCCATACGCCCTCTTCCTAAACCAGCCAAACCCAAGTAAGGAAACCCTTTCTTAAGGTAGCATGTTCACTATGGACATACCACAAAAGTAACTCATTGCAATGCAACTCAAATCTCTGCAAGATAAGATATAGATATTTTTTTTATCAACGTTTCAGGAATTATAAATGAGTTTATTTGTAAGTAGGTTTGTACAAACAGTTACCTACACAACAATCGTGTTTTAAAAACTATGTGAGATCGTAGCTTTTACTATCTGGCTAAACTGAGAAGTACCTAAGGCCGAAATAAACTCGAAAGATCACTGCTAAGCCGCAGTTTGTTCAAAAAGATATCGTGAGCCTGGTACAAGCAATTGAAGAAACATGGATGGGTTTTAGTTAGTAAACATCGGACACGCTCATAGCAGGAGAAGTCATTTGAAGATTTTCCATCCAAAAAAAAAGAAGAGGTTACAGACTCTTGTCCAGAAGTAATCTTGTTCAAATCATATGAAGACCATCTTCATATGATTTAAATAAGATTGTGGAACGATGTTTGAGATTGGTCTTTTGAGGATTTAGACAAAATTCAAGTGTTTCTTGTGCAAGTATTTTCCACTCACGATAACAAGTTGATGTTAGCATATTCTTGAACGAATAACTAAACACACCTACCCTGCTTTCGCGATGTATTTGCCAAATATGCAAACGAATATTATGAATATTTTCTCGGTAGTAGGCCATAACATCGGCTGCCGGCAGAAGTTACCACCCACCAGACCAAGTCTTGCTGCCAAGCGATTCGTCGTGTTCCGGCATGATGTATGGTGAAGCCGTACGGAGAACGGGTCTGAGCAGTTGTGTTGCGATGTGTGGCGGGTACGATGCGCCAAATGTTGTTGTGTCGGGAGATTGGTCGTGGAGAGTCTCCAGATCAATCTCCCTCTAGCGCAGCTTCGTTTGGTCGTGTTGGTCTTGGGTTTAACATTGCATCACCTCGCTCAACTGCCGCCATCCTTCCTATTCCTTAGTTTTTTAAGGGCTTAATAAACTAGCGCGCTCTACCATCAACGATTGCATCACTGCTTACCATCAGGCGGGATTGCAGTCAAGCACTAGTTTACAATTATTAAAAAAAAAAATTCATGGAAAAACAACTTTTATTCCTACAGAATAAACTTTAGTTTACACTACAACTTCAAACATTTTTATAGCCTTTTAAATACTCAATACTTTTATTGCTTTCCACATATATTCTTAGATGGTAATACTTAAAATTAGTTCATGTGGGGGTTGTCGGGCACCAAAAAATAAGTGAAGTTAAGAGAGAGGAAGCACTTTTTTTACACTCTACTACGTTGCTTGCTAACACTGTTACATTTATTTTTGAGAGAGTGCTAGTCACTAAAGTCAGCTTAATTATCATTAAAATAAATTTGATATTTGTTTAACATGTAATAAGTTGCGAGAGGGCTATGCTTGGGGTTGCACTGCCTGATCAAGTCAGAAATGAAGAGTTCTGCTGTTTCTGCAGAAGAATGAGAGCAACCGACATAGCCCGAAGAACTGCAACACTTAAGAGACAGTGGGCCGGGCACATTGCACGTAGGACCGATGCCAGATGGGGCCGACGGGTTCTCGAGTGGCGACCACGCGCCAGAAGACGCAGCGTGGGTAGGACCCCGATAAGGTGGACCGTAGAGAGCCTTGGGGGAGGCCTATGTCCAGCAGTGGACGTCTTTCGGCTGTGATGATGATGATGATGATGGTGCAGCACAGCGACTTTTACTAAAGAAGCGTTGCATCAGGATGTAACAGGTTATGGTAATAGATGAAAAGAGAATAGTGTTATGTAATTCCCTACTTAATACGCAAACCGTTGACCTGTCCTGCTCAACACCGGCCATGTACTTTGTGATAGTAACTTGCATCACGATGGCATGCTTATTCCAGAAGCCCCAAAGCGACCGATGTGAAGATGTCCATCCCAGCCATGCGGGCTCATGCGCGGTGCCTGCGCAAGCATGGGGCAATCTTGACCGACCGACTAGAGCGCATCTCCAAGCCGCGGCGTCGCACCATCATATACTTGTGGCGGGAAAATGCACAAAGCCTGCCTCCTGACACGGTCAGTGCCAGATATTTGAAAAAAGAAAAAAAATCACCCTTCAATGCCGTGCTTCGGGCGTGTGCCGATTCTCTTACTCACAGACTAATTTAAAGTTCAGTTTTACTTCTTCTTTATATTTCATTAAGAAAAGGATAGAAGATAACATATTAGTTTGGTCCTGTCAAATTAAGATACTCCATAGACAGATTAGATGCGACAGAAACATGGCGATTAAAAATACTCAGGCGTTACGTCACTTTATTGTCATTTTTATGTCAGGCGGGGACTGTGTAATTTGACAGAATTTCTATCGTTGTGTTAATAAAATAGAAAGAATTTTTTTTTTTTTTTTGTGTACAAGAATTAGGAAACCAATGTCTTGAACCATTGATTCGTAGAACAGGAACAGTAAGTAATAGGCAATCTTTTTTAGTTTCATAACGCTTTGTGCTACACTCGTGATTCTTCGTTAAATAACCAAATTCAGCGAAGCAAAATGTCTTCAGTCATTTTGAGAGAATCGCGAGAATTTTATTAATACACGGTTTAGTGCAGTGGCTGTGCGACCGACTGCTGCGCTGCGTGTCTCGGGTTCGATTCCCGCACGGAACAAATATTTGTATGGCTTACGGATAGTTCTTCCGGGTCTAACTGATTGTGTGTGTGTGTGTATGTAAACGCAACCACGATATAGGAGTAATTCCTAGTGTGGGCCAATGTTAATTAAAAAAATACCTACTTGCTACTTAATTTTTCTTTTCCGTTTAGATTTCTCGTTTGAGATCCATGTTGGATGCAGATGAACTATTTAAGCCAGATCAGGCCTATGAATATTTTGTTAACTTGAAAAAGACTAAGAAGAAAGCTGCTGCGTAAGTTTGAACCTTTTATTAGAGTAACTTGGCCAATCGCAGAAACGTCCGTCTGAATGCCACACTTGCTATTTTCCTTGGAGACTATATTTATTGACACTGTGTATATCGAAGACAATTCTGTAGTGAAAAGAAGTTGTATTCGTGCACCGCTAAGTAATCGTGTACATGAATGATGAAGAATGTTATGAAGGGTGGCTAGGAACATCTGTGACCAGGCACATGCCTGGTCGCGAGTCGGACTGGCGCTTGAAGGATTCCCGTGCAACAGATGTGATTTCTATGGATAATGGATCTATATAATATACTTATTTACGCATGCACAGTATTCGGTATATGGGTAAACAAGTATATTATTAAATATTCATCCCAACTACAGAACTTGAACCCGAACCCATTGTGTGGAGTTCGACTCGTGCTTTGGCTGGTGTTTTCTCTTACCAAAGACATAAAGTGTCACCATCGATAGCCTCCGTAGCGTAGCGGTAGTGAACGCGGCCGCTGCGCAAGGAGACGCGGGTTCGATCCCCGCGCAGTGCAAATATTTGTATGCATGAATATGAATACTTGCACTGGTCTGCCGTTGGTCCCGGTTGCCAACTGATCATCGGCAATAACGGCAGTCGTTACGGGTTGTTGGAGCCCTCAAAAGTCCAACAATTGGTCTAATTGCAATGCTTCGATATCGCCTTCGGGTCGTGGAGGTCAGACGGCAGTCGCTTCACGGAAAATACCGAAGTTTAGCCAAAATCAGCATTTAGACTGGTAAAGCTGACCCTAGACTCCAAGGCTGAAAAGCTTCGGATGCGATTGGGATTAACCTTGAGATGATGATGATGATAAAGTGTCACCATATTTTTTGACCCACTAGGACCATAATCATACCTATCTTTAATTCAAATATTTTCACTTTTAAAGCTAAGTCAAACGAAATAGGCATTGCTTGAACAACCATAATTTATTATAGAACTGCAGGCGTTCGTGCAATAAAGAAGGACATACTTGCTATGTGCGGCGATAAAAAATTCGCGTGGGCTCGAAATGCTACTGTTGCTTTTGCTAGAGGTATCCAACAACGTTTAGCCAGGCCTGGACGCTATGCGCTCGCTGACGGGTAAGTTTCAATCTGATACACAATTTAAAGGAATGTATTTTACATACTGTCGTCAGTACTACATTTTGTCGTCCTCCGTGGCGCAGCGGTCAACACGCCTGCCTGCGACGTGGAGGCCCCGGGTTCGATCCCCGGCCAGGTCATGATGGAAAACGATCTTTTCCTGATTGGCCTGGGTCTTGGATGTTTATCTATATATGTATCTATTATAAATATAGTATAGTTGAGTTAGTATCCCATAACACAAGTCTCGAACTTACTTTGGGGGTAACTCAATCTGTGTTATTTTTTTTTTATTATTATTATACCTTATCTACCCATGTTTCGTTAAAATCCGTTTTATTCCACTAGAAGCACAAAATTAAAAAAAAAATAAGACTTATTCTACTAATTGGGTAGTATCCTAAAAAATAATTTAATGTCAATAAGATAGATTTATAAAAAATATTGAACACGTATTTTTTATTTTTCTTTCATTCTAATACTTAGGAAGATATATTGATATTTGGACGTCCTCCGTGGCGCAGCGGTCAACACGCCTGCCTGCGATGTGGAGGCCCCGGGTTCGATCCCCGGCCAGGTCATAATGGAAAACGATCTTTTCCTAATTGGCCTGGGTCTTGGATGTTTATCTATATATGTATCTATTATAAATATGGTATCGTTGAGTTATTATCCCATAACACAAGTCTCGAACTTACTTTGGGGCTAGCTCAATCTGTGTGATTTAAATATATTGATTTGAAATGTCCACGGCGTAACGTCATGCGTCATAATTAGCCCCCACTCCGTAACTTTAATACGCCATATCTCAGAAGTTTTTCGTAATTTAGACAAAATAAAAAAATACGGGTCTTAATTTTTTTTATTATCTATAAGACTGACTAATTATTTTTTTGATTTTCATACCTTGGATACATCCCTATTGTAGAGACTTGGAACCTTGATAAAGTGTGTAGCGCTACGCTTGGCTACGGCGTAGCTCATGCTACGCATGAGCCTGCGACGCATTATGAATGTTTTTGTTTTTAATTTTCAATTCATTTAATAATTGAGGCGAATAGTTCTATAAACCTAGATTTGACAGCCTCCGTGGCGTAGCGGTAGCGGACGCGGCCGCTGCGCAAGGTGGCGCGGGTTCGATCCCCGCACAGTGCAAGTATTTGTATGCATGAATATGAATATTTGCACTGGTCTGGTCGTGCCTCGGAAAGCACGTTAAGCCGTTGGTCCCGGTTGCCATACGAACATCTAGTGGCAGTCGTTACGGGTTCTTGGAGCCCTCAAAAGTCCAACAATTGGTCTAACTGCAATGCTTCGACGTCGCCTTCGGGTTGTGGAGGTCAGACGGCAGTCGCTTTACGGAAAATGTCGAAGTTTAGCCATATCAGCAGTTGGACTGGTAAAGCGGACCCCAGACTCCAAAGCTGAAAAGGCTTCGGATGCGACTGGGATTAACGCTGGGATGATGATGATGAGTTCTATAAACCTAGATTTCAACTGATTTTGTTCAGAGATTTCTCTCAAAGCGCTCCTCTTTGCTATTTATATATTATAAAATATTGGGGACTGATTTTTGTGTTTATTTTTGTTCCATAGGATGTTAAGATTATCTGATATTATCTTGCATGATATGTGCAGTTATATGCACATGAAAACACCGTCAAGGCGATGTACAAATCCCAAAGCGAAGTTCATGATGGAGATGTCGGACAAGGTACACATTTGATAAGGAAGTGACTACTATATAAATTATTTTGAGAATTTTGCAAAACATATTTTTTTCATGGAAAAAAGTCTATTTTTCTTTCGGACAGATCGCGGTTTGGATTGACGAAATTCTAACTGAATCTGATGACAGAATGCTTATGATGGACTTCGATGAAGACGACGGTGAGTATGCTACCTAACCTTAAATAGTTAATGTTGTGAGGAACTATTGTCAACATTTTATTTGGAGCCCGCGATATTTAAAACAACGTGCAAAGGTAAGCTGTGGCATTTGAAATTGTGACAATCGTTCATTGCTGTTTGATCTTTTGAATAAATGAAGTTTAAATAGTTCCGAGAAAAATGGTGATTGAACATAAATCTCATACGATATTGAACAATTGTTTACAAATTCAAATAACTCTATTTTATATGATTACCCAATTTTCTCGGAAGCTCACGAATTTCATGCAAGGCTTAAGGTACGTGACTGAAATAGTTCCATTTTTTACGAGAAGAAGTGGAAAGGTACTACAGAGAGGTCGGAAAGCCAGGCGTGGCCAACGCTGCGCCCGCGGCTGGCTTACCCACGCCGGCGTCGCCCGCCGCCACGCCCGTGACAGTTTCCGGCACATCAATGTCGAGACCGTCTACCGCCACGCCAGCTTCCACCACCCCTGGTGGTGAATCACCTCTGAGTAATGCCACCGCACCGCGAGCTCCTAAGCCTTAGGGTACTGTTGTCAAACGACATTAAAGTAAGTCTCTATAGTTTAATTTTTCTCTCTATAGTTATTCTCTATCTATACTTTAATTTTCCTTTGCGATAAATTACTGATTACAAGATGAAGGAAAACATCTTGAGGAAACCGACCTGACGTCTGACCGACCTTCTGACAATTCAAAAGTGCCTGTAACTGGTTTATTTGAAATAAATGATTTGATTTGATTTGAAACCTGTACTTTAAGTCTGAAATCGCCAACCCGCATTGAGCAAGCGTGGTGATTATGCTTAATCCTTCTCTGTATGAGAGGAGACCTGTGCCCAGCAGTGGGACAATAAAAATGTTGTTGATGATGATGATGCAATAAATTAAAAGCTCACCATATTCCTACTTTTATTAAGGAGTAACGTGTTTCTTTTATGTTTAGTTTGTTATATGGCCAAGTCACGTTACTTGAGTTCAAAGATAAAAAACAGTGGCAATGTAATTAAAACGACTTGGAAAATTATTAATAGTGAAACGGGAAGGTCCAGTGATAGAAATACTGATTATAGCCTGTCTATTAATGACAACATAATTAAATCAGACTCGCAAGTCTCGGAGGCATTTGAAAATTTCTTTTCGGATATTCCTGTTTCAACTACCAAATCTCTAAACTCATCACCTTCTGTTGCCGAGTCTTTCCTTAAAGAAAATGTTAATGTTTGTGATTCGGAGTTTCATTTTGAATATGTTATCAGTAGAGATATAATTAAAATCTTTCACACTCTAAATGTAAAAAAGCTGCTGACCTATGGGGTCATTCGGTGGAAGTTGCTAAGTCTATTATTGATATTGTGGCACCCACTCTAGCTGATATCTTTAATGCTTGTATTGACTGTGGAGAGTTTCCTGATCTCATGAAAAATAGTAAAATAATACCTTTGTTTAAATCAGGTAGTACATCAGACCCCACAAATTATAGACCTATTTCTGTACTACCTACCTTTAGTAAAATTTTTGAGAAATTAATTTTAAACCAAATGCAAAATTTTTTTAATAACTATAAATTATTACATAGCAAACAGTTCGGTTTTACAAGGGGTCGTTCAATTACTGATGCCGGTGTTGAACTTCTAGGACATATCTATAATGCATGGGAGGATAAATGCGATGCCTTGGGCATCTTTTGTAATTTGTCTAAGGCATTCGATTGCGTTCTTCACGATACGTTAATCAGGAAACTCCGCCACTACGGGATCCGGAATTCTGCACTGGATCTTATTACATCTTACTTGAGTGGTAGGATTCAAAGCGTTGACGTTAATGGAACAAGATCTTCTGGGTCTTTGGTAACAATGGGAGTCCCACAGGGGTCAATTCTTGGTCCTTTTTGTTTCTTATTTACATCAATGACCTGCCGTACCTAATAAAGGATAACCACGATATAGTGTTGTTTGCAGATGACACTTCACTTTTATTTAAACTGAAACGTCAGCAGCAGGTTACTGATGATGTAAATAGCGCGATCTCCAAAGTAGTCCATTGGTTTAATGTTAATAATTTACTCTTAAACGAGAAAAAAACCAAATGCATTAAGTTTACTCTACCTCACGTTAGGCAGGTGGAAACTAAAGTGTTGATGAAGGGCGAAGAATTGAAATCTGAAGACAGCACAGTATTCTTGGGTATAACTCTGCATGCTAAGCTTCAATGGGGTTCACATATAGAAAAATTGTCAAAAAAAACTAAGTTCTGCTGCATACGCAGTTAGAACAATTCGTAATTTGACTGATGTTGAGACGGCCCGTTTAGTGTACTTTGGCTATTTCCATAGCGTAATGTCGTACGGCATTCTGTTGTGGGGAAATGCCGCCGATATTCAAACAATATTTGTTTTGCAGAAACGAGCTGTACGTGCAATTTATAAATTAAGTCCGAGACACTCTCTCAGAGAAAAATTTAAAGAGATTAATGTACTGACCGTGCCGTCTCAATATATTTATGAAAATCTTTTGTATTCTCATAAAAAATATAAAATTGTTTAAAAAATACAGTGATGTCCATAATATAAATACTAGGAACAGGCACAAATTTATTGTACCTACAACAAGGCTCGAGAAAGAGGTGGCTCTTTCAGATGCCAATGTATACATTTTTACAATGGACTTCCAGAGGTGGTTCAAGATCTGAGCCTGAATAAATTCAAATCCTTCATTAAACGTAAGTTGTCTCAGAAAGCATTTTATAGTGTGAAGGATTATATTGAGGACAAAAAGGCTTGGGCTTGAGCTGCGTCCGATTTCTATACACTGATTGTTCTCTGATTTTTCCTCTTGTAGTTTGAATATGTAGTTGTTTATGTTATTAATTCGAAGCCTGTATTACACACTATGTAGCCAAGCATATTGTACGTTACGGAATTGTATCGCTGACAGAGGTGTTCGGCACTTGTACAGCTATACAGGAGCTATACTTAGTATTCGGGAACACTGTTGGAGCTGCTGAACCTTGGACAAAACTATCTTAGCATTGTGTAGATTCAATTTCTTAGTATTGTATAATTGCATGGCAAACGTGTGAGCATAATGTACGAATGTGCTGTAAGGCATTTTTTTGTTGGGTTAGTCTTTTTTATTGACTTGATAGTGCTCTGGCTGTTGAGAGTATGTCATGCTCACTCAAATGTCTCGCTGATGGTGGCGTATGTGTTGGGTCATTGGGTTCCCTTCAATATGGTTGAGCTGAATGATGCTGATCCATTCGTCATGTTCGTGAACCGACGCCGTCGGAGGGGACTGGTCATCTCTTAGCTGCCACGGCGTATTTTAATTTCTGAATTGATTTTTGTGTGTTTTCCATAATGGACGCTCTCGGCGTACAATTTATTTCTGCATCGTTATCACACGGTTGATTTCAACATGAATGATGTAATCAAATATTTGTAACAATAGCTTGAAAATTTAAAAGAGTGTCCATGGAGTTTCTTGCCCGTTCTTCTCCATAGGTCCTACTCTTTGGAATGGGCGACTAGCTTCATCTTATTGACTGATCGACCTTCTGACAATTCAAAAGTGCCTGTAACTGGTTTATTTGAAATAAATGCTTTGATTTGATTTGATTTTATTTTCCTCACAGATATTTTGATAGGAGCTAGAGGAGGACCTGGTGATTTTGGCGATGGTCCAGATACGGGTGGTGGTCCTATGGGCGCTGTAAGTTACCTTGAACATTTAATCAACTTTGTGAAATTCAAGTAAGTTAATAATTCTTACTTATTAAAGCAAACTTATTTTAATAGGATACAATCATCAAGTCTGACTTTATCGTCAACAAGAAAAGAAAGGAAACAACAGCATTACAATATTTTAATAACGATTTAGAAACAGCTCTTGAAATAACTTACGTATATAGACCTCAACCAACTGCTCCAACTTGATGCTTATGGTATAATTAAGTAATGAATCTGAAAGAATATATAACGAAACTTTATAATATCTAGCATTAACTAAGAAATTTTAAATAAAAAAAGTAAAATTGAGAATAGATTATTTTTCTATTATTTTCCTATTTTATCTCTTACAAGTGAACACGGCGGGACGAGGTAAATAAATTTACGAAATTATTTTTCTTAAATCTTCATTTTCCACGTCTGATCCTCATATAACATGCCTTACAAAAATCTGTTCAAAAGTTTTGTTGCTAATTTGACTTGATCTAGAGTCTCCGTTGTGTTCATTTGTATCAGATGGAGAATGAAGATTTATCATTGTAATATGTTCTTGTATTAGCAAATTTAATACAGGTAAGTACTATAATTTCAGGGTGGGCCACGGCGCGCTCCGAGAGCGGGTAAGTATGCACTCAAAATTTAAAAACTTCAAGCGACTGATTTCTTCCACAATTATTAATTATACTTAAATATTCCTTTTAGAACATCCCGCTTACTTAAAGTTTGACGGTAAGTTTATCATATTATTATAATGTATAAACATTCTAAAACAAAAAAACGAATTTTAATTACTATGGCGTTATTTTTGCTATTAGGAAATATGAGAAAAGCTTTCGATATACTGACGGATGCGATGGAAGCGAAGGGCAGTGAGAACTTATTATCAGTTGGGAAATTTAACCAAACTTACCACGAGGGCTCTGACGAGTAAGATAATTATTAATATTCATACAATTTCGCCTTAATTATGGACCAAGAAATATGTTGGTGGCCGTAGACGGCGACTGGTATATTGAATTCAACGTTTACTTGTGTAATCCATTCAATCGCCTCTGCTCTTAAGAGGGGACTCTAGTGCTGAGGAATTGGGAAAATAGGTATTTGGAGAAACTATTGCCGTCGCGCAGCTTCCAACCTCTCCCGGTAAAGTGCGAAAAGGACAGTTGCAGCTCAGGCTTAATTTACCTACAAAAACTTTGACCAAAAGACGTTTCGTATTCCGCTGTTTTCTTTTTCAAAACACGACAGATCTCAAAATTTAGAGGAAAAGTATACGTACTATGCTTTTATTATTTTCTTTTTGTCAAAAACTTATCACTTTTGTCAAATACTCATCTGAAAATCACGGTAAAAATGGGTTATTTTTCGCGATTTTGAAGTATCGTATTTCTTTTATTAATTAGGTATCGAAAAAAAAATCAAATGATAGGGGCACGTATAATCACGGTGTAAAATTGTAGAAAAAAAAATGTGCTCTAAAAGCATTATCCACGAAGAAAACGGCGAAATACGTTTGTATAGAGAAAGCACCACTAGAGTTCCGTCTTAAGGCGGTAAAAGGAAAAGTTGTAAAGAAAGGCATATCAAAGACATGTGACATCCACCTGTCCGAATTGAGTCCTCATGGCGGAGTACGAACCGCTCCGGTTACCTCTTACAGAGAAGGGGTCTATGTACTAGCAGTGGGGACACAGAGCACCGAGACGCCTCGGCGGCCACTGCAACAAACGGTATTGTCAACGCTTTCCATACAAATCGTGTCAGTGATATTGTCATAAAAACTGACGATGCCTATGTCAGGAAAACTTGTCCTCAGCATTTATAATGTGATCACGAATAAGTATTGTTTGTTGTTAATGGCATTCTCCAGTTGGCCATACTGTAGGTCATCTAAGCGCGCCTTTGAACATCCCTTACTAAAATTCAAATCACGCTTTCACAGGCATAATGTTAAGCTCTAGTAGGGTAATTGCGTAACTCACTATCTATAGCAATGGTTTTCATTTTGACAGTTCAACAACATTCATTGCATTATTTACGTTGTTGAGCAGACACATGGAACAATGGATTAGAACAATATACTTCGAAATGATTCCAATTGATAGTAAATAGTGTGTTACGCAATTAGGGCGCTGGTTTTATCCTATACTTAAACCTTCTAAACAGACTCGGAATTAAACACAAATTACTTACAAGGAGAGTCTCAATATTTTATTGTGCAACAATATTTTTCCAGGCTAAAACGAGCGACTGATCTGAAAGCTACAGAATTTAGTGCGATAGAGGGAGAAAAAATTTATAACAAACTTGAAGCGTTGACTAAAGACATCACTCCACCAGATGTTACCGAGGCTATGACAGGTTGTTATTTTTTTTAGTAAACCCTTCTAATGATACTTATCTACATCCAAGTTATAACTTGGATACCTCCAAGTTACGATTAGGTAGGTACTTACGAAAAGTTCAGAATCTCAAAAGTACGGATTTTTGAATTCAGTCGTATCTAAGGCTTTTATGACTATACATACCATGACTAAATAATAACAAGTCTCACAGTTCGATCGATTCAGGTAAGTTTTTTTTTTATAATTATAAACTAGTGCTTGACCGCAATCTCGCCTGATAGTAAGCAGTGATGCATTCGTTGATGGTAATGCGCTCTTAATAAATAATAGTTTATTAAGAGCCTATTCACTCAAAACAACTAAGTGAATAGCAAGGAAGTCGGCAGTAGAGCGTTGCAATGTTAAACAACACGATCAACTCCAGAGGGAGATTGATCTGGAGACCCTCCACGACCAAACTCCAGACATAACAACCTTAGCGCGTCGTACCCGGTACACATAACAACACAATTGCTGAGACCCGTCCTCCGTACGGCATCACCAGACATCATGCCGGAACACGACGAATCGCTTGGCGGCAAGACTTTGCTTGGTGGGTGGTAACTTCTGCCGGCAGCCGATGTTATGACCTACCACCGAGAAAAGTTATGGTTGGCGCGGTTGGTCTGTGGATGGGTGACCATCTTTACCAACAGCTTAACCGAGGTA